>CM018578.1:11388110-12752821 GCA_009078335.1 Salix brachista | reverse complement strand
TTTCAGTTACGTATTGCTTGTGGTCAATCTTGCAGTGAGCTAATTACAACTCCATCCCATAAAGAGAAGAGAAAATTGCATCTGATAAAATTTGTGCATTGTTGCATGATAATTCTGCTTTTGTTTCCTAGATTTTCACGTTGCTTTGTATGTGCATTTTCTCTTACAAAGAAAAGGAAATTTTTTTTTCATTTCAACTCATTGTATGTGCATTTTCTTTTATAGGCATGCCTGGTATGACTGCTTATTTTGGTTTCTATCAAGTTTGTTCTCCAAAGAAAGGGGAGCACGTCTACATTTCAGCAGCATCTGGTGCTGTTGGTCAGCTTGTTGGGCAATTTGCAAAGCTAATGGGCTGTTATGTTGTTGGAAGCGCCGGAAGTAAAGAAAAGGTGAGCCGGCCTTCACTGTTATACTTTTGGTTTTAGGCCATTCCTGGTAATCATTGAATCTGGGAAATAATTTCTGCTTACCAAGAACTTTATCTTGTAAATATTCCTTTCTTGCATGTTATTTGTGACCCACTCCATTGGTTGGGTGAATGACCCTGAGATATATAGTATCATTGTCTCTTCTTATGTATAATCAGGTTGATTTATTGAAGAACAAATTTGGGTTTGACGAGGCTTTTAATTACAAAGAGGAGCCTGACTTAAATGCTGCTCTGGGAAGGTCAGTCTATGTAAATGTTATTGCATTAAGCCAACTCAGTGATACACTTGATTTTTTCAAGTCATCTTTTGCCATCCCATGGAGATTATGTTTCTCCCAAATCTCACCAGCATGAAGTGGAATATCTAAATCCATTTATAACAAAAATGCTGTAGAGGGGAGGGGGGAAGGAATGGTGTAACAACCCCGATATTTTTTTCTCTCTCTCTCCTATTTGTTTATTTGTTAATCTTTACCCCTATAAAAGGGTAGATGAAACATGAATTTTTTTTTTTTTTTAACGAAATTTCGGCAGAGTCTCCCCTATATCGGGAGATCCCAAGTTACCAATAACACAACCTGCACACAATTTCAATCATAGCTCATCCACAATCACATTCATGTTTAATACAATTAACTGCATAATTCATTCCAGAATATGTTCAGGACCATATTCCTTCCCAAACTTCATCTTACATCACCCGCATAAGATAAAAATTAAAAAGCCAATTCGCACACGAAGATTTCACATATAGATACATATATACATATACATAGAACATAACATAGTTTAATATTCTAAGATAATCTAGTACTTTCTAATATCCCGAGCGTAGGTGGATACGTTTAATATTCCAGAAATAAAATTTACAAAAATACTATTCTATACAATTTACATGTTCTTCTACATATCAAAATTTCACCATAACTCCCTAAGTTCCTAGCTTATACAAAAAGGAATTAAGGCTTAAAATCTATTCCTGACGAGAATGGGAAGAACCTGCAAAATGTAGATTTTTTTCCATATAAGTAAAACAATTTAGTAAATACTAGCAATTTACAGAAGAATTTATACAACATATCCATCAATCTACTTAGATCACATGAGATTCTAAATACAACCATATTCACCATTTTAAGATTATATAGAAGAAACTTTATTTCTTTTGACTGCTTCGCTTTCATCTCAGAAAGCTGATCAAGTCTATAAATTTTGCCGATATCGACGTCACCCGCCGATATCATTAACTATTCTGAAACCGAATAGCTAGTCAAGTTTATAAATCATGCCGATATCGACGTCACCCGCCGATATCATTAACTATTCTGAAACCGAATAGTTAATCAAGTTTATAAATCATGCCGATATCGACGTCACCCGCCGATATCATTAACTATTCTGAAACCGAATAGTTAATCAAGTTTATAAATCATGCCGATATCGACGTCACCCGCCAATATCATTAACTATTCTGAAACCGAATAGCTAATCAAGTTTATAAATTATGCCGATATCGACGTCACCCGCCAATATCATTAACTATTCTGAAACCGAATAGCTAGTCAAGTTTATAAATCATGCCGATATCGACGTCACCCGCCGATATCATTAACTATTCTGAAACCGAATAGTTAATCAAGTTTATAAATTATGCCGATATCGACGTCACCCGCCGATATCATTAACTATTCTTTTTTTTTCTTCTTCTTTTCCATCCCCTAACATTTCCTTTACCCCTTTTATTTTCCTCATCAATAGGCACCCACATTGTAACTTATAGTTCCACAACTAATAAAGAAAAATAATTATTCGGATGCCATTAGCCAAAGCTAATCATTCTTTTGTCAACCTTTAAACATCCTTTCGGATGCCGTTAGCCGAAACCAATTAATCGTTTATCCCGGCCATCCTTTCGGATGCCATTAGTCGAAACTAATCAATCGATTATTCACATTTAAACATTCAACAATCTAATATAAACTCTATCGCATTCGAATAATATTTAACTTAAAATACTTCTTACGTGTAGTATAAAAAGAGAGGTGTAATTCACCTACCTGCTCTACTTCTGGGTTGTTCTTGTCTGGACGATGGTTCAATCCCAACTGCACCGCCTGCGACATCATTGTCCACAAAAATCAGTATATTTCTATTTTCAATTTCACATTCATCACCATACTTATTTCAACAAAATCATACATTGAAACCATAAATTTCAACACCTAATCCATCAACAACATTCCAACCGAAACACATTGAACCCATAAATTTCAGCACATAATCATTCAATAAAATCCTAACAAACCTGTTTTGAAACGAACATTGTAATAGCAATAAATCACAATTAACTCAACAATTATCAAATACCAACGGTTAATATGTAGAACAGCCCCTTATATAAAACATATTCAAATTTCAGGGTATTCCAACGGTTGGATCTACCAAGATCGGAGTTAAACCGGAGACTGACCTTAAACTGGAGAGCTACTGTTCAACATACATATCTCCTTGCTGGACTGTCAATTTCTCATCTCCACCGTTCAGAACATTAATCATACTCAGTAGCACCACATACCCAAATTTCAGCTTCATCCAACGGTGATATGAAGCGAAAATAGCAGGCGACTCTGACTGGCAGAAGAAAGCAGATTTCGCTATTTTCTTCAAAAGAATACTCACCTCTAACGGAGAAAAACCAGGAGAATCCCTTCGGTGAATATGTAGTAACAACCAAGGCGAACACAATACTCAAAAATAAGCTTGATCCAACGGTGGACGGTGGAGGAACTGTCCGGCGACTCTGACGGGTTTGAGGGGGTTTTCCAGAAATCTTCAGATGATCGGGTTTCTCAAACGACGGCAGATAATTACAATCCCTCCGGTCAGATGCTAGACAATAGTGAGATGCCCAACATATCCAAAACTCAGCCTAATCTAACGGTGGCCGGCAGAGATATGGCTGTCGGAGCACAACCCCCTTCTTCTCCTTTTTCTCTCTAACCCCCCTAACTTATCTCCCCCATTTTAAATGTCTCTTTTCTTTTTCTTTTTCTTTTTTTTTTTCACCTCTTCTCTTCTTATATCTCCCCCCATTTTAAATGTCTCTTTTCTTTTAATTTAACACTTACATTTATTTCCCGGGGTTTACAAATGGAGTGATAACCATCGCATTAGCTGTAGCAATTTTATTTCAAGAATTGATGGTGTATGGACTCCTACTGTTACAGGTACTTCCCTGAAGGCATTGATATATATTTTGAAAATGTTGGGGGCAAGATGCTCGACGCAGTGCTTCCAAACATGAGATTGCGAGGCCGCATTGCGGTATGTGGAATGATCTCACAATACAATCTTGACAAACCTGAAGGTGTATTTAATTTGATGACTGTCGTTTACAAACGGGTACGCATAGAAGGATTTGTGGTCACAGATTATTATGATCAATATCCCAAGTTCCTAGATTTTGTATTGCCTTGCATAAGAGAGGGAAAGATAGAGTACGTGGAAGACATTTCTGAAGGACTCGAGAATGGCCCTGCAGCACTGGTAGGCCTTTTCAGTGGACAAAATGTTGGGAAAAAGCTGGTTGTAGTTGCTCGTGAGTGATTGAAACCCGTTGCATCTTTTTCTTCTTCTGTTTTTTCTCTAGCAAGGGACAATGGCTGTGTTAATGATTCAATCCTGGACAAATTTGGTTTGATGTAATCCATCTCTATGTTTGGTTCCAACTGCTGTACTTATAATATCCATTTTCTCCTGCTTCAAAGCCATAGATTTTTCATGTAGAAAGATTTATTTTCATGCTGAAGAAACGATGGAAAAAACCTCTCCCTGCAGTAAAGATTGTCACATGCATGGTGTTGACTAAAAAAATTTAGAAAACCTCTGAACCTGTCATATTTTGAAAGAAAAAGAAAAATTGAATCGGAAATAGCAATAACGCCCCTGGAGGTGCAGACATTAGGTATAAAATGAATGGGGGATACTTTGGAAATCTCAAAAGGTTGATAGATATAAATAAAAAAGAAAAGAGAGACCATAATTTTAGAAAAGAGAGAACCGAAAGTGGGAAAGAAGAAGAGGAAATGAGAGGGAACGATTAGGGTAAGAAAATGAAGTATGAGAAAATAAGTTTGTAGGTAAGATTTATGTTTTGGTGGATTAGGGTTCTGAAATCTTAATCATTTGTTTAAACTAGTTGACCTTTCGATCAACTGGTAGTTTTGGTCAACTGCTTGCCCTGATGATTTTATTTGATTAGATGGATGGTCAATTAAGCACGTCATGAGGCTGCACTGTGCTGTCGTCATCTGGAATAAATGTTTCCATTTATTACAGCCATCAAAGAAGAAAACCACAGAAGGGTTTGGATATTTGTAGCCAGTAATAGCAACAGTTGCTGTGCAAATTAGCGAAGGCTAGGACCACTCCATATAATTTTTCTAATTTTGTTCATATAACAAGACCCTATGCGGTGATTGAAAACTCAGTGACTGTTTCAGTTGGCAAGATTCTTCTATTTAGTGACTGATCTACCTGGAGAAGTTGTTGTTCACTGGGGAGTTTGCAGAGATGATGCTGAAAATTGGGAAGTTCCAGCTCCTCCACATCCACCATAAACAACTGTTTAAGAATAATGTACCACCTAATTATCAATTAAGTCCCAAAACAAAAACTTTTATCAGTTAGATCCTTGTGCCCATTTTCACTAATTCTTCGAGGGAAAATGATTTTAAGAGATGTCATTTTTTTGCGCAAAAAAGGCACATTTGAGGCAAAATATTAAGAAACTTTAGCAATAAGGACCCAACTGAGAAATGTTTGTAACTAACTGATAAAATGTATAGTCTAGGGACTCAATTGAAGCTAGGCATATAGTTTATGGGGTACCGAACAAGATCACCTTTCCATATTCGTCAAAGATAACCATAGCACACCTAAGAGAAAAACATGGACAAAAAGAAAGCAAATATGAACATGAATTGCTTAATATCTTCTTATATTTAATTTTCGCTGGCTCTATTGATGAGTTTTGTAGATAAAATTATAAAAAGAAATAATGATCCACTAGAAATTTGCCATGAATCGACGTGATGGCTATTGCTGACTATCCTCCAATGTGATTGGCATGGATCAAGAAGATATTTTTGTAAACTAGCAAGCGGTTCTGGTCCACACATCACCTTCCAAAAGTAACTCGCAGTACTCTCCTCTGCAATGTGCCCTTTGGGACTGTGCTCATTTTCTTTAAGACAATAGAGAAACAAGAACAAAAAATTAAGTGGATTTCACATCTTATAACAACATAGAATAATCAAGAATGTCTGATCAGGAAGTGAGCAACAAGCAAGTGGCATTGAAAAACTATGTCACAGGGTTTCCAAAGGAGTCTGACATGCAAATTATTACAACTGATACTATAAGACTTAGAGTACCAGAAGGGACTAAAGATGCAGTTCTTGTCAAGAATCTCTACCTGTCTTGTGATCCATATATGCGTGAACGCATGTCTGCTTCTGATGGTGGGTTTCCCCCCTTCGAACTTGGAAAGGTTAGCCCTGTCTCATCTCATTTCTCGGTCTTTGAACAATGAAATAGAGTTTGTTTTTCTTCCCTTTTAATTTTGAGATTTCTTGATGTAATTGTTATTTCCCATTTGAGGTATTGGATCAAAGAAGGAGAATGTAATGGTTGAACAGTCTAAAATTGGGTTTGAGATAGGAATTGAAGGACAATTTTGAATTTTTTGAGAGCTTTCTTTTTACATTTTTGTGTCACAAACATGATGATGATACAGTATTCTTCTAGTGATCATGTAGGAGCCTTGTTTTGGATATGGCAAAATTTGTTTCTGTGTATTTCAATTCTATGATGATTGATATGGTGATGTGATATTCAAATTATACATGCAGCCTCTAACTGGGTATGGAGTGGCTAAAATCTTGGATTCTACTCATCCAAACTACAAGAAAGGAGACTTCGCTTGGGGTTTTACTGGTTGGGAAGAGTACAGTCTCATTGTATCACCACAAATTTTGTTCAAAATCGAGCACACTGACGTGCCCCTATCATACTACACAGGAATTCTAGGTCTGTTTGTTTTGAATTTTTCAAACGCAGTTTCACCTTTGTTTCTCAAAAAGATAAAGATGCTTAACAAATGAAATCGTGACTTGTGTTTGTGTTGAACAAAAACTTGGCCTGGAAGCTTGAGGTAAGCTGCAGCGAAAGAATCAGTTCTGGAAAGAACCGAACAACAACAGCATGTTGATTGAAACTAGGCATATAGAGATTAGTGTGTTTGATTCATATGGTTAAAGCTCATGTGAAATTGTTGTCGATTTGTTCTTTTAAGGTATGCCTGGTATGACTGCTTATGCTGGTTTTTATGAAATTTGCACGCCAAAGAAAGGAGAGTATGTTTACATATCTGCAGCATCAGGAGCTGTTGGCCAGATTGTCGGGCAATTTGCAAAATTGTCAGGCTGCTATGTTGTGGGCAGTGCTGGATCTAAAGAGAAGGTGAGCCCAACTGGAAACCTTTTCCCTCCTATAAATGAAAACAAAACAAGATGAATTGAACTCTTAATCCATGAAAACAAATGTATATCTGTCGTTTCTGCATCTCCTGGCACAGCAGAGAATCCTACGATCTATTCAGTCTTGTAAAATGTTAACTGGCTTGTGCTTATGGCCAGAGTCACTACCGATGTGGTTGCTGATGTCTTTTCTTCTTTTTCTGACACAAGGTTGATCTGCTTAAGAACACGTTTGGATTTGATGAGGCTTTCAACTACAAGGAAGAGGCAGACTTGACCGCAGCTCTTAAGAGGTCAGTAGTAATAAATAGTAAGCACCACAATGAAGCTTGGGAATCACACTTTATGCAAGATTGCTAGAAAGTGTGCAGTTAAGGTCTCTATTTTGCATTGATTTGGCAGGTGTTTCCCTGAAGGCATTGATATTTACTTTGAGAATGTTGGGGGTAAGATGCTTGATGCGGTGTTAGCGAACATGAGGATCCGTGGTCGCATCGCTGCATGTGGAATGATCTCGCAGTACAATCTCGAGAAGCGTGAAGGTGTCCATGACCTGACGCATATTGTTTTCAAGGAAATTCGGATGCAGGGATTCCTAGCTGCTACCTATTATCACCTCTATCCCAAGTTTCTGGAAATGGCTTTACCTTACCTCAAGCAAGGGAAGATAGTGTATGTGGAAGATATAGCAGAAGGGCTTGAAAGTGGTCCATCATCTCTGCTAAGCATATTCACCGGCAAAAATGTAGGGAAGAAGTTGGTAGTAGTTGCTCCTGAGTGATACCATTAAGCACTGTTTTTAAGCTTTCCAAGGTCCTTGACCCGTATATCCTCTGAGCTTTCCTGGCTTCCCATGGACAGGAACTTCAATAATGATGAAGGCTTTTCTGGCTTTCATGGACAACCTTTGGTCATTGCCGAATGTTTTGGTAATAATACATTTGCTTTTTTAGAATATTTTTCAATTGAAAATATAGTAGAATAATGTTTTTCATAAAAAATATTATACATTCTGATGTTAACATTTTGAAATCATTAAAAAGCACTTCAAAACATTAATTTGGTTTTTTTAGACGTACTTGGAGAATTACTCCACCCAGAAGATGCACATTTTTGGCACATATGAGATAGAATCAGATTAGTTTCTTTGTAAAAAAGAAAAAGAAAAAAAGCATATCAGATGGCCTAGCATTGACAGGCTTGCAGGTCATTTCCCTGCAACGACTGGGTTGAGAACTTGAACCAGGAAAAGTTTCATTGACATGCCAAACCTTGGCAACTTCGTTCATTGTAACATTTAATAAAGAACTTGCATTATAATGGAACTCAAAAAACTAACAAGATTGACAAGCTGCATGCTAGTACTTTTGAGGCTGCCCCTTTATTCAATTTGCCTGTACTTTCACCATAAATATCTCCAAAATTGGAATGCCATCACTGCACGAATGCGAAACTAACTTGAATATCTTTATCACTGCGAGAAGCCACCCCCAGGTTGTCAATTTACACAGGAAATGAATATCCACGGAGGTATTTAGAATCAACGCCTGATTCGCGTGTCAATGCTATTCGCCCAGTTCTTGCTACCTACAGAAAAAGAACAAGAAACATCATGGAAAGTATTACAAAGACATTTCAGCACATGAAGCTATAAATATAAGTCCAGAGAAATCAAACTACAGAAAAAGTCGTTTTTGTTGTCACGGTGGCAGCTCATTCTGGGACGATATAATGTTGAACTCAGATTAAATAAATCACACCATGCAATCAAAATCAAAATCAAAATCCAAGGTATGACTTAAGGTTTGCCAAACAAACCTCACAAATGCCATAGGGTTCCAACAACCTTTGCAGTGCAACCATTTTGTCCAAATCTCCTGTGAGCTGGAGCAAGTATTAAAAGTGAATCCATCAGCATCAAATGTTCAAGAATTGGGCAAAATGAAAAGAGCAGTACGATAAGTATTGAAACAGCAGCCAGACCCATAGAGTCATGACAGTTAAAGGTGAGACACAGACATGACAGGAAGGGTACTCACCTCAAGAGTTACTGTATGGTCAGATACATCAACAGCGTTGGCTCTAAAAATGCTGGCAATGTCAAGAACATCTCGTCGAGCGGCAGCATTCACAGCAATCTTTATTAACATCAATTCCCTTTCAGCAAATGGCAAATGGGTAAGATCCCTTACCTGAAAGAGTCACCAACTATTAATTTCCTATGGAACTAACATGCAAGTTACCAAACCCAGAAACTTTAATCTGAACTCCTGAAGTAGAGTGTTCCTAAAATACAGAGCAAATGGCTTACAAAAGATTTGATTGACCATAATGCAATTCAGGAACAAAATATACCAGCACAAAGTTCAAAGAAATGCTTCTTTCAGGTTTTTCTGAGGTTTAGGCTATTAATTCATGAATCATATAAAATTGCATTCTTTCAAACATGAGAATCTCAAGCAAAAGAAATGGAACTCTGGAAGCATCATGTACTTGTCTAACAAGATTCATCACTCTTAATCATGGAGTTCTCACCTCATGAATCTCTACTAGCTTATAAAGCTGCTGAACCAACTTGGTAATTGATTCATCAGTCCCAGGCACAACGGTTGTAATACGAGAGAGACCCTCAGTTTCTGCATGCCCAACAGCCAAACTCTAACCAGAACAAATAAAAATAATTAGAGCAGAGGATGGAACTTTTTGAAACAATTAAGACAAGATACAGAAATAACAGTATCATATATACCTGAATGTTATAGCCCCTTCGAGCAAAGACCCCTGTAACAATGTTAAGAACTCCAGGACGATCATTTACAAGCAAGGACAGAGTGTGGGATTGAAGTCCAGCTGTCTGAAAAATATCAACCAGATATAAATGTGTATCTTTTGATAAATGGATGGGAGTGGTAAGAACCAATTCAGGAAAAACAACCAGCTGAATGTCAGAGGGTTGCATTTCACAGAAAGGGAAACATGTCAGTTTCAACACAATGGCAATGACACCAATAACAACTCATGTATTAGCCTACTCCATGTTATATTCTGCATCGAACCCGTGGTTATCTGCTATCCACTGACCCTTTAATTTATGAAAAAAAAAGCCACCTAAAATGGAGAAAGTAGAAATAAGTTGCAAGCAGGAGCAAGCTTTCTTACATCTTCATCAATGAGAACACCCCAATGAGCATCAAGAATTTGATTAAGGGTAAAATCATCAGAAGCCTCCACTGGATAAACGTCTCCCTTAATTAGCAACAGAAAAAAAAAGAGAAAAAAAATACATTAAATGCCCAATTCATGGTAACAATTGTGAACAATAATTAAACTGTGATTGGGAATGAGGAATCCACGAAATTATAAAATGGGGTCAGAGATTACTTCGAAAGTTGATATTGCTATCCAATTGATAGTTCTTAATCAGACAAGTTTGGGTGGATGAATTAATATCTTTGAGATGAACAATAGCAAGGGACAAAATATCTAGGATAAAAAGGCACATCAGAGACAAGCCAAAAATTGGAAAAATAAATTTATAACCACAGTATCTGTTGTGTACAAGTAAACAAATGCCCATTAGAATTCTGAATCATATAGAATATTCATCTTAATAAAAAGCAAGATAGCAGGGAGAGAGGGTTCCTTGGTCAACATCTTGTTTATGAAGTCAATTTACAACGCCTTTATTACAGTTTTTTCATTCCTGACTCATACTTCAATTCACCATTGCTTGTATAGAACAGCTGAGCACCAACTTCACACAAATTTATCAAATACAAGAAATTAGCACAGAAATGCTTATCTACGAGAAAATTACGATGAAAAGCTTGAAGTGTGTACCCCAGCAGACATATCATCTTCTCTGATAACTGCTCCTTTTTTAGCCCCCAAAACAGTATCAGAAAGCCTTTTCTCTCCAAGATCAGGATAAGAAGCAGCAGAAAATCTCCAAAATGGAGCAGATGCACCCATTTTTTCTCTTCTCAATGCAATCTTTTAGGAGCAACAGGTTTAGATATTAGCACTCAGTACACATGTAGACAGATACCAATATAAAGCACAAAAAATCACGAGAAGAACCAAGACAACCTTTCCCGTTCTTGCAATTTCCCTGATTCCAAACTTGCTTAGGTTTCTTTGGACAGCAGCAATCTTCCCTGGATCTCCAGTTACCTAAATCCACAAAATAAATGAGTGGTTTTACTATGAATTTTAAAGATGCAATTTACCAAGTCCAAAATAATAATAATAATAATAATAAATGGTTTTTAACTGTAATCTTCATGCTATGACGCCATAAACAGTGTAAATACCAAGTTTATTTAAACCAGTAACAGCACCATTCTGGTATCGATAATCTTCATATTAACTATGCTTTTTAAATAACTTGAAAGAACGTCTTTTAATCAAGCAGAAGTCCAGATAATCAACATGTGGATCACTTCATCCTGGAAGCTTAAAAATAATCTAACAGACTCAAAATTTTGAATTGTTAATGAAAGTAAATCTGGCCATTCATAGCTTGCAAGTAAGAAATGACCAGCATGTTCAAAAGTGCTATCACCCCAAATCACAGCAATTATGCTAATCTACTTGGTTTGCATAATAAATACATGTCTTCATTCATGTATAATAAAATATATGCACATTGTTTACCAATCCTTATATAATATGCATGCAGTTTCTTCCCAAAAAAAAGATTTTTTTTTTAATCTGAGTTACTTGTGTCGATAACATAAAGGATAAGTTCCTTGATAATTTAAGCTCCTTTGCTTAATGTCCTGATATGAGCAGGATTCGATTTTGTGAATCATTACCTCAATTGTCACTGAATGTTCTGAGATATCCACGATTTTTGCTCTGAATATGCCCACCAACCACATGATCTGAAGATCAAATCAAAAGACCAAATGTGAATAAGCAATTGCAATAACAGAAATTCATATACTTATTTTTCCAAACTCAATAATATCCTTGATATTCAGCATTTAGAGAATCATTATGCATCACCTCAGCCCGGTACTTTGGATCTGTATTCACTTTTACAAGCATTAGTTCACGCTCAACCTGCGGCTCATTAGAGAGATCTTCAACCTGGGATAAAATTAAAAATTTTAATGTAAAAACTCCAAGAATTAGACTCTTTATTAAGAGACAGAAAATGAGGAAAGGCAAATGAAAAAAGCAATTAAGAAATCCAAGTACAAAGCATCAAATATCCTGAAAAAGGATATGATTCTTAAAAAAAAGCAGACACTTGGGAAAAAAAGAGCTCTAATTTCATTCTCAATACACCAGCAAACCAGACATGACCTATAGAGCCAAAACACAATTAAAAAAACTGCGTATTCATAACTATGCACCCCACTATACTATTTGGTGATTACATGAGAATCTTTAGTAGCAGAAACATGGAAAATTTGTTAAGAAAAAATTTCATCAATCAATGTAGAATAGATGAGAGTCTAGGATTGTATCGTGACCTTCAAAACATTGACAAGCTTTTGAAGCTGCTCAACAACTTGTTGCAACACCTTTTCAGTGCCAGATACAACAACAGTAAACAATGCCTTGTCCTTGTTTAAACCAACAGCAAGTGACTCTATGTTATACCCTCTCCTTGCAAAAACCCCAGCAATCCTATTAATCATCCCACTTTCATCTCCAACAAACACAGAAATTGTATGCCTCCTCACCCTGAATCATCAATTCAAAACCCAAAAAACAAGCAATGATTATCAAAACCAGCCTTGACCCAGCTAAAGAATCATCCTTTTAATGTAATTAATGAACAGAAAAAAAAAAATAGGCATTGGCCCAGATGAAGAATTATAATAAAGGTTTGATCTTTATACATACTTTGATCTGGCTGTTGAAGGAGCAGAGCCATTAGTGGAGAAAGCAGTGTCAGCAATGTTATTATCATTTGTTGCAGAGACTCTGAATTTGTTTTGATAGGATTTTGAGATTGTCAGAGGTGTAGTAGCTATGGCTTTTGAGAAACCTAGACTAACAGTAGTAGAATTTGAAGGGATAGAAGAAGAATAAGAAGAGGGTGTCAGGGAGTGGATAGGTGCGGAGGTTATCGATGAGGTGGCCGCCATTACAGAAAGCTTAGGTTTCAGAAACTGACAAAAATGGAACTGCCTACTGCTTCTGTAGAAAAGTCCACTTGTGTTAATAATAAAATTCTGTACAAATCATGTTCATGTGTAAACTTCATCTTTACCCGTATAGATTCACCAACGTTTCATTTATACCCTACAGTTTAAAACTTTCTTGATATGAGTTTTATACTTTTATCCGTTAAACAGCCTACATTTTTTACGAGATTTTTCAAAAAAAATTGCGAGATATCTATAACGTTCATGGAGATTTAAAATGGGGAGAGAAATAATAAGTATGGTACCTAATTCAGGGTCTGATTTTGCACGGCCTGGGTTAAAAAATGCTCAGGTTATCTCATTAGTTAGGAAATTAACCTAAATTTATCTCAAAAAAAGTTGTTCCATTCATAGAAAATTAAATAAAAAATTAAAGTTTACTTAACAAGGTTTTGTGAGCTTCTTGCTAGTTATTTGGTAGTAAGGGATAAAAAATTAAAACTTTTTATAAAATTGAAAGGGTAAAATTGAGAAATTTTGAGCTATAAGAGTAGAAATCAAACCCTTGATAATCAACGATGGCAAAAATATAGTTCACCCCATGTTCTTGTTTCTACGCAAGGATTTATCTACAATATAGGTGTTGTGATTATCGAATTATTTTGGGTCATGAAAAACTATAGTTCAAAAAACGAAACCAAAAATTATTTTCTCTTGAAAGAAAATTTCAATACAAAAAATTAAAATTATAACCATTCACTAATAGAATGATTTCAAATTCATAGCTTGGATTGGCCAACATGATGTCCTGAATCAGAAAAAAACATTAGAAAGGCTTTGATGGCAATTCATACTCTTAATTAGAGACTGTAACTGGGCTAAGGAGTTTGGATCATTCCTTGCTCCTCAATTTTTTTCTGCGGGGGAGATTAATGGCTGGCTTCGCAGGAATATTTATGCTCAGGGTGTTCAGCGATAGTGGCGGTTACGCTTCATAATTATCACTATCAGTTGCCAGATCATTTGGGAACAAGGATTCTATCCAGGGGTTGCTTACTTCGGCTTCAGAACAGTACTACTATCAAGTTTCTAATCTTGTGGAGGCGTGTCAGCTTGCTTTCGAGTCCTAGCACGGAGGAAGTGATCATCAGGTGTGGTGGATTGCCTGGTAAAGTCTTCCAGAAGATTTGGTGAAGGTTATGAAAGGGTTTATTAAGAAAACAGTTAGGATAACTAACTGTACCTATCTGTCATTGTTGTTATTTTGTTATATTTCTGTTGTTGCATTTCTGTTAGCTTTCTTGTTATTTCTTTGTTATTCCAGTACAATGTAATAGTGGCTATATAATGTCAATTATATTTCAATACACGGTACACTCTCTCATTCCAGTAAATCATCTTCTACAAAACCTTCATTAAACCTTTCAAGTGGTATCAGAGCCTTCATCCAGCCTTCATCCAACCAATCCTTGCAGCACCATGACGACAGAAGGGAGCAGTTTTGTTCAGCCAGCCATTCCCAGGTTCAATGGTCACTACGACCACTGGGGGATGTTGATGGAGAACTTTCTCCGATCCAAAGAGATGTGGGAACTGGTGGAAACTGGATACACTGAACCTGCAAGTGGATCGGTATACACTGATGCTCAACAGAAGAAACTTGATGATATGAAGTTAAAGGATTTGAAGGTAAAAAACTACTTATTTCAAGCTATTGATCGGCCAGTTCTTGACACTATACTTAACAAGAATACTGCCAAGAGCATATGGGATGCAATGAAGAAAAAGTTTGAAGGAAATGCAAGGGTTAAGAGGTCTTACCTGCAAACTCTCCGCAGAGAGTTTGAGACACTGGAAATGAGAGTGGGTGAAGGAGTGACTGAGTATTTCTCTAGGGTCATGACAGTGGCAAATAAGATGAGAACATATGGAGAGGATATGCAAGATGTGAAAGTGGTAGAGAAGATCTTACGGTCTTTGACGGAGAAATACAACTACGTTGTATGTTCCATTGAAGAATCAAAGGACATTGATGCTCTAAGTATTGATGAGCTGCAGAGTTCATTGGTAGTTCATGAACAAAAGTTTGTAAGAAGGAAGGGTGAGGAACAAGCTCTGAAAGTAGCATATGAAGGAGGAGGCAGAGGTGCATATGAAGGAGGTAGAAGCCGTGGGAGGAACTTCTACAGAGGAAGAGCTAGAGGAAGGGGACGATCAGATTATAACAAGGCAACAGTCCAATGCTATCGTTGCCAACAGCTTGGACATTTCCAGTGGGAATGTCCCACTGGAACCAGGGAATCATTATACACAGAACTTGATAATGCAGAGGAGATGCTCTTGATGACTTATGTGGAGAAACATAAGTCCAGAAGAGAGGATGCATGGTTTCTTGATTCGGGATGCTCGAATCACATGTGTGGTTATCAAGAAATATTTTGTGACTTTGATGTGAAATTTCGACAGTTTGTAAAATTAGGAAATAACACAAGGATCAAAGTAATGGGGAAAGGGAATGTCAAGCTTGTATTGAATGGAATAATACACACCATTGCAGAGGTGTATTATGTCCCAGATTTGAAAAATAATCTACTAAGTGTGGGTCAACTACAGGAAAGAGGTTTGGATGTATTATTCAAGGATGGAAAATGCAAAATATTCCATCCGAAAAGGGGCTTGATAATACAAACAACAATGAGCATCAACAGGATGTTTATACTATTTCCAGACAGTGAAGAAACAATTACCTCTCAAGAAGAAGCTGGCCAGTGTCTTCACATAGCAACACAAAACTTGAGCTCTCTTTGGCATCGACGTTATGGTCACCTCAACTACAAAGGTCTGAGGACTTTGGTGCACAGAGACATGGTCCACGGCCTTCCCCAAATTGAAGCCTCAAACTCAACATGCATTGAATGCATCAAGGGGAAGCAAATTTGTGATGCAATTCCACAGAAGAGTACCTGGAGAGCAACACAGAGATTAGAACTCATTCACGCAGATATATGTGGACCGATTACTCCCACATCAAACAGTAATAAAAGGTACATTTTATTGTTCATAGACGATTACAGTAGGGGTATATTTCTTGGCGGAGAAATCAGAGGCCTTTGATTGGTTTAAATGTTTTAAATCAATGGTAGAAAAACAGACAGGGTTATCTGTCAAAGGTCTTCGAACAGACAGGGGGGGGAATTTGTGTCAAATGAGTTCAACATTTTTTGTCAAATTAATGGGATTAAGAGACAAATGACAACTGCATACACACCGCAGCAAAACGGTGTCGCAGAGAGGAAGAACAGAACGGTGATGAACATGGTACGATCCATGTTGACTGACAAAAACATGCCGAGAATTTTTTGGGCAGAAGCAGTAAATTGGGCAATTTATGTTCTTAATCGGTGCCCTATCTTGGCTGTAAAAGATGTCACACCAGAGGAGGCCTGGAGTGGAAGAAAACCCACAGTGAGTCACTTTAGGGTTTTTGGTTGTAGGGCACATGTTCATGTGCCAGAACAAAGAAGAACGAAGCTTAATGATAGGAGTATTTTGTGTGTTTTGTTGGGAGTCAGTGATGAGTCAAAGGGTTACAGACTCTTTGACCCAGTAGCTAAGAAGGTTTTGGTGAGTAAAGATGTGGTCTTCGAAGAAGAAGAAAGGTTTAATTGGGACGATGACACTGTTCAAAATCCAGTGGGTGACCTAGAATGGGGAGATCAAAGTGACGAAGAAGAAGAAGAAAGAGTGAACGAACTTGTTGATGGAGAACCCAGTGGTGTGAATGAAGTCAGTGAGCTTGATCTTGATGGCGCTGAGCTGAACTCTGGTGCTGAGAGGAGACGGGCTGAGAGGAGACAAGAAATTAATGTTGAGGATGGGGTCGTACGAACTGGTGTTGAAACAGCCCGTGAAGAGAGAGTTGGGAGACAAGCTCGGGAAAGACAACCTCCAGTATGGCTTGGAGATTATTTTGGGGGAGATGATTTCGGGGAAGAAGAACAAGAAATGGCCTTTGCAGTGTCAAGCGACCCGTCGTTCTATGAGGAAGCCATTAAGTCTGAAAATTGGAAAGTGGCTATGGACAGCGAGATTGATTCAATTGTAAGGAATGCCACGTGGACACTCACGGTTCTACCTGCAGGAGCAAAAAGAATTGGAGTAAAATGGGTCTATAAGACAAAATACAATGAGAATGGAAAGATTGATAAATACAAGGCTCGATTGGTGGCGAAGGGATATTCTCAAAAATACGGGGTGGATTACACAAAGGTTTTCGCGCCAGTAGCAAGGATGGACACAGTGCGGATGATTATTGCCTTGGCGGCACACAAAAATTGGGTAATCTCTCAACTGGATGTCAAATCAGCTTTCCTTCATGGAGAGCTGAGTGAAGATGTATATGTGGAGCAACCGAGGGGCTATGAGAAAAAGGGCAGTGAGCACCTGGTTTACAAATTACACAAAGCACTGTATGGGTTGAAACAGGCTCCACGAGCTTGGTTTAGCCGAATTGAAGCACATTTCATCGGTGAAGGTTTTCAAAGGTGCGAGAGTGAGCAGACATTATTCACAAGGAGGAGTCAGGAAGGGAGACTCATCATTGTAAGTATTTACGTCGATGACTTAATTTTTACTGGCAATGATGAAGTAATGCTATCTGAATTTAAAGATTCCATGTTGAGAGAATTTGATATGTCCGATTTGGGAAAGATGAGATTCTTTCTTGGAGTTGAGGTTTTACAGAAGTCTGATGGTATTTATATATGTCAAAAAAGATATGCGCTGGAAGTCTTGAAAAGGTTTGGCATGATGGACAGTAATTCGGTGGGAAATCCAATAGTACCGGGTTCTAAGATGAGCAAAGAAGGAAATGGTATTCCGGTTGATGAGACAAGTTATAAACAACTAGTGGGCAGTTTAATGTACCTGACTGCCACTAGGCCAGATATGATGTTTGTTATTTGTCTCATGAGCAGGTACATGGCAAAACCTATGGAAATTCATCTGCAGGCAGCTAAGAGAGCACTGCGATACTTGAAGGGGACCGTGAACTATGGAATTCATTACAAGAGAGGAGAAGATGGAACAGTATTAGCATTTACAGATAGCGACTATGCTGGCGACATGGACGACAGGAAAAGTACGTCTGGCTATGTTTTCTTTATGGGGTCAAGTGCAGTATCATGGTGTTCGAAGAAACAACCCATTGTGACATTGTCAACCACAGAAGCTGAATTTGTAGCGGCAGCAGTATGTGTATGCCAAGGAATCTGGATAAAGAGAATTTTGGAAGAATTGGGTCACACAGGTATAGGATGCATGACTATAATGTGTGATAATAGTTCTACTATTAAGCTGTCCAAAAACCCAGTGATGCATGGTCGCAGTAAGCATATTGATGTGAGGTTTCATTTCTTGAGAGATCTTACTAAGGAAGGGAAGATTGCGTTAATTCACTATGGGAGTAAAGAACAGATCGCAGACATAATGACTAAGCCACTGAAGATTGAAGAGTTTATTAAATTCCGAAAATTGATGGGAGTCTGCGAGATTGCTAATATGGAAGTAAACTAATTGCACTATATAGCATTTAGTTTAAGGGAGGGAATGAAAGGGTTTATTAAGAAAACAGTTAGGATAACTAACTGTACCTATCTGTCATTGTTGTTATTTTGTTATATTTCTGTTGTTGCATTTCTGTTAGCTTTCTTGTTATTTCTTTGTTATTCCAGTACAATGTAATAGTGGCTATATAATGCCAATTATATTTCAATACACGGTACACTCTTTCATTCCAGTAAATCATCTTCTACAAAACCTTCATTAAACCTTTCAGGTTAATGTTAATATATACGGATGGGAGCTCATGCGGTAATCCAGTGAGGTCAAGCATTGATGGTTTGATAAGAACTTCTGCAGGTATTAAGATTTCTAGGTTTACAGGGGTCATTGGTTTTACAAGTATTATGGTGGCTGAGCTTCAAGCCATAAGACTGTCTTCATCATTTTTGGGAATTAGGGTTTCGTCAGATTATCCTTGAAAGTTTTATTCCAGGAGCTTGCCTTTGGAGACTTGCAAACCTGTTGAGGTTTTGAGGAAATTACATTTCAGAAACCCTAAAGAGTGGAGAGTGGAGACATGAAGGTAATGTAGTAGTGTACCTTTCAAAAACCACATAAAGGGTAGAGTGGAGAGTGAAATTACAACCTTATTATAATTATCAACGGTGTCGTTTCATTATCTTCCTAAAACACTCTAAAACCTCTCTGTGGGATCCCCCCACAGAACAGGAAAAAATGGCTCTCTGGAGCAGAGCTCGCACAGCTTCTTCTTCACTCTTCAACAGGGTCCTTCAACATCCCAACAACATCAACAGCAGCAGCAGCTCCACTGCTTTTCTCCGCCTTTTCTCCGCCAGTACTACTTTTTTTCTTTCTTTCACTCTCAGTTATTAAATCCCAGGTTTACTTATATCAGATTCAGTTTCTTTGTTTACTTTTTTGTATGAAATTCGTTTGTTTTCTTTCTTGATTGATGAGAATGAAAAATGGGTTTTGTTATCTGTGGAGGGAGATGGGAAAAGGAGTAAACTTTGTGGTGTGAAAATGGTTGACATGTTAGAGTTAAGGGCATAGAAAAAGATGAGGCTTTGGACGGTTTTTTACTGATAAATTAATGAAGCAAAATGGGAACTGAATTGATTTGCATCTAATTGTTGCTTTGGTAAATGCGAAAGGGGAAATGAAACAACACCCCGTTCTGGTTAAGTCTTTATAAAGCTTATTGAAGAGAGGAGTTTCTTTTCTTTTCTTTTTAAGAGGTAGTTTATGAGAGGGGAAATGAATGAGGTGTTGAAAAAGAAGCAAATTTCGTGGTGTTATTGTGGCGACTTAGTGAAATGAGGCATGGAAAATGATGGGATTTCTTTTAGGATATTTGTTGTCTGCTTTATGAGAAATGGAAGAAGGGAAATGGGAATTGAAAGTGTTTATAATTTTATTGAGCTTATTGAAGAGAAGGGCTTTCTTTTTAATAGGTAGATCCTGGATTTACAAGTATCTTAACATTAGCTCCAATTATATGTCTTTTTGCTAATGTGCCGTTCAAGTTGAACTCAAAATATGTAACTAACATTATTTCAGTCAAAAGAGCAGATGGATGGAAAATTGTAAAAACTGAGATAACATTGTTAATTAAGAAAGCACATTTTAAGAACGTATAGGGGAATAAAGGGAAGGGGAAAGTTTGAATCTTGTTATTGATTTTTAGTTTTGCTTCTTTTTGACAAAAAAAATTAACGAGGCTGTCATGATGGAATAATATTTTTCTTTATATGATGTGTTATTATTAGCAGAAATGAGATAATTCTCTCTTTTTTGTTGTTATGATATATGTAGCTGGAAATGCTAATACACTACGCGGGGACATGATGAAACAACTGCTGCATCTCGATATCAATTCGCAAATTGGAAGTTGCATGCCTCTTGGTGCTATGCGTATTGGAACTATAATACATAACATTGAGTTGAACCCTGGCCAAGGTGGGAAGATGGTTCGAGCTGCAGGTACTAGTGCAAAGATTCTGAAAGAGCCATCACCAACCATCACTGTGGTGCAGTTGCCTTCAGGTGTTGTGAAAAAGATCGATTCCAGGTGCCGGGCTACAATTGGGATTGTTTCAAACCCCAGCCACAAGGATAAAAAGCTTAGGAAGGCTGGACAGAGCCGGTGGTTGGGTCGAAGACCAACAGTTAGAGGAGTGGCAATGAATCCAGTAGATCATCCTCATGGTGGTGGTGAGGGTCGGAGCAAAAGCAGTGGGTCCTTGGGAAGGGTGTCACAAACACCATGGGGCAAGCCAACTAAAGGTGGGTACAAGACTGGTCCACTCAAGCGCAGAAAGTAGTTTTGCAGCCATCTTCTTTGTTTGGTTCATTTATTTTGGCATGCAGCTTTAAACTTTCAAATGCTGATAGTTCTTGTGATTTCTCATCAAGAAAGTGTTTTAAGGCTATGTCCATCAAATTATTTACTGCCATAAATCTAGATTATTATGCTCAGTATAAAACACGGATGATAGAGAGTGCTTCATGCATGCAGCTGCAAATTTTTTCCCTATTGTCTGCTGTTTGAACCTATCAATCTTGAGAACTGTTTTCTATGGATACTAGATTCACTGTTCAAATCATTTGTCTTTGGGTAGTCCTGTAATTTGAGAAGAAGTTTGAATTGTTCAGTAAAGTGACGAGCGTTGTTTGTCCCGTTCAAATAAAATGGTTGCAGAAGATCTTTTGTCAGCTATGATAATTCATTCCTTTTTTTTGAAGTTTGAAGCTTTTCTTGTTTTTGAGATATTACATGATCTTTTGTTAGAGTCTAGAGATACGACTCTTTTTTTGAAGAGGTGAGTGCTAGATGCAGTTAACAGCATGGGAGCTTCAAAAAACAGGAAAACATTACTCTTCGTTCCTTTATCCATCCTCTAACATACCAAGTTTCCTGCAAGTTCGTCGCTGAATTTTGCTTCCACCATTCTGCACAGTTCTTCGTTAAGATATACAAAATTCTTCTCAAGTCTTGCCGCCCATAAGCAGCAAGCAATGCCATGCCCTTTACCCCAAGGCTAGTCCCGTAGACACACGCATGGGATTAACGTTTGTCGTATCCTCAACACCATTTTCCACAATGATAGCATTGAGATGTCCCTTCTTCATCTGACCTTCCATCTTCAGCTACAAGTTTGGGATTGCTTCTTGTTCGTTTGGCCTCATCCTTCCTTTTTAGGCTTTGATGAAAATTCCCATCCTGGCCATCATGTGCTTGTCTGAAACAGAAGTCTTTCAAGAGTTATGCTCTAATGCCATTATTCGACAAGTCATTAATCTCTTCAATTGTTTTAACAGGTCTTCATTATCGAGACTGATTGAAATCTCTTTCTTCAGCTGAACTTATATGGTCATATATATTCTGTCAATATGAACAAAATCAAACATGGACTTGGATATGATTCTATTTTTCGCAGTGATATCTTCATAAGAATCAAATGGAGAGATTTGCATGGCGTGAATCATTCTCTACCATACAACCAGGCTTCATTCCTGATGGGACTCTTCAGCAATAGATTCCTACATTCATGTGTTACTCCTTTAATGAATAATAAGATGGCATCAAAGCCTGTTACTATCTTTCAACCATTATCAACAAATTCTTGGTTTAAAATTTGAACTTGACATGAACAAGGACATAAAACGAAAAAACAATAAAATATGGGAGATTCGATGGACTAGATTTTTTAAATCTACTAGATCCAAAAGAGGTTTTGTAACAAAGCTTTCTACTCCTACTAGTGGTCTTATTTTGAGAATCTAAGCCATTCTAACAGTCCAAAACGGCAATTGTCGATAGGTGCAATCCCCCTAATTGTCTTTTCCTAAGACATTTCAAAGTCTCAAATGCTTTTCGTACCCTATTAGACTTGAGTCATAAACCTCTGAGCACGGAAGTGATCCAACTAGGATGTCGGCAAGCATCAATCATTGTTCAAATTGAAAAGTTATTAAATCTCTAATTAATTTGTGATGAGACATTGAACGAGTCCTAGCATTATAGAGAGTTGAACTATCTTGTCTCGCAGACGAAACGGACAAACATTGTGCGTGCATGCTGCCATCACAGACGAGGCTTCTCCATGTTTTCTGAGCAAGTCCCTGTTTGTCGTATTATAATGGTTTTTAAAAGTGTTTTTTATTTAAAATAATTTTTTTCCAAATGTTTTCAAAATCTTTTTGAAAATAAATGGAAAACAGAGCCTAAATGACGATGCGTTATGCTGGCATTCCCATGAATGCTTTGCTAGGCTGTGAGCTTTCACCAAGTCAATGATCACCTTCTCAAGCGGTCTCGCTCTATCTATCTTATCTTATTCTCAGCCACTTGGGGAGGGGGAGGTGTTGCACGAATCTTCTCCCGCTTTATGAAACCAGACAACATGAGAATTTGTATTTACCGAAGATTCAAGGGGTCAATTATATATATATATATATATATATATATATATATATATATATATATATATATATGACACCATCTTGCCGTATATGATGTACTTATCTAAAGAGTAGAATAGATTTCCTCGGAATTAATATCATGGTTTATTTAATTATTATATTATTGTTATCGGATCAATTACAATATAGTATTTTTTATTAATACAATATTATTATTTAGTAAACTCATGATGATAAATTAAAAGACATCATCACTTAACTCTTTTGCCGCGTCCAACACGCCCAACTCATAAACAGCCCACAGGAAGACGGTGCCCCAGTATAAGGAACGGGTTTATCGTTCATTCTCTATCCACAAAACCCTCTCTCCCTCTCTTTTCCCTCCCATCTCTCTCGGATCTCATTTTCTTTTCATCGTCCTCCAATTTCCCCCAACCCATCTTCTCCTTTCTCAGCAAGGTATCGAGAGTGTTTTCTCATCGCTCTCGATCCCTCAAGCAAGCAAACATATTATGTATGTAGCAGGCAAGCAAGCAGGCATGGAAGGACTTGCGAACCAACTAAAGCGAGGAATCTCACGTCAGTTTTCGACAGGATCATTGAGAAAGTCATTCAGCAGGAAATTCTCACGACAATCCTCGCTCGATCCTATGAGGAATAGCTTAAGGTTTAGCTTTGGAAGACAGTCTTCTTTGGATCCCATACGGAGAAGCCCACTTCATGACCATGCACAGTTGAGTGTACCAGAGAATTTGGATTCCACAATGCAGCTGTTATTCATGGCGAGCAGAGGAGACGTTAAAGGAGTTGAAGATTTGTTGGATGAAGGTGTGGATGTTAATAATATCGATTTGGATGGAAGAACTGCTCTGCATATTGCAGCCTGTGAAGGTCATGTTGAAGTTGTTAAGCTTCTTTTGAGTCGGAGGGCTAACATCGATGCCCGTGATCGGTGGGGCAGCACGGTAATATATTAATATTCTCGAATCAGTTTAATTTGCGCAAAAAATAGTAGGCCGCCGTGCCGAATTGGCATGGTATCCAATCTAGAACCAATGGATTAATGAGAAGTTACATTTTCATAGCCTCGCTCCAAGTGTTGTAATACTTGATTTTGTTATGTTTTAGTTATTGAATTTTATTTTATTTATTTATTAGTTTTTTGCTGATAGGTGAGTGCCGACGCTAAGTATTATGGAAACGTTGAAGTCTATAACATTTTGAAGGCAAGAGGAGCTAAAGCCCTGGTAAAAATGTCAAGACATTTCTTCGATTTTGCTAAATTTTCTGTTTATGTTTGAGATTTGGTGTTTACGTATATGGGATTATTTTAGAAAACCACCAGGAAGACACCCATGGCTGTGGCAAATCCTCGAGAAATTCCAGAGTATGAGCTTAACCCATTGGAGCTTCAAGTTCGAAAATCTGATGGCATTGCAAAGGCATGGTCCTGCTCCCCTTCAATTTCAGTGATTTGTGCTCGTAATGAAAGCTTCTTCTCTTCTTTTTTTGCCATTTGTTAGCTCTTAATGATGCTTGAAAATAAATCTTGTTTAGCTTATTGTAGTTTAGATGGTAGTTGGTTGATGATCTTGTGGAAATCATAGCTTAGTAAACCAACGTAGAGTTTGATTGGCAAATCCTCTGTTCCATAACAAGCGCAAATAAAGAAGTGTAACCTCAAAGAAATCTAGTTCTTAACTTGGTAGAAATATGTTGTTTACTTCCTGTGATGTTCCGCCATAATTACAAGTCGATACCTTGTATAACAGGGAATGTATCAAGTTGCTAAATGGAATGGTACTAAGGTCGCCGTAAAGATACTAGAAAAGGAACGTTGTGCAAATCCTGAGGGCATGTAGGTGATCCCTTTCCTCTTTCTTTTCTGGTTTTGGATTCAAGTCTTCAATGTTGATTCAAGTCGTTTTTAATTTAGAGTAGGTTTACAAAGAAATAGAGGCTCGTGCATGTTTACTTGTGGCTGTTCTGATTAAACTGCCTGGTTAGATTGCCTCTGACTGAGAAATGATTACATATGCTTGAGATAGAGCATAGGCAGTTCAAGATTTCATTTCATTTCACGTAGTTAAACTTGTCTTACGCTGCTTCAATTGCTTTGCACTCTGCAGATTGTGGCTAAGTTATTTGGGTTCTAAGACATGGCAGGGTTTTTTACCCCTAATGTTTTTTTTCCCTTTTTGGCATTGAATGACAGAAATGCTTTCAAACATGAGCTAACTTTATTAGAAAAAGTTCGACATCCGAATCTGATTCAGTTTGTTGGAGCCGTGACCCAAAATTTTCCCATGATGATTGTGGCAGAATTTCATTCAAAAGTAAGCATACCTCTCCTCCTCCCTCCTGTGTTCACATATACATGTACATACTAAGATTCAATGCTTTTTTCTGCAGTTTTAACTGTATTAATTCTATATTTCAGGGTGACTTAGCATGCTATCTTCAGAAGAAAGGGCGGTTTTCCGCATCTAAAGCTCTGAGATTTGCTCTTGATATTGCTAGGCAAGTTTGAATTCTTGAATAGAAAACCTTGCTTGTTCAATTGCCGAATTCGTATTGGTCCCTGAATTACACTGCACAGATCATGTGCACAAGTGAAAGAGAGATTAGTTAAGAATGCTTCCAAGCGATGATAATCCCATTTTACATTCCTCTAAAGAAGTCTCTATCTTTTCCATTTTTAAGATGTGTTGGTTGATGTTCTGTTATCAGGGGCATAAACTACCTACACGAATGCAAACCATATCCGATCATCCATTGCGATTTAAAGCCAAAGTAAGACAACCAATGCAGAAGTTAAAGTGATGTGTAAATTATTGCAATCTGATTTGTGATTCCTAAGATGTACTGTTCTGTAATATTGGACATTTTGGTAAGGTGCCAGAAATATTTTGCTGGATGATGGTGGTCTATTGAAGGTAGCTGGATTTGGTTTGATACGGTTGTCAAACATTTCACCTTGCAAAGCTAAACTAGCTCCAGGGACTCCTATTGACCGTTCAAGTAAGTCTTTTTGTACAACATTCAATGTTGTCTAGGATGTTCTTGTAAAGATGAAGCATGAAACATACAGACCATGCTCACAAAGTTGAAGTTATTACTCCTGACTTGAACTTAAGTTATGGTGTTGCTTTGCAGATGTATACATGGCACCTGAGATTTATAAAGACGAAATATTTGACAGAAGCGTCGATGCATACTCTTTCGGAGCCCTCTTGTATGAGGTACTTTGCCGACTAATCTGGGACAAGATGGCTTTAGTTTCCTGTTTCCTTCACATCTCTGGTCTTGTATTTGTTTTTTGTGTTGAGCTAGATGCTTGAGGGAGTGCAGCCTTTCTATCCCAAGTCTCCTGAAGAGGCTGTGAAATTGATGTGCTTGGAAAACAAGAGACCACAGTTTAAGATCAAATTAAGAAGCTACCCTCCAGATTTAAGAGAGTAAGTTTGAATTCTGTCCTCCATTTTATTTTAGCAGATTGAATAGAAAGTTGTCCCACAACTAGGAATGAGTGGAAGAACCTCAAGGGAGCAGCTTAAAATTTTGTGGGAACCATCCTGATCTTCTTGCAGGTTGATTGATGAATGCTGGCTGTCAGAACCTGTTGGTAGACCAACCTTCTCTGAGATCATCACAAGACTGGACAGAATTTGCTCCAACTGTTCAAAACAAGGATGGTTGAAAGACACCTTTACGCTTCCATGGTAGGCATCTCTGAAGCAGCAAATTATAGTCTCCATAGACCACAGTGTCTCACCTCATTCTTCTCATTCAATGCTTGAGACGGTCATTACTTGCTGTGTGCAGGAAATGACACGAGGCCTGGAGAAGGAAAAACAGGGAAGAAGATGGAGATTTTCGTCGAAGAAATTAACAGTTTCGGAGCTTCATACCACACATTTTCTTGAATCTAGGAGACAAAGGTTTGGGGATTGAAATGAAAATGAGTTGCTACCCCTTCTTTGGATGTCATCTCTTTGTGCTGCTATCAACAACGAATCATATGGATAGGGTTCTCAATTCTAAAGATGACGATCGGAGAAAATAGAAAAAAAAATAAAACTTGTATATGTTC
The DNA here is from genome assembly GCA_009078335.1 of Salix brachista. Taxonomy (NCBI): domain Eukaryota; kingdom Viridiplantae; phylum Streptophyta; class Magnoliopsida; order Malpighiales; family Salicaceae; genus Salix; species Salix brachista. The sequence goes on along the minus strand of CM018578.1, from coordinate 12,725,644 downwards.
AGTACAATCTTTACCTATAGGTATTTACCTATTAAATAGAATCTAATGTCTGGCCGAATAAATTGAATTATAAATTCACCTTTTATTATGGTTTTGCTCAAATTACAAGATTAATACACTAAATAATCAGACTGATCCACAACAGCATTATATATATATATATATATATATAAACAGTTCCTGTCTTGTTGCTCAAGAGTACACTTCCACTGAACATATAAAAACCGGGGAAAACAAAGACTAGAAACAAGGCAAAAAAATAAAATAAAAATCCGGTCTTGTTGTTCAGATTACGTCTTTGACTGACAACTGTCACCATCCCGACACCGAACAACCAATCCTCGTACAAAATCAAACGGCACAACCCGCCACCTCACTGCACAACCATACACCCTTACCTCACACTATAACTACACCCTCCCCTGTATCCCCCTCTAAAACCCTCCTCCTCCTTGCACGTCATTTATTATTTTTCTCCCAAGAAATCCTCTCTAGAAATGAGAAAATGGCTGCCAGAGCAATTTTCAGAAGGAACAAATTGGCTTCTTACTACTTCAACCCTTTGTCAACTCGTTCGCTTCAGAGTTCCCAGTCCATCGCCGATGCATTTCACTCTTCCCATTCCCGATGTTTTAGCTGTCCGGCGAGTTACCATTTTAATTCCGACGATCGGTTGAAAGAAACAGTAAAAAAACCCGAATTTTATGGATTTTCTGGTGTAAGAAATGTTGGGTACTGTTTTAATGGGAGTTTGGGAGGTCCACGTTTTGCGGATGGGAGGTTTAGGTTGGTAGATGGAATTTTAGTTAGGTACGCGTCCACGGTGGCGGTCAAGAAGTTGCCTCCGGAGTATGAGAGTGATGATGAGGAGGGTAAGGAAATGGTTGGTAAAAAGAGGAAAGAGGCGTCAGCAGATGAGTGTGATCAAGCGGTGGAGGGATTGAGTTCGGCGAAGGCGAAGGCGAAGGCGAAGAGGTTGAATGAATCTATGAAAGTTGAGAAGACAGTTTTGCAGAGAACTTGGGCTGCTCTTCTTGGTCTTGGCCCGGCTTTACGAGCTGTAGCGTCGATGAGCAGGTTGAAAACTTGATGAAAAAGGTTTCTTTTTTGTGTTTTGTTAATTGATGTGTTTTGTTATGTGGACTGACATCTTTGTTTTTGTGGGTTTTAGAGAGGACTGGGCGAAGAAACTTGTGCACTGGAAGCATGAAATTATGTCGACATTGCAGCATTATTGGTTAGGCTTTAAGCTATTGTGGGCTGATGCGAGGATTAGTTCGAGATTGCTGTTAAAACTTGCTGGCGGGAAGAGTTTGTCGAGGAGGGAGAGACAACAGTTGACGAGAACTACTGCGGATATATTCAGACTAGTTCCATTTGCTGTTTTTATCGTTGTTCCGTTCATGGAGTTTCTGTTGCCGGTGTTTTTGAAGTTGTTCCCTAACATGTTGCCATCTACATTTCAAGACAAGATGAAAGAGCAGGTATGGATTTTGGCGGGCTTTGCATTCTCTATAATTTATTTGTTGGTTAGTGTTATGCTTGAGATCTTTATTGTGTCTCTAGTTTTATTGAAATGAGTACAGTGATGAAATTAGTTTTTGTTAGAACAGACATGCTGTGCTAATATGTACCTCAAATGTTCACTTATAATAGGGCTGCAAATAAATGATGTTCACTATGAGCAATGCTGATTTTAGCTTGTTATAGTCTGTATCTCCCTTCATTTATAGACATAAAAACATATCGAAGCTTGACTTGAGACTCGTTTAGTGAATTTCCAAGTTCAAAGCAGGCTGCTGTCAGTTGTTTTGGTCCTCAAACATTTTCAAGGATTGGCTTGGGTTAAGCTTGGTACTTAGCTTGTTTATAGTTGTTAACTACTGATTGATATTGGTTGCATTCATATGAAATTTCAAATGAAAAATAAAATAAGGATGCATGTTACTTTATGTATGTTTTCTTGACATTTTGTAAACTTTCATGTATCCTAGTTGGATATTTTTGCTTCTAAAAAAGTTTACTATACTTCTTTCTTCATAATTATTATACTTCTTTCTTCATAATTATTTTAATAACAAGGGCAACCTCAAGCTCCTTCTTTTAACAAGCTGAAGATAGGTTTGAGAGCTGGATTTTAGGTCTGTTTGAGTTTGAAATCAACAAGCTTTAACCAACTAGGACTGAACACATCAATGCATGGTTTGGTTGGACTGGTTTTCACCCCTATTCCATATGCATATGCAACTTTGCACGTGTTCTGGGTTTGTCCTCTTTGACCCCTTTTAACCACACATGTTGCTCTCTTGTCAACTTAGGAAGCATTGAAAAGGAGGCTAAATGCAAGAATAGAATATGCCAAGTTTCTTCAGGATACAGTGAAAGAAATGGCTAAGGAAGTTCAAAACTCACGAAGTGGAGAAATTAAGAAAACTGCTGAAGATCTTGATGATTTTTTGAACAACGTAAGAAAATTAGCTTTAGCTTCCACTCCACAGGATAATTTGTTTACTTTTCAAGTCTTTTTTTGTTATTCATTCATGTTCATGTTAATATTCACCACTACACGCTGCGATAATTTTGCAGGTTAGGAGAGGCTCCATTGTTTCTAATGATGAAATCTTGGGCTTTGCTAAACTTTTCAATGATGAATTAACTTTGGACAATATCAGCAGGTTGGTGTTTTTCTTCATTTCCTTTTTATTTTAATGCATCTTATTGATTTTCTTAATACATATATTTTCTGCTTGCTGAGGAACATGCTTCTCCCTTTCCCTTATTTCCCTTCTTCCAGGCCTCGATTGGTCAATATGTGCAAATACATGGGAATCAGTCCTTTCGGAACAGATGCATATTTGCGTTACATGCTCCGCAAAAGACTCCAGAGGTTAGCTGTATGTTTTTTATTCTGAACGAATAGATTGGGTTGACCTGAGGGGTGAAAAATGAGAGTACTCTGTCTGTGGTAAAGTAGGTTCTTATTTTAGCATGGATCATGGAATAGTAAAGTTTCTAGCCACTTGTGGTTAACTCAATAGTTTATTGAGCTTTCTGTATCTGGAATATTGAGCTTTCTGTATCTGGAATTTTATATTAAGAAAAATATTTGGTTGTTTTAAGTGATATGAAGAACTTAGTTGTGCTTGATTAACCTCTGCTTCTGTTGATTTTCACTAAAGAGATTATCCTGTTGGTTTCATCATACTATTTTGTTTCCAGGATTAAGAATGATGATAGGTTAATTCAAGCAGAGGGTGTGGAGTCTCTTTCAGAGGCTGAACTTCGTGAAGATTGTAGGGAGCGAGGCATGCTTGGAATGCTCTCAGTTGAAGAAATGCAGCAACAGGTTTTTGTGTTAAACATCTTGTCTTTTCCATTTCAAGATACAGTTTTTCATGGTTTAAACTGATGTTAATGATTCCAAGAATATGTTTGTTTGCATATGTAAAATGGCATATATAAACTTTGGGTTGTTGTATGCATATGTTGAATTATTAACAAATAACTCCATTGTTTCAACCATTTTTTTCCTACAAAGGGTGGGGGTTTGAGTTCAAGGAAACTGTTTGCTCTTAGTTTTCATTGTAAATCATCCTTACTGGTATGTGATTGGATGTTACAAATTGAATATCCATGAACTAGTATGTTAACTTCTTGACTTCTCCTTTCAGCTTCGTGATTGGTTGGAGCTGTCTCTCAATCACTCAGTGCCATCTTCCCTTTTGATCCTTTCAAGGTGGTCCTCTCTTACATTAATTTTTTTATTTCCTCATCATTTTGTTGCATGTGAAACCTTATCTTCTCGTGTATATTTTAGCCTGTTACTCCCTTTGAGTTTTATGGCCTGTGTAAAATGTGCAGGGCCTTCATGGTATCTGGAAAATTGAAACCTGAGGAAGCTGTTCGGGCAACACTATCTTCCCTACCTGATGAGGTTGTGGATACTGTTGGTGTTACTGCTTTACCATCTGAAGATTCTGTTTCAGAAAGAAGAAGGAAACTGGAATACCTTGAGAAACAGGAAGAAATGATCAAGGTTAAAAATTGGCTGCATTTTACTTCATATAGTTAGCAGCACAAGAGCTTTTATTTCTTCCTAAATTTGTGGCCATTGATATTTATTTTGAAGTGCCTAAGCTTTTTCTCAATTGATAGGAGGAAGAAGAGGACAAGGAAGAAGAGCTTGCCAGAATGAAAGAGTCTAAAGCTAGTGAAGAGGATGTAGCTTTGAAAGAGATGACCCTATCAACAACAAGAGAAGTGCAAGAACTGGCTAGAGCAAGTACATTGGAGAAACAAGAACATCTCTGTGAACTTAGTCGTGCATTGGCTGTTTTAGCTTCAGCATCTGTAAGTATTGGCATGCTACTAAGTTTTAGTGGTCAAGTATCTGTTTCTCTTCATCATAGTTTTGGTGATCTTCTCTGTAGTTTTTCAATTCTATATTCTACTATTCTTGCAGTCAGTAAGCAGGGAGCGTGAGGAGTTCCTGGGCCTTGTCAACAAGGAGGTACTAAAAGCCACGAGTAACAAATGTTTTATGGTTTTAGAGATTTGCATGTCTGGTATGTGTGTGTTATTTTTCTTCTATTTGCTTGAGAAATCAAGTGAAATGTGTGGTACGTAGTCTTTCTTACCTACAGGTCATGGAAATGTGAGCTGGATCTGTAACAGCATGATCACTCAGCTCTTCTTTTGATCATTTTATGATTTCAGATAGAGCTTTATAATAGCATGGTAGAAAAAGAGGGAAATGACGGTGTAAAGGAGGCTGTTAAGGCATATAGAGCTGCTCGAGAGGAAACTGATCGTGCTTCTGATGTGGATGAACAGGATGAGGTTTCATCTGCACTAATAGAAAGGGTATTGCACTCAAATTACTGTACTAGTTGAGCTCAAATCTACTTTTTTTTTTTTTAAATCTTCCTAGCTATTAACTGTTATGCTGTTTTTGTTTTTAAGGTTGATAGCATGCTCCATAATCTTGAGAAAGAAATTGATGATGTAGATGCCAAAATTGGTGATCATTGGCGAATACTCGACAGGTGCAGCAATGTTTTGTTTTTAGTATAATGCTCCTCTTTTTTTTTCCTTGTAGTCGCTTTGAATGCTTGCATGTTAAATTATGATATAGTCTAAAACACTTAATTATATGTAATGGGCACAGTCTATCGAAGCCATTAATTCAAGGTCATTGAATGTAGTTCTAAATGAACTTAGCATTCACCATTCATGACTTTGTGTACCTGAAGTAGCCAAAAGGTAGTCTGTTGAACTAGGATTAGGTGATAGACTGGGGTGGGCAGGTCACTGAATGTAGTTCTTAATGAACTTAGCATTCACCATTCATTACTTCTTGCAACTGAAGTACCCATGAGGTAGTTGCTGAATTAGAATTAGGTGATAGACTGGAGTGGGTTTAAAGAATGTCTCAGAAATGAGGGTTGGTGGCCAGTATTCATCAGAGGGATTAAAGAACAGGGAATAAGATGGTTTATGAACTCCATCCTGTGATTGAACTCACATCCAGTAATCTTACTCGTATGCAGGGATTATGATGGGAAAGTTACTCCTGAGGAGGTGGCAGCTGCTGCGATGTACTTGAAGGATACATTAGGCAAGGAAGGCATCCAAGAACTCATCAGCAATCTTTCCAAAGATAGAGGTCGGCTAGTCATTCTATTTTTGTTTATGCTTCAATCTTTTTGAATGTGCCTGCGTGTTTCAACATTCATCTCTATCTTATTAGAGGATTAATGCATTTGTTCTTTTGAGCTCAGCACCTACATGCAAAACTGGTGTTGGTTCTAAGAAGCCATATCTTACTTTGCATAATTGTAAAAGACATCATATCATTTTTCCTCTTTTTACCATGCCACATGAAAAAATATTTCTTGGCCACGAAAGCAAACAAGTTTACCACTTATTTACCAAGAACCTAGTCAACAAATACTTTTCTCAATCCAATTGGGTTCTTTGAGTTGCATATGGAAATCTATCAACGGCCAGAAAATTAACATGATGCTTTTCTTCTACCTTGTAGTTTTTCTCTGCTTCTAGTCATTTTGGTGAACTTTAGATATGTTCAGTATTGTTTTCTTTTTTACCTTGTATAACTGATACATGGATCATTTTCAATGGAACAGATGGAAAGATTCTTGTGGAAGACATTGTCAAATTAGGCAGTTGGACAGAAGATGCCAAAGCAACTGAAGAGAGGGAGATGTAAAAAAAATTTCCTTCAAATTCTTTCCTTCTGTTGTCTGGATAGTACCCTGCCTCACTGATAGTTTATTTAACGATAAAATGGCATGCCATCTAATGTGATTACGACCCGTAGAAGAGGTTTTGAGCAATTTTTTTGACGTGGGGCTATATACCTGACCCTTATCTGTTAGGGTCATATATATACAAGTAACCTTGGTTTTCCCAGCTCATTGATAAAGCTGGACATGCTTGCTAGTGCTGTAAAAGTGAATTGTGATGAATATATAAATGATATAGGTGAACAGTAAAGACACAAGAAATTGTTCTATGTGGTCTGATAGTTATATCTAATGCTTTTGGAAATAAAGTGCTCTGTGCAAGTTTATTCTTCAGATTGAAATCATACTTTTGCATATGGTGATGATCTAGTTGAATGAGATGGATGTGTCATCAGCTTTATGATCGAGTCAAACTCCATCAGCTAAATAAGAAGCATTTTCAAGTTTTAAGGCCATGCCTATGTAGGCCTTCACACTAATGAATCTTTGGTCTCATGGAACTTCCCTGCAAGCTCTGCTGCAAATTCTGTAATATTCTTATCAGAGCTTCCACCTTCATCAACTGCTGTTTTGGCTAGTTTCATCCATTTCTCAGAGTTCCTTCTTATGGCATTCCCTCTCTCACCTTCCATGACGTCCCTTATACACCCTTCCACCTCCTCTTTAGTGACGATCCCCTTTTCATTTGCCTTCACTCTAACCCCAACTTGCCAAACATCAGCAATGCACTTTGCATTTGTTGGTTGATCAGTCCAGTGTGGCATGGCCACCATTGGCACTCCTAAGCTCAGCGCCTCGAGTGTTGAGTTCCACCCACAGTGAGTCATGAAGCAACCTACAGACCTGTGAGCCAGAACATCTAGCTGCGGGCTCCAGGTCACGATCACACCCTTCCCTGACGACTCCTCCACAAAGTTGCATGGAAGTTTTTTCCTTTCCGATTCTCTGACTACCCACAAAAAGCAGCAGCCACTCCTCTTTAGGCCCCAAGCAATTTCTGCCATTTGCTCCTCTCCCAGTGCAACCAAGCTTCCAAATGACACGTAAACCACCGAGCCGGTTTCCTTTGAATCTAGCCACTCAATGCAACCGTCCGGGTTAGGTTTGAAGAGGCTGAGACCGTACTCTTTATCGTCCTCCAGCTGCTTATCCAAGTAAAAAGACGGGATCATTGGTCCGATTGGCTTTATTGACCTTTGGCTTGCCAACCAGTTTACCGCCTGATGGAAATCAACAAAATTTTGAGAGCCACCGAAGTAAAAGAAGCATACTTTGAAAATGAGGTATCATCTTGTGAGCAATGAAAAAAAAAATTAAATAGGAATTTTTAACAGCTTGCTTGTTTGATTGCACACTGGTTTGCTTTGTATAGATACACATGTTCAGATCAAGACATGCATTTCATATATAGAGGAGATCTTTGTTGGTACCTCTTCCTCCAGGGTGTTGAAAGTGTTGACAAAGATCCAATCAGCTTCCCTGAAATTCGAGAACTGTCCGACCACTTGGTTCAATAGACATGAATATTCTGATTCTGAATCCATACCTTGCACGAACGATGGTAGATCGGTAATTTCTAGTGCTGAGAGTGCTGGCAAACGTGAAACTGTCACCAGCAACTTCTCTGGTGGAACCTTTAGCTGCATCTCATGAATGTTGTAGTAGACATTGTCAACAGCACATGACTGTGTGAAGAGCGACGCCCCGATGAGGCCAAGCAGTCTGGCTGTGTCCAGAACCCAAGGCAAGTGTGAGTCGTACAGAAGGCAACTTATTGGATTCCCAGAAGAATTGTCCAGTTCTGCAACGAGTTCTGGCAATTTTCGTGTCACCGTAGCTCGGAATTGTTTGGAGTAGTCATCTGACGAAAGCTTGCCTTCATAACTAACAAAATCTACGGTCACAACTTGGACGGAGCCAAGTCGGCGGGAATGCCTGAGCACCATGTTTGAGAAGATGACTATAGTTACCTGGATTCCTTTGGAGGCTAGGCGCTTGGAGAATTGCATCATTGGGTTAATGTGACCTTGAGCAGGAACGGGTATGGCCAGTACATGACTCCTGCTCCTTTTTTCTTGCTTCTCCATTTCTCTAGCCAGACCTGTCTATTTGCCTTTCATTCTCTTGAGGAGGATAACTACTATATATATATATATATAAACAATTGCTATTGTAAATATTAAAGAAAAAGTATTCCCGCAAACAAACAAACGGTGCTCATGTTTCCTTACATCTAAGTGGTGAATTCATCATCAAGCCACGTGCAAGATGAGTTGTGGGTAAAAGAAAAGGGTATGGCCGAAACACTTGGTGGAAAAGGAAGGACCGTGATTGGAGACCAAGTTTACAAAAGTCTTAGGCGTCATCGTTCATGATTGGATTAGATTATTATTATAAGGCATTATATATATGAAAAAAAGAATCTAAGATAGAAATATCTGAATACGATCTATGAACATCATCAAGTTTCCATCGTAATAAAATACTAAATCACCCAATCCTTTGCTATATCTAAAGCATTATATATATATATATATATATATATATATATATATATATATGAAAAAGAGAATCTAAGATAGAAATATCTTAATTAAGAATTACGTTGAACCGTGTCTCTTTTTCACTATAGCGGTAAACATAAATTATAACGGATTATAATAATATAATTATTTTTTTGCTTGTTAGTATATTAAAATTTAAGCTTTGAAATCAGTGGTATTATCTATTTTTCATGAGACCAGTTGACATTCTTTGATTGTGTTGGGGGTATTTATGTTTTTTCCGAGTATTTTGCACAATCAAAATATGATTTTACCCCTGCCAGTGGATAACAAAGAGTTGTCTACCGGGGATATTTTTGGTTTTTTACACAATTGTGCATAATAAAATAATCATATTACCCTCAAATAAGACAAAAATCAAGAGTTGTTGGAGGGGTGTTTCTGGAATTTCACATTTTTTTAAATAGTATAAATACAAATATTCCCTCAAAAAAGACAAAATTCAAGAGTTGTTGTTGGGGGTGTATAAGTATTTTAACATTTTATTATATTTTTTCTGTTGAATACTGTCGGTGCGTCTGAATGACGCGCCGACAATTTTCTTCCTCACGCTCCCTTCCAGCAGTGCTTGCAGCGACTTGTGATGGTGAAAAATATTTTAACATTATATTTTTTCTTCCTCACGCTCCCTTCCATAAAATGTTAAGTATTTTAACATTTTATTATATTTTTTCTGTTGAATACTGTCGGTGCGTCTGAATGACGCGCCGACAATTTTCTTCCTCACGCTCCCTTCCAGCAGTGCTTGCAGCGACTTGTGATGGTGAAAAATATTCATCCAGCATCTCACAGGATGCACTGCCATGTCCTCTTCCTCATGGTAGTGCGCTTGTCGTGCCAAGGTGGCCGGAAACATGACGGTGGTCGATTGATTTTTTCCCCTTTTCTCTCTTTGTAGCCTAAATTACATGGAAGTTCCTTTAGTTTATGGTGTTTTCATTTCAATTCTTGATCTTTTGATTGTTTTGTGTGGTCCTTATTTTTGTTCTATAAATTTTGATTTGTTTCAATTTTGTCATTCAATTGAAATTGATTATATATTTTGTTTTTATTTTGGTCTTTATTCCTTTAATTTTGAGTTTGGTCTTAAATCCTTTAATATTTTCAATATAGAAGTTTGATTTTTTTTCAATTTATCCTTCGATTGAAATTGATCATATATTTTTTTTTTATTTCGGCCCTTATTATTTTAATTTTTTATTTGATTTTAATTCCTTTATTTTTTTATATTTCTAAAATAGTCCATATTTTTATCCATATTTATATATATATGCTCTTAGTTTTGGTTTTTAATTTTTATTATTTTCTCTCTTGTTGAGGTTGTATTTTTTTTAATTTAGTCCTTTAATTTTAATTTGTGTTAGTGATCTTTGGAAATTGATATTTCTTATTTTTTTTCTTTTGCTCTTTTTTTATTTATTCTTCAAGTCAAATGATTTTTTTAAGCTAATAATATTTATTTTTGTTTTGTCATTTATTTTATTTTTTTGTTTGCTCTTTTGTTAAAGTTTTTAGTTTTTTTTTTATTCTTCAAGTAATTTTGTTATTTCCATTACTTACACAATAATAGTAATAAATTTAGTTTTTTTTATCTTGTTTGCTCTTTTGTTGATGTTTTTGAGTTTGTTTTATTTATCGGGGTAATTTAATAATTTTTATTGTTTTAGTAGTAATAATAATAATAATCTTAGGTGTCATAATCATAATAATAATAGTGACATTATTAATCATAATGATAATAGAAATTGTAATTTATTGTAATGGTTATACGGCTTAAGGTGTTAATAATTATGGTTTTGATGGTAATAATAACAATAACTCATAAAATAATATGAAGAATATCAATAATGACAAAAATAATTATAATAATGATAATAATACTAATTATAATTTAATGATATTAATAAAAATAACGATGTTGATTATCATAATGATTATTGTCGTAATAATAACATCAATTATAACAATAATGATGGTGACAACGATAATATTGCCAATAATAATTAGAATAATAATTATTTACAATAATTAATAGAAGCTATAATAATTGTGATAATTTAGCAATCATGATAATAAAATGAGAATAATAATCAAAATAATCCATTAGTTGATGTTGTTTTTTTTTTTTATCAAAATTAACTTTTATAGGTTTTTATGTATGATATTTCAGATCTAATATCATATAAACAAAAAGTATACGAAGTCACACGTAAACAAAACGAGTGAAGAAATTGGGCCAAATGATCTACAATGAAAAATATACGAGTCATTTGCCCTGCGCTTTGCTGTAACTAGAACCAAATTTTTTAACATGTAAAAAAATATTATTGGTGGTAGATTTTTTTTATGATGCTATATATCTGAGCGAAGTAATCAACCTAGATAAATATTTTATTAGGTAATGTCAAATAAACTAATACATAAAGATTTTTTTGTGTTTAGTATTAATGTTCAATAACATAATTTAAAAAGAAATAAGGTAAAATATTTAAAATAACATTGAGTTATAGGATTTTTAACAAATACAACATCGAATGATAAATTATTAGATTTAAACCATTATATATAGAGAAGTTATAAAAATTAATTCTTAATAAATACAACATCGAATGATAAATTATTTCAATTGTTATTCTTATGATTGAAGGCAAAAAACAATTATTAGCATAAAAAAATATTATTTGATTTGAAGAACAAATTAAAATAATTAAAGGACAATATAAAAGGACAAAAGTAAAATTCGTATTATTATCATTATGAATATAATTATTATAATCCCTTGAATTTTTGTGTTTTTAGGTGTTTAATATTTTTTGTTTGATACTAATTTTAAGTCATACAATTTTAAAGAAATAAGATAAAATTTAAAAACATTATTGAGCCACAATTGTTTTCAAATAATTAATCCGGGATATTAGATTTGAAACATTATATGTAGAGAAGTTACAAAACTTAATTCTTAATAAATACAACACTGAATGATAAATTACTTGAATTATTATTCTCATTGTTATTATTATGATTGAAAGTAAAACCAAAAATCATATTAGTAGTATTGAAGAAAAAATTAATATAAAGAACAAATGGAAATATTTGAAGAACAAAATTAAAGAAAAATAGCAAAATTAGTATTATTATCATTACCAGACTATCAAACACAATCTAAGTTTTCTTTATATTCATTTTATTATAAATAATGCGTTGAATACTAATAATAATTATTTTTATGTATTTTTCTTAATAATATATGAGGCTAATTATATATTTTGATATTTGTTTAATATGACGCATGAAAATATATATAAAAAATGAACTAATTTTTTTTAAAAAAAATCTCAAATTAATTTAATCTCAGTATTTTGAAATACTTTTAATATAATAATATCAGAAATAAATCTTTAAAAAAAAAAATAATTTTATTTTTTTAAAATAAAAATTATTTTAAATTAAAAATATACCAAATCACACGTATATAAAACAAATGAGAAAACATATAGAGATGACAAATTACTAGCAACAAAAGATTCTATTGTAACCAAAATGGTCAAAAGATTTGGTTGACAAGGAAGGAACACATGTGGTAGCCAAGTTTACTATGCTTGGAGGCTACTCCATTTTATTTTCTTTATTTTTTCAAATACATTACATTTTTTTTCCAAGTGTAGGCGTCATCGTTGATAATTGAATTGGATTATTGTAAGGCATTAATTAGAATTAATTGTGTCAAGGAACTCGGAATCAAAATACGAGTTCTCCAACTTTTCTACCCTCATCCTTTCTCTTATTGGCCTGCCTGCTGCTCTTCTATTGACTTGGAAAATTCGAAAACGAAGACTCCCTGCCGTCTTCTACTGACTTGGTACAGTGTCGATCCCACATTGAAATACGAATTTTCAATAATTGCGGTGACATTATATTCAATAATTTACATCGATTCCTGTCGTATACGAATTAGCTGGTGTTTGTAGATAGGTATTGTTTTCAATGCTCAACAAGTATGGTCGACTAAGATTTAATGCTAGTGATCACTTGTCAACCTCATCATAAATAAATACAACTGGCTTCCCCTTTCTATGGTAGGAAACTCTTCACATTTGCAACTGAGAGCAATAATTCCCATTATTTCATTTCCCTGCAATGTTGAGTGGAATGTTAGAGCAGCTTCTTGGTGCATACTCAGCCCTTCTTTTTCTAGTCATCCTAGCCGGCCACCAGAGTTGCAGTGCTACAAATAATTGTGTTCCCTCTTCTTGCGGTAATATCACTAATATTAGCTACCCTTTTCGATTACAAACCGATCCCATAAGCTGTGGCCTCAAAAAATATGAGCTTGGTTGTGAAAACAACCGCACAACTGTATACTTGCAGAGTGTAAAATATTATGTTCAGGCAATCGATTATTACCCTGATTTCACAATTCGACTTGTGGAGGTTGATTTTCAAAAGGATGGTTGCCTCTCCATCCCTCGTCATTCTGTTCAGCGGCGTCTTTTATTCGACGACGGTCACTATTATCCATTTCGCTATGTCTTTTACAAGTTTACATTTACTTTTATTAGCTGCCCAAATCGAATACCAAGTCCTTCTTTTAATTTCATAAATACTTCTTCCTGCAAAAATGGCAGTATTTATTCTTCCAGCTTCCGCCATATGGAAGGTTATTCCTATGTGATGGTTAGTTACTATGATCATCATCACCATGTGATGGTTGGTGAAATTGCTGAAGTGCCGGACTTATGCCGTATAGATTTGATTTATGAACCACCTTCAAGTATTCAACAATTGGTAAATATTACCAATATGTCTTTGATAGAAGTCCATGATATTTTGGCATATGGCTTTGAGCTTTCATGGGACGAGGCTGCTTGTGATTATGCCAAAGAGAACCACCTCAACCTTGATAACGCCACCACACGCCACGACTACTACTGTTTTGATAGACGCAGTACGTTACTCTCTCTCTCTCTCTCTCTCAAATCACCTCATCTGAATGTATAAGAAGTAAATGTTACTATGTTTGGTAGGCATAAAATGTACCGTCCTTTTGGTATTTAATTAATTAACTGCATTTATATATAATTAAGCACTTCACTTGCTCATCTTTATATATATATATATATATATATATGGGATGGTCACCACTCGCATAAACATTCAACAAATCTCTCCATTACATGTAAGTCAAACCCATCCAAACAAAAGTTCACATGAACTAAGTCTTCTGCACGCATGCATGCCGATTAATTATCTCTGTAAAGGATTTCAATTAATTTTATTCATTTGACTCTTTCTTTATTTCTTTTTTTTAAATGAACACAGGAAATAGTGCTCCCATCAGAGCTGCAATAGGTAAGCATCTCCTTCGAATCGTTAATTGTTTTTTTTTAGGTGCACCCACTGGATGCAACTGGGTGATTTGAAATAATTTTGATCAAACTGCTTTCAAAGAAATAACTCTGTAAACTTTTTATGTTCTTACTTGATCCTTTCTTTTGTTTGAAATGTAGAGATAATGATAAGAATTAATGACCATTTCAAATGTTAGAAACAACATATTTTGTTTCCTTTCTCCATGTACGGCTTGATGGTGTTTTATTCTATATAAATATTTCTTCCATTTCATTACAATTCCTCAACTATTTTACTCTACTGGTATCATGCAGAATTATTCTATAAGCCCTGTTAAACAGTACCATGAAGGCCACTTGGTCTCTTTAACAGCTGTTTGTTTTTCTTGCAGATTTTCTGGCTAATGGTATACTCGTTAACCTTGGTAAGAACACTTCTTCTAGTTACATAAAATGTTAAACATGAAACCTAAATAAGCTGTAAGACATTAAAGGTGTGGGTTGGAGAGAGAGAGATCCTTAATTAGAAATTTCAGAATTCAAGAATACAATTTAATCTTTCTATCTATAACTTGAGAAATTACATATAAGATGGTACTAGCTAGGTTGAGTATGAAGTGAGTATATATATCCATTCTAACCATTTCAATAAGCATGTCAAATGAGAAAGAAATTAGAGATGTCTACGCACTTCATACTCTAAATGCAAAAGAAAAAAAATACGTTATTTGAATATAAAAAAAGACATGCATACTCTTTCCTTCAGTTAATTTCTCGAATCAGTAATCTTATAATAATATTTTGAACATTGACACAAAGTTTTTTTTCCCCTTGAAATGTAGCAAAAGGGTGGCTAAACAGGTATTTACCAGGTGAGGGCTATTTTTTATCATGTCTTATTTATCATGGTTCAATTTTGCAAAAATAATTAATATATGTATGTCTTGGAATTGATACATATACTTTACTCTTTCCCTTTAATTTTCTTATATCATAGCTTGTTCTTTATTCATCACAATTTTAGAAACTAACAATACCTTTTTTTTGTTGAATATAGATGGCTACTGGTTACAATATGACAGCTTCGGTGAGTTTTTTTTGGTGAACCTATGTGAGAACAAAGCCTATATATCTTAGTATCCTACATGTGGTTCATGCTAGTTTTTTCACTTAATCCACACACACACACACACACACACACACATACATGTATGTATGTATGTATCCTACAATATTTCACATATTTACTTCACTCCTTTTCTGTTAATGTAGGAAAACCACGGCTGCAACTCCACTTTAATAAAGGTGAGGATTAGTTCATGCATGCATGTTGTAGGTGTGGATTTTAGGAGGTTAAAATCTCAATCTTAGTTTCTCTCTTCACATTAGAAATAATTAACAAGTAAAACAAGTTGATGAATTTCTTGAAACTTAAGGCTTATTGTAGAGGAAGAGAGTGCCTCAGGCAACTGGCAAGAGTATTGCTGATCTTACGTAATATTGATTGTGTTTCTATTTGTTTTCATTCTCTTCATGTATTTATTTTGCAGGAAACGGAACTTTTACTACCAAGACTATCAATTCAGATTTTCGAAGCATTCTCATAGTTTTGCTTATTACCCTACTTGTGATACTTGTTTCCATCGGTAAGTATTCTCCAAGCTTTGTTTCTACAATGGTTTCATCCATTCCCTTTTGCTTATTTCCGTAATTTAAAATCTTAATTTTTCAATTCAATTCTATTTACTTATTTTCTTGCAAATCAATCAAATTTTTATTGTTTTAGCCTCAGATTAAATATGTATTAATACCCTTATTTTCTCTTAATTATAAACAATGACTTATAATGCAATTGAATGAATATCTTTTAATAATATAAAATATCCAGAGTGTTTTTATTTATTTATTATAAACTTTATTGTTTGTATCATAGAGGTTCATGAAAATTGGCATCAATTAATTTTTAAAAGATAATTTCATTTCTATACTCTTGATATTTTCTTAAATTCACCCATTTATATTAAGCACATAAAATATCTACTCTTGACAATTTCTTAATGTGGTCTCTTATTTATGATTCTATCAATTTTTGTTTTAAATATGGACAAGCATAAAAATAACATAAAACTTCAAGCTCAAAACTTATCAAGGATAAAAGAAATATTAAAAATATTATTAAAAACTTTATATCATATTAAAAACTGAAAAAGAAAATTGAAAAGCTTATAGAAAAAAAGAAAAGAAATCGTGTTTAAAAATTTATTCAAAAGTAAAACGTAAAAAATTCAATGACATAACATATTCTTATTTTTCTATGTTTCTCTACTATGAAAACTAATATTTACAATACTCCATAGTGTTTCTTTTTATAGAGGTTAATTTATCAATTTGAGTTTTCAATCTATTTTTTTTTTTTCAAATTTCGGATTTTTTCTAATGTTTCACTTTTTTTATACATTTAAGAAAAAAAATAATTGTGCATACAATTCTATATTCTTGACACATGTTCAATTTTAATGGAAAATTGATCAAATCACAATAGAGGGATCTTATTTAAAATACCTAGAGTGAAGGTATAGAAACATTAAAAAACACCCCAAATAAAGGTATTAATGACTTGTATTTATGATTGCTGTAACAAATAAATAGGGAGAGATTATATGTGAATGAATAAACTAACAAATCAATAAAATGACAAAAAAATGAAAATAATATACGTAGAAAAACTAGATATTGTATTTTTTTTTTCCGTTTTTCATTTTCCCTAAAATCAATGAAATCTCAATTAAATTTTATTTGGTGATAAGAATTTCATATTTGAGGAAATTTTATGCATTTGAACTAAAAATCATAATTTCATTTATAAAATCAAAAAAACAATTACATGGAAATCTAATAACAAATAATATATTTCCATAATTGATTAATGTTCTTTTAATATCTTTATGCAGTGATATATCATTCATTATTATTCCTTTGTGGGCTTCCATTTTTCATAACCTTATTGGTCTATAAATGGCGAAGAAGGCATTTATCAATGTATAATAACATTGAAGAATTCTTGCAAAGTGATGATCATAATCTCATACCTATAAGGTATTCTTACTCGGAGATTATGAAGATAACCAACGGATTCAGTGACAAGTTAGGTGAGGGAGGTTATGGCTCGGTGTACAAAGGAAAGCTTCGTAGTGGACGTTTTGCGGCAGTAAAACTTTTGCACCAAGAAAAAACTAAAGGGCAAGATTTTATCAATGAAGTTTCCACCATTGGAAGAATTCACCATTGCAATGTGGTGCAACTCATAGGCTTTACTGCTGAGGGCTCAAAGCGTGCCCTTGTATATGAGTTCATGCCTAATGGATCTCTTGAAAAGTACATTTTTTCCAGACAAGGTAGCATCCCTCTGAGCAACCATAAACTATATGAAATTTCTCTTGGGGTGGCCCGTGGTATTGAATATCTACATCAAGGTTGTGAAATGCAGATTTTGCATTTTGACATCAAGCCTCACAACATTCTTCTCGATGAAAACTTCACTCCAAAAGTTTCAGATTTTGGACTTGCAAAATTGTATCCAGCTAATAATAGCATTGTGCCCCTCACTATGGCTAGAGGAACATTGGGATACATGGCTCCTGAATTATTTTACCAAAGCATCGGAGGCATTTCTTACAAAGCCGATGTCTATAGTTTTGGGATGTTGTTAATGGAGATGGTTGGGAGAAGAAAAAACTTGAATGCATTGGCAGATCATTCGAGCCAAATGTACTTCCCTTCCTGGATTTATGACCAAGTTAGTGAAGGAAAGGATATACTAGAAGATGAAGCCACGGAGCAGGAAAAGATAACAATAAAAAAGATGACTATGGTTGCATTATGGTGCATACAATTGAAGCCTATTGATCGTCCCTCAATGCACAAAGTTGTACAGATGCTTGTAGCAGATATTGAATCTCTACAAATGCCTCCTAAACCTTTTCTCGTTCCACAACAGACATTAAATGATGATCATAGAATCAATATGGTTGATCTACCAAGTTTAAGAGATCCATCGAATGATTGTAGCATTGACTCTTCATATCAGTTTGGTCGTTGATACAAATGCTCTTGTCTGTTTATTGATTTGAATAATACATTAATTTTGTATGCCTTAATTCTTTGAAACTTTGATCATAGTTGAAATAGGATGGATGTTTGTTAAAACTTGCAATTAACTAGCTTACAAAACATCCATTATACACTAGTCGTGTTTTGACCTCGCAATAAAATATGAATCTCTTAAACTACTTAATGTTTGTTCCATGATGGCATTGTTTCCTTTCCTTTCATTTTATTTTTATAAGAAATTTCGAAAGGTATGTAAGCTATATGGTGCATAAACAACCCTTCTTTTTCTAGTCATTCTATCCACCCACCATAGATGCAGTGCTAGAAAGAACAACAACCACTGGAACCATAATATTTGATACCCTTTTTGATTGAACACCGATCCCAGAAGTTGTGGCCACAAAACAAATATGAACTTGCTTGTGAAAAAAAATCGTCCAACTTTATACTTGAAGAAGGTAAAATATTATTTTGAGGCCATCGAATATAGTAACTTCATAATTAAAGTTGTTGATGCTGATAATCAGAAGGATGGTCGCTTCTTCATTCCTCTTCGTTCTTTAATAGAATATAGGTTCGACAACAAGGATTATTATCCATCTACAGAAAGCTTATGGCAAACTGTTCGAGCATATATGAAGCAGGTTGTTGCTGGTTTTATAGGTAAGGAACTGGCAGGTGCTTGTTGAATGTTTTCTTTTTCTGGATCTGTTTCATATGGGCTCTACTTTTTGCCTCCTTTATCTATATTTCTTGTCATAAAAAAGAAGAAGAATTTATTAGCCATCTTATTATGGCCGGTTCGATGACTGACGACGGCATTTTTATATTAATTTTCATAACTTGCATAGATCCAATTAAATCCTCTGTTTTTTGTTGTGGATACTTCTGCTTGCGAAAATGGCTCTGCAAATTATAAATATACGTCTAATATTCCCATGACATGGATAGAGCTGACTTATGTCGTATTCCAATATTTGGTCTTTTTTAATTTGCTAGAAAATATAACCAATTTTTTTCTGTCCTTGATATTTTGTCCTATGGGCTTATGCTTTCATGGTTTCAAGCGTGATCGATGTGATTTTGTTCGGTGACACCAGACGCTTCAGTTTAGCTCAGTGCGGCATCGTGGCCTTGTAACTCTCAGAATAATTGTGAATTTCTCCTTCTCTGGATCCATAAAAAAATGGTTCTACATTTCGTACAACATGCTTGGTCTTCTATAGACCTGACAAAAGAAGGGGTGGTTATGAGTGAGACCTTGGGGACTTTTGGAAATTGGAGCATTGAGTTTATATGACCTTGTATAGGCACAAGACTTTCACTAGCTCTTTTTTCCCATGCCATTTTTCTAGCTCAGGCTGATGAGTTGAAGGTTTCTATCCATATCTCCTTCAAAAGTTGTGTTTGAAGATGACAATTACATGGAGATCCACGTAGGCCTTTCCTCGTTTATGTTCAAATAATTCATAGTCATTTGAAGATTACAAGACACTACGACGATAAGTGAAACATGCCACCAATATATTTAAATGACGAATCTATTCAGTATGAATTTCAAATTCTGTTATTGATTTCTAAACAAAATATATTTTATATGAATATATTATCAAAAGAGCTAAAAGAGCATCGATTGTTACTGTTCACTGTGACTCATTGTCACTGTTCATTGGCAATTTGCTCCGGTGCTCCGCGCGCGCACGTCCACCTTCTTTTTTTTTTCCGGCTTATGAACAGTGTATTAACGAAAAAACCCCTCGAAAAAGACAAAAAAAGCCGCTGGTTTCAGGGGCTCCGCGGTAATTAACCATTTTCGGTCCGGTTTTCGGTCCGGTTCCTTAGACCGGTTTTTTAATTTTTTAATATTTCATTGAACAGTGCATTAAACATTTTGTCCCTCGGAAAGGACAAAAATCACGCCTGGGCGTGAGGGGCGTTCCGGTATTTAGTCAATTTTTATTTTATTTTTTTGACTGACAGCTGCTGGCGCGTCGCTGGACGCGCCGTTCGTTTCAACGCTCACGCTTTTTTTGGGCGGCGCGTGCGGCTTCATAAGGCGTCGAAAAATGCTCAACCGGCGTCTAGAATGATTTTCAGGCATGTTCTCTTCCCCCTGGGGCGGCGCGTGTGCCACTATGGTGTCCGGAGACGTGTCAATGGTCGTTTTAATTCCCCCCTCAGTTTCTCTCTCCTGCCTGCGCCAGATGACGTCAGCTAAGCTGTAAGGCCCGGCCCACTCCCCCTTGCAGAATATTGTCCGCTTTGGGCCTTACCGCCCTCACGGTTTTGTTCTTGGCAGCCCACAGGCCCCAAAACGCGTCCTACAAGGTTAGGTACCAAGTGCCTTAATATGCCCTGGCTCTGGACACTCTTCTTTCGATGTGGGATGTTACAATCCCCCCACCTTAAGAACGAGCCGTCCTCGGCTCTGATACCATATGTAAGGCCCGGCCCACTCCCCCTTGCAGAATATTGTCCGCTTTGGGCCTTACCGCCCTCACGGTTTTGTTCTTGGCAGCCCACAGGCCCCAAAACGCGTCCTACAAGGTTAGGTACCAAGTGCCTTAATATGCCCTGGCTCTGGACACTCTTCTTTTGATGTGGGATGTTACAATTAGATGGCCTTATTAAGAGTGCTGGTTGCTAACTTATCATACGCGTTTTGGGGCGTCAGGCTCAGAAGTGGGCTCGCGTCACCAGGAACAAAACCGTGAGGGCGGTAAGGCCCAAAGCGGACAATATATGGCAGGTTGGGCCGGGCTGTTACATTTGGTATCAGAGCCGACCTCACTGGCTGTCCGGTTGTGCCGACGGGGTCGTCGGGCTCCTTAAGGGGGGTGGATTGTAATATCCCACATCGGCGGGTGAGGGAATGGTAGATGGCCTTATTAAGAGTGCTGGTTGCTAACTTATCATACGCGTTTTGGGGCGTCAGGCTCAGAAGTGGGCTCGCGTCACCAGGAACAAAACCGTGAGGGCGGTAAGGCCCAAAGCGGACAATATATGGCAGGTTGGGCCGGGCTGTTACATAAGCTGTTTTTTATCAAAGTTCATTTCAGTCCCTGAACGTTGTAATTTGGTTTTCTTGCCCTTAATGCTATTATATAGGTTTAGATTTGATTCAATTTCGTCTTTCAATTGAAATTGAGGCCTTGTTTGTTTCAAGGAAACTGAATTCCAGGAATTCAGTTTCCTCATTTTCCAATGTTTGGCAACACTTGGGAAAGTTAGTCAAAGGAAAGTGTTTTCCTCAACTTTCCGGTCAACAAAAAAAACACCTTCACCCGCAGGCAAGGTTGTCAAAATCGCGATTTTGACACGAATAGGAAGGGGCTTCGAAAAATCGAATCGTAAGATCGGATCGTAAAATCCTAAGATCGTACCCGAATTTGTCCGTACAAAAATCGTAAAATCACAGCTAAAATCGTGTGAGAAGAAAAATTATAAAATCGTATGTAAAATATTTCTGAATACAAAATAGCATAATTATGGACATAAAACTTAATTAGTTAAGATTTTTTTGTTGAATAGTGTAAATATGGTTTTTAAAATAGCTCCTTGAATAGTGTATATATGGTTTTTCTGTTGATGTGTTCTCCAATGGTAAAAGCTATTTTGGAGAACCATTTTTTATCTTATTTTAAATAAAGTTCAATTATTTTATATATATTTTAATTATGCAATTAATTATATAATTAATAGGAGTAAGTTATATAATTAAATAATTGTTTTTGAAAAACCCTCCAACAATAAAATTATTTTTTAAAATTATATTTAAATTAAAAAATGAATTTAAATATAATTAAAAGACACACAATATTTGAGATTTGAAATTTAAGCTACTTATTGTATTTTTTTCAAGTAATTGAATGTTTTTTTTATGGTAGTTGTATTTGAAGTTAATTAATGTTATTTATTGTCTTAAATTAATAAGATTTTTTTAAAATTATTTTTTTATGCTAACTATTTTTTTATGCTAATTAATAATAATAATAATAATAATAATAATAATAATAATAATAATAATAATAATTATTATTATTATTATTAAACCCTTAAATTCTTTATTATTATTATTATTATTATTATTATAACACCCCCCACCCCCCGAAACCTATTATTATTATTATTATTATTATTATTATTATTATTATTATTATTATAAAAGATCCCCCAACCCTAATTCCCTTACCTAGCCCCCACAGTGCCCACACACATCTCCCTCCCTCCTTGTGCCGCCGCTCATCTCCCTCTCTTTTTTGTGCAGGTGCGTGTGCTCATCTCCCTCCCTTGTGCTCATCTCCCTCCCTTTCTTGTGCCTTTGCTTGTGCTGCCGAATTGAGAAGAGCAAAGAAGATTTTGATTTTGAGTTCGAATGTAATTGACAAATTGAAAATGAAAGCCATGCCCAAACACCATAAACTAGTAAAATCGGACCGATCCGGTCCGATTTTACGAGTCGGACTGATTTTAAACGGGTTTGACCGAGTTTGACCGGAATCGAGTTTTGAGTCCGGTCCAACCAGGTTTGCAGAGCCAACTCGCAAACTCGTACGAGTTTGCGAGTTGACTCGCGAGTTTGATTACCTTGCCCGCAGGAAAGTGTTTTCCTTTCCTTATCAAAAGGAAAACACTTTCCTCTCTTCCTCATTTCCCTTTCCCTTTCTCAAAGCGTAACCCAGCACCCTCTTTCCCTCATTTCTCTTTACCTTCAAATCGTAACCCAGCACCAGGAGCTCTGTGTCCTCTCGTCTCTCGCTTCTAACCTCTTGCCTCCCTCAGTCCCTGACCCTCTGCTGCTCTGCACGTCAAAA
The DNA here is from genome assembly GCA_009078335.1 of Salix brachista. NCBI lineage: Eukaryota > Viridiplantae > Streptophyta > Magnoliopsida > Malpighiales > Salicaceae > Salix > Salix brachista. The sequence continues at coordinate 12,702,542 of CM018578.1, read as the reverse complement.
CCCTCTCGCCTCCCTCGGCCCCTCAGTCCCTCTGCTGCCCTGCAATTACAAAACGTCAAAACCCTCTAGCCTCTCTCTCTCTTTCTCTGGTTTCACTTCAGTTATAGAGGGAATAGTGAAGACCCTTTCAATCTCTCAGTGAAAAAGGTTTGCTTTTTTACACCTTTAAAGATTTGATTTGATTTGATTTTTTATTTGTGGGCTTGTTGATTTTAGTATGGTTTTATTGAATTCCTGTTTTTTAATGATTTTTTTGTGTTTTAGCTTGATGGGTTTTTGGATCTAATGTTATTGTATCTGTTTAAGTGGTTGTTATTATTGCATGTTTAATAGTATGGTGATGTGGGTTTGTTCTGTTTGTCTAAGATTCGATTTGAATTATGATTATTGGTAGGATTTGTAGCCTTGGATCTAATAAAGGATTGAACTTTGAATTATGATGTTATTTTTTGTCACAAAAGTTGAAGACCGGGAATTCGTTGGAATTTTTAGATGTGATTTGTTACTTGAATGGTTAACTGGTTGCCCAAGTGTTGAAGTCTTTTGGGATCTGAAATCTGAACAAAGAGGTTGCGATGTTCAATCAAGGAATTAGTTGAAGAAAGAGTGATTTCTAATTAACCATTCAAGTAGAAAGAGTGATTTCTAATTGACTTGATATAGGAGAGTATGTCGATGAATTCTAATTTTTTCACTAGCTCTTTTTTCTGTGCTCTGTTTTTTAAAGTTTATTTCTTAAAAAATATTTATAATATTTTGGTTTTTAATATTTCATATCTTATATTACTGGGCAAAAAATACAGCTCAATTTTTTCCCATGCCATTTTTCTAGCTCAGGCTGATGAGTTGAAGGTTTCTATCCATATCTCCTTCAAAAGTTGTGTTTGAAGATGACAATTACATGGAGATCCACGTAGGCCTTTCCTCGTTTATGTTCAAATAATTCATAGTCATTTGAAGATTACAAGACACTACGACGATAAGTGAAACATGCCACCAATATATTTAAATGACGAATCTATTCAGTATGAATTTCAAATTCTGTTATTGATTTCTAAACAAAATATATTTTATATGAATATATTATCAAAAGAGCTAAAAGAGCATCGATTGTTACTGTTCACTGTGACTCATTGTCACTGTTCATTGGCAATTTGCTCCGGTGCTCCGCGCGCGCACGTCCACCTTCTTTTTTTTTTCCGGCTTATGAACAGTGTATTAACGAAAAAACCCCTCGAAAAAGACAAAAAAAGCCGCCGGTTTCAGGGGCTCCGCGGTAATTAACCATTTTTGGTCCGGTTTTCGGTCCGGTTCCTTAGACCGGTTTTTTAATTTTTTAATATTTCATTGAACAGTGCATTAAACATTTTGTCCCTCGGAAAGGACAAAAATCACGCCTGGGCGTGAGGGGCGTTCCGGTATTTAGTCAATTTTTATTTTATTTTTTTGACTGACAGCTGCTGGCGCGTCGCTGGACGCGCCGTTCGTTTCAACGCTCACGCTTTTTTTGGGCGGCGCGTGCGGCTTCATAAGGCGTCGAAAAATGCTCAACCGGCGTCTAGAATGATTTTCAGGCATGTTCTCTTCCCCCTGGGGCGGCGCGTGTGCCACTATGGTGTCCGGAGACGTGTCAATGGTCATTTTAATTCCCCCCCCAGTTTCTCTCTCCTGCCTGCGCCAGATGACGTCAGCTAAGCTGTTTTTTATCAAAGTTCATTTCAGTCCCTGAACGTTGTAATTTGGTTTTCTTGCCCTTAATGCTATTATATAGGTTTAGATTTGATTCAATTTCGTCTTTCAATTGAAATTGAGGCCTTGTTTGTTTCAAGGAAACTGAATTCCAGGAATTCAGTTTCCTCATTTTCCAATGTTTGGCAACACTTGGGAAAGTTAGTCAAAGGAAAGTGTTTTCCTCAACTTTCCGGTCAACAAAAAAAACACCTTCACCCGCAGGCAAGGTTGTCAAAATCACGATTTTGACACGAATCGGAAGGGGCTTCGAAAAATTGGATCGTAAGATCGGATCGTAAAATCGTAAGATCGTACCCGAATTTGTCCGTACAAAAATCGTAAAATCACAGCTAAAATCGTGTGAGAAGAAAAATCGTAAAATCGTATGTAAAATATTTCTGAATACAAAATAGCATAATTATGGACATAAAACTTAATTAGTTAAGATTTTTTTGTTGAATAGTGTATATATGGTTTTTAAAATAGCTCCTTGAATAGTGTATATATGGTTTTTCTGTTGATGTGTTCTCCAATGGTAAAAGCTATTTTGGAGAACCATTTTTTATCTTATTTTAAATAAAGTTCAATTATTTTATATATATTTTAATTATGCAATTAATTATATAATTAATAGGAGTAAGTTATATAATTAAATAATTGTTTTTGAAAAACCCTCCAACAATAAAATTATTTTTTAAAATTATATTTAAATTAAAAAATGAATTTAAATATAATTAAAAGACACACAATATTTGAGATTTGAAATTTAAGCTACTTATTGTATTTTTTTCAAGTAATTGAATGTTTTTTTTATGGTAGTTGTATTTGAAGTTAATTAATGTTATTTATTGTCTTAAATTAATAAGATTTTTTTAAAATTATTTTTTTATGCTAACTATTTTTTTATGCTAATTAATAATAATAATAATAATAATAATAATAATAATTATTATTATTATTATTATTATTATTATTATTAAACCCTTAAATTCTTTATTATTATTATTATTATTATTATTATAACACCCCCCACCCCCCGAAACCTATTATTATTATTATTATTATTATTATAAAAGATCCCCCAACCCTAATTCCCTTACCTAGCCCCCACAGTGCCCACACACATCTCCCTCCCTCCTTGTGCCGCCGCTCATCTCCCTCTCTTTTTTGTGCAGGTGCGTGTGCTCATCTCCCTCCCTTGTGCTCATCTCCCTCCCTTTCTTGTGCAGTTGTGCTCATCTCCCTCCCTTTCTTGTGCCTTTGCTTGTGCTGCCGAACTGAGAAGAGCAAAGAAGATTTTGATTTTGAGTTCGAATGTAATTGACAAATTGAAAATGAAAGCCATGTCCAAACACCATAAACTCGTAAAATCGGACCGATACGGTCGGTCTGATTTTACGAGTCGGACTGATTTTAAACGGGTTTGACCGAGTTTGACCGGATTCGAGTTTTGAGTCCGGTCCAACCAGGTTTGCAGAGCCAACTCGCAAACTCGTACGAGTTTGCGAGTTGACTCGCGAGTTTGATTACCTTGCCCGCAGGAAAGTGTTTTCCTTTCCTTATCAAAAGGAAAACACTTTCCTCTCTTCCTCATTTCCCTTTCCCTTTCTCAAAGCGTAACCCAGCACCCTCTTTCCCTCATTTCTCTTTACCTTCAAATCGTAACCCAGCACCAGGAGCTCTGTGTCCTCTCGTCTCTCGCCTCTAACCTCTCGCCTCCCTCAGTCCCTGACCCTCTGCTGCTCTGCACGTCAAAACCCTCTCGCCTCCCTCGGTCCCTCAGTCCCTCTGCTGCCCTGCAATTACAAAACGTCAAAACCCTCTAGCCTCTCTCTCTTTTTCTCCGGTTTCACTTCAGTTATAGAGGGAATAGTGAAGACCCTTTCAATCTCTCAGTGAAAAAGGTTTGCTTTTTTACACCTTTAAAGATTTGATTTGATTTGATTTTTTATTTGTGGGCTTGTTGATTTTAGTATGGTTTTATTGAATTCCTGTTTTTTAATGATTTTTTTGTGTTTTAGCTTGATGGGTTTTTGGATCTAATGTTATTGTATCTGTTTAAGTGGTTGTTATTATTGCATGTTTAATAGTATGGTGATGTGGGTTTGTTCTGTTTGTCTAAGATTCGATTTGAATTATGATTATTGGTAGGATTTGTAGCCTTGGATCTAATAAAGGATTGAACTTTGAATTATGATGTTATTTTTTGTCACAAAAGTTGAAGACCGGGAATTCGTTGGAATTTTTAGATGTGATTTGTTACTTGAATGGTTAACTGGTTGCCCAAGTGTTGAAGTCTTTTGGGATCTGAAATCTGAACAAAGAGGTTGCGATGTTCAATCAAGGAATTAGTTGAAGAAAGAGTGATTTCTAATTAACCATTCAAGTAGAAAGAGTGATTTCTAATTGACTTGATATAGGAGAGTATGTCGATGAATTCTAATTTTTTTGAAGGATGGCAATGATAATTGATCAAGGGAGTGAGGATTAGGTTTAGTTTCTGTATGTTTTGGATTTCTGATTACTAATAACAGGCTCCAGTTAATATTCTTATCAATATGGCACGAGTTTCTGCTGGTACCGATGCACATAACACAACTTTATTAATGCGAGGATCTTTTTTATTGGTTAGGGTTATGTAACTGACAATTAAATTGTTGTAAATTATTGAAATACTTAAGAGGGTAGATGCTTTAAAACTTATTTTTGTTGCTGAAAAAAGGATTTAAATGAGGTAAGATTTTGTTTGGTAGTTTTGTGCAATATGACCTATCTGTGTATTATTGCTTGTTCATTTTTTTATGGATGGTTTCTTGCGAGGCTTCATTTACTGACTTGTTGAGTTTTTCGACTGCAGAAGGGAAGGCCATGTGAGCTGTTTGAAGTCCTGGATTGAGTTTGTTACGTTTGCAATTTTGATCGGCTTTGTGGTTTTATTGGTGTGCACAAAATGGGCGAATGCGAGGGTTGTGGAAAATTAGGAAGAATGGTGCCAAGAGATGATTTTGTGGATGCTTATCATTTCTCTCTTCTATTGTCTCCTGTTGTTTCTGTTTGGGATTGTATTGTCCGAAAGATCCCCAGTTGCCGTTCCAAAATAATGGTTTTGTACATATATTCTTTTAATGATCAAATGAAGTATATCATTCTTCATTTTCATTATTTATAATATTTATGCATGACTATGTTTGATGTTAGGTATAAATATTTATTTCTTGATGTTTATTTGATAGATATTAAAGGGATAATTGCCTTTACCCATAAAAAAAAATATTTATCCAAAATACCCATCAAAATAATTTTGTATCTATTTATCTTTTAAAAAATACTTCATACCAAAAAAAAAAATCCAAATATATAACTCTTAACATAAACTAATTTGGCTTTCTTCATATGAAAAAAAAAAAACTTATTTTAAGCTTTTACAATTGAAAAAAATATATATTAATAAGTTTTACTTAAAAAATATTTCACAAGCTTATTTCTCTATAATATGATATGACATATATTGTTATATTTTATAAAATAAGCTATGTATGAATATAGGATATAATAAAAAAAATTCATCATTATACTTTTTAGATTTCATTTTTTTATTTTAAGTGATTAAATATTTTATATTAAATATTTTATATATATTAGATAAACTTGAAAAAAAATATTAATTTATTAATAAATTATTTTCCAGTTCATTTTCCATAACACAAACAAACACTGGAAAGTGTTTTCCAGTTCATTTTCCATAACACTGCCAAACATCGGAATTCACTTTCCAGGAATTCACTTTCCCCGGAATTCACTTTCCAAAAGGAAACCACTTTCCTGCAAACAAACAGGGCCTGATTATATATTGGACTTTCAATTCGGTCCTCATTCTTTTAAATTTGTGTATTGGGCTGGAATTTTTAATATTTTTGGTATCAAAGTTTTGATGGATTGCAATTTCATCCTTCCATGCATATTTATTATAAATCCTTAATATTTTCGGTACCAAAGTTTGATTTCTTTCAATTTTATCCTTCTATGCAAGTTAATTATGGATTTTAGTTTCATTTCGGTCCCATTTCTTTTAATTTCAGGTTTTGTTTTCAATTATTTAATTTGAATGTTTGGATTTGCTTCAATTTTGTCCTTAAAATTACATGTATTATTTAAAGTATGTCAAATTGATTATATATTTGTATATTTATGTCAAATTAAAGTATGTTAAACTAATTATATGTTTTAATATTTATTGAATATTATCGCCTAAGAATGTATATAGAGAGAAAAAAATTTAATATTAGTATTCTTAAATACATTTAATATAATAATACAAGGAATAAATGTTATAAAAAAAAATTGTCTTCGAATTTTAATTCTGTGCTCTGTTTTTTAAAGTTTATTTCTTAAAAAATATTTATAATATTTTGGTTTTTAATATTTCATATCTTATATTACTGGGCAAAAAATACAACTCAAATTTTTTTTTTGACAAATTTACCTAGATTATCTACAATTAAAAAATATGCGAGTCACTTCCCATTTCGATTACACTGTTCTTTTTAGACGGCAGATAAGCAATTATAGAACGCAAAAAAATTAGGTTTATTTCTAAAAACAAATTACAATATTTTTATTTATAATATGTCAGATCTAATATTATAAGGGAAAAAAGGCAACTCAAATTTTTTTTTGACAAATTTACCTGGATTATCTACAATTAAAAAATCTACGAACCACTTCCCATTTCGATTACACTATAAAGTATGTGAGACTACTTATATGTTTTGATATTTATTGAATATTATCGCCTAAAAATATACAGAGAGAAAAAAAATGACCTACGATTTCTTGCAAAAAAAAATAATATTGGTATTCTTAAATACATTTAATATAATAATATGATGAATAAATCTTATAAAAAAAAACTTTGGCTTTGAATTTAAATTTATATTTTATACTCTCTTTTTTTTCTTTTAATAAACGGTGACCTTTTTTCATATTTTTTTTATTTTTTAGTAACCATGGTGTCCAAGTCAATTTTTCTTTTTTAACCGGGTTTCTTTTTTTGTGTTTTTTTTAACCAGAGTATCCGTGACAACAAATTTCTAATAAATCATTTCATCTTCTTAGCAAATTTTCTAATAAATTTTATCAAAAGTTTTTTAGCAATAGCAACATTCAATCACTTTTTGGTGGAAAAAAACCATTTCTAATAGATTTTATCAATTACAATTTTACTATTTAAATATTAAAATAACAAAATACAATATTTATAAAATCAATCAATTTTCTATATAGATAAAAAAAAGTCCAGCACATCTCGCGGGCAAATTCGCTCTTGATAAACTATAATTTCATTTGGAAATTGCGGCTGTGAGTTGCCTCGCAAATCAGTAAAGAATTTAAGCTATATATGCACGTCGTTTAAGGACCGCCCACGAGTTGGCCTACTGTGATACCTACTGATTACTGAATTCAATGCTGACAACGTTTTGATAGCTATCCAACAATAGATATTTAATCTACAAGTGGCTTATATATTTTACAGCATATCGTACTTCATGCATGTGGCCAAGGCCAAAAGGCAACGACTTCAATCAATGTTCAAATTTGATGGCAAAAAGTAATTTAAATGAACCGACAATAATTCAGATCAAGATGCCATCTTTATACTTTGGATTAGTTGAAAAATACAGAAAGTCAAATCATGCCAGAAAAAGAAAAGGCAAAAAGAAAAAGAAAATAAAAGATAAAACAAGAAGCTCAATGATGTCGACGAGCTTGACTTTCCTAACTGGAAGCTATAAAGCTGCCGCCCCTTCTTAATTTGGTAGGAGCTCTTCATGTAATTTACTATAAACCTCATGTCCAAAGTGTAAGAAAACCATTGGTGTCCTCCCCTGATGTTCAGTGGAACATTAAGGCACCTCTTTGGTGCATATGCAGCCCTTCTTTTTCTACAGATCATAGCCATCCACCATAGCTGCAGTGCTCGAAAGAACAGCAATTACTGCTCTCCTTCTTCTTGTGGCACCATCCATAATATCAGCTACCCTTTTCGATTAAACACCGATCCCAAAAGCTGTGGCCACAAAAGTTATGAACTTGTTTGTGAAAACCATCGTCCAGCTTTATACCTGAAGACGGTAAAATATTATGTTCAGGCAATCGAATACAGTAACTTCACGGTTCGACTTGTGGAAGCTGCTGTTCAGAAGGATGATTGCTTCTCCATCCCTCATCGATCTCTTATCGCATTTGATAATTATATCAGCTACAGGAACTATCTTCCATATAATTTTGGGTTCGATAACCTTCGCACCGACTTTATGACTTTTAGATTAACTTTTATAACTTGCGAAAATCCTTTGCTGAGTCCTCCAGATTATATAGTGGATGCATCTTCTTGCAAAAACGGGAATTCTACTGCATATAATTCTACGTTCAGCTCCCGCAATGTGGAAGGTTACTCCTATGTAATTGTTGCTGCTGACCTGCTGCAGGTACCGGACTTATGCCGTATAAATTTGATCTATTCTGCCCCTGGATCTGTTTTGCCAGAAAACATGACCAATATTTCCTATAGAGATGTCCATGATATTTTGTTATATGGATTCGAGCTTTCATGGTACTCAGCTTGTTGTGATTCTGTCAATGAGATCCAGTACTGCAACTATGATAGTACATATTGTGATTCATACGGTGCGTTATTTCCTCTCTCTCTATCTCTCGCAGCTTACCTTCATTAATTTGTATATAGATTCCATAACAACACAAATTTCTCTATTTTATATTTGATAAAAGAAGGTGTTTTATGCAGATCCATAATCATTGTTTTGTTGTGACATTCTTAAGGCTTTATCTTGTTCTGGGTTTATAAGTTAATTGGCATAGATATTTTCCCATTGATCATATATATTTTCTTGTTGTTGCTGGCAGAGGTAGTAATCAATCTTAACAGTATATTGTAATGGGATTAATGTTAGTGTCTTGAAGCTCGTGCTATTTCCTTCATATCTATTAAACACAACATCGAATCTTCATTTCCTTCCTGGCTGCTGGCGTGTGGTCCTGTTTTGGTTATCAGCTGGGCTAGAGATATGTTCATGTCCTGTGGTTTTGCCTTTTCCATTGTCTGTTTAAGCTTTTTTCATTTGCTTAGAAAGTTGCTTTCCTCCGTAGTCCATGTTGGCCTATTTTTTGATCTTACAATTCTTTATTTCAATCAATTAATTAGGTATATATGCATTGGCAATGGAAACCTTGAAAACTCAAGTAATTTGATGACTTCTTTTTTGAAAAAAACGCAGGCCTCAATGGTGCTCCTATCAGAGTGGCAATAGGTGACACAGCTAATCTCTGCCTGCCAATAAGTATTACTATTGAGATGATCACTAAATAGTTTCCCTAACAATTATTTCTTCTTTTTGCAGATTATCTGACTAATCGTATACTCAGTTATCTTAGTAAGAACTTATCTTTTTCTTCACTCAAACATGAAGTCTAAACTGCATGCATGGAACACAATTTTAATTAATTACATGAATTGGTTCTATAAAGGCTTAACACTGACATGGCCTTCTCTTTTCTTTGCAATGTAGGCTTTGGGCCGATAACCAAGTATTTTCCAAGCGGTACATGGATATACTATTCAAGAAGAGGGGGTGAGTTAGTTTACAGCTCTGGAATTGCTTCATTAATGATAGGCAATATGTGTAGAAAGACCATTTTAAAGCATTATAAAGGAAATTAGTTCTGATAAAACCAATTTAATGGGATAAAAACACCTTTATCTAGGAAATAATTAAGATCTGATTACTTCTTCTTCTCTTTCTTGCGCATGATTGCCACTTGCTTAGCATCTATAAGACTTCCCATATTGATTTTTTCTCCTTCACTGCTAATCTTGTAGGAAACCCGCATTTGGGATTCCGAATTTACAAAGGTAAATTACAATAACTCTCAACTTAGTTATCATGTCAATCCTGAAATTATAGATTGAGTTCATCTAGAAACAATTCATATGTTCATTCGGTACAATATTTTTTGATATTATTTTATTTAAATTTTTCCACGAAATAAAGACACATTGAAAACCATTAAATACGTGTGATCATATGTTTACATATTCAATGTCTTCATGTTTTCATTTTGCAGATTACTATATTTATGTTGGGACCAAGATCATATCTTCAGATTTACTCAGCATTATCATAGTTTTGCTCATTGCACTACTTGTTTTCACAGGTAACTACTTTCCTATGCTTTTTTGGTTTCATTTTGGAACATGAAATGTGTGTGCATTGTAAGATCAAGACATAAGATTAGAAGAAGAATGGAAAAGCGCAAGAAAGTTTTTTATTACCTTTAGGTGCAGTGAATTTGAAATTTGAGAAACGTAATTGATGCTTCCATCGATACATGGTAAGCTTGTACAGATTTAATAGGAGGAAAACACGACGGAAATCACTTCCTGTTTACAAAATAATTTTGAATCTACGTACCATTGATTGTTCTTGTTGTTTCTCAACGCAGTGATATTTCGTGCAATATTATTCCTTTTGGGGTTTTCATGCCTCTTGACCTTATTAATTTACACATGGAGAAGAAGGCATTTATCAATGTATGACACTATTGAAGAATTCTTGCAGAGTAATGATAATCTCATTCCTGTAAGGTATTCTTACTCGGAGATTAAGAAGTTAACAAATGAGTTCAAGGAAAAGTTGGGTGAGGGGGGCTTTGGCTCAGTTTATAAAGGGAAGCTTCGTAGTGGTCGTTTTGCAGCAGTAAAAATCTTGAGCAATCCGAAAGCCAACGGACAAGACTTTACTAATGAAGTTGGCACTATCGGAAGAATTCACCATGTCAATGTGGTGCAACTTGTAGGCTTCAGTGCTGAGGGATCAAAGCGTTGTCTTGTATATGACTATATGCCAAATGGTTCTCTCGACAAGTATATTTTTTCTAAACAAGGTAGCATCACATTAAGTAAGGAGAAAATGTTTGACATTTCTCTTGGGATTGCTCGTGGCATTGAGTATCTACATCAAGGTTGTGATATGCAAATTTTGCATTTTGATATCAAGCCTCACAATATTCTTCTTGACGAAAAGTTTGTTCCAAAAATTTCAGATTTTGGATTAGCAAAATTGTACCCAATAAATAATAGTATTGTGCCCCTCACTGGAGCCAGAGGAACAATGGGATACATAGCTCCCGAATTATTTTACAAGAATATCGGAGGTGTGTCTTACAAAGCAGATGTTTATAGTTTTGGGATGCTGTTAATGGATATGATAGGAAGAAAGAAGAACTTGAGTGAAGTGGTAGACTATGCAAGCCAAATTTACTTTCCTTCATGGGTTTATGAGCAAGTTTGTGAAGGAAATGACCTAGAAGTACTAGGAGACACCACAGAGCAAGAAAAGAAGATAACGAAGAAGATGATTATAGTGGCATCGTGGTGTATACAATTAAAACCAGATGATCGTCCCTCAATGCATGAAGTTGTAAAGATGCTTGAAATAGATGTTGGATCCCTACAAATTCCTCCTAAACCTTTTCTCACCTCCTCACAACAAATTACAAAAGATGATGGTGTGGCCAATCAATCAAACCCACCAAGTTATTGTATTAATTCTTCGTATCAGTTTGGTCGTTAATAAATATATATTATTGTTTGTTTATAGAATTTGATAATTGATTAATTATGCTCATTATAAGGGTATGAAATATATTTATTATATCAATCTTTTATTTAATTTTAGCTTACAATCACTACTAGAACTTTTAGATTTACCAATGGAATTTCCAATCGATATATACTCAACAATATCATCAAAAACAAAAATAATTCATCAGAAAAACTCTTGTTAGTATTTTTGTGGTTTATTGGTGAGCCCGTCAATAATAATTTTACAAATGGATTTACTGATGTACAAAACGCTACAAAAAAGCTCATTATAGTGAGTTCATCTTCATGTCTTTACCTGGATAAGTCACTCATTACAATGATACTATCTTTTTTTCTGGGTAGGTCACTCATTACAATAAGATCATCATCGTGTTCTTCACCTAGGTAGATCACTCATTATAATGAGACCATTTTTGTGCTTTCATCTAATAGATCACCCATTACAATGAGATTTTCTTTGAGTTTTTCACCTGGGGAGGTCACATGTTATTACAAAGAGATCATATTCATGTTTTTAACATTCTTCCAACTTTTCATAAGCATCATTTTTCTGTCGCACGTCGCCGAGCGGCGTCTCGAGAGGGATCCTAGCTCTCGCAATGGAGTTGAGAAGGAGTCGCCACCTGGCTATTGAGGGTCGCTAGGAACACCCGGTTGCACTGGTCTGGTCAGAGATTCAAGGGTAGGGGACTGTTGCGTAAAGGGAAGGTATTAGCACCCCTAGTACGCCTTACCTGAGGTAAGCTGCATTGTCTATTTCGATGTGATTTTGAATGCTTCAACGGGTCGCATTTATTCACATGAAAAATGTTCCGATTGAAAAAAGAATCGGTCACCCCTAGTACACCTTACCTGAGGTAAGCTGCATTGATGGAATCATTGATCCTACTGGTTTGATTGGCCATTTATTGATTCTCATCTAGCTCACTACCTGTTACAGAAATAGCAAACTGTCAAGAAGTGCTCAACATGCATTAAATGAACAAAATAAATGACTATATTATCAAAGAACAGGAGTCCACACTTCAACTTCAAGCTCATTAAAGTTGTTCCATATCAACATGCATTGATGGATTTCTGTCTGTCTCCTGGAATTATTTTTTTCTGATCATGTGGGTCTTTTATCATGTATATTCACATAAACCATATCCTTAAATTCCAACTGATCTGTGTATAACAAGGAAACTACATGCTACCAGCTTGAGTAAATCCACCATCATCATAGCCGTCTGATATAGTATCAAGTTGAATAGAACCAATTGATGAGCCAAGGTTCCTGGACTTGGATATGAACTTGGTGATTATGAAGGTGTGACTTTGAGCCCTTTGGAGACCAAACGCCTTGAGAATTTAAGCCCTGGGAATGGAGCTACTAGTACATGGCTCCTAGTGGCCATCTTTTACATCTGTGAAAGAGTCTTTCAGTAGTGAAAGAGTCTTTTGGAAGGGCGTGGATGGTGGGCAATTCTCTGGATGGTGAGCAAGTCTTTCAACTAGCACGAATTAAGTTTGTTTGGTAGGGCGGTAATTCTACTTTTGAAATCATATCTAAAATATATTTTAAAAAATATTAAATTGATGATTTTATAAGTATTTTTCAGTTATTTTAATGTGATCTTATCAACCAAAAAAACTAAAAAAATATATTGATTTATTTAAAAAAAAACAATTTTGCTGTGGGACAAATTCTTTAAAATATAAAAAATTAATAGCGTGAGGGGTTTTATTTATGGTATTCAACATAGTTTAATAAGTTAATTTTAAAATCTCATAACCCACCTTTTTATTTAACTTGTTTAAAAAAGTGAAAAATCTAAGAAAAACAAAAAACAAATATATATACAGACACACATGACAGTATTATAATCTTCAGGATGTGAAATATCCTAAGAGGATTGTTATGATTTTCAAAATTGTGGGGTAGTAAGATTCCACTTGTCTATAGAATAGATTGTTGCATTTCGCAGACATGAAAATTCCGAATGCATCCAAATCTCTCACATACATGGTCACTTGTCTATAGTATTATAATCTGTTTAAAATAAAAATAAAAATAAAAAAAGAACTATTGACATCGTTTCAATCTGCAATTTTGTGGACAGAGAAGTGGCTACGTGCTGGGTTCAATGTGGATAACACTTTGGCAGAGGCTTGTTTGATAGTAGATAGTACCATGGCAGTCAAAATCGAGATTTTGACACGGATCGGAAAGGGCTCCGAAAAATCGGATCGTAAGATCGGATCGTAAAATCGTAGAAAGATCGTAAAATGTCCGTACAAAAATTATTATTTTTAATTATATTTAAATTTAAAAAATGAATTTAAATATAATTAAATATTATTATTTTTTATTATTATTATTATTATACGATTTTGCTACGATTTTTTACGATTTTTCTACGATTTTTCTACGATTTTGAACGATTTTTCTACGAGTTTGACCGGTTTCGATTTTTCTTTCCGGTCCAACCAGGTTTTCGGAGCCAACTCGTAAAATCGTACGATTTTGATTTTGACTGCCATGGATAGTACGACGTCCCATGTAGGCCAAAAGGCAATAATCCTGCCATTTTACATTTGGAGACTTGCACGAGAGATTGTTTAGTCTTAACGAGCTGATTTGCCCGCGCGTTGCGCTGGGCTTTTTTATATGTAGAAAAATAATTAATATTTAACATGTAATTTTTTTAAATTTTTTAAAAATTATTTTTGACATTAGCACATCAAAATCATGTAGAAACACTTTTTTTAATTTAAAATTGAAAAAATTTAAAATTTGTTCAAAAGCGATTTTCAAACGCATTACCAAACACTCTTGTCATATCTCACCAAAATCATAGTTCAATCAATTTTTTTAAATAGTAATGAAAAATGAAAATCACATTTCAAATCACTGTTTATTACTGTTTGAAATTGTGATCTCCTTTGGCTATGTATAAAATAATAGTCATGGTGCACGTAAGCTAGCTTGGACATTCTAGTTATAAAAAAAATTTATAAGTTGAAAAAAAATAAAAAACAATGTCAAAGGATTATTCGTGACACGTGTAACCTATCCCGGTTATAAAAAATATATACATGTGAGGAAAAAATTGTGGTGCGTGTAAACTGACCCGGACACCGTGAGTATAAAAAAAACAAAAAAAAAGAAGAGCCTGAAAAAAAGAAGAGGAAAAAACATTTTCAAATATTAATAAACAGTGAAAATTGCAAAAAAAAAATTAAGTTCAGAGATTTATTGTGATGCGCATAAGCTGACCCGGACACCCCAGTTATCGAAAAAATAACTGGAAAAAAAAATGTCAAACACTTATGAACAATAGAAAACACTGTTCTTTACTCAAAAATCATTTTCGGTGGTAGGGGGACTCGAACTCCAGCAATCTGAGAAAAAATATTTACTCCTATTATCTATAATTAACTAAATAATTGGCGATGCGGCGAGTTTTTTTTATCTATGTAGAAAATTAATTGCTTGTATATGTATTGTATTTTATTATTTTAATTAGTAATATATATATATATATTTTAAGGCGCTAATATTAAATAAATATCAAAATATATAATTAGTTTTACATATCTATAAGAAAAAAACAAAACTTACAAATAATCATTATCATTATTTTGAATGTCTTATCTATAATAATTAGAAATTTCAACAGCTAAAAATATTAACAAAAAAGCAATTAAAAAACTAAATAAATGAAAAAACAAAAATAAATATAATTAGATTTAAAAGAATTATTTGACTTGAAGGATAAATAAAAAGAATTTAAAGAACAACAAAGAGAAAAAAAAATAAATATAAATTTTCAAATGATCATCACCACAAATTAAAATATAAATATTAAAAAAAAATCTTAATAACAGTGGAAATAATAAAAATTGGTGAGACCATAATTATTTTAGAAAAAAAATCCATATTTTTTTTTATGATTTATTACTCATATTATTATATTAAAAGTATTTCAGAGTAATGATAGTAATTTCTTTTTCAAAAAACCTAGGTCATATATATATATATAGTATTTCAGAGTAATGATAGTAATTTCTTTTTCAAAAAACCTAGGTCATATATATATATATATATATATATAGTATTTTAGAGTAATGATAGTAATTTCTTTTTCAAAAAACCTAGGTCATATATATATATATATATATATATATATATATATATATATATATATATATATATATTTTAAGGCGCTAATATTGAATAAATATAAAAAAATATAATTAGTCAGACATATTTAAAAGAAAACAAAACTAACAAATAATCACTGTTATTATTTTGAATGTCTTATCTATAATAATTAGAAAATTCAAGACTTAACAATATTAAAAAGAAGCAATTAATAAACAAAATAAATAAAAAAATAAAAATAAATATTATTAGATTGTAAGAATGTATTTGTTAGTTATAAATATGGCAATAAACACTTATAATGATCTCTTTTCCTCTCTTAGATAAGCTACATGCTTTTCTTTGTTTCTTTTTGTGAAATAATGTATAAATAGTATATATACTTTTAAAAAACGAAAAAAAAAAAAAAGAGGTGGACGTGCACCCGCGCCGCACCGGAGCAAAGTGCACGTCCACAGTGACTATGAGTCACGGTGAACAGTGCATTTCACTGTTACTTTCGCCATTTTGTTTTAGATATTAGTTAATGAAAGAGTTTTCAAATCCACCCATCATGTGGCGATGTCAATAAATAATTCTTTATTTTTAAAAGAATATAATTTACCTTTAGACAATAATAATAGTTTTATTTTAGAAAGAGATAGAGAGAAAAGTAGCAACTTTGGACTGATGAATTGTAAAGTGAAGATAAGAATCTCTCTGACCGGCCCTTTTGCATCCTTACAACGACAACAAGAAATTTAATCAATTCGTAATTAAAAATAATGGCCAGCAATGATATATTGTTTTTATGTGGAGTTGTAGGCTTTTTTTCCCAAAAAGAAAAAATGATTTTGATAAATGAGCTGGATTGGATATTATCTTATAAAGACAATTATGAAGTCCAAAACACGTGCCGAGAGAAAAATCCTCCAAAACTTAATATCCCTAATCTCTTTCGTGGCTTTTCATCTCATCTTATTAATACTGACAACACTCCACAAACGAGGGGTGGAGGTGGTAGCAGTAACCAAGAGAGCTAGCTCAGGTTGAGGGAGAGATCCAGGGATGGAGGAGTCATGGAAAGGGCATGTACTGCTAGTTCCATACCCGGGCCAAGGCCATATAAATCCCATGATGCAATTCTCAAGGCGTTTGATCTCCAAAGGCCTCAAAGCCACTCTTGTAACCTCCATTTTCATTGCCAAGGCTATGAAGCTTGGCTCCTCAATCGGCCCTGTCCATCTTGATGTAATTTCTGACGGTTTTGATGAACAAGGCTTTCCAAAAGGTGGTTCTAGCGAACTCTATCTTGAAAACCTAGAGGCAGCAGGTTCAAAAACCCTAGCTGAACTTATTGTCAAGTATCGAAGCACACCATACCCTATTGATTGTGTTATATACGAGCCTTTCTTGCACTGGGCCTTGGATGTTGCGAAGGATTCCGGGGTCATGGGAGCCGCCTTTTTCACTCAACCTTGTGTTGTTGATTATATTTATTACAACATTCAGCATGGATTATTGAGTTTGCCAATCACTTCAGAACCTGTTTCCATTCCTGGATTGCCTTTGCTTGAGTCTCGAGACATGCCATCCTTCATCGGCGTCCCTGGCTCGTACCCTGCTTACTTCAAGATGTTGCTGGATCAGTTTTCTAATACAGACAGAGTTGATTACATTCTTATCAACACTTTCTACAAGCTAGAGGCTGAGGTAATTTATGTTTTACATTCTAGCAGGCTCTCTTTAATGCATCCATTCTTTTATGCCGATGGGGCGGGGACTTCCCAGAGTTTATGTCTATTTAATTTTAATTGAATTCCAAACAATCATAGTTGATCTTGATGCAAATCATATCAGATAAAAGGGCACGAACCACCATATATCAGAAATAAAACCAAAGCTCTGGGTAGAATAGCTCCTGACCCACCCCTGATTCCTTAGCCATTGTCCCAGCCCTACAAACCCATTAAAAAGTTCTATCCATTTGCTATAAGATTTAGTATACAGTTCTGGTGCAATAAATGCATCAACCATCAAGTGCTGGAGATTAGTCTATGACAGTAGAAAAACACCACAAAATCATATTCTGTGTGTTTCTCTGGACAGGCAGTGGATACAATATCAAAAGTTTGTCCGACATTGACGATTGGACCAACAGTTCCATCAATATACTTGGACCTGCGTATTGAAGATGATGATTACTATAATCTTGATCTCTTTACATTGCAAGCATCCATTTCCACCAATTGGATCAGCAATAAACCACCGAGGTCAGTTGTATATGTGGCCTTTGGTAGCATGTCTGACCTATGTGAGAAGCAAATTGAAGAACTTTCTTGGGGCTTAAAGAACAGTAATTACTATTTCTTGTGGGTAATAAAGGAATCTGGGCAAGTCAATCTCCCCAAAACATTTTTGGAGGACTTGGGTGAAAAAGGTTGTGTAGTGGGGTGGAGTCCTCAAGTTAGAATACTGTCAAATGAAGCCGTGGGATGTTTTCTTACACATTGTGGGTGGAACTCAACGATTGAGGCGTTGAGTCTTGGCATGCCAATGGTGGCAATGCCACAATGGACTGACCAGCCACCAAATGCGAAGCTGGTAGAGGATGTTTGGAAGGTGGGAATTAGAGTCAAGGTTGACGAGAAAGGAATTGTGCCAAGAGATGAGATTGAGTGTTGTATCAAGGAAGTGATGGAGGGAGAGAAGGGCAGTGAGATGAAAAAGAATGCTAAGAAATGGAGAGAGTTAGCTATTGAGGCTGTTAGTGAAGGTGGTTCTTCTGACAAGAACATCGATGAATTGGTATCTAAAATTCTAAAATTGAAGAATTGAATTGCAGCTTTTTCATGTGAGAATATAATTTCATGTGATGTAATTGGAAAAAGCACATATGATTCAACACTTCCCAGCAAAAAACCAAACTGCCTTTTCATTTCTGAAAGCATGGCTCTCTGCTTTTGTCACAGCATTTTCCTGATATTTATTGCAAACGTAACTCAGTCTATGACTATATACACGTTACAATTTTTGTTAATTATAAAAGGTGTGTCAAACATGAAACTGGGCCTTGCATTTTAATATTTAGTTGTTTTCGATTATGAAAATATCTTAGGTAAACAAGTGGACAAAAGATTATGAAAGCTGGTGTGATTTATTCGATAAATAACATTCATACGATATTGCTTGTGATGATTATCAAGACATTTTGTATTGTTGTTTAATTAATCAAATTAGGATTGATAATGAAGAGTTAGTGCTCAAATTATAATCAACTAAATATTAAAAAAGCTATAATTTGAAAGAGGAGAGACAAAATTATCGAAAAACAGAGTATAAAAGTTGGATCATATGTTAAAGAAACAAAATATTCCCTTTGTCCAAGTCTATCTTTTAGGTTAAAAAACATTATTTCACAACTTAAGAAATAGAAATAGAGGAAGCTTAGATCAAAAAAAGACACGAGTTATGAACATCAACCCAACTTGTTTCTTACGTAGTAGTAGTTATTATTTTGTTTGACTAAGGCAAAGAAATATGTGAAAGTTGCATCATAGGATGGAAGGAATATCTGCCGTGGATCGACAAGAAAAACTCAAAAGTCCAAATAAATAATAATGTCGGGCACCATTTGTGTCTCTTGTTTTAGGCATACGTCTTTTCTATGCTCCCTGTTTCTTTCCTCCCTGTCCACTTATTCCTGTGCCGCACAGTACGCCTCCTTCTACCGTCTTCTATAACCACTTGTTTTAGGCATACCTCGTGTTAAATACAAGCTCCGAAGTGATTGTGGAAATTGAAATAGCTAACATATCACAGGTTATAGAAAAGAGAATGAAAAATCTATGATTATTAAGTTACTGTTTGACACTGCATTTCAAAATACTTTTGAAAAAAAAATAAAAATTTTAAATTTTAATTTTTTTACTTTAAAAGTAAAAAAAAAAGATATTATTATATCATTTTGATTTGTTAATGTTAAAAATAATTTTTAAAAAAATAATAAAATATCTTTATAATATTTTTCTGAATGAAAAACACTTTGAAAAACAACTTCAATCATACTCTCCAACATGTCATAAGTTCCCTGCATGCTAAAATATTAAAGCATCCCCATCCTTCTTTAAATCTTCTTTCAAATACCTTTCCAATTCAAATTTATTTGCTTTTCATTGTTTCTGAAAATATTAAACTAGTGAGCAATCATATTTGATCTATCATAACAAAAAACATTAATTAAACACTTCCATCTTTTCTCTGATTGGCCTGCCTGCTGGTCATCTATTGACTTGGAAAAAACCCTCAGATCATCTAAACATTTGCAACTTAACTAAATTAATAATCTTTAAACCAAGCTCGATATATTTTCTCAAAGATATTTTAAAAGAAAAAACTATCACCACATTTATCAGAAAATTAGAGGAAATAACTAAACTTTTTCTGCCAACCCATTTTGACCCAAACAATTAGGAAACCTTTTAGGCAGCCTATAAACTCATTTATGGTCTCAAAAAATCAACCTAAAACCAAAAACTTTATTGAGCTCATGTTTGATTTCTAGGCAATTTCAATGTAAAAATACATCTAAAAATTGAACCTTCACTTATCTCTCTCAAATCAAGAACAAAAAAATTTTAAAAATTAAATTTGAGATCAAAATTAATCTTGCCTTTAAATTTTGAAAACTGAAGTGACCCCGCATTTATAATTTGAAAAATATAGGAGCTAAAATAAATAACTCGCCTAAACTTTGTTAAAGTCACCCAAACCTTCCATATGTTTTCATTTTGGTATCCCATCTTTTAATTCCATTACTTTCCATACATTTAGATGTATTGTTAAAGTTAATAGTTAATTTTATGTAGGGCAAAGTCTATTCATAAATAAATATTAATGGAGAGGATGGGCCCAAGGAAAAGTCAACGGACTACCTTGACTTTGTCAATGCGGAGAAATCATAAAAGTTGTCTTCCCCTTCTTTGCCGGGAACCCATCTTGTAGTTTCATAATGTTTGACCGGTCCATTTATACCTGTTTAGCTTTGAGCAATTCTTTATTTGGTATGTAATATAAACTAAAGAAAGAAATTAATGTTGAAATCTGTTTGAATAAAACATGGTGAATAGGTATATTTGAGTTTAAATTTTAATTTAGTTTCATTTATTGAAAATCACTGTCATATATAAAAAAAATTTAAATAAAATATTAACATAATTAAAATAAAATATTAATAAATAAACAAATGATATTAAAATACCATTAATCAGTTAACATTTATGTTGTGAATTCTAAAATCTTATATTTTATAAAAATCTATAGTGAGAAACTGTAGAGCAAAGAATGAGCCTAATGAGAGCAAAGAGTGAGGACTTTTCGACCCCCATTTCTTCTCCTATATCCGGTTTTCCTCTATTGACTCGGAAAATCCAAAATGAAGACTTTCTCTGGGTTGTCTGCAAGTATATATTTAAAAACCAACTCAACTACTTCGGGACAGTAATGTAATATTGTAATGTTGACGTGTTTCTTGTAACTTTTAACGTGAAAAATATTATTTTTTATTTTTAATAAATGAATTATTAATTTTTTATATGAAGCACGTGGCTGAAAATAATCTTCTTCTACTTGATGCCGGGGCCGCGAGGTTTGCGTGATGCGACCTTTTCTCTGATTGGCCTGCCTGCTGGTCATCTATTGACTTGGAAAATTGGGAAACGAAGACTTCCTACCGCGTGTTCTACTAGTAGACTTGGTACAGTGGTCCGAGCATCTTTAATTATTATTTACCCTGCAAAAATATCAAGTGGATCGAAGAGCAATAAAAAGCTTGTTTTATATAAAGGGGTTGTCTGCCAGCTTCGTTTTGCGTTGATTTTGCAAAGTCATAGAAGCTTCCTTCGTTTGTGGGAACCCCCTCATGTAATTTCCATCGAGTGCGGTGACAATATATTCAATAATTTCCATCGATTGCTGTCGTATTGAATGCCGATGGATTCAATTAGCTGGTGTTTGTAGACTAGTATTGTTTTCAATGTCGCCTAAGACTTAAAGCAAATCTTGTTTTATATAAAACTGGCTTCCCCTGTCTATGGAAGGAAACTCTTCACATTTGCAAATAATTCCCATTATTTCATTCCCCTGCAATGTTGAGTGGGATGTTAGAGCAGCTTTTGGGTGCATACTCAGCCCTTCTTTTTCTAGTCATCCTAGCCGGCCACCATAGTTGCAGTGCTACAAATAACTGTGCTCCCTCTTCTTGTGGTAATATCCCTAATATTAGCTACCCCTTTCGATTACAAACCGATCCCATAAGCTGTGGCCTCAAAGAATATGAACTTGGTTGTGAAAACAGCCGCACAACTTTATACTTGCAGAGGGTAAAATACTATGTTCAGGCAATCGATTATGACCCTGGATTCACAATTCGACTTGTGGAGGCTGATTTTCAAAAGGATGATTGCCTCTCCATCCCTCGTCATTCGAGTTATTCCTCCAACTACAGTCACTATTATCCGTTTCGTTATGCCTATACCCCTCCCATTTTTACATTTACTTTGATTAGCTGCCCAAGTCCAATACCGAGTCCTCCTTTTTATTTCGTCAATACTTCTTCCTGCAAAAATGGCAGTATTTATTCTCCCAGCTTCAGCCATATAGAAGGTTATTCCTATTTGATGGTTGGTGATGTAAAAATTGCTGAAGTACCGGACTTATGCCGTATAGATTGGATTTATGAAGCACCTTCATATTTTCAACAATTGGAAAATATTACCAATATGTCTTTAATAGATGTCCATGATATTTTGGCATATGGCTTTGAGCTTATATGGTGGCAGGCTTCTTGTGATTATGCCAAGGAGAACCACCTCAACCTTGAAAACTACGACTGTTTTAGCAGTACGTTACTCTCTCTCTCTCTCTCTCTCAAATCACCTCATCTGAATGCATAAGAAGTAAATGTACCGTCCTTTTGGTATTTGATTAATTAACTGCATTTATATTTAATTAAGCACTTCGCTTGCTCATCTTTACATATACATATATATGGGATGGTTACCACTCGCATAAACATCCAACAAATCTCTCCATTAATTACATGTAAGTCAAACCCATCCAAACAAAAGTTCACATGAACTAAGTCTTCTGCACGCATGCATGCCAATTAATTATCTCTCTTAAGGATTTCAATTAATTTTATTCATTTGACTCTTTCTTTGTTTTTTTATAAAAAAAATGAACACAGGAAACCGTGCTCCAATCAGAGCTGCAATAGGTAAGCATCGTTAATTGTTTTTTCAGGTGCACCCACTATATGCAACCGGATGATTTGAAATAATTGTGATCAAATTGTTTTCAAAGAAATAACTCTGTAAACTTTTTATTTTCTTACTTGATCCTTTCTTTGTTTGAAATGTAGAGATAATGATAAGAATTAATGACCATTTCAAATGTTAGAAACAACAAATTTTGTTTCCTTTCTCCATTTACAACTTGATG
Source organism: Salix brachista (assembly GCA_009078335.1). Classification (NCBI taxonomy): domain Eukaryota; kingdom Viridiplantae; phylum Streptophyta; class Magnoliopsida; order Malpighiales; family Salicaceae; genus Salix; species Salix brachista. The sequence goes on along the minus strand of CM018578.1, from coordinate 12,679,503 downwards.
GCGTTTTATTCTATATAAATATCTCTTCCATTTCATTACAATTCCTCAACTAATTTACTCTTCTTGTATCATGAAGAATTATTCTATAAGCCCTAGTAAACAGTACCATGAAGGCCACCTCGTCTCTTTAACAATTGTTTGTTTTTCTTGCAGATTTTCTGGCTAATGGTATACTCGTTAACCTTGGTAAGAACACTTCTTCTAGTTACATAAAATGTTAAACATGAAACCTAATTAAGGTGTAAGACATTAAAGGTGTGGATTGGATAGAGATAGATCCTTAATTAGAAACTTCACAATTCAAGAATATTACGTAATCTTTCTATCTAAAATTTAAGAAATTACATGTAAGATGGTACTAGCTAGGTTGGGTACAAAGTGAGTATATATATCCACTCTACCCATTTCAACGCACTTCATACTCTAAATGGAAAAGAACAAAAAAAAAATTACGTTATTTGAATATCAAAAAAATACTTGTGTGCTCTTTCCTTTAGTTTATTTCACGAATCAGTAATCTTATAATAATACTCTGAACAGTGACACAATGTTTTCTTTTCCTTGAAATGTAGCAAAATGGCAGGAAGAGAGGTATTTGCCAGGTGAGGACTATTTTTGATCATGTCTTGTTTATCATCGTTCAATTTTGCAAAAAGAATATATATATGTCTTGAATTTGATACGTATACCTTAGCCTTTTCCTTTAATTTTTTTTATATCATGGCTTGTTCTTTATTCATCACAATTTAGACGATGACAATACCTTTTTTATTGTTGTTGAATATAGATGGCTACTTGATACAATACGTCGGCTTCGGTGAGTTTTTATTTTTGTGAACCTAAATTTGGCCGAATAAATTTATATATATGTGAGTTGTGATATATGAGAACAAAGCCTATATGTCTTAGTATCCTATATGTCGTTCATGCTAGTTTTTTCACTTAATCCATACATACATGCATACATACATACATACATGTATGTATGTATATGTATGTATGTATGTATCCTACAATATTTCACATATTTACTTAACTCTTTTTCTGTTAATGTAGTAAGACCACGACTGGAACTCAACTATTATAAAGGTGAGGATTAGTTCATGCATGTATTTTGTAGTAGGCTCGCTTACAATCTTCCTCTTACAGCTTCAGTGAGTTTTTTTTTTTTGTGAACCTAAAAAGTGACCAAATAAATTTATATATATGTGAGTTGTGATATATGAGAACAAAGCCTATATGCCTTAGTATCCTCCATGTGGTTCATTCTAGTTTTTTCACTTAATCCACACACACACACACACACATGCATATGTATGTATGTATGTATGTATCCTACAATATTTCACATATTTATTTCACTCCTTTTCTGTTAATGTAGGAAAACCACGACTGGAACTCAACTATTATAATGGTGAGGATTAGTTCATGCATGCATGTTGTAGTAGGCTCACATGCAATCTTCCTCTTACGAAAATGGATGATAATTTCAGGACGTTAAAATCTCAATCATAGTTTCTCTCTTCAGATTAGAAGTTGATGAATTTCTTGGCTTATAGAGGAAGAGAGTGCCCAAGGCAACTAACTGTCAAGAGTAATATTGATTGTGTTTCTATTTGTTTTCATTCTCTTCATGTATTTATTTGGCAGGAAACGGATCTTTTACCACCAAGACTATCTATTCAGATTTTCGAAGCATTCTCATAGTTTTGCTAATTGCCCTGCTTGTGATACTTGTTCCCATCGGTAAGTTTTTCTAAACTTTATTGTTTCTATCACATAAAAACTGGCATGGATTCATTTTTAAAAGATATTTAATTTCTATACTCTTGATATTTTCTTAAATTCACCCATTTATTTTAAACACATAAAATATCCAATTTCGTTGGTAATCTAAGCATTCAATTATTTATCTGCCAAGGGATTTTATGTTCAATTTTAGCCTATTTCATTGACAAAATTAATAAAGAGAGACTATTTAAAGAAGGAAAACCCTCTGGCCAAATTAATAAATGAAATGAAAGGAGCATTTACCTGTAACTGTTTGTTTTATGAATTTTTATTTCTAGAGATCTTACGGCAATTAAAGAGCAATTGAGTTGTATACCTAACATTCAAATTTTGGGTTTTTTTCTAATATTTCAAAAAATTTTATTTTATACATTTTTAAATTATTCCTTTTTAAGAAAAATGTGCATAAAATTCTATATTCTTGACACACGTTCACATTTAATGGAAAATTGATCAGATCACAATAGAGGTATCTTATTTAAAATACCTAGAGTAAAGGGACTGTATAAAAACATTAAAAAATATCCCAAATAGAGGTAATAATGACTCGTATTTATGAGTGTTCTAACAAATAAACAGGGAGATATTATATGGTAATGAATAAATTAACAAATTAATAAAATGACTAAAATTGAAAACAATATAGGCAGAAAAAACTAGATTTAGTTTTTTGTTTTGTTTTTCATTTTCCCTAAAATCAATGAAATCTTAGTTAAATTTTATTTGGTGATAAGAATTTCAAATTTGTAGAAACTTTATGCTTTTGAACTAAGAATCATAATTTAATTTATAAAATAAGTTAAATGGAAATCTAATAACAAATAATATATTTCCATAAATGATTAATGCTCTTATAATATCTTTATGCAGTGATCTATCATACATTATTATTCCTTTGTGGACTTCCATGTTTCATAACCTTATTGGTATATATATGGCGAAGAAGGCATTTATCAATGTATGATAACATTGAAGAATTCTTGCAAAATGATGATCATAATCTCATACCTATAAGGTATTCTTACTCGGAAATTAAGAAGATAACCAATAAATTCAGTGACAAGTTAGGTGAGGGAGGTTATGGCTCGGTGTACAAAGGAAAGCTTCGTAGTGGCCGTTTTGCGGCAGTAAAACTTTTGCGCCGAGAAAAAACTAACGGTCAAGATTTTATCAATGAAGTTGCCACCATTGGAAGAATTCACCATTGCAATGTGGTGCAACTCATAGGCTTTACTGCTGAGGGCTCAAAGCGTGCCCTTGTATATGAGTTCATGCCTAGTGGATCTCTTGAAAAGTATATTTTTTCCAAACAAGGTAGCATCCCTCTAAGCAACCATAAACTATATGAAATTTCTCTTGGGGTGGCCCGTGGTATTGAATATCTACATCAAGGTTGTGAAATGCAAATTTTGCATTTTGACATTAAGCCTCACAACATTCTTCTCGATGAAAACTTCACTCCAAAAGTTTCAGACTTTGGACTTGCAAAATTGTATCCGGCTAATAATAGCACTGTGCCCCTTACTATGGCTAGAGGAACAATGGGATACATGGCTCCTGAATTATTTTACAAAAGCATCGGAGGAGTCTCTTACAAAGCCGATGTCTATAGTTTTGGGATGCTATTAATGGAAATGGTTGGGAGAAGAAAAAACTTGAATGCATCGGCAGATCATTCAAGCCAAATGTACTTCCCTTCATGGATTTATGACCAAGTTAGTGAAGGAAAAGATATATTAGAAGATGAAGCCACAGAGGAGGAAAAGATAACAATAAAAAAGATGACTATAGTGGCATTATGGTGCATACAATTGAAGCCTATTGATCGTCCCTCAATGCACAAAGTTGTACAGATGCTTGTAGCAAATATTGAATCTCTACAAATGCCTCCTAAGCCTTATCTCGTTCCACAACAGACATCAAATGATGATCATAGAATCAATATGGTTGATCCACCAAGTTTAAGAGATCCATCTAATGATTGTAGCATCGATTCTTCATATCAGTTTGGTCGTTGATACAAATGCTCTCGTCTGTTTGTTGATTTAAATAATATGTTAATTTTGTATGCCTTAACTCTCTGAAATGTTGATGATTGGTCAAATGGTATGGATGTTTGTTAAAACTTGCAATTAACTAGCTTACAAAGCATGCAATTTACACTAGTCATGTATGGACCTCGCAATAAAACATGTATATATATTATCTTTTTCTTTCTTTGTTATCTTCATATAATAATTCATTTTAATATTGAAATAGATTTCAAATTCTTGTCCCATACCTTTTATGCTTTAATGATGAATTACAGTGCGTGATTTATTCAATAAATAACATTCATACGATGTTACTTGTGATGATTATCAAGAAACTTTGTGTTGTTGTTTAATTAATCAAATGAGGATCACCAATTAAGAAGTAGTATTCAAATTTGAAAGTCTAATTATAATCAACTAAATATTAAAAGTTAAAAATAAAAATAATATTCAATTAAAAAAATACAAAAAATTAATCAAGTATACATAAAAGAAAAGAAAAGGGATGCTACCATTAGTGTTTTTAACGAAGCAATCAACATGTAAGGCCAAATGTGGTGCTCTCTAGTGAAAATAACAATTTTCTTGTCGATCAACGACAGATATTCCTTCCATCCCATGATACAACTTCCCCAAATATCTTTGCATTAGTCAAACAAAATAATAACTACTACTACGTAAGAAACAAGTTATATTGATGTTCATCCTATGATGCAATTTCCACATATTTCTTTTGATTGCCTTAGTCTAAGCAACTTCTATTTCTTTTTCTTAAGTTGAAAAATATGTTAAATATTGTTTTTTAACCTAAAAGATAGACCAAGAAAAAGGGAATAAATAGCTTCTCATTTACTTTCTTCAAGCTTTTACCTTCATATTTTGTTTCTTTAACATATAATCTCAATTTCTATCTTTTGTCTAACATTAACTTTCTCTCTCCTCTGTTAAATCATAAGGTAAAGTTCTATACTAAAATTGAAATTTATAAACCGAAGGGTGAAAAGAAAAACATCGAAAGTATAAAGACTAAATTGAATCTTTTTATGAAAACTTTCAAGTTGCCACCTATTTTATTTGTTTGTTTCTACTTCGATCTTCCATCTTTCAATCATGCTCTTTTTCAACAAATCAAGACTAATTGATCATCAATTCATCCACAAAGAATTTTAATCAATGAGAGAAAAAAGTGGTGATAAAAAAAATATATGGCAATCCATAGTCAAATTTTTCTATCAAGCCTAAAAATTGTTTTAATTTGAAAAAGGTCTCACTTAACACATATAAATCAGGAGTCACAAATATTCTCTAAACTATACTGTTTTTAAGAATATTTTTTTCATATTATTTTATCAATATTTTTTTAATCCTAGCAAAGATGGACCCAACTGATGGGACTATGTTGTTGATCAGCTTTTGGTCCATGAATCTCATCGATAACATGTCTCTCATTTTCATTAAGAGATCTCACTTTCAATTCATCTCCGTTTAGGTTTTTTAAATGTTTCAAGATCATTTTGATATGGTATATCAAAAATTAATTTAAAAAATAAAAAATATATATTATTTTAATATATTTCTAAACAGCACTAGAAGTTTATTCGGTATTATAATAGTGGTTGTTTTTTTCTTAAAAATAAATTTAAATAATAATAATTATTATTATTTAAATTTATTTTTAAGATCAATACATCAAAATGATCTAAAAATAAAAATAAAAATTATAAAAAAATGTTCTGAATTTAACTTCTATGTTGTTGTAATTTGAGTTTAATGTTGATAAAATGTTAGACATCATGGTAGGTTGGTATTTAAATATTATGTATTTATGTAAAAAAATCTCAAAATTATCTTAAATATTTATCAACATAAATTGAGAGTATTATGGTCGTAGTAATCATATCTCCTTGATACTAAACTTTGTAGAGTACCTATATATGCCCTCCAAATAAAATTTATTTTAGAATACAAGTTCACGATAGATTTAAAAAAAAAAAAGATTTATTTATCCAAAACCAAAATCACTTGTTAGAAACCAATGAATCTTAAAATCATATTAGAGCAACATAGAAGTTATGGCTTCACCAGATGTCAATTCTCGTTGGCTATGTGCTACTTGTGAATCTTTTGGTGGATGTTTCAATATACAAATTGATGAGGTCAAATCAACCAATAATGTAAAGCTGCTGGAAGCTCCCACATCTTTTGTGTCTGATACCCGTGACATCCCCAAGCCGCCACCTTATCCTACTACAACATCTACAACAACCAGCCATTGTAGAAGGATCTCAGCGAGTTGCTCTGTTCTAAGGGAAACAAAAGTACATGGGACAGGTTATTCAAGGAAGCATATGGTTCAGATGTCTACATTATCACAGATAGCAACTCATATATTCCAGCTCACTGCAATGCTCTGTGCAAGTTTATATCTCATGCCTTTGGAAATAAAGTGCTCTGTGCTTCTACATATGGTGTTGATCTTGTTGAATTTGCTGCAAAAGTAGTTTATAACTGAGGTAAGATACATTGATAGAATCATTTCCAGGTTTCATGATGGAACTTCCTAGCAAGTTCTGCTGCAAATTCCGTGATATTCTTATCAGAGCTTCCACCTTCATCAGCTGCTGTTTGGGCTAGTTTCATCCATTTCTCAGAGTTCCTTCTTATCTCATTCCCTCTTTCACCTTCCATGACTTCCCTTATACACCCTTCCACCTCCTCTTTAGTGACGATCCCCTTCTCATTTGCCTTCACTCTAACCCCTACTTGCCAAACATCGGCAATGTACTTTGCATTTGTTGGCTGATCAGTCCACTGTGGCATGGCCACCATTGGCACTCCTAAGCTCAGCGCCTCGAGTGTTGAGTTCCAACCACAATGTGTCATGAAGCAACCTACAGACCTGTGAGCCAGAACCTCTAGCTGCTGGCTCCAGGTCACAATCACGCCCTTCCCTGATGACTCCTCCGCAAAGTTGATTGGAAGTTTTTTCCTTTCCGATTCTCTGACTACCCACAAAAAGCAGCAGCCACTCCTCTTTAGGCCCCAAGCAATTTCTGCCATTTGCTCCCCTCCCAGCGCAGCCATGCTTCCAAATGACACGTAAACCACTGAGCCAGTTTCCTTTGAATCTAGCCACTCATTGCAGCCGTCCAGGTTAGGTTTGAAGAGGCTGGGACCGTACTCTTTGTCGTCCTCGAGCTGCCTGTCCAAGTAAAACGAAGGAATCATTGGTCCGATTGGCTTTATTGACCTTTGACTTGCCAACCAGTTTACCGCCTGATAGAAATGAGCAAAACTTTTAGTGCCACCAAAATACAAGTAGCATATTAAGAAAATATGAACAAAGAAAAAATAGTTTAAATAGGAATTTGAAGCATATATTGCTGCTCTCGTTTATGTTGCTTAGTTTGTAAATCAGTTGCTTGGTTGTTGCACATTGGCTTTATTTGTTAACATTCATATATATATATTCAGATCAAGACTTGCATTTTATATATATATAGAGGAGATCTTAATTTAGTGGTACCTCTTCCTCCAGGGTGTTGAAAGTGTTGACAAAGATCCAATCAGCATCCTTGAAATTCGAAAACTGACCGACCACCTGGTTCAATAGAGATGAATATTCTGATTCTGATTCCATACCTTGCACGAATGATGGTAGATCGGCAATTTCTAGAGCTGCAAGTGCTGGAAAACGTGAAACTGTTACCAGCAACTTCTCTGGTGGAATCTTCTTTTGCTGCATCTCTTGAATGTTGTAGTAGACAGTGTCAACAGCACATGACTGTGTGAAGAGCGAAGCTCCAATGAGGCCAAGCTGTCTAGCTGTCTCTAGAACCCAAGGCATGTGCGAGTCATACAGAAGGCAACTTATTGGATGCCCAGAAGAAGTGCTTAGTTCTGCAACGAGTTCTGGCAATTTTCGTGTCACCGTAGCTCGGAATTGTCTTAGGTAGTCATCTAACGAAATATTGCCTTCATAACCATCAAAATCGATGGTCACAACTTGGACCGAGCCAAGTCGGCGGGTATGCTTGAGCACCTTGCTTGAGAATATTACTATGGTTACCTGGAGTTCTTTGGAGGCTAGGCGCTTGGAGAATTGCGCCATTGGGTTAATGTGACCTTGAGCTGGAATGGGTATGGCCAGTACATGACTCATTCTATTTTGCTTCTCCATTTCTCTCGGCATCCCATTCTCTTGAGCAGGACTACTACTGCGTATATATGCATGCACGTTGTAACCAAATCGATCAAAAGACTTGGTTGACAAGGAAGGAACACACGTGATAGCCAAGTTTACAAAGGTTGGAGGCCACTCCATTTTCTTTTCTTTATTTTATTAAGTGTAGGCGTCACCGTTGATAATTGAATTGGATTATTGTAAGGCATTAATTAGAATTAATTGTGTCAAGGAACTCGGAATCAAAATCCGAGTTCTCCAACTTTTCTACCCTCATCCTTTCTCTTATTGGCCTGCCTGCTGCTCTTCTATTGACTTGGAAAATTCGGAAACGAAGACTCCCTGCCGTCTTCTACTGATTTGGTACAGTGCTCCGAGCATCACCGAGTTTTAAAAAAAATATAATTTACTTTAATTGTTCTTGAATCATTTTCTCATTACTCAAATAGATTTAATCAACGGAACACATTTCTCCGAACAATAAATGCAGAAGGGAGCTAACACAAGATGGCCGAAATCATCATCAGAATGGAAATTTTATTCTCATCCATAGCTTAGAAAGCCATGTAGGAAGGTGTCTTAATTCTTCTCTATGTTGTCTCACCATGTTAATTTTTTCTTAATTCTTGATTTTGCAACTGAGAGCCATATAAATGAATGTGTGTATACTGTACGGAGTATGTAGTGTGTGTATATAGCTACTGTTGAACACACGAAATAAGTGTGTAAAGCATACTAAACAGAATACAAATTCAAATTCTCTTCTCCCTCTCTTTTCTCTCTTCCCTTCTCTGCCGTATGTGTGATCATCATCTTCTTCCTTTCAATTACTCTACTTCTCTGCAAACCTTTATAATCCTAACATGGTATCAGATCACAAGTACTCACGCAGATAAATTAATCTATCCAATCTTTGCTTCCACAAATCTGCTTCTTCAAACTTACTCTTCATATTACAAGAAATCCCAAATTCTCACTGTTTGAGCTTCTACTGAATCAATCTTGAAAAGATTATGTGATAATCTTGGTTGATCTAGACATTGTATTGATCTTAGTGTTTGATTAAAGATTTCTAAGAATTCTACTAAACCCGAGTTTAAATTTGAATTAGAAAAAAAAAAATCTATTTGATGTGTTGAGCTTAGGGGGTGTTTTGCAGTTTGTTTCAAAAAAAAAATTAAAAAAATGAATTTTTTTATATTTTTAGATCATTTTCTTGTGCTGATGTCAAAAATAATTGTTAAAAAATAAAAAAATATCATTTTAATATTTAGTGGTATCTAAAATTCTAAAATTGAACATCGATGAATTGGTATTCTAAAATTCTAAAAATATATTATCCTTGCATTTTAATATTTAGTTGATTTCGATTATGAAAATATCTTAGGTAAACATAAGAAAAATTATATTTATATGTATTATATTTTATTGAATGAATAGTGTGTTGTCATTTATTTATTTATTTCCAACGTGAGTGTTAAGGCCAGTTTATGTGCATCTTGATTAATTTTACTGTCCCTAAAATTAATCCAGATAAAATCTCCAATGACCGTGATTGATATGGAACCTGAACTGGTGACCTCTAAAGAGTAAAATCAAGATTTGACTAGTAAGTAAGACCTCTCATGGTTTTTTTTGTCATTTGCTTATTCTATTTTTCTTGGTTCATATTATGGACGCTACATTATTAATTTAGGTATTTAGTTAGTGTTTGAAAATAGAAATGATAGATATAATTGAAATCATAGAAATGATAAATATTTTAAAACAGAAATGTGTTTGGTTAATGATGTATAAATAAAAACATAAAATGATTTTTTATGCTCTTAAGGTACATGAAAACATGTCTATATAATAATGAAATAGATTTTATGCTCTTTTTATTTCTTTTCATCTCATCTTATTAATACTGAACACTCCACAAACGAGGGGTGGAGGTGGTAGCAGTAACCAACCCAGGCCAAGGCCATATAAATCCCATGATGCAATTCTCAAGGCGTTTGATCTCCAAAGGCCTCAAAGCCACTCTTGTAACCTCCATTTTCATTGCCAAGGCCAAGTTATGTTATGTGGTAATTTTATTTTCTTCACCTATAAAAGCTTTGATTAATAATAATATTAATTAGATTTTTTAATCAAATATTAATAAAAAAAACTCACATACTTATACAAGAAAAATAATAAATCTCAAAGTCTATTAAAAAAAATTAAAATCTAATATATACATTAGCAAAAAAATAAAGTTTGTATCCGCATCTTATAGTCTATTAACTCTATGATTCACTTGGACTTGCACGCAACCTCAGTTACAAACTCCTCAATATTCTTATCAGAGCTTCCACCTTCTTCGACTGCAATTTTGGCTAATTTCCTCCATTTATCAGAATTCCCTCTTATCGCGTTGCTCCTTTCACTTTCCATGACTTCCCTTATACACCTTTTACCTCTTCTTTGGTGACAATCCCCTTTTCATTTGCATTCACTCTAACTCCTAAATGCCAAACATCAGTGATATATTTAGCATTGGTTGGTTGATCAGTCCACTGTGGCTTTGCTACCATTGGCACTCCTAAGCTCAATGCCTCGAGTGTTGAGTTCCGCCCACAATGAGTCACGAAGCATCCAACTTTTCCAGCGAAGGTAAGGACACAGCTGCCTGATCAGACTCTTCTACTGGAACTTGAAATGCCCCCTGAGCGGCATGATAAAGAACAGCAGTAACTACACAAGATTGAGTGAAAAATGGAGCACCTTCTATGCCCTTATGGCGAGCCACATCTAATGCCCATGTTAGGAAAGAATCATATATGAGAAACTTAACAGGATATTCACTGCCATTATATCTATCAATGAGGTTGGATAAGCTGTGAGGCATAATGAGATTGTAACGCTCGAAATACTTATCAATGTTTCCTGCCATTTCACCTTCAAAAATAGGTTCCAAATTAATAGGACTCTGTTGACCTTGCATAGACTTGGCAATATAAGGGGTGATGATGAGCGTGACCTTGAGGCCTTTTGATTCTAGACGCTTGGAAAATTGCAGCATTGGGTTTATATGACCCTGTAGAGGCAAAGGGAGCACGAGGACATGACTTTCCCTAGCTCTTTTTTCCTTATCCATTGTTTTCCAATTCTCGTCTCACAAACACAATAGAGAGGCATTATATAGAGAGATGAAGTCAGGGCAGGCGCAACCTACAATCAACAAAATAATCACGAAGAGTTTTATAAAATATCACTCTGCCTTGATGGATTTCTGTCGGTCTCCTGGAATTATTTTTTTCTGATCATGTGGGTCTTTTATCATGTATATTCACATAAACCATATCCTTAAATTCCAACTGATCTGTGTATAACAAGGAAACCACATGATCTCCAGGAAGTAGATAATTAAACTAAATAAAAGTGGATTATTGTGAAGAGAATAGAATCAAAAGATATCTTCCATCTTAGTTGATAAATCACCTCATCAGTTATGTAGCATATTAACGAGTTTCATTTTTTTTTCCAACTCTAACTTTTTAGAAAAATAAAAACAAATGCATTGTGCATAAGGTGACTTTATTCAAATCATTTGGTGCTTCTCAACACAGCTACTAGTTCATTAATGTTAGTATCAGAAGTTCCACCCTCGCTCGTAGCCTCGATAGCCAGCTCTTTCCATTTCTTGGAATTCATTTTCATTTCTCTACCTCTATCTCCCTCCATCACTTCTTTTATGCAGATGGCAATCTCTTCTCTTTTCACAGTTCCATGCTCATCAACCTTAGCTCTGATTCCCACCTTCCAAGCATCTTCAACAAGTTTAGAATTCGTTTGTTGATCACTCCATCCTGGCATTGTCACCATTGGCACACCCAAGCTCAATGCCTCAATTGTCGAGTTCCAACCGCAATGTGTGAAAAAACATCCCACTGCCTTGTTTGCTAGAACTTTCACTTGAGGACTCCAATTCACTAGCAACCCCTTATTCTCCGCTTCTTCCACAAACCCTTCTGGGATCTTCCCTTTGTCAGAATCCCCCACCACCCACAAGAAGTGAAAATTGCTCCTCTTTAAGCCCCATGCAATCTCTTCAATTTGCTCGTTGCTTAGAGTAGCACAGCTACCAAAGGACACATATACAACTGATCCAGTGGGCTTAGTGCTGATTTATTTTAAAAAAAAACATTTTGCGGTGGGACAAATTCGTTAAAATATAAAAAAATTAATAGCGTGAGGGATTTTTTTTATGTTATTAAACATGATTTAATAAGTTAATTTTAAATTCTCATATCCCACTTTTTTATTCAATTTGAGTTTCAAACTAACTCGCGCAGAAATTAATCCGAACTAAATAATTGATTTGATGAGTCAAAATACAATCTTGATCACTAGTAAAAAAATGTCTTAGTTTTTAACAATTTTCAAGATGGTAACTTTTTTCAAGAATTATTGAGACAATAGCAGATTAGATCGATCTCAGTCCCCAAAAAATTGTGTCATGAACTTCGTTGAGTTTAATAATTTATTTTTATAAAATACTTTTTTAGTTATATAATAAAAATATATGATCATAAAATTAAATATCAACCTACAAATAAAAAACTTTTTTAGAAATGTGATAACTCTAAGAAAAACAAATATACAGACACACATAATAGTATTATCTTCAGGATGTGAAATATCCTAGTATTGTAGAATTATAATTATGAGTTGTCCTAAATAATGGAAAGGGCATGTACTGCTAGTTCCATACCCGGGCCAAGGCCATATAAATCCCATGATGCAATTCTCAAGGCGTTTGATCTCCAAAGGCCTCAAAGCCACTCTTGTAACCTCCATTTTCATTGCCAAGGCTATGAAGCTTGGCTCCTCAATCGGCCCTGTCCATCTTGATGTAATTTCTGACGGTTTTGATGAAGAAGGCTTTCCAAAAGGTGGTTCTAGCGAACTCTATCTTGAAAACCTAGAGGCAGCAGGTTCAAAAACCCTAGCTGAACTTATTGTCAAGTATCGAAGCACACCATACCCTATTGATTGTGTTATATACGAGCCTTTCTTGCACTGGGCCTTGGATGTTGCGAAGGATTTCGGGGTCATGGGAGCTGCCTTTTGTTAGAATTATCTGAGATACTGCCTTGAAGATTGGTTTACCTGATCTGAAGACAGTGATTTGCATTGAAGAATAAGAAGATTTACTCTGTTTTGAATTTTAAGTTTTGAATTCTGTTTTTTACTATTCATAACAGGTTTTTGATAAACTTGTTTAAATTCAAATAACCTCAGATATGTTGAGAGTTTTATGTTTCTAGGACTTTATCATGTAAGCGTATATTAAGGCATTTCCATGTAAGCAAATCTCACATTATCTTATTCAAATTGAAAGTGCCTTAATATAGGCTTACATAATAAAGTCCAAAATGCATAAAACTCTCAACATGCTGAGAGATTATTGGAAGAAAAACAGATTTTGCGTAAAAACCTGTTATGAACAGTAAAGCTGAAATTCAAACTTAAAATTCAAAAAAACAGAGTAATTGTCTTATCCTTAATACAAATCTCATTAATTCTAACACTCCTCCTTGAGATTTGCTTTGAATAATCTGAGCTGCATCTTCAAAAACTCCAGCCTTGGTCCAGGAAGAGCCTTAGTCATCAAGTCTGCCAACTGAATATCTGTTGAACAATGAAGAACCTTAATTAACATGTTCTTCTCGGCTTCCCTTAAAGAGTGAAATTTAACATTAATGTGTTTTGTTCTGCCATGCTGAACTGGATTCTGAACCAAGAGTAAAAATATAACCCGAAGTGCTTTTCATATCATCCACACTTCCAGCCCAATCACTATCTGCATAGCCAATTAATTCCACTCCTCCTGTCTTTGAGTATCCAATGCCCAGATCACTTGTCCCCTTGATGTATTTCAATACTCTCTTAGCAATCCCCATATGCACATTACTTGGTGAGCTCATAAACCTTGACAGCAAACCAGCAGGAAACATTAAATCTGACCTAGTTGCTGTCAAGTATAGCAAGCTACCAACTATGCTTCTGTATGCAGAGGGATCTTCAAGTTTCTCTCCATCATTTTTCGAAACTTTTTCATTCAAGGCCAATGGTGTTGCTACCTCCTTGCATGACTCAAGTTTGAACCTTTTTAGTACATCCACAGCATACTTCTTTTGAGATAAAAATATTCCCGAAATGCTTTGGTGTATTTCCATCCCTAGGAAATAATTCATAACACCAAGATCAGACATATCAAACACATTCTCCATTTCCCTCTTGAATTCAGCAAGTAACTTGGTATTACTTCCAGTTACTAGCATATCATCCACATAGAGAGAAATCACCAATTGCAAGCCATCATCATCTTGTTTCAAGTATAAAGTGGCCTCATTTTCACTTCTTTTGAAACCCAATTTGATCAAGTGTGAATCAATCCTGCTATACCAAGCTCTTGGTGCTTGTTTTAAGCCATAAAGAGCTTTGTGTAGCTTATACACTTGATCTTCTTTACCAGCAATCTCAAAGCCTTCTGGTTGCTGTATATAGATGTCTTCAAGAAGTATCCCATTTAGAAATGCTGACTTCACATCTAAATGGTACACTTCCCAGCCCAATTGTCCTGCAAGAGCAAGAAGAAGCCGAATGGTGTCATGTCTCGCAACTGGCGCAAAGGTATCTCCATAATCAATTCCAGCCACTTGCGCAAATCCCTTAACCACCAATCTAGCTTTGTGCTTGAAGACTGACCCATCAGGATTGAATTTAGTTCGAAAAACCCATTTCACACCAATCTTCTTCTTGTCTTAAGGTAGTTCGGTCAAAGTCCATGTTTGATTCCTTTCAATGGACTCAATTTCAGACTTCATAGCTTCCACCCAATCTGGAATTCTTGCTGCATCACTGTAATTTGTAGGTTCAGCATGAACAAGATTGCACCTCTCATACACATCAGCCAAGGACCTGATTTTAAGTACAGCCGAATCTGATGTAGCATCCACATCAGATGTGTCTTCAATAGCTGGATTTTCAGGTGCTGTAATTAGCACCCTTGGACTTCTGAATTCCAAACCTTTTGAATCCCAATTCCAGCTAGCATCTTCATCAAAGTCAACATCTCTACTGATCTTAATCTTTGCATCTTTCAGATTAAGAATTCTGTACCCCTTAGAATCAGTAGCATACCCCACGAAAATTCCCTTTTCAGCAGTTTCGTCAAGTTTGCCTCTCTTGACAGTAGGGACGTGAGAATAGCATAGTGATCCAAACACCTTGAGGTGTTTAACTGATGGTTTAACACCTGACCATGCTTCCAGAGGTGTTCTTCCATGCACTGAACTTGTTGGCAACCTGTTGAGCAAATAAATGGATGTATTGACTGCCTCTGCCCACAGACATTTAGGCAGATTTTTTTCAGACAACATACACCTGGCCATCTCCATTATTGTCCTGTTCTTCCTCTCCGAAACTCCATTTTGCTGAGGAGAATAAGGGACTGTCAGCTGATGAACAATACCAGCTGATTGACAGAAAAAATTGAACTCCTTTGAGGTGTATTCACCCCCATTATTTGTCCTTAACACCTTCAAGTTGCAGCCACTTTGCCTTTCAACCAACTGTTTGAAGCTTTTAAACACAGTAAAGGCTTGTGACTTTGCTTTCAAAAAATAAACCCAACTCATCCTACTATAATCATCTATGAATAACATGAAATACACATTGTTACTCAAAGAAGGTGTTCTCATGGGTCCACAAATATCCGAGTGGACTAATTCCAGTTTCAATGCTGCCCTGCGGGTTGCATTTTGGGGAAATGATTTTCGGTGTTGTTTCCCCAATTCACAGCCTTCACACACTTGACCACTAGCATGGATTTCAGGTATTCCATCTAACATATTACTGTCATGCAACAATTTCAGAGATTTGAAGTTATAGTGTCCAAATCTCTTGTGCCAAACAATACTGTCATCGATTTTGGCACTAAAAATATGTCCTTCCAGAGCATCCAATTTTAGATAGAAACTGTTTCCTTCCATTTCAATTCTTGCTATAGATAAGTCATTCGAATCTCTAATAAAGCAATATTGGTTCTTGAAGGCTACTTCATACCCATTTCTAAGCATTTGTGCAACACTTAATAAATTCTGATCTAGCTCTGGAATGTACAAGACATTTGTAATAATCTTCTTACCTTTGCTAGTGTTGACTGTCACGGTTCCTTTCCCCTTTGCCTCCACAATGTCACCATTTCCCAGCTTAATCTTGGGCTTGATTGAGCTGTCGATTGAAGAGAAAATGGACAGGAACTTAGACATGTGGCTGGTACAGCCACTGTCAATCAACCAAGTGTCTCTCCTGGAGATGTGATCATCACGGGATGCCATAAACAGGTGCTCATCATCATCCTTGCCTTCTTCAGAAACATTTGCATGTTGCTGAATTTGTTCACTTGGTTGTCTCCTCTTTAATCTGCAATACTTCTCACTGTGACCATTTTTCTTGCAATGATCACAGTGAAGAAGTGTCTTCCCTTTAAACCAGCAATCATTCTCGGCATGGTTTGTTCTTTTGCAATAAGAACATGGTGAGAATACTTGCTTATTTGCTGGTACAATGGCCTTACTCTTGGACAGAATAATGGACTTTCCATTGTTGAAGCTCCTCTTTTGAAAATTTCCAGTCCTGCGTGTCTTACTAAAGGCTTGGAAAGCACCTTCAGCAACTTCATCATCCCTCATTTGAACCCTCTGTTCTTGGATTGTAAGCTTGCTGATCAATTCTGAAATTGTAAGAGTTTTGAGATCACAGGACTCTTCAATGGCAGAAATTTTTGCTTCGAATTTCTGTGGAATTGACATCATAAGTTTTTCAACTATCTTATGATCTTCAAATGTCTCCCCAAGGAGTCTCATTTGGTTCACAATATTCATTAATTTCCCAGAATAAGTCTTGACAGACTCATTATCCTTCATCTTCAACAACTCGAATTCTCTCTTAAAGGCAAGTAGTTTGACAGCCTTCACTCTACTGCTACCTTCAAATTCAAGTTGAAGTTTGTCCCAAATCTGCTTGGGTGTTTCCAGGTTCATAATCTTCGTAAAGATATGGTCTGCAATTCCAGAATGGAGACAAGTAATGGCCTTGTCTTTCTTAAGTTTTTCTTCCTCGTGTGCCCTCAATTGAGCTAACGTCGGATTGGCATGTATTTGTGGTGGATCTTGGTCTGTCATCACTGCGTTCCACAGTCCTTGAGACCTCAAGAAAAAACGCATCTTGACAGCCCAGATGTGGTAGTGCTCACCATCGAACATTGGTGTTGATGCGGTGGAATGATTTGAAGAAGAAGCCATAAATCGCAGCTTTCTAATTACCCTCAATCACTCAGTGTTTACACTCAAATCTCACGTGTTTACACTCAATCTCACCGTGTTTAACTCTCACCAAAAATACCCCAGCCCGTAGAATCAAGCTGCTCTGATACCACTTTGAATTTCAGTCAAACACTCAAAGTTTTCAAATTCTGAACAACCTTGAGACTTGTTCTTCAAAAAACAAGCCCAAATCATCCTGCTGTATTCATCTTTGAACAGCATGAAGTAAGCAAAATTTTTCAAAAATGCAATGTTCATTTGTTCACACTGTTGAAAAATATTTATGATTTTATGGAATGAATGGATGTGACTTCATTCCAATATTTATGATTTTATAGAATGAATGGATGTGACTCAATCCAATATTTATGATTTTATGGAATGAATGAAAGTGATTCATTCCAATATTTATGATTTTATTTTTGTTCTTTAATTTCTATCAATTTCAGATTTTATAGATTTAAGATTTCCAACAAGTGGTATCAGAGCAGTTTTCTTACGGGACTGTGGGAAAATTTGTGAGTGAAACACGTGAGGTTTTGAGTGTAAACACCTGGGGGTTGAGAGAAACACTGTGAGATTTATTTGTTAAAAATCCATGGCTTCTTCATCCTCATTGTCTCACTCGTCTGTCCCAATTTTTAATGGTGAGCATTATCACATCTGGGCTGTGAAAATGAAATTTTTCCTGCGATCTCTTGGATTGTGGAATGTCGTAGCCACAGATGCTGATCCACCTCAATTGCATGGAAATCCCACGGTAGCTCAGTTGAGAGCTTTTGAAGAAGAAAAGCTGAAGAAAGACAAGGCAATCACCAGCATTCATTCTGGGCTCGCTGATCACATCTTCACCAAAATTATGAACCTGGAAACACCAAAACAAATTTGGGACAAACTCCAGGTCGAATTCGAAGGCAGTAGCAGAGACAAGACTGTGAAACTGCTAGCATTCAAGAGAGAGTTCGAATTGATGAAAATGAAAGACCATGAATCTGTCAAAATCTATTCTGGCAGATTGATGAACGTGGTAAACCAGATGAGACTCCTTGGGGAGACATTTGAAGATCATAAGATTGTTGAAAAACTTATGATGTCTGTTCCTGAGAAATTCGAAGCAAAAATCTCAGCAATTGAAGAATCTTGCGATTTGCAAAATCTTACAATTGCTGAGTTAATAAGCAAGCTGCACATCCAGGAGCAAAGGGTACAAATGCGAGATGATGATGTTATGGAAAATGCATTTCAAGCAAACTGGAAAGGAAGAAAGACTGGAAATTTCCAGAAGAAAGATTTCAATAATGGTAAGAAATTTTTCTCGGAAAATAAGTCCATTGTACCTGTTAGCAGTCAAAATTTTCCACCATGTTCTTATTGCAAAAGAACAAACCATGGTGAGAATGATTGCTGGTTTAAAGGAAAGTCTCTTCCTTACTGTGATCATTGCAAGAAGAATGGTCACAATGAGAAGTATTGCAGATTTAAAAGAAGACAACCACAGCTTGAAACTCAGCAACATGCGAATTTTACTGAAGAAAGCAAGGATGATGATGAGCATCTGTTTATGGCAATCTGTGATGATCAAAATTCTAGGAGGGATACTTGGTTGATTGACAGTGGCTGTACTAGCCACATGTCCAAATCTCTGTCTATTTTCTCCTCTATTGACAGCTCAATCAAGCCCAAAATTAAGCTTGGAAATGGAGATGTTGTTGAAGCAAAAGGGAGAGGCACAGTCACTGTGAAAACCAGCAGAGGTACGAAAACAATTACAAATGTTTTATACATTCCTGAGCTTGATCAAAACCTATTAAGTGTTGCTCAGATGCTGCGAAATGGTTATGTAGTATCATTTAGAGATAATTTTTGCTTTATGACTGATTCACATGATTCAGCAATTGCAAAGATCAAGATGAAGGGTAATAGCTTTTGTTTGAATCTGAATGTTGTAGAAGGGCTAGCTTTAAGTGCTAAAACTGATGATAGTGTTATTTGGCACAAGAGTTTTGGGCAGCATAATTTCAATTCATTGATGATGCTGCATGATAACGTTTTGATAGAAGGGATTCCTGAAATTCCTGCTAGAAAACTGATAAGTGAGGGCTGTGAATATGGAAAGCAGCACCAAATGCCATTTCCACAATTTACATCAAGCAGAGCATTAGGCAATCTGCAATTGGTTCATTTTGACATTTGTGAACAAATGAACATTGCATTTTTGAAAAATTTTGCTTACTTCATGCTGTTCAAAGATGAATACAGCAGGATGATTTGGGCTCGTTTTTTGAAGAACAAGTCTCAAGGTTGTTCAGAATTTGAAAACTTTGAGTGTTTAACTGAAATTCAAAGTGATCTGAGCATTGGCTACTCAAAGACAGGAGGAGTTGATTTAAATTGGTATGCAGATAGTGATTGGGATAAACATATTCCCATGGCAGCAGCTGAAAATTGGTTGAAAACATTGTTTGATGATTTGAGACAAAAACAAGTTTCTCTATCTAAGTTTCATTGTGATAATAAGTCTTCCATTGAAATTGTTGAGAATCCTGTTCAGCATGGTAAAACAAAGCACATGGATGTGAAACTTCATTTTCTAAAGGAAGCCGAGAAGAACTGGTTCATTAAAGTTCTTCATTGTTCAAATAATGTTCAACTAGCAGACTTGATGACTAAGAGAATTCCTGGATTGAAGCTGGAGTTTCTGAAGATGCAGCTCGGGTTATTCAAGGCAAATCTCAAGGAGGAGTGTTAGAATTATCTGAGATACTGCCTTGAAGATTGGTTTACCTGATCTGAAGACAGTGATTTGCATTGAAGAATAAGAAGATTTACTCTGTTTTGAATTTTAAGTTTTGAATTCTGTTTTTTACTATTCATAACAGGTTTTTTATAAACTTGTTTAAATTCGAATAACCTCAGATATGTTGAGAGTTTTATGTTTCTAGGACTTTATCATGTAAGCCTATATTAAGGCATTTCCAATTGAATAAAATTGAATGAATTTACGATTCCATTTCTGAATCTTCATTCCTGCAGATTTTTCATTTTCCAGAATTTGATTGCTACAGTAACTGTTGCAAGAACAGTTACTGTGCAGATCATCAATTTCCAACACCTTTTTCACTCAACCTTGTGTTGTTGATTATATTTATTACAACATTCAGCATGGATTATTGAGTTTGCCAATCACTTCAGCACCTGTTTCCATTCCTGGATTGCCTTTGCTTGAGTCTCGAGACATGCCATCCTTCATCGGCGTCCCTGGCTCGTACCCTGCTTACTTCAAGATGTTGCTGGATCAGTTTTCTAATACAGACAGAGTTGATTACATTCTTATCAACACTTTCTACAAGCTAGAGGCTGAGGTAATTTATGTTTTACATTCTAGCAAGCTCTCTTTAATACATCCATTCTTTTATGCCGATGGGGCGGGGACTTCCCAGAGTTTATGTCTATTTAATTTTAATTGAAATCATAGTTGATCTTGATGCAAATCATATCAGATAAAAGGGCACGAACCACCATATCAGAAATAAAACCAAAGCTCTGGGTAGAATAGCTCCTGACCCACCCCTGATTTCTTAGCCATTGGCCCAGCCCTACAAGCCCATTAAAAAGTTCTATCCATTTGCTATAAGATTTAGTATACAGTTCTGGAGATTAGTCTATGACAGTAGAAAAACACCACAAAATCATATTCTGTGTGTTTCTCTGGACAGGCAGTGGATACAATATCAAAAGTTTGTCCGACATTGACGATTGGACCAACAGTTCCATCACTATACTTGGACCTGCGTATTAAAGATGATGATTACTATAATCTTGATCTCTTTACATTGCAAGCATCCATTTCCACCAATTGGATCAGCAATAAACCACCGAGGTCAGTTGTATATGTGGCCTTTGGTAGCATGTCTGACCTGTGTGAGAAGCAAATTGAAGAACTTTCTTGGGGCTTAAAGAACAGTAATTACTATTTCTTGTGGGTAATAAAGGAATCTGGGCGAGTTAATCTCCCCAAAACATTTTTGGAGGACTTGGGTGAAAAAGGTTGTGTAGTGGGGTGGAGTCCTCAAGTTAGAATACTGTCAAATGAAGCCGTGGGATGTTTTCTTACACATTGTGGGTGGAACTCAACGATTGAGGCGTTGAGTCTTGGCATGCCAATGGTGGCAATGCCACAATGGACTGACCAGCCACCAAATGCGAAGCTGGTAGAGGATGTTTGGAAGGTGGGAGTTAGAGTCAAGGTTGATGAGAAAGGAATTGTGCCCAGAGATGAGATTGAGTGTTGTATCAAGGAAGTGATGGAGGGAGAGAAAGGCAGTGAGATGAAAAAGAATGCTAAGAAATGGAGAGAGTTAGCTATTGAGGTTGTTAGTGAAGGTGGTTCTTCTGACAAGAACATCGATGAAATGGTATCTAAAATTTTAAAATTGAGGAATTGAATTGTAGCTGGTGTGTCAAACATGAAACTGGGGCTTGCATTTTAATATTTAGTTGTTTTCGATTATGAAAATATCTTAGGTAAACATAAGAAAAAATATATTTATATGTATTATATATTATTGAATAAATAGTGTTTTGTCATTTATTTATTTATTTCGAACGTGAGTGTTCGGGCAAGTTTACGAGCACCTCGATTAATTTAACTGGCCCTAAAATTAACAAGCACTTAAAATCTCCAATGACCCTGATTAATATAAAACCCGAACTAGTGGTCTCTAGAAAGCAAAATCAGGGTCTAAGTAATGAGTCACACCTCTTAGGGTTTGTTTTGTCATTTACTTATTCTATTTTTCTCGGCTCATATTATGGTTGTTATATTATTAATTTAGGTATTTAGTTAGTGTTTGAAAATAGAAATGATAGATATAGTTGAAATCATAGAAATGATAAATATTTTAAAACAGAAATGTGTTTGGTTAAAGATGTATAAATAAAAACATAAAATGATTTTCTATGCTCTTAAGGTACATGAAAACATGTCTATATTATCTTTTTATTTCTTTTTTATCTCAATATAATAATGAAATAGATTTTAAATTCTTGGCCCATACTTTTTGTGCATTAATTATGAATTAAAAGTGCGTGATTTATTCAATATTACTTGTGATGATTATCAAGAAATTTTGTGATGCCGTTTAATTAAACAAATGAGGATTGCCAATGAAGAAGTAATGTCCAAATTAGAAACTCCAATTATAATCAACTAAATATGAAAAAGCTAAAAATAAAAATAATATTCAATTAAAAAATACAAAAAATTAATCAAGTGGACATAAAAGAAAAGAAAAGGGTCATGTAAGGACTAATGTGGTGCTCTCTAGTGGAAATAACAATTGTCTTGTCGATCCCATGATGTATCTTCCACATATTTCTTTGCCTTAGTCAAACAAAATAATAACTACTACTACTACTACGTAAGAAAGAAGTTGGGTTGATGTTCATAACTCATGTCTTTTCTGGTCTAAGCTTCTTCTATTTCTATTTCATAAGTTGTAAAATAATGTTTTTTAACCTAAAAGATAGACCTAGACAAAGGGAATATTTTGTAAAATAAATTTTTATTGAATTTTTTTTAAAAAAAAAAAAATCATTTTAGTATATTTCTAGAAAAAAAACATTCAAAAACAACCTCAATCACATATTTATATAAATTTGCTAAAAAAGAAAAGAAAAAACTCAAGAGTCCAAATAAATAATAAGAGTGTCGGCCACCATTTGTGTCTCTCGTTTTTGGCAAACTTCATGGGAATATCATTGTCAACATAGGAGCTTTAATGCAATCTTCATGGAAAATTCGAAAACGAAGACTCCCTGTCGTCTTCTACTGACTTGGTACAGTGCTCCGGGCATGCACTAGCCTTCTATGCTCTCTGTTTCTTTCCTCCCTGTCCGCTTATCCTGTGCCACACAGTACCCCTTTTAGCTTGTTCTCGTTTCCTTTCTGTCTCTATGAGCAGCACACTATACTATGAAAAAACCCACTACTTCTTTGAGCAAATCGCTTTTCTTTTATGCCCACATGATCAAGGAGGCATCACTCAGTTTCTCTCTGTTGTTTTCGGAAAAAAAAAATATGAATGTGCTCAAGATTAATCTTTGAAGAAAAAGTATTAAAGATCATGAAAATGTATTTTAATTTTAATTGAATTCCAAACAATCATAAATGATCTTGATGCAAATCATATCACATAAAAGGCAGAAAAGCTCCTGGCCCACCCCTGATTCCTAAGCCATTGGCCCAGCCCTACTTACCATGTGCTATAAGTAAGATTTAGTATACAGTTCATGTGCTATCAAGTGTTGGAGATTAGTCTATGATTGACATGCAACAAATCATATTCTCTGTGTTTATCTGGACAGGCAGTGGATACAATATCAAAAATATGTCCAACATTGACGATTGGACCAACAGTTCCATCAGTATACTTGGACTTAGAGGACGGAATTTTGTTGCTAGATTATGGCTATATCTTTTGATATAAATTTTAATTAAATATATAATTATAAATTAGAATCCGAAATCTTTTAAGCACTTTACCCCTAATTTGAAGTCATGTGGTAAACAAGATTGATGATTGTTTTTGAAAGCTAAGAAGTTAAAAAAAAAAAATTATTCTAGTAATAATCATAATTGATTCCCACAATATTAACCTTTGATTAATTACCATAAATCAAATAATAGATTGGAATATAGTGGCCTCGAATCTACATTTTAAGCTGAAAAGATTATTTAAATTTGCAACAAAAGCTTTTGGAAGAGACTGATGATATTTATAGATAATACTAGATAATTGCCCGCGCGTTGCCGCGGGTATTTTTTTGTATATAATTTAACATAATTAAATGTACAACGATAAATTTATATGATATAAGTAAATAAAAATTATAGATTAAAAGATAAAATGTTTCAAATTTTGAGTTAAGTTTGTCACGTAAGCATAGATTATATTTTTTAGAATATAGGTATTGCGTCATAAACAATCACAAAAGGGCTCGCATTAACATTAAAAAAAAAGAGCAACATATTTGAATAAGAAAAAAAATAAATGACTGAAATCATTATTGTGCAGATAATAAAATTCAAAAAATCAATTAATAGACAGAGTAAAAATAGGGAAATAGCAACATCGGAGTCTTAACATTTAAAATTATTATTGCCGCTAGAATAAAAACAACAAAAATTATTAAAGTATACCGAGGGAAAAAAATAAAAAGCATGAACAAAACAGTAAGCAAGAAAAACCAATTAAAAAATTATTATTATTATTATTATTATTATTATTATTCTGAAAGAATAAATAATCACTATTATTATAATAATAGAATACATAATCACTATTATTATAATATTAATAATAATCATTATTATTATTATTATTATTATTATTATCATTATTATTATGTTAATAATGAAAGAAACAAAAATAAATGAAAGCCTAAAAACATCTTATAAACTTTAACAAAAGATTAAAAAAAAAAAAACTATTATTGCTATTACTGTCAAAAAAAAAATTATGAAATTATCCGGAGGGAAAAAGAACATTAAAGAAAGAGCAAGCACGCAAAACAATTTAATTATTATTATTATTATTATAATTATTACTATTACTATTACTATTATTATTATTATTATTACTATTAGTATTACTATTAGTATTACTATTATTATTATTACTATTATTATTATTATTAGTATTATTAGTATTATTATTATTATTATCATTATTATTATTATTGTGTTAAATACACTTTTATATAAACATGGACAAAAGTAGGGATTATTGTATAAATATAAAAAAATAAAAGTATAAGGACTTAAATGAAAATCAAATATAAAGGGCTGAAATTAAAAAATTAAAAGTCAAAGGGCTGACATGCAAATTACATTTATTCTCAATTGAAATCAGAGGGCAAAATTGAAAAAATCGGAACTTTTGTACCGAATTGATTGACTGACATACAGCCAATCCGGAAATTGAAAGTGGAAGGACCGAAGTGAAACTTTGACATTCAATCAATTCAAATCGGAGGACTCAATCGAACAAAATCAAAACTTATATAACAGAAATGAGGACCAAAAACGAAATTCAAAGTCGAGGGACCGAAGTGCAAAGTCCAAATATATGGGGGACTCTCCTGCACATTGACGTGCAGGAGAGAGAGAAACGTGGCCGCCGGCTTCAACCGGCCTCCGCCGCGTCCACGGACATCTGGTGTCTACACGCGCCCCCGCGGGAGTAAGACCACGATGCGGCGAAGCGATCTGGCCTCCGGTAGACAATTTCCGTCCACCGTATCACGTCGCACGCTCCGCCTGAAGAGGGCGTGAGGCGGAAAACCGCCTGGCGCGTGCGGCGGACGCACCCCCAGACACCGATTTAAAAATTGGAAAAATAGGGTCAATTACCGTTTTAACCCTGGACCGAATTAAGTGTTTTTGTCTTATTAGGGGCTAAAACCGTCTTTAGCCATTTCCGAAAAAAAAAAAAAAAAAAGTTGCGGCGGACCGGGCCGGTCCGACCACGCGCAATTACGCCGGTGCCCCTCACCCGGATGCCTGTTTTTGTCCTATTACCGGGGACGAAATCGTCAATACACTGTTCACAAATGAATATTTAAAAAAAAAAAAAAAAAACGGAAAAGGCGAAATTAGCCCCGCCTGCCAGGCCCCTTATGCCGCGCGCCCGAGGGCCAATTCCGCCCGTGCACTGCTCGAATCCACAGTGATTCTAGAGACAGTGTACAGGGGAAAACCCACAACGTTTATTGTGTTTGTAATTAAACAAAACTTATTCGACATGCAACTAGAGACAAATGGGGTAGACACATCACCATTTGTTTTTGCATTTTGATACAAATAATTCCGATAGGATTTCTGATATTTAATTATTTTTTTAAAAAATAAAATAAAATGCTTACATATTTATTTATTTATTTTGTGAAATTTCCTCATCAGATTTGCGACAAAACCCAGTGATTTGCTATAACCCGGACGTATTATTACTTTCCAACCATTCATGAAGATTCATAGTGGTAGTTGATAAAATCATAAGGGCACTTGTGAAGCGGGGATTGGTGGAGAGCTTTTGGAAGATGCAAGGGCGCCAAATGTTGCTATCCCCGAGACGGGACAAATTAACTCCGGTGTTTATCGATACATTTCAAAATTGTTTTTTTTTAAATTATTTTTTTTATTTTAAATTTTTTTATTTATTATTTTAAATGTCAAAAACAATTTTTAAAAAATAAAAAAATTTATTCCCAACCCATTCATTTACGGCAAAAATTGGAATTTCAGGACATGGGCGTAAGGTTATAAGCGATGGTGATTTGTGGGACCAATGAGGCCATGACAGACATCAATTGCATCTTCATCATTGTTTGGCTTTTTGGAAGAGAAAAAAAAGGAAGAGAATAAACTTAAGTATTCCTATTCAATGGTCCCACATAACTCCTCTCTTCAATGGTCCCAGATACCACACGGTTTTGCCAGTCAACAGGTCCCCATGCTGTTGCTTTCCTTTTTTTTTCTTTTTTTTTTTATTATATGGTTCAGAAATTAATATCGAAAATTAATTAACATCTATTTTCCTTTACTTTGTATTCGTTTCGTATGATTTCAATGAAGGTTCTGTTCTGTCATGCAGCATATTCATAGGAATTGTTTTACACTATGTTTTAATATTGTTTTAGAATAAATTTTAAAAAATATATTTTTATTTTTTATTTTAAATTAAAAAATTAATGTTTATAGATAATTTTTATATCAAAAATAATTTTTAAAAAATAAAAAAATATATTATTTTAATATATTTCCGAATAAAATTACACTCTTAAAAACCACATCAACTACAATCTAGAACAGGAACTTAATGTTGACGCATGTGGCTGAAAATGATTAAAATGATTTTAATATATTTCTTGTAACTTCTTACGTGAAAAGTATTATTTTTTATTTTTAATAAATGAATTATTAATGTTTTATATGAAGCATGTGGCTGAAAATAATTTTCTTCCACTTGATGCCGGGGCCGCGAGGTTTGCGTGATGCGACCTTTTCTCTGATTGGCCTGCCTGGTGGTCATCTATTGACTTGGAAAATTGGGAAACGAAGACTTCCTACCGTGTGTTCTACTAGTAGACTTGGTACAGTGGTCCGAGCATCTTTAATTATTATTTACCCTGCTTTCCGTCTGCAAAAATATCAAGTGGATCGAAGAGCTTGTTTTATATAAAGGGGTTGTCTGCAAGTATATATTTAGATAATGGCTTTAATTCAATTTCTCTACCAGCTTCGTTTTGCGTTGAGTTTGCAAAGTCATAGAATCTTCTTTCTTTTGTGGGAATCCACTCATGTAATTTCCATCGAGTGCGGTGACAATATTTCATAGACTTTATGCTCATTGATTCTTGTCGTATTGAATGCTAGTGTTTGTAGACAGACTCTATTAGCTGGTGTTTGTAGACAAGTATTGTTTTCAATGTCGACTAAGATTTAATGCTAGTGATCGATCACTTGTTAACCTCATGATAAATAAATGCAACTCTTGTTTTATATAAAACTGGCTTCCCCTTTCTATGGTAGGAAACTCTTCACATTTGAGCAATAATTCCCATATTTCATTTCCCTGCAATGTTGAGTGGAATGTTAGAGCAGCTTTCTGGTGCATACCCAGCCCTTCTTTTTCTAGTCATCCTAGCCGGCCACCATAGTTGCAGTTCTACAACTAACTGTGCTCCCTCTTCTTGTGGTAATATCACTAATATTAGCTCCCCTTTTCGATTACAAACCGATCCCATAAGTTGTGGCCGCAAAGAATATGAGCTTGGTTGTGAAAACAACCGCACAACTTTATACTTTCAGAGGGTAAAATACTATGTTCAGGCAATCGATTATTACCCTGATTTCACAATTCGACTTGTGGATGCTGATTTTCAAAAGGATGATTGCCTCTCCATCCCTCGTCATTCGAGTTATGCCTTCGACTACAGTCAGTATTATCCATTTGATTATGTGGATTCCACTTTTACATTAACTTTTATTAGCTGCCCATATCCAAAACCGAGTCCTCCTTTTCATTTCGTCAATACTTCTTCCTGCAAAAATGACAGTATTTATTCTTCCAGCTTCCGCCATATGGAAGGTTATTCCTATGTGATGGTTGGTGACGATGTAGAAATTGCTGAAGTACCGGACTTATGCCGTATAGATTTGATTTATGAACCACCTTCAATTTTTCAACCAAAAGATATTACCAATATGTCTTTGATAGAAGTCCATGATATTGTGGCATATGGCTTTGAGCTTTCATGGTTGGACGCTGCTTGTGATTATGTCAAAGAGAACCACCTCAACCTTGATAACGCCACCACACTCTACTCCTACTACTGTGATGTTACACGCAGTACGTTACTCTCCCCCCCCCCCCCCCCCCCCCTCAAATCACCTCATCTGAATGCATAAGAAGTAAATGCATAAAATGTATCGTCCTGTTGGTATTTGATTAATTAACTGCATTTATATATAATTAAGCACTTCACTTGCTCATCTTTATATATATATTATATGGGATGGTTACCACTCGCATAAACATCCAACAAATCTCTGAATTACATGTAAGTCAAACCCTTCCAAACAAAACTTCACATCAACTAAGTTTTCTGCACGCATGCATGCTGATTAATTATCTCTTTTAAAGATTTCAATTAATTTTATTCATTTGACTCTTTTTTTGTTTATTTTTTTTTTAAATGAACACAGGAAACAGTGCTCCCTTCAGAGCTGCAATAGGTAAGCATCTCCTTCGAATCGTTAATTGTTTTTCTAGGTCCGCCCACTGGATGGAACTGTGTAATTTGAAATAATTGTGATCAAACTGCTTTCAAAGAAATAACTTTGTTAACTTTTTATTTTCTTATTTGATCTTTTTCTTTTGTTTGAAACGTAGAAATAATAATAATAATAATAATAATAATTAATGACCATTGCAAATGTTAGAAACAACATTTGCAATGAAGAAACAACATCTCCTTCGGCTTGATGGTGTTTTATTCTATATAAATATCTCCATGAAGGCCACCTGGTCTCTTTAATAGTTGTTTGTTTTTCTTGCAGCTTTTCTGGCTAATCATATACTCGCTTGTCTATGTAAGAACACTTCTTCTAGTTACATAAAATGTTAAACATGAAACCTAAATAAGGTGTAAGACATTAAAGGTGTGTATTGGAGAGAGAGAGATCCTTAATTAGAAACTTCACAATTCAAGAATATTATGTAATCTTTCTATCTATAACTTGAGAAATTTCATATAAGATGGTACTTGCTAGGTTGAGTATGAAGTGAGTATATATATCCACTCTACCCATTTCAATAAGCATGTCAAATGAGAAAGAAATTAGAGATGTCTACACACTTCATACTCTAAATGCAAAAGAACAAAAAAAATTAATGTTATTTGAATATCAAAAAAGACTTGTGTGCTCTTTCCTTCAATTAATTTCATGAATCAATAGTCTTATAATAATATTCTGAACATTGAAACAACATTTTCTTTTCCTTGAAATGTAGCAAAATGGCGGCTACAGAGGTATTTACCAGGTGATGACTATTTTTGATCATGTATTATTTATCATGGTTCAATTTTGCAAAAAGAATATATACATGTCTTGAATTTGATACGTATACCTTAGGCTTTTCCTTTAATTTTTTTATATCATGGCTTGTTCTTTATTCATCACAATTTTAGACGTTGACAGTACTTTTTTTGTTGTTGTTGAATATAGATGGCCACTGGATACAGTATCACAGCTTCGGTGAGTTTTTATTTTTGGTGAACCTAAAAGGTGGCCGAATAAATTTATATATATATGAGTTGTGATATATGAGAACAAAGCCTATATGTCTTGGTATCCTACATGTGGTTCATGCTAGTTTTTTCACTTAATCCATACACAAACACATGCATTTGTATATATGTATGTATGTATCCTACAATATTTCACATATTTACTTAACTCCTTTTCTGTTAATGCAGGAAAACCACGACTGCAAGTCAACTCTTATAAAGGTGAGGATTAGTTCATGCATGCATGTCGTAGTAGGCTCACTTACAACCTTCCTCTTACGAAAATGGATGTGAAATTTAGGAGGTTAAAATCTCAATCTTAGTTTCTCTCTTCACATTAGAAGAGAATTAAGAAGTAAAACAAGTTGATGAATTTCTTGAAACTTAAGGCCTATTATATTGATTGTGTTTCACATTAGAAGAGAGTGCCCAAGGCAACTGTCAAGAGCATTACTCTTACGTAATATTGATTGTGTTTCTATTTGTTTTCATTCTCTTCATGTATTTATTTGGTAGGAAACGGAACTTTTACTACCGAAACTATCTATTCAGATTTTCCAAGCATTCTCATAGTTTTGCGTATTACCCTACTTGTGCTGCTTGTTCTCATTGGTAAGTTTTTCTAAACTTTATTGTTTGTATCATAGAGGCACATAAAAACTGGAATAATTTCATTTTTAAAATATATTTCATTTCTATACTCTTGAAATTTTCTTAAATTCACCAATTTATATTAAACACATAAAATATCTACTCTTGATAATTTCTTAATGTGGTCTCTTATTTATGATTCTATCAATTTTTCTTTTAAATTTGGACACGCATAGAAAACAGCATAAAACTTCAAGCTCAAAACTTAGCAAGAATACAAGAAATATTAAAAAAACTACTAAAAACTTTATATCATATTAAAAACTGAAAATAATAAACTAAAAGCTTCTAGAAAAAAAAAAGAAATGGTGTTTAAAAATTTATTAAAAAGTAAAAAATGTCAATAAATATCAATGACTTAACATATTCTTATTTTTCTCTACTATGAAAAATAATATATACAATACTCCATGGTGTTTCTTTTTATAATGGTTAATTTATCAATTTCAATATTTAATAAAAAAAATTCAAATTTATTTGAATTTTCAGATTTTGGGTTTTGGATTTTTTCTAATTTTCACATTTTTTTATTCTGTACATTGTTTAATTATTCGCTTTTAAAAATAAATTGTGCATAAAATTATATATTCTTAACACTTGACTATTCTAAATAGGGAGAGATTATATGGTAATGAATAAACTAACAAATCAATAAAATGACTAAAAATGAAAACAATATAGGAAGAAAAACTAGACATTGTTTTTTTTGTTTTTCATTTTCCCTAAAATCAATGAAATCTTAGTTAAATTTTATTTGGTGATAAGAATTTCAAATTTGAAGAAATTTTATGCTTTTGAGTTAAGAATCATAAGTTTATTTATAAAATCAAAAATAAATAATTTACATGGAAATCTAATAACAAATAATATATTTCCATAATTGATTAATATTCTTATAATATCTTTATGCAGTGATATATCATACATTATTATTCCTTTGTGGGCTTCCATTTTTCATAACCTTATTGGTCTATAAATGGCGAAGAAGACATTTATCAATGTATGATAACATTGAAGAATTCTTGCAAAGTGATGATCATAATCTCATACCTATAAGGTATTCTTACTCGGAGATTAAGAAGATAACCAACAAATTCAGTGACAAGTTAGGTGAGGGAGGTTATGGCTCGGTGTACAAAGGAAAGCTTCGTAGTGGTCGTTTTGTGGCAGTAAAACTTTTGCGCCAAGAAAAAACTAAAGGGCAAGATTTTATCAATGAAGTTGCCACCATTGGAAGAATTCACCATTGCAATGTGGTGCAACTCATAGGCTTTACTGTTGAGGGCTCAAAGTGTGCCCTTGTATATGAGTTCATGCCTAATGGATCTCTTGAAAAGTACATTTTTTCCAGACAAAGTTGCATCCCGCTAAGAAACCATAAACTATACGAAATTTCTCTCGGGGTGGCCCATGGTATTGAGTATCTACATCAAGGTTGTGAAATGCAGATTTTGCATTTTGACATCAAGCCTCACAACATTCTTCTCGATGAAAACTTCTCTCCAAAAGTTTCAGATTTTGGACTAGCGAAATTGTATCCGGCAAATAATAGCACTGTGCCCCTCACTATGGCTAGAGGAACATTGGGATACATGGCTCCTGAATTATTTTACAAAAGCATCGGAGGCGTCTCTTACAAAGCTGATGTCTATAGTTTTGGGATGTTGTTAATGGAAATGGTTGGGAGAAGAAAAAACTTGAATGCATTGGCAGATCATTCGAGCCAAATGTACTTCCCTTCATGGATTTATGACCAAGTTAGTGAAGGAAAGGATATACTAGAAGATGAAGCCACGGAGCAGGAAAAGATAACAACAAAAAAGATGACTATAGTGGCATTATGGTGCATACAATTGAAGCCTATTGATCGTCCCTCAATGCACAAAGTTGTACAGATGCTTGTAGCAGATATTGAATCTCTACAAATGCCTCCTAAGCCTTTTCTCGTTCCGCAACAGACATCAAATCCTGATCCAGCAAGTATAAGAGATCCATCGAACGATTGTAGCATTGATTCTTCATATCAGTTTGGTCGTTGATACAAATGCTCTCATATGTTTGTTGATTTAAATAATATGTTAATTTTGTATGCCTTAATTCTCTTTATGATAGTTGAAATTATATGGATGTTTGTTAAAACTTGCAATTAACTAGCTTACAAAGCATCCAATATACACTAGTCATGTATAGACCTCGCAATAAAATATGAATCTTCTTAAGCTATATGGTGCATATGCAGCCCTTCTTTTTCTAGTCATCCTATCCACCCACCATAGTTGCAGTGCTAGTAAGAACAACAACCACTGTAACCATAATATTTGATACCCTTTTTAATTAAACACCGATCCCAGAAGCTGTGGCCACAAAAAAATATGAACTTGCTTGTGAAAAATCATCCAACTTTATACTTGAAGAAGGTAAAATATTATTTTGAGGCAATCGAATATAGTAACTTCGTAATTTAAGTTGTTGATGCTGATAATCAGAAGGATGGTTGCTTCTTCATTCCTCGTCGTTCTTTAATAGAATATAGGTTCAACAACAAGGGTTATAATCCATCTACAGAAAGCTAATGGCAAATTGTTCGAGCATATATGAAGCAGGTTGTTGCTGGTTTTATAGGAAAGGAACTGGCAGGAGCTGGAGATCTAGGTTCTGATTGCTTTGACTCAATTTTCTTAATTTGAATGTTTTCTTTTTCTGGATCCGTTTAATATGGTGACCTCTAGGGTCCCTACTTTTTGCCTCCTTTACCTATATTTCTTGTCAAAAAGAAAGGAAAGGAATTTTAGCCATCTAATTGTGGCCGGTTCGATAGCTGATGAAGGCATTTTTATATTAATTTTCATAACTTGCGTATTTTTTGTTGTGCATGCTTCTGCTTGCGACAATGGCTCTGCAAATTATAATTATACGTCTAATATTCCCATGTCATGGATAGAGCTGACATGCCGTATAAATTTGTCCTTTATTACCATTACGCAATGCTTAAATGTTATCAAGTAAGATATCTAACGAACCATAGTTGCAGTGCTAGAAAGAACACCAACCACTGGACGAGCATCAACTCCTGTTCAGGACGAGCGTGCTACAACCTTCTTCAAGGCGGACCACAGATTCATGATATATTAAGGATAGGAAAGAATATCAGGAGATATTTATCTCGCAACTTGGAAGTATGTAACGTCTACGATGTTGCAAAAAAGGAGCTAAATCCTAGACAATCAAGTAATAAAAAGATATATCTTTCTTGCTTTTCTCCGTTTCTCTCTTATATTCTGATTACAAGTTTATT
The DNA here is from genome assembly GCA_009078335.1 of Salix brachista. Lineage (NCBI taxonomy): Eukaryota > Viridiplantae > Streptophyta > Magnoliopsida > Malpighiales > Salicaceae > Salix > Salix brachista. The sequence goes on along the minus strand of CM018578.1, from coordinate 12,645,336 downwards.
TACGGGCGTTAAATCCTAGACAATCAAGTAATTAAATTATAAAAAAATATCATAATTTAATAAGAAAAAAATATTAAGTTGACTAAAATGACCAACTGATTCATTTAAACCAACTAATTGACCGATTCTTCTATTTTTTAGAAAAACTAGAAATCGAGTTGAATTTATAACCTGCAATGGAATACATTATTATTATTCTAAATAACCACATAAAATTAATTGTGATAAGCAGTGCGGCATCGTAACTCTCAAAATACTTGTGAATGTTCGTAAATGCAGATTATGATAATTAAAATCAAGGATGAAGATCAGAAAGTAAATGCAGTAACATGAAGATCAGGAAGAAGTAATTGCAGAAGAATATATGCAGGCCGAAGGCAATAATACACTCCTCTTTATACAAAACTACTGGATCTTCCAAACACAGTCTATTACGAATATTTCTAAAATAATTGCTAAGGTATAACTGCGGTTCATAACTAAAATTGAAGTGTTTGGTTAAAAAACTGAGATTGAGTTTGAGGTTTAATGAAAATCTTATCTCTCTCAAATGAATAATGAAAAAAAAAATTGGGATCAAAATTAATCTTGCCTTTAAATTTTGAAAACTGAAGGGACCCGGCATTTATAACTTGAAAAATATAGGAGCTAAAATAAATATTTCACCTAAACTTTGTTAAAGTCACCCAATCCTTCCATATGTTTTCTTTTTGGTATCCCATCTTTTAATTCCATTACTTCCCATACAATAGTTAATTTTATGAAGGGCAAAGTTCATATATATATATATATATATATATATATAGTAATGGAGAGGATGGGCCCAAGACGACTACCTTGACTTTGTCAATGCAGAAAAGTCATAAAAGTTGTCTTCCTCTTCTTTGCCGGGAACTTTTCTTGTAATTTCATAATACTTGACCGGAAACCATCTATACTTATTTAGTTCTTTATTTTATATGTAATACAAACTAAAGAAAGAAATTAATGTTGAAATTTGTTTTAATAAAACATGGTTAATAGGTATATTTAAATTTAAATTTAAAGTTGGTTTCTTTGATTGAAAATCACTCTCACATATATTTTATTTTAAAATAAAATATTAACATAATTAAAATAAAATATTAATAAATAAACAAATGATATTAAAATACCATTAATCAGTTAACATTTATGTTGTGAATTCTAAAATCCTTTATCCTATATAGAAAGAAAAATACAAGGTCATCTTATATTTTATAAAAATCTATAGTGAGAATCCAAAATGAAGACTTTCTTTGGGTTGTCTGCGAGTATATATTTAGAAAATGGCTTTAATTCAATTTCTCTACCAGCTTCGTTTTGCGTTGATTTTGCAAAGTCATAGAAGCTTCCTTCTTTTGTGGGAACCCATTCATGTAATTTCCATCGAGTGGACTTTGTGCCCATCGATTCCTTTTGTATTGAATGCCGATGGACTCAATTAGCTGGTGTTTGTAGACAAGTATTGTTTTCAATGCTGAACAAGATTTAATGCTAGAGAGCCATAAAACTGGCTTCCCCTTTCTATGGTGGGAAACTCTCCACGTCATTTCCTAAGCTTCAGCAAGAATTTGTATTGAATGAGTATGGACCCAGTCGTCAGATGGTTTTTATAAAAAGAGTATTGCTCTCAAGAACAGCCCATTATTTCATTTCCCTGGAAGTTATCTCTCAATGTTGAGTGGGATGTTAGAGCAGCTTGTTGGTGCATACCCAGCCCTTCTTTTTCTAGTCATCCTAGCCGGCCACCATGGTTGCAGTGCTACAAATAACTGTGCTCCCTCTTCTTGTGGTAATATCACTAATATTAGCTACCCTTTTCGATTACAAACCGATCCCATAAGCTGTGGCCGCAAAGAATATGAGCTTGGTTGTGAAAACAACCGCACAACTTTATACTTGGGGAGTGTAAAATACTATGTTCAGGCAATCGATTATTTCCCCAATTTCACAATTCGACTTGTGGAGGCTGATTTTCAAAAGGATGATTGCCTCTCCATCCCTCGTCATTCGAGTTATTTCTCCAACTACAATCACTATTATCCGTGTTGTTTTCCCTCTTTTACATTAACTTTTATTAGCTGCCCATATTCATTACCGAGTCCTCCTTTTAATTTCATAAATACTTCTTCCTGCAAAAATGGCAGTATTTATTCTCCCAGCTTCCGCCATATGGAAGGTTATTCCTATGTGATGGTTTATGGCTATGTGATGGTTGGTGACGACTATGTGATGGTTGTTGGTGATGAAAAATTTGCTGAAGTGCCGGACTTATGCCGTATAGATTTGATTTATGAAACACCTTTAAGTTATCAACAATTGGTAGATATTACCAATATGTCTTTGATAGGAGTCCATGATAATTTGGCCAATATGTCTTTGATAGAAGTCCATGATATTTTGGCATATGGCTTTGAGCTTTCATGGGAGGAGGCTGCTTGTGATTATGTCAAATAGAACTCTGATAACGCCACCACACGCAACTACTACTGTGGACGCAGTACGTTACTCTCTCTCTCTCTCTCCCTCCAAATCACCTCATCTGAATGTACAAAATGTACCGTCCTTTTGGTATTTGATTAATTAACTGCATTTATATATAATTAAGCACTTCACTTGCTCTTCTTTATATATATATATATGGGATGGTTACCACTCGCATAAACATCCAACAAATCTCTCCATTACATGTAACTCAAACCCATCCAAACAAAAGTTCACATGAACTAAGTCTTTTGCACTCATGCATGCCGATTAATTATCTCTTTAAAGGATTTCAATTAATTTTATTTATTTGACTCTTTCTTTGTTTCTTTTTTTTTTTAATAAATGAACACAGGAAACAGTGCTCCCATCAGAGCTGCAATATGTAAGCATCTCCTTCGAATCGTTAATTATTTTTCCAAGTGCACCCACTGGATGCAACTGGGTGATTTGAAAAAATTATGATCAAAATCCTTTCAAAGAAATAACTCTGTAATTTATTTTCTTATTTGATCCTTTTTTTTGTTTGAAATGTAGAAATAATAATTAATGACCATTTCAAATGTTAGAAACAACATATATTTTGTTTCCTTTCTCCATGTACGGCTTGATGGTGTTTTATTCTATATAAATATCTCTTCCATTTTATTACAATTCCTCAACTTTTTTACTCTATTGGTATCATGCAGAATTATTCTATAAGCCCTGATGAACAACACCATGATGGCCACCTGGTCTCTTTAACAGCCGTTTGTTTTTCTTGCAGGTATTCTGACTAACGATATACTCGCTCACCTTTGTAAGAACACTTCTTCTAGTTACATAATTAAAATGTTAAACATGAAACCTAAACAAACATGATACCTTTATATATGATTTTCAGATATGTCTACACACTTCATATATACCTTTCTAGTGCCCATTAATTAAACAAACAAAATAATGACATGCAAGAGTACTCTAAATGCAAAAGAACAAAACATTAACTTGATTCAAAATTTCACGTTAAAAAACGAGGAGCATGCATATATAAACTTTCAATATGAGGATTTATTGTAAAACAACAATAAAACCAAGGATGTCTATAACTTTCTTCAAAATTGTAGGGAGCACAATATGAAAATGAGTGAGAGACTTTTCCTTAATTAGGCACGGGCTAGTGTTAAGTTGGGTGGTATGTATTAGGTATGTTCCGAGTAGGAGTTCAGATGACCTAATGAACTATGAAGGTTTTTAGAAAAACTGTAGAGAAGATTTGAAAATAAATTACAAGAAAACTGCAAAGATAAATAAATAAACTTGCAAGAAGAAAAAAACTTAAATGTTAATAACAAAGCATAATTGAACAATATAAAGAAATATACATTTGTAATTGGGAGTAGACCAGAAAATTACAATTAGGAACACAAGTGGTAATTGATCAAATTAAAAAAGAATAGGAATAAGAATGAATAATTGAAAAAAAAAAATACAGGGTTAAATTTAAGAAGTTTTGCCAAAATAATATATGAATTGGTCTCAAAATGATGATTTGCTCCATCAAAACAGACATGCGTGCTCTTTCCTTCAGTTAATTTCACGAATCAATAATCTTATAATAATATTCTGAACATTGACACAATGTTTTCTTTTTCTTGAAATGTAGCAATATGGCGGCTACCGTGGTATTTCCCAGGTGAGGACTATTTTTTATCATCTCTTATTTGTCATGGTTCAATTTTGCAAAAAAAAAAAATATATATATATATATATATATAAAAAAAAACCGCGTGGCCAATTCCTTGTAGCATCTGGCACTGTAGCATGTGAGTGTGTGCACTGTGGATTGTAATAGTATATTTTTGGGTCGGGTCGGTTCTCGGTTCGGTTGGTTTCCCGGTTTTTCCATTTTTTTATTGTTTTTTGCACAGTGAAATAGCGCTTTAAAAAAGACAAAAAACCGGTTATGGATGGAGGGGTTCCGCGGTAATTGCACACTTTCGGACCGGACCGGTCCGGTCCGGTCCGCCTACCTTTTGAATATTTAATATTTTTTCATAAATGACTAATTACAGGTTTGGTCCCTAATAAGACAAAATTACTGACTTACGCACAGGGCTACACCGGTAATTGACCATGCTTTTTTTCTTTTTACTGTCGGCGCGTGTGTCACACGCGGCCGACAGTATTCCGCCTCACGCCCTCTTTAAGCAGCGCGTGCGTGGTGATGGGGTCGCCAGAGATGGGCTACCGGCGTCTCAGTCGATGCGCCTCCGCTTGGTCTTCCTCCCGGTGCGGCGCGTTTTGTCCTCCGACGTCCATGGGCGCGGCGGTGACCGGTTAAAGCCGCTGCAGCCGTTTCTCTCTCTCCTGCACGTCAAAGTGCAGGAGAGTCCCCCGGTTTTGATGCTTTTTCACTTCGGTCCATGTACTTTTAATTTTGTTTATGGTCCTGATTTTTGTTATATAAGTTTTGATTTAGTTCGATTAGGTCCTTCGATTGAAATTAATTGAATGTTTAATTTTCACTTCGATCCTCCTTCTTTTAATTTCTGGATTGGGTTTAAATAACTCAATAAATTCGGTACAGCAGTTTCAATTTTTGCAATTTTGTCCTTTGATTTAAATTGATAATAAATTTGATTTTCATTTCGGTCCTTATACTTTTAATTTTGGATTTTAATCCCTTAATATTTGATTTTCCTTTTGGGCCTTATACTTTTAATGTTTTTTTTTAATCCCTTGATTTCTTTTTATGATTTAAATTTTCTTAAAGTTTTTATGGTTTTTTTAGTCTTTCATTTATTTTATTTTTTTCATTATTAACACAATAATAATAATAATAATAATAATAATAATAATAATAATAATAATAATTTAATTGTTTTTCTTACTTACTCTTTTATTAATGATTTTTAGTTATTTTTTCCTCGGGATAATTTGATAATTTTTATTGTTTTGGCAGTGATAGCAACGATAGTTTTTGTTTTTGTTTTATTCTTTTGTTTGATCTTTTGTTGAAGTTTTTAGGAACTTTTTTTTCTTCCATTTTTTCCCTTTCATTATTAACACAAAAATAAAATAAATAAATGATAATAATAATAATAATAATAATAATAGTAATAATAATAATAATAATAATAATAATTTAATTATTTTTCTTGCTTAGTCTTTTGTTAATGTTTTTGAGGGTTTTTTTCACTCAGAACAATTTGATAATTTTTATTGTGTTGACAGTGATAACAATGATAATTTTTAGTTTTCATTGTATTTTTTTGTTTCATCTTTTTTTGTAGTTTTTACAATTTTCTTTAATCTTTCATTCATTCATTTATTCTTTCATGATAATAATGATAATATTATTATTATTATTATTATTATTATTATTATTATTATTATTATTATTATTATTATTATTATTATTAATAATAATATTTTAATTGTTTTTCTTGCTTGCTATTTTGTTCATGCTTTTTATTTTTTTCCCTCAGTATAATTTGATAATTTTTATTCTTTTGATAGTAACAGCAATAATAATTTTAGATGTTAAGACTCCGATGTTGCTATTGTTATAATATTTTAAATTAATATTGCTTCCTTTTCCCCTTTATTTTTTTCATTATTATTATTTTTATTTTCTCTTTGTATTAAATGATTTTTATAATTTTACTATCTGCATAATAATGACGATGATTTTAGTGATTACTTTTTTATTTTTTTCTTATAAAAATATTTTGCTCTTTTTTTTAATGTTAGTTCGCGCTCTTTTTTGATCTTTTATAACACAATACCTACATTCTAAAAGATGTATTCTATGCTTGCGCAACAAACTATACTTAAAAATTTATACATTTTATCTCCTAATCTATAATTTTTATGTAGTTATATCATATAAATTTATCGTTGTGGATTTTTTTATGTTAAATTATATACACAAGAATGCCCGCAGTACCGCGCGGGCAATATAGCTAGTATATATATAGATAGATAGATAGATGTCTTGGATTTGATACAAATACCTTAGCCTTTTCCATTAATTTTTTTTATATCATGGCTACTTATTTATTCATCTCAATTTTACACGCTGACAATACCTTTTTTTGCTAAATATAGATGGCAAATGGATACAATATAACAGTTTCAATGAGTTTTTTTTTTATGAACCTAAAGGGTGGCCGAATAAATTTATTTATATGTGAGTTGTGATATTTGAGAACAAAGCCTATATGTCTTAGTATCCTACGAGCGAATTGCCCGCGCGATGCGCTGGGTTTTTTATCTATGTAAAAAATTGATTGATTTTTTACATGTTGTATTTTGTTATTTTAATATTTAATTAGTGAAATTGTAATTGATAAAATCTGTTAAAAATGGTTTTCTTCCACCAAAAAATGATTGAATGCTACTATTGCTAAAAAACTTTTGATAAAATTTGTTAGAAAATTTGCCAAGAAAATGAAATGATTTATTAGAATTTGTTGTCACGTATACTCTGGTTAAAAAAAACAAAAAAAGAAATCCGGTTAAAAAAAAACTAACTTCGACACAACGGTTATTAAAAAATGAAAAAAAATATGAAAAAAAGTCACCGTTTATTAAAAGAACAAAAAGGAAGTCATCAATAAAAAATTGCAAGGGGAAAACACCTTTTTAAACAGTAATGAGAAAAACATTATGGTGCGCGTAAAGTAATCCGGACAACTCAGTCATGGGAAAAAAATGTGTAAGTGGGAAAACAAACAGGGAAGAAAAATGTTAAAAAAAAGTGTGGATTTTTTAAAAAACAGGGGAAAAAAATGTAAAAAAAAAATAAATGTAAAGATTAGTTATAGTGCGCGTAAGTTGACACAAATACCCTTTTAAAAAAAAAACAAAAGAGAAGTTTGAAAAAAAAAACAGAAAGGACCTTTCCAAACAGTAATGAACAGTTAAATCATTGTTCATTGTTGTTTTAAAAGTATTTCCAACTCTTGAGAAATAAAAGAGCAAACTAAATTGAAATATTAATTAAAATATTAAAATAACAATTAATATTATATTAGAAGAACTGTGTTATATAACTTCATTCAAAGAAACTTTCTTTGAATCAAATCACTATGGAAATTGCTACGGACTTGGAAAGTGCACAGTGATTTGTGAGCATGAACAGTGAAAACACTGTTTAAATTTCGGTTTTGTTTTAGCTTTTAGCGAGTGAATTTGCGCGCGCGTTGCGCTGGCCTTTTAAATTTCGGTTTTGTTTTAGCTTATAATGATTATTTTAATATTTAATTAGTAAAATTGTTGTATCGAACTTGTTGATGATTGAGTTTATTTTAATGGCAACGAACGATTTAACCTACAGATAGCAAAATTACAACCGCTAAAATCTATCAAAGATGGATTATTTCTAGTTGAGTGCTATTGTGTGTCGATTTATTTAATTCATAGATTGCAAAAATGCAATTGATTGATTGATTGGTGTTTGAATTGTTTTGATAATTATATAAGTAGTTGATGAAAAAAATACAATCGATTCAATTAGAGATTACTTACTCTTTTTTTTGTAGTCAATTGGGCATTCGTTGGCAAATGGGTGTGTCGTAATTGTTCGGCTTATTATTCTCTTTTTTCTTTTTATTTATTCTTCAAGTCAAATAATTTTTTTAAAATCTAATAATATTTATTTTTGTTTTGTTATTTATTTTTTTTTTATTTTTTTTTTTAATATTATTAGGTGTTGAAATTTTTAAATACTGACTAATCATCATTTTACACTTTAATATCAGGAGTAATATTTGCAATTAATTCACACATTGACCTGAATAATTGTATACATACTGTTGCACTGAGTTTTTTTTATATAGAAAACTGATTGATTTTGTACGTGTTGTAATTGGTTGCTTTAATATTTAATTGGTAAAATTATATTACCTTAATAAATTTAATGTAAAGGACAAAATTGAAAGAAATCTAATTTTTAGTATTAAAAAAATTAGAGAATTTAACAAAATTGGAAATAAAGACTGAGAACTGGAATGAAACTACAATATATAATTACTTTAAATTGAAGGATAAAACTGAAACAAATCAAAACTTAGATATCAAAAATATTAAGGATTCAAAACCAATTGAAAAATTAAAAGACTGAAGATTGATATGAAACTACAATACATAGTCAATTTCCATTTAATAACAAAATTTAAATCAATCAAAATTTATATAACAAAATACAAACCATACAAAATAATTGAAAGATCATGAATTACAATGAAAACCCAATAAACATGGTCTTACATGTATTTTCACATGCAAGGGAAAGAAAAGAGCGGGGGGGGGGGGGGGGGATGGGATTTCAAGTGACCACCGATACGTCTCCAGTCACCTTGGAACCACACGCGTTGTACCAAAAGAAAAAGAACATTACGGAGAATAATTCTAGACTCCAATGTTGTTTTTATATGCCATACAACACCACACGCGCTGTCCAAAATCTGCGTGACACGAAATGAATGGCACGTATGACAACGTGCAAATAGTATCTCGCCAAAATATACAATCAAACAATGATAAATTACCACTACACCTGAAACAATAACTCTTGGATTTTATCTTATATGAAGGTATATGCGTATTTGGCTATTTAAAAAAAAATGCAATAACCTTACTGACCACGGCATTTACTATGCAGTTTTATCTTATATAGATGTATTTTATATTTAACCATTTAAAAAATATATGCATTAACAGTAATGCTCTCATCGATTACTGTGCTGTTTTGTTTTACATATAGATATTATGATTATTTGACTATGCATAGAAATATATAAAAAAAATATCCCCAAATAAAAGGCTAAAAATCATAGTGACCCTGAGTATATATGAACAATAAAAATCATTTCATTACTGCTTAAATCTGTTTAAATCCAAGACCTCATTTAAATTTTAGTAATAGTTATGTCCCTAATAGGATTGTTTCATTAAGAAATTGATTTGGTACGTTTCTGCATAGTGTTTGTTTCAAGAAAATCTATCGAATTCTTAAAAGTTGAAAAATCAACTCCATTTATTTTTATTGTCCGTAACTAATGATCTAGAACCAAAAGAGTCAACTCTAGTAACAGGAATGCAAAAATATCAGCATCTAATGCAATATGTAATTGGCAAATGTTAGCTTGTCTGTCCTACTCTCGTTTGAGTTTGGCTTTAAGGGGCAACCCTGATTTCCCAATGAAAAACATCAAAATAATCCTTCACTTGAAACGACAAAAAAGATTATGCTTTCACATGGAAAATAAAGATAGATTTTTAGGCAGTGTCTAATATTATTGCAGTAGTTATTTAGTTATTTTTGAAAGATTTTTCTTGGTTAAAAATCATTAAAATATTATTATTATTATTATTATTTTGAAATTATTTTTTATATAAACCCATCAAAACAGTTTAAAAATACTAAGAAAATAATTTAAAGCAAAAACCAAATTAGAAAAATCTCAAGAACACGATTTCAACAAAGTATTAAATATTGACGAAATATCCAAAATGATCTAATGACACGGGGCAACCTAGCAAGACAATTGCTAAAAATGCGTGGAAGGAATCAAAATATACCATTGGTCATTTGATTAAATCAAGCAAAACAGATGTACATTTCCGGAGAATAATGGAGAATAAAGCCTCCCTTTGCTTATATCCACACATACTGAAAATCAGAGTGGCACAATCCATAAATAGCTCTAGTATATCAAAGTGAGATCATGGAGGTGAACTTTTATGTCTACAAAAAAAGCCCCACTCAGGTCTTACCAATGAGGCAAAAAATTTCAGGCAAGGGGTATCATCATGTATCTTTTGGCATCAGATTGAACAAAAACACATTCCACACTTCGCACATGTATAATTGGAAATGAACTCACAAACAATGCAGAAATGCCCACGGTAAGTAGAGCTTGGAGGTCCCACTGCTGGCCTTATATATGATGGAATATGCGGAAACAAAGCTTTTAGGTTTGCATGTTTCCATTTAGACCTACTATTCATACAATTAATACATGTTTAGCGTTTCCATTCATACCTCATGTAAGAGCTCAAGGAAATTTCTTGGGGCTTTCCTAGCATTCTCAAGTGCTTTTACTTGTCGAGTCTTACGCTTTGTGTCTTTCTGCTTCTTTTATATATAGACTGCAATGGAGATCAAACAAAATTTTAAAACAATATGGCTAAAAGAAGTAAACAATATGATTAACTTGCACTTTGCTATGCAATCCCATTAAACTACCACTACTTGTGACAATAACTTGGAAGGAATTTTAAGAAGAATTCTCATTCTCCTCATTCAAAGATTCAAATGTTGGTTATGGATTGATGATAAAAATGTCAAGTTCAAAACTTTTTAAATAAATGCACGCTAAGCAAAAATCATTGGAGAACAAATTTGCAAAAAGGGACATGTTTCAATATTTTAAAATAAAGGTAATTAAACATAAATATGGGACATAGCTTTGCATAACATTATTGAAAAACAAATTAACAAAAAGGGACATGTTTCAATCAAAATAGTTAAGTGCCATAAACCTGTCTTGCCGAAACAGAAGATGCATTAGAATAGATAATTGACACCATGAAAAAAATAACAGGAAAAAGATGCACACAACAAACTTCTTTGTGAATACTAATAAACAAAACCAGCTAGCTATATATAATAGTTGCAAAAGAAAAAAATGACGGGGGAAAACATAAACATACCATACACATAAAACACTGCACGCCTTTAATGCATCAAAGAACATTCTCTTTAACTTGAAACTATACAAAGCAAAGCATACGAATGGATAATGCAACAAAGGTTTTTTCAAGACAGAAAATAAACACAAAAGAGAGAAATGAATGAGAGACTCTGATACCGTCATCTTCAAGAGAAGATTCATCATCATCAACTGCTTCTACTGTTTCCATCCCTGTATAATCATTCTCCAATGCTTCAAGTCTAGCAATCGCTGCCTTAAAAAAATCTTCTTTAAATCAACGAAACATAAGTAAAACAACAAAAAGCTTTGATTTTCTCTATTAAAACAAAGCCCCAGTAACTAATATCTTTCTCAAATCAGCCAAACATCAATAAATAAAAAAATCAATCTTTTCATTTAAAAATAGAACCTACTCTCTTATTTAATAGTTCAAATAATTGCAAAAATAAAAAATCCTTCAATGAAATATCAAAAACCTGAGTTTTGTTATCATTGCTGGCATGCAGAATCACCATTTTGGAGCAATCTTTCGAGCCCGCATTGAAACTCTTCGAAACGGGTTTGAAACGTAATCTTCCATTAGCCTTCAAAAAATCCAAAAAAGAATCAAAATATAGTTACTTGAAAATATAAATAAAAATGGAAAAAAAAACACAAACTTTGGATGAAGACAGGGATATTAAAGAGAAAATGAGTGAACCCAGGTGAAGGAAATCGGGGGCCTTTGGATTCAATTCCGAATTGAAAAGGCTTGATAAACAATTAAGGGATAAACAATCCATTAACCACCAAAAATCATGTAAAATTATTTAAAAAAAATAATGTTCAATAAGCCAATGTACTCATTTAGTTTCAAGAAGAAGCAACCTGCGCAAGAGCCACAGTTCGAGCATGTCTCTCTGCATGTGTCTCCTCGTCCATGTTCTCAATTTCCCCATCACTGTTAAGCATTACCTGCATCCTATTTTCCTTCATCAATTTCTCAGATCGAGCATGTCTCTACAACCGAAAACAAAACTTAATTAAATAATGGAAAACTAAAGCTAAGTACCAGCTTTCAAAGTTTTCAATTCCATGTCAATCAATCTGAAAGTAAAAGCAGTTATGAAGAGTTATGTTCATGTCATCCATGTCATGGTAAGGTACTGACAAATACTCATCCTCGTCCATGGTTAGTTTATTTTCATAAAAAAAAACTAACCTCCTGAAACTTTTTCCGCATGTCAGTATCCTGAGTACCAACAAAGAAGTGGTCCAGGTTATTTTCTCCAATAATCTCCACAATGCAAGCCTCTGCATTCTTCATTTGTTGATGACCGCACCTGCCATTGAAATTGAACTTCAAAATCACACCAAACCCAGAAAAGAATAAAATCTCCACAACCCAATTTCATAAATCTACAAACCCATCAAATTCAGCATCAAAAACCCAAAAGATAAAGCCTTTTTACACCATAAAAACACACCTTGCAATCATAAGCCTATTAACTGCCTGAAGAGATTAAGAATAAGATTTCCCGAGTCTTTTCAGCTCTGCCAAAACACACCAACAACCCCAAAAACAACAACAGAAAGAAACGAAAATCCAATATTTCCTCTTGTTTTTAAACATAAACTAAAAGAAAAGCAAAAGGGAGCAGACCTGGTGGTGAAGAGCTTGACAGAGCCACCAAAAATGTTAGAAATAGCTGTATCAACAGGAGCGATGTTATTAACTATTAAATGATGAAGAAATGTGCCATCGCATAAGACTTTGCACGGCTGACGGACCCCAAAACATGCTGATAACAATATATGAAGAGAAGATAACAGGTTTTATTTTTGTGAATGATCTGTGCGATGGATGGAAAGGACATCAATTGAGCTGGAAAGCTTGACTTGGACTCTTTCCTGGCAGGCTCTCTCATACGTTAAAAGACAAATAAGTAGTGGATCACGGCGAAAGGTAGCGAGATTTTAAGGGAATAGGCTGTGATACCAGATAGTGAAAAGAAAGGTTGGGAGTGAAAGTTGGTTGCATTTGAGATGCTTTCATCGGCGACTAGGTTTAGGAATTAGAATGCAGAGTATTGAGGGAAAGGGGGGCGGCGGGTAGGTTTAGAATTTTAGTAAAGATAGGGAATTTCGTATTTTTTTATTGCTAGATTGTTAACTGGTTCTGGTGTGAATAATGAGAGGAGAGGAGAAGGGAAAGGTGTGAATATTGTGAACCCTTTTTATTTAGCTTTTGTAATATTTTAATTGCTCTAGTACACGTTGAAGTGAAATCTGCACGCGTGAAATGTTGAATTTTGAGAAGCAGGCACCGAGGCAGCGAAGCAGATATCCACTCCACAGTAGAAATGAGTGTGTGTGAACAGTTAGTGAACAGTAAAATCCCGAGCTGTTTTAGCTCTTTTACTAATATGTGGTTCATGCTAGTTTTTTCACTTGATCCACACACACACACACGTGTGTGTGTGTGTGTGTGTATCCTACAATATTTCACATATTTACTTAACTCCTTTTCTGTTAATGTAGGAAAACCACAACTGGTATTCAACGATTATAAAGGTAAGGATTAGTTCATGCATGCATGTTGTAGTAGGCTCACTTACAATCTTCTTCTTATAATTTTAGCTAGGAGGTTAAAATCTCAATCTTAGTTTCTCTCTTCACATTGGAAGAGATTAACAAGTAAAACAAGTTGATGAATTTCTAGAAACTTAAGGCTTATAATAGAGGAAGAGAGTGCCCAAGGCAACTGTCAAGAGCATTGCTGATCTTACGTAATATTGATGGTGTTTCTATTTGTTTTCATTCTCTTCATGTATTTATTTGGCAGCTCTTCATGTATTTATTTGGCAGGAAACGGAATTTATACTGCCAAGAAGACTATCTATTCAGATTTTCCAATCATTCTCATAGTTTTGCTCATTACCCTACTTGTGCTACTTGTTGCCATCGGTAAGTATTCTCCTTTACTTTCTTGGACTAGTTGTGAAACAATAAATTTATGTATTAAGACGCAAAAACTGGCATAAATTCATTTTTAAGAGGTGTTTACTGGATTCATCAAATATTTCATTTCTATACTCTTGATATTTTATTAAATTCACACATAAAATATCTACTCTTTGGTAATTTCTTAATGTGGTCTCTTATTTATGATTCTATCAATTTTTCTTTTAAATATGGACAAGCATAAAAAACAACATAGAGCTTCAAGGTCAAAACTTATCAAGGATACAAGAAATATTAAAAAAACCACTAAAACTTTATATCATATTAAAAAACTAAAATAAATAAATTGAAAAGCTTCTAGATAAAAAAAAAGAAATGGTGTTTAAAAATTTATTAAAAAGTAAAAAATGTCAATGACTTAACATATTCTTATTTTTTCTATTTTTCTCTACTATGAAAAATAATATTTACAATACTCCATGGTGTTTTTTTTTATAATGGTTAATTTTTAAATTTTAGTTTTCAATCTGTTTTTTTTTCTTTTCAAAATTTGGGTTTTTTTCTAATATTTCACTTTTTTTAAAAAAAACAATTGTGCATACAATTTTATATTCTTGACACGCGTTCACATTTAATGGAAAATTGATCAAATCACAATAGAGGGATCTTATTTAAAATACCTAGAGTAAAGGGATTGTATAAAAACATTAAAAAAACATCCTCAATAAAGGTATTAATGACTCGTATTTATGAATTTTCTAACAAAAAAAATAGGGAGAGATTATATGGTAATGAATAAACTAACAAATCAAAAAAATGACAAAAAAATGAAAACAAGATAAGTAGAAAAACTAGATATATATTTTTTTCCTAAAATCAATGGAATTTCAGTTAAAATTTTATTTGGAGAATTTCGAATTTGAAGAAATTTTATGCTTTTGAACTAAGAAACATAATTTCATTTATAAAAGAGAAAAAAATACATGGAAATCTAATAAAAAATAATATATTTCCATCATTGATTAATGCTCTTATAATATTTTTATGCAGTGATATATCATACATTATTATTCCTTTGCGGGCTTCCATTTTTCATAACCTTTTTGGTCTATAAATGGCGAAGAAGGCATTTATCAATGTATGATAACATTGAAGAATTCTTGCAAAGTGATGATCATAATCTCATACCTATAAGGTATTCTTACTCAGAGATTAAGAAGATAACCAATGGATTCAGTGACAAGTTAGGTGAGGGAGGTTATGGCTCGGTGTACAAAGGAAAGCTTCGTAGTGGATGTTTTGCAGCAGTAAAACTCTTGCGCCAAGAAAAAACTAAAGGGCAAGATTTTATCAATGAAGTTTCCACCATTGGAAGAATTCACCATTGCAATGTGGTGCAACTCATAGGCTTTACTGCTGAGGGCTCAAAGCGTGCCCTTGTATATGAGTTCATGCCGAATGGATCTCTTGAAAAGTATATTTTTTCCAGACAAGGTAGCATCTCGCTAAGTAACCACAAACTACATGAAATTTCTCTTGGGGTGGCCCGTGGTATTGAGTATTTGCATCAAGGTTGTGAAATGCAGATTTTGCATTTTGACATCAAGCCTCACAACATTCTTCTTGATGAAAACTTCACACCAAAAGTTTCAGATTTTGGACTTGCAAAATTGTATCCAGCTAATAATAGCATTGTGTCCCTCACTATGGCTAGGGGAACAATGGGATACATGGCTCCTGAATTATTTTACAAAAGCATCGGGGGCGTCTCTTACAAAGCCGATGTATATAGTTTTGGGATGTTGTTAATGGAAATGGTTGGGAGAAGAAAAAACTTGAATGCATTGGCAGATCATTCGAGCCAAATGTACTTCCCTTCATGGATTTATGACCAAGTTAGTGAAGGAAAGGATTTACTAGAAGACGAAGCCACGGAGCAGGAAAAGATAACAACAAAAAAATTGATTATAGTGGCATTATGGTGCATACAATTGAAGCCTATTGATCGTCCCTCAATGGACAAAGTTGTACAGATGCTTGTAGCAGATATTGAATCTCTACAAATGCCTCCTAAGCCTTTTCTCGTTCCGCAACAGACATCAAATCTTGATAGGATCAATATGGCTGATCCAGCAAGTATAAGAGATCCATCGAACGATTGTAGCATTGATTCTTCATATCAGTTTGGTCGTTGATACAAATGCTCTCATATGTTTGTTGATTTAAATAATATGTTAATTTTGTATGTTCTCTGAAACTTCGATGAAAGTTGAAATCGTACACAAGTTTGTTAAATTAACTGGCTTACAAAGCATCCAATTCTCACTAGTCATGTATCAAACCTCACAATAAAACATGTTTATATTATCTTCTTCTTTCTTTGTTATTTCGATATAATAATTAATTTTAATATTGAAATATATTTCAAATTCTTGACCATACTTTTTATGCTTTAATGATGAATTATAGTGCTTGATTTATTCAATACATGACATTCATACGATGTTACTTGTGATGATTATCAAGAAACTTTGTGTTGTTGTTTAATTAATCAAACAAGAATTACTAATTAAGAAGTAGTATTCAAATTTGAAAGTCCAATTATAATCAACTAAATATTAAAAGTTTAAAGACTAAATTGAATCTTCTTATGATAACTTTCAAGTTGCCACCTGTTTTATTTTCTACTTCGATTTTACATCTTTCAAGCATGCTCTTTTTCAACAAATCAAGACTAATTGATCATCAATTCATCCACAAAGAATTGTAATTAATGAGAGAAAAAAGTGATGATAAAAAAATATTTTGCAATCCATAGTCGAATTTCTCTATCAAGCCTAAAAAATGGTTTTTCTTAAAGGACAAAAGCAAATGAGGTACAAAACTTAGCATTTCACAAACAGGTTTTACATTTCAGTTCCAGGATCAAAATAAACCACCAAAAATAGTTGAAGACAAGTGTGTACAAAACACAAACCCAACCTGTACAAATGAACAAAAGAAAAACATAAATTTAACCTAAAAAAGGAGCACAGATGAAACAAATTACACAAACCCCATTAAAAAGCTCGACACTTCACAAACTACCACAACAATTTAGCTTCCGAAAAATCATAATTTCTCCGAAAACACAGCTAATATCACAAATTTACAACAAAACCATAAACAAAAAATGCAGAAGTTCAGAACTTGAATCAAACAAACCTGAATAGATTTTCTCCAAAATCTCAAGCTGGGAAGCAGATTTCATTTTCCTCTTGGACTTGCTTTCTCCCTCTCCTGGATGCAAAAGGCTGCATCCTCTTGAGAAATGAAACCTGATTTAAATCATCCTCTTGAGTCATTAAATAAACGAGTTGATATGCGAAGCTGGGTTTAATATAAATGCATGAAACGCATGGCTTTCTTAACAAAGCCATTCCCCATATTTGAGGAAGCCACCAATTCATTGTTGAATATGTTTCTCTGTATATTGCCTTCTTCCCTGTCTTGGGAGAGAGATTTGACTGTATCCTTCATCACATAACACTACAGTTTTTTTTCTATTTTCCTTATTAATTTTTAATTTCAACTTTATCATTTAATATTATATTCATTGAGAATTACACTTCATATTTGTTTGCAATTTACTTTTTATGTGTTTATCTCAGTTTCATTGCCTAAATCATGGGTCCAACAACAGGTTAACTTGGTTGTTTCTAGTTTTTTTTTTCTAATTATTTTTTTAATTAAATTCTTCAATAGTTAATTGATTGAAAACTATTCTTTATTATTTTTTTGGTTTGTTTTTAGTGAACTTATCTAAATCTCATAACTCTATTCACCGTTTTGACTAGTTAACTCAAGTGGACTCGAAATGGTTTTTATGTTCTTTTTTAATCAGATATGTTTTCAATTTTATTTTTCAATATCATGTTGATTAAGAATCAGACTTCATAATTTATTTTATTTTTCTTTTCGTTGGGCTACTCCGGTCTCATGACTCATGCCACAAGTTTGACAGATTGACTTCGGTTATTTTTTGTGCTTTTTTTTCAATTGATTTTTTTTATTTTATTCTTCAATAATGAATTCATAAAAAATGGAGTTCAAGATTTATTTTAATTTAATTTTTATAAGGCTATTGTAGTTTGATAATTGGTTTGAATGTAAATTAACATATTAGCCTAAATTGATTTGAATTCATCTAATATTTTTTATCTCAATATTTAAAAAAAAATATCATCTTAAATATTTATTTTGAGTTAAATTATATTTTTATTTCTAATAATTTAAAATATTTTAAATTCATTAAGTTGACAATAACATATAAAATAAATCATCACACGATTAAAAAAATATACTAAAAACATTAATAATATATTAATATTTTTTTATATTAAAATAAATGAATGAAAAGAAGACGCGCATCATTTTACAGACCAATGATATAGTGAGGATAAAAAACACGCACAGCATGACTATGCTCCAGTCACTGTCCTCCGGATTGGACCGTCAGAAATATTTCCCAGCTGGATGATAGAATTTATTGACGGGGGACCGTCAGAAATATTAAAATCTTGACGAAGCGATTTAAATCTTGATATGTTGAAGCTCAGAGTAGAGACGACCAACTAGCTTTCAGTCATGCTGCGACACGTCAAAAGAGAGGTATAAGAATACGTATGCCAGTACAATTTGGATACATGTATGTATACATGCAGTAGCAGTCCTCCTCAATAAAATGAGAAGCAAATAGACAGGTGAGGTGAAGAGAAATGAAGAAGCAAAAAATAATGAGTGAGAGCCATGTGCTGGTGATACCCTATCCGGCTCAAGGTCACATTAACCCAATGATCCAGTTCTCCAAACGTCTAGCCTCCAAAGGACTCCGGGTAACAGCAGTCATCTTCTCCAGCCAGGCGCTGCTCGAGCATACCCAACTTGGCTCGGTCGAAGTTGTAGCCATAGATTTTCACATTTACGAGGCAGCCAAGATTTCGGTGGATGACTACCTGAAACAATTCCAAGCTACGGTGACTCGAAAGTTGACAGAACTCGTTGCAGAACTAAACAGTTCTTCTGGGTTTCCAATAAGCTGCCTTGTGTATGATTCCCTGATGCCTTGGGTTCTAGAGATAGCTAGACACCTTGGCCTCATTGGGGCTTCGTTCTTCACACAGTCGTGTGCTGTTGACACTGTCTACTACCACATTCATGAGGGGCAGCTTAAGATTCCACCAGAGAAGTTGCCTCTAACATTTTCAAGTCAGCCAGTCCTGGAAATTACAGATCTCCCATCATTTGTGCAAGGTCTGGAGTCAAAACCAGAATATTCGTCTATATTGAACATGGTGGTAAGTCAGTTTTCGACTTTCATGGAAGCTGATTGGATCTTTGTCAACACTTTCGAAGCCCTGGAGGAAGAGGTACCCCTAATGATCTCCCCTATATGATCAGTGCATGTTTTTATCTGTGTTAAAGTAACCATCTTATCTAAAAATTTAATTTAATTTGTTAGGTTTAGGTGAGGCTCAGAATATCTATGTATGTTAACAAAGCTAACCAATGTGCAACCAAACGAGCAAGCAGTCAAAAAACTGATTGACAGACAAAGCAACATGAACGAAAGCAGCAATGATAAAAAAACTGATTCAAATACCTCTTTAAATTATTTGTTCTTTGTTAATAAGAGGGCAACATGCTGCTTTTACTAATGCAAAACTCAAAATTTTGCTGATTTCCATCAGGCGGTAAACTGGTTGGCAAGCCAAAGGTCAATAAGGCCGATAGGTCCAATGATCCCATCTTTTTACTTGGATAAGCAGCTGGAGGACGATAAAGAGTACGGTCTCAGCCTCTTCAAACCTAATCCGGACAGATGCAATGAGTGGCTGGATTCAAAGGAGACTGCCTCAGTGGTTTACGTGTCATTTGGAACCTTGGCTGCACTGGGAGAGGAGCAAATGGCAGAAATTGCTTGGGGCCTAAAGAGGAGTGCCTGCTGCTTTTTGTGGGTAGTCAGAGAATCGGAAAGTACAAAACTTCCAAGAGGCTTTGCGGAGGAGTCATCAGGGAAGGGTTTGATTGTGACCTGGAGCCCACAGCTAGAGGTTCTGGCTCACAAGTCTGTAGGTTGCTTCATGACTCATTGTGGGTGGAACTCAACACTCGAGGCGCTGAGCTTAGGAGTGCCAATGGTGGCCATGCCACAGTGGACTGATCAGCCAACAAATGCAAAGTACATTGCCGATGTTTGGCAAGTAGGGGTTAGAGTGAAGGCAAATGAGAAGGGGATCGTCACTAAAGAGGAGGTAGAAAGGTGTATACGGGAAGTCATGGAAGGTGAAAGAGGGAATGCGATAAGAAGGAACTCTGAGAAATGGATGAAACTAGCCCAAACAGCAGCTGATGAAGGTGGAAGCTCTGATAAGAATATTACGGAATTTGCAACTGAGGTTGCGTGCAAGTCCAAAGGAATCATAGAGTGATTCCATGATGGGCTACTTTAAGATGCTATAGGCATATCGATAAATTCATTTCAAATTTTTATGAGCTTTTCAATCTGTTCTTGTAAAAGATGATGTATACATCAAAGCATCTTCATGGGGTGATTGTGAATCCACGGATGGATTAGTGAAAAGATGTTATTGGCATCATTAAATTTGATCAGAATTTCTCATGAATCAACAATATCACTGCTTGTTGGTGTTCATGCAATATAGCTGTCAAGACATCTGTATTGAAGTCATATGGACACAACTTGAACATGGCGAGGATAAAACGTTGTTGGCTGGTTGCGTCCCAAAATTAATCACCATTATTGAGACGGGGAATGATTTTATGGAAAAAGGGCCCTCTGATCATGTCCGAGACTAGTTGATTCATGAACAGTGGACTTCTTTTTTGTTTTTTAATAAATATTTTTTTCTGTGGACGTGAATGCTGATAGATAATCATGAAATCATGCATTGATTGAGAGACAATCATCGAGCTTTCATGTATAATCATCTCTTTTTGTTATCTTCTTTTCATACTCTGTGGCGTCTCCTGGTACCTCTTTCCTTCAAAAACTTGCTCATAAACCCATGAAGGAAAGTTGCATAGTCTACCAATTTACTCAAGTTCTTCCCAGGAGAAATTCACATATCACAATCTTTAGATGCAGGATTTAATAGTAGGACATGCAATTACTAATAAATTAATCAAATGTTTTCGAGAAAATTCTTTTGGTGCATGCAGAGGTTGAGTTTTATTCTTTTATATCTGGGACTTGCTGCAAAATTATTCTTACTTTCATAGTTCATACTGCATGTTTATAGGATCGCGAAATCCATTTCACTGAAGCAGGTGGATGCTGGATATTTCCTCCACTTGACGTAATGTGACTTGTACAGAGCTTGAGAACCCTGCTGAACCTCTGATAATCTGTCAGTTGCTGCACATGTTACATGGCTGAGCTTACGAATTTATTTGTTTTTATATTGAAATTTGAAAAAAATAGAAGAAATATTAGTAAAGCCACAATACCTTAGTTTAGCTTCTGATAGATTTACAAGATGGGTCGACTGTGCTTGCCATTACTTCTTTATTATGTCCTGACATGTTCCCTTGGGTATGTTACATATTAAGTAAACAAATCCGAATTCTTTGAGTAAATAATATATTTAGGTACAAAATAGGAGGCCAGCCAAAAAATGGGTGACGGACGAGATGCAGTAGCTCAATTCAAATAGTCTGCTGCACGCACCACTAATTTCCATTAAGCATTCCAGCGGGAGATTCAACAGAATCACATGGAGTGTTCTTATGCCGACAAAGATGAACTTTCATCATCATCTGATGAACTGTAATGATGCCTTCCAGTGAGACCTGGAAAAACTGGTGGAAGTGTTGGATTCAAAGCCATGGGACGGACTGAACTGCAAATGGTCCTCTCATTGATCTTTCCAACTTCTTTGCATACATGATCAAGAATGGATAGAAAATCCCTCACCACCATAAAAATCCGGAAAGGGCGAGCTTCTTCCTTTGCTGAGTTCCCATGGAAATACTCGGTTATTTCCTTCACCAGAGAGAGGGCAGCCTTTTCTTGTGCTTGAAGCATTACAATTTCTTCTTCTGCCTTCTTCATGAACCCGTTCATTGACTCTGAAAACCTCCAGCTACTCTCCTTCAATGCAATTTCTTCATTTAATTTCAGAACTTCTGTAATTTTTGTAATTCCAGAGGCTAGTTTTGCAACTTCACTGCTAAGCACATCCGAATCCATTGCAGCAGTTTTCTTTACATTCATAAGCTCTCCACCCAAACCTGAAACTACTTGCAGACCAAGCTTCCTAAATTCAACTTCATCCTGGAATGCAGATATTGGGGTTTTCTCGGCTGTTTGATTCTGGTTCGTACCAAAAAGACAAGAGCCTTCCAATCTGATGATTTCCTGAACAACAAAATGCAAGAGAGTGGTTTTCCCATCAGTGCCTTTAATATCTACAAGCTTAAGGAGCGTGTCAAGCTTGAAGGCGTGCGCATCACCACGATTGGTGCCAACATTCATTCGGTTCCCAGTCTTGAGAACTGCTTCCAGAAGTTTCAGGAACATTCTGCTGTTCCTTAATTCTTCGCAAGCTGCCTGTAGAACAAGGAAGATATATGAGCAGCAGCTGGAAGATTGCAGCAATAGGAAATGATCATGTGCTCAAGAGAATAGATAATGAACTGCAAGAGAAGCCCCTTAAATGGTATCCAAGTCAGGAAACACATGTGCAAAAAGAACACTCTGAAAAACACAATTTGATCCTTGTCATTCTACATTTGAAGCCAGCTAAATGACAGTACAGTATTTGGGAAAAAACTGGGTCATGTCAGCATTGCTACAGTGTTATAAATTTCTCCCCTATCAAACCAAATTGCTGGATCTTAGCAAGACTTGGGGACTCCTGGAAAATAAGGAAGTGATATTGTTATTTTGCAGCTATTTAGAGAGAGAGCATGAAAAAATCATAATGAATGAATGTTGAGCTGAATTCATGGAATTCTGCTTCTATCTTCCTTTTCCCCTTCTATTTTCTCACTACCTGTAAACACCATGACTGGAAACTTGGCTACCAGCCATTTCCATCACTATGGCACCTCTGGATGTTATCCAGATTGGTTCCCAGCCAATCAGACACGTAACAAGGTAGCACTCCATCCCCAGGGATCTCAGTGAAGGAAGTCACAGTCCTCTGGTATGATATCAAGAAAGTTTACCTGACCAGGTGGCTGGCAATGTTGCTGCCTTTAGAAAGTCATGCCCAATTGAGAAGTTATCTAGATTGAATTCAGGCCACTCGATATATGTGAACTACAAACTACCATGCAAGTTACAGACCTCAAATCCAAATTCTTCTATGGTGTTTTATGCAGAAGTTCATTTAGTCATGCATTCCAGAAGCTCCTTGAACATCAGGGCATGAAATATCAGGACTAAGAACATGAAGTCAGTCCTGTGGTTTGAACTGAAATGACCATCACAGAAAGACGGTACAAACATCAGGCACCATCACCAGAACCAATTCATGATCAAGGCAGAAGGGAAGGGACAGATTCTACACAGAGCTACTGGTATGAAAAACTCAAAGAAAAAAAGATATAAAAGTGAGAGGGAGAGTAACTAAAACGCATCGAGAAATTTATAATGTTTGAAGGATTATCTTGATTTTTGGCAGAACAAGAGTGACGCAGCCCTTTTGATCACCACCATCCACGATTAAAAGTAAAATTGAAATTTATGTTGACAAAAAAACGAAGCAAGAAGGACAGCATGAAACAGAACAGAACACCGTAAGATATAAATAAAGAAAATAAAATCTACAAGCCAAATGAAGAATTACCTCCAGTGTTTCAAAAGACCTCTTCAGGTACTCAACTTCAGAATCAAAATTAGTAATATAAAGCATTGCATCAACCCTTTTAAATGCAAAGGGAACATCAAGCACTTCCTTGAGGAATTTCTCTGCAGGACCTAGCTTGAATGGCGATTCATCCTTGAAGTCTTTTAATTTGTATTCTTCTTCTTTAGTTGGAGCCATCCTTAACAAGCTTTCAAGAAGCTCTGTCCCCAGAGTATCTAAATTTCCTGTTCACATCAGTGAAAGGTTGAGCAACTGCATTGCTCTATCTCACCAATAATGCGCACACAAAAACACACTCGTCACTGTTATTAGTACTCTTAGTAGCAGAGAGAGACATTATCTAAGTACACAAAGATTGACCCTTTGGACTAACAAGGGGAACATTGTCATAGGAAAAATAAGATCCCTCTATGAGCAGAGGTTTTACATTTGCACAACATTACCATGTTAGATAAAGAGAGATTATTCTTTTCTCAACTATTGCAAATGTATCCAACAAAGTAGGGACCACATAGAATTATAATTAACACAAAGTCACTTAATTAAAAGCACTCAGCATTTTGAATTGCTTTGTGGCAGGCGAAAAGCTTTCGTCTGAAAGGCATCCCTCCACCTCCTTAATTTAAGACTCTTTCTCGAAAGAGTACCACCACTGCCAAAGGTTTTGTCGCTATTGCTGGTATTAGAAATGTGGCAGACATCATCACATTACAAAGTCAAAAGAACCCTTAAAACGTGCCAACTTCAAGCCTAGACATTTTGAACATTTGGCATGGGTAGCAATTTCAAACCAATCTGGAGGGAAACTAGAGGAAGCAAACATTATTTAAGGTAATAAAGCAGGCATTTAACAGTAAGACTGACTCCAATGCTGCAGACAGCACAAGCACTAACAATGCATTGTAGGGATAATTTCAAATAATCCAAAAGAGGCTCGTCTATATTTCTGGTTTTACCTTCCAAAAGGGCTTCACAGACTTCTTCGATGGTCACATTAAGAGCCCTCAACAATATTGCAATATTCTGGGACTTCTTTGGATCAAGCACTCTATTCTCCTGGTTCAGCAAAGGAAGGGAGTGGCGCCTTCCATTGTGATCTTTCACATTTAAATTGGGATTACTTACCATAAAAAGTGTCTCGATCATTTCCTCATTTAACCTGCAATCAAAACCACATTCTACAAACTTACATAACCATTTCATCTTAACCAAACAAATAAGACAAAAACTTCTTGCCAAATCAAGAAACTATCAAAGAAAATTTAAAAACACACAAAAAGCTGGAAGCGGTTTTATTATCTCACTGAAAGGAGCTAGATTTTATCTGATCCCACGCCATAGCCCGATCAGATCTTGCTCTAACTTTATCCCAATGTAAAGGCTTCAGCTTCGGCTTCATGCTCTCCTCACTCCTTTCATCACTACCATTGCTTTGCATTTGCTCATTGGACAAAACTGTCATTGCTTGATCTTGAACCGAAACAGGCTTTGCAGGCATAGCAAGAACTGGCGGCCCTGAAATCCCCAAATTCACTTCCTGAGCCATTCTAAACCCCACTGGCATCTCCCAAAATCGCGATGGTGGAGGTGGAGGCGGAGGAGGCGGCAGTTTTAGTGGCACAGATTGTTTACCAAAACTCACTGGAACCTGCTCATTTTGTCCTGAAAAAAACGAATTTCGCTCCAGAGAATTCAGCGTCTCCCCTGAATTTCTCCCTGATGACGATGGAGATATGGACGGCAAGGATTGCTTAATGGACTGAACTGGAGCAGGAAAACCAGTAATAATATCAGGAGACCTAGATTTACCACTTCGGTGGCTAGAATTAGACACTGGAGACACACTGCTGGACACGGATTTTGATGGAGAAAAAGAATTTGATATTGGATACGAAGCAGTCCTTGAATTAAAACTTCTGGACCCAAAAATCTCTCCTTGAATACCTTGCATCACTCTTCTAGAACTTGAATCAACACGAACCGGACTCTCGTGATTAGCCTCTTTCCTCCCAGAAGACCCTCTTGGTGAAAAGAACTCTTCCTCGTTTTCACTATCAACTTCATCTTCTTTACTTGAACGAACAAGAACTTCACCACTTCTATAAGTTGGTGTGTGATTATATCTAGGCAATGGTGGCAAAGGCCTCAGCTCAGGTGACCCAAGTTTTTGATAACGTGAAGAAGATGATGGTGAAACACCAGTTTTCAGACCAGCATTGCTGGTTGAAGTTACCTTGTCTTGATCATCGATGCCAGCTTGAGAGTTCACTAATGTGCCCAGGTAAAGAAATTCTGAGCTTGTACTTACAACTCCAGGACGGTGTGGGAGCTTTGGAATCTTTGGAGAACCGTCAGAAGGGATAGTGTTTTGGGGGTAAAGGCGGAGACTTTCTGATATCGGACCCTTTCGAGGACTGAAAGGCTGGGTTCTCCTGCGAGAATAGATGAAAAAGGCTGAAAGTAAAGCTAAAAGGGCAGCGAAAAGAAGGGAAAGGGAGATGGAAATGGTGATAATGAGGTTGTGGTGAGGAGAGGAGGAGGAGGAGCGATGAGGGACGAGGAGGGAGGAGATGTTGGCAGGGAAAGTAGCAAGTGTGGAAGTGGGAGGAGGTGGTGGAGATGAAGGGAGGGTAGGGAAAAAGGGCTTTTTAGGGTGGTCGTTGTTGTTTGGGGTGGAAGTGAAAGGGTATTTGGGTTGGGTTTGAGGAGACAAAGAAGGGGGTTGAGCCGGTGGAATGGAGGTGGTTAATGGGAAAAAGGGCTGGTGTAGGAGGTGACGGTGATGAGTGGCGGAGGTTGTGGTGGTGAACAGAAGAGAGAGAAGGAATAGGAGCAGAGTATTGGCCATTAATATACGTTTTATAAGGTAATTAAACAGAAGTAAAGACATGCATTTCAAACACACACAACGTTGTCTCTCTCTAAACTTAATGTCTTTGCCTCTCTAAAACCAGAAATACAGTAAGTTGAAGAAGGAAATGAAGTGCTACAGGGGCGGCAACGAAAAAGATAGAGTAGACTTGAAATTGTTCACCTTGACGGCATTGCTGAAGGACCGTGATTAAAGTTCAGTTCTTGGATTGGAAATCTCTACAAAGAACTGAACTTTCATCTCAAAGAAGAGTAGGTAGGCACAGAAAAGAATTGTGGT
Source organism: Salix brachista (assembly GCA_009078335.1). Classification (NCBI taxonomy): domain Eukaryota; kingdom Viridiplantae; phylum Streptophyta; class Magnoliopsida; order Malpighiales; family Salicaceae; genus Salix; species Salix brachista. The sequence goes on along the minus strand of CM018578.1, from coordinate 12,618,157 downwards.
TCCAGAAATGTGTCTTGAACTTGAAGTTGCAGAAACATGACACTAAAAAACTTATAAAATGTGAGGTCCAGGAAGAGAATGTCCTACCCTCCTAACTCAGAGAGATAGAGAGAGAGGGATGCAACATAGTGGGGGAAGAAGAACAGTAGGAGAGAATTGGAATGGTAGTTCAGATTTTCGAGGCAAAACAGCCAAAAAACAAAAACACCAAACCCCTTTAGGCCGTATTACCATACCCTTTTCATTTCCACCATTTTGACAGCAATAGAACGAAGATAGAGGTTGTTTTAAAAGTATTTTAAATGTATATATATTAAATTAAAAAAATAGTCTTTAAAAATCATTTTTAAATATAAACATCAGATATAAGAAAAACAATTTAAAACTTAAGAAAAATTGAAAACGTGGTTCCAGAAGGTTGAGAATACTGTGGTAAGGTAGAAATCCAAGTGAAGCTGAGGAGGAAGAAATACCACAAGAGGTTAAAAATGACTGACGCATTGAAATTTTGTATCAGTATTGTTGGGATTTGGTCTGCTTTACGTTTGCCTTGTATGGATATGTAAGATTTCTGACAAAATTTATCATTGCATCAGCTAAACAGTAAGGAAAACAGTGCAGTGGAAGTGAAAGGATGCATGGAATCATGAGAAAGCGAGGCTCTTTTTCACACCTGCTGGGGAAAAGTGCTGTGATTTTGGCTTTTGACTCTTTTAACTGCGGGTACCGAGGGGACACTGGTATCCAGCTGGAGAGATTCTGGGTTTTTCGTTGTATCTGGTTCACTGTGCATGGCTGGTGCGGGAATTGGGAAATCATTTCTCGGTTCAGATCGACTGTTCCTCCACGGGAAAACTAAATTGTTTTGTAAGGGAAAGTTTGGCCTGCTTGGTTGAATACAATCAGCTCAAAATTATGTTGAAAAAAATGCGATGCTGATATGGATGAGGATTTTGCAATTGTAGTGTAGAACTTCTAGAAACCAGGTTACCAATTAATTAACTTGAGTGTATCTATTTTATCTGAGTAAATTCAAAATAAAATCCTGTTATTTTATTTCTAAAAAAATACATCAAGGATTGCCTTAATTTTTTACTGGATAAACATGTTTATGGGTGGCGTCATAGCAAAAGACTTACTATCTGGATAACAGATTCCAAGTTTGAGTTAGGATATGTATTCTTTATAAAAATCTAAGATATTCAGGGTTTTACTCGCTTATTTGGATCCATAAAATATATTTTCTTTGAGGTAGAGTTTCCTCACATCCAAAAAAAATAAAATCCAAACTATTTGAATATAAAATTTAATCTGGATCAAGGAGATGTTTACGAATGTGTTTGGAAAGCGTTTTTGAAAAAAAATTAAAAAAATATATTTTAAATTAATTTTTTTTGTGTTTTTAGATCATTTTGATTTTGTTGTTATCAAAAATAATTTTTAAAAAATAAAAAAATATATATTATTTTGATGCCTTTTTTAACTAAAAACAACTTCAATCATACTTTTAAACATGCACTAAAATTCATATCAATAAATTGTTGTGTTGATTATAACGGAGTCTACTCGAGTTGGCATGAGGATTAAAGAAAAACTGTAAGCACCAAACATATGATATATGAACTCGCAAGTAATATATTTATAACATATAGTTTGTATTCGAAGCTTAATAGTGCAATACCCGCAGTAAGAAAATAAAAAAAAATGCACTTGAGGACTTGGCCCAGCAGAGGAAGGGAAGGGGTTCGAGTCCTCTTTGTGCGCCTGTCAGTCTCATGATATCTTATATATTTATTGGGCTTGCAGGCTATTTAGTAGACTCGGGAATTAGTTGTGGTGGGTGTAAACTGGACCGAACACCCCGATTAAAAAAAAAAAACTGGAAATAGACGGTGATCAGTAGTAGTACTAGAGGATCCTTTGTCACTTAAAATCGTAGACATGGACCAGATCTTGGCTCCTGTGATATAAAAAACAGGCAAGACTACATTTTCGACATTTATTTTATAGTAATCATTGCCAAGGAACGCACGATGGTGTAGATTGATACGAAATTGATAGTTGAGATTCTTTGCCCGAAATAAATAATAATAATAATTAAAAAGAAAAGCTGAAACACTTGATTAACAAATTAACGAAACGTGTTGAATCACTTTTGTGGCAATAAAATCTGATATCTTATTTTCAATTATGAACTGCTTTATTGTTAATTGATTGATTATTCAGTCTCTGTCGTTAATGGGACACTCTACTTGATGTGCATACTTTTCAAAATAGATTTTTATTTTAAAATACATTAAATTATATATATATTTTTAACAATAGCATATCATTTAGTGTTTTTCAAAACAAAATTACTTTTTAGAATTATTTAAAAGCAACAATCTGTCACAGCAATCTCCTGATTAACACTTTTACATTGTTAATTTGACAAGAAAAAACCCTAAAAATACAGATCAATGTAGATCGATTGTTTTTTACTAGAATATACTAAAAATATGATCTATTTTCAATACTTTAACGACTGTCCAGCGCTAACCCTAATTGTTTTTTTTATAATAATAATAAAAAAAATTGTTGGATGTGTTTGCATCCCTTGATGGCCTGCATTATATGCACTCACCAGCTCCTGGCTTTGGAGTTATAAGTGTCCGTCCTCGGTCACTGTCAACCTTGCAGTGCATGGGAATGGCTAAGAGTTTTTTATGGGACTGCCTCTCCACCTGTTTTACTTTTAAAATATAAAAAAAATGATTAAAATTTTTCTTGCGTTAAAAATAATTTTTTTTAAAATAAAAATTATTTATATATAAAAAATACTTTTAAAAAACATATATTAAAAAAACAGCCAAGAAGCAACACCAAACAGGCACACACTGCCATATAAAAAATTATTTTGAAATATCCATTATCTATTGCAGATTTATCTCTAAATAATAAATTTGTAATATTATTGTATTTTTTCTCAAAAAAATCATTAATTTGATCATTAAAGTGTGTTTAAATTCACCAAATATAGTTTTCTTACAAGCATCATGCACTTGTCTTCGGCTATTCTAATAATAAATAATGAATCAGATTATCATAATTAAAAAATTAATTAATTATCAAATGCATAAATTTTGCCTCAAACTATTTGATTTTTTATGGTATCAACAATTACATTTTATGCCACGTAGCTAAAAGATTAATTGATTATTAATTAAAGTTTCTTCATGTTAAAAATGTATTTTTTGTATAATTAAAACCACTTCTCTCGAAATATTGGATAATGCCCTTAATCAACCCATCAATAAATGATTTCCACTTCACCACCACTAGCGGGAGCAAACGTGACTTGCAAAATAATCACACTTCTTTTGTAGTAATTAATTAATTATACAAACTGCTGCCATCAAGAAAGAGGAAGGCAGCACCACAGCTACCATGTTTATGATTACATAATTGAATTGAATTGTCAATACATGATCTAGAGTTGGAGCGTGTTCTCACGGTGATGACCTTAATGTGGCAACTGCCTGAATAATTTTTGGTCAAAAAACAATCATTTTATTAAAAAAAAAATCATGTTATTTAATTTGTCGGGTGCTGTAATATAATTCGTGCTCATCTATCATTTTTACTGTTTTTTCTCTTAAATGGTATTGAAAAACATTAATTTAATTCTCAAAGTTAAAATTTATACAATTGAGCCATTTTGAAACCAAATTAGAGCTAATTAGATCATTTTTGGGCCAACGAATGCTGAGTTGAAAGAAAAAAAGTTCGCATGAAAAACACGGGTGACAGATCTGCAGTGTGCTTGAAAACATTATTTTGATCGTCCAACATTTTAAACTATTAGGTAGTCGGTCCTTATAGTTTTAAAACATTGCATCCTGGTACCCTACCTTATTTCTCTTTTATTAGTTTTCTTTTCAGCAAATGAGAGAGGGTGTTTTTCTCTAAACATTCATAATGATTTGATTTGGGTATTATTTGGCATTGGGATTCACAAATATTTTAAAAAAATATTTATTTTTTATTTTAAATTAAATTTTTGAATATCTTGATCTATATATATTTTATTTATTTAATGATTTATTTATATAAATAATAATTTATTTATTTAATTAATTGTGTGCATAGATTTTTATTTTTATTTTTAAAAGAAGTCTAGTTTGTAGCCACATGTAGAGCAAATAACTATTCTATTAAAAATCATGGAATTAAAAAAAAAGAAAAAAAAAGAGGAAATGATGTGTAAACGTGTCGTTTCAATGTCGGTGAAAAATGGAAATTAACGCAAGTATCATGGTCATGAAATGCAGCCATACAAAAAAGAAAGCGACAAGAGCAACACGAGTAGTACAGTAAGCCCGTGATTCACGCAACCCTAGGAGACTGATTAAACGACACCTGTCGACTTTAGGCCCCCGTGCTCTCAATCTCACCGGTTGTTATCAGTCACTCAACAAAGTTACAGTCAGCAGATAATAATTTTTAACTAGCAAAAACAATCCATGGATGTCTTGCAGGCGTACTATGTCGGAGAGAATGGGTTAGAAGTTATTTTTATTTATTTAAAATTATATATTTTTAAAAATAATTTAGATATTATTATATAAAAATATTGAAAAAAAATTAATTTATTGCATGGAATAAAAATCTGAACTTTTTTTTAAAAATATTTTTGAAACCACCCTCCAGCACCGAAAATTCAAGTCAATTCTTTCTTTCGTTAGATTACCTTTTTATCCTATCCTATCATTTCAGGAGAGAAAAAGGTGAAAAAGGAGAATGTCTAAATGCAAAAATAAGCTGAAAACTCTATAATTGACTGATTTTTTGGAGGGTGAACTTTTAATTTAATTTTATTGTTTGCTTTTCTCTTACAGAAAGAGAGAGAAAAGTAGGTTTTTTTACTTATTATTGTTGTTGGAGTTTAAGGATGTTGTGAAAAAAGTGAAGGACAGTATCTAGCAAGTGGTGCCATTTTGTTTTGGAATTTGCTTCGGTTAATTGAAAGTGGATGGACTTGTGGGGTCCTAATTCAGCAAAGGAAAGAGAAACCTATGGCCTCTTTCGCTGGTGGGAGCTAGGAGCCTTCAAATTCACACATATATTAAATATATTCATTAATATATAGTATAGTAAGTGGTTCATTTTTCAAAAAAAAAGAATATAACTATAATCAAACGTGTAATGAACTTGGTCTTCAAGGAGCATGACAAAGAATTTATTGTTTGCACAATAAATCTTGAGTTCAAGTTAGAGCATGTATCTCTTGTAAGAATCAATAATAATCAGTACTCACCTGGGCTCAAAAAATATATTTTTTGAAGAGTGAGTTTTCTCAAATAAAAAATATTATGAACTTTATTATTAACCTATTATATCATGTCACGTGTGAAAAAATGCGTAGTAGGATGAGATCTTTATTATAAAAAAACTAAAATTTAAAAAAAAATGAAAAAACATTATAATTGATATAGAATATTCAACAAGATATATAATGATCCCATTACTTTTAATTTTGATATAAAAAATAATCTAAAAGATTTTTTTTTCATACTCATCAGAGATTTTATTCATAAAAAGTCGATCGCAAGCTCCATCGTTATAGCCGTTCAAGCATATAGCTATAGCTAATTTAAAGTGAATAGTGAATTTAGCAAAACTTTAAATAGAATTTTTAAAAATACTTAAGAAGCCTATATTTTTTTATTTTCTTATACATGTCTGATAAATGAGAATTGTGGGTCCTTTACCTGGCCTACCAAGCATTTGGTCAAACCTTGTGCAGCTACTTCTTTGTTTTATTTCTTCTTGGAAACTGTGAAGCAAGAGTACAGACCAAGATTTCTCCCCCCCCCCCCCCAGAGATTCACATATTTCTAAAATATTATTTTCTCTATTGTGAAACAATGCAATATATATAAATATACAGAAATACGCGAGACATATATAGAAAAAAAAAACATTTATTCTTTTTTATCATATCAACTTTAATATTTGCACCATGTAAAGATTTATATTTACTTCATAGATAGAGTTTATTTTCTACAAAGAACCTTACCTCCTCCTCCTCTCATGCACGAGCTAAACCTTAACCCCCATGAAAATAGAAGTGGGCCGGTGCTAATGACACCTTTTAATGAAATCACTAAGAGTATGAAGTCATTCTACTAATTATTGACCAAATTATCATGAACATGAACTTCGACTTTTCATGGAACAGTGTAAGTTAAAGCTTTTTAGAGAGGCAAATTATTGCATCACTTCATGATGCAATGGACATACTTTTTTCGAGTGCTTAGAGCTGATTGGGATCCTGCAATACCCCACTAGTACGTGCGTTCATAATTAGTTTACTAAATAAATAGATCACTAATTATTTGACATATTAATTATTGGAGTAATTCATTATTTTTGAGCAAATCAACCTTGCCCAATTTGTCCAATATATATAATTTGGTAGACATTACATTTTAAAAATATATTTTTTTAAAATTATTTTTAGCGGTGCGGAAATATCAAAGCCGAAGCAGCAGGCAGTGCTGGTTTGGTGGATCAGAATTGCTGAAATCTAGTTCATCCTTCTAGTAGCGACGGCAGTGCATGAGCTACCACCTCTTCGGGGAACAAATAAAATTCCCAGATCACTACCTGCTCTGTGAACGCCACTCTATCTGGACAACAACACTAAGATGGATAAAAAAAATAAAACTAAGATGGATAAAAAAATCGTACCAGTCTACGGTAACCGAATTTTTCTTTTCTTTTCTTGTCGTCAAACGTTGTTTCCCTTCAATTATAGCGTTATATGCCTAACTTGATGATGAGTTTGTCAAAATTTGCTGAGGATAGATGAAGTTAAAACAAAATAATAATTAACCTAGGAGGAGAAAAAACATGGCCAATAAAAAAATTCTAGGAAAAAAACTTAGCCATTGTGTTTTTCTTTTTCTATAATCCTTGTATTTTTTTTCAAATTTTAATTTTGATCTAAGCAGTTATTCTTTTATATTTCAAAGTTAGAGAGAACATAAAGAGAAAGTCACCTGAAAATAACAAAGAGAGTGAGAGCTACTGGTTTGGTAACTTCTTAGCAACAAAAAGATAGTGGTTTTTATTTCCAAGCACCCATGAAAAATGAGATGGGTTTGGTTTTTTTTATTTTTTTTATTATTATTGTGTTGATTTTGATATTTTAAAAAAAAATTCTTCTATTTTTGTTTTTTTAATTGATATTAGGTGGCTTGGAAAGGAATTTAGGTATTTTTGAGGTGTTCTTCGACGGTGAAAAAACAAAAACAGGACACTAGTTTATGAACATTTTTTTCTCGAGAGAGAAGCTCCTCATCCCTTCCTACACAAGCATATCCTGTTAAATGACATTTTGAAGCTGTTTGGGAGGGCGGTTGTACTGCCGTTTCTCCAAAATTTGAATATTTTTTTCTATTTTAAATGAATTTTTATTTTGGTGTTTTTAATGTTAACATAAGCATTATATTAGGCAGTAAATTATCAAATACTATATTTAGAAGATTCAAATTGTATTAATTCCTAAATTATAGCCTACAATATCTCACGTACTTAATGCTGAGATATATGTTTCATTGTATATATTCTACAATTCATCAATACAATATTCAAGCTTTTTAGCCTCAATTGACCTATTATTGACATGGTATCAGAGCAGAAGATCCTGCTGTAAACCCTATTATTATTTTTTTCTCTTCTCCTGTACAATGGAGACTACAGACCCGACACCCATGCTTCCTCCTATTCAGATTCCACAAATTCCACCCCAAATTCCACAAAATCCACCCCAAATTCCCATCCAAACTGAATACCCAGCTGCTCAGATAGGTATCAAATTGAATGGTACCAATTATGCTATATGGTCTCAGATCATGGAGATGTATATCTCCGGGAAAGATAAATTGGGGTTTATCAATGGGGATTTACCTCCACCCACACCCACAGACCCAACTTTTAGACAATGGAGAACCGAAAACTCCATTGTCAAAGGGTGGATAATCAACTCAATGGAACCCCATTTGATCGGCAACTTCATCAGATTTCCTACTGCAAAATCAGTGTGGGATTCGATTGCTACCACCTATTTTGATGGGTCAGACACATCTCAAATCTATGAATTGAAGAAGAAAATCACCCAAATGCAACAACACGGAGGAACCCTAGAGAACTACTATAACAGTCTCCAAGGACTGTGGAGAGAAATTGATTTTCGGAGACCCAATCCCATGGTATGTACACATGATATCGAACAATTTAACAAATTACAACAAGAAGATAGGGTGTATACCTTTTTAGATGGGTTGGATGACCGGCTGGATAATGTGAGAGCCGACGTCCTCCAGCTGCAGCCACTACCCACGGTGGAGCAAGCCTATGCACTTGTCCGAAAAGAAGACTCCAGGCAGTCTGTGATGCTTGGACATGCCGGAGTAGGTCTCATCGCAAGAAGAGGGGGGCGACGGGACGACGGCAGTAGGGCAGGAGGAAGAAGACAAGCTGAAAATGGGGACGGGCCGAGAATTAATATATACGGGCCGAATGGAGATGGGCTGAATGGGCTGAGCAGAGATGGGCCGAAAATTACTGCCTACGGGCCGAATGGAGATGGGCTGAGCAGAGATGGGCTTGGGGCTGATAATGGCTATGGGCTGGTAATGGGACATGACCAATATGGGCTGAATAGAGATGGGCTGCGACTGGACCAATCTGGCCCAAATAGAAAATACCCAAGGGACTACGGTCAACCCAAGACCCAAATCGGGTGCACCCATTGCAATAATTCTAAGCATACTCGTGATACATGCTTTAAATTACACGGGTATCCAGACTGGTGGGAGAGTTTTAAAAATAAGAAACTTACAGACAAAAGCAACAAAACAGGTCGAGCAGCCTTGGTAAACACTGAACCTGCACTCTCGGCTAAGCCAATGGTAGACTCTCCAAACCTTCTCTTTGAAGGTCCCTCTACTCTCAGTGATTCAGGTAACTGTGCTATAGCCCTTCTTAGCACCGATCATACTGACTGCAGTGATTGGGTCATTGACTCAGGTGCCACAGATCATATGACACATGATGAGGAAGACTTAATTATTACTTCCATCCCTAAACGCTCTTGTATTGCTAATGCTAATGGGGTGACATACCCAGTTACTGGAGCAGGAACAGTTGCTATTTCTCCGTCTCTTTCGCTATCCAACACATTACTTGTTCCATCATTGTCCAACAAATTATTGTCAGTTGGACAAGTCACCGAGGAGTTAAACTGTTGTGTACTAATGTATCCAACTTTTTGTATTTTTCAGGATATTCTCACCAAGGAGATAATTGGTCGTGGTACTAAAAGAGGGGGGCTCTACTATGTTGATGATATGAGCGTCGGTAAAGCAAACAGTATGCAAGGCATATCAGATGCTCGACAGAAACAGATTTGGCTATGGCATGTTCGGTTAGGGCATCCGTCTTTCAGTTATCTAAAGTATTTGTTTCCCAATTTATTTCAAGATGTGGATTATTTGGATTTTAAGTGTGCTACATGCATTTTTGCTAAAAATCATCGTGTTCCATATCCCCTTAGTCCTCCTCGAAGTACTACACCATTTACTATTATACATTCTGATGTTTGGGGACCCTCACCAATTTCTACTCCATATGGTATTCGTTGGTTTGTCACCTTTATTGATGATTGTACTCGAATGACTTGGCTTTATTTGATGAAAAATAAAAATGAGGTATTCAGTATATTTAAGGTGTTTCATGCCATGGTTCAAACCCAATTTGCATGTAAGATTCAGATTCTCCGCACAGATAATGGTAGGGAATATGATAACCACCTCTTCCACCAGTACTTGCAAACACATGGTCTACTATATGAAACATCTTGTGTTCAAACACCTCAACAAAATGGCATTGCTGAACGGAAAAATCGACACATTCTAGAAACCGCTCGTGCACTCCTTATTGGTGCAAATATGCCCCGCTACCTGTGGAATGAAGCTGTTGTTACTGCAGTATATCTTATGAACAGAATGCCTTCGAGAGTCCTAAACTTCCGAACTCCACTACAAGTTTTGTCCACATACCGACCTCTTCCATCTATATTGATGCTTGCCCCTCGGGTCTTTGGGAGCGTTGCCTTTGTTCACATTCATAAAAATCAGCGCACCAAACTTGATCCATGCGCCATCCGATGTGTGTTCTTGGGATACGGCACACACCAAAAAGGTTATCGGTGTTATCATCCACCTACTCGGCGCATGTATGTTACCATGGATGTCACTTTCTTGGAATCTGACTACTATTTTTCTGAACCGTTATCCACTTCTCCCTTCCAGGGGGAAACATCTCTAGAAAGTGAGAAATGGATAAATCTGGAATTTGAAAAGACCCAAACATCTGTGGAGCCACCCATACAGACAGCAATACAAGACCCATCTGTGGAGCCACCCATACAATCAGCAATACAAGACCCCTCCTCTTTGACAGTACCCGAAGACCAAACTCCTTCTGAGAATATATCTGAGGTAATACAACCAACTTTATCCTCTAATGAAATCAATACTTTTGTTGGATATAAACTCCCTTTCAGGCACAATCGAGGGAAACCTCCAAAACGATACTCCCCAGAGTATGTGGCGGGAAATCCGAGATACCCCATCGCTAATCATGTTTCATCCCACCAATTATCGCAACCTTTGCAAGCCTTTGCCCAACAACTCTCTTCTACACATATTCCTGGAGACATACGGGAAGCATTATCCTCACCAGAATGGTCTCAGGCAATAATGACAGAAATGGAGGCATTGAAAAAAAAATCACACATGGAATCTTGTTCCATTACCAGAAGGAAAAAAAACTGTGGGATGTAGATGGGTGTTCTCTATTAAGCATAAAGCAGATGGAACTATTGAGAGATACAAAGCACGATTGGTGGCGAAAGGATTTACTCAAACATATGGCATAGACTACCAAGAGACTTTCTCTCCAGTAGCCAAATTGACCACGGTTCGAGTTCTACTATCCTTGGCAGTTAATCAGGATTGGCCACTACACCAACTTGATGTGAAGAATGCATTTCTTCATGGAGACCTTGAGGAAGAAGTATACATGGATATTCCACCAGGGTACAACACGAACTCAGCAAAAAGGACAGTATGCAAACTGCAGAAGGCGTTATATGGACTAAAACAGTCACCGCGAGCATGGTTTGGACGATTTACTTCAGCAATGAAGAAATATGGATTCAAACAAAGCAACTCAGATCATACCTTGTTTTTGAAACATAGACAAGGGTATGTAACTGCACTAATAATTTATGTTGATGATATGATAATTACAGGAGATGATACAGAAGAGATTTCTAGACTCCAGAAGAATTTGGCATCTGAATTTGAAATGAAGGATCTTGGGGGGTTGAAATATTTTCTTGGAATTGAGGTGGCAAGATCAACAGGAAACATTTTCCTTTCACAAAGGAAATATGTGTTGGACCTATTATCAGAAACTGGTATGTTAGATTGTAAGCCAGTTGATACTCCGATAGTACAAAATCACGGCTTGAAGGACTGTGCAGATCAAACTCCTACCAACAAGGAGAGATATCAACGATTGGTTGGGAAACTAATCTATCTATCTCATACACGACCTGATATAACTTATGCAGTAAGTTTGGTAAGTCAGTTTATGCACAATCCAAGTGAAGATCATATGAATGCAGTAATCCGAATTCTCAGGTATCTGAAATCTTCTCCAGGAAAAGGCATCATGTTTTCAAAAAATCAACACTTGAATATTGAAGGATACACTGATGCTGATTGGGCAGGAAGCATTACTGACAGAAGGTCCACATCGGGTTACTTTACATTTGTCGGGGGAAATTTGGTCTCATGGAAAAGCAAGAAACAAAAGGTGGTAGCATTATCCAGTGCAGAGGCTGAATTTCGAGGCATGACCAAAGGAATATGTGAAATGTTATGGCTAAGGGAATTGCTCATTGAAGTTGGCTATCCTTCAACTGACGCAATAAGACTGTTTTGTGACAACAAAGCGGCTATAGCGCTCGCACACAACCCAGTACAACATGATAGAACTAAGCATGTAGAAGTAGATCGTCACTTCATCAAAGAAAAACTGGAGGCAAAAATAATTCAGATTCCATTTGTGAAGACTGAAGACCAACTAGCAGATATTTTGACGAAAGCAGTATCTAGTAGAATATTCCACAACTCACTTGACAAGTTGGGTGTTGATGATATCTACTCACCAACTTGAGGGGGAGTGTTAACATAAGCATTATATTAGGCAGTAAATTATCAAATACTATATTTAGAAGATTCAAATTGTATTAATTCCTAAATTATAGCCTACAATATCTCACGTACTTAATGCTGAGATATATGTTTCATTGTATATATTCTACAATTCATCAATACAATATTCAAGCTTTTTAGCCTCAATTGACCTATTATTGACAATTAGGTGGCTTGGAAAGGAATTTAGGTATTTTTGAGGTGTTCTTCGACGGTGAAAAAACAAAAACAGGACACTAGTTTATGAACATTTTTTTCTCGAGAGAGAAGCTCCTCATCCCTTCCTACACAAGCATATCCTGTTAAATGACATTTTGAAGCTGTTTGGGAGGGCGGTTGTACTGCCGTTTCTCCAAAATTTGAATATTTTTTTCTATTTTAAATGAATTTTTATTTTGGTGTTTTTAAATTATTTTGATGTGCTGATGTCAAAAATGATTTTTAAAAAATAAAATAAAAATTATAATTTTTATGTATTTCTAAATAAAAAACATTTTAAAAAACAACCACAACCGCCCTTCCAAACAGGCCCTTTGTAGCTGCGAGTTATTCGACTGCACACAGCACCCAACCTCCATGAATAATTGAGCTCTAATACATGTTAGCTAGGACCTTCAATCAAAACCGCTAAGAATTATTGGACTCTAATAGCTATTGATGTATATGAAAGCACAAACGAAAACACAACTAGAAAGATAAAATTAAAGTCGAAAAAGTATAGATATTTAAAAATTTATAATTTTATTTTTGAGAATAAAAATCTAATATATTTTATTGAAATACAAGCTAAACATCCCTATTTATATCAATCTCAAGTTTATCTTGAAAAGGAAAAGAATCTTAGTCAATAATTATAGAGTTATTTTCTAGAATTCTAAACTAAAAAGAAAATTAACAATATCAGCAATTCCTTGAGAAATTGGGAAAATCTTAAACACACACACCCCTTCGTCAGTTGCATGATCCCTTTGCTAATTTACGATGACACCCGTTTTTTGTTTTTATTTAAATCTTTGGGTTACGCCCTAAAAAAAGCTACATTTCTACGTAGCGTTGATTTGTCTTTGAATTTCAGTTTTAAAGTGAAAAACATCAATTTGATGCTTAAGTTTCACTTTGTCTTATGAGATTGCAACTTCGAAAACAACCAACCACCACCATTTATATAGTTTATCGTCTACACGCATATATAATGTGTATATCTGTACGAGGACCAGAATATATAGAGCTGCTCGAGAAAGAAGAAGACAGCAGGGTATTCTATATATGTTGGTGATCTCCTATTGCCTGTTATTTGGCGTGGTCAAATGTTGTTGTACGTTTTCCTTAATTTCTTTCGCAACCATCTTAATTAATGCCCCTAGTTAATTTTGCAGTTTTATTCCTTTTTACTATTAAGATTTCCCATCACGGTTTACAAGATCTTTATAAAAACAAGAAATGCAAGGGAAATTTCCCATTTCTTCTAAGATGAAGGTGGAAATCCTATCTAGAAAGTTGATAGCTCCATCATCTCCAACAGAACCCTATCTTCAAAAATCACCCATATCATTTTCAGGACAAATTGCTCCATCTCTACGTTCCCCGTATCCTCTTCTATCCAGCCGAAGCTGATCAAGAACATGCCCCTGTCAGCAATAATGAAGAAATTAAGAAGCAAACTGTTGCAACAATCGCTACTAGAAATCTTAACCCTGTTCTATCCAGTAGCAGGCAGATATATAAAAGTTACGCTTCAATTCATTCTAATGATAAGTAAGGTTAATATTTAGACGTCCATGTAAACAAGAGCCTATGAGCTACTTGAGAGAGTAGATCAGCATGAAATTGAGCTACTAATCAACTGGTCCATCTTCTGTACGACTCGGTTTACACCCCTTTGGTCACTGTCCAGTTCAACATGTTTGAATGAAGGTGTAGGTTTTCCTCACAGGATCCTTGATGCATTCTTGGCTTCTGTATTTATTGATGCTTTCGCTGGTGCTTGCCGAATCGGGATTGATAAAGTAGAGTATCGCCCGAATTTTCAACTGGGCTCCATCTTTCCTGCAAGAGATATGACTAACCCTATAGATATTCCACCCGAAGAGATATTAAAAGCAAATCACAAGGCTCTGGTTAAAAGATTTGTTTTTTATGGCGCAGTAATATCAAAGCTGAGCATTCGTTGTCTACTCCTGGTGATTTGGAGCTGCTGAAAAGCCAACCGACACGAGTGACAGTCGTGGTAGCACTGATATTGAATACTCTCATAAAAGTGGCTGAAGCGATCGAGGAATATTGTCCATCGGAGGCCATCGATCCACCTCTAGATTTGCAGTTAACTCGCGTGGGAGAACAACACTACCGATACCTGAAGACTGTTTTGAAAGCTTCATAGGCATCGCAAATGCGAGATTTCCACCAAATGGTGAGAGCAATGTCCAGATTCATGACTTGGTCGGCCGAATCCGTGATGGATTGAGGAGAAGTACCATCTCAGACATTGCATGTGTTTCAAATGCTGACGACTTAGATTTGGTGCCGTGCAATTGTTGGATTTCTACGGTAACAGTTTGTTGTTACTGTCCTTCTACTGTCCTTCTAGATTTCCACAGTAACAGTTTATTGTTATTGCTTTATTAGTTAATTACGCAGCAATTTGTTTTCGATTGCTGACATTCTGTTTTCCTTTATATTCTGTTTTTCCTTTGTATTCGCGTGATCATGCTTTATGCATGACACCTTTCTGTAAAAGGCTATAAAGGCCGGTCACTACTGATTAATCAACACAGAGTGTTTATTACGAAAATTACAACAAGTGGTATCAGAGCTTAAGAAAGGGGTCTGAGCTTGAGTGAGTGAGTCTGAGTGGAGAGAAAAAAAAAACACAAACAGCCATTGCCATTCCTTGAAGCTGTCAACAGAATGACAGAGAGCAATGGTGGGAGCTTTGTGCAAGCAGCTATTCCAAAGTTCGATGGTTACTATGACCATTGGGCAATGCTGATGGAGAACTTCCTAAGATCCAAAGAATACTGGGATCTTATAGAGAAAGGAGTGTCAGGAGTAGCTACACAAGGAGCTGAGACAAGCACAGCTTCCATGGCTGCAACATTGCACGCAACACAGCTGAAGGATTTGAAGGTAAAGAACTACCTCTTCCAAGCAATAGATCGAAATATAATGGAGACTATACTTGACAGAGACACTTCAAAAGGAATTTGGGACTCCATGAAACAAAAATTCCAAGGATCGACGAAGGTAAAGAGAGCACAGCTACAAGCACTCAGGAGAGAATTTGAAACTCTCTACATGAAGGAGGGAGAAACGGTAAATAATTTCTTTGCAAGAACCCTCACCATAGCCAACAAAATGAAGACTCAAGGAGAATCAATGAGTCAAACTATTATCATTGAAAAAGTCTTAAGGTCCATGACTGCCAAGTTTGACTATGTGGTGTGCTCTATTGAAGAGTCAAACGACCTGCACACGATGACCATTGATGAGCTTCAGAGTAGTTTACTGGTTCATGAACAAAGGATGATCTGTCATCGAGGAGAGGAGCAGGCTCTCAAAATTACCTTTGAAGAAAGTCTTAGCAGGAGAGGCAGAGGAGTGTTTAGAGGAAGAGGAAGAGGAAGAGGTCGTGACAGGCAATCATTCAACAAATCTCTTGTTGAATGCTTCAAGTGTCACAGATTAGGGCACTATCAATATGAGTGTCCCACTGGAACCAGAGGAGTGAATTTTGCTGAGTATGATGATGAAGAAGATTTGTTATTAATGATGTATGAGGAAATTACTGATGAGCTGACAGTGAAAACTGAAACTGAAGCAAGTGAGGGAGATGAGCTGACATTGATGGCACATGAAGATGAGCTGACATTGATGGCACATGAAGGAAATGCTAGTGAGAAGACAGTGGAGATTTGGTTCCTTGATTCAGGATGCAGCAACCACATGAGTGGTAATAGAGAATGGTTCTCAAATCTTGATAATCAATTCAGGCGTACCGTGAAGCTAGGTAACAATTACAAAATGATGGTGATGGGGAAGGGAAATGTGCGAATGGAAGTAAATGGAATTATTCAAGTAATATCTGAGGTATACTATATACCTGACTTGAAAAACAACTTGATAAGCATGGGACAACTTCAAGACAAAGGGGTGACAATTCTGATCAAGAATGGAACATGCAAAGTGTTTCATGAAACTAGAGGTATAATCATGCAATCTGATATGAGTCCAAATAGGATGTTTGCTGTGTTTGCATCAATGATACCCGTGATACCCAAGATCACAGCCTGTCTTCAAGCTATGACAGAGGATGAGGGGTTCCTGTGGCACTGCAGATTTGCCCATATCAGCTTCACTGGTTTGAAAACCCTTCAAACTAGAGACATGGTCAGAGGACTACCCACGGCTGGAATGGCTGATGCATCAACTGGTGCAAAAGTGTGCACAACCTGTCTAGCTGGGAAACAACACAGAGAAGTGTTTCCAAAGAAGAGCCTATGGAGAGCTTCACAGAGGCTGCAATTAGTTCACGCAGACATATGTGGTCCATTAAGGCCAGAATCAAACAGCAACAAAAGGTATTTTCTCAGCATTATTGATGATTTCAGTCGCAAAACTTGGATTTATTTTTTGCATGAAAAGTCAGAGGCCTTTACTATGTTCAAAAGGTTTAAAGCATGTGTTGAAAAAGAGATAGGGTCTTATATTAAATGCCTAAGGACAGATAGAGGTGGCGAGTTCATTTCAAATGAATTCAAGGATTTCTGTAATGAACATGGCATATCTAGGCAGTTAACATCAGCTTTCACTCCTCAGCAAAATGGAGTGGCTGAGAGGAAAAATAGGACTATGTTGAACCTAGTACGATGCATTCTCACAGACAAACAAGTCCCAAAGGTTTACTGGCCTGAAGCTGTGAAATGGTGTGTGCATGTGCTTAATAGGAGTCCTACCCTAGCCATTGAATATATAACACCTGAGGAGGCATGGAGTGGCTTGAAGCCTTCGGTGAGTTATTTTAGAGTCTTTGGTTGCTTAGCTCATGTACACATACCTGATCAAAGAAGGATTAAACTGGATAACAAGAGCATTCAATGTGTTCTTTTGGGGGTAAGTGATGAGTCTAAGGCTTATAGACTCCTTGAACCTGTTTCTAAGAAAATAATTGTGAGTAGGGATGTTGTTTTTGAAGAGCATAAGGGATGGAATTGGGATAATAATGATGAAGGGAATATTCCAGATGTACTGGAATGTGGTAATGAAGAAGTGGTCAATGATGCTCAAACTGATGAGTCAAATTCCAGTAAAGAAGCTGGAACCGAGAATGTTGTGGCTAGAAATAATGAAGAAAGATCAGCCTTACCTGAAGCTCTATCCAGTGCTATAGAAGGTGTGCATGCTGAAGCTGGACCAAGTAACACGTGTGCTCAATCAAGTATGGTAGAAGGGTTGCTTGATTCTTCAACTGCAGGGAGGGTAAGAAGAACCCCACACTGGATGCAAGATTATGACACTGGAGATAATCTGTCAGAAGATGAAGAGTTGAATGCCATGATGATCCTAACAGAAGGGGATCCTTCTACATTTGAAGAAGCTGTGAAGAGCAAGAAATGGATAGATGCAATGAATAACAAAATTGAAGCCATTGAGCGCAACAACACTTGGTATCTAACCTCTCTGCCTAAAGATGTGAACAACATTGGAGTCAAGTGGATTTTCAAGACAAAGCTTAATGAAAATGGGGAGATTGATAAATGCAAGGCCAGACTTGTGGCAAAAGGATATGCACAACAATACGGGGTTGACTACACTGAGGTATACGCTCCTGTTGCAAGATTAGACACAATTCGTATAATCATTGCTCTAGCAGCCCAACTAGACTGGAGCATATTTCAACTTGACATCAAGAGTGCATTTTTGCATGGGGACTTAAGTGAAGAAGTATATGTGCAGCAGCCACAGGGATATGAGAAAAGGGGAGAGGAACACAAAGTTTATAAGCTGAACAAGGCCTTTATATGGCCTCAAGCAAGCTCCAAGAGCTTGGTATAGCAAAATTGAAACCTACTTTGCTAAGGAGGGATTCGAAAAATGCTATTGTGAGCACACTCTATTCACCAAACTGGAGGGAGGGAACAAAATGCTGATTGTGAGCCTGTATGTAGATGACTTGATTTTTACTGGAAATGACAAAGACATGTGTGAGAAATTCAAGAAGATGATGATGCTGGAATTTGACATGTCAGATTTGGGAAGAATGAGATACTTCCTAGGGATTGAAGTTTTGCAGAATTCTGAAGGGATTTATATATGCCAGAGAAGGTATGCTCTTGATATTCTAAAACGATTTGGCATGGATAAATGCAATTCTGTTGGAAATCCTATTGTTCCAGGCTGCAGATTATCAAAGGATGAAGAAGGGACTAGGGTTGACGCAAGCATGTTCAAACAGGTGGTTGGCAGCCTCATGTACTTGACTGCAACCAGACCTGACTTAATGTATTGTGTAAGCCTCATAAGCAGATTTATGGCTTGTCCAACCGAGCAGCATTGGTTAGCAGCAAAGAGGTTGCTAAGGTATCTGATGGGTACAATGAACATGGGGATCCTTTATAAGAAAGGGGATTACAAGGAACTTATGGCCTACTCGGATAGTGATTTTGCTGGGGATTTAAATGATCGAAAGAGTACTACAGGGAGTGTGTTCATTCTCAGTTCTGGAGCAGTATCATGGATCTCCAAAAAGCAACCAGTAGTTAGTCTATCAACCACGGAAGCAGAGTACATTGCAGCTGCCTCATGTGCCTGTCAGTGTGTTTGGCTAAGAAGAATTTTGGAGCAGCTTGGGTGTAAGCAGAAGGAATACACCACAATTTTGTGTGATAACAGTTCAAGCATTAAACTCTCCAAGAATCCTGTTCTTCACGGCAGAAGCAAGCATATAGACATTAGGTTTCACTTCTTGCGTGAATTGGTGAAGACTAATGTGGTGAATTTGAGCTACTGCAACACTAAGGATCAAGTAGCTGATATCATGACAAAACCACTCAAATTGGAAGTGTTTCAGAAGCTTCGAGGTCTGCTGGGTGTGTGTGAAATTCCAAATATAAATTGAGTTCAGTTTAGGGGAGGGAATGTTGGATTTCTACAGTAACAGTTTGTTGTTAATGTCCTTCTACTGTCCTTCTAGATTTCCACAGTAACAGTTTATTGTTATTGCTTTATTAGTTAATTACGCAGCAATTAGTTAGCAATTTGTTTTCGATTGCTGACATTCTGTTTTCCTTTATATTATGTTTTTCCTTTGTATTCGCGTGATCATGCTTTATGCATGACACCTTTCTGTAAAAGGCTATAAAGGCCAGTCACTACTGATTAATCAACACAGAGTGTTTATTACGGAAATTACAACAACAATGACATAACAGAGGGAAATTAATGAAGCACAAGAAAAAAGTGAAGTAGATGCCTTTGAGTTTACTAGCTGGTGTCGATTCCCGATGTATGAAGCAGATTTCGGTAGGGGAAAGCCTGGTTGGGTGAGTAAAGCTAGTACTATCCTGTGGAAGTTTTTTCCAAGCTTATGGATACTAAAGATGGTGATGGAATTGAAGCTGGATTGGCTTGGATGAAAAAAAAAACCCAATAAACCAGAATCCATTGCATGACCAAGAAAATATTTCGTGTTTAAGAGGAGAGGTTGAGGGGTAAGAGGCTAATACTTTATTTTATGTTATATGACAAACTACATATCATTTATTGCACAAGAAATTCATATAAAAAGCAAAAAATAAAAATAAAAATACAGGCATGCAGGCTTAACTTTAGCCCACACGCCAGACTGTTTTGTAACATGTTCATGAGTTTTTTGAACTGTTTGTTTGTTCCTTTTCCTTTTCATTAATTTTTTAGTTTTTTTTTTTAATTTTATCATTATAAAGTTTTAATTTATTTTTTAGGTTTTTTAGTTTTTTTTGAATTCCATCATTTACTTTGTTTGGACGCTTATACAGTAAAATTTTGATTTAAAACACAGGCTAACAAAATAGTTGAGTCCAGATTTTTTAAATTTGAGAACCAGAAAGTTTTTAACAATTTAAATACTTTTTTTATGTTTATTTTTTATTCAAGTAACGCAGTCAATAATCTAGTTAATATAAAAAAAACTATGTTTTTAAGATTGCGTTAATACCGATTGAAAATTAAATTAATAAAAAATATTATTTATTATAAGAGAATTTCTGTATTATGATAAAAGAATATTATTTATTATAAATTCTTGTGCTCGATAGTTTTTGCAGTTTTTGAGTTGGAAAAAATATATTAAAAAACTACATATTATAATTTTTTAATAACCAGAATTTTAAAATACAAATTCAATATAATACATGCAAAATACTTTCAAATAATACATGCCACACCGCATTCCACCGAAACAAACGAAACCTAAGTGTTTCCGGCTATATTGAAGCAGTAACCCTTAAAAACCTTCTGGGCCTTTTCACAACGTCAACGACAACACCCCCACATCCATTAACTTAAAAACCAAATCTCCTTCACATCCTCCCTCTCTCTCATGGGTTTTGGACCGTTAATAATACCCTAATCAAATCTCTCTCCAAAATCCCTCTCGATTCTCTTTCTGGGTCTCAATTTTTTCTTAAAAACTCAGACTTTCTTGCAATATCCCTTCTCTTGTCATCTCTTCGATTTCTCAAAATGGGTAAAAATCAAGCTTACAAAGCTATGCAGAGATCCAGGCTTGGCTCCAGCTCTGCTGGTCCTGAAGAGATTGAAGATGGCATGGTTTGTCCCGTTCCATACTATTCTTTAAATCCCCATCTTCAATTTTCTATATTTTATTATTATATTGCTTGTTGCCTCGTAATTTTTGTGATAAAGTTTTGTTCTTTGCTTTTATTTTTGTTGCTTTGCTTAATGTTTAGTGTTTATTGAATAATTTTTGTCAATGGATTAACAGTACTGTTTCTATTGTTAAATTCTTATCGTGGATTCGTGAGCATGGTTATTGGCTTATTGATATTAATAAGATGCCGGGAAAGTTGGATGCTATGGGGCAGCTAAGAATCTGAGTTTTGTAAGCATCTAGGTTAATTTATTTAATTGTATATTCTTTTTTGGGATTTGAGTGGTAGTTAATTGATTTGGTAAACACTAACTGTAGGCTCCTTTAACTGTTTTATCATCCTGGTGGGTGGTTAAGAGTAAAAGTGTACCATTGTACCTGGGATGGTGTATAATGTTTCTTGAAGCTTATCTTGTTGCTGTATAGCCTTGAGCTGCTCTGATGTGATGCTATGCAGGCTGCTTTTTGCTTGTTGAATTGTTGTTCCGGTTACTTCTTAAACAATGTTGTTTCCTTCTTGTTGTAAAATAGTTTAACTTGCATTGTTATAAGACCTTTTCAAGGATGATCCTTTAACTTTGATTTCTTAGAGATAGGCCATCCTAACTATTGGGAATATGTCATTAACGCTTATATGTGAAGAAAAAAGAACTGAGGCATGACGGTATGACTAAGCAATTTTTTCTGCATCTTTGAGCATGCTTGTTTATAGTATTAAGTGCAATAACTTAGGTTTTTGGGTGCTGTAACTGTGTGTGCGTATAAAGAAATGAAGAGATATGGGTGCGCAGTTAAGTGTAGTTGTATTTTGAATGCGTCTTCTTTACTATTTTTATTTTCATGGAACATTTCTGATGAGGCGAGTCGCAGGTGGATGGTTCTTTTCATTCACCAGAGTGGCATGCTGCTCGTTTGGCCAGCCTTAATACAACTCACACCGTAACCTGGGAAGAGTTCAAGAAGAAGCAAAAGGTAATAATCTGTGGATATGCTATCTTTTCTCTCAACTATTTTGCTGTTTTTGCAACTATTAGTTGTGCATCATATTTTCTTTTGACATGATTGATGCATGCTTAAACACACTGATGCATGCTTAAACATATTGATGCTGTTTTAAATGATGATTCAATATTTTTAGATTTTTTATGAAAGCTGAAATTGTGCTCTGTGTTTGATTTATTAGGAGGATGAAATGAGAAAGGGGGAACTAGAAGCGGATAAGGATAGAATGATGAGGGA
This sequence comes from Salix brachista, assembly GCA_009078335.1. Lineage (NCBI taxonomy): Eukaryota > Viridiplantae > Streptophyta > Magnoliopsida > Malpighiales > Salicaceae > Salix > Salix brachista. Next base: position 12,595,720 of record CM018578.1, on the reverse strand, counting down.
GTACCGAGCTCAATTGGATGCTGAAAGGGCACGCAAACTTGCTCATGGACGGAATCACTCTGGTAGCAAATCCAGTCATAAAAAGGGTATGTATATGGATCTAACTTGTTCCTGTGTAACCATCCTCTTCTCCACTTCTAAATTTGAGATTTACTCTTGCAGATAAAAAGGACAGAGATTCAAAGAAACGCAGCAGCAAAAAAAGAAAGGTGCCCTTTTCTAATAACTTTACTTTTTAATCAAATGCAATGTCTAGACTCTAGAATATTAAATTTTATGTGACTCAAAGCTACGATGCCTAATTTGATTTTATCAATATTTCCTTATTGAAAAGTCCATGTTACTTTTTTGGGCTAGTTTTTTCTTAATGAAACTAAATACTCCTAGAATAATATCTCCTTATGCAGAATAGGTGGTCCTCCATGTGCCATTGATGGTCAGATAAGATCTTGTTATCTGATCAAGGCATCATGACTCCTGGTAGACCAATTGTCATTCAGAGATTTTTGGTTCATCATCTGGAAAGAAGTTCCACATTAGAGAGTTTGGCTGGTTAGCCCTGTGAAGTTCTCCCTGGGTGCTTATTGTTAGTAGAATGTAGCTAGTTTTCTTGTCTTGCTGTTGCATGAATTTGTTTCTGTTTCTTGTCTGCCAAATGCATATGTGCTTTTATCAAGTGTCTACTGTATAGTCTTCTTGATTGATCATCACTATCCTCCCTTACTTCCATCTCTACTCCTATGAATATCTCATTCCTTTGGTATATAAACTCAAAATGGATCCTGATCTTGCATTACCTTGCAGCATTCGAGGCAGAGGTCTGATGATTCTAGCTCATCCAGTGCATCCCTGGATTCTTCAAGTAGTGAAGATGAGAGGGAATCAAAAAGATCAAAGTCAAGGTCTAGAAAAACAAAGAAGGAAAAGAAGCGCAAGTCAAGAACCAAGCACTCTAGAATTGATGACGAAGAGGCTGCTGGGCCTGTGCCTCTTTCTAAATTCTTTGGAAGCTTGAAGAACTAATGGCGTGATCAAAGATTATCTAGGGTACCTACAGATGTCTCTTCCCATAAGAGGATATCAATAGCCTTGTTCTTTATAGCAATTTTTCCAGCAATTTGCTTTGAGCAAATATATTTCCAATTGCTTCTTCCTTTTCAAGTCACTGGGCTTGTAATGCCATTAATATGATTTCAATTTTTTCTCAAAAATTCCCTCCCGACACTTCTCAGAATTTATGATAGTACACTTTCTTTCAGAGTATTATGATAATACACTATTTATGAAGTATGTGAGATGTATCACATAAATTGAGCAGTGTTATAAATTTGAACACAAAAATCGAGTTTATGCTGTGATGTTCCTGCTGGTAGTTCAACAAAGCAAAGAATCCTGTAGTTTTCCTTTCTGTTTTAACTGACATAAACATGAGAAGTGAAAACATATTTAGGATAGTGAATAATTGCACCATGCGAAGGCTATCATAGGGCATAGTCCAAGAATTGTAAGACACGGATAAATTAGAAGCTGGCACGCTGACCAGTGATACATAATATTTCATATGTTGAAGTTAATGCCAGGAAAAAAGTTGGCTCAATTCATTAGAACAACACAGAGACAGCCGATACAAACACCATTTCAATTGTTTTGTTCCCCTGAATTCTGTCCATAACAAATAATTCGATTCAGGAACCACCCGGTTTTGGATGGAACGTATTTACACCATGAAAGAAATCACTAGAAAACATATAAATCAAGGAAATCAGGCTGATCAGTCACAATGATTAAATGACTCATTGTCACTAGTTCTGGTATTCAGGGTTGAATGCAAGGGCTTCCCGATAAATAAGTTCCTTCATCTGTTCTTCACTCAGTGCATGCTGCTCAAAGTCAAAGTTGAAGGGGGTCATGCAGATTGGTTCGTCACTGATGTCGTGAAGCGATGTTAAGTATGGATGAGCAAGTGCATCCTCAACTGCAACAAATCAAGAAAGGATATTATCTGACGATCATTTCAGAAATCTACAATAACAATTTTACGTGAAAGAGGAGAAATATCATGCAGGATATCAGAATAAGGTAATATCATAACATGTAACAATATCATGTTCACCAACAAAAAACAAATCAGTTAAGGAAAAGCTATAGATGCACTTAAGTAATGCTTGGTTACTATCTTGATACAAGAAAGACAGCGAAGGGAACCTCCTATAACTGTTTCAAAAACGAATTTATTTTATGTCGTCATCTCCGTTCTTCCGACAAAATACATTCTTGTCCTTTCTGCAGCTAACCAAATGGAAACTTTAGGCACACGTTAAGATGGTAGTTAAATGTTACTGTAATTATACAATTTTAGATTTTTATCTTTTACCGTTATCTACTCGTGAATTTATTAGCCATTGAATAATAGAAGTGTAATTCTATTAAAGTCTAGTTTAATTGGAGTCAAGTTCCAGTTGGTATGGATGATCAATCCAAGTGAGATCTAGATTATTGCATGTTTACCTCATCAGAAAAAAGTATCTCCTATTCACCTGAGAAAATGTAACTCCTATTTACTTAACCTAAACATCCCAGGACATCTGTTGTATGTTTCAAAATTTCTCCTAACTGAACATTGGCGTTCTTCTCTGAAGACTGGGTATAATTAGACTTTCGCACACAGAATTCTATAAAGGGATACTGTGACAAAGATTCAGCGACCCCACATGATAGAAAGTCAGCAAACCGATTCCTGTTTTTCAAAGGTCAGCACAGCGTGGGTTGATAGCTGCACAGAAGACTTAGACTTGCATAGTTACATTTTAGCAACAGGGCGGCAATCCAAAAGTTAAGTTGACCATATGATAAGAAAAACAAAAGGTAAGTTGACGCATGCCCTAGACCACTTCACATAGGATGCTGGAAGTATTCCTTTCCTAGACAATCCCTAACGGAAACTAGAACTGTGCCCCCAATCTGAGGTCCAGTCACAAAAATATGTTCTAGTTCCTACAAAATTGAAAGCAACAAAAATGATCTCTGCTCGCCCAAATGCAGTAATGCATGGACATCTTTGATATTAACAGTTTTGGCAAATACTGATGCAATGGCATTTTCTCCACTCCCCTCCTCCAAGTCTCACTCCACTCATTTACATGCCTCAATACCATGACTTCCACTTATCTAAGTGAGACAAACCATATGGGCTTATACACTACTGCCAGATACAAGGAAACTTTGGATGGAGGGAACAAAGGTATAGGGGGAGAGAGGCTTCATCAATTGGTACTAAAACCATTGCAGGTTGGAGTTCCATTGAATACCATGTATCAATGAGTTTTATAGTCAAAACAATGAAAACTCAAATTGCCTGTTGCGCAATCGGATGCAGAGTTGTATTTCCCAAAAAATATAATTTATTTGAAGCAAAGGCTAGAAAGTAAAACTAGGGTTTTCAATTCTCAAAGTCACTCATGACATTAATTGCTAAATAAACAATCAATGTAAAACTATAATTAACAATCAAAGAACCACAATATCCCATTTCCAATCTCCTAAGATAATACACATCAACTAGGCAATATGAATCATTTATGACAGACCAAAGACCAAGAAAAATAAGACAAAAATTAACATGAGAAATCCCAATGGTGTTGACACACTGAAGGTCAAGTAAACAAAAACTCACCAGTAATCCTCTGTCTGGGATCAAAAGTCAACATCTTTTCAATAAGATCAATAGCTGCCGGGTGAACAGTTGGAAATTTTTCAGTGAACGACTGACGGCGATGAAGTGGCAGTTGCCTAATGTATCTCTTTGCATTTTCATTCAAAAACCCCAACTCGGCCTCTGATGGGGTGCCAATCAGCTGCAAGGATTAGTAATGATCAATCATAAATTGCAAGACTTTGTATTGAGAAGATGACACATGGATACTATATATCCATATGCCTATTTGAAAACAAGTAACTAGTTGCTGCACACATTTGACTGAATTTGTAATGGCATATAATAATCAAGAACCAGAGAGATATAACTAAAGGCCACTTAAAGGTGTCTATCTAAGAAATGGAGCCAAAATAACTACTTTCAGGTCAAGATTACCGCACAATGGTTTACACTACAAATTCTTTTCAAGATTGTGAAAAAAAAGAAAGAAGAGATTGCCCCCCTTGTTTTCAAAAGGATAAAAGGCATAACATTTGATGGATTATCAATAAACTCAAGTCAGATGTGATCCTAAAACTTTTTCAGCAGATAGGAATAGACAACAGAAATTTAACAATTAATTTACCTCCATAAGCAAACGAAGCTGATGCACATGATCTCGGCCAGGAAATAGGGGCTTTCGATCCATCAGCTCCATGAATACACAACCAACTGACCATACATCAATAGCTGCAGTGTAATCTGAGGAGTTCAAGAGCAGCTCAGGTGCTCGATACCATCTTGTAACAACATATTCTGTCATGAAATCACTTTCCGAGGTGACACGAGCCAGACCAAAATCACATATCTTCAAGTCACAATTGGCGTTCAGGAGGAGATTGCTAGGTTTTAAATCTCTATGCAGGACATTTGCAGAATGTATATATTTCAATCCTCGGAGTATCTGATACAGGAAATACTGCGCAAAATAAAAATAGAAGAATATTTTCAGTCCTTAGCGTTCTGGCTTAGTTTGATAAAGTAAAATTAAGGAAATATACCAATGTATTTAGTTGAGCTTGCCAAATTACATTTGTATCCAAAAAAACAACCTACTGTTATACCCTTTTGTCATGCAAGGCTCACGAGAAATTCAATGCTGACTAGACCTCTCATTACTCAGGTTTTTTTCTCATATGCCAAAGAATATGAAAAGACCATATTGACCACATAAATCATTTATCTTAAAATGGAATATTGAGTGAGAAAAATACATGATGGGCTGTCAATCAGATATAAGAGTAGCCCTAGATGGAGGCATATTAAGACCAAGGAGATGAGAAAATTCAGATAACTAGCATAAAGTTTTGGGTTGTTTTCTTCCCTTTGCTTCCAGTACTTATTGTTAAGGAATCATTTCACCTAAAAGCTTAAGCCGTTAGGTAAGGCCCCAGAATATAATTTATATTATTCTATAACACTTATCTCAATATAGAGCAAATATTTAATACTAACCTGACAATGCTCTTCTGATAATACTTGATTGGAGCGAATGATCTGATGCAGGTCAGTGTCCATTAACTCATATGCAATATAAACATCATTAAATAATTCCCTCTGCGACGGAGGAATTATATCCCTGATTGCTACAACCTACACGGCAATGACAAATGATGTAACATAAAATATCATCAAAGTCATAACAATGCCTCTTTCTCCCATAAAACTTTCCCTTTGTTGACGAAAGGGAACAAACTTTGTTTCATTTCCGAGTTTATGGATTCGATTCAGTCAGCATTACGACAAAATCAAAAGGACGGCTATACCGAAAGGATGGAAACAGCTCAAAACCCTATGTTTTACAGACCAATGGTTAAAAGCCATCTGATGCCACCTCATATAGTTTTAGATTATATCTATGAGAATCGTTTAACTAAATCATTACCAGCTTCAACCTAGGTCATGGTCTTAACTTCATTTTCAATAATCCGATGAAGACTATCCAGTCATGTACTTTCATTGGAGTACCATTGAGATTAGAGTTAAGAGAAAAGTGCCATGAACGGGCTACCAAATATGACTAATTGTGATACAACAATCATATTAACTGTCATCACACAGTTTCCTATTTGAAATGCAAACTCTAATGTCTCTAAATGGAAGCTAGGCTAATAATATCCACTCTGGCTTCATGTCTACCAGAGCAAAATTATTCAATCATATTCTCAATTGGATACTTTTATTGATTGATCACCAAATTTACCTATTTATCACTCTCGTCATTTCATCAAAAACCCTACAAACTACAACACTTTGGCGCGAAACATAATGAGCATCAATAAAACTAATCAATTACTCACTGACATTTTCATGATCCATGTGGCGAAGCAACTTGATCTCACGAAGTGTCCTCTTCGCATCAATCTTATTATCAAATGCATTTGCTATCTTCTTTATTGCCACATGCTCATTTGTCTCAGAATTCAACGCCGAACTATCAAACAAAAAACATCAACACCACATAATCAACAAAAGCTCTAATTCATTCCTTAAAAGAACCCACAGAAAATCAATCCATAAACAGACAATATTTCACATTTATCCAAAAACAAACAATAAAATCCACAAATTATCACAAAAGCACCTCAAAAAACACATATTTTGCATCATGTCACCAAACTTCACCTCAAAGCACGCCAAAAAAACAAAACTTTTATATAAAGAAAAATACTGGGTTTTATCCATTAATTAATAAACAAAACCCTCAACCTATCCAAAACCAAACAACGAAAACACAAATATAAATGAAAAAAAACAAAGTGGGATCTTCTTTAAAGAGAGAGATTAGTTACCAGACGATGCCATAAGCCCCTTTACCAATAGGCATAATAGGAGGTTTATACTTAGCAGTAACTTCAAATATATTTCCAAAAATATTATATTGTATAAACCTCCCTCCATGACTCAACGTTGCCGGTATATTCTCCATCCCTCCACCTCCTCCTCCTCCCGTAGGTTGTGGTGGAGCCTGCTCTTGTTGCGGGACATCCGACATCTCTGTATCCGCCGTACCTCCACCGTCCATATCTGAATTAGTTGCTGAAAGTGCCTGTCTTTTGGGTTTCTGTTATGGTCAAAATCAAAATCAGATCTAATAAAAATGCTTTCTTTTTATTATAAAAAAAAATAGAGAGAGAGAAATGGTAACTGTACTATGCTTTTTGTTGCTGTCCTTGCTTTTGTTTATCTGTCTTTGTTAGTGTTTTTTGTCTTAGCAAACACAAAATTTACACGTGTGGGACTTGGATTTTCTTTCTTTACTTTTTTCTTTTATTGCGTTGGCTTAAAACAAATAAAAATTAATTTTATCTCTTTGATTTATATACTTTTTTTTTGTTAAGTATATTAAACCTATTTTTACAATAAATTAATAATTTTTTTACTTGATGAAATAAATTATATACACTAATATTAATATTTTTTATTCTTTTTAAAACTAAACTTTAATTAATTTAAAAAAATAATAAAACTTACCATATAATATAAAATCACGTGTGTTTATGCATGATCATCATACGTAAAAAAAGCTAATTTTTATGAGATTTTTGTTGGTTATCTTTCTTAATTATTTGTGATGTAAGCTTGATGCTAGGTTAATAAAATAAAAATCATAAATTCAAATAAATTGTTTTTTTATCTAGTTTTTTTTTTTTTTTGGGAAATTCAAGCTAGAAAAGAAGGCATGGTGGGAAAGTCTATTTTAGTTGTATTGGACCATTGCTAGGGCAAGAAAGGAAGAAGACAATCTGAGCAAGTCTACATTAACAAGATTTTATTAGAAGATTGGAATTAATTCCTCAACAAAGTGGAAAATAATGCTAGTCAACCTTAACAAGATGACTTCAAACTTTCTCAAAATAAAAAATAAAAAGGTTTTCAACTCAAAAGATTTTTTTCTTTCACATTTGATGGGAAGCATAGAATTTTGTGACTATTTAACTAAGAAAATAAAATAATATTTAAATTTACTATAAATAAATTCAGAGTCAATCTTTCTCAACTGCTCCATAGATAGATTACTTCTTGTGTAGATAGAATGATTCCTTACCATGGTGCATCCACACCAGGAAAGAAATTGTTTCCTATAAAAATTCAACTATATTAAAAAAAAAAAATACATGGAATTTTTCAAGAAGAATACTCTATAAAATTAGCATCTCTCATTGTTTATTTAGTGATGCTAATTACATGGTTTATTGTTTATTTATTAGGATAAATTAAGGTTTAAAATAGGAGTTGTAATGCTAATTTTTTTGCCTGTAAAGAAACTAATAATAGAATTAATTTTGGGATTTTTCTTGAATAAACTGGAGGATTTACTATAATAAATCTCTCTAATAAATTGTTTGTCCTGTATAATTATGGTGGAACCTTGATTTGTCTATATGAACAACTTATTTCATTTTAATTAATCGAAGCTATTTATATTATAACTTCTTGAAGTGAATAAATAAATATAATTAAGGTTTTTTTTTTTATATATATAATTTTTGAGATAGAAGTGTTTGATAAAACTCTATCTTTTAAGAAAAAACAAGGTTTTCCAGTATTTAAAAAAGAGTCATGACCTGCCAACCTGCCATCGAAGAATGCAAGAACATCTTCTCCTTTGTTAACTAAACTTGCAAGCTGGAAAGGGAAGTAGTCTTCTTCTGTCCCATCATCAAAATATTCACTGTTTCTCCTTCCGGAGATGATTTCAAAAAGCAGCATTCCATAGCCAAAATCTTCTGCTTTTGGAGTGATGGCTTCACCTGAAATCCATTCTGGTGCTGGGTAGCCTCTCTCTAGTTCCTCTTATGGTTGTCAGGACTCGGCTAAAGTCTCGGCCCATGATCTTTGCAACGCCTAAATCAGCTGCCCATGGGTTGTATTCTGCATCTGATAGAATGCTCACAATGGATGATGCTATCTCTGCAGCAGTCCCAACTGCAATATGATATCTGCTTTTCCAATCTAGAGTCTTGGCACTCTTGAAATAAAAAGTGCTTCCAAGGAACCATTTCGGCATGTAATCATAAACCAAGAATCTTTTTGAAGCTTCCACGCAAAGCCCCTGTGGGCGGAGTTGTTCCAATGGTTTTCACTTCTGTGATGAATTGTTTCTCACCTTGCTGAAGACTTACGAGTTGCTTCACTGCTATTGCAGTTGAATTGGACAATTTCCCTTTGAAAACTGAACCGAAACCTCCTCCCCCAAGTTTCTCAGAGAATTTCTTTCTTTGTTGCTCTTCTCAGCTCTTTGTATTTGAAAACTGCCTCATATGCACTAGCAGGACTGATTCTTATAGTTATTGAGCTATCTGGATCATGCTAACCAGATATTTCTTTGTAAAATTAGAACCCTTCGACGAATTAGTTGACCATACTGAATGTTTAGACTGGTTGAGCAAGACTAAGTTTCCATCCTCAAGAAGTCTCAATCCTGACAAAGATGGGTTCGATACAGGATGCTCTCTATTTATAAACCCAAACCACAGATGATTTGACAGCCTTTTGTAACTTATGCCAATGTAATGGTTTCGAGAATTATTTGTCGGAAAGAAACCTTCAAAATCTCCATTAGGGGAGGTTATAAGTGTTTGGTTTCCAGATAGAGACTGGCCTGAAGAGATGGTTTCCAGTGTGATGAATTAGAATATAGTTTTTGAAGTCGACTACACTGCTAAATATAATCAGCTGAATTATTACAAGAATTTATAAAAAAAAACAAAATATGTTGAAGTGTTGGAACTAGGAAGATAACATTTGATTCAATTTTTGACTTTCATATATGCTAATGTCTCTAGCATGATTTGTGTGTGGACCCAATTGCATCCATTTTTCAAGTGTAACTTATTATGTCAATCTCAAATGTGGCCCTTTATTATGTCAAGAAATGACTGCAACAAAATAGTTCTGGCCTCAGTATTCTTTTGGATTCTTGACCTTAATAGTATTTAATGCCTTGTTTATTTATTCAAACATTCTTGTTTGATCTTGGCAGAAAAACATATGCCAAGACAAGTGTTCTATCTACAGGAGTGGTATACATTAGCTGAAACCCTGAAACTAACAGATAATCCAAACAGCTAGAAATGAAGTTTAACATTGTTTAATGGAACTGTCAAATAATATATTTTTAATTTTTTAAAATTAATTTTGGATATTAGTATATTAAAACAATTTAAAACAACAACAATAATAATTTAAAGCTAGAAACAAATTAAAAAATCTTACAAAGCATTATCCAACAACAATTCCAAACAGTGTTAATAGAACATCTCACTTCATGTGCATGATCATATCACAATCATTTATTAAGGTTTAGCTTGGCTGCATTTAAACTTTTTTGAATTTTATATTTTTTTTTTTATGTTTTTAGATCATTTTAATATGCTAATATAAAAAACAGTTTTATTTTTAAAATATTATTTTAATACATTTACAAATAAAAAAACATTTTATAAACAATTTTACCACACACACTACTAAACAGGCAATAGCACAACATACAAGAAATCATTGAAAACAAGAATGTAGTGAAAAGAAATTGTTGACATGGTTAACTTCAGGGCCTTTGGTAGAGCCACTGATACATGAAAAATCTATAATCCTATCCATCGCCTATGCAGAATGGTATACGGCTGTCAACTTATTGCGGAATAAATAAATAAAATAGGATCCCTTGTTTAAGAGAAATAAATGGAGATAATAAACGAAGCAAAACAAAAAGTAGACACCAACGTTTTCCATTGCATAATGTAAATCAAATGGAGGACGGCTGCCACTCAAGTGTTTCACCTGCAGACATTGGAACAATATCTCCAAATGAAAATGAGAAAGACTCTGGAACTTTCCATGGAGTCCTCGTCAGTTTGATCTTTGAGGTGTTTCTTGGAAGTCCATAGAAATCTGGTCCATTAAAGCTTGTAAATGCCTCCAGCTTGTCAAGTGCACCAGCCTTAAAGCAACATCACCATTAATTTAGTTATCATGAAAGCAGCACGTTTAGGGCAAACCATTAATATGGACGCGCAATAGCAGCAGCAGGCAACATTTCACCAAATCACAGACAATCATCAAGTATTTCACCAATCACATGCAAAATTTCATCATAAAATGTGCCAAACTAGTAGCCCAGATAAGGAATTCGCTACAGAATAGATGCAGCAGAAACTTACCTCTTCGAAAACCTTGGCGTATAGAGATATAGCAACAGGAGCATTATAGATTCCAGCACATCCACAAGGACTTTCTTTCCTTCGTTTCTCATGCGGTGCGCTGTCAGTTCCAAGGAAGAATTTTTTATCTCCACTGGTCACAGCTGAAACAATAGCCTGCCCTGGATGAGTAATATAAAAGCACATTAGCTTGTGAGAAAACAGTCACAAAGATGCATAATATGGAAAAAAAATCTTGTATTTTCTTCTCCTTATTAATCCTTATTAAATAAGTACAATCCCCACAAAGAGAACTATTATATTGACATTAAAACTAATTGGAATACCATAAAATGCTGCAACCAAACCAGCTTTTCAAACACTACAAGCGAGGAAGCCTAGGGATTCAGCATTTCCAAAAGCAATTAGTTGCAAAGTATGTAAAAGATTTAAGGAGACAAACTGTGAATTTCTCGTTTGAGCACTGGAAGGCAGTAATTGTGAGGCTGCAGTCCTCCTTGAAAGAGAGCATTTCTATTGAGAAGTAGATGCTGTGGAGTAACAGTTGCCGCCACAGATCCTAAAGAATTAAATCGAAAGTTAGATAATCATCTGCATACAAGTGTTAAAAAGTCAACAACAATCATGGTAAGAATAGCAAAATTAATTCATGTAAGTGAGCAAGCATACCATAGCTACAAGACTCGACAAACCTAACAGCTTCCATTGTAGTGATATGCTCCATTACAACCTTTAGCTGTGGAAGCCTTTGGATTAAAGGTTGTAAAATAGTGTCAATGAAGACTTTTTCACGATCAAACACATCAACATCAGGATCAGTAACCTCTCCATGAACCTGTGAGTACAATGCCCAATCACATTAAAATCAGCTATAAAATCACACAGAAAAAATGCTAATCTAAAATCATTTTTTAGCATCGAATCTTAAGCTACATCTCAAAAAAGTGCCAAGCATAGCCATCCAATCACTTAGCAAGAAACAAAAGAATAAATTCATTACCTATACTCTAAAACGCATGGTTTTTTCACTATTTACTAGTTGGGCACAAGTTTTTGTTTTTTTATTTTGTCCTCGATTTCCCCGAGCAATTTCATCGTAATTTAAGACCAATTGATTTTGATTTTTTAAGAAAGGATGAGATTGAAAGAGAGACTAAAATGAAAAAGATGTTAAACATGGATGGCATGCCAAGAGTTTAGAACTAAATACAATTTAGTTCTCCAACTTTAAAAATCATGCACATTATATGATTTTGAGACCTCAATATTTTTCAAATTCACTTTTGGTACAAAAAATTATTTTTGTTATTTTTTAGTTCATAGTTGAGTGGAGTGAGAAAGGTCACCGAATTTCGGCAGTAGAGAGAAAAACATATGATTGACACCGATTTAGGCCACCAAAACAAATAAAATTTAATGATACTACTAAAACAATCTTTACTTTTTTAGTATATTTTTTAAAAAATTTAAAATAAATTCAGTCCAGCTCATTGCAGAGCACGTGAAGTAGAAAGGCAAAAAAGAGAGAGAGAGAGAGAGAGCCTACTAATAACATGGCCACAAGTCAATACGATAAAATTACCAGTAAAGGCATATTCTGCTCAGCCATCTCCTCTAGCACAGGTAGACATTTTCCAAAAAGATCAGTAACACCATCTTGAGAATTCGTTGTAGCCCCAGCAGGATATAACTTCACAGCAAAAACTACCCCGCTTTCTCCTGTCAAAATAATCAGAGCATTATCAATGAAACAACAGAATCCACACTATAACCATTAGAGCATAAAAGAGAAGAAACCAACATATTTTAATTAAAAATAATAATAACAAACCTGCTTATATGACTGTAAAAATAATAATATTCAAATGGATTTATTACAACCAATCAACATTTTTCTAAATCATTTCTCAACAAGTTCTTCCTACTCTATAAAGCTAGTATTTGCTAATTCTACAACCACATTCTACTAAATTTGCAAATGCAATCAAAATAAACCTACTTGCAAGCTTAATCTCACGAGGGCTTGTGGTATCTGTCAAATAAAGTGTCATCAATGGACTAAAAACACTATCGGCAGGCAATGCTTTCAAGATAGATTCACGGTAAGCAACAGCAGCAGCAGTGGACGTAATAGGAGGCTTCAAATTTGGCATCACAATCGCCCTCCCAAAACTACTAGCACTGCATAACAACACATCATAAAAATCAAGCCATAACCAATCAAATTAACCAAAGCAAAAGAAACGTGCTTTTTAATTAGAAAAAGAAAACAATAACCTGTGAGGGACAACAGCTTGAAGAACTTCACCATCACGTAAATGAAGATGCCAATCATCAGGTTGAGTTATAGTAAGCTCCATTTTTGAAGCTTTACACTTGAACTGCCTAGATCCTTCAATTTTTGAAGATGGGAGATTCAGTACCTGTATCACAATAAAGAAAGCAACAACAAGGTTAGTAGGATTATTCATCCGGGTCAAATTTAAATTTTCTTATTATCAGGAAAGCGAAGTTCTTGAAGAAAAAAGATTCAAACTTTGAATGATAAAACTGAAGTCTTTATCATTCCATATGCCACCATTTGACAAGATATATGTTTAGGGATCAGAAACTTAATTCTGTGAGAAGAACGAAGGAAAAGAGAGCAAAGTTTGCATTGCGGATTTAAGTCAGGCAATTAATCAAACAGGTTATGTGCTAAAGGAGCAGAAACAGAACATGAAACACACTCTCGGTGGTCCTGTAGATTCAAATAAAAAAAAAGGCTCCACACACTTAACACACGAGGATAACAGTTTAATAATGAGGGATGAATGCATGGACGACAAGTCCCTTTATTTCGAAGAATGTCCAAGTCCCTTTTTTTAGAAGAATGACAGGTCGTTTTCGCGGTGGAAAGAAAACTCACCAGTGAGGCATAAGGGGGTGGGATGTTATTGCTGCCGCTTCTTTAGCGGTCCAAAACAATCAGAATCGCTTGATTTTGGTCTTTGTTTGGAGAGATGAAGGTGTTAATTCATCGAGATAGTTTGAAGTTTATGCAAAGTTACATTCAGAGAGATTTAGTGTAATATTTATTCTCAGCGTTACTGTTTAGATAGCAATCAATTATTTTATTTATTTATTTGGTATACGAGAGATATAGAATATATATATGTTTTTGTTTTTTATGTTTTTAAAATATAAAATAGTTATTTTAAATTTCTATTAGAAATAGATTCATTTTATCTTCAATATCATCGACAAGAAGCTCAAATTCAATGAGAACAGAGCCAAGAAAAGTAGAGAGAACAAAGAAGCAGATAGGTAATTATTGAGAAAAAGAGAGATTGTCATCTTGGGTTGAAAATCAAGCTTGCCCCTGTTGTTATTGCCGCATTTTTACGAAAAACACAAGTCCAAATGCTGGCCAACAAAAGAGAAAAGAAGGGGGACGTGTCTGTTTCATATATCAATTCCATGACTTGTGGTCAAGTAACGCTCACAAAAATCTCATAAAAATCCATTTCTTTTTTGTGGTTCATAGATGGATAGGTTAAGGAACTTGATTTGCATAACCCGAATACCAGTAAAACAAGTTTTACGTTACTACTTTTATTCATGCAAGGGGGAATGATGCCATAATTCTGTACTGTGCGTGTGAGAGCATTCTGCAGTCGATCATGAAGAGGATGGAGATATATATATATATATATATCAACGTTAAATATGATTTAATTATCTTGAAATACCAGGAATTTTTTGTTTTTTTTTCTTTTTAAATGGGATATTTTTTTAGGGATTCTGAGTTTTATCAAAACATTTTCAAAATTCATATTAAAAATCTTATTAAAGACTAGATTCCAACAAAGTGTTCAACCCAGCTTCTAGGAACTCGAGTCATCTTTCCCCAGTCATCTTAAGAGAATGTGATTAGCGCTTGAATCCTGATGTTTAGAGGAGCTTCATAGCCTCTGGGGATTTAGGGTGTGTGTATCTTGAGCTCATCAGGACAGACTTCCTAATCTTGTGATGAATAGACTCCCGCTGAAAAAACAACCATAAACTGTATTTCCATCTGTTTTTTTTTTTTGTTCTTTATTTGCATCGGAAACATTTTCATTCCTAGAGATATATATATTTTGTTGTTTTGTGATAATTCTTGTAATTTGAACTAGATTCAGGAACCCAGTTGCGATCCAAGTCTTTAGTTGAGGGATTTCTTGATGGGAAGAAGAAGTGTCTACTAAATACTTTCAGACATCCTCGGCAGTTTTTAGGCTCCTGTTTCTGTTGAACATATTTAATAAGAATATTTATTTAATAGTCATGCCTTAATTTTAAATAATTATTTGAAAAATCAATTATATATAGTATTTATTTGATCAACATGTCGAATTTTGATTGAAACTTGATTAATTAAAAATCTTGAAAGTATTTTAAGAATTTTAAATTAAAGTATTTTTTTTTAAATTACTTTTTGAAAAACAAACATGAGAACGATGATGAACTATAATTTTCTAAAATATTGAACCATAAATTAATATCTTTTTATTTTTTTTAATTATTTTAATATAATTAGACGAAAAATAATAAATTATAAGAACCATCCTGCAGCCCAATCCCACGCTTTGCGATCGAAGGGCACTCTACAGGTGGCCATGTCCAATCTCTGCAATTAGGGTTGCAATGCCGTAACACAAACTTAGGTGCTACAGCAGTGCATGAAATAAAAAGACAATTCTTTTTAGGTGAAGTACAAAATATTGCAAGAATAATAAATCACAAAACAATCAGAAACAAAAATCTTTCTCATACACAGCACAGCATTGTACAGTGTCAGAAGGTGTCCTAAGATTTTCTGATTTCATCATTTCTTTTGTTCGTGATTGGTGTGATAAACTCAAAAAGCACGAAAAACCCAACAGAAAAAATCCGGAAAAAGAAGAAAAAATATGAATCAGAAAGAACGTAGCGATAAAGTAATGATTTCCTGATCATATGAAGTTGATCATCACTCACATATATTACTTTCATCATCTTCATCTTTTTTTACCAAAAACAATGAGAAACAGAGAGAACGAAGACCCGTGAAGCAGATCTGGTTTCTCAGAGGAGGGGGAAGAAAGAAGGTGTCTTGTGGAGATGAAGTTAACAGCATCATATATGGTTTTATAGGGGAGGGACTCAAAACCCTAGAGGACTTGTTGAAGCTTTTATTCAGCCCTTTTTCTAAATTACCTTCTTAAGCTAGCCCACTAAAGCCCACCTGTTTTTTCTACACGCAAAAGCCCACCTTATTACACTAAACAAGGCCTCACAAAATTTTCTTATCGTTTTTTATTTATTTATATATATATATATTATTTAAAATTTTAAATTCTTATCTCACCCAGTCATTTACTAAGATTAATATCATCTTAATAATTATGTTACATATTTTAAATTGATGGAGAAATTTCTTTTTTTTTGTTTGTTCCTTTTCACAACCCTAAACTTCTTAATTTTTGGGATTATTTTGACATTGAAATCCTATTTGGCATTGTATTTTAAAATTATTTTTTAAAAATTATTTTTATTTTTAACTTTAAATTAATTTTTTTAGTGTTTTTAGACCATTTTCATGTGCTAATGTCAATAATATTTTTTTAAAAATAAAAGCAATATCATTTTAATGTATTTATAAATGAAAAATATTTTTTAAAAAATACACCGACTACACTTTCAAATAAGTACTGATTAGTTATGAATAAAAGGAAATAAAAAAAAAAAAAAAACTAAATATTTTCTTTCTTGGAATATTTTGCGCAAATATTTAACAACAATAATATTTCATATATCAGTGCGAAAAGACCAACAATCTTTTTGAAAAAGAATCAATTTAGTCTCCATACACAAATAAGATATCATGTGAATACGACGACGCAAATAGAAAAAGAAAAGAGAGAGGCGCGCAGACTTTCTTTCTTCAACAGATCTTTAATTGGGCGGTGGAGTGAGTGCTTGTTCCACATGCAGCTTTGAAAATCATGTCAAATGCCTTCTCTATGTGTGACCTGAGCTTCTGTGGATCGATGAAGTCCTTTTCTACCAGCAAAGCAACCCTGAGGTTTCCCACATAGCTCACCACTCCGGCCATAAGGCTCTGTGTTTGCATCAAAACACACCGTTTTAAGCTCATTAATGATATTGAATTTGGATCGGAAATTATTTTCCAGTGAATTTATGTACCTGAGGAGCCCCTGTCACCACAAAGTATAGCCCATTAATTGGATTGTCAGCCACGGCCAACTTCTCCATCGGCCCCATCAAATTTGTAATTCCCATGCTTGTATTCTCCAATGTGCCATGGATGTATTTAGATGCTCTCTGCAAGAACAAACACGTCCCCAGAATCATAACATGGAGTAGCAAGCTGGTATAATATTTTTTAGATGATAATTATCGCACTGCCATACCTCTGGACCGCGAAATCTCCCAACAAGCTGAAGATATTTAGCAGTGAGGTAAACACCAAATGAGCTTCTCCTCTTCTTGATGACTTTTCTTGCATCGAAGACAAATTGCAGGGGATTATTCCTAGCCTCAGCATCTCGTAGCTTGGGAATTGGTATGTTCAGGAAAGCAAAATGGTTACCCCATGGCAACTCAGCATCGGGTTTTACCATTTCTTGAACCGACCTGTAGCCTCCATGCATTCTTGTGTTAAGCAGCACCAATGATGTACTTCGTGCATTGCCCGATCCTTGACTCGCCGTCTCCATGTACATCCTCGTTCCCAAGAATATCGTTCCAGTGATGACATCATTTAATGTCTGTAATTACCAAGGAGGACCAGGATTCAACAAGAAAAATGAATGTCATTAATCAAGCACTAGGCTTTGAATTTGGAAGACGAAAACCGAAGCTGTACGTGTTGATCTTACCACTCCAAGCCTGGCCTTGATTTGTTTGATATGATCAAGAGAGAAAGTCGTTGTTGTTATGGACAATGGAAGAAACTCCACTCCAGGATGCCTGGATCGTATTGGTGTCTTGTCATCCTCAACCAAAGAACTCTTTACGATCGTTGAACAAATTTCTGATAGCGTGTTGTAAGCCGATGACAAAAATCTGGGCACTTTCCTGAACATGCTAAAATTTCCGCCATCCTTGCTGGTATGCAACTTAGCAGAAGGAAAAGTCAAGGGAAGAGAAGGATTATCAGCTCTTTTTAAACAAGAAAGGAGAGCTCCCATTAAAGAGATGCCATCACCGAGGGAATGGTGAAACTTGAAAACTATGTTACTAGCTGCATGGCTTGTAGGGTATTTTATAATGTGAACTTCCCACAATGGCTGGCTTTGTGGAAATTCTTCCATTGCCGTTTTTGAGAGATAATGATCAAGGCATTCATCATAAAATTGTGTTGACATTCCGGAGGCGAAAACTGGAACATGGACATGATCTTTGAGCCTCACCTCAACCCTCTTCCATCGCTTTTCTCCATCTTTATCCGTAACCTGTAATTTTTCTCTCTGGTCAACGCTATTAATGATGAAAAGTAATGAGAAAATGAAGATACTGACGTGGGAACTGTACCGTAATGGAGGAAAAACGAGGATTGATAGGGAGGAAAAGATCATTGAGCAATGGAATAGCCTGAGAGTCATCAAAAAGCTCTTCCAACTCCAAAACAGCGATGATAGAGAGTGACAGGACAGAGTTGTTCAGAAACTGGCCTGAAGGGCTCACGGGTTCTGATGTTTCTTGATCTAGAAGAAGCTCCATTTGTACTTTTTGGATCTATCCGTAATTGTTTGCAAAATGTGAAGGGTACTGCTCTGCTGCAGTATGGAGCACAGAACCAAAGACAGAAACAGCAAGATGTGTGGTGTTTTCCCTACAGAAATGTGAAGGGTGTCATTATTTATAAATGTAAGTTGCAGTGGTGTTCTTTTCTATCAAACCAATCATATTATGATGACGTGGTGAGCGTTGAGGACCAATTATGGATAAGGTAGGCAAGACAAAAGCCACAGGGAAACTTAAATGATAAAATATTGGCCATTCATTCATCTAGACGGCAACTGTTAACACCCTAACTGTGGGGAATTGCTGTAGAACAGCAGAGATTTATAGTCTCGCATGCCTAGAACTCAACTGTGATTGAGAGGCTCAAGGAAATGGCTTCGGATAGAGTGTGAATCCTCGACAGCAGTGGACACCATATTTAAGTTTTGGTGTGTTCTGATAAATTAGGTGCCACTTTTTTATATATGATCTCAGAATTTGGTTGGAAAATGGAAAAAGAAACCAACTAAAGAGAAGAAAAAAAGGAGCTGCTCTATTTACATGGACACGTTACTCCCAAGTTTTGATACAACATTAAAGTAATTCACAAAGAAGTCACCTTTTCGTCGATTGAAGTGTAACTCGTTGACAAAAATCACCTTTTCGTCGATAGCAGAAATAGATTTTTAAAATAATATCAAGGAGTCTGCAATATATTCTACTATAAATGGTTTTCATATTTTTTCTAGGAGTGTTAGCTTTTTTATAACATTAAGATATATATAGAGATGGGGCAGAAATACAATTCCAAATTCTCAAAATTTCCCGGTGGCTAGTTAGAGCAGGGTTGTCAATACCGTTCCGTTCCGGTCGAAATGGCCGAAACGTTTCATGTCATTAAAAAAACCGAGACAAAACGACGTCGTTTTCGTCTCGGTTTTAATTCCGGCCCGTTCCGGAAAACCGGCCAGAACGTCTCGGTACCGTTCCGGGTGTGCTGTTCCGGCCTTAAAATCTTCCTTATTTTGATTAACTTGTGATTGTGTTTCTAATTTTGAGATTATGTTTGTTTGACTTTGTGTTTATATTGTATAATTTAAAATTAATTTATCTTGAATTTTAATTATGCTTGTTAAATTAATATTTTAATTTTTTTCATATATATATAATTAATTATATAAGAACAATAAAATCCTGAAACGGCATGCTGAAATGCTTCAAAATCAAAATATTCTATACCAACCGGAAATGTATTGACAAACTTAATTGATAGTGTTCATGGCACCTATTCGCTTGTGGTTAATGTATTAGGTGCAAGCAGGTGACTGACAAGATATATATATATATATATATATATATATATATATATATATATATATATATATAAAGTTATAATCTCCTCATCCTGTGTTTGAGTTGGTGATTGGGTTAACTAGATTTACAAGCTGTATTAAAAAGAAAACAGATCGAAACAGCATGAATGACAGCCACCCACTTTTCTGTCCAGTGAATAAATTTATACTACGTTCATATATAAAATTATTAATGTCCTAATTAAATTGTACTAAGATTATAATCATAAGCTCCTTTTCAGTTGTAATAAGACCATAAAACTCTTCCCTAGTTAAGGAAAACTTTTTCCTTCTTTGTTAATGTAAGAGATATTTTTGGACCGACTAACATGTCGATGAAGATTTTTTAATTTTCAAACGATCGAGACCTGGCATATTAATCAAGTAAGTTGCATATATAACTATTAAAATACATATAAAATAAAAAAGTCACTCATTAATTTCAAACTATAATTAAAGTCGTGAAAAAAAGGGTTTATATATATATAGATAGATAAAAAAGTGTTGACACCATGCATGGCACCTGACCCTTATCGGCATGTTTCGGATAATTAATTTGCCTGTGGAGAAGTCCTGCTGCTGCCTCCCCTCATTAATATTTCTTTGAAATTGTATTCCATTGTTAAGGGGCCGGTAGCTTAAAACAAAATAAATAATAATAAAAAACAGTTGGATGCTGGTGAGTGACGTAAGGTACGCCATGCCTTGACCTCTAGCTGGTTGTTGACCCATTAATAAAATCAGATTTTACTTGGCAGAAAATCTTATACATCAAATTTCTCATAGTTTAAGTGGTGCTCATATCATTTTCATGAGATTTTTTTGACAACGACGACAAAAAGTAATGGAGAACAATTCTTCAAGCCCTTACCTTACTTGAGAGTTAATTTATGACACGGGGGCTAATTAGTTTTTTTTTTTTTTTTGAAGACCTTGCAGCTTGGATGCAAGATCTCTAATATTTATCGAGACCCACGTGACTCTTAGGAATAATTAAAGATCTTATGATTTAATTATGTGATTTAGGATTGATGACAAAAGCCCATACTTTCTCTTTTAAATGTAGTTCAAAATATATTTCTAGCGGATCATGAAGTTCTATAAAAAAATATATGAATAATAATTTAATTATATCAACTACTACATTTATTAGTTCCTTCTATACCATTACTTTCTTTTTTATTATCGCCACCACTGTACTGTTTTAGTATGTACATCTCACCATCACCTTTTCTTCCACATGTTTTAAGAGCACATTGGAAACTTTAATATTAATTTTAGGTTTTGTATGATTAGTCAAGATATGTATAAATTAATCAGGCATTCACGTTAATAATAAAAAAAAATATTGAAAACATTTTTTGAAAAAATAGAGATACTTTAGATATCTCTGTGAAAGCTTCAAGTTTCTAACAGGACCAAATGGCTAATGATATATATATAGATCGATTCATGTAATATTGAAATCCTGTTTCTCCTGAGTAAAATTTGTATGTGTGTGGGAATACTAGCACGTCTAATTTAAATAAACGGAGCAATTTAGACAAAAATAAAAATAAATAAATGTCATCACACGTGATGAATGGCACTTTCTTAATAAATTTTAAATTTCTTCTCTGGATGGAAGCTAACAGAAAATGAAAAAATATTAGCTAAAATGAAAAAATAAATAAATTCCTCCCCTTTAAATCATAGTCAGAGAGGCCTTCAAGTTTCAATTTTGCTGGATTTTCCCGCAATTTTACTGAAACCACGTCGACATTTTCTGTCAAGTTTTAATATCTCTTATTGAAGTGTCGTGGCCATGTGTGTAGTATTGAACTAATATTCATACTGATATTAACCATAAATTGAATGCGTCATCAGTACCGTGGTCGACCTTGTCGGACACCTTGTCGGATACGTGTCCTGTTCTTGCACGCTAAACAATTGATAGCAATTCTTGAATTAGCATAATTCTACTTCCAACATTATTATTTGTGGATCCATCATTGTACGGAGTACTTGGAAATTATACATATGTATATATACATGTATGTGTGTGTATCGAATGGTTAGGCTTCTTCCAATGGAAATCGAACAGCTCCTCTCATAAGAATATCTTATTAACTAATGCATCGAGCAATTTGAAACTCTTTTCAAATCTGATTCCATTTTGGCTAAGAATTTCTCACTTAATACTATTTCAGAATTTATAGAACATTTTTCCTAGTTCACCTATTGTGATAACTCCTATCTTGATCACTCAAGTACTTTCATATAGTTAATATTATACCCAACGTCTATCATTTTGTTATCTCAATTAAGATAACATGTGATAAGATCAAAGCATAATATTTTTTATATAAGATAATTTGGTGGTCTCAAGTCTAAGAATTATTTACACGGTCATGATATAAATATTAAACTAACAAAAGCAACACTTATGACTTCACATTATCTTCAGGCCTATCCACTTATCGTAGATACTTTTTTTGTATAAAATAAAATGAATAACTGATAAAACATGGAAGCAAAATCAGACATAATTTACTGATAGCACTACTAAAACAGGGGGACATCAACAACCATTTAATCTATTGTAGATAACAAAGGAATCTGTTGCTTAAAAACATTAGTAATGTAATTTGCACCTGTAACTATTCGATGCAAATTTGTCGTAGCTAATTTATCTGCAACGGATTATCCATTACAGATAGATTAGAAACAAAATTTTCATTGCTGAGCTTTGTAAAGCAATAGAATATTCGTTGTTGATTTCCATTGCCGAGTTGTATCAGCAATAGAATTTTTGTTGCTGATCATCATTGTTGTTTTTTTAATCAATATTAATTTTCATGATTTATTAATTTTTTAATTAATTATGTATGAATATTTTGAAAGTAGTAGAACATATTGAAATATCATCAATATTTAAAACTAAATATGGTTCAAATAAAAATTCAGTAAATTAAAATTCATACTACAATAAAAAATTTAGTTAAACTTATACGTGCAAATAAATCAATATATAATAAAAAAGATACAATAATGGTGCTTAAGGTGGAACAATGAGACTGTGGATGAGAGGAAGATGGACCGAATATATGGTAGTCAAGGCTTAGGTTGATATACTGGTGAAGATGCGGGACCTATAAATGCCATTGTATATGGTGGCATCGATGGGGCCACGGGTTTTGGTATTCTTTGGCTCATATTTGATGTCCTACCATAACATCCATGATTGTTCATAAGAAAATCTTTTATGGAATCTATCTCATGTTTTATTTTTAAAATAAGATCATTTTTTTTTCTCCAGCTCCTCTTTCAACTCCTGATTAGATGAACTGGGATATGATGACTCCACTAAGTAGAAATATGATGAAGAGCTCATACTAACTATAGATTTTGGTATAGAAGGTGCATTGTATACTCTACCCTTTATACCCCTATCTGAAATCACACATAAAGCAGCTTTATTAAATGAGGGATGGAGTTTTAGATCATCCATATTAATCTAGTTAACATGAAAACACAAATAAATATTTTAAAATGTTATTTCATTTCATATTTTTCATAATCTAAATTTAAAATATTATATAATAAATTATAAAAACAACTTTGTTAATTACTAATTCAATTTAGCGACAATGTATACATTAAAACAAAATCTTAAAGTTTTTTAGGAGGAAGGTGTAATTAGTTAAAAATCTTAAAGATTTAGTTCAAGCTTATACCATATATACACACACCTCACATTCCTTCCCTTTAATAATAACACATTTTCAATCAGACATAGCTCTAAACAAGAATAAATTATTAGTTTTAGATGGTTCAACATAAATGTCTTTGAACATTGTTTGGTATTTTGCTCATATATAGAGTTACAAAACTTGGTTTTAAGTAGGATTTTTGGTTTTGGAAATTTAAAATATAGGTATGGAACTTCTATTAATAGAAAGGTTGTTAATTTTGTTTCGTTTCGGCCGAAACGGCCAAAACATCTCGTACGAGTTAAAAAAATAAGACAAAACAACATCATTTTTATCTCGGTTTAAATTTCAGTCCATTTTGAATTTTTCGGCCAAATAGCCGGCCAAAACATACTAGAATCACCTCATCTGTGTCATTTCGGGTATAAATTTTTTTGTTATCTTACTTTTCATCCCTTAAGCCAGTTCACATCCCAAGTGCAATAAATGTCACCGACCCAGACCATAAACCCCATCTAGGCAAGTGAATTTCAATGTGGCTTCCTGCTGTATATTTATACACACAACCCTTTATCTTCTTAGCTATCTGTCCGATGTGGGATATTTGAAAAACTAAAGCCCCAGCTAAAGACCCTACTATTTGTCCCGATGTGGGATAACTTCTCAGCTTATTTTAATTCCTTTGTCTAGCGATCAATAATAAATAGTAAATTTATACTTTATAATTATATATATTAAAATTAAAAAAAATAAAATGTTGCAGATTTTATAAAAAAAAATTATATTTAATTTTTTTTTCTTTTTAATTTTTTTCATATATATAATTAATTAATTATACATGAACAGTACAACTCCGAAACGATGCACCAAAACGCTCCGAAACTGAAATGTTCCGTACTAATAGAAAAAACGAAATGTCAACCGAAACGGTATTGACAACCTTGATTAATAGTACTAATCCCAATTTTTGTATCTACATACCTAAATTCACAATTTATAGTAGCACAAATACTTGTCCTGCTAATTTCAATTTAGACCCTTTAATGGTTTTTATTCCATATCTAATGTTTTGTAACTCTGATTTAAGTAAGTTTAATTGCATTTGAAAGGTGACACATGTTTATCTAACTTTTATTAGCAAATTTATCTCAAATTCCATCATCTTAAGCTCCAAATGTTAGTGGAAAAACTGAAATATAAGCTGTTCATTTTTATTTCTAAGTTTAACAAATATCTTTTTGTTTCCCATTCCTTTTTCAATTATTTTCAGCTCTCATAAACATATAAAACCTTCACATATTATCATTTAACATCATCATAACTTACCTAATAATTTAAGTTTTTAAGTGAGATGGTTCATTAACATGATATTAGAGCTTTGTTGACCTCGTGGTCACGAGTTCGAATCTCACCACCCTCATTCTATTTGGTAAAAATCAAGCACAAGGTAATGTGAGTGTGCAAGTTTCAAGCCCAAAGGCTGTGTGTTAGAGAATAATATAAATCGTATTCCAGGGCTTTACCTAATAGTTTAAACTTTTAGGTGAGATGATTCCTTAACAATTCTCTATTTGGTATCAGAGCCTTGTTGACCCAGCGGTCACGAGTTCGAATCTCACCATCCTTATTCTATTTGTAAAAATCAAGCACAAGATAATTTAAATTTGTGCAAGTTTCAACACTTACAGGTAGATTTTTCTGAAATGGTGCTGAATAGAAATGTTGATCAACGCTTGATACTCCTTTCAAGAACTCTAAGTAGAAAAATATTGTTATCACATTCAATTAACAGAAAAAACTAATAGGATCTTCGATCCTAACATTTGCTTGAAGGACAAATTAGTTCCTCCGGGATTTTAACAGCACAATACACAAATTAGAATATTAAAATAAAAACAATCAAGAAATTTCAAACAAATCTAGTCACAAGAAGTCCTTGTTAGTAAGAAAATCTCCAATGGCCAAACCATACTTCTTTTTCACCACGACTGAAGTCACTACTAAAAAATAGGGTAAGTAGCAATTACCAAATACGAAATATTCCAAGTATAATAAATCACAAAACAATCAGAAATGAAAATCTTTCTTATACACAACACAACATTGTACAGTGTCAGAAGGTGTCCTAAATTTTTTTGATTTCATCATCTCTTTTGTTCAAGATTGGTGTAATAAACTCAAAAGGCACAAAAACCCACCATAAAAAATATGAATCAGAACGAACGTAGCGATAAAGTAAAAATTTCTTGATCATCACTCACGTATATTACTTTCATCATCTTCACCATTAAATTATGGTGTTCGTAGATCTCCACTTCTTACCATTTTCTTTTCTGAAATTCACAGTTTTTAGTCCCTTGTTGATCAAGTTACTAATGTGATACCATGTTGAAGTTTTAATTGAGTTTGTTTGTGTTTGTTTTATAATTTGCAGGTATAATTGTTGATTTTGGAGAGAAGGGAAAAAGAAATTTACACAGAGACAAAGGATTGAAGAAGGGAGAAAAATACACAAGAAGGTAAGTGTATTCTTATATTGCTTACCATATGTTTGATAAAATGCCCGTTATATAGTCTTGGAGCAAAATACATGTTTACAACAACTTGTAACTGCCTTGCTTACAATTAGAAAAGAATTCAATTTCATTTTCTCTTCTTTACTTCTTCAATTTGTTACACAATAACAGAAAATCTAACTAACAACTACATGTTATACATTAACAATCAATTACTTTTTTTCTTCTTTACTGCCAAAGCATTTGTTTTGTTAAGCCAGGTCAGCAACTTATCTTTCAACAATATATATATATATATATATATATATATATATATATATATATATATAGATGAGGGGTTTAATTTATATAATTTAGGTCTCCAAATAAAATCGCAGCCTTTCACATACTGATCATGAAAGCTTCAGAAGAATGGAACTTGTGGCTTGACACCATGCATGGCACCTGACCCTTATCGGCATGTTTCGGATAATTAATTTGGAAGTGGAGAAGTCCTGGTGCTGCAAGCAGCTTTGAAAATCAAGTCAAATGCATGTTCTATGTGTGACTTGAGCTTTCGGGGATCGATGAAGTCCTTTTCTACCATCAAAGCAACCTTAAGCTTTCCGGCATAACTTATTACTCCGACCATCAGACTCTGCGATTCCATAGAATATTGGTGTCAAGGTTTTACAGGAAATATTGCTTCAAGGCCTTGTTATTGCTGATATATCGAGAACAGGAAGCAAAGTTATATGATGATCTTGGCATCCCTGAGGAGCCCCCGTCACCACAAAGTATAAGCCTTTAACTGGATGACTCGCTAAGGCCATCTGCTCAATCGGTCCCATGACATTTGTGATTCCCATGCTTGTGTTCATCATTGTGCCATGGATGTATTTAGATGCTCCCTGCACCGAGAGTAAAAGAAAATTACACCATATATAATCGCCCCCCGTAGAATAATATTGATTAGAGAAAGAAAAATATTTTTTTATTTAAAACCAAATGGGGTTTTGAAGCAACATGGTTACGGGTTAACCCATTAAATTAATAAAATTATACAA
Source organism: Salix brachista (assembly GCA_009078335.1). NCBI lineage: Eukaryota > Viridiplantae > Streptophyta > Magnoliopsida > Malpighiales > Salicaceae > Salix > Salix brachista. The sequence continues at coordinate 12,568,505 of CM018578.1, read as the reverse complement.
GTTAGGTTTTAGATTCACCAACAGGACTTGGTCGACTGGAATTAATAAAACTGGATTTATGCTACTATCACGAGTAAATAAATTCGAAACAAAAATTGATAAATATCAAGAAAAGTTATAGAAACTTATGAGTCATTGAATAATATAATTTTAAAATAAGATTTAATAACAGGTTCAATGATTCATGTATATTTTTAAAATATATATATATAAATTATTCAACGTTTGGAATTGTATTCAATTCAAAATACGAAGATTTATAAACAAGTAAAATTCAAAAAATAAATATACCTGAGCACCCCTAAACTTGCTAACAAGTTGAAGGTACTTTGCAGTGAGGTAAACAGCAAAAGAGCTCATCCTCTTCCTCTTTATGATTTGTCTTGCTTTGAATACAAACTGGAGAGGGTTTTCAGCCCCAGCATCTCTTAGCTTGGGAAGAGGTATAGTCAAGAACGCAAAATTGTTGCCCCATGGCAACTCAGCGTTAGGTCTCACCATTTCTTCGATTGACTTGTAGCCTGCAAACACCCTTGTGTTCAGCAACACCAGTGATGTTGAGTTTGCACTCCCTGATCCTGGGCTCAATGTTTCCATGTATAATCTTGTCCCCAAGAATATTGTCCCGGTAATCACATCATTTAGTGTCTGTTAATCAAGGAATAGATGTTAGAGAATAATATAAATTATATTCTGTAGTTTCAGCTAAAATCTTAAGTTTTTAGGTAAGATGGTTCCTTGACATGATATCAGAGTCTTATTGACCCAGTGGCCACGAGTTCGAATCTCACCACCCTCATTCTATTTGATGAAAATCAAATACAAGTAATGTGAGTCTGTGCAAGTTTCAAGCTTAATATAAATCATATTCTGGAGTCTTACCTGAAAGCTTAATCTTTTAAATGAGATGGTTCCTCGATAGGAAGATTAATATTCTCTTTTTTATTACAAGGGCCAAGATAAAGATCATAGGAATACAAATACAGCTTTCTATATATATATATATCATCTTCTTCTGTACCGTCATGTCTGTATATATATATATATACAGATTCTAAGAACATATATTCATTAATTAGCTGCTAACAGCAAACAATTGATCTTTCTTAATTAATCGCCACCTCTTTTATCATCATGTAGCAAACAAACAGCAGACATTTCCAAGAGTTTCTCCTGCATGAAACGTAATATATATTCCATAAAAATGGCTTAACAAGATTCATTAATGTTGGAAAGACATGACCCTTCGGTTCCGTTTTCCATTTGTCTTGTAATTTCATGTCATGAGACGACTTGTAAGGAAACATGATGTGGCCCTTTCAGTTCCCTTATTAATATTTCTTTGAAATTGTATTCCATTATTAAGGGGGCGGTAGCTTTAAACAAAATATATATATATAAAAAAAAAACAGTTGGATGTTGGTGAGTTACGTAAGGGACGTCTTGCCTTGACCACTAGTTGGTTGACGCATTAATAAAAGCATACTATACCTAACAAAAAACCTTATACATCATAAAGTTTAAACCTTATTTAATTTTAAAGAAATGCACACCATAAAGTTTCTCATAGTTTAAGTGGTGCTCATATGCTTTTCATGAGATTTTGTTTTACAACGACGACAAATAGTAATGGAGAACAGTTCCTTAGATGGATCAAATACATCAAATGATACTAAAAAGACATCAATTTGTGCTAACTAATTAATTAGATGGATCTACTTCAGCCGTAACTCACGACTTGCTACAAATGAATGCAGGTAGGGTTTAAAAACAAAGGATGGCGAAAGAGGAAAACAAAGACATAAGAAAATTAGTATACGACTAGGTCCAAAACAAATCTACGTACAATGGCTAAAGGATATTGCTAAGTTTCATTTTAAGGTTTGAAAATCTCATATGTTTCTTTCAACCTGTTTATTGTCGCATTCGACGTAGGTTTTTTTTTTTTTTTTTTTTGAAGACTTTTCAGCTTGGATGCAAGATCTCTAATATTTATCGAGACCCGGGTGACTTTTAGGAATAATTAAAGATCTTATGATTTAATTATGTGATTTAGGATTGAAGACAAAAGCCCATACTTTCTCTTCTAATATTGTGGGGGAAATTAAATGTCCTGTTTTCATTTGAACTTTTATTTTTCACGTTGACTTTTAGAGTTTAGGAGAAGTAAGTATATAATAACTTAATTGGGCATAAATAATAATCGGGTTATAAGTCATGCTAGTTGAAATGAGAGTCTTAATTTAGGTTTTCTTTGAATAATGAAGATACATAAAATGCTGGCTCTTAACTCATCATTGAATGGAATCATATACCTATTTTATTATTAACAAAATCTAAATCTTTATTTGTTTTCTTTTCAAAAAAATAAAAATTATGTGTGGTGTAAAATAAAAAATAAATATATACACATGTGTGCAGGAAAAGGTTTGGTTGATCTAGCTACTTGAACCAAATGAGACCGACTACTGTTCTATAATAGTAAACGAGACTGACTTTATCAATAAGATAGTTAAACATATCAAAATAAAAATTATTAACACATGAAATTAAAAATCTTTGAGAACACACATAGACTAAATGATAGGTTAAGGCTAAAATTATCGGAACTAATAAGATTGAAGCAGATAAAGGGGCAAACTTCAATTTTGCTCACATAGATTTTAATGCTCCGTTTTTATCCCTGCAGTTTAAATTTTCCCATTGTGACTCTTCTACTTCTTAAGAAGTTCCAATGCTATCCCTAATCATTAAAAATCCTGAACTTTCATGAATTTCAAGTGTTTTTATGAGATATTATAACATATAATAAGGATTTGAGAGGGGAATTAATGAGAGTAAAAGAAGGAGAATTACAAGATGATGATATGAAAATTATAAACTATAGGGGTATAAATAGAACATCGATGAAGTTCTAGGGCAAGAATATATTTTATATACCCATATAAAATCAAAAGCGCAAGATACGTAAAAGTGAAAAGAAGTTGATCTTACCACTCCAAGCTTGCTCTTGATTTGCTTGATATGATCGAGAGAGAAAGTCATTGTTTCTATGCCAACAGGCAGAAACTCCACTCCATGTTGCCCAGTTCGGATCGGTGTTTCGTCATCCTCAGCCGAACAACTCTTCAAAATGCTTGAAGAGAAATCCGATGCAGTGTTGTAGACTGTCGAGAAAATTTTATGCAGAGTCCTGCGCATGCTAAAATTTTCGCCATCCTTATTGGCGTGCAATTGAACAGAAGGAAATGTCAAGGGAAGAGAAGGATTATCAGCTCTTTGTAAGCAAGAAAGAAGAGCTCCCATGAGAGAGAAACCATCTCCAAGTGAGTGGTGGAGCTTGAATATCACGTTACCAGCTGCATGGCTTGTGGGGTATTTTATTATGTGAATTTCCCACAGTGGCCTGCTTTGTGGTAAATTCTCCATTGCAATCTTTGACAGATAATCATCGAGGCATTTGTAGTAGAATTCCGGCGACATCCCGGCGGGAAAAACAGGAACATTTACGTGGTCTTCTACTCTCACTTCAACCCTCTTCCATCGTTGTTCTCCATCTTCATTTGTAACCTGCATGTGTCCAAATTCTCATTGCTTTATATACGCTAACATTATAAGGAAAGTAATGTAAGGAAATTACTTTTAGGTCCTTTACTTGGACCACAAGTCCTTCCCTTTCCCGAAATTGTGGTCATTATAGGAATTCCGTTTTCATAGGATACATGCTATTTTCTACAAAATCGGTTTTAATTAAGGAGTTATATTCCATATCAATCACTACCTTGATGGACGGTTGAGATTGAATTAAAGAAAAACCCTAATTGGAATTTCGGTCCTCTCTCCACCTATAAATATAAGCTTTTGTCCATCACAAAAGCCAGCCGTAATTATCAACACATTAGGGTTTATAGGCGAGGAGAGAGAAACCGAAACTCTTCACTAAAGTTTTTCTTCAACCAAAGTTCAACACCAATCAGTAGCAGGATTCGGCAGCAGGATCAAGAATCTCCTCGTACCATGATGAACGGAGGTAATTCTTAATCCTTCTTATATCGAAATATTATTGTGATTATCGTGCAGTTCAAGATCTTAGGGTTTATGTTAAAAACGAATTAACATGTGGTATCAGAGCCTAGGTTTAGGAACGCATGATTGTCCATGAAGTAGGATAACCTTATATCGCCATAATCGGTAGATATCTATATCCTAACTCTGTTTTGCAGATACTTAACGATCCAACTATTATGGCCTGAATGAATGTTATTTATTTTCCGCATTATTTTAATTTTTGGGCACGACTGTTTGATCGTGATTTATTTAAAGTTCCAATTTTGATTATGTACAAAGCTCCTGCGTGAGTATTATTCGAAAATATTCGATGTAATAGATGTCAATAAGTTCGTCGTAATGAAAGTGGTGGCGGACGAATTGGTGGCTTGTTCGACCTAAAAGGGAGCCATTTTGAAGCTTGAAGATAAAGACAGGAACAAGGCCATATAGTTGGATCTAATTTTCCTGATTATGTTTATGATCTTATTTTCTATCGTTTTTCCCTATATTTTTTTTTACTTGATGCATTATGTCGTATTCACTAGGGAATAAAGAAAAACCTATTCTAGAAACCTTTAGAATCGTTGACCCCAGTTAAGAGGAGCTCGCTTCGCTCGGCCTCCTTTCAATTTTTTCTTAGCCAACCCATAATATATCATAACGAAATTGAAACTAATTTAAATACATATTTGATTCTTTTGGTCAATAATTTTGTATGCTTAGGGTTAGGATCACCACAGTGACCCACATTCATATACATTGAAAATTGGCCATAACCTTACCATCATAACGTTATAATTGCATATTTTTCAATACATGAATTTTTCAGTCTCCTACAGGATGACTATATTCATTTGTTGAAGCAATATTTACAGAGACTAAAGATATCCACAGATATTTTATTTGTCTTAATTAGGAGTAATTACACTCACCTAAAAATAATCGACTTTAGATGGTATAATGTATTAAAAACTCTGGTGACTACCCACAGGAGCACCTAAGTTTTATTTTATTATGCATGTGTTGTTTTTTAAGTTAAAGCCTTATTAAATTATTGTATCTCTCATTATATTGGAGTTAGCCTACCCACTCACCTCAACTCGCATGCTTCTTCTGTCCCTATACTTATTGGAACCAACTTCTCTGAATGGAAGGAGCAAGTTGAGTTCACATTAGGAGTACTTGATTTGGATCTGGCCCTCCTCAAAGATAAGCCAGATCCACTTACTGACAACAGTACCCCTGAGGAAAAGACTCTCTTTAATACTTGGGAGAGATCTGACAGACTAAGCATCATGTTCCTGCGAATGACCATAGCCAGCAACATCAAAACCTCCCTTCCTAAGCCCGAGAATGCTAAGGATTACATGAAAGCCATAGAGGAAAGGTTTAAGACTGCAGACAAGTCCCTTGCTGGGAAACTAATGGCAGATCTTACAACCATAAAGTTCGATGGTACTCGCTCAATGCATGAACATGTTATTGAGATGACCAACCTCGCAGCTAAGTTGAGAAATTTGGGAATGACTGTGGATGAGTCTTTTCTCGTCCAATTTATCCTGAACAGTTTACCTCCTCAGTACGGGCCATTCCAAATTCACTACAACACTATTAAGGACAAGTGGGCAGTGAATGAATTGGCTAATAAGTTGGTTCAAGAAGAGGCACGACTGACTCAACAAGGCATTAAAGTGGCTCATTTTGTTCAAAGAGCTGGACATAAAGCTGGGACAAAGCACAATTCAGGCCAAAAAAGGGCACCACCCAGATCTAATGAGGCCAATCAACCACCCAAGAAGAAAAAGAAGGAAGACTTGTGCAAATTTTGCAAGAAACCTGGACATTTTGCAAAAGACTGCACTAAACGACGAGAATGGTTCGAAAAGAAAGGTAACCCTATGGGTTTCGTAAGTTATTTCGAATCAAATCTTACTTATGTTTCTTCCAATACTTGGTGGATTGACACTGGTGCTAACGTTCATGTTTCTAATACAATGCAGGGATTCCTTACGACCCAAACCATAAACCCAAGTGAGAACTTCTTATTTATGGGAAATCAAGACAAAGCTCCAGTTGAAGCTATTGGAACCTTTCGTCTTGTTTTAGATAGCGGTTTTCAGTTAGACTTATGTCAAACTCTTTATGTTCCGTCTATTTCCCGTAATTTAGTTTCCGTAAGTGCACTTGATAAAATTGGTTATTCGTTTCAAGTTGGAAATGGTAATTTCAGTTTATTTAAGAATTCTGAACTTATTGGTTCGGGGATTTTAATTGATGGTTTATACAAGTTCCATCTTAAACAATTTGCTGAAACCCATCTTACCCTGCATTCTAATGTAGAAACAAAGCGTAAGTCGTCTAAAAACGACTCCTATTTCTTGTGGCATAAAAGGCTGGGTCACATATCCAGTGAAAGGATCAAAAGATTAGTAAAAGATGGTGTCCTTCCGGATCTAGACTTTACTAATCATAAAGCTTGTGTGGATTGTATTAAAGGAAAAACAACAAAACACACAAAGAAAGGAGCCACAAGAAGTACCCAGCTTCTTGAAATAATACATACAGATATTTGCGGACCTTTTGACGTTACAACTTTTGGGGGAGAGAAGTATTTCATTACCTTTATTGATGATTACTCACGTTACTGTTATCTATACTTGTTGCATGATAAATCTCAGTCAGTGGATGCTGTACAAGTGTTCATTACTGAAGTCGAAAGGCAACTAGATAGAAAAGTGAAAATTATAAGGTCAGATAGAGGTGGTGAATTTTACGGAAGGTATGATGAAACAGGACAACATCCTGGACCTTTTGCAAAACTTCTCCAAAAGCTTGGAATTGTTGCCCAATACACAACGCCTGGATCTCCATGGCAAAATGGTGTAGCTGAAAGGCGAAATCGTACATATATGGAAATGGTTAGATCCATGATGAGTCATGCCAATTTACCTATATCATTATGGATGGATGCTCTACGCACAGCTGTTTACATCTTAAACAGGGTTTCTAGTAAGGCAGTTCCAAAGACACCTTTTGAACTGTGGAAAGGATGGAAACCTAGTTTAAGACATCTCCAAGTTTGGGGTTGCCCAGTTGAAGCTAGAATCTATAATCCACAAGAAAAGAAATTGGACTTTAAGACGATCAGTGGTTACTTTATAGGTTACCCAGATAAGTCCAAAGGATATAGGATTTATTGTCCTAATCATAGTACGAGAATTGTTGAAACCGGTAATGCCAGATTCTACGAGAATGGCGAAATCAGTGGGAGTAATAAAGTTCAAGATGTGATCATTCAGGAAATAAGGGTACATGTTCCTTTACCCTCTATTTCGAAAGATGGGAACCCTCCCATTGTTGAACCATTCAACAATGAGGAACACCCAGTGAATAATCCACAACTCCATAATGAGATTATTGCCAATGAACCTATGGATGCAACACCAGCGGAACCGGCATTAAGAAGGTCTCAAAGACAAAGGAGATCCGCTATTTCCAATGATTATATGCTTTACCAAGTAGAATCTGAAGATGGGACAATGAAAGACCCAGTTTCTTATTCACAAGCCATTAAAGATGTTAATTCTAATAAATGGATCGATGCCATGAAGGATGAATTGAAATCTATGGCAGAAAATCAAGTATGGGAAGTAGTTCAATTGCCTCCAGGACACAAAGCAGTTGGCTGTAAGTGGGTTTTTAAGACCAAGCGCGATTGCAAAGGCAATATTGAACGACATAAAGCCAGACTTGTTGCCAAAGGTTTCAATCAGAAAGAAGGTATTGATTATACTGAGACTTTTTCTCCTGTGTCCAGAAAAGACTCACTTAGAATTATCATGGCGTTAGTGGCTCATTATGACCTTGAGTTACATCAAATGGACGTCAAAACTGCATTTCTTAATGGAGACTTGCAAGAGGAAGTCTACATGCGTCAACCTGAAGGCTTCATAATTGAAGGTCAGGAAGACATGGTCTGCAAACTTAAGAAATCACTATATGGTCTGAAACAAGCTTCCAGGCAATGGTATCTAAAGTTCGATGAAATTATTACTGAATTTGGTTTCAAAGAAAATATCGTTGACCCTTGCATATACCTTAAGATCAGTGGAAGCAAGTTCATATTTTTAGTTCTGTATGTTGATGACATCTTATTAGCCAGCAGTGACCTTGGTTTATTACATGAAACCAAGACTTATCTCTTTAAGAACTTTGAAATGAAAGATATGGGCGAGGCATCCTATGTGATAGGAATAGAGATATTCCGTGATAGGTCACTTGGTATTTTGGGATTGTCTCAAAAGGCATATATTGACAAAGTTCTAGAGAGATTTGGGATGATGACATGTTCCTCTAGTCCTGTTCCACTGCATAAAGGAGATAAGCTTGATCTTACGCAGTGTCCACAGAACGAGTTGGAACGTAAAGAAATGGCACAATATCCTTATGCTTCTCTCGTAGGGAGTTTGATGTATGCACAGGTCTGTACGAGGCCTGACATTAGTCATGCTGTTGGCATGTTGGGTAGATTTCAAAGTAATCCAGGGATAGCTCATTGGAAAGCTGCAAAGAAAGTACTAAGATACCTAAAGGGAACACGGAACTACATGCTCACATATAGAAAATCAGGACACCTACAGGTGACTGGTTATTCAGATTCAGATTTTGGAGGATGTCCTGACACTAGACACTGCACTCTTGGCTATGTGTATCTCTTATCTGGAGGTGCAATATCATGGAAAAGCCAGAAATCCGAGTTGCTTTACACATCCACCATGGAGGCTGAGTACGTGGCATGTTATGAGGCTGCAATTCAGGGAGCGTGGTTGCGTAATTTCGTCTCTGAGTTTGGAGCTTTGAGTTTCATCTCTAAGCCACTAACTCTGTACTGTGACAATGAAGCTGCAACTTTCTTCTCCAAGCATGACAGGATATCTAAGGGAGCAAAACACATGGACCTTAAATATCTATCACTGAAGCAGGATGTTAGACTAAAGAAAATTGTCATTGAGCATACAAGAACAGATCTCATGGTTGCAGACATATTCACAAAAGGACTACCTCCAAAGACCTTTCAGGGACATACTCAAAGTATGGGTCTTGAAGATAGTTCCTAGTTATCATTTATCTGCTCTTTATCATGTACTTGTACTTGACATTTATTGAGCTCTTAATTTATTGCTACATCTGCTATATATTCTTTCTGTTATCCATTGTGTACATATTTATGATTGGATGAATGCTAACAGAAACAGTCTTGTAACAAAGACATTATGGGACCATTATGCAAATCTCCTCTTATGGTCTAGTTATGAAAGTTGTCAATACAGTGGTACATGGAAGGAATCATGTTATAGAATGATGTGTGCACGCCATGACTCCCATTGACAACCGGATTAGCCAAGACACTTATGATAACCAACTAAAGAAGAGCTTAGCATGCAACGCGCGCCTTATGACTCCTATATGAAAACACTAATGGATCTTCCTATCGACCAAGTGGGAGACTGTAAGGAAATTACTTTTAGGTCCTTTACTTGGACCACAAGTCCTTCCCTTTCCCGAAATTGTGGTCATTATAGGAATTCCGTTTTCATAGGATACATGCTATTTTCTACAAAATCGGTTTTAATTAAGGAGTTATATTCCATATAACTAATTGGAATTTCGGTCCTCTCTCCACCTATAAATATAAGCTTTTGTCCATCACAAAAGCCAGCCGTAATTATCAACACATTAGGGTTTATAGGCGAGGAGAGAGAAACCGAAACTCTTCACTAAAGTTTTTCTTCAACCAAAGTTCAACACCAATCAGTAGCAGGATTCGGCAGCAGGATCAAGAATCTCCTCGTACCATGATGAACGGAGGTAATTCTTAATCCTTCTTATATCGAAATATTATTGTGATTATCGTGCAGTTCAAGATCTTAGGGTTTATGTTAAAAACGAATTAACAAGTAAGCAACGGATCGAAATAAAGGGCACCACCAAACTAGAGAAAAAGAAAGAAAGAGTATGTACGATGATGGAGGAGAAACGTGGGTTGATAGGGAGGAAGACAGTTCTTAGCAGATACATGGCTTGGGAGTCATCAAAAGGCACTTCATCAGTTTCCAAAACCGCAATTACAGAGAGCGAGAGAACAGAGTTGCTCAAGAACTGTCCTGCCGGGCTGACAGGTGCAGATATTGCATCCTGTAAAATATTCTCCATTGTTTGTAGTTGTATGATTTCTCTCTTGCTATGCTTGCGAGTTGCGAAGTATATATATATGGAAGAGCACAGAACTATAAAATGAAAGACCAACCCTGCGGACTAAATAAGATCCTGAGTTGCGAGTTGAATGATTTCAATAAAATATTTAATAGGAAAACTAATAAATATAAAATATTTTATAATCAATTTTTAAAATTAGTTCAAATATATATTTTTAGTTAATCATGAAAATCTATAAAAGAATTTATGAACAATAATCTACTAACGATAACATTTAATTACATCAACTACTACATCTATTTCATTAGCTCCTTCTATACCATTATTTTCTTTTTTATTATCATCATCTCACCATCACCTTTTCTTTCACCACCACCACATGTTTTAATTGTCAAATTAAGTGAGATTTCAGGATATAATTTATATTATTTTCTAATATTTTCTCTTAAATTATCTGTAAGTAAAATAAAAAAATAGTAATTAAAAGAATAAGGGAGAAAATAAAAATAAAAAATAAATTAGAAGGTAACTAAATTTTTTTTATTAGCGGGTTTAATTAGAAAAAGAATAACACACCATAAACCTGGATTGAAGGGTGAGATTAAAAACTGATAAAACTTTTATAAAAAAAGATCAAGGAAAAAACTCAAAGAATAAAGACTAAATAAAAAAGAGTACATGAAAGATTGAAATTAAAAGACTAAATAAAAAAGAATACATGAAAAAAAATGAAATTAAAGGACTAAATCAAAAAATAATTGCATTTATTCAAAAGGACAAAGTACAAAAATAATTATAAGAAAAAAGGAAAACAGATCACCAAAAGAGTTAAATTGAAGAGAAAATAGCACCAACAAAAAAAAATAGAAATCAATGACCAAATTAAAACAATAAGACAAAATAACTTGAATTGAATGGTGAACTTAAAAAAAAAAATAAAAAAAATAATAGGGGTCAAATTCAAAAGCATAATATATCACAATTGAAATTGAAAGAAAATAAAACTCTATTTAAAGAGTCAAAGTCAAAAAGAAAACGACTAAAAATATAAATACCAAAAACAAAGAGGACCAAATTGTATTTTTTTTGTGGGAGAAGAAGAAAAAAAAAAGGCTTGCCCAACTAACTACAAGGTGGATTAATCAGGCATGTCAATCTCGTTCCGTTTCGGCCAAAACATTTTATACCAATTAAAAAAGAGACAAAACGGTGTTGTTTTTATCTCGGGTTAAATTCCGGTCCAATCCGGATTTTCTGGCCGAAACGCGCCGAAATCATTCCGCCTGTGCCATTTCTACCAAATAATATTTTTTTTAAATAATAAATAATTTTACAATATCATTCATATCTCTTAATCCGACCGTTAAATTGAGATGAAATTTTACGAGGAATCTCTTGACATATTTATATATTTTTTGGTAAAATTTCATAGCAATCAGAGAATATAATAACCTTGCGAGATTGATGATGATATTCTTGTAATATTATACATGTTCATAATTTTATTTAGAAAAATCATTTTATTATGTTTTTTTATATTAAATTGCACAATTCTAAATAATTTTATTTTTAGATTTGAACTAGATTTTTTTTGAATTAATATATTTAATTAGACCTGAAACGGTGTGGCAAAACACTCTTAAACCAAAATATTTCATTCAAAAAAAAAAGTATCAACCGAAATGAAATTAACAAGATGTGATTAATACTTTTAACAACCAGCAAACACATCACGCGCTGCCTAAAGTGGCTTCAATGGGCTGCTGCTGCGCGTGTAATGCATTCGCCATAACCTTTTTAAAATTAAACATTATTTTCTTATGGTTAAACACAACAATCTCATTGACAAAACATGAAAATAACAAACACGGCCAACTTGAAAAACTATGGTATTATTATTGATTTAAAACATAGCAAAGAGCTCTTAAAAATATACGGAACAAACAGTTATTGTACTGCTGTTATCAACAGTTAAACAGCTATTCCAACTGCCTCGCGTTTAAGGACAATGAATGCGTTATCAATACCGTTGTCTATCTTTTCGGATACGTGTATTATTCTTGTACGCTAAACAATGGAATTCAGTGATAGCAATTCTGTTTTAAGATTGTAAATGTTTATATATATATATATATATATATATATATATATATATATAGATATAGATATATATATATTCAAAAAAAAAAATTAGTTTAAATTCAAAAATAAAATTATTTAGAATGGTGCAATTTAAATTTTAAATATAAGTTAAAAAATTAGAGTTGAGCTGATATAACTTGACCGATTTGATGAGTTCAAAGATAATATGAAAAATTGATAAAAATATAGTTTAACTAAAAATAATCAAGTTGACATCTTAAAAAATCCGAGTTTCAGAAGCCTGTCAAAATTGCGATTTTGACAACCATGATGACAACACGTTTAGTGAAACGGTGACGAAAAGGTTCGTTTTTGATGGCCCTAAGGTAGCTGCACTTAGAGGAAAGATGAGCAATGGACCATATTTAGGTCGTCCGACCAGGATTGAGGCTGTATCCGCCCTTATGTGGGGTGGATTTGTTGGAGAAAAAAAGGAGTCTAAGAAGGTATATAAAGTCGCAGCTCACAATGTGGATTTGCGGAAGAGATTGGATCCACCCCTACCACAACATTGTATTGGAAATATAATCCATACTGCTATGGTAAAATGGCCAACAAAAGTGGTAGACTATAATGGTTTAGGAGGAAAAATTCATGAGTCAATAAGTCTGATAAATAATGACTATATTAGGCAGGTTTATGCAGACAATACTGACCAAGGATTACTGCTACAGACTGTAAGAGATCCCAACAACTGGAGTTTATTTGGTTTCAGCAGTTGGTGTAAATTTCCATTCTATATATGAGGTCGATTGAGGCACTGCCATGAAGCTTATGCCCAGAAGTGCTTTTCTCTTAGATACGCGAGATCGATGGTGAGGGAATAGAAGCATGGGTGACATTATCAGAGGAAGCAATGCTCAGGTTTGAGAAAAATTCTAACATATTAGCCTATGCTTCTGTCAGTCCACGCATATGAGATTCGTATCCTCTTCTTTTTTAAAAAATAAAGCAGGGAAGATTTTCTTGAAGCTGATTTCAAGCCCATTTTAGATTGATCTTTCTCACTTGCCTGTTCTATATGCACCACTGTTATGAAAATTAAGAGGCCCCCTGAATTATTAATGTCATTCATATCTTTAACAGCAAGCTTTTTTCGCCCTTCAGCCAGTGAAAGCTTCAAGTTTTCAAGGTCCTGTAGTTTGTGGGCTGGGTAACATACATTTTTTTCAAGGATTATATACATGTACAAGATTCAAATACAACTCCTATTACAGGTGGAAAAAAGGAAAATAAAATAACATGGCTACACTTACTTTGGTCTTATTGTCACTATCTTACAGGACTAGTTATGGGAAGCTAGGAGAAAGTGAAGGTGGCAGCAGAGGGGTTGCGACAGGTACAAGAGCAGGGGCGAAAGGAGTTGCCCTACCAAAAGCACCACCTCCTGCGCTGCCTTCACAGCATTGCTCAAAGCAGTCGACTGGATGCTCGAGTGTGTCGTTGCATTCTTTCTGGCTCCTCTGAAATGGCTTCTCCGGCAAACAATTGCGGCGATCATCATACTTGATGCCTTTAGATGTAAGATTCATGCAAATTCCCTCTTCCTCACAAAAGAAGTTGTAAGAGAAAGTAAAATTTGCTAAATTTGGCAGTATACAGACTCCTTGTGGTACAATCCCAGTCATCAGATTGTGTGCTAAATTTAGCTGCTCCAAATGAGCTAATCCTGATAGGCTATAAGGTATAGGACCAACTATCTTGTTATAGCTTACATCCAACACCTTCAGTTTGTAGAGATACCCAACTTCTGGTGGCAAACAACCTGTCAAGCTTGTGTTGATAAGCAGCAACTCTTCTAAAGAATCTGCAGAGTTGGCTATACTCGGTGGCAGGCAGCCTTCGAGATTATTATTGGCGATGACCACCACACTAGCTGAAGTCCCACCTAAGAAAGCAGGAACTGCACTAGTAAATCGATTGTTATTAACGAATATCGCATCAATCTTTTTCTGGAAAAGTTGAGGAGGTAATGGCCCTTCAAACTCATTGTAGCGAAGGTCAAGATAGTTCAGCATAGGAAGAGAGAGCACTACAGAGGGGAAAGGGCCTACAAATCTGTTGTTGCTGAGATCAAGCTCATATAGAAGTGAAAGGTTGGTTAGAGTTTGTGGGATAATCCCACAAAATCTGTTGCTATTCAAATGGACGAGTGCTAAGTCAGTGAGGAGGCCTAATTCAATGGGAAGGAAACCTGCTATATCAGCAAAGTTGAGGTCAATGCCTGCGACAACACTGACTTTGGGATCATCGATAGAAGCTGCACAGTATATTCCTTTATAGCTACACACATCAGGACCAACCCAATTGGTGGTGAAGTTGTTTGGATCAGAGTAGATAACTCTTCTCCATGCCTGGAGGGCAATATAAGCTTGGTGGAGCCTTTGGTTTGAAGTCGGAGAGTGGCTGTGTGAACGGTGGCGGTGATAGCCATGCTGGTTATGCTTGGCAGCTAGATAGATAGACAAGGAAGATAGGTGCAGGAGCAAGAGAAGTAAAGAACGGATTGTGATAGAATAAAGCAGAGATGAAGCCATTTGATTTTCGTGGGTTTAAGGTAGTAATCTTGGTTGTTTATGTAAGGAGCCCTTTCCATGTCAAACGCTTCTTTCAGTCATATGTTTCATCATGCTGTTCTTGTCCAATGGAAGACATTGATTTCTTTGCTGATGATAGCATCTGCAGAAAATATCAGAATGACCTGGTACAGTGACAGTTAACCATAACATATGATCTTAAAACATGGCCATTTCTAGATAAGCATGAAGATTTCAAAGCGTACCAAACATCATGTCTCGATCCCTGCAGTTCATGCTGTCCTTTGGAGGCTTGGAGAGAGACTAAAATTGAAAGATGAGGGCACATCTCATGTTAGAAAACAACTTGGAGATTAGTTTCAGACTATGAATCTGGAAAAATGGGAGCAAAGAGAGCACGATAAAGACTGGCCTCCTTCCATGTAGTTTTCGTAGTTGTTTCAAGTGGAGCTGGAGAAAGACAGCCTCAGCCACCCTGAGAAAAAGAGGAGAATTCCTTCGAACTTAAGGGATTAATTACCTGACATGACTCATGAGCCAAAAGGGGTAAATCCTAAAAAAATTATGGCAGCACATTATCATACTTTCAAGATACAGAAATGATTTCAGTTTCTGTAAGGAAAAACCTCCATCTGATGGAGTGGCAAGAGATGAGTCGATTCCGACAGCTTCATTTTTACACATTGAAGTATGATAATTAATAAATTTTGCTTTCATTGTTGACTGTCTAAATTCAGAAATCAATTCTTGAGACTGGCATCTAAAATAATTTATTAAATTATTAGAATATATCGAACCGACATGGAAGTTATATTGTTAAAATCTCTAAAAAAACACAAAGTAAAAAGTATATTATTAAAATCGTAAATATTTAAGCAATGCGTGCACTTATTAAGGTACAAATAGAATAAAAAAAATACATGAAATGAGATCACTACTTGCAAATGGATTTCCTTGTCCTGCGAGCAAATTTGTGACAGTTTTCTGTACTTCTAGTTCCTGCTCCAAGCTAGATTTCATCTTCAAAAGAATTAGGGAAATGGTAGCACAAATGCAGATGGTGCTGAAAGTTGGATAACCGTGCATGATCCAAGGCATTAGCTCCTGGAAATAAGATTGACAAATCTATACCCTGCCAAAAACGCAAAGAAAGAAGTGCAGAATTGGACTAATCTGTGGCGCTAACTTCAATTCATCTAACAAATGGAAAGTTCACATCAATTTCTGCTGCAACCGCGTCCTTATATGAAACCAGCACCACCAAAGCAATATACTGAAATTCTTTTCCATTAAAATGAGCACTGGACACTTCCAAGTTTACGGACCATCTTGCTGGCCACCATAATCAAGATCAATGATAGTGAAGAGGCCAGCAAAGTTCAGCAAAATCTGCAGTACTAGCATTGAAGCAGGCACCGATATCCTTCGAATAATTTTTCAATCAGCATGGGACAAAACATCATAGATTTCCACAGGACACAACCACTCCAAAACAAGCACATTTGACACATACAAACTAACATCTTTATGCTGTACTATTTACAATTCTCAAAATTGAGGATGTCCAGACAACTATATTTGTTATTTTATGAAATCCCAAGTACTGGTAAAACATCAAGAGCACTATCATTTCTTGAAGAAATGTTCGAAGTTGCAAAAGGCACTATAACAGAATCATTTTCATTTTATCATCATCATCATCATGGCCACTGGCATCAGCAATCATTTTAGCCGCCACCAGATCCATATTTTTTGCCAAAGACAATGACCTGCAGCTTGTCATACCCAGCAAGCACACCAGCACCTGCCACTGCTCGCAGGATGTTTGCACCAGCACCCTTGAAGAGTGATTTAGCCCCTTCATTCTTGATGATCTGCTTAAACGCATCCAAAGAGCTCTTATACTTCACAGCTTCTCCTGAAGTCATCATCATCCTTCTACGGACTGTATCTATAGGGTAGGAAGCCAATCCAGCACCTATTGTGATTCCCCATCCCAGTAAGAAACTTGCGAAGAAACTATCCTGTAGAAATCAAACAAACCAACATTAACCATTTGATCATGTTAAACTTCATATAGCCCAGGAGAATCAGCACTGCCGCAGTGCTACACATCCAGAACATTAAGGTATCTCAGTTTGACTTAATTTTATCAAAAGGTGGTGAAAACAGGACCACAATTTTACACATACAATACTCAGGACACAGGAACATAAATCCATAGATGAGGAGTCTATATCATCTTGCATTTCGTACCATCAGCAAAGATGGTTAAGGTCAAAACAACATATTTGCAGTGTAGAACCATAACGGAAGGACAACTTGAAAGCCGTGACAAAAGAGATTGGCGGAGATGCAATAGAAAACACAGTACATACCTGCAAATTACCAACCAAAACCACAGGTTTAAGAGAATCATACATTCCAAAGTAGAGCCCGCGGTACACAATAATTCCAACACAAGATATGTTAAATCCACGATAAAGTCCAGCAATGCCATCAGACTGGTGGGTTTTCTTATAAACATCAATCAACCCATTAAACTGCCTCCCACCACCCTTTTTAGCTGCCTTTGCATCATTTGCCAAACGAGTTCGGGCATAATCCAAGGAGTAAACAAATAGAAGTGATGAAGCACCGGCAGCTCCACCTGATGCCAAATTCCCGGAAAACCACTTCCAGTAGCCATCTTTTTCCTTCTTGAAGTTAAACAAACTCTTGAAGTAATCTTTGAATGCAAAGTTCAGGGCCTGGTAGGTGTACAAAGGTGTCAATTGATACGATCAATACTACAGTCAAGCACAGGTACTAATAACAAAAGGGAAAAAAAAAAATGTGAAATGACCTGAGTAGGGAAGTATCTGATGACATTAGCAGTGTTGCCTCTCCAAAGAGCAATGACACCCTCCTCTTTGATGGTTCTAGCAAAGCAGTCAGTAATTCCTTTGTATGGCTCAGATAATCGACCAACCTTGATCATTTCATCTTGATTTTGAATCAAAAGTTTAACCCGCTCAATTGGAGCAGCTGCTGTCTTTGAAACAGCTGCTGATACTCCTCCCATGAGAAAATCAATCATAAATCCTTTAGCACCTTTTTCGGATGGTGCTTCAACATATATCGGGGGAACATGTGGTACAAATGCCAGACCAGTTCCCTGAATTGCAGGATGCATATGGCTATGAAAATCATTAGAAAATGCACCACTGGTCATGTTACAATTCCTGCTGTGCAAATTTGGGGAAAGCTTAGAAATGAGAGGTGACTGCCCATGTATCTTCCTGAAAACCAACGGATTCCAAGATTCATCCGTCATGTTTACAGCTCAAGATGGTGACCTGAATGTCAGAAAAAATCCACCATCTTGCACAATTAGGCTTCAAGAACCAAGTCCTAACTACACTTTTGAAATAAGCAAATAAAACTAGATACATATTCTGATCCAACAAAATGTCATGATCATCATTATAATCCAACTTCACTTCCACAAACCACCCCAAAAAGCAGCAAAAAGGACAAAAACCATACAGCACAAATCAAAAACAAACTTCAAACCCCTTCCATTTTTAACGTAACATCACGTTATTAACACCTAAGACCTACGATTTGATTGCAAAAAATTTAACATAATCCAACGGTAGTAACAACTAAAACCCACAATTCGAATGTCAAAACCCACCTAGTTTTTAGCATAGTCCAAGGTTAGTAACAACTTAAACCCACAATTTGAATGTCCAAACCATCTCATTTCCAACATAATCCAACGTTAGAAACCACTATAACACACAATTTGAGTGTCATTTTTAGCATTAAATCTAATGTTAGCAACAATTGTACACAGTCAACCTCAAACAAAATTCATCAAATCTAAACATGTAAGCAAAAAAGCTAAACAGAAGCCAAACACTTGATGGTTTCTTCCATTTTCTCAGTATCCAAACAGGGGGAAAAAAAACCTTGAGAGTAAGGACAATCACTGCCTCCTCCTGATATTAGGGAGTACTGTCTTTCTAACGTGGTATTTATATCTAAGAGAATTTCTAGGGTTTTTCTTTTAAATTACCATCTTGGCCTTGTTTTGCCTCTGCGTCTTCATTTGTATTCGAGTCTGACGCTGTCACTGTAACAGTGTGAAGACTCCATTGGTGAGAGCTGAGAAGTGAAACTGAGTTTCATATTTTGCGGGCCATAAGACTTCTTTATTGCAAAGTAGTCAATTCCGTTCCGGGCGGAACGTTCTGTTCCGTTAAGAAAACCGAGATGAAACGGCGTCGTTTTTTACTCGGTTTTAATTCCGGCCCGTTCTGGAAATTTCGGCCAAATTCCGGCCGGAACGTCTCGGTACCGTTCCGGGTGTGCCGTTCCGGCCTTAAAATCCTTTTTTTTTTTTTTTTAACTTTTGATTTTTTTTTTCTAATTTTGAGATTATATTTGTTTGACTTTGTGTTTATATTGTATAATTTAAAGTTAATTTATCTTGAATTTTAATTATGCTTGTTAAATTAATATTTTAATTTTTTATATATATATATATATATATATAATTAATTATATATGAACAGTACAACCCCGAAACGGCACGCCGAAACACTCCGAAACCGGAACGTTCCGTTCCAATAGAAAAACCGAAACGGTGACCGAAACGGAATTGACTACTTTGCTTTATTGTTTTGTGGGGTTTTCTAAATGCCCAATAATGATTTTATTTTATTTTTCTCAAAAATATTCCTTCTCTTATTTCGGTGTGTCATTAAGCTTGGAATGAGAGTATTATTGTCTTTTCAACCGAAGCTAATGGTGGCTTTGTAGTCATTTTATATTTTTTT
Organism: Salix brachista; assembly: GCA_009078335.1. Taxonomy (NCBI): domain Eukaryota; kingdom Viridiplantae; phylum Streptophyta; class Magnoliopsida; order Malpighiales; family Salicaceae; genus Salix; species Salix brachista. The sequence goes on along the minus strand of CM018578.1, from coordinate 12,548,734 downwards.
AAAGTAAATTGTCATGACTTTATAGCAATTTTATTTTCTCATTGACCACTCTAATTACCCTTAACATCAATTGTTTTGGGTCTTTGTTTTAGGGTTTGATTGTAATTCTATAATTTTCTTTTCTATTATCAATATCTTATCTAAAATAAAATAAAAATAACAAATTTAAAAAATTATTAGATTGTTTTGATGTAGTTATTATAAAGTATATCGCTGACAAAAAATAATTTTTAAGAATTTTCTGTAATTATATGAGGAATCATGAGTGTGGTGCAACAATAACAGCAGAAGACCATAAGCAGAGCATCAACATCAAGTAGATAATTTGTTCTTATGTTTTCTAGTTTAATTTTCATAATAAAAATGAATAAAAAATTAATTGGAATTAACTAAATTTTACCAGGTCAATATCTTATTTAATTCAAGTAAAAACAAACTCGATTCAAATCGAAATTATTCTTTTTATTTCTCTGTTTCAACTTCTATACCTTTTATATTTATCTTTTATATCATGAAACACTTAACAAACTCAATCTAATTTAATATAACAATAAACGAAATTAAAAGATATCTTCACAAATTTTGCTGTAGAGAAAACAGCATTTACTTCCAGTCAAGAACTGTGAGTGCCAGCTTGTGAAATTCATTACATAAGCAAATACAATCCTTTCCCTAATATAGCAAGTTGATGTCTGCAAGGAATGCTCCAGCACCAAGATTCTGTACATTTGACTGACTGCTCATAAGAGGGTAGAATGTTAGAATAAAATGATGAGTCAGAAAGTTCAAATGAGTTGGAAAGGCGAGGTAGGGATTCTATTTCAGATCAGAATTCACCTTCTAGCATGTGTCTGGCTGTTCTGCATATAAATTTAACAAATTGCTTGACAATCGTAAGAAAAGATTCCGGAGGAATGGTTAAAAAAAAGCACTAAGCAGAACACAAAAGGAGTCTTTGCTTAGCCAGCAACTCCTTCAGTTTCCTTAGAAGTTTGTCATCAGAGTGCAAGTAATCCTCAAAGCTCTTTCTCAAACTCCTCAACAACTCACAGTCATTGCCGCAATTATTGTTTAGCAGCTTCGTGAAGAGATCCTTCCATAAATCACTCCAATATCTGCCGATAAATAATAATATGAGAACTTTAGCAGATGGGAAAAATAATTTATTCCTATAAATTTTTTAAGTTTTGCAGTTTCACAATCTAGTGAAGGTGCAAATTGGAATTTTCCGCAATTCACAGAAGTCTTCTAAGCATGCAGATATGAAAAATACCTTTTAAAAGGAGCCTTCGGCAGATACACGTAGCCACCATCAGATGTTCCTTTCTTTACAATCTCCATGTAAGAATGGTGCAGCATCATATGAATTACAACACAGAGGCCATATGTGTCAACCTGATTTCAAAATGACAGTACTAATGAGGTGCCAGTCCAATTAAAAAATAGCAAGTGGACTTTGTGTGCTTTATTAAACTGACCTGAAATGTCCATGGCTTCCTCTCTTGCATTTCAACACAACGAAATCCAGAAGTCCGACAATCTCCCTCAAATTCTATATCATCAGGAAAGAGATGCAGGTCTATCCCCCTCCCCCAGTCAACAAGGCAAAGACCCTGAATGAGAAAACTCTTAAATTAGAGATAAAAAAATTAAGCTGCACATCAAGTCTATCACAAGTAAGATTAACCTGATCTCTCCAAGGGCCACTTCGTTCTTTAAACCCATCTTCTGTAAGATTGCTCCTGCCAGATATCAGGTTATTAATGTCACTAGATGTCGTGTGTCAACCATGTCATCAGTAAAAGAAATTGATGGGGCTATGCTTATGATCTTGCTTTTGAAATTACAAGACAGCTAAATATGTGACAGACATAAAATTACAAATTTATGGTGAAAACAAATTTCACCTGGAATAGCGAATAAGCAGATTATCAGGCTTGAAGTCACCATGAATTATGCCAACTCCATGTAAGGTTTCCAGCATGTGTAGCATTTCTATGGTGTAATAGATACACAACACTTCTTCCATGGGCTTGCCAGTGACCGCATAAGAATTTATGACATCCTGCAAATGTCACATGCAAGCGTTGTATCACACAAGATCTTCCTGGTATGAAAACAAATATACAATACGATTAATCTACCTGAAGCGTCCCATGAGATAGATAGTCACAGACAAGTATACTATAATCAGAGAACAGATGTAATCTATGAACATATCCGAAGCTTGAACTCTGAAAAGTTACAGCAAGAAGGATAAGAACCAGTTATTATAAGAAAATAAAAAAGGGGTTGAAATCAAGAGAACAGAAAGAGCACACACTTGATTTTCTGGGATCCGTTGATCAAGTTGACGGTACATATGGAACTCCCAAGGAAAAGGAGGCCTTTGTATCTGCAATTTCATTCAAATATTATAGCCCAATATGACATGGAATCCGCTACTCTTACTGAGGGAGGGGGTTTAATTACCTTTAATGCAACAACTTCATCTGGATTACTGTTGACATATGCTTTATATACTTGAGCAAACCCGCCTTTAACAGGACAACCTTTGATCTCGTACTTCTTTCCACCTTCAAGAATTAGAATGATAGTGATTAAGTTACAATAATTTGAGTCCCCAATTGAAGTTGTGTCTCAACAAAACACAGAATCCATATAATGATTGGCCATACATGCAGAATTCTTACTTCCAAAAGTCAAAATAGCATTTCAAACATGAAATTTGCCCTCAGTTTCCACAAACTTAAGCTTGTTAATCAATCATGAACATTCAATTATGAGTAAAGACTCAAAGCACTACAGAATATCCATGTAAATATTAAAATAAGAATAACCTATTTTAACAATCTTATTCCTTGATGAATTCGGTAGAGAAGATAAAGCAACGTCTCCAGAGTATGCTTTTTTACTTGGATGGTATCCCTAAAACAAGCAAAAAGAAAGTTACTTTATCAAAGCAAACAAGACAAATAAGCAAACAATCGATGAATCTCAACTATCAAATGAAGTTACTGATGTTCAAATTGTCTTACAGCATATTTCATCATTTGAGGATTTATTTTCTCCAACAATTCTTTTGTGGTGGAGGCTGACCATGGATTAACACGTCTTTTTTCCATTTCCATGGGTTCAGTGTAATCGGTCTGTAAATGAAGAGTACAAAATAATACAATCTTTAGAGAGCCTACATATACCAATCTAAGCTTGACAACTTTTTGATAAAAATATATTCTGCCAAGGAAAAGGGAAATAAATGATAACACCATCAGCTAGGTTTGCCCATCATCATGATGTTAAAACATGCTTTTGACTTTCAAGCATGTATTGTTGGTGATCATAGAAGAAAGGTTGCATAAGAAAAAACATGACTACTTGAGATACAGTTGTTCACATAAGAGAACGTACAAAGAAATGATCAAAAGTTGATGGCAATCGTACTTAGGGACATGATATCTAACAATTAGAGGAAAAGGAACAAAAAGATTGTGTTTTGTTAACAATAGATTCACACAAACAATTTGGCACAGCGTTAAGCAGGCTAGCACTCCTGTTGTAATGAGGCACTAAATACTCCTCTGTATCAAGATGTAAAATGTGCACTGATATACCCTCCACAAAAAACATTGCAGAACATACCAAATTTAATCTGAATTTAAGTTAATGGATTTCAAGTCACTTACCTAGCCTGTGATACATATGAATAAAGGAATACCAGAAGAAAAACCGAAGGATGCATAATTTCTTTTCTTGGGTCACTATGCATACCTTTTGAAGTGAAGAAGCATTTATCCTGTAAGACAATCTGTCAAGAAATAAAACTTTTGCACGTTCCAGCCTCGCAAGAGGTTCTGCTTTCCTGTCATCCCGATATAAATCAACCACCCAATATCAATGACAAAGAAACATGCAAAAAAGACCTCAAAGAAAGACACAAAAAACAAGAGGGGGGTACCTTAAAATGCCAGTTTGATAAACCATATATGCTTCCTTCCAATTCTCTTTTGCTTCAAGAAACCCCGCATACAGTTCATAGAGCAAAGAATTGCCTCTGCATATATTATTCTCTTCCATTTCTTTGAAAACGTTTTCAAAGTCATCACTACCTTCCAACTGCAAAATCCATCAAAACCAAATTACCCTTCAAACAATGTAATATTCTAGCTCCCCGTATGATTACAATGAATAGACCCATCGAAACACAATGACTCAATATTTAGAATCCACATAGAATGAGAAGGACACACATAGCAAGTTACAAAATTTACACACAATTCAAATTCCGAGACTACTGAGCAAATTGAATGATGGCCACTTCATTCTCAATCCCTCAAGTTGTTCAAAAGATGCCATCAAATAACTCAAGTTCAAAGTAACAACCCCATATCTAAAATACCCCCCAAAAAATGCTTTCACCGCCCTCCATTTCTCATAAAAACCCTCTAAAAACCATTACAAAATCTTCAACTTTTAAACTAAAAACAACCAAACTAACACACAAAACAGTCCAACTTAAATAAAACAAAAACGGAATCCAAGAACTTAATATTTAAGGGAGAAGAGAAGAACAAATCCACATACACAAATTTCAACTTACTGAAATTTAAAGCAAATTGAAGAATGGCCATTAACCACAAACAGATAAAAAGCCATCAGATTTGCCACACCTCCAAAATAAAGAAAAACAAACAAACCCGATTTAGGATTCAGAATCTATTAACACAGTTTAAGCAATTCTCTATGAAAAAACTAGCAAACTATCAAATTGTAAACTAAATTGAGCCCAGTACTGAAAAATAGCAAGCAAACTCTTCACTACCCTCCATTTCTCTAAAAACCCGCTAAAACTCTGAACTTAAAAAAACCAAATTAACCAACAAAAAGCATAAAAAAACAAACTCATCCTGGAAACTAAACCAGAAAACAGAATCAAAGTAATGAAACCTCAAAAAGAACAGAGACTCATACTGGGTGTGATTTAACTTACATAAAGTAGCCAGATCTTAAGAAATCTGGGGTCATTTTTATACTGTGGATTGTGCTTGAAAGTCTCAATACAGTCTAATAAAATCTTGTTTAGTGCAAAACTGGAGATGCTACTATCAAGTGCCTTTTTGATCGACCTGAAAATCAATCACAACAAAAGGGATTGCAGCCAATTTTCATGCTTTAAAAGCCCGAAACAAAAACAGCTTTACGAGAGAGAGAGAGATAAGGAAGGGCGTACAGTAGCCATGGAAGGAGAGGGTCGTGAAGAGAAGAAGCGTTGTCTTTCGGGTCAGTGTGCATAACCATCATGTTGACGGGCTATCTGTTTGAAAATTTTGAAACACTGGGAGAGAGGAGGGAGATACTTGGTTTTCAAATTGTGGCATAAACAAAAAAAACAATAATTAATTTTTATAAATGAATTCTATTCATTTTGGTTGTCTTATTTTTAGTTATCATAATTTCATCCTTATAATAATTTGAGGACTAACTGTAAACTCCTCCCCTACATTTTCTTAACGTAGATGGAGTGATGGACCACGTAAAAAGAAAATAGAGCAAATGCGTTGTGTTTAGAGAAAAAATGGTTAGAGAATAAGATATATTATATTTTTTTATCTTAAATAATAGCTTAAGTTTTTAGATGAGATGGTTCCTTGATATAATATTAAAATTTTGTTGACCCAACGATCACGAGTTCGAATCTCACCTCTCTAATTCTATCTGATAAAAATCAATCATATTATCACAATATAATGTGAGCATGTGTACAAGTTTCAAGCCCAAAAAAATTTCACTTAAAGAGATGTGTTAGAGAATAATATAAATTAAAAGTATAAACGAGCAGTGCTTTTAAAAAAATAAAAAAAATAATCTTATTCATTGCACATGTTATAATAATAAATATGTACTTTTTATAGTATATAGATTGTGTATTTCTTCTATATAGATTATGACGAATTGAATGAAGATGTTAAGAAATGTATACTTTCATTAAGTGTAAAAAACTATAAGTTTGATGAGATGATCGCAATTATATATATAAAAAAAAAGTAATGGGAAAATAAGATTTAAAACTTTTATAATTATAGATTCATAATATTATTATTTTAATTTCCTCTATTATCGTAACTAACAAAAAAATGTTTATATTAAATTAAGTATATGAAAACAATAGGAAAAATAGTTATCATGGATTTATGTAGGAAGCTCACAAGACACGTGAGTGGATTTTGCAAGCATAAATCATGGCATTTTTTTTTTATTCATTCTAAGAACTTACCACCATTGGTCATTCGAAGACCATTATTCATGCAAAAATTCTCAAAAAACAGTAATTTATGATGATCTTTTTGCATTCAGCCCCAAAAATCATATCTTGAATTGTTAAGAAACCATCTCACCTAAAAGCTTAAGCTAATAGGTGAGGCACCAGAATATGATTATACTATACTTTAACATACCCCCTCCAGTGAAAGCCCTTTGAGCTTGAAACTTGCACAAACTCATATTATTTTGTGCTTGATTTTTTTATCAAATAGAATGGAGGTGGTGAGATTCGAACTCGTGACCGCTGGGTCAACAAGGCTTTGATACCATGTTAAGGAACCATCTCACCTAAAAGCTTAAGCTGATAGGTGAGGCCCCAAAATATGATTATATTATACTCTAACATGAATGATGACATGGATAATAAACTTAATTATTTATCAATTAAGTTAAACCAACTATAGTTTATAACTTAGCACCCAAGAGGATCTCATGGCTTTTATTCTACCTATTTGTATAGCAGGGAATAGTCATTTTCATCCTCGATCGTATCCCATTCTAGAGATGAAAAGGCATAGGAACTTGCTTTATCATCCAGCCACAAAGAAATATCAACGTATACACAAACAGTTAACAAAGATCGATGGAGAAGGGGAAGAAGGAAGGAAAGTCGTTTGGGTTAGATTTCCAGCCGGCCGGGAAGAGTTTTTTCAAACATCTCGATGGTGCCCTCTTACCTTGTAAGAATGAAGGCCATGCTTTCATTGTGATTTGGTTATTGCAACGGAGTTGCATGTCTTCTGAATATGGGTACGAGGATATATAGTCCTCGCAACCTCGTTTCATGGAATCCATCAGCACTTAAAAAGCCTTTTCCAAGATTATATGTGGTGATCATCGTGGTTTTCGATTTGATTCCATGAGATGAGCAATGACTATAAGAATGAAAATCGAGTTCCAATTACTCGTTGAATGCAAAATCTTGGAAGACTGTTGGTTTTAACCCTTCACTTGCTGGTTGTCGCTTGCTTAGTTACCACTTTCGTCGTGCTATAATGTAATTTAAGAAAAGAACTAGTTAATATCCCGCACTACGTTGCGGGCGTAGTGCGGGCGGAGTAAATATTTTTTACAACTGTTGAGATAAAAATATAATATTTCAATATGTAAAGTTTGATACAATAAAACAAATCAACATACTTTATCATAACAACAGTGACATCGAAGCCTTAACTTTTAAAATTATCATCACTATCACTGTCAAAATAATAAATATTATTAAACAAACCTGCGAATAAAACACCAAAAAAATTAATAAAAAAAGCAAGTAAGAACAAAAACTAAAATTATTATTATTATTATTATTAATCTTGATATTATTATTGCGTTAAGAACAGGAAAAAACACAAAATAAAATCAAAGGCTAAAAAAAAGCCTAAAAACATTTACAAAAGAGAAAATAAAAAAATAAAATAAAAAACATATAAATTATTGCTTGGAAAAAAAATAATTTGACTTGAAAATTAAAAAACTTTATCGCACTATATTGCGGGCTGAGGAAATAATTTTTATAAATTTAATAGTAAAGAAATTAATAGGATATGCTGCTCCAAAACTAAAATATAATATCTATAAATGCATAATTTAATATAATAAAACAGATCACCACACTCTATTCTAAAAAGAGCAACATCAAAGTCTTAACATCTAAAATTATTATTGCTGTTACTGTCAAAACAATAAAAATTATCAAATTATTCCGGGAGAAAAAAACTGAAAAACATTAAAAAAAGAATAAGCAATAAAAATAACTAAAATTCTTATTCTTATTCTTATTATGATCCTTATTATTGTGTTAATGATGAAAAATAAAAATAAATGAAAGGCTAAAAAAATTCTAATAACTTTAACAAAAGATAAAACAAAAAATAAAATAAAAATCATGAGGTAAAAAAAAATCATTTCACTTGGAAAAAAAAAACATAACATAAAAGAAAGAAAATAAATAAAATAAATGATAAAAAAATAAAATAAAGGCGCACGTACGCACGCGATGCATAAAATGAAAATGTCCACTCCACGGTAAATACTCTGGGAAGCTACAGGAACGGCCTGATGTGTTTTAGTATATAGGATAATAGTTTGGAAACATTATCTTTTAATTATTAAAAAAACGATTGTGTTGGTAATGTGATATGAAAAATACATTTTATTTTCACCACATTAATACCATTTAAAGTAATTAAAAAAGGTATTATTTTGATTGTTTTTCAAAGCATAAAAAAGTTTGAAAAACATGTTGAATTTATGAATATTAATTTGAATTTAATAGATACCAACTTGACCGACCTATATAAATGAGTTTTTTTTTTATATATATATATATACATAGCTACTTTACTTGATGAGTAATTTATATAATAAAAATATTGTCAAACCCTTATCTGAAAACTGATTCAAACCTAACTCGATAGGTTCATAACATAATATCTAATTAGAGTTGAGCACCTTTAATTTACAATTTTAAAGGAAAAAAAATTAATATTAAAACTAACTTTCTCAAAATACCCATTTAATGGGTTTTTCTTAAAAACTTATGAAGAATTAAAATAAAGATAATGAAAGGAATATCAAATACAAAATGAGTTAAATTTTATCTAATTCAAATATATGAACTCACCTTGAATTTAAACGAAACACTATAAATAATAAATAGTAAATAAACAACCTAACAATAATAAATAATAATTAGATAAAATATAAACATTTAATTTTCTATTCAATAAATAATAATAAAAATATAGATAAAAAAACAAACTCGTTGTGATCAATAATAATTGAATCACAAAAACAAATTCTTCCCGACAACTTTTAAGTATAACAGATGGGCTAGAATCGAAATGGATAGAAATTTGTTTAGTTTTTGGGTTCATGGAGGTGCACCTTGGAGAGCTTGTTTTGTTTTTTCCACCATTAATGTCAACAAGGCCCTATCTGTGCAGGATTTTTCGAGGGTAAAGAATCTATAGTCCCCACACTGTGAACAGAGACAGTACCAAGCTAACTACTCCATCATTTTCTCCAAGCTAACTACTCATCATCATCCCCATGAAACCCTACCATGTTTCGATCCCTCATTGGCGTATCCCAATAACGATCAAACCTAAAGCCACATCACTCCCTCACCAAACCAATCACATCGCCCCACCTCGCCAAGCTTTGAACACTTCTCACCCACCAAAGTACTCTCCACCATACCAATGCCAGATCCTTGAAGCTCTCATCCACCAATCAAATCATTCCAAGACCCTAGTTTTTCCAAATGGCAAGATGTTACATGTTGATAGAAATGTGGAGAGGGTGTATTAGGTGTAGCAGATCATTGTGAAGCAGTACATGGTTGTCCCATTCGAAAAGCAAGATGTACAGAGAACCTATCACATTACACACACAGCTTAGCAACGTACTTGACTCTTCAATTCTTTGGTCACACTGTGCAACCATTGACTTTTGTAGGGCCACCCCCTCACGAGCACAGGCAAGACCACCACCAGCAAGTACTTGCTTCAGGTAAATTTACCCCCCGGATCGATGGTTCTCAAAGTGTAGAAGGTTTAGTCATATTACCCTCTCAATCACAACTTAAAGCCATCTTAAACCTCTTACTTGTAATATTTTGTCACAATTTTCACATGGATTCTCCTGAACACTTGAGAGTTGAGACAACAAATGGTTGCCATCTAGCCTGAATTAAATCCCCAAGAGTGTCAACCTTTCACCATTTTCACATGAGATCTCCTAACCGTTCGGAGAATTGATATTGCCCAAAATTGTGATGCAGGGGTTAATGTAACCAAAATGAAAAATTTGAAGGATGATGCAATGTAATCCCTTGTCACTCCCATCTCCCTCCGCTCCCTTTCTCCAAATAGATGATTTTTTTTCTTTCCTTCTCTTCGGGTTGGTTGTTTGTATGGCAGTATTTATTATTGTAGTACTTGACATCCTTGCCTCATAGCCTTCCCTATGTACAATAAAACAAAACCAGGCTTGGATAGGGAAAAGGGCCAAAAAAAAAAGAAAGAAAAAGAAACAGTAAAAATGGAGCTTGTGGCTGTGGTCCTGACTCTTTTTCACCTTTTATCATTTACTTGCTACTCTAATTCCAACCTCAAGCATATATCTTTCCTTTCTTTTTTGTCACTCTTTTCACCCTTTGGAACCTCACCTTTTGAACCCAAGTCTTCTTTTCTTCCAAAAAGAAATGGATGGTAAGGGGAAGCAAATTAGGATGGTGATGGGGAGAGTAGTGATGAAGAAGGATAGTGCTGATGAATCTTCAGATGATGAAGGGTATGAGCAAAACCAGACGGAGTTTATGGAAGATGATTTTTTCCAGAGTAACAAGAAAAAGAAAGTGGTAGTCACTGCTGGTGGTGGCGGTGGAGGAAGGAGGGTGTCAGGTGGTGGTGGAGGAGGGATGAGGTGTTGTCAAGTAGAGAAGTGTACAGCTGATCTGACTGATGCAAAGCAATATCACAGGAGGCACAAGGTTTGTGGACAGCATGCCAAGGCTCAGGTTGTGCTTGTAGCTGGAATTAGGCAGAGGTTTTGCCAGCAATGTAGCAGGTTAGAAATGAGTGCCCTTTTCTTTTTTTGTCACTGCTTTTGCTAAATATGTGGAAAAGTTTTGATCTTTGTGTTTAATTGTGGTCCATAATGTTGAAAAACTTTAGCTTACTGCTGTTTCATTAAATAAATGCACAGTTTCATGTGTCTTTTTCTCACTTTGCATACACTAAACAGTGTAGAAACAAATATTCATGGGGTTGATTCCAGTTCCTGGCCTCCAAGTAATTTGGATTTTAGGTTTCTTGTTTTGCCTTAATTGCTGCTTGTATAACCTGAATTTGAGGACTTTAATGAGAAAGTTTCATGTTCATTTCTTACCATTTCCCTTTTTGGAAAAAAATGGTTAACTAGCTAGGATTGTCAAAGTTCACTACTGTTTATCATCTGCTTTTCCCTAGTCTAGTTTGCTTCTGATAAGAAAAGATGATATTTTTTTAATGATGTTGATGATAAATTCTCGAGTTCTTTTTAATCTTTTTTTTTTAAAATTTATTGATGTTTTGATTGAAGCTGATTTAGTAATATTTACTAGAGGAGATCAACCTAAAAGGTATTGTCTTGACAACTTTCTAATAATGAGATCTGCTGGATCTATGAGCATTGCTCGTGTCGACATTCATATCAGATTTAAAACCTATGCTAAAATAAAAATTAAGTGCAAGAGAGGCAATGCTAGGTTAAAAGCAGTTGCACATATTTTGAAAAATGATTTCAGAACAGTTAGCTTTTGTTAGTCTAAGAAACATTTTTTATTAATTAAGGTTTTAGGATAATATTATTAATGTGAGTGGATCTGGACATATACCTCAAGGTTGTGGTCAAAGGAAGAAGATAAGATGTTCTTTTTAACCTGCATTAAAATTCAATGATTCGGCCAGATTTGACATTTTATTGCAGGAGTCTAGTCTACTCCAATTATTCTTAATGTCATGTCTTCTCGTTCTTGCAATTGAATGATTCCATAATGTTGCTTTGTCTTATCATATTAAGCTGTGGATTGTATCACATCTGCCCTCTTTGTTCATTTTGATATCGGTTTTTTAATTGTAGATTTAATAAAAAAAACATACTTGTGATATTCCGTTTCCTTGTTACTGTTTCAGGACCATTTCGATTACTAGAATTAAAGCGATGTAGAGTATTAAGAGAAAGAACTATTTTCACTTATATAATTAACTTATATCAACATGGAGAGGGAAGTCCATATTTATACTAGAGAGAAGAGGTTACTTAGCGATTACCTTGCGGTTACCAATAAATAATATTTCTAGATAAATAGACTAGGTTCATCTCTCATGGACGAACCAAGCTAAACCGCATCTCTAGATAAATAGACCGGGTTCATCCCTCATAGACGAAGCAGATCAATCACAATAACTAACATTAATAAAGATGGAATCCACTGGCTTGCTGGTTTTTTTTCTCTCTTCAAAATCAATACTGTCAACAAGTAAATATGAGTTGTCAACAAGTAAATATGAGTTCAAGTCAAAACATGCAAGAACTTGAGATAGCTGGGGTTTTACTCGCTCACCTGGACTTATAAAATATATTTTCAGGAATAGTGTTTCCCTCAATTAAATAAAAAAGTATTTTTCTTGTTGAGTCAGCAAGATGTGCAATATTAGAAGATGTGCTGGTGCAGTTTTTCCCACTCGATGTGTTATTCCCTCAAATAAATATGTTGTTGACTGTGCTAATTAATTGGAAAAAAAACCCTTGTATTTGCTGCCCCATTTTATAAATTTTCAAGTGCTTCTCTTCCTTGTCCTTCTTTGACACTAATTAACACAGACACACGCACTCACGCATGCTAAGTATCTTCATCACACCATATACATACGCAGGAACAGCAACTTTCTGATGTCATAGATCATCAGGATGCACTGTAAACTGTGACAGTTTTGTGTAGTCTGATTGAGGAGGATTGTGATGCAGATTCCATGAACTATCAGAATTTGATGAAACCAAAAGAAGTTGTCGCCGGCGGCTGGCCGGACACAACGAGAGGCGAAGGAAGAATGTTGTTGAATCTCACGTGGAAGGCTCAAGCCGCAAAGTGAATGAAACTCACGGCACCCAGTTGAAGGAAATGGCTTGTGGACAGGCTGATGAAAGGGGAAGAATTAAGATAACAATCCAGGAAAATGCCACTTACAAACATTTCCAGATAAGCTGAACCGATTGCTCTCTCTCTTCTGTCATCCTAGGGATGTAGTGATGGTGATACTCTTTCCCCTTAATTATTATATAATTATGTACTTAAGAGCTAAGACTCCAGCTAAACAAATGCTAAACATATATGGTGGTGGTAGGGTCGCGAGTGGTGGCTCTAGGCATATGCTACCAGTGTGGCCTAGCTAGTTAGCTTAACCCAACTTGCTGCAATAGGTTCAGGGTATCGTTGCCAGTACTGACTTGACTTGGATCGAGTGGTTTGCTTCAATATATTATCAGTTATAACATGGGGTTTCTAGGGCTAATCATATTGAAATAACTGTGAAGCTCCGCATATCTTTATGGGGATATGAGCCACCTTGTTTCATGTGTTCAAACTTCAAACAGGGTCAAACTGTGATCAACTTGCTGTTTTTGGTTCTCTGCATGAATATCGTAAAATCTATTTTCAGGAATAAAGATTTAAAAAATCTCCATTCTTTTCCTACTTCATATTTGCTTTTCAAAACTATGACTAAACTTTATCTAAACAATAATTAATGATTGAATCTTGACAAAAAATGCATTTTACTCTTACTAAATGGGGAAATTCCTCCATATATGTTCATTACAGCTAAGTTGAACACTCATTAGTGTCGGTAGCATTGCCTCTTTTTTTTTTTTTTTTGGTAACATTGATACAAGTTGAGAATATTTAATTGAATAAACATATCACGCACTCCTCGGGCAAGATGGCAGCTCTTGATTTCAGAGTTGAGAAAGGTAAGCTGTCTCTGTCAACAAAAGGCAGCTAGCTACACAGAGACATGCCTCTCTGAAATCCTAGCCGCTTCTACAGTGCGTTTACATGGAGTCACTGCGCTGATCAACATTGGATATGGTGTGATAATAAAGTACTTGAGATTTAAATAATAAATCTTGAGTTAGAATTGTATATCTCTTGTAAGAGCTCAAAATAACTAGAATTTTACTTATTTATCTGAATTCATAAAATACACTTTCCTTCCCGGGAGTCACGAAGTTTGCTCCGATTAAAAAGAAAAATCAATATGGGATGCTTCACATTCGACTAAAAGCATCATCATCATGTTTACCAACATGGGATTCTGGCTATTTCTGTCTTTAGCTGACAAATATACAAATAATTAATCATCTGTGACCCTGAAAAAAGAAAAGAGAGAGAGAGAGGCAAAAAGGTGTGGAATGCCCTAGGTCAGGCCCAGTTCAAGCTGGGCATGGTCAAAAGGTCCAATCATATCTCAACCTGTTGAATTCGTTCTCCAGCTGTTCTAGTTCAAACAAAGATGCGAGTAGCAGGTCGGGGCCAGAGGGATCGTTGACCTAAATTTCATGTCCAGAAAGGGTTTTCAGCGATGACAGATCCGCAATTCCTCACCTGCTGGGTGTTCGTATCGGTGTTTGCTAACTCATCTATCATTTCGAGCATGACTTTACGCATAGTTATTTCAGTGAGTTTGGCTTGGTGGTTGATTAGCTCACCTATAATTGATTGACGACGAGGTAGCATTTCTTTTTGTGCCCAAACTTGTTTTTAATTCTTCCTCTTTTAAATTATTTTTTATTAGTGTTTTTGGGCTCTTTAATATATATATATATAAAAATTAAAATAACTTTTGTTTATATATATATATATATATATATATATATTAGCATATCATAATAATAAGAAAACACTCAAAAAATTAATTTAAAGTATTGTTTTTCAAAAACACATACACACACACTGTAAATTGAATGAAAATATCTTGTTTTTAATCAGATTAAAATCACAAACTTTACTCTGGTTTTGTAAAATCGCATGAAATTACATAATCAACTGACTTATTTTGCCAAAAAAACAATTTAAATATTAAAGAAAAAAGTGAGAAAAAAGAAAAGAAAAAAAGAAATTGGAGTGAGAAAAAGGGGGAAAGTGAAGAGACAGAGGGCCGCCCACCAAGGCAGCAACTGCTGCTTCTTTTGGTGGCCGTAACATCCATTTCTCATCTCTCTTTCCCTATTTTGACAATACCCATAACACAAATTCATCAATAATAATAATAATAAAAATAAAATATATCCATATAAATTGTTGGCTCATTTCCTAAATAAATTTGCTCTTTCCTCCTTTACCCCTCCATTTTTATAAATATTTATTTAATTATATATATATATATATATATATATATATAATTATATCAAATTACTTCATTAAAATTTTGTTTTAAGATCTCGTAAGATTTTCACTCTAAATACTTAAATTGAGAAATTCGAAAATAATTAAAATATTGTTCGGTTGCTATCCAATAAGAGATAGAAAGAATTAGATAAAAGCATATCTCTTATATCTTTTTTTTATATATTTAAAAAAATCATTTTATAATTGATATAGAAATAAATACTTTTATATTTATATTTTATCTATTTAACCGAACATGATTCTATATTTTTTATATATGTAACCAAACACAGCCTAAAAAAAGTATAATTATTTAGTAAAATAAGTGCTTTAAATTAGGAAAGAATAATAAAAAACTATTATAAAATTATTAAAAGAAAAGGAAAAGTATAAAAACAAAGGCAAAAAAATAGAAAAAAGCCAACAAATCTCTCACTCTCCCATCTTCTTCTTCTTCGTTTCTCTTTCTTTACAACATCATACACACAAGCAGCAGCAGACACCAAAAATATATATATATTTTACGGTCCAACAAAATCTCATATTTACAGAGAGACACACAGGAGAAGCATCCATCAATGCCTGCCCATACCTCTACTTCTTCACCAGACAACATTAATCCCGACAATGAACAACAACAAGGTGAAGAGCAAGAGCAAGCACAAGAACATCATCAACAACAGCAACGACAAGGCTTGTCTGAGCTATCTCCTCCGATACAAAACGGGCATCCAACTGAGCAAGAACAGCAGCACCATCAAAATGGTCAGCATCAAGAAATAAAAGAGGAGGAGGAGGAGGAAGTAGACAAGATAGATGAAGAAGAAGTTGTTCAAGAAGAAGTTGTTCAAGAAGAAGATGATGAAGAAAAGGAAGAGGAAGGAGGAGGAGGAGGAGGAGAAGTGAAAGAAGGTATTTTTTCTTCCGGTTCTTGTTTTTTTTTTTTTTTTTTTTTTGTGTGTAAACGTTTCTTGACGTGTAATGTAAAATAATTGATTAATTGAAGCTGTTTTTCTTCTTCTTATACTCAGAATCTGATGGAACCCATTCTTCTTCTTCTTCTTCTTCCACCGCTTCCAGTTCTGAAGATGAGGAAAAACCCGAGTATGCTTTCGCTCTTACACATTTCTTGTTTTTTTTTCCTGGAGTGGAGTGCATATTTTGTTTGTGTTTCTTATCTGGGCTTTTGAGATTTCTGGGTTTGATTTGGTTCTTGATGATGTTTTAATTACGAGGGGGTTCGTTTTCTTGTTATGGAGGTTGATGGGATTTTTTTGGAGGAGTTTTGTTATAATTGAATGCGTAAGAGGTTGGTGCATGTTCTCGATCTATGTTTCTTGGTGGGGTTGAAGCTAAATGTTGAAACTTTTACAGAGAATTTGCACCAATTGTTGACGTTGGAAGTATTGCTGGTTTACTGGTGTCTTTTAGGAGTACTGATTGGTGGTTCCTAAATTTATGAATGAACGATGAGAAATGTAGCTACCCTTACATTTTTCAAGCTTTTATGTAAGATGACAAGTTAGGGGTCGAGTTTAACTCAATTGCACTCGGCCCTTTGAATATGTCTCTGATCTTAGTGAAGCTTCTCTGTTTTGGAGTGTTCTGGCATGAATTTGCGTATGTGATCAGTGTATATCATGATGCACAGTATTGGGAGTTTTTAGTAATGGAGCCTTGTATATGTGGCTCTGTTATGAAGATCAAAGCCATCAACCTCTAGCTGGTTATACTCCATGGGTAGTTTGAATATGAGGGAAGTTGACAAACTGATTGAGATTGTGGATTTCCGCATCTAGGAACTAGGTGTCTTAAGCATAAAAGAAGGTGAAGGGGATGGATTTCTTCTGCTAAGAATCACACAAGAAGACTTTTAAAGCAAGTATGTTGACAGAAATGTGCATGTAGTAATCCACTGTCGGGGGGGATTTTTACCGCAAATTTTCCTCTTTCATTGGCTTTATGTATACGTACTCACCCACCTGCAAACAAATACAGATTTTTAATTTTTGTGCATGTGCACATTTACCGCATATCTATATGTACTACGAAGTCCATTACTTTTCAAAGTTATTTTAGTCTCTATGAAGAGATTTGAAAGAGGTACATATATTCTTCATGGAAACAAATTGCACATGCTCTATTCCAACAGCTAGCTTATGTTTGTATTCTACTGTACTAGTATATATATATATATATATATATATATATATATTTATATATATATCAGTGAGTGGTTTTAAATGGCCGCTCATATTTTGTTTCATTTGCAGATTTGTCTTTGTGGAACTGCCGGACATTCGTAAAGATGTTCAGTGTCCAATATGCTTAGGTACTGAACTGCTTGCAATTTTCTTCTCTTCTCCGTTTTTGCTAAACATGTGTCAGAATTTCATCAATAGTTCTGTTTGCTAGATGTGATCTAAATAGTTGGAAACATATGTTAGGCAGAGGCATACTTTTTCTTAAATAGAGAACTTCATGGGAACCTATGTCCATGTATTTGACATGAGGCTTCTGACTTGTAAAATTTAGCTTTACTGAACTGTGATGAACAGTTCAGTGTTCAAAGGTAAGCATGGTAACACTAGGAAGAGGAAGATATGATTATATCCCTTGCTCAGTGTGTTCAAGGCAAGAAGTTGATTGGTTCTTTGGCCTAGTGTCATGAAAACCATCAGGTTTTGTTATGCATGAAATTTCGTATGCAATCTATTATTCCTTCAGTTTTCACCCAAGGATCCAAGAATGCTCAGTTCATCCCAATGTATGTAATTCAAGTGATGTTTTGGCTAGATTGCATTTTGTGAATTGCATGTCTTTAGATGATGACAATTTGTTAACCGACCAATCTCTTTTGTGGAGGGTTGCTAGATTTCCTTGACTCTTACAAAGTTTCCAATTAACTTGTACCAAGTTCCACACTTCATTTTCATTTTGTTTGAGATTGAAGAACGAACATGAATCTTTAACAATGGACTTTGTGCTTTTGTTTCCGTGATATTTTGATTGGCACTTCTGCAGTAATACTATTTCTTCATTTGTTGTGCTATCTGCAATGTATGTTATCACATTATCTTGCTCAGGAGTTTGATTAATCTCCAATACCTGTATTAATTGCACCTACAAGCTGCCTTGTTATCCATGTTGGCCGAACATTTAGTAAATTATTCATGTCTTGTGGCTGAACAGGGATCATAAAGAAAACACGGACTGTAATGGAATGCCTACACCGTTTTTGCAGGGAATGCATTGATAAATCAATGCGAATGGGGTATGTAACAACCAAAACTCTTCTTTTTATCCTGTTTCTGTAATCTGACACCCTAATTCATTAATCATGCTAATGGTCGGGCTAAACTTGTGATAATTCCATATACTGTGTGCCACTACATTTTTTTCTGAAATGGTAATATAATGCAGGAACAATGAATGCCCTGCTTGCCGCACACATTGTGCAAGTCGGCGATCCTTGAGAGATGATCCTAACTATGATGCTCTAATTGCAGCATTATATCCAGACATTGATAAGTATGAGGAAGAGGTATAAGTGACTTGGCTTATCTACTTTCCTGTCAAATGCGTTCGAAAGTATTTCATTCAATCAAGCATCTGCTTTGCTAGTTTTTTTTTGTTTGTTTGAAAGCTACTAGTTTGCTGAGTGAGTATTTGACTATTTGGTCTCAGGAATTGGCTTTTCATGAAGAGGAAAGGACTCGGAACAAGCAGGTGTGTTGATTTATGCTTTATTCCCTCGTCTGCATGCATTAGCAATAACCTTCATTTTCATTTCATTGGGAATTCAATTTAAGAAAAGCAGTGATTGAGATAACTTTGACGAGTCCTTGATTTTCATGCTTGGAAAGAAGCATGCATCGTGGAAATTTCACTTGACAGTCCATATTGATTTATTTCACTAATTCAAATTCCGAGTTGATGGTCTGTGAGATTACAACCTTAGAGATCGATGCTCTTTGTGGAGAGTTTTGATTCCTTGATGCAGAAGAATACTGGTTCTTTAAAATGGTCACTTTTGGCATGTTCAGTTTGTTCATCACACCTCTAATTACATGCCCTTTTTCTCTTACGGATCGCAATATGTAAAATTATTCAAGCCACTGTTGCTTAACGATAGAGACATTCCCTAAACTCAATATGTTCTCTTGTTTCTGGTGTGTTGTTTGTTACCCTGCTGTTTTGAACAGATTCAAGCTTCAATCGCCCAAATAATTCAAAGACAGTCAGAAGCACTGGTTAAGAGACGCACGCTGGGTAAAGAAGCAACTTTCATGACACGATCACAGAGAACACATCGGCCTATTTCAAGGAGGCGACGGAACAGTCGAGGCAGTGATTTTCAAGGATATGAAGACATTGATGATGAAAATGACGACAATATAGGCAAGGATTCGTCTTCCACTGATGAGCGCTCTACAGAAGTTAGGCAGAGGAGGCGCAAGAGACAGCGGACTTCCCAGCCTTCGTCTTCAGCTATGAATTCAGAGGGCGGATGTGCTGAGAATGATTTAGATTCAAACAGAGAAAACAGGGGATTATCTCCAGGGCTTGTGTGGAACACAGAAATGCTAGCTTGGGGCAGGGGCGGTACTCGGAGTCATACGAGACATGGCAATCCTAGTGGTTGCAACAATAAGAATTCACGAAATACTCGCTTATCCAAGCTGGTAGAATATCTCAGGAGCTTAGATGAGAAAAATGAAGAGGTATACTAGGATTCTGTTAACTCTTATTGATTTCTGTTAAGATCACCTTTTTTTTGCAATGTGAAACATCATGCATGAGTTCGTAATTGATGTTGGACAAATTTGATTTATTTGTCTACGTGGGCTATCATGTTAGACTAGAGTTTAGAAAATTGGGATTTTCAGGATGGACTTCATTGATGAACAATCTGAGGTAAATTATTAAAAATGTTAACAATAATTTCAATATCTGACTGAATCAAGTACCTGTTTCTGTTGTTTTTGGCTTTCAATTACCTCTGAATTATCTAGTTAGTGTCTCAAACCCCTTTTGCCATTTCTTCTTATGCTATTTGTGCATCCTGTGTAACTTAATCATTTTATGTGTTTGCAGTTGGATATTCATCTCAAGCTTATCTCTTTGGACAAACAAAGTAAACCAACTTTGAAGCAGCCCTACCTTTGCTGCCGGCCCAGTTTGTCAATCAAACACCTATGTGAAGTGAGATTTCTCTCTCATCACCTTAATTCCTTAAATGAGTTTTTTATGAGATTTAAGTTATTATTCCTCACTAGAAGAGGGGAAAATCAGCCAATCAAGACAGATATTTTCTTTTGGCAGCAATGGCTAGCAAGCCTTATTTAAGGGGTGTTTAGGAAAGGGGTAAATGTTGCTTTTCAAAATGTTTTTCTCATCATTTAATTCTACTCCACTCTCTGCATCAGTGGAACCTAGTGAAACCTCTGAAACTAGCCAAATTTGACCATGATTCTAATCAACTATTCTGAATGACATATGCAAAGCCCAATTAATGCGCATTTCTGAAAAAGTTATAAAAAGAGTGCCTTGAAGCATAAGCATGTCCCAAAGCATGACGCTTTTTCCTTTGCCAAGATGGATTTATACTGTTACACGCTCTTTTTGTTTTTTTAGGCCTCAATTTCTTTTGAAAGGCTCATCTTGGCAATTATATATTCTGTATGCAGTATGTTGCTCACCAAACGACTTTGCAAGCTGAAGAAGTTGAAATTTTGTTGGTCAAGGGGAGGCACCAGGCCGATGAAAATTTCTCCACCAAGCATCCTCAGATCCCAATAGATGATGAGCTGCAAATTCTGAAAGGACAAGAAACAATGGCAGGCCTTAAAGCAAGCTGCTCTTCCAGTAGAGATCATTTGGTGAGTGTGATTCTTGCTGGATGGCAATCTTCCACTACCCATGGCAGTGACTGGTTTTGCTTGATCATGTGTACAGAATTACTCTGCTAATTTCCTGGCTCTTTGGTTTTGCAGATACTAGCATATCGGCAGAAGGGGATAATCAAAAGTTGATGTTTCGGATTCACAGGAAGAAAAAGAAGAGGCTTCTTCCCCCCCCCAACTTCTAGATTAGTCCTTTTATTTTAATTTATTCCTTTTCTTACCCAAGGCCCTGTATACAAATTTTATGTTTGATTGTGATATATACGAAAAAAAGTTGCTTTTATTGTTAGCAAAGGTTCACGTCATTCATTTCCAGCAGCAGAAAGGGCCTTCTTTTAATGCCATATGAGGGAGGAGACAAGTTCTTTGAAGTGAAAACTTAACTAAGGTCAAATCGCAGATCAGGTTTGACCCAGAATCTGAATTACTACATCATCTAGTCTTTTTAAATAAAAATAATAAATTTGTTTTAGTAAATGTTCAAGTTTCATCCGGAAGTTTGACCCAGTAAATATCTGAAATGTTTGAAAGAAAACTTAGCTAACGAAGGTCAGGTTCAGAGATCGTAGGATTAAACGTTGGTCAAAGCAGTTTGGTCTGGGACTAAAAGTATTTCTATAATGCCCAATTTTTTCCTTGCAAAACGAGGGGAACAAACGAGTGCTCTACAAACGAGTGCTCTACACAACAACACTTCTTTCAAATCCAAGTTCACTTATCCAGACGAGTGCTCCTTCCTTTTTCATGTTCCAATTGAACACTTTCCCAAGATTGTTTTTTACTAAAAATAGGAGGGACTCAATCACGATTTTATAATAAGAATAGGCCCTGCCTCTCATTTTTCAAGAATTAGAAAGAATTTTTCTTAAAGTCATTTTATTATTTCCCCTCTTCCTATTATTCAAGTCCTTTGTTATCGTATCATGTGTTATACCCAAAAAATTAAGAGTAGAAGACAATAAATAATTTCCGTTATCATTAGTAGTTTGCTTACAACAAAATGATGATCAAAGGTTTTGTACATATATGATTAGCAGTACAACAATACTGAAAAGAATGATTAGCCAAATCAAAATGAATAGGTGGGTGGGGGGTTCAAGAGTTCTTGAACAGCTGCTCTCTGCTCAACACCACAGCAGGAAAAAGAAATCACCTCATGCCAGAAGCAGCGGCAGAAGAAGCTGCATTCACCACCATCGTCATCATCCTCCTCCTTTCTCTTCTTCTTTGGAGCACCCGTAGATTTGGTGACTTTGCTTTTGTAGTTTCCTTGGACGACCTGTAAAATAAATCACTTGATCAATCAATCAATGGTGTTTTCGTAAAATAATTGATAGCAACTTGGGAGGGTTTGGTTAACTTTTTCTTACTTCTCGGGGAAGAATGGCCGGTTAAAATTTGGAACCGGCCGAGAAAGGGGAACCATTGTTCTTCTAAGCTGTTTCAATGCCTTTTCTTCTTCCATCTGCAAATCAGTAGCAAAACAGTGAGCACTTTTGATAAATGTGGTTTTATTGTTAACACGCTGGTAATTTATATATAGCAACAAAAGACATGCACACACCATCCTGGCAGCTTCACTCTCTTCTCTATATCTCTTATACAGCATTTCTTTCTCCTTCACCTGATGAAAAAACACAAAGAAGAAAATTGAAGTTTTCTACTCACACAGAGAAGTTAACACCCCACCATTGAGATGAGACATGCACACATGGATGCTTGCCTATTAAATAAATGTGGTTCCACTCACCTTCTGATCAAATCCCGCCCTTTCTACAGCCCTCTGATCTGCATTGAGATTGAATTGTTGAACCTGTGTAAGTGGTTTTCGCACTTTCTCTGGTAGTGGAATTGGGTCCCTGCATAAGAAAATAAAATATACTCTGAAGCATGGTTAGAATGATTGACATGTACACACATCAATAAGCATTGGAAAGTTTTGAGTTCTTCCGCATTGCATACTCTTTAAGTACGGGCTGTGCTCTGAATATCCTCATCTGGGCTTCTTCCTTTTCCTTTCTCTCTCTTTCTTGCATTTCCCTCTGCATTTCCTCCTCATGCCTAACTAGACTCTCTAATTGGAAAGGTTCTGCTTTTGTGCATGGTTTGGGCTCTGGTCTTGGTGGAATCTGTATGAAGTGATTATTATTTTCATTGCACCATTATTTTCAGCCTAAGAGCTTGTGATGCGTAATAATGAGATACATAGTTGAACATCTTACCACAGGATAATCAGTGGTGTAAGGATAGGGATTGGCCCTATGAAATCTTGCTCTTTCCTCTTCCATCTGCTTCTGCACAAGTTCCATCACAAATTTCCTCTCTTTTTCGGCTCCTCTTTCCTGGTGATAAAGGAACAAGCAAAAAATGAATGAGCAGAAACAAAGGATAACCTGATTTTGCTCCATTAACTAAAGAATGTATGGAACATACCTCTGTGTGGAGGTGGAATGGATTTGGCAGTGTGTTTCTAGGAATGGGATTTTCAAGGGTAGGTTCTGACCTCAGTGAGAGCTGAGAAGAGGACCAACAGTATGATGAGATGCAGGTATTACTTTTTTCATATGATACACAATTAGTTCTAGGATTAAAAAATGTACATGATGACTAACAGCCTACCTTTTCAAACATATCAACAACAGAAGAAGCCGGTGGAATCCTCTCATTTGTGGCAAAATGAAATTCTTGAGGGATTGTAACTTGCTTCTTCACATGACAGAAAATCCCCATAGCTCCCTTACTTTCAAATATCTACACGAGATAATATTAATGTCAATTTCTTTTCCAAACTAAGATTTAAGTAGCTGCTGATGTTCAATGACTGATATCGTTTACCTTTCTATTCAGAGGCCTTGCCTTAAATTTAGGGATCTTTTCAAGCTCTTCTTTCTCTAATTCTAAAGAACTTTTCACCATTGCTGGACGGGCCCTTAAAGATGTATGAAGAACAGGGGTTTTGGGCTCTGTGAGATGATGATGTTTCCACTGATTACTCTGTCAAAGAAAGTAACAAAGGTACAATAGTGAGTAAATCTGAACTAGCGCTGCTGGGACAAAGAAGTGTCCATGAATGAGGATGCTCGGACCTGACAAGACACTTCAGTTGAAGCCACTGAAGCTGATTCTGCATTCTGATTTGCCCTCGCTGCTGTCACAAAATGAAACTCCTACAGATATAAGAAATATTAGCCTACAATTATCACCATCTTGAGTAAAATTCTATTCATCATTATTTCTTACAGCTTACCTGGAACTCAGGTGGGTGTGGTGTGCTTCTTGGTAATGCAGGTAATGATGGAGCTTCCAGAATCTATGTTAGATGAAAAAAAAATTCAAGCTCACATTGAAGTTAAACAAGAACAGCGCTAGTTGTTGGACCTGACAGGATGGAAGATTTCATAAATAGCAAAGCAAGTATGAAATACCTTCTTGTTCAGTGGTCTAGCTTTGAACTTGGGAATTTTGGCCATCATCTCTTCTTCAATCTCTGCAGTACTTTTTATTTTGACTGAGCGAACACGCTGAGATGTTTCAAATTCTGGCTCCTTAGGCCTTGTCAGTGTGAGTTTAGGCTTCCTCTGGATAACAGAAGCACCATCCTGACAATAAATGAGAGAAATTTGAAATGAAAAACAACAACGAAGGCAGGCAATACAATAACTTGGAGCAACCGAATTTCATAAAGAACGAGTGAAATGGGCTTATGTTATTACATGTGAGATAGAACTGTTAAGGTGTGGCAACGACAATTTTTCTCTAGTATTTGATTGGAACTTCTTCATCATTTCTGCCATTGAAACAAATGGAGCTGCTTGTTCCCGAACATAAACCTTTTTTTAAACAAAACAAGTGGTCAACGACTGTCAATAACAAACAATGTCAAAAAAATTGAATACATTTTGGAGATTTGACAAAAGTAGCATACCTTTCTCTCCACTTTCTGCATCTTATTTGGAACAGATGAACAAAGGTTAGAATTGCCACTGCTAAGACCCAGTCTGGACTTGTGCATCAATGGTTGTGGGGGCTTCACATTAATAATCTGAAATCATTAAAAAAGGAAAATCTGTTCAAGTAAACGTATCATCAGAAGACTATGGTTCAATGAGAGGAACATAGCAATAGTAACCAATCACCTGTCTGGACGTCCCCCCATCCAGCTTCTGTTTCTTAATTGCTTGGTTGTCTTGGACCAAATTGGCAGTCCCAGCAACATTTTTCACATTAGGATCTCTACAATAAAAGTATGTCAAATTGCCTTCCTAATATGGTACCAAACACATATTTTAAAAAAGAAATTAACAATAAAGTCTACTGACTTTTTGACACTTGTTGGTTTGATTCCCTTTAGTTGTGAAGACCGTGATTGGCCCTTTGGCTTCACAGACGATGGATTCTTAACCAGACTAGCTATATGTCTAGCTGATTGATTCTTCTTGGAATCAGTCAATATGCCTCTGTTCCGAGAAGACATTGGTTGCCTAGGAGTGCAGTAAGCATCATTTTTATTGCTCTTACCATCAGTGTTCTCGATTTGCAGAGAAGAAGTGCATCTGATAGAAAAATGGAAGTCAGCAGAAAGGGATGCAGCAGCCTCACAGAAAAATGATATTAAGCTTTCAAAATAACACCCTAAACTATCTTCTTCACAAGCACTCATTGTTTTATTTTTCTTTAGCCATTCTAGTCTTGAAAAAAATGACAAAGGGAATAGTAACAAAAGAGCACAGTACCTTCCATTACTTTCAGCACATGCAGACCCCACCTTCTTCTCTTTTTCACAAGTAACCTCGTCAGCAGAAATCTGATATAAGCACGACTTCATGAGACCAAAAGAGACCAGAACTTCTATTAAACAAATGTTTGCAGCAAAACTCACCACATTGATAAGGTTAGCATCGTGTTCTTTGTTTCCCTCATTACAGCTAGTTTCTTCCTTCCTCATTTCAGAGGATGCCGCTGGTTCCGGCAGTGGCATGACCTCTGATTGAGAGTTGCTGTCTGATGAAGAGTCAGTTGCTTTTGAATCAGATGATTCTGAGACCTGCAATTCAATTTCAATGTGCTAAATTGACAATATCAAATAAATCAATATAATAAATAGAAATGATATAAAGGAAAAAAATAAAATCATTAATTACCTTAAATGATTGGTCTGCTTGACTAAAATCACATAAGGTCTCTACCTTAAATGATCTACCGGTCTTTATTCTAGGCATAAAAGCTGCAACAAATCAAATCAAACAAAAACAGAAAAAAAGAATCAATCAACCACTAAAACTCTTTAATCTTTAACGACAACAGTAGCATCAACACACACATAGATTCTCAAATTAGTCCCCTAATTGCATTATTGAGTAATTATCTCTCTCAAATTCTAATTATCTCTTTTTTGTAACTTAATTAATCAATATTAAACACAAATAACTCACAACTTTCTAATCTAAAACACTAAAACTCATGATCAAGCTTCTCACCCTCTCTAAATATACTGAGTTTCTCAATCTCTCACTCTATCCCTCGAAATTCCAAATCAAAACCAATTAAAACACAAACACAAAAAAAAAAACCCTAAAACACACCACCATCAAGATTCTCTCTCTCTACCTTCCTTAATTTCTCGATTCCCCTCCAAAATAAAAAATCAGATTCAACAAAACCCTAAAATCGTAACAAAACCCTCCTAATCATCAAATCCAACGAAAGCTCAACCCTGCATGATCACACACAAATGTTCATTAATTCAATAAATAAAAACCTAAAAGTAATCCGTTACCCAGCATCTCAACTGTAAAAAAATACAAAGAGAGAAGAAACAAAAAGAATCATCAACCAAGAGAAAGAGAGACATACGAGAAGGAGCATATGAAGCTGTAACATCGAACCAAAGCTCAGCGTTTCTAGAATCTTCATCCGATTCTCCTTTCACAAAATCATAAAACTTCGGAGCCGAAAACTCATATGTCTCGTCGACTAACATCAACGTCGTTGCATTCTCTTTCAAAGACATCGTTGTATTCTCTTTCAACAACGTCGTCAACGTTGTCGCAGCGGTAGCGGTCGAAGAATCGTCACTCTCTGCTGCCATTTTTTCTTTACAGACAAATCTCTTCGGTTATTTCTAGAGAGAGATTGGATAATTAAGGTTTTTGTTTTTGGATGTAGAGGAGTAGCGAAAGTGAAGAGAAATGAAAGAGAGAGAGTGTATAAAATCAACACTGTGAGAAGGTAACGGTCGGATGTTTTTGAATTTGGGAACTTGGCTAATGAGGAGGATGGTAGAGGTGGCTCTTCGCTTTGTTGTTTTTCTAACGGCTATATTTCTGGTCTGGACGGGTTGTAACGGTGTCGTTTTGATGGGCTGATTAATTATTTCCTTTTGTGTTTAATTTTGGATGATTTGTCCACTCTCTACGATTTGTTTCAACGGTGTCGTTTAGAATTTTTAATTTTGTACCTGCATTGATTTGAAATATATTTTTCTTATATATCATATTATATATATATATATTAAAATGATTACATTAAATTTATCAGTCTTTTAAAATTGATATAATCAATATAGCATCGAGGATTTAAATAAAAAAAAGAATTTGTACAAAGACACTCATGTTTAAAATGTACTAGTTTTTAGTTCCTCCATCCACTTGCTCATAAGTAAATATGATTTTTGAATAATTATTTTATTTTATGAGTAATACATAGGATATGAATATTGTTAAACTCAATTTGAATATATATATATATATATATATATATATGATTGATTAGTTGTAGAATATTTATATTTTTTTAATACAACATGATATATACATATTTTAATATTAATATAAAGCACACACACACACTTCAAATATATATAATAAGTATTTTGTTTTTATTGAATAATAAATAATAGTCATACAATGAACACCCAAAATCCAATAAATAGTTTATAAATATTTAATTTTTTATCTTATAAATAATAAATATAATATGAATATTAAAAGAATTCGATTCATGGATGATACCATTCATACCTACAACATGGGACTGAAAGATTTTAAAAGAGTTTGAAATATTGAATTTGAAATCTTGAAATCTAAGTATAAGATATGTCCAAATTTTCATATTCTAATACCTGCATTAATTGAATAATTTCCAACACCAAGGTGGTGTTTTATTTATTTATTATTATTATTTAGAAACAAAAATAGAAAGTGAATCATGTTATTAAATAGAATTGATTTGATAGGTTAATTTTCTACCATTAACTTAGTTTAATCTGTTTATTTTTTTTTCTTCTTAAACAAGGGCATTTCATTTTTATTTTTAAAAAACCCTAAAACAATATTGTTTTGAAATAGCATGCCTGGATTCATTTGCCTAACCAAGAAACTTTGAAGTGAATGTAGGTTATCCCCATGCTTTTCTGCAAAAGAAAGATGGTAGAGTTATAGAGATGAAGAAATGATAATGCTCGAGAATTATTACAGTCTGATCTGCCCAGATCAGAATCCTATTTATTCATATGAAATGTTTGCGGCCAGGATGCAAACCCTTCCTGCCAAGCCATTGATCTCGGTCCAATGCTATCCACCATTACTGCGTTTCACCTCTCTCAACATCTCCTTCCTGATGGAAAAGGAAATGCTCGTGACACATTTATTTTGGCAGAATAATGCTGCTCAAATTAAGAATCTGTCAGCTCTTTGATAATTTTGGTATTTCAGGGGCTATGGATGATCGATCCTTCTTTCACTGTTTCCAGAATCAATGATCTTCTAAACATTTGCTAAGAGCATAATAGCTTCCTGATTTATGTCGTCGATCAGAAGTTGCTCTGGGTAAAATTCTCTCTTACCACTTTAACATAGTAACACTAGGGTTCTAGCTTGGCCCTTTTCGAGAATTTCTGTCTTCCTGTGATGAAAAATAAGTGGGGATGCGTACATGTTGAAGAGAGAACATCTTAAATTCAAAAGCAATTGAATTCTAGTAGTCCAGATATCGAGGTCAAATTACGCGAAACTCGCACAATTAATGTATTTTTGCTTACCCTTTTTTTGCAGTTAGTCCGGGCTTCGCTGTTGACACATACCTTTTTTTAGCTGAATTCCGTCATTTAGGCTCCGAAATCGTTGTTTTTGCCATTTTAGGAAAGTTTCTATTTTCACGTCCGAATCGACTTCCGTCAATTCTGACTTGCTCAGAATTTCTAGTAGTTTTAATTTCTGCAATAATCTCAGTTTTGATATTTTTGGTAATTTTTAGTAATTAGTCTCGTTTTCTTGTCCAACAAGAATTAGGGCTAGGTTATCACCTCAAATATGCTTCTAAGCCCTTTGGCCGAAATCAATCAATTATTCAATAAAATTTTGAATTTTCTTGAGAGTTTCTCTCGTTTCTGGTGGACTCCATAGTAATTTTCAGAATATTGACATGGATCATATTTTTTTTGTGTTTTCCGCTGCGTGATCGTGGATGTTTGCTTTCAACCCCAGTGTCAGTAGTAACTTACTAGTACTTGATCATGACTCGGTGTAATTCTCTGATTTCTTGTTTTTGTAATTAAGGCTAATTAAATGGGATGATATATATGCTGCTATTATATCATCAATGGTCTTAACTACTACATACATTCTGAAATTTGAAATTGTTAAGAAATTCAAATAAATTTGAACATCTCCAAGAATTTAAGGTTGAAATAATATGGTATCAGTAAATGCAAGGATCTTCAAAAGGTTGAAATTCTGTGCCGCTCGAACAAAGAAGACACAGAATTATGGAACAGAAGCTATCTAGCTGGGCCATTTATGAATTTTATTCCTCTTAGACTTGTGAAGAAGGAAATACAAGGTATTCTGACAGAAATTAATGTGGGACATGCAAGATTCATGAAGAACTTCAAAATAATGTTCAAACATACGAACCTTTTAATGCACAGTAAAAGCCCCCGAGAATCGAAAATCAGAGTCATGTCAAGTGCATGAGGTATCTACAGCAGATTCGTGAACTCTAACCAGCAAGAACATGATACTTCCATGGCCGCAATGAAGCCAGCTAAATTTACTGATAGAAGTGGCCTCAATCTCTTTTGCAGTTCCAACTGCACGAACCAGCATTGCTGCGCTTCGTCGGGCACTCCTCACTGCATCTTCTCCTGGTTTCTGGGCTAGATATTGCTCATTTGGACTGTAAATGTGAGTTTGTGTTCGAGTACTTACCTTACTTCCTGGATTTTATTACCTTAAGCCATAAAAAAATTGCTGGTGGCCATATTTTAAATTTTTTAATTTAAAGTAAAAAATAAAAATAAAAAAATCCATGAACTTAAGCAATTTATTTTGGGGATCAACTCTCAACATTTTAAGCACATGATGCTGACCAAATTCATGTTAATTTAACTTCTAATTCTGATATAAGAGAATCGTGTATGAACTTATTATATTCAAATTAAGTGGATAGCCGAAAAAAATATATCTTTGGATTAAATGGATAAATCCAAACAAGAGAAACAATGATCGAAAATAACTTGTCTGACAGAAAAAAATCATAACTTTAGATTTGACTATCAGATCACCCATAAAATTTTACAAGAGATTCTACAAACATAGTTCTATAAGGTAGTTAGTTAGCTATAAATCATAGCCAGGAACTTTGTTGGAAGACATTTTCTACAACTAGGCTGTCCTTGAACTGGTTATTGAGATCTTGAAGATGGAAGTTCCAAATTTTAACTGCTCCTGGTCGGTTAGTACTTGCGTATGAACAGCTCTCATTGCACAGATGAGGTCCTTACTAGATGATAATTTCAAGCTAAAAATGGCTATATAATCTCTTCATCAACTCCACCATATATTCGTACAGCCCCATCTTCAGAGGCAGCCATGGCCTTATTCAAAGCAGAATCAATGGTTCGAATTGTTGGGTTTCTGATGCTCATAGTTTCAGGACAAGCTATGGCTCATCAGATTAAATTCGATTCGTGCAAGATCGTATCCGACAAATTGTCTCACTGTTTGGATTTTCTCGAAGGCTCACACTGTAAACCTTCGAACCAATGTTGTCAGTCCATATATGATCTCAATGCAATAGCTAGGGTTGTAATGGGGCCAAGATTTATCTGTCAGTGCATCGAAAATGTGACTACGGTGCTTCCAACGAGGGTAAGACCTGACCGCATTGGGGATCTTACTGTCAAGTGCAACACGGGGAATTCTTTTGCCATTTCTGAGTACATGGACTGCAACAGGTAAGGCCTCCATATCCAGTGTCCTCGCTTTCTCTCAAATGAAACTGCCTGACTGTTTTTTCTCTTGATGCAGGGAGCCAATCCAGATCGACCGGCCTCACGACTGAGATGATCTTATGAAGTCAACGTTATGAGTTTAATGTTCATCATAGACCATATTGCAGTGTAGCTCAGTATTGAATACTTTTATCTTCCAACAGATTTACATTTCATCATATAAGATTGAAAGAAATTCATGTTTGTTAATCTATCTTCAAGATTGATCGGGGAATAATGACCTCAATAGGAGCCGCATCACTGTTTCCGCAGCTCAACTGTATTATAATACTCGTTGAGAAATGGAAAGTTAAATTCCTGCAACCCTGCCATGGTTATTCTTCAGGTCATACAACAAAATGCATGTGAAAGTTCCTCTCTTGCTTAATTTAGAGATTCAAACTTGTGAAAATTCAAATAAAGTGATGAGTAATTCATAAATAAAATCAGCATAACTGCAAAGAGATTAATGGACAATTACTGTACCTTCGATTGAGCATAATATAAAGATTTCAACAAGTTGAGTCTTTGGTGCTCAAATGAAGAAGACGATACGTTGGCAAAGTTTCATCAAGTGGGGAGGCGTATCTTTTACTTCCCAGAAAATTGTATGCTGTGCAAATTATGGAAAAAGCTACAATATTCATTCAGACCATTGCATCTCTTAAAGGGAGCAGACTTGTTATTTAAAACAAATTAATGCTATATCTTATTCAGGAACACTTGGCAAACTACATGTCCTAATTGAAACGCTAGATGAATGAAAAGCAATATCAGATTGCAACAGAAGTCTCAATAGTCAAGTGGTCAAATGTTCAGCTCCTGCAGCACCAAGAAATTTGAGCAAGAAAATCCTACCATTCATTACGATATAGGCTACGAAAGGCAGCATTTGACATGGTTTTCCAGGTAATATGCTATCTAGAATAATCCGGAGTTAGTTTACCCTTTTGGCCATGGTTTTATCCAAAGTTAGTTTTACATGATGCTCGGTGATTTGGATCATTTTCATGCTTCCAGGGACATGTACGATTTCTCAGGAATACTGGGGTGATTCTCAGGAAATCACGGGGCATGACAGTTTAATGATCATGGGGCCAGCTGAAACTGTCAAAATAGATCTAGTGCTGGCCTCAGAAAGGGTGTCTTAACAGCAAGCAGTCATTTAAGGAGAGTGATGAACACATGTTGGTGTTCTGAAATTTTTAAAGTCAAGACTTAACTATCTTTATCCTGACAGGACTTGTAAAACCTTGTTTACCCATATACAAAATAATCAGAAATGTTTCGCTGCCTTGTTTCACTTTTGGCAGGTTATTCCCCTACTCTCAGGATCATCCACGCCTTGGAAACTATGGGACTTCTCTAAAGAATGTAAGGATGTGGAGCCAAACTTCAAGCCATGCTCAGGATTTATTCAGGGTCTATTAGAAGAAACAAGTCGTGAATGTTATACGTGAGCATGTTCTTGAATCATTGCAGGTTATTACTGCTTCCCAGGGTTAATAAACAATCTGCTATAGATCTGGTATCTACGATTCTTTCAACATAATAAAATTTCAAAATGTTGAAACTCTCATTAAAATTAAATGGTACTCATGACTGAAAAATAATTCCCATCCCGGTGGGGGAAGGATCTTCTGAAATTCACAACGTCATAAGATGGTCTTAAGGATCCTCTTAGTCCTTTCATGAGTTCAGATAATATTTTTAATAAGAATAAATATTACGGTTTGGGTTCCTTGAACCGTTTTTGTAGTTTCTATCTTCCTATTTTCCTTTCCCTGGCTGGGACATACGTATACAACAGCTTTTGGCACCAAAGAAATCCCAAGCAGCAAATAATTCATCATAATTACATGACAATGAAGCCTACCAGAATTCTTATTGGTTTTACAGATAAAATGGCCAATCCCATCTCTTCATAAACTCCAAACTCTCATACATTTACCCCCAAATTCTTCACAAGCATCAACTACACTACTCAAGACACAGTCTTGCTCAAAGCTGAGTTAATGGCTCGTATTGTTGGGTTTCTGATACTTGCAATCTCTGCACAAGCCATGGCTAAGTTCGACGTGGACCCTGATCAATGTCAGGTTATATTCGATAACTTCCCTTACTGTATGGATTTTCTCATAGGTTCAAACGATTGGCCTTCAAGACAATGTTGTCAGCGGGTATATGACTTCAATGCATTAGCTAAGCAGGGAATGGGGCCAAGAGCTATCTGTGAGTGCATTGAAATAATAACAGTGACGATCCCAATGAAGTTAAGGGTTGACCGTATCAGTGATCTTCCTGTCAGGTGCAGCACACATCTCAGTTTTCCCATTTCTGAGTATATGGACTGCAACAGGTAAAGCCTTCCTGATATGTCAGAATGAATTACTCCAAGCAAAATTACTTCTCTTTCTAGCTACTTCTTAGTGTAAATGCTACTCCTAGGTAACTGGTAATTGACTTGAATATATTTCCTCTCTCATTTTTGAAGCATTTATTAAAAGAGTGAGCTATGCAGAAGACCTCTTGATAGAGATTTGAGACCTAAGTACCAATCCAGTAAAATGTTGTTTCGGTGGCTAATGTACTTGTCTGAAGCTCCATAATGTTATTGCCTGTTTAGAACAGGACTTAAGACTAACATCTTATGTTGCTATTACATTAATGTTGTGCCATTTCCGTAGTTGTTTTACAGCTAAAAATAACAAGAATCCAAAACAGTTTCTTAACCCTTACAAAATGTTTCTCATGACATATAACAAGACAATGGGGATAATTGCATTGCTTGTCCTGTTTAAGGCTTAAGTGGGCTGCCACAGCTACATGGATGATCCTTATTTACAAGGCATTGAATGTAGTAACATTCTCCTATACACCCGCTTCTGTAATTCATTCATGGAACTACACTCCTGCATGCTTGTCTCCAGCAAGCATCCAAAAATTTATCCCAGCTTTAATTCTCTTGGTGTGTTGATTGCGTTTCAGGGACACCATCCTGAAAAACTATTGGCAAAATTAGAGATGAAAATGTTCGTTCTAAAAGAAAAGGGTTGGATTTCATGAGTGCCCTGGCAATGAAATGTTCGCCTCTATACGATCCTCTATATATAGCAGTAACTCCAAGAACTTCAAGATCATGCTCTAAACTGCGGGAAACCTCAGCTAATAGTAACAAATGAGACCCAACTCATGTCTATTGATTGTTGAATTAGAGGACCTCTAAGAAAAATAAGTAGGAGTAGAGAGATGTAGCATTTACCTCACTTATCAACCAACCAGTTCTGTGGATGTATACAACCCTTTCGATGATCACCATTAGCCATTGCAATACAAGCAAAACAGAGCTTTCAAGATGAGCAAAGGCAGCTCATAAACCTTGAAATAATCCTAAGCAATTAATGAGAAACATCCAAAAGAAAATTACCAATCCTTTGATCTGAAAGCTAGGAAGATGCCTACTGATTTCCAAGAAAGAAAGGTCAAAACTTAAGAATGACAACGAAAGAAAGCAGTCACATGATAAGCGATAAGTCTTGGTGGCAAGTAGTTAGCTAGGAAGCCATGGAGTTCTCAGATTGAGTGAGATGTGAATATGGATCTTAGCAAAACCCTCCCACGAGAGAAAGAGCTGCTTGGGTTTTACAGGCAAGGCATTCTCAAAGTTGTAAATTTGGGCCATGTTTTAGAGTGTAGAGTAGATGCTTCAAATATCTTTTCTAAGACAGGCCACAGTGAAATCACGCAAAGACACGCGAGTCAAAAAGTTCCAGACACCCAAGTGAACAGAAAAACTGAACCCACTATAGAACAGCTGTACCTAACAGGGCCTGATATGTTGCCAGATTACAAGTAAAAAAGTAATGCTTAAAAGATAATGTTTTTGATGAAGTTTATCCTTCTATGATCCAGATGGAGCTGATCTTGACAATGTAGAATCTGTTGTGCTTTTCTTGCCCATAACATTGAATGATCCAATTAGAATAACATTCAATTCTATTGTTTCTTCCATGAAATTTGAGTACCAGCTAATGATAATCAACGTCCATGGAGAACCATTGTCAAGCCTGGTTGTTATAGAAATGAAAGCTATGTGAGTCCCTGTTCTTGTTTTTTCGCAGGACCAATTGATGATGAGGAGCCATTTTGCTTTCAAAAAGCTAAAGATTTAAAACAATGGCAGCAGACCATGGATGAAGAAATGAGTGGTCTTGTAAAGAATGAAGAAACATGGGATCTTGTACCGAAACCCAAAGAAGTGCAGCCTGCGTCTTGCGAATGGGTATGAAGATTCGATCCAAGCTTGGCCTTGCTTCAAAAAAACAATCCTTAGGGAGGGTGTTGACTGAATTAAAGATCCGTTTTTTTTTTAAGTTCTGCTATTATGTTTCTTAGTTCTCTTGCAAGTCTCATGAGCTGTTCTTGTTCCCACTAGGAGTACTCATATTTGCCTCTTTTGTGTGAAGCCCGCATCAGAGTTAGTTTCTTCTATTGTGATAAAGCTCAAACGATAATTCTTTACTTCAGTCAGCTTGTTTTTCCTTACAAAGTGTAGTTTGTGATCTTGGGTTACTTTTTTTCATGAATAAAAAGAAATCTGCCATAACAATTTATAGTAGTTTCCCTGTAGTTCATCGATGTTTTTCGAAGTTTTCTCCCTCTAACATCATGATGCGAAACTCGTGGTCACGCAACCTATAATTAAGATTGAGATCTGATCTTGGAAAATCAAAATAGATCTAATAAGAGTATGACACAATGAAAATTTATCCCAAGACACCAACACTATTGGAATAAGTAGAATGACATCACGAAATCAGCTAATCTTATATAAATCAGATTCAGTTCTTTCAAGAACTGATGAATACAAGAATTATTTTCACACTTTAAAACTGAAAAATAATATTCATCAAAAGCTATCAAAATTTAGCTTACATGAGTATATATAATTCTTGAAAAATTAACCCTAATGAACCTCTTATATAAAATTATATGAGATCAACTCAAAATTAACTTAGATTCTAACTAATAAACTCATAACTTAATCCAGACAAGTATTAAATTTTAATGAAAAATAAAATATTAATTAAATTTAAACAAGTCTTAAACTATAACTATCAAAATAAAATAAACAAAGTTTTCTCCTTTTTCAGGTGAGAGTATGTGCATAGACACCCATGACCCATGACCCATGACGTCCTTAGTTGCTGAGCAGGATTATGATTCTTCCGACACTCTTGAGGCCAAAGTTAAAGAACATGCACTGGTTTTTCTCTCATGCTTTCTTTCTAATTAAATCGACCGACCTGTTGACAAAAAAAAATAAAAAAAAAGGGCAACTACTGTTTGAACAAAGTGAAAATCTTTTTTTTTTTAATTTACAAGTTGAATAAAAATAATAATTTTAAATTATAAAATATATTTAGATTTTAAAAAATAAAATATTATAGTTTATATAAAAATATAATCCAATTTATACCACTGGATTAACTAGATCAATTAGATAATAAAATTATATATCTTAAGTTGGCATTAACACGAAAACTATATTGTGATATTTAGAAAGTACAATTTTTAAGTAAATTTCGCGTTTCAAATAATATTATTCTTTCAATATTATTTTCTGAAAGAAAAAAAACTCATTGGACCTGGTAAATAGCCGCCGCTGGTCAAAGAAAAGCTATCCGTGGGACCTACCTAGCCTCAGTATGATTTAACGTGACACGTTTTGAAAAGATGCGAGTTAAGTGAGTGGTAGGTCCCACTAAATAGTGGCGGCGGTAGTAGATTTCGTTGTCTGTCTCGGTATTAAGGACACGTCACCATTTCCTCGCGGCTTCTCAGCGGCGTCGGTCACCGCTTCACGTGCTGTCATGGCTCCACGTGACCCCTCTCCCCTGACTTACCAGGAACGTTATCAGAAAAAGAACATGCAAAGCATATACATAACCATCGTCTGTACTTGTTTCTTCTATCTTTTTCTTTTCTTTTTTCCGCCGAATATGTTTATTTAATTAATTATTATAATATGTTGATGTCAAAATAAATATGTCAAAAATTATTTTTATTTTAAGTTTTTTTAGTATTTTTAAATTATTTTGATGTGATGATATAAAAATAATTTAAAAAAAATAAAAAAAATATCATTTTCAAATATTTTGAAAATCAACTTTAACCACATTTTCAAACCAAATACTTAGAATTAAAGTTCAATATTAAAACCAATTAGATTTCTTTAAATATATTAAGCTTGTATAAATAATGTGTCTTTAAAATTATCTAGACAAAGTTTAATCTTAATCAATAAGCAAGCTAATTTAAAAATATGTTCACCATGAAATAATTTTTTCTTTTTACCGAGTAGTCATTCAATTTATTTTAACAAACAATGGGTATTTGAGACTGCATTTTAAAAATATATTTTTTAAAAAATAATGTATATTTTTTATTTAAATTAAAAATATTATATATTTTAGATCATTTTAATATATTTCTCAATAAAAATACTTTCAAAAATATATATTTTTCATTAAAAAATATTTTCAAAAATAATTTTCGTACCTATTTATCAAGTCTGGGATTAGACATATGAATAATGGAAGTATGCGATGATACATTACATGCATGCATGAAGCGAAGTTCCACAGCACATTCCGTTAAAAGTAGATATCTGACCCCACCGAAAGGGACGGCGGCGGCAACTCTTAAATTTATCGGTAAGTCCCCCGTACCTAAAATCTGTCTCCTCTCACTCTCCTCAACGCTTCCCTCTCCTTGCCACGAAAGTTACATGAATGATTAAAGTTTCTTTAATAAAGCATAGATAATAAATAAAACTTAAGTAAGTAATTATAGAAAACAATTAATTAGGTAAACTACATTTTGCTCCCTATTATCTCCACAAAATTCCACTTGAGTTCCAATCCTTCTATATTAGAGAACTTGTCAAGATAAGTTTATTTTGTATTTGAGAAGCATATTTAGGTGATATCTCAGGTTTAAACTCAAGAAAACACCAATAAAACATTTTTATAAACTATAGATTGATTTCGAGAACAATTAAGAATACAAGAAAGGACGGATGTGAAAACCTATAATATTATAGGGACTAATTGGGTTTTTGGCTAAAAAGATTTCTCAATGATTGCATTTAATTGGACGGCAAAAGTACACGTGCCGTCCAGTTGTAGTCAAGACATGTACACATCGTACCTCCCGTCAACACGGAATTCCAGGCTGGGCACCACCACGATCGTCATTTAATTTTCCCGTCGGTGCTTCTGCCTACTCCTGCCGCTAATTTATTATAGCTAATTTAAATGCAATATTTCCCTTTAATCTTATATTTATTTATTTAATTAATTAATTCACGCATGTCCCCAGGAAGTAACGTTTGTAAATATTTTACTTAAGAGGAAAACCTTTGCTGAAATGGTCAATCACTACAGGTACAGAGTGTATCTAACAAGTGAAGCAATCATGGATATTTTAAAAAACATTTTAAGATAGTGTAATTCTTGTGAATTTGTTTTTTTTATTTGGTTATAAATATTAATGTAAACTAAAAAGAAATTAATAATATTTTATTTATCTTTTCAATTGTCTTGCTAAGTTGATTGATCAAATCATTTATTTTTTATCGTTAAATTTTTTATAAATTTTATAATCAATATAAACAAATAAAGATTAACAATATATATTTATCTTTTGAAGTGTTTTCCAAGTTGAGTGATCAAGACCTTTAATCTACACCGGGTTAATTAGATTATAAAAATTAAATTTCTCATAAATTATATTATATCATTGTAAATAAAAAAAACATAATTTTTCCATGAAAATAAAAACTTTACAGTCAATTCAATAATAATAATAATTAAGTGACACTACCTCAACCAAAATTAAGAAATAACCTTGATCATGAAGCTTGATAAATAGTAAATGAAGAAATTCGATCTCTAGACAATATTTTGGATCTTCCACAATATTTTTTTTTTTTAGAAATTAATTCCATATAATTTGTTGCAATTCAACTCAGACTACTCCCATCTTGATCTTCAATCATTGAGCCAATAAATGCACAGAGAAAAAACAAGAAGAAAAAAAAAGGAATTGAAAATCATCAGCAAATTCTAATTTCCCAATAATTAAGCATTAATAATTTGTGAGCTTACAAAAGGAAACAACTAGAGAGAGAATTATGATTATTTCTCTGTAGTTGCAAAGTCTTTACCCTAGTAATTTATTTACATGAAATTATGATGACGTTTAAACAAGATCATCAATTCTTCTCTCTTTGAAATGTAAAATTAGCTGGAAAAAGTTATTCCCATGAATAATCTCAAAAGAAATTAAATAATAATTAATCACGCATCAGCTGGTGGAGGCAGGTTAAGATCAAGATCACGAATTGATCTCCTCGGCTTAAAATCAATCACAGACGATGAATCCGAGTCACTCTGGGCCCCGCCCTCAAGACCCACCGGGTCAAACCGGACAGGGAATCGCTGAGCCACAAGCTCTGGCTTAACACTATCAAGAAACCAGACAGGACCAACAGCGTTAACATTCGGCTGCTGCTGCAACACAAAAGGAAACCTTCCCATCCCCATAACCCCACCAACCTGGTGGGTTACATCACGCGCCACCGCAGAAACCACCGGGGAGCAAGACGACTCAACCGAGCTGCTCTGGCTAGAGCTCTGCTTCTCATCGTTATAATTAACCACCTTCTCCGCCAACGCAAAGTTGGTCTTCGCCTTAGCACCACGATACTCACGCGCCGCCTTATCATAGGCCCTTGCAGCGTCCACTGCCGTATCAAACGTACCCAACCAAACCCGGGTTTTCTTCCCGGGATCCCTTATCTCAGCAGCATACCTCCCCCATGGCCTCTTCCTCACTCCCCTGTAATGGATTTCCTTCTTGTCATGATCACCACTTGCTTTCTTCAAAGAACAATTGCCATTATCATTATCCTTCCTGGGTGCCATTTTCTTGAATCCCCACGATGAAAACAATCGAAAAATATATTCTTAGATCGAAAAAAAGGAGCTAACGAAGGAAGTAAACACTAGAAAGCGAATTGTGTCATGAAAATATGAGGTGAACGTTAGAGTTTTGTTGGAGCTGTGGTGGGTGGGTGGTATGTTTTGGAGAAGAAAGAGTGGAGGAGGGTGTGGCTTTATAGAGAGTCGAGTCAATGAAAGGTTTGACTGAGAGAAAGGGGTTGCGCCGCCCCAGAGAAAGAGAGAGGAAGAGGGGTACAGAAATGACAACGTTGTAAGGGCTGCGTGGCACACGGGACTTTCGAGACAAGTGGGCATTTTGTGAGTGATGTGCCGGCTTTTGATAACGGGGCCGTTATAACGGCTTGAATTCTGTGGCCATGTTTCATTCTTCCTTCTAAGTTACTGTTTAGCATTCGTACTGCCTTAACCTGTTTTTAAATTTTATTAGTTATAAATTATTATTTTTATAATGATATTGAAAAACAATTAATATATTTATAAATAGAAAATACTGTAAAAAAACAAAATTTAACACTCGGTTAAATAGACTTTAATACCATGGATTTGAAATATATATTTTCTA
The DNA here is from genome assembly GCA_009078335.1 of Salix brachista. Taxonomy (NCBI): domain Eukaryota; kingdom Viridiplantae; phylum Streptophyta; class Magnoliopsida; order Malpighiales; family Salicaceae; genus Salix; species Salix brachista. The sequence continues at coordinate 12,507,717 of CM018578.1, read as the reverse complement.
TTTGTAGATAAATATTATCTTGGTAAATTAATGCCTTATTAATTGAAAATGTCAAGAAAATTCAATAGCTAAAGAATCCTAATTAATACTTTAATATTTTTATTAATTCTTTCTATAGATTTTGGCTTTGAGTTTCTCCTTGAAAATAAAGAAGTTATTTTAGCAGTACAATTTATTATTTCATGATTTTTCATTGGATAAGAATTAATATTGGTAGTTTTAATTACTATGAAATAAAATAATAATATAGTTTAGTTAATAAAAACCCCTTAAAATTCTGATTTTGAAACTAGATAGGTTGAAAGAATATAAAAAGAATCATCCTAATTAATCATATGGACTGGTTTAGATTCAGAATTTTGGGTGCCGTAAATAAATGGAGATAACACCAAGAATCTTTAATAAAATAATGATTAACTAAGGTATTATTTGGCGCCGTGTTTTAAAAGTATTGAAAAAAATAAAAATAAATAAATATTTTATATTTTAAATTAAAAATATTTATATTTATTGATTATTTTACTGGTATGAAAAATAATTTTTTTATCACTTTTTATCTGCGACAATGGGCAAGTGAAAAGGACTTGGAGTCGACTAGATAATGACCAAATCTAAATGGTAATAAATCATCCACCGCAACGCCGTCTCTCACAGCAACACATCGGATCGCTCTTTTAACCGTCAGGTCAGTGAGAATAGACAGCAGCCATTATAATATTGACACGCGTCCATGTCTTCTGCTTGACGCGTCCCTCGAATATCTCTGGACAAATAGCCGCGTTGTGACCATCATTTACCGTCACTTATTTACGTGACCGTATTCTCCACCCTGGACGCTTTCAAATATTCCTTTTATAAGCGCGTGATTTTACCTCACAAAACATGACTCTAAGTTGTGAGCACAGAGATAAGACATGTACGGATGGATTTAAAATCCAGGCTATATATGTTGGGAATTGGACCGAGTTTAAGTTTTGATTTTTTTTAGAAAAAACAATATTTGAATAAATAAATTATATTTCTCATTAATAAAAATAATTCAATATAGTTTTAATACACATAAAAAATATAAATTATCGCAGAGATCAAAACTATGATTATATGCTTACATCATGTATGCACAATAAGGCATAACATCGAAGGAAAGAGCGTGGTCAAAGAGCGCGTGGAGATTAGATGGTGTTAGTTAGGAGGCAATCTTCGCGTAATTTGACTACTGAAAGAGGGTAAACAAGATAAATACAAAATATATTATAAATGGACGTGAGCTTTCTTGCACTTGAATCTGGGGGTCTTGCGCGTGATGCTTCAGCAATAATTGAATCCAGAACATTCATGCAAATTTCAATTCAAGTGTACTGGTAAAGTCCGGCTGTGATTTCCGTTATTTTTTATTTAAAAAATGACTTAATTTAAAGTAATTTTTTATTTTTATTTTTATTTTTTCAAAAATAAATAAATGTAAAAATAAAAGAACTTTTAAAATACGAAAAGAAACAGAAGTGTTTGCATTGTACTATAGATTACTTTTCAAAATAATTCTTACTTTAAAATAATATATTTTTATTTTAAAAAAAAATTATTTTTAACACCGGTATTTAAAAATAATTTAAAAAAACTAAAAAGGCTACGTAAACAAACTATGCTCAAGACCACTTCTTGGGCATGATAATTCATGATCCCTAACCCGCTAAAATAATAAATAATTTATTTCAAGTTTTTTTATTCATGTTTCCTATAAAATATCCTTTTTACTTTATAAAATACGTATACTTAAATTCGAGTGATGCATTAACATACTAGGATATATATTTTATCGACAAAAACCAAGTAAATTACTTCTTAAACTATATCTATATTTAATCACACCTAGTTTGAATTGGTTCTAGTTGTGTTTGTTTTCTCAGTTCAATTTATTTAAAAATAAATTCAAAATATTATTTTTAAATACATTAATTCATGTTTCTATAGTTTTTATGCTATATCAAAAATAAATAAAAAAATTAATATATTTTTAATTTAAAAATATGATATCATTTACCAGTCCACTCAGTACAAGCATGGTCATTTCTCGCCCAGAACATGTATATGTTAGCTGTGTTTTTATCGAGATTGTCGTTATTTTAATCAGAATCTTCTTCAACTTTGGTCTTTGGTTGGGCATAGATACCATAGTTGTAAAATTCGTTCCGTTCCGGCCGGAACGTGCCGTTCCGTTCATAAAACCGGGACAAAACAACGTCGTTTTTGTCCCGGTTTTAATTCCGGTCCGTTCCGGTAATTCCGGTCCATTCCGGAAATTCCGGCCCAATTCCGACCGGAATGCCTCGGTTCTGTTCCGGCCCAATTCCGACCGGAATGCCTCGGTTCCGTTCCGGGCGTTCCGTTCTGGGTTCATCAAAACGACGCCGTTTAATGTCTCCTTACAAAACACACAGAAACAACCCCCCGGTTCCACAATTCCCAAATCAATTTCCTTTCCCAAATCTCAATTCATCGGTAATCCCTCAACTCAACCCAAATCTCAACTCAAATCTCAAGTTTTCGATACCTAATCCTGTAATCCCTCACCTGAAAATCTCAACTCGTAATTACTCAGCTCAAAATCTCAATCCCTAACTCAAAATCACAAGCCCGAACTTGTTCTTCCACACAGCGACACCAAATCTTCATTTCTTCCCCAAATCTCAACTCATCGGTTCTTCACTTCTTCCCCAAATCTTCTCACGGCAGCAACTGAAAGTGAAAGGTACACATTCCAGTCCCCAAATCCTTGAATTTATTGAAACTGATGAATCATGAAACTGGGCATAAATGATAAAACTGGACATTTATGCATGATAAAACTGGGCAATACGTGTTATCTGGATTGAATTGATAGATAATTAGGATAAGCGGTTGTATTATGAACTTGTGTGTTTGATATAGGAGCTTTTGGAGAGAGGGGCTTGATTTCAAGTGCTTCGATGTGTGGGGGGCATTGCTAATAAGGGACAAGGGAGGCTGATTTAATTAGATGTGTTTGATCAATTTCTGTGGGTGTAAAATTCTTGGGTTTGTTTTTGATTGATTGTTATTAATTAGAGCAAGAGCTATGTGAAATTAAGGTTAAGACCTTGATATAATTAATTTGGATTGTAATCAATCAAGCTATAATTAACTCATGATAAATGCTGCTAATTTTAATATCTCTGGTAAGCATTCTCTCTATTCCCTTTTGTTTTTAACCCTAATTCACATAAGATAATTTATCCTTTAGGGTTATCGTTTACAGGGGAAACTTTTAAGGCCTTCTCTAATTCACAAGAAGAATTGAAGTAAGTGTAATTGACTTAAGGCCATCAGATTGATGATGAATTTCACCTTAACCTCTGTTAGACCTAATTTGTTCCCAGCAAAAAAAAAGAAAAAAAAAAGGAATATAACAATCATGATCGGAGCAGCTTTACATCCAAATCTAGTTATAGATGCATGTGTAATTATATATATTTTGACAGGAACTCTAGTCTAGAACAAGCTGATGAAAATGCATGCCTTCTACTTTTGTTGGCTTCGTTGGGAGGTTTTTCTCTCTCTACAATTTGCTGCTCAATTTATTTATGTGTGGTTTTGGCATTGAGATTGCGATCTAGCTGTGGCTGTAGCCCTAGGTGTGGTTATGGTGGTGCTGAGAGCTTAGCTCTCGCTGCAGAAAAAAGAAAACGTTTGATAAAATTAATTAATGCTTTAAAGTGTATTAATTTGCGTTGTTGTAGCCCTAGGTGTGGTTATGGTGGTGCTGAGAGCTTAGCTCTCGTGGCAGAAAAAAGAAAACATAAGTTTATATGAGGCAATGGATAAAAGAAAACATTCATGTATGATAGTACTTGGATTGTCATTGATTATGAATTTCCTTCCTTGAGGATATGACAACATGTTATCTTGAACCGAAATTTCTATTAATTTCTAACTTGTGTTATCTTTTTACAACAGATTAAATTACATGGCTGAAAACTCATCTAGTGGTGGGACTTCCATTTCTTCAGCTCCAGCAAGATCAGATGATCCAGCATGGGCTCATGGACAGGTGGTTGCTGGTGCAAAGAATGCAAGTATATGTATTCATTGTAACAAACGGATCAATAGTGGTGGTGTTACAAACTCATTTGAAGTATCACCTTGCTGGTATTAAAGGTCAAGTTGAACATTGTAAAAGGGTCCCTCCAGATGTTAAATGACAAATGAAACAACTGATAGATGACATGACAACGGAGAAAGAGAAAAGAAAAAGAGTTAGAACTGATATTGGAAATTCTCAATCAGTTTCCAATGATGAAGAAGTTGAAGAGGGTGATGCTGCAAATCCTCATTTGGGTGATATATGTTCACAAACAAATAGAAGATTGACAATGCAAGTAACAAGTACAACTAGAAAAAGGATACCTTTATTTGCTCCACGAACTACCCCAGGTTCACAACCTAGTATTAGAAGTGCAATGGCTTCTAAAGAGATGGAACACAATGCAAGAAAAGCCATAGCAACATGGTGGTTTGATGCTAATATACCGTTTAATGGTGCTAAGTCATATTATTATCAGCCAATGATAGATGTCGTAACATCAATAGGACCTGGTTTTAAAGGACCATCATATCATGATTTAAGAGGATCACTTTTGAAAGATGTAGTTCATGATGTCCATGAATACATTTTAGGAATCAAGGCTGATTGAAAACTTTATGGATGTTCTATTATGGCTGACAAGTGGTCAAATAGGAGGAATGTATCAATTATGAATTTTCCTTGCTTATTCTCCGAGAGGCATCGTTTTCTTGAAGTCTGTTAACACTTCAAGACTTCGAAAAGATAAAGAGACATTGCTTGAGATGTTTGATGAAGTTGTCAAAGAAGTTGGACAAGAAAATATTGTCCAATTTGTTAGTGATAATGAGGCTTCATTTAAGGCTGCTGGGAAAGCTTTGCAGCAAAAGTATGACACCTTTTTTTGGTCTCCTTGTGCTGCCCATTGCATTGATTTAATGCTAGAGGATATTTGTGATCCAAGATATTTTCCGATCATTGATGAAACCATTAAAAATGCAAGAAATATAACCAAGTTTATATATAATCATGCATGGGTTTTAGCTTTGATGAGGAAAGAATTCACAAATGGAAATGATTTATGTCATCCTGGCATAACAAGGTTTGCTACCCATTTTTTAAGCATCCAATATTTACTTAAGTTTAAGAATGAGCTTCGACAGATGTTTACTTGCACAAAATGGGTTGAATCAAGTCATGACAAAAGTCGGGTTGGAAAGGAAATTGCTGCTATAGTTTTAGAAGATAAAGACTTTTGGGCGAGATGTGCATATATAGTCAACGTCAGCGAGCCTTTAGTACGAGTTCTAAGGTTAGCAGACAGTGAAGAAAAACCATCAATGGGATATTTATATGAGGCAATGGATAAAGCAAAAGAAGCCATCAAAACAAGGTTGAAAAATATAATGTCTCAATATGGACCATATATTCGGGTAATTGATGCTTAGATGGGATAAGCAATTTCATAGTCCATTACATGCAGCAGGATGTTTTCTTAATCCTGGAATATTTTTTAGGCCTTTTTTTTCACAACAAAAGGAGGTAACTCGAGGTTTGCTTAGCACAATTACTAGATTGATTCCTGATTGTGATATTCAAGATATCATTAGTGGCCAAATTGAGGAGTATAAGAAAGCAACTGGTGATTTTGGCATGTCCCTAGCTAACGTCAAAGAGAAAAGTTAAATCCAGGTAATAACTTTTATTTTTTAAAATATAATGTCTTTTTTTATCTATAATATTTTATTTATTCAAATTTTCTTATCTAGTTGCATGGTGGGAGCAATTCGGCAATGATACTGAAGAACTTCAAAAGTTTGCAATTCGAGTTCTTAGTCAATGTTGTAGTGCAACTGGGTGCGAAAGAAATTGGAGTATATTTGAATACATCCATTCCAAAAAGTGAAATAGGCTTGAGCACAAGAGATTAAATGATTTAGTATTTGTTCGTTATAATCTAAAGATTCAACAGAGGTAAAATATCAATACTATTATATTAATAATTATTTTCTATTACATTGCTATTAATTTTTTAATTTCTTTCGTGTTTATTCTTTGTAGGAATTTGAGCAAAACAAGAGATGCTTTAGATCCCATTAGCCTTGATAACATTGATCTATTAAATGAATGGATTTGTGAAGAACCCAATCTTCTTGATGGAGAGGATATAAGTTGGGAGAGTATCGAAGCACCTTTGTCTACTTTAAATTTAGATGATGAAGAGACATGTTTTAATGAGGAGAATGAGCTTGGTGAAAATGACCAACTATTGGAATGTCTTGTTGATGACTTTCCTTATATTCCACCGCAAGATCAAGATCCTTATTTTTATATTAATAATGTAGAAGATGTTTGATGTATATTTCTTTTATTTTAGAACATTTTACTTTCATAATATTTTAGAATTTTAGAGATGTTTCTAATTTTGAGATTATGTTTTTTTGACTTTGTGTTTGTATTGTATAATTTAAAGTTCATTTATCTTGAATTTTAATTATACTTGTTAAATTAATATTTTATTTTTTTCATATATATATATATAATTAATTATATATGAACAGTACGAAACCGAAACGGCATGCCGGAACGCTCCGAAACCGGAATGTTCCGTTCCAATCAAAAAACTGGAACGACGACCAGAACGGTATTGACAACTATGATAGATACAGAAGACAATGATAGAAAACATAAAATAAATGTTAGAAAACATAAAATGCTTAAAGAATATGCATGATTGAGCGAAAACATAAAATAAATAGATTTTTTTATTATTATTATTGTATCCGTTTATTTTGTCTTTAAATTTTAGTGCTCTTAAATTAAAACATATAAAAAAAACTAATATTTTAATATAAAAAATTGAAGCCAAACATCCTTTGGAGCGAGCATGACGGTTTGAAATCGTAGTTAAAATTATTTTTAAAATTATTTTTTTTATAAATATATTAAAATAATATTTTTTTAAAAATATTATATTTAATATTAATATATGAAAATACCAAAAATATATATTTTAAATAAATAAAAAAATAAAATTTCCAAAAATACTTTTTAAACTTATTGCCAAACAAGACCTTGCGTACTGTTTCTTCTGCCTCTTTCTCTTGCAACTTCACTTCAGAAGAACAGGAAATGGAGGGAAAATTAAAGAAATTTGGTTTTGAAGTCAACGAAAAGATAAAGAAAGCTCCACCAAGTTACAGCATTAAAGGTGTTGTCAGCTTTCTGAATGAAAATACCAATGAAGATGATCGCAGGCTTTCGATTTCTCTTGGCTTGGGCGATCCCTCTCGTTTCAAGTGCTTTAGGACTACTGCTATAGCTGAAGATGCTGTGATTGAAGCTATCCGTTCGGCTAAATTCAACTCTTATGCCCCCACTGGTGGTATTTTCCCTGCAAGAAAGTAGGTGTTAGCCAATCATGTTTTTCCATGAGATATATCCATTCTTCAATTTATTCTATTATTTAAGATGGTTTGATATTTGATTAATCTTAATTTCTTATTATTAGCATTTGATTATAAATTATATCACCAATAATTAGAAATCCATAAACCAATTAGGTGGATGTTGCCCTGATATGGCTGTAACTGGATTGAAATCAACATAAATAAAGAACATCAACCTAATTCATTACCTAGATTTTATGACATTTTTAACAAAATTTTAAGTTGGTAATCTCTTTTATGTTAAAAGGGCTATTGCAGAATACCTCTCCAATGATCTTCATTACCAGTTATCACCGGAAGATATCTATGTGACTGTTGGTTGCAAACATGCCATGGAAGTGACGGTGAAAGTCCTTGCTAGACCAGAAGCCAATATTCTGTTGCCAAGGCCTGGTTATAGAAACTATGAAAATTTTGCAAACCTTCATCACTTAGAATTCAGATTTTTTGATCTTCTTCCCGAAAGAGGCTGGGAGGTTGATCTAAATGCTGTTGAAGCTACTGCAGATGAGAACACCATTGCTATGGTGATAATCAATCCTGGAAATCCCTGTGGGAGTGTCTACTCATATGAACATTTGAGCAAGGTAAACTGACTTACAACCGCAGGGTATTGTTTTTTATGGTTGCTGGTTCTAGCTTTCATGTGCCTTGTTGATCCTGTTATGTCATAGATTGCGGAGACTGCAAGAAAGCTTGGCATTCTTGTGGTTGCTGATGAAGTATATGGTCATATTGTTTTTGGGAGCAAGCCATTTGTGCCCATGGGTGTTTTTGGATCAACTGTGCCAGTTCTTACGCTTGGATCCATATCGAAAAGATGGATGGTTCCCGGTTGGCGACTTGGGTGGCTAGCAACTAGTGATCCTACCGGTTTGCTTCGAAAATGTGGGGTAAGGTCTTCATGCTTATAACCTTCATTCGATCAATCATTTAATATCTGCTATTATGATTCTATATGCAACTTATTTTGATGAAAAAGATATATAGCTTGTCGAAATTGTAGCTCGATATTCCATGTTACTGTTTTCATTACTTGTTTTCTTCTCAGATTGCTGATTCCATTAAAAATGTTCTCGGTCCCGCCCCTTTGTCGCCAACCTTTATTCAGGTTTGTAATCTAAAACTGCTACATGCATGAAGATAATGGGAAATTGACATCTTAATCTGAGAATCTTTTGCTATGATACAAAACTTCGTAAGGAAGAGCAGTAAAGTTCTAATGAATCACTGTCAAATATCATGGTCAGACAAGCTTCTTTTATTTTTACATCTTAAGCTGAATTCTGCTGGTCTGCTCCATACGTGTTGGTAAATTTTTATGTTGCCTTGGTGTCAGGCTGCTGTTCCTGAAATTCTTCAGAAAACAACAGAAGAGTTCTTTTCAAAAACTATAGACATTCTTAGAGCAGCTTCAGCCTTGTGTTACGATAAACTGAAGGAGATACCGTGCATTACTTGCCCACAAAAGGCAGAAGGATCCATGTTTGTTTTGGTAAAGACAAACTGTTAAGGAACCATCTCACCTAAAAGCTTAAGCTTGTAAGTGAGGCCCCAGAATATGATTTATATTATTCTCTAACACACCCCCTCAAGTGAAAGCCCTTTGGGCTTGAAACTTGCACAGGCCCACATCACCTTGTGCTTGATTTTTATCAAATAGAATGGGGGTGGTGAGATTCGAACTCGTGACCGCTGGGTCAACAAGGCTCTGATACCATGTTAAGGAACCATCTCACCTAAAAGCTTAAGCTTGTAAGTGAGGCCCCAGAATATGATTTATATTATTCTCTAACACAAACTAACAGCTTTCATATGATCTTATCTTGTTTTTTAGTGAAAAACATGATCAAAAATTGTTCTTGCAGGTGAAGCTTAACCTTTCACTTCTTGAAGATATCGAAGCTTAACAGGATCAACTGCTGTTCAGCAGCAAATTTACGTGACTTGTTAATGTTGTTAAGAAATTTCAATAAACATGTATGAAACATCGTCTGTAACTTAATGGGAAACTTTTTCAAGTTCTTATGCTGTTGAGATTGTGAGAAGTTACAGGGAATTGAAGAAATTAAGAAGAAGAATGGTGTTCTAAGAAGGGAAGAGAGAAAAGAGAGAAAAGAGAGAGAGAGACTGAAATTTGAATTTATTTACTGTTGCTATATTTCTACACACACATGTTGTGTGTTTAGCATTTTTATATACACATTTCAAATACCAAATACTACCATCATGTATATTCTAGAATACACTTTTATTATTCTAGAATATACATTCATTTACACTCTAACATCCCTCCTCAATCTGTTGCTTTGATAAACCAAGCATAAGATTGCAGCAATGAAAACAAACACATGAGTACTTAATCTTTTTTAATAGAAATCAGTTTGGAAAATAGAAAGAAAAGAATAGAAAGATGAGTTTGAATTTGATTGAGAAGATTTTTAGAATTTGAGATGAGAGGTAAGAGAGGGGATAAAATTTGTTTGAATTTCATTTGTCTACTTAAGTTTTTCATTTGTTGATGAATTTGAGAAGACAGGGATGAGAGGGAAGAAATAGGAGGGAAGAAATAGGAGGGAAGAGAGGGGATAGAATTTGTTTGAATTTTATTTGTCTACTTAAGTTTTTCATTTCTTGATGAATTTCTTAATTTGTGTAAGAATTCATTTTCTACTTGTCAATGATTTTTTTCTTTCTTTCTTTCTTTCTTTCTCTTTTTTTTTTATTATTATTAGTACAACCAATCAAAACGGCAGCACACTACAAACCACACCATACAAACCACAAATCAAAACGGCAGCACACTACAAACCACACCATACAAAACACAAAACCTAGGGTTTCACAGCTTATTCCTCTCTCATCCGTCTCAGCCTCTTCTCTCTTCTCTGCCAAACCTTTGCACTGCATCTTGCCTTAACAACATACAATAACTTTGCTTGTGATAGGACTGCTCCGCTTGACACAGCAGCTTCAATATTGCTTCGGCTAACGTGAGCCAGAGCGATCTAATCTCCTTCTTCCTCACATTCGCTCTATCACTCTCCTATTCACACAGCATAAACACCCTGTTTCTCGCTCACAACACTCTCTCCGCTTCCAATTCAGGTGCTACTTTCTCTATGGCAAGTATTAATGAAGATGATGACAAAGATGATGGCAGTGACCTATCTTCTGAATAAATTGGAATGATGAAGCGCCAACTTCATTACTAATCCTTTCCTTTTCATATGGTGATGTCGCGCGCTTGAAGCAGAGCTGGAAGGGCTTGACAAACACAAACCTGACTCCGTCGACGCCTCAGCTGCCTTCTCTGGCGGAGCTACAACGTCGGTCCTCTGGTGATCGCTCTTTCTCGGACGATTAGTGAAGGAAGTTCTTAAAACGGCAGAGGAATCTCCATTCTCTAGTGATTGATCGGATGAAGGAGAAGGATGAATTGCCGATGACTGTGTAGATGATTTCCGTCGACCTGAATCTGGAACAGAAGGAGTAGATCCAGAGTTTTTTTTTTTTGAAATTTGAAATTCAGTAATTTGTTGCGCAGAGACTGGAGAGTTGAGAGTATTACTAAGACTAGATTATGATTTTTTTGTGTGGCTTTCGGCAGACTCTTTGAACACTGAGTGTTTGATTTAAGGAGTGAAGAGAAAAGGAGCAGAAGAAGAAGAAGATCTTGCTGAAGCAGATGAAGAAGAGTCTGACCTTGATTTGGTATGGAAAATGCTAGATGTTCCCATAGCAGCAACACGTAACTATTTCAAAGAAGAACAAAGAAAACATCAAATTTGTCTTGAACGATGTGTTTTCTTCAGCTGCAGAAGTTTTTTTTTTGAATAATTCATTGAAGGATCAGATTGCGGAAGCTTGGATCAATTCATGCGCTAGTATAATAGCTCTGATACCATGTTGAGATTGTGAGAAGTTGCAGGGAATTGAAGAAATTAAGAAGAAGAATGGTGTTCTGAGAAGGGAAGAGAGAAAAGAGAGAGAGAGACTGAAATTTGAATTTATTTACTGTTGCTATATCTCTACACACACATGCCTTGTATTTAGCATCTTTATATACACATTTCAAATACCATATACTACCATCATGTATATTCTAGAATACACTTTCATTATTCTAGAATATACATTCATTTACACTCTAACACAGACCATCAATTTCTTTGTTAAACTACTCATTATTTACAAGCATCTTTGCTAGGATTTTGTTGGACACACATAATGTAACTATCAGAACTGCTTGCAATTTTCTTCTCTTCTCCGTTTTGGTTAAACATGTGTCAGAATTTCATCAACAATTCTGTTTGCTAGATGTGATCTAAATAGTTGGAAACAACATATGTTAGGCAGAGGCATGTTTTTCTTTAATAGAGAACTTCATGGGAGTCTATGTCCATGTATTTGACATGAGGCTTCTGACTTGTAAAATTTAGCTTTACTGAACTGTGATGAACAATTCAGTGTTCAAAGGTAAGCATGGTAACACAAGGAAGAGGAAGATATGCTTATTGTTAGAGTATAGAAGAAGAATAGTCTAGAATAGTGTAATGTGTATAAATAGAGAAGTGCACACACAACAAATGTATGCAAAACAGAATTCAATACAATGTAATTCTAAATTTCAGTTTCCCTCTCTTTTCTCTTTTCTCTTTTCTCCCTCTCTAAACTAATTCTTCTCTCTTTCAATTATCTGCAAACTCTCAATCCTAACATGGTATCAGAGCTATTATGCTTGCGCAGATGTAATTGATCCTATCTTCTGCTTCCGCAATCTAATCCTTATGAAAAAAAAAAAAATTGTTGCTCAAACAGAGCAGCAACGATTCTCCCTCCCTTACCTCTCCTCTTCGTTTCAATTCTTCAGCAACTTTACCTGCATCCTCTGCTTTAGACGAGGTATCAATGATGGTGCCCATGCCTCTGTCTCCGGCAACCATGATTCTCACTCACTCACTAAAAAGGCGTGGAAGAAAGAAGACAGCAACACTAATTTTGAATTTGATGTTTTGAATTCTCTGTTTACTCATCATCATCATCTTCTACATGCTTTTACGCCTGGTGGTTGATCGGATCTGTTTGTTGCGATGGCTAACATCAACAGACGGCAACAATCCTCCACAGATTTCTAGTGAAAAAAAAAAAAAACAACAACAGAAGCAATCAGCTAAATGATGTCATTACCTTTCTACACGTGCTGCTGCTGTGACAGCATCTCTCACTCTGTTATAACAGCCCACGGAGACTTGCTCGGCGATCTTGGCAACGTAGAAGAGAATGGTGAGTCATGATTTTTTTTTTTTTCAAAAAAAAAAAAAGTGAGAAATAAAAGCAGGGAGATCCAAGTGAACGATCTCGCCGGAGAGGTGAAGACTCATACACGCTACCAGCTTCCTGCAACTTGGCAGCGATTGGAGAGAGAGCAGGATTGCCTCTGAAATGAGTTCTTCTGCATCCCTTGGCCGTGACCTCACAGCAACAGGAGGAGGAGCCTTAGAGCGAACATCATAATGGCTGCTGTTACTGCTGTTGTAAGAAGATCCATGGAGAGGATTAATTTGAGTTTGTAGCAGTTGTCTCTCTGCTCCTCTGCTCAAGATGCTCCTCTGCTCAAGACTCTCGGCTTCATCTTTCTTGCCACAAAGAGGCTGGATTTGTAGTGCCAGCAGTAACTCAACTCGGTCTTGTGTGGCGAGTCCACTCGATCAACTCGCTTCTGAATCATGTATGCAGATGAAGCAGCGAATATCAGAAGAGGAAATGGTTGTTGGGTTGGCTGCGGCGTGGCTGAGAGAGGATAAGTAGAAACCCTAGGTTTTGTAGATTTTATGTTTGGGTATTGTGTGATGCCGTTTTGTGTGTGCTGTGTCGTTTATGTTGTGTTGTGCCGTTTTATACCTAACCTTCCACCGTTTTGCAAAAAAAAAAAAAAAAAAGAGATTAAGAAAAACTTAATCCAATGAAGAAGAAGAAGAAGAATTCTTACACAGATTAAGAAATTCATCGGCAAAAACTTCAGAAAAGCTGAAGAAAAACTTCAGAAAAGCTGAAGAAAAACTTCAGAAAAGCTGAAGAAGCCAAATGAAATCCTTCAGAAAAAAAACTGAAGTAGATAAATGAAATTCAAACCCATTCTATCACCTCTCTTACCTCCCATTTCTTTTTTCTTTTTTCTCATCCCTCTCTTCTCAAAGTCTCACAGAGACAAATGAAATTCTGGTCAAGAAATAGACCAATGAAATTCCTTATCTTCTCTCGTTTACATACTGTTTGTTAAAAGAATTAAGTACTCTTGTATTTCATTTTCATTGTTGCAATCTCATGCTTGGTTTGTCAAAGCATGAGATTGAGGGGGGATGTTAGAGTATAGAAGAAGAATAGTCTAGAATAGTGTAATGTGTATAAATAGAGAAGTGCACACACAACAAATGTATGCAAAACAGAATTCAATACAATGTAATTCTAAATTTCAGTTTCCCTCTCTTTTCTCTCTTCTCCCTCTCTAAACTAATTCTTCTCTCTTTCAATTATCTGCAAACTCTCAATCCTAACACTTATGTCCCTTCTCAGTGTGTTCAAGGTGAGAAATTGATTGGTTCTTTGGCCTACTGTCATGAAAACCATTAGGTCTTGTTATGCATGAAATTTTCATATGCAATCTATTATTCCTTTAGTTTTCACCCAAGGATCCAAGAATGCTCAGTTCATCCCAGTGTATTTAATTCAAGTTATGTTTTGGCTAGATTGTATTTTGTAAATTGCATGGGAGATGCCTACCATCCGAATCTTTAGATGATGACCATTTGTTAATTGACCAATCTTTTTTGTGGAGGGTTGCTAGATTTCCTTAACTTTTACAAAGTTTCCAATTAACTTGTACCAAGTTCCACACTTCATTTTCATTTTGTTTGAGATTGAAGAACAAACATGAATCTTTAACAATGGACTTTGTGCTTTTGTTTCCGTGATATTTTGATTGGCACTTGTGCAGTAATACTATTTCTTCATTTGTTGTGCTATCTGCAATGTATGTTAGCACGTTATCTTGCTCAGGAGTTTGATCAATCTCCAATACCTGTATTAATTGCACCTACAAGTTACCTTGTTATCCATGTTGGCCAAACATTTAATAAATTATTCATCCCTTGTGGCTGAACAGGGATCATAAAGAAAACACGGACTGTAATGAAATGTCTGCATCGTTTTTGCAGGGAATGCATTGATAACAATTAATGCGAATGGGGTATGTAACAACCAATACTCTTTCCTTTTTCCTGTTTCTGTAATTAAATAATCAAGAATATTTAATTTTTTATATATTGTCTGTTTAATTGTTTAAAGGTTTCTAGTTCATGTATTTTTGAAACAAGGACATGCGTATTTCATTTGTTTTATCAAACATAAATAGATTCATCCAAGTCCAAGATATTGTGGGTTCATCTCTTATTTTTTAACAAGAAAGTTGTACCCGAAAGAAATTGAAACACATGGTAGCTTTCCAAGTTCATGATATTATGGGCCCATCTTGTATTTTTTAACACGAATGTCATACCCGATTGGAATATGCTTACTCCATCTGCTCAATGATGTGTTACTGTTTTGCAATTTGATCACTTGCATATCTGAAAATAAAAGGAAAAAAAATGAAAACAGCTTGAAAAACTTTTTTTTTTATTTCACTTAAAAATTGTTTTTTATTTCTCATCTTTTTACAGAAACCAACAACTTCTCGTGGAAATGAAAGGTAAACGCAAAATGCTCAAAACAAATTATCACTCTTTAAAATGAAATGACATGCAAATTTTTGTTCTGTTATTGTTTGTAGATCCTATTGTTACTGTCTTAATGCTAGCATATTTTTACTATTCAAGGAAAAAAATATTTTGTTTAATGTTCTGTTAAATTTTTTAAGTTTATTTGGAATAATATAAATTAATGTTTATTAGCTGATATCTCACTAGTTCAACTGTTACTATATTTATGTATTTGTTTTTCATTTACTTTAGAAACTGAATGTGAATAAACTAAAATCATTTTTAAAAAAAGGCAAGAAGATCAATAGAAGATTGAAAGGTAAACGCAAAATACTCGAAATAATTCATCATTTTTCTGAAACAAATTATCATTCTTTAGTATAAAATGACATAAATTTTTGTTTTGTTATTGTTTGTAGTTACAAGTTTCAATGTCTTAGTGTTAGAATGTTTACTATTCAAGAAAAATATCTTTGTTTAATGTTCTGATAAATTATATAAGTTTATTTGGAGTAATATTTTATTAGTTCAAATGTTACTATCTTCATGTATTTGTTTTTCATAAACTAAAATCATTTTAAATAAAAATATGGCTTGCAAAGGCAAAGGTCTACAATTCAAACCAAATCTCTTCCACCTTTTCTATTTGCTTCCTCTTTATTGGTTTGGTTTTAAGGATTTCTAAGGACAACTCTCTATATTTTCTGCCATTTCAAAAGTTAGTTTTGTCAGTTGGTCTTCAAAGTCTTTCATTCTTAGTTCTAAAGCATTTTGCTTGTTTAATGCTACTATGATTCCCATATACCACTTGTTGCTTTTTAATTTCTGCAATTTGGAAATCATTAGTTGTAAAACATTCTCCTTGTTTAATGCTTCAATGACTTCCATATATTCCCTTCACAACTTTTCGATTTCAGCATTTCGAGGATCCTTTTCATTTACTTTGACTACTTCTTCTGCCTTTTGGAGTTGATCTTTCAATTTGGGATTTTCACATTTTAACTCGCTTATCTCTTTTTCCTTGTCCTCATTTTCGACAGAAAAAGCAACCTCCTCCCATTTGTTTCTTCTTTTTTCTCCTCCTCCAACAACTCAACCTCTTTTTCTATGGGCTTCAAGTATACAACTGAAAACTGCATGAATATGTAGATGTTATTAATGATACGATAACAGATGAAATGAAAAAGATAGATGATCAGATTGAGATATTAATATACTAATACAAACTTACAGTCAGAAAGTAACAGTTTATAACTCAGAAATTCTTACTTACACTTAAGTCTATTAAAGGGTTTTTTTCTAAATTCTGCTCCCAGAAGCAATAAATTCCATTTCGCACACCTAGGCATTCTTCAATTGGTTAAATGATTTTTGTGTGCTCGTAAAACCAATATTACTCATTTGGATTTTCATTATTATTAAAAATTATATTTTACATTTGATTAAAAAAAAATTTGAATTGTTGAATTTTTGTTTTTCTTGATGAAATTATCATCACGCAACCAATTACTTCGGATGCTTCTTGTTCATGCATTGATTTTTTTTTAAATCAAATATATGCTTTGTTCAGTTGTATTCTACAATGCTCTCCAAGTCTTCAACATATCCAAGTATGCAAATGAGAGATTGCTTTCGTTGTCACAATCGAACTATGCACAACACATGTCATAAATATGTTATTGGAGAGTTTTTTTACTTTTTATGTTGCTTGACCTTTTGAAAGCATTATTTATTTCTCTTTGTCAACCCTTCTACTTTGAAAAGCATCTTGTTTCAAAAGTTGTCTTGTTTCTCATCCTTGCAGCCTTATGCTTCTTGAGATCTATTTGAATGTTTCAGTTTTTTATTTCAAATATCAATTTTATGTTGTGCCTATATTTTGATGTCTTGATCCTGAAAACCTCTCCATCTTTGTTGTATGTTTGCATAATCTAATATACAGTCAAGTCACTTTTTCTACATATATGCTCGTATATAGTTCCTTCCAACATACTTTTATCAGTGTCCAAAATGGTGTCTTCATGAGCTCCATTTTCAGACTTTTTGTGATTTTTGTACTCTCAAACTCCCTGACTATCCCAACAAGGTTTGATTTGTATTGTAAACCTATGCTAGCCATCTGCAAACCACATGAAAATAGTAACAGTCAAAACAAAATACAGTAACAATAACACAAAATACAGTAACGATTTGAAACAAAATACAGTAACATTTGCCAGCAATCTGTAAACCACATGAAGACAGTAATAGTCGAACAAAACACAATGGACTAATGAGATATTTACTGATTGAAACTTGCTAGCACTAAGACAATGATAGATGGAACTACAAACAGTAAAAGAAAAAAAGTTTTGTTTTTAGCATTTTGCGTTTACCTTTGTTCTTCGTTTTTACTGCGTTTACCTTTGTTCTTTCACTTTCAGATACGGAAGCGATAAAATTGTGAAACAATAACCTTCATTGAGCAGATGGAGTAGACATTCCACTTGGGTTCGATGTTCGTGTTAAAAAAATACGATAGACCCACAATATCTTGGAGTTTGAAAGGTGACAAATGTTTCAATCTCTTACGAGTATGACTTTCTTGTAATAAAATAAGAGATGAACCCACGATATCTTGGACTTCGCATGCTAGCAAATCTAAATGTCATTTTGGAAAAATAAATCGATAAAATAGGTGTGTAAATATAGTTTTTTATTATAAATCCATCATTATGTGTATTTAATTTTATCTCTTTAATTATGTGTATTGAATTTAGTCTCTTGGATTACTGTAACGTTCATTTTTCTTTTAATACACAATTGTTATTCTCTATTTGGAATTTGTTTTCAACACATTGCATTCGGGGACGACGGGAATGTAATACCGATCCCTCAGTTTCAAATATTTTCTATTACAACTTAACTTTTATATAATTGAAATGCTCCTGTTTTGCAATTTTAGACAACACATTCATCTCGGGCTGGACTTGTATTTATTTTCTGAAGATTTTGAGTGTCATAAGTTTCATTTTATTTAATTATAAGTTGTGTAAAAAATAAAAAGATATCTTATGAAACTTAAAATTATAAACACTTTCTTCTTCTTGAAAGTTTAATGTTGTCTACAACTAAAGAATAGTCCATATCATGCAAAAAAAAGTGTTCGGGGATTGTTTTTTTCTCTTCTAACTGCAAGACAAGAAAAATCAAAAGAGTGAATAGTCGAGTATGGTGGTGTATTGGAAATTAAGAAAAAAATAAGCTTCATACCTAAGACATCATCAACAACAATAGGATTCTTTTTTCCTCTTCTAACATGAGGTGAGGTGCTAGAAGCAGGTGATCGCATTGCTCTACCTGCAATGACAAATTAGCAAGAGATGTAAACCAACAAACAAAAAGAAAAACATAACAAAGTATAAATACCTTGAGAAACATGAGGTGAGGAACTAAAAGCATGAGGAGGTGATCGCATAGGGTGAAGGAGGTGAGAGGGATTTTCAATGAGTGTTTTTTCTTGAATCTCTATATTTGAATATAGGAGGAAAATATACCATCTTTTCAATTTTAGATTTTAGTTCCCGCAGACCTTCTTTTGAACTTAATTTTTGAAAACTCGATCAAATTTGATCTAACCTCTGTCAATCGAAATTGCTTTGGACATTAATAAGGTTGATGTGCAAAACACTCATTGGAACAAATGAGAATTGTTTTGCACATCGCAATCACAAGCTGGTTCTCCAAATACGAATGCAATTTGATGCTTTCCATAAAACCTATAAGAAATTTTGGTCAAAATATTCAATAATTGTTGAGCCAGTAAGATGTTTTCATATAATGTTAAAAAGATCTGGTTATTATTTTGAGATACAATCTATAAACCACATCTTGAAAAACTACATTTAGCATTAATTTCTATACATATAATGTTTACCTCATACTCCTGCACCTCATTCAAAAGTTTAGAGTATTATGCTGACGAGTTCTTAGAATGTTTATTTCTTGATGATTCCTGTAGGGTAATTGTCCAATCCACCATGAGAGAAACCTCATGTTCAATTGGTTTATTCACCACCCTTGTCAATGATGAAACACGCATAAAAGCAAATAACTACAAGAAAGGATAAAATATTAGTTAGTTACTTCAGGAAAAGTCCATATTTTAACTCATACATGTTAGTTACTTACCTGAAGAACAAGGGTGTTTCCGATCAAAGAGCAAATGTTGCTCTCCTTGTACTTGTTCATACCACATTTGAGGTGTGCTAACAATGCAACACCTCAAGCATACTTGCCAATATCTTCAATCTTCTCTAGAAATTGAAGATAATGTGTCTGGACAGCATGTCCAGAGGCATCCGGTAAAATTATTGTTCCTATAAGGAACAATGCGTATGCTCGTACATAATACACAAAATTGGGGCTGTCCTCATCGATTTCCCCAGGAACTTGTTCAAAAATTCTATTAAGCCATGATAGCTTTACAGAATTTCTTATTTTATTCTTATGGTTTATACAGTCAGAAATACCCAAAAACTTATTACACTCCTCGTCACCATCAATAGTATCTATACATGTTACTGGTTCGCCATCTATTGGCAAACCAGTAATGTATAATACATCCTCTAAGCCTAAATACAAACTAAAGTTTTCAAATTTAAATACATCTTCATTTACACTATACATATCCAGCAATGCTTCTATTAAATGAGCATCTTGCTGGAATGTCGCTGAGATTCTGTGGATCATATCTAAACCTGTACCTTCTAGTTTTTTTAAAACTCGATGATCCGGTACCCGAGATCCTGCTTGGGCAATGTGGGTGTATAGAGTTATCTGTCAAATCAATAAAAGATCATATCATATGGGTATCTTGATGCGGGTCTATGTTAATGTACCGTTAACATAGAATTATATATTCATGAGTCTATGATATGGTTTCTTGTTTATTTGACAGATAACTCTATACACCCACATTGCTGATTCAGATTCATCTCCTTTCTTTGATTCATCTGTCATTGCTATGAGGATTGTCTCCATTTTTACTGACCAAAAGTCATAATTTTCTCCATTAAACTGAGGTGTTCTTAAATCACAACTGCTCACCATTTTTTCTTTCTTCCAGTCACAGTTTGTATGAATCAAGGTTTGATTTTCGTCCCTTCCTTGTTGATCAAGCTAGCTCTGATACCATGTTGAAATTTTGATTTTATGTTTGTTATTGATTTTGCAGGTTGTGTTTACTGGATTGAGGAGCAGAGGAAGATATTTTCATAAAATTGAGAGAAAAGATAGTTGCAGAAGAAGGTAATTCGTTTTTGTATTAATTGCTAATGAATTGTTTGACTTAATGCCTCTTATATATGATTGAGGCAGAACACATGAATTATGCATGCTTACAGTAGCCGAACACACATACTTTATGCATGCTCATTAGTTAGTTGTACAATAACATAAAACTATTACATGCTTTACATCATCAACTACTGCTATTACATGCTTTACACTATCAATTGTCAAGCATCTTCTGCAATTGATGTAGTTAATCCAGCTCAGCAACTTAACTTCCAACACTGACATATTGAAAAGAGTGCAGAGATCTCTACACTTATATTAACTGCGGTATTTGTATTTACATTTTTTGACGTAAAGCGTCATGTTTCTTGTAATCGTTCAAAAGCCACTTTGCAATCTTGGCCCGGTATTCTGATGTTTTGAACGGTAAATTCTGTGGGATCTCTTCGTTGTTCAATATCTTCTCAATGATGTTTAGAACAATGATTCCACAGTCCTCCCTACATGTGTTTTGTAAATATAGTTATCTTTTAAGATTAATGTATAAATAATGGTTTTCATATACCAAATATGTTAATTAACTTACGAAAAGTCTTTTTGCTGAGGACAATCTTCTTTCACAATCAGCTGGAATGGGTCATCAGCCTTTTGCGTTTCCTCTGTTCCCAGCAGCTCCTGCCTTCTTTTATGAACATATTCTTTCTGCTCCAATTTCATTTGATGTAACATGAGTGTTATATATTATAAAGTACCAGAATTTTTTACTTTTAGAAAGGACAGTTACATACCACCATTTCTGCATCCTGCACAAAGTTAAAGTCATTAATTTTGCCCTTGAACCAGGAATTGTAGAATTGCCCATGTCCTAGCCTCCACGTCAAAGACAAGCAGGGTCCAATGGAAGGGAGCCCTGCTGGGATTTCCTCCTGTGGAATTGATGGGGAATATCAGCATTGATGCTTGTAACCCATCCTTCAGATCTTGCTGTAGGTATGGGTCTCTTTCCCCCCTCGTTTTTTCATGAAATATTTGTGTCTGAAAGAATAATAATATATGTTAGCTTGAGTGATACAAAGTTAAGTGTCATTAGTTTTGTCTTTTCATATAATTTTAATAACTTACCCAGATAGAGCTGTCATGTATGATTACTTTTGGAGCTGATACCTCTTTTTTTCCCCTATCTTCTAACAAGAGACAGCTAAATACATCGATGACCTGCACAGGTGTATGTGAATTATCCACTAGTAACAAACAGGTTTAATTATTTATAATGCACTTACAAGATTTGAGATTGCTTTTCCATTTAGGATTTCAAAAAGGTCTTCTAATACTAAGAATCTCGTCCTCGATTCTTCTCTAATCCATACAGTATCGCTGTAACAATAACAGATCAAAATTGAGAGAGTATAAGTTCAAAAATGATACAGTAACAAATTAAAATTAAGAGTATAATTCACAATTAAGAGAATAGCAGTTGAGATTTGCTACCCTTTTTTGTCCGAGTCTTGTTAAATTTTATCAATTAAAATCAATTCATCTTTGTTCAAAAGTTTCACTGCTTGCAGATCTTTTTTCAGCAGTGATATCTTATTTTGGATGAAGTCTTCATCCTTATTTTCTTTTTTTCCTTCCTTTCTCTTTGGCCTCTTCTATCTTCTTCCTCTTTATTGGTTGGGTTACGAGGCCTTCTCGGGACAGCTCTTGATCAACTTTCTCTCATTTTTCTTCCATTTCAAAAGTTATTTTTGTTAGCTGATCTTCAAGGTCCTTCACCCTTTGTTCTACTTGAGCGTTCCGATTGTTTAATGCTTCTATTATTTCCAAATAGTTCGTTTGATTCTTTTTATTTTCATCTTCTGCCTTTTGGAGTTGACATTTCAACTCTCTTATCACTTTGTCCTTGTCATCCTCATTTTGGGTAGAAAAAACGCCCTCCACATTTGTTTCCTCCTCCAACAGCTTGAAAGCTCTTTGAGCCTCTTTTTCTGTGGGCTCGAAGTATACAACAGCTGAAACAGCTCGTTGAGCATCCAACAGCTCAGCCTCTTTGTCATCCTCATTTTGGGCAGAAAAAGCGCCCTCTACATTTGTTTCCTCATCCTCCAACAGCTTGAAAACTCTTTGAGCCTCTTTTTCTATGGGCTCGGAGTATACAACAGCTGAAAGCTGCAACAGCTCGTTGAGCATCCAACAGCTTAGTCTTTTTTTCTGTGGGCTCCAAGTATACAACTGAAACCTGCATGAATGTGTAGACGTTAACGTTACTAATGATACGATAACAGATTAAATTATCAAATTGAGATATTAATATACTAATACAGATTGACAATTACAATTAAAAAGTAACAGACCAGAACTCAGAAGTTCAGAACTCGGAAATTCTTACTTACACTTGAGTCTTTGATTGGTTTTTTCTTTAATTCTGCTTCCAGAAGCTGTAAATTCCATTTTGCACACCTAGGAATTCTCCCTTCAATTGGTTGAATGATTTTTGTGTGCTCGCAAAACCAATACTACTCATTTGGATTTTCATTGTTATTGAAAAATATGATTTACGTTTGAACAAAAGAAATTGAATAGTTGTTTTTCTTACCGGAATTGTCATCACGCAACCAACTGCTTCAGATGCAAGTTGGTTGCGTGATGACAATTCCGGTAAGAAAAACAACTATTCAATTTCTTTTGTTCAAACGTAAATCATATTTTTCAATAACAATGAAAATCCAAATGAGTAGTATTGGTTTTGCGAGCACACAAAAATCATTCAACCAATTGAAGGGAGAATTCCTAGGTGTGCAAAATGGAATTTACAGCTTCTGGAAGCAGAATTAAAGAAAAAACCAATCAAAGACTCAAGTGTAAGTAAGAATTTCCGAGTTCTGAACTTCTGAGTTCTGGTCTGTTACTTTTTAATTGTAATTGTCAATCTGTATTAGTATATTAATATCTCAATTTGATAATTTAATCTGTTATCGTATCATTAGTAACGTTAACGTCTACACATTCATGCAGGTTTCAGTTGTATACTTGGAGCCCACAGAAAAAAAGACTAAGCTGTTGGATGCTCAACGAGCTGTTGCAGCTTTCAGCTGTTGTATACTCCGAGCCCATAGAAAAAGAGGCTCAAAGAGTTTTCAAGCTGTTGGAGGATGAGGAAACAAATGTAGAGGGCGCTTTTTCTGCCCAAAATGAGGATGACAAAGAGGCTGAGCTGTTGGATGCTCAACGAGCTGTTTCAGCTGTTGTATACTTCGAGCCCACAGAAAAAGAGGCTCAAAGAGCTTTCAAGCTGTTGGAGGAGGAAACAAATGTGGAGGGCGTTTTTTCTACCCAAAATGAGGATGACAAGGACAAAGTGATAAGAGAGTTGAAATGTCAACTCCAAAAGGCAGAAGATGAAAATAAAAAGAATCAAACGAACTATTTGGAAATAATAGAAGCATTAAACAATCGGAACGCTCAAGTAGAACAAAGGGTGAAGGACCTTGAAGATCAGCTAACAAAAATAACTTTTGAAATGGAAGAAAAATGAGAGAAAGTTGATCAAGAGCTGTCCCGAGAAGGCCTCGTAACCCAACCAATAAAGAGGAAGAAGATAGAAGAGGCCAAAGAGAAAGGAAGGAAAAAAAGAAAATAAGGATGAAGACTTCATCCAAAATAAGATATCACTGCTGAAAAAAGATCTGCAAGCAGTGAAACTTTTGAACAAAGATGAATTGATTTTAATTGATAAAATTTAACAAGACTCGGACAAAAAAGGGTAGCAAATCTCAACTGCTATTCTCTTAATTGTGAATTATACTCTTAATTTTAATTTGTTACTGTATCATTTTTGAACTTATACTCTCTCAATTTTGATCTGTTATTGTTACAGCGATACTGTATGGATTAGAGAAGAATCGAGGACGAGATTCTTAGTATTAGAAGACCTTTTTGAAATCCTAAATGGAAAAGCAATCTCAAATCTTGTAAGTGCATTATAAATAATTAAACCTGTTTGTTACTAGTGGATAATTCACATACACCTGTGCAGGTCATCGATGTATTTAGCTGTCTCTTGTTAGAAGATAGGGGAAAAAAAGAGGTATCAGCTCCAAAAGTAATCATACATGACAGCTCTATCTGGGTAAGTTATTAAAATTATATGAAAAGACAAAACTAATGACACTTAACTTTGTATCACTCAAGCTAACATATATTATTATTCTTTCAGACACAAATATTTCATGAAAAAACGAGGGGGGAAAGAGACCCATACCTACAGCAAGATCTGAAGGATGGGTTACAAGCATCAATGCTGATATTCCCCATCAATTCCACAGGAGGAAATCCCAGCAGGGCTCCCTTCCATTGGACCCTGCTTGTCTTTGACGTGGAGGCTAGGACATGGGCAATTCTACAATTCCTGGTTCAAGGGCAAAATTAATGACTTTAACTTTGTGCAGGATGCAGAAATGGTGGTATGTAACTGTCCTTTCTAAAAGTAAAAAATTCTGGTACTTTATAATATATAACACTCATGTTACATCAAATGAAATTGGAGCAGAAAGAATATGTTCATAAAAGAAGGCAGGAGCTGCTGGGAACAGAGGAAACGCAAAAGGCTGATGACCCATTCCAGCTGATTGTGAAAGAAGATTGTCCTCAGCAAAAAGACTTTTCGTAAGTTAATTAACATATTTGGTATATGAAAACCATTATTTATACATTAATCTTAAAAGATAACTATATTTACAAAACACATGTAGGGAGGACTGTGGAATCATTGTTCTAAACATCATTGAGAAGATATTGAACAACGAAGAGATCCCACAGAATTTACCGTTCAAAACATCAGAATACCGGGCCAAGATTGCAAAGTGGCTTTTGAACGATTACAAGAAACATGACGCTTTACGTCAAAAAATGTAAATACAAATACCGCAGTTAATATAAGTGTAGAGATCTCTGCACTCTTTTCAATATGTCAGTGTTGGAAGTTAAGTTGCTGAGCTGGATTAACTACATCAATTGCAGAAGATGCTTGACAATTGATAGTGTAAAGCATGTAATAGCAGTAGTTGATGATGTAAAGCATGTAATAGTTTTATGTTATTGTACAACTAACTAATGAGCATGCATAAAGTATGTGTGTTCGGCTACTGTAAGCATGCATAATTCATGTGTTCTGCCTCAATCATATATAAGAGGCATTAAGTCAAACAATTCATTAGCAATTAATACAAAAACGAATTACCTTCTTCTGCAACTATCTTTTCTCTCAATTTTATGAAAATATCTTCCTCTGCTCCTCAATCCAGTAAACACAACCTGCAAAATCAATAACAAACATAAAATCAAAATTTCAACATGGTATCAGAGCTAGCTTGATCAACAAGGAAGGGACGAAAATCAAACCTTGATTCATACAAACTGTGACTGGAAGAAAGAAAAAATGGTGAGCAGTTGTGATTTAAGAACACCTCAGTTTAATGGAGAAAATTATGACTTTTGGTCAGTAAAAATGGAGACAATCCTCATAGCAATGACAGATGAATCAAAGAAAGGAGATGAATCTGAATCAGCAATGTGGGTGTATAGAGTTATCTGTCAAATAAACAAGAAACCATATCATAGACTCATGAATATATAATTCTATGTTAACGGTACATTAACATAGACCCGCATCAAGATACCCATATGATATGATCTTTTATTGATTTGACAGATAACTCTATACACCCACATTGCCCAAGCAGGATCTCGGGTACCGGATCATCGAGTTTTAAAAAAACTAGAAGGTACAGGTTTAGATATGATCCACAGAATCTCAGCGACATTCCAGCAAGATGCTCATTTAATAGAAGCATTGCTGGATATGTATAGTGTAAATGAAGATGTATTTAAATTTGAAAACTTTAGTTTGTATTTAGGCTTAGAGGATGTATTATACATTACTGGTTTGCCAATAGATGGCGAACCAGTAACATGTATAGATACTATTGATGGTGACGAGGAGTGTAATAAGTTTTTGGGTATTTCTGACTGTATAAACCATAAGAATAAAATAAGAAATTCTGTAAAGCTATCATGGCTTAATAGAATTTTTGAACAAGTTCCTGGGGAAATCGATGAGGACAGCCCCAATTTTGTGTATTATGTACGAGCATACGCATTGTTCCTTATAGGAACAATAATTTTACCGGATGCCTCTGGACATGCTGTCCAGACACATTATCTTCAATTTCTAGAGAAGATTGAAGATATTGGCAAGTATGCTTGAGGTGTTGCATTGTTAGCACACCTCAAATGTGGTATGAACAAGTACAAGGAGAGCAACATTTGCTCTTTGATCGGAAACACCCTTGTTCTTCAGGTAAGTAACTAACATGTATGAGTTAAAATATGGACTTTTCCTGAAGTAACTAACTAATATTTTATCCTTTCTTGTAGTTATTTGCTTTTATGCGTGTTTCATCATTGACAAGGGTGGTGAATAAACCAATTGAACATGAGGTTTCTCTCATGGTGGATTGGACAATTACCCTACAGGAATCATCAAGAAATAAACATTCTAAGAACTCGTCAGCATAATACTCTAAACTTTTGAATGAGGTGCAGGAGTATGAGGTAAACATTATATGTATAGAAATTAATGCTAAATGTAGTTTTTCAAGATGTGGTTTATAGATTGTATCTCAAAATAATAACCAGATCTTTTTAACATTATATGAAAACATCTTACTGGCTCAACAATTATTGAATATTTTGACCAAAATTTCTTATAGGTTTTATGGAAAGCATCAAATTGCATTCGTATTTGGAGAACCAGCTTGTGATTGCGATGTGCAAAACAATTCTCATTTGTTCCAATGAGTGTTTTGCACATCAACCTTATTAATGTCCAAAGCAATTTCGATTGACAGAGGTTAGATCAAATTTGATCGAGTTTTCAAAAATTAAGTTCAAAAGAAGGTCTGCGGGAACTAAAATCTAAAATTGAAAAGATGGTATATTTTCCTCCTATATTCAAATATAGAGATTCAAGAAAAAACACTCATTGAAAATCCCTCTCACCTCCTTCACCCTATGCGATCACCTCCTCATGCTTTTAGTTCCTCACCTCATGTTTCTCAAGGTATTTATACTTTGTTATGTTTTTCTTTTTGTTTGTTGGTTTACATCGCTTGCTAATTTGTCATTGCAGGTAGAGCAATGCGATCACCTGCTTCTAGCACCTCACCTCATGTTAGAAGAGGAAAAAAGAATCCTATTGTTGTTGATGATGTCTTAGGTATGAAGCTTATTTTTTTCTTAATTTCCAATACACCACCATACTCGACTATTCACTCTTTTGATTTTTCTTGTCTTGCAGTTAGAAGAGAAAAAAACAATCCCCGATTACTTTTTTTTGCATGATATGGACTATTCTTTAGTTGTAGACAACATTAAACTTTCAAGAAGAAGAAAGTGTTTATAATTTTAAGTTTCATAAGATATCTTTTTATTTTTTACACAACTTATAATTAAATAAAATGAAACTTGTGACACTCAAAATCTTCAGAAAATAAATACAAGTCCAGCCCGAGATGAATGTGTTGTCTAAAATTGCAAAACAGGAGCATTTCAATTATATAAAAGTTAAGTTGTAATAGAAAATATTTGAAACTGAGGGATCGGTATTACATTCCTGTTGTCCCCGAATGCAATGTGTTGAAAACAAATTCCAAATAGAGAATAACAATTGTGTATTAAAAGAAAAATGAACGTTATGGTAATCCAAGAGACTAAATTCAATACACATAATTATGAATTCTCATGGACATTTAATACATATAATTATGGATTTATAACAAAAAACTATATTTACCATAAAGTTTATCGATTTATTTTTCCAAAATGATGTTTAGTTTTGATAGCATGCGAAGTCCAAGACAAAACAAATTCAATCAGGTCCAAGATATCATGGGTTCATCTCTTATTTTATTACAAGAAAGTCATACCTGAAAGAGATTGAAACACTTGTCACCTTTCAGACTTCAAGATATTGTGGGTCCATCTCGTATTTTTTTAACACGAACAGCGAACCCGAGTGAAATATGTTTATTTTATTTGTTCAATGACGGTTAGTGTTTCGCAACTTTATCGCTTGCATATCTGAAAGTGGAAGAACAAAAGAACAAAGGTAAACGCAGTAAAAACAAACACAAGAACAAAGGTAAACACAAAATGCTGAAAACAAAACTTTTGTTCTTTTGCTGTTTATAGTTTCATCTATCACTGTCTTAGTGCTAGCAAGTTTTAATCGGTAAATATCTCATTAGTCCACTGTTACTGTATTTTATTCGGCTGAGAGATGTCCTTCGAGCATCACATTGTAGTCGTTCACGGAACATGAATAACTTGATGATGTTTTTCTTCTATTGGCATTGTTTATGTGGCTACAATTCTACTATTTATAATCATTTTCTGTTTACCTTCTGTTATTCTACTGATCTTGTATTTTCTTAAAATAATTTCAGTTTATCCATATTCAATTTTTAAGGAAAATGAAAAACAAATACATGAATACAATAACAGTTAAAATAAATTATAGTATCATGTGAACTAGTAAGATATCAATTGATAAACATTAATTTATATTAGTCCAAATAAACTTAAAAAAATTATAAGAAATATTAAACAAAGATATTTTTTTCCTAGATTATTAAACATGCCAACATTAAAACAGTAACAGTTGAACCTATAAACAGTAACGAAACAAAAGTTTGTTTTTGATTTATATTAAAGAGTAATAATTTGTTTTGAGCATTTTGTATTTACCTTTCGTTCTTCTGCCGTTCTTATTGCGTTTACCTTTCATTTCCACGACAAGAAGTTGTTTCTGTAAGAAATAAAAAAATATTTTTTTAGTTTTTCAAGCTGTTTTTATTTCTTTTCCCTTTATTTTCAGATACGCAAATGATAAAATTGCAAACCAGTAACACATCATTGAGAAATACATGAACTAAAAACCTTTAAACAATTAATCAGACAATATTTGAAAATTTTAATATTCATGATTATTTAATTTATCCATTAATGTTATTGTAATGACCCCAAATTCTTATTTCTGATGCATTGGAAAATTTGGTGTGATTTTTTTTATATTCTACCATTATTTTGGCAGTCTCCTTTGTATATAACCAGTACCAAGTTATCGACTACACTATCATGAAACCATTCGGTCATCAAGAACACGTCATCTAATCAATATACTTTTTTCATATAAGTTCTACTATCGGTAAGCATATCGGTAAACATGGCACTTATTCAATTTATACTTAACATAAATTTTATAAATAGAATTTCAATAAAATAAATGATTTCCGATTAGGATAGTAATATATGAAATTTACCTTATAATGCTGCAATTAGAGCATCATAGCTTGAATCATCTCTTAAGGATCGCCGACTTGCACAATATGTGCGGCAAGCAGGGCTTTCATTGTTAGACCAGCCGCTATGTCTTCTTTTTCTCACTTTGCCAACCTCATCTACCAAACCAATCAAATCCCTCTCTTCCCTACTCTCCACCTCCAATCTTCTCCTTAACCTTCTATTACTCCTCCGTGATGCACAAACTAAAGAGCCCGTCTGAGATCCTCTGCTTTTGCATCTCCTTCTAGACCCATTTTGCTCAAAACCACCATCCTCTGGCATCTCATCCCGGTCTGCGAGACGAGTTCTAGATTTTTTTGACGGAAATGGTGAGAGAAGGAGAAGTTCTCGAAGAGGGAGAATCCAGAAGTTTGTTGAAATGGCTTTTTTCAGCTCTCAAACGGGAGAGCCATACCAGAAGCCAAAATGGCTTTCCTTTAAATGAGTAGCTATTTCTACATATCTTGAGAGAGAAGCCAAAAATTAAAAAAATACCTCTGTTGTAAACGGGGGTTGTGCGTGTGTTGTGTGCTGTGTGTGTTTGTGGGTGGGGTGGGGGGGCTGCTGTCTGTGTGTGTGTTTGTGGGTGGGGTGGGGGGGCTGCTGTCTGTGTGTGTGTTTGTGGGTGGGGTGGGGGGGCTGCTGGCTGTGTGTGTGTTGGTGTGGGCTGTTGGCTGTGTGCATGGGGGGTGTGGGCTGCTGGCTGTGCTGGCTTGGGTGGGTACGGGGGAGAAGAGAGTTCTGGTGGGTGCTAGCTGGGGTGGGGGGCTGTGGGGAGAAGACTGGTAGTAGGATTTTTTAACTTTGAACTTTGAGATGGGGAACGGACGGGTGGGGTGAGTTTTTCTTATAAGAATTAATAATAATTATTATTAATTATAATAATAATTATTAATTATTATATTATAATAATTATTATTATAATAGTTAGCATAAAAAATAGGGGTATTAATTTGTAATTAATTTTGATTGAATTATTTGTAAGGGCTCTTCTATATTTTTTATATAAAAAAATCATTTTACAATTGATATAGAAATAAATATTTTTATATTTATTTTTTATCAATTTAACCAAACATGATTCTATATCCTAATTAAAAGAACTTATTTTACTAAATAATTAAATTGTATTTAAATTGTGTATTTTTGTTTTATCTATTACTGTATTTTGCTTTAACTGTTGAAATACACTACAGTTGAAGTAAAATATAGTAACAGTAATATAGTAACAGATAAAATAAAATACGGTAACAGTTAAAATAAAATATAGTAATAGTAATATAGTGACAGATGAAATAAATTACAGTGACAAGTGAAACAAAATACAGTAACAGATGAAATAAAATACTGTAACAGTTAAAATAAAATATAGTAATAGTAATACAGTGACAGATGAAATAAAATACAGTAACAATTAAAATAAAATACAGTGACAAGTGAAACGAAATACAGTAACAGTTGAAACAACATACAGTAACAGTTGCAACAATATACAATAACCGTTAAAATAAAATACGGTGACATGTGAAACAAAATACAGTAACAGTTAAAATCAAATACAGTG
This sequence comes from Salix brachista, assembly GCA_009078335.1. Lineage (NCBI taxonomy): Eukaryota > Viridiplantae > Streptophyta > Magnoliopsida > Malpighiales > Salicaceae > Salix > Salix brachista. The sequence goes on along the minus strand of CM018578.1, from coordinate 12,476,190 downwards.
ACATGTGAAACAAAATACAGTAACAGTTGAAACAACATACAATAACAATTGAAACAACATACAGTAATAGGTGAATAACAATACAATAACAGTTGAATAACAATATAGTAACAGTTAAAAATAAAATACAATAACTATTGAAATAAAATACCCTTACAGTTTGAGCAACAATATAATAACAAGAATCCAGAACATTCATGCAAAATTCAATTTAATTTTACTGGTAAAGTCCGACTGTGATGTTATTTTTTATTTAAAAATGATTTAATTTAAGTTTAAATTTTATTTTTTAAAAAATATTTTTGAAACATAAAAATAAAAATAAAAAACCTCTAAAATATAATAAAGAAATAAAAAAAAATGTTTGCATTATACTATATATTATTTTCAAAAATATTTTTTACTTTAAAATATATCAGAATAATATATTTTTCATTTAAAAAAAAAACTAAAAAGCACCGTAGGCTACATAAACAAATTATGCTAAAGGGCTTTTTTATATACCAAAATCATTTTACAATTGATATAGAAATAATTATATTTATTTTCTTATCAATTTAACCAAACATGAGTCTATATCCTAATTAAAAGAACTTATTTTACTAAATAATTAAATTATATTTAAATTGTGTATTTTTGTTTTATCTGTTACTATATTTTGTTTTAACTGTTGAAATAAAATATAGTAACAGTAATAGTAATATAGTGACAGATAAAAATAATACAGTAACAGTTAAAATAAAATAGAGTAATAGTAATACAATAACAGATGAAATAAAATACAATAACAGTTAAAATAAAATACAATGACAGGTGAAACAACATACAGTAACAGTTAAAAATAAAATACCCTAACAGTTTGAGCAACAATGTAATAACAAGAATCCAGAACATTCATGCAAAATTCAATTTAAGTGTACTGGTAAAGTCCGACTGTGATGTTATTTTTTATTTAAAACTGATTTAATTTAAAGTAAAATTTTATTTTTAAAAAAAATATTTTTGAAACATAAAAATAAAAAAAGTCTAAAATACAGTAAAGAAATAAACAATGTTTGCATTATACTATATATTATTTTCAAAAATATCTTTTACTTTAAAATATATCAGAATAATATATTTTTCATTTTAAAAAAAAACTAAAAAGCACCGTAGGCTACATAAACAAATTATGCTGAAGGGCTTTTCTATATTTTTTATATACCAAAATCATTTTACAATTGATATAGAAATAATTATATTTATTTTCTTATCAATTTAACCAAACATGATTCTATATCCTAATTAAAAGAACTTAATTTACTAAATAATTAAATTGTATTTAAATTGTGTATTTTTGTTTTATCTGTTAATGTATTTTGTTTCCACTGTTAAATATAGTAACAGTTGAAATAAAATATAGTAATAGTAATACAGAAACAGATGAAATAAAATACCGTAACAGTTAAAATAAAATACAGCAACAAGTGAAACAAAATACAATAATAGTTGAAACAACATAAAATAATAGTTGAAAATAAAATACAATAACATATAAATTAAAATACAGTAATAATTGAAATAAAATACAATAACAGATGAAACAAAATATAATCATAGTAATACACTAACAGATGAAACAAGATATAATCATAGTAATACAGTAACAAATGAAATAAAATACAATGATAAATGAAACAAAATACAAATAAAACAAAATATTGTAATAATTAAAATAAAAAATATTAATAATTAAAATGAAAAACAGTAATGGTTAAAACAAAATAAAATTCAACTGTGGGTCGAGGCCAGATGAGGTACACCGGTAAGAAAGCACGTGCCTATCTACTTCTTCGTGCCGTTTGTGGCTGAACATTGTCCGTACACCTGCATCAAATGTGATATTCTCATGTAGAGAGTACTGATGATATCGCACGTTGACGAATCTTTGTAGATGTTAGCTGGAACCCATCTGGTTTCGACTGGTTCGATTTCAACTACACCAGTTGTGTTCTAACGGTGTTGTCTGAAGAATATCTGTATGAAGATATTAGATTAAATGACAATTTTTATCATACCACCTTAATCTCGAAATAAAATATTTTTTTCAATATGTATTTCTATCTAATTTTTAACCATACTAACACCAGTCATATTACTCACACATGTGATCAAAGAGTTACTAAAATTTGTTGTGGGAAGTGATCTAATAATGTGTGGATTTCTCCATAATTTTTTATTTATAAAAAAGTATACAGGAAAAAATAATATATTTAAAATAAATATTAAATTCTAATAATACATATTTATCTCGTACAATTTAAATAAATATTAGAACACAACTGGTGTAGTTGAAATCGAACCAGTCGAAACCAGATAGGTTCCAGCTAGCTAGCAGAGATCAGCACATCTTTAATGAGTGATTTGAAATCGAACACTTTGTTGTCTGGCTCGCTCTCCAAGTAGAAAGATCTTTCCTATACGTCCACATAATCGTCTGTGCATAAAAGTATCAAAGATTCGTCAACATTGTTCGTACGATCTCTTGATGCAGTTGATGGAAACCTTGGTGAAAAGCCTAGACGGCATACATTACACTGTAGCTAGTAGTATAGGACGTACATCTACGTCAGGGTTCAGTGAGAGAGAGATATAGAGACCAGTTAAGCTCAGGGATGAAGAAGGAACAAAAACACGTGAAAATGGCATTTATTTGAATTTACCGTTCAAATCAGCACAAGAACACCGGCCAAGATTGTAAAATGTATTTTGAAAAACTACAAAAAAACCAGTTGAAATCTTGTAGTGATTTTGTGATGAAAATATTAAAAAAGATTAGTGATAATACAAATATCACAGTTAATATAGCAGTCGGGAACGACGTGAGCGTTGTACAACCATCACAAAACCATTTCATGGATATTGGCTGAGTTTTTGGGTGAAGACCAAATGCTTGTTGTTGTGTGCAGATCCAAGGAAGTTGCGAGTGCTTTTGGAAAACCTATTTGTGGTCGTTTTCTTGTTATATGCCTGAAGGATATTAGAAAGAAAGCTAAAGGATATTAAAAAAAAAACTAAAAAGATCGCTCATTTACTGTTTACCTACACCCATATCTACAGGTTTTACAATTCTAAACAGTGCAAAAGTTCATACTGTGGCTTACAATCGTTGTCTTTTACATTTACTGTTTACCTACACCCTTATCTACAGGTTTTACAATTCAAAACAGTGCAAAAGTTCATACTGTGGCTTACAATCGTTGTCTTTTAAAATTTCAAATGAAAACAATGCATGCTGCGTTTTAAAGATTCAAAAGTTATTCTGTGCGAATTAAAAATGAAAAAGAAAGTTAAAGCACTGCGGCCTACCTTTTAAAAATTCAAAAATTCACTCTGCGTTAACTAAAAATGAAAAAAAAAAGTTGATGTACTGCGTCCTTAACTCTGCGTGAATTAAAGAGATTAGACTAGGCCGCGTGAATTGTCCTTCCCCATCACATCATCTTGGGAAACTCCTCCCTCCTCAACAGCTCCATTGGTATTAGTAATTAGTAATTAGTATTAGTGAACAGTAGTTAAAACACTGTTTATGAACGGAAAAAAATTATATAAAAAGCTTGTGGAAATCCAAAAATTAAAGAAGGAGAAGAGAGAATTCTGTTTGAGAGAGAGAGAGAGAGAGAGATAAACAGATTCTGTTATTCTGTTTTTCATATTTACAAAGCATGCTCTGATTATAGTATTTATAGCCATTTCTATGCTATGAGTGTGTGCATGTATTACACTGAAAGCATTCCACTATATATGCTATCAAAGCTAACGTAGAGCAAAGTAGCGGAGTAAATATCCTGTTGATCTTGTAAGTAATTGAAGAAATTGAAGATGAAAGGGAGGTGTTTAGACAGAAAGAGAGAGACGAGAGAAAAGAGAGGAAAAAGCCAACTTTACTGAATAATACTCAACAGTATTGTTATGCTATATTTCATGCGTTTTCTGTGTGTAGCAGCACAGTGGCTATATATACAACTATTACACTTTTGTCTTATATTCTATTTTGTAACTGTAATATATTCTACTATATTCTAGAGTATTTACAGTAATCTAGAATATACATTTATTCTTCTATAGTCTAACATCCCCCCTCAATCTCATGGTCGGATGAGCCGAGCATGAGATTGGAGCAATGACTTTGAAACAATGGTGCACTAAGTCCCTTTGTCAAAATGTCTGCAAATTGTTCTGTGGAGGAGACAAATTGTACACATAACTGATTGTTAGCAATCCTTTCGCGAACAAAGTGCACATCAATCTCTATATGCTTGGTCCTCTGGTGCTGAACTGGATTAAGAGACAAAGCAATGACAGACATATTATCACAGAAAATAATAGGTGAAATGGAAACCGGAACACACATGAATGTCAACAATTGTTTAAGCCAGTCGATTTCAGCTGCTGTGGAAGCCAATGCCCTGTATTCAGCTTCAGTAGATGATCTAGAGACAGTTTGTTGCTTTTTAGAAGACCACGAAATGGGATTAGAACCAATAAACACAACTAATCCAGTGGTGCTGCGTCGATCATTAGGATCTCCTGCCCAATCTGCGTCACTGAAGGCTTTAAGATCCAATGAATCACGATGATAACTCAGACCATAAGTGGCAGTCCCCTTGAGATAACGAAGAATCCGTTTAACGGCAAGAAAGTGACTGACCATTGGAAGCTGCATGAACTGACATACTTGATGGACTGCAAAGGCTATATCAGGGCGTGTGAAGGTCAAGTACTGAAGTGCCCCAACAATGCTGCGATATAGGGTAGGAGAATCAAATGGAACACCATCATCTTTAGATAACCTTTGATATGGCAGTCAGGGAGTGCTGCAAGCCTTGGCATTTTGCATTTCAGTTTTGCATAATAAGTCATGGATGTATTTAGACTGTGATATAAACAAACCATGTTGCAGATGAGAAACCTGAAGGCCCAAAAAATAATGCAAATTCCCCAAGTCTTTGATTTCAAACTCAGCAGTAAGGGAAGCAATAATTGAGTTTATCGCAGGCATATCAGAACCAGTGATGACAATGTCATCTACATAAACTAGCAGAATTATAATACCAGCACCAAGTTTCTTAACAAACAAAGATGAATCAGCATATGTAGATGTAAAACCGAGAGATGGTAGGAAAGTGGTGAACCTGTCATTCCATGCCCTTGGGGCCTGTTTAAGCCCGTACAATGTTTTATGTAGCTGGCAAACCAACTGGGATGAAGGGGATCTATAAATCCGGGAGGCTGAGCCATATACACCTCTTCATTAAGAATGCCATGAAGAAAGGCATTCTTAACATCCAGTTGTCGAATCACCCAGTTATGATGAGCAGCAAGTGCAAGAACAAGCCTAACAGTTGTTGGCTTTACAACAGGGCTGAAAGTTTCCCTATAATCCAGACCAGGTTCCTAACTGAAGCCCTGAGCAACCAGCCTTGCTTTATGGCGAGCAATAGACCCATCAGCATGTCTTTTCAGTTTAAATATCCATTTGCATCCGACTAAATTTCTGTGAGAAGGTAGAGGGACCAAAGTCCATGTCTGCTGAGCATGAAGTGCAACAATCTCTTCTTCCATAGCCTTTAACCACACTGGAATTTTCACAGCAGACTTGTGACTACCAGGTTCAAGCAAAGAAGGATCAATCTCAGTGGATGGCTTGATGATATTGAAACAGACTTTCTTCTTGCAAATTCCACTTTTGCTGCGAGTCTGCATAGCATGTGAGTTCATGGCAGGAATTGGATAAACAACTGACAAATTTTCAGGTTGAAAAGAGTGTCCTGATGGTGATGTAATATTCATACCTTCATCATTTGAAACAGGAGCCACAGGTACAGAAGTAAGAGACAATGGAGCAGGCAGTATGGATATGGAAGATGATGAAGATGAGGCAATATGGGGGGAAATAGATGAAGTAGTAGTGGATGGCATGGAAACCTCATTACAAGTTGTAATAGAGATTGGCAGACTGGACACTTGACAAGGAATGGAGTTTTGAGGCATGGATGAGCATTTAGTGAATAATTCTTTGTAAGGGAACATAGATTCAATAAACACAACATGTCGAGAGACATATATACGTTTACTAGATACATTGTAACAAAGGTAGCCCTTATATTGAGATGCATACCCAAGAAAAACACACATGGTAGTCTTTGGCTGTAGTTTATTCTGTATATAAGGCTTTAATGATGGAAAACATGCACAACCAAATATGCGTAAATGGTCAACAGAAGGTATTTTTCCAAATAATAGTTCAAAGGGTGATTTAAAGTGTAATACTGCAGAGGGCATTCTATTTATTAAAAAAGAAGCAGTATGTACAGCATATGTCCAAAAAGAAGATGGCAAATTTGCATGTTGCAGTAGAGTAATAGTGGTTTCCACAAGATGTCTATGTTTTCTTTCAGCCAACCCATTTTGTTCAGGAGTATATGGACATGATTTGTGATGTGTTATCCCCTTTGTTGTAAGAAAATGTGTTAAAGATTTGTTGACATACTCTCCCCCCCCCCATCACTTTGCAAAACACGAATGGATTGTGAAAATTGAGTCTGAATGTGATTATAAAAGGAGATAAAGACAGAACAAAGATCACTCTTATTAATAAGGGGATATAACCAATTGTACCGAGAATACTCATCAATAAAAACAACATAATACTTATAACCATTAATGGAAATACTAGGGGAAGGTCCCCAAAGATCACTATGTATTATTTGAAAAGGTGTTACAGACAAATGAGCACTAGGCTGAAAAGGAAGCTTAGTGAATTTGCCTTTAAGACAACTGACACATACATCAGCAGCTGAATCTAAGGAACTCTGAATATTTGCTTTCTTTAACATCAAACTGACAATTTTATTTGTGGGATGGCCTAATCTACGATGCCAAGTAGAGGATAACACTAACTGACCAATGTAAGCTTGAATGGGAAATCTGGAGGAGGGTTAAGCTGATGAAGGCACAAAGGAAAAGGGATATAGTCCATTACGGCATGCTCCTTTGTATATTATTCTCCCCGTGACTTTGTCCTGAATCCAAAAACAAAAGGCATCAAATATTAAATAACAGTTGTTGTCTAAACAGATGCGATGAACTGACAGCAAATTCTGGGTTAATTTAGAAACACATAAGACTGAGTTCAATTGTATAGGTTTTGATTGAGTAGGAACTATGGTGGAACCAATATGGGACACCAACAAACCTTCACCATTTGCTGTCTGCACAGTGTCATTCATGGGATATGCAGTGCTTAAAGATAAATTGGAGAGATCAGCAGTCATGTGGTTAGTAGCACCCGAGTCTGTGATCCACATTTGAGGTTGAACAGAAGCTGACTGAGGTGACTGACTTGCCGTGTGTATGACATTCATGGCATGAGGCTGACTGGAAGGAGAAGCATGAGATTCACTCGAATTGCCTACAAAATTGGGGCCCTGCTCATTGTAATAGCAATACCAAGCAGTGTGACTTGATTTTCCACAAATATGACAGCTGAATTTGTTAAAATTACGAAACCCACACATAGGAGCAGAATGACCTTCATTGTTACACATTTGACAAACAATACCACCTGACTGAGGGGCAGATGTAAATGGAGGAGAGTATGAACCTAGAACACCCAGATTAGATGTGAAAGTAGGCTGAGGTTTAACATAGCGTGAGGTTCTGGGCATAAAATTCTTGTTTCCTTGAGCAAAACGACCCCTGCCCCTGTTCCTATTCATCTGTCTATACCCATTACTGCCATATGAGGTATAATTTTGGTGATTACTAGAGGGTCGAAAAAATTGTGTAGATGACATTGTGGACACAGGTGACAGAGATGGTTTAGCCATAGTGTTCATAGCAGCCATATATGGAGAACTAGCAGGAATAACATTTTCAACAATTATTTCCTCAGCCAACAGCTGAGACCGAAACTCCTTCAAGGAAATAACACTTTCTCTACCCCGAACTACACATCTAAATGTGTTATACTCAGATGGAAGTCCATTTAGTGCCAAAATCACAATATCTTCGTCTGCAAAATAGACCCCAGCAGCAGATAAATAATCCCTAGCTTCTTTGATTTTAAGGAGATATTGACCTACATTATCAGTTCCTTTTTGTATATTCTGCAAATTAGACTTCATCTGAAAAATACTTGTCTTTGATACAGTGGAAAATTGTTCCTTCAACCGATTCCATAAATCCCTAGAACTCTTACTACCAATAGCACAAGACATAGCTACTGTAGATAATGTGGCAGTAAGCAACTGCATTACAGCTCTATCATGCAATTTCCACACTACAATATCATCACAGTTGACAATAGAAGAGGAGGAGTGAGGAACGTGTGTACCATTTTCATCAGTTATGGCAGAGGGAGGGCACGGGTGTGAGCCATCAACAAAGCCAAAGATGTCGTTGCTCTCCAGTAGCAATTGGATTTGAAAATGCCAATTCAGGTAATTAGAATCATCTAATTTAACATTGACAGAAGTGGAGATAGTTGAGATAAGATTGGTGATAGGGGATTGAAGAATTTGGAGTTGGGCTGCAGTTACCATGGTGAGATTTTTTTTTTTTTTTTTGAAGAATCGAGAGGAAATATGAAGTAAGAAATAGAGAGTGAGATGATTCAATCACTCTTTTTGGTGTATCAATGACTTAATTGATTTACCCAAAGAAATAGCTTTAGTTGTAGCTGACGACAAAAATTTTATGGGTGAGAAAGAAATTTTGAAGAAGATGAAGATTGCGGAAGCATAAGGTTGGATCACTTAATTGATCTGCGTGAGCATTGTTTCACGCTCTGATACCATGTTGATCTTGTAAGTAATTGAAGAAATTGAAGATGAAAGGGAGGTGTTTAGACAGAAAGAGAGAGACGAGAGAAAAGAGAGGAAAAAGCCAACTTTACTGAATAATACTTAACAGTATTGTTATGCTATATTTCATGCGTTTTCTGTGTGTAGCACAGTGGCTATATATACAACTATTACACTTTTGTCTTATATTCTATTTTGTAACTGTAATATATTCTACTGTATTCTAGAGTATTTACAGTAATCTAGAATATACATTTATTCTTCTATAGTCTAACATATCCAATCTACAGTGATAATAAGTCTGCGTGCACAGTAACACTATAATGAAAAAACGAGCTGTTTTAATTTTTAGGATTTTTTTCCTTTTATTTTTTTCCTTTCATTATTAACACAAAAATAAAATAAATAATAATAATAATAATAATAATAATAATAATAATAATTTAATTGTTTTTCTTACTTACTCTTTTGTTAATGTTTTTGAAGGTTTTTTTCCTCGGGATAATTTCATATTTTTTATTGTTTTAGCAGTGATAGCAACGATAATTTTTGTTTTTGTTTTATTATTTTGTTTGATCTTTTGTTTAAGTTTTTAGGATTGTTTTTTTCCTTCCATTTTTTCCCTTTCATTATTAAGACAAAAATAAAATAAATAATAATAATAATAATAATAATAATAATATAAACACCGAGGATTTATTTTTAAAATGTAATTCAATTGATAAAATAGTTAACATTGATTAAAAATGAATAAAATCAAACAAACTTATTATCATTATTGTCCATAAATAAATGAGACTGCTTACTGCTTGCTCATTGTTTTCTCCAGAAAAGCATCGCAGGTGGGAAGCTTTTAGAGGAGAAAGATATGCTTTTCATAGCCAAGAAATCAAAATTGTTCAAGTTCAAAACTAAATGCAGCTTTTGCGGGTTTAGTTATTCTATAAAATAAGATGGATATAAATATCCATCTTATTTATCTACAGTGTAGCTCACAATCTCATTTGTTTTCAGCTCATGCTAATAGCTCCCGCGACCGCACATCATCTGTCCAAAACATTGATTGTCAAATGTTGTCCAAATGACAGGTCATCATTTTAGATATTGGATGTAAGATATGCCACCTAATTAATATTAACAGGACTTAAAGCCTGCTCAGCATACAAATTTTCTTTTCAGGTAGCAGTGTCTGGCACATTCTAATTAATTAACATCGACAAAATTTAAAGGCCGCCCAGTGCGCTTGTAATAAAACTACTTCGAGAAGCACACAAGCAGTTCACCTAATTATTTTCATGCACTGTTCGTGAAAGACAGATGGATGCACGAACGAACGCTTGGAACTTTCTTCGAGGCTGGGTGGATCGAGCAATCTCATGAAAAGTAAAAGAAAAGCTTGACTTTTAACGAAGAAGAAGATATTTATAGCATGTTGGGTTTTTGTTTTTAAAAATAAAATACATTTTAAAAAATTATACAAAAGCTAAATGAGCTTAAGATTCACAGTAGAGACACACAGAGTTAGGAAACGAAGATTACGTTGATTGACCCTAAAAGAAGGGTCATTGTCCACATCGGTATAGAGCTTGTTTGGTATTGCTTTTGCTTTTATGGTTGAGGTTTGAAAAAAGCAGTTTCAAAAAAGCACTTTTGCTGCGGTTTAAAATAAGTTATTAAGTGTTTGGTTAAAACTGTGGTTGGGTTTGAGGTTGAAAAAAAGTTGTTTTGTGTGTTTGGTTATCATGTTTTTTATATTGTTTTTAATTAATTTTTAGATTATTTTAATATTAAAAATATATTTTTTATATTAATAAACATATATTATGTAAAAATTATTTATATTTTAATTAATTGTTAGATTATTTTAATACACACAGCAGCCCCCCCCCCCCCCATTGAATCGCAGCAAGAAAAGCAGCAAATTGCTGCTTTTCTTGCACCAACGTTTCGAAACAAATTGAAGTGGGACCCATGCCTTGCACCGGCGTTTTACAAGTAACCAAACGCATGTTTCAACTGCTTTTCTCAAACTTTCAGCGCCACAGCAATACCAAACGGACACATAGAATCAAAGCAGCGATCAAGTATCTCATAATTATCTGTTTAATTAATTATTAATATCTCTTCTCCTGACTTTTATAATTGCTCTAATTTTTGTTATGTGTTTACGTGTGAACGTGTTGAAAAGGTGGACGAATATTATAAGAAATAAACAGAAAAGCTACAGAAAATATTTAGCTTTGCTTTTCCCATATTATCATTGTTTTTCTTCTTTAATACACATTTTATTTGGTGATAACTCATTTATTTTGTTTTTAATCGCTTTTTTATAAATATTTTTAGGTGTTTAAATTTCTAATTATTATAGATAAGACATTCAAAATAATGATAATTATTAGTTTTTAAGTTTTTTTTAAGTTATTTTAGGTGTTTGATTTTTATGTTTTTTATTCTTAAGGTCATATTATTTTTTTAAATATAATAATATCTATTTATGTTTTGTCATTTATTTTGTTTTTAATTGTTTTTTTTAAAATATTTTTAGGTCTTAAAATTTGCAATTACTATAGATAAGGCATTCAAAATAATTATACTGATTAGTTTTAAGTTTTTTTCCTTATAAATATGTAAGACTAATTATATATTTAAATATTTATTTAATATGAACACCTTAATATATATATAGAAAAAAAAGACTTGATATTTTTTGAAAAAAAAGATATCAGTGTGCTGAAATAATTCTAATTTTAATATAATAATAATTCTAAGTTTTATTTCTTAAAAAAATTTAATTCAAGGATTTTAGGTTGTTTTTGTAAAAAAAAAAATTGCAATATTTTTCTGTATGATATTTCAGATCTAATATTATTGAAGAAAAAAACTCATAAACAAAATGGGTAAACAAATTTACCAAGATTATTTACAATTAAAAAATATACAAACGACTTCCCCTGGTTTCGATTACATTGTTCCTTTTAGGCGGAAAAAAATTCATTTCTAACGGCTTTTATTTATTACAATTTCACTAATTAAATATTAAAATAATTAATTACAGCATGTAAAAAATCAATCAGTTTTCTGTGCAGAAAAAAACCTAGCGCAACGCGCGGGCAACTAAACTAATTGATATTTTATTCACATGCATGTTACGAACGATGCATGCGGCTTACTACGACGTCCAAAAATGCCCAACCAGCGCAACGCGCGAGCAAGCATACTCGATTACACTATTCTTTTTAGCTGGAAAAAAATTTTATTTATAGCATATTTTATCTATTATAATTTTACTAATTAAATATTAAAATAACTAATTACAGCATGTAAAAAAATCAATTAGTTTTTTACATAAAAAAAAGTCCAGCGCAACGCGCGGGCAAGCATACTCGTAATATCTAAAACCATTTGGGATTGGACTAGATTGTTTCACTCAATATTATTATTATATTATATTATTATTAACTTTACTATTACTATTACTATATAGCTAAAACAAAACAGGATTTTAAACAGTGTTTTTCACTGTTCATCTACATTTAGATACATTGTGAATTAAAATAGTAAAAATACATAATAATATAAGTAGTATTTATATACTAGGACTGCACAAATAAGTCGTTTTGGCCGGGTGGTTAAGGCGTGTTCCTGCAAAGTAGACGGGAGTTCGAATCTCCCAGGCGACAAAAATGGTTTTGGATTTTTAATATTATATTATCATATCATTTGCATTATGTATAATTTGTATACTAAGTTGAACAAAGAAGTTGCTTTGACCAAGTGGTTAAGCTCTGTGCCTGTATACGGGAATCGGGAGTTCAAATTCCAGGTAGGCGAAAAACTGATTTTTTTTCTTTTTAAACAGGTTTTTTTTTTCTAACCAGAGTGTCCGGAACAGCTTATGCGCACCATGACTAATCTACGGGCCCACTTTTTTTTTACATTTTTTTACTATTTGTTTTCTCCACTTCTACATTTTTTTTGGTTTTCTTATAACCAGGGTGTCCGTGTTAGCTTACGCGCACCACGTTTTTTTTTCTAAAATGAACAGTGATTTTCACTGTTCATTACTGTTTGAAAAGGTGTTTTCCCCTGACTTCCTTTTTTTGTTTGTTTTTTCTTAATTACTTTTTTGTTAATATTGTTAGGTGTTGAAAATTCTAATTATTATAGATAAGGCATTCAAAATAATAATAATAATAATAATGATTATTTGTAATATTTTTTCTTATAAATATGTGAGACTAATTATATATTTTTATATTTATTTAATATTACCACCAGGTGTTGATCTGGAGTGCTTGGGGTTGGGGGAGAAGGGGGCGGCGGGCTGTCTGTGTGTGGGGGGGCTGGGGGAGAAGGGAAGGGAGTTGATTCTGGAGTGCTTGGGGCTGGGGGAGAGGGGGGGGGGGGGGCTGGGGGAGTTGATCTGGAGTGCTTGGGGTTGGGACTCTAGGGGAGAAGGGAAGGGAGTGATTCTGGAGTGCTTGGGGCTGGGGGGGGCTGGGGGAGAAGGGAAGGGAGTTGATCTGGAGTGCTTGGGGCTGAGGTTGGAGCTGGGGGAGAAGGGGGGCTGTGTGAGTTGATTTGGAGTGCTTGGGGCTAGGGCTCTGCGGGAGAAGGGAAGGGAGTTGATTCTGGAGTGCTTGGGGCTGGGGTTGGAGCTGGGGGAGAAGGGGAGGCTGTGTGAGTTGATCTGGAGTGCTTGGGGTTAAAAGAAAAGAAAAGCCAAAACATATCATAATTTCATGTACACGAGTCAATTACCCAATGCTTCACTGTAGTAAAAATTATATTTTTTTAAATGTAAAAAAAATAAGAGTGAAATTTTTTACATAATATTATAAATATAGGTAAAATGATAAATTTTTAATTTTTTATCCTAGATTATTGTCAAAGTTTTGATTTTTGATTTTTATCATTTTCTCTTTTATTGGAATTTAGTTTTTATTCAATTTAGTCCTAGAGTTTTAATTTATGTTGATAATTTAAAATTGATATTTTTTCCCTTTATTCCTTTTTATTTTTATTTTTATTTTTATTTATTCTTCAAAACAAATGATTTTTTATGCTAATAATATTTATTTTGGTTTTGTCATTTATTTTGGTTGTTTTTGTTTGCTCTTTCGTTAAAATTTTTGGGTTTTTTGTTTTATTCTTCAAGATAATTATATAATTTTATTGTTTATACAATAGTAATAATAATAATCTTAGTTATTGTTTTTTTTATATATAATTGTTGTCTTACTTACAATTTTCTGTTACAATTTTTGTTCTTTTTTTTTATAAAAAAATTAATAATTTTTGTTGTTTAAATAGTAATAATAATGATGATGCCGATAAACACAGTAATTTAATATAGTGATTGTAATGCTTATGGTTTTAATAATTATAGATGTGACAATAATAGTAACAATAACTCATAAAATAATATTAAAAATATCAATGATAATTTTTTTTATAACAATCTAAACAATTATAACAATTATATTCATGATGATAATAATACTAATTTTGCTCTTGTTATTTAATTTTGTTTTTTAATTATTTTCATTTGTTTTTCGAATCAAATAATACTTTTTATAAGCTACTAATATTTATTATGGTTTTTCATTTATTTTGGTTGTTTTTATTTGCTCTTTTGTTAAATTTTTTGGGTTTTTCATTTTATTTTTCAAGATAATTTTATGATTTTCTTGCTTATTAATTGTTTAATAATAATAATAATAATAATCTTAGGGGTTGTTTTTTTCATAATTATTTTTTTGTTTATTTTTATGGTAATTTAATATTTTTTATTATTTAACAGTAATAAAGTAATAATGATGATAACAAAAATATTTTCTTTTGGTTTTGGCGATCCCTCCTGTTTGGAGTGAAAGATGAAAGATGACCAAGAAATTGTTTAAAATCGGTTCCTATCCCTTGAAATTTAGCTTCACCAAAAGAAGGTCATGGGCACAAATGTGCTCAAAACAGAAACACCAACCAGCATTGATGATGCTGTGTACTTTTTAAAGGAAAATCTCAATGTAGGTGATCACAGGCCTTCAATTTCTTTTGGTTTTGGCGATCCCTCCTGTTTCGAGTGCTTCAGGACCACTCCTATAGCTGAAGATGCCATAGTTGAAGCTGTTCGTTCTGCTAAATTCAATTCTTATGCTCCTACTGGCGGTATTCTTCCTGCAAGGAGGTAGGTGTTGGCTAGATCATGAATTTCTTTGGGCACACTTTTTTGTTGAGATATATCTATTCGTAAGTTTGGTTTTCATTGTAAGATAATTTTATGTTGGGTTAGTCTTTCTCAATTATCATTCTACATAAACAATGCATATATCTCTAGTTTTTTTTTTTTTTCTCCTGGTAAAAGGGCTGTTGCAGACTATCTCTCTCGCGACCTTCCTTACCGGTTATCGCCAGATGATGTCTATCTCACCCTTGGCTGCAACCAAGCGGCAGAAATCACAATTGAAGTCCTAGCTCGGCCCGGAGCCAATATTCTGCTTCCAAGACCTGGCTATCCAGATATTGAAGCTTATGCAATCTTTAACAAACTAGAAATTAGGCAGTTTGATCTTCTCCCGGAGAGAGGTTGGGAGGTTGATCTAGATACTATCGAAGCTATGTCAGATGAGAGCACTGTTGCTATGGTTATAATCAATCCTGGAAATCCTTCTGGATGTGTTTATACATACAATCATTTGAATAAGGTGAACTAATCATTAATAATATGGGATCTGAATCCTGAAATAAAGACCATCTTTTATGCTTAGCTGGTAACTGATCTTGTTATATGGTAGATTGCGGAGACTGCAAGAAAGCTTGGGATTGTTGTGATTGCTGATGAAGTTTATGGCCATCTTGTTTATGGGGGCAATCCATTTGTGCCTATGAGTTTGTTTGCCACAATTGTACCTGTTATTACTCTTGGATCTGTATCAAAAAGATGGATGATTCCCGGTTGGGGGCTTGGTTGGCTAGTGACTTGTGATCCAAGTGGATTGCTTTGAAAGGACAAGGTTAAGGCTTAATCAAAGTTGATAACATGACTTCTAATCTGACACCTTACAGAAACTACTGCTTGACATATGATGTGAAACTATTCTTCACTTGTTTATTCTCAGATTGCTGAGTCCATTAACAAACTTCTTGTCTACTCCCCTTTCCCACCAACCTTAATTCAGGTTTGCAGATTTTGACTTTCATGAACATAATGGACAAGTTTATCTGTGGATCGTTACTGCAATACTCATTACTGTCAACTTATTCACATTTTAAATTGAATTATGATGGTGTGAATTTTCCCCCCGTTTGCCTGCTCCAATACATATCAGTGACTTTTGATGTTGTCTCGGCATCAGGGTGCTATTCCTCAAATCCTAGAGAAAACAACACAGGGTTTCTTTTCAAAAACTATCAACATCCTTAGGAAAAATTTGGACATTTGTTATGATAAACTGAAGGAGATCCCATGCATGATGATCACACAAAAGCCTGAAGGAGCATTTTTTGCTATGGTAAAGACATAAACCAAGAGCTTCTTTTGAGGTATTAGTTTGTTAGTTGTTGACCACTATTAGTGCTTGCAGGTTAAGCTTAAGTTGTTGCTGCTTGAAGATATTGAAGATGACATGGAGTTCTGTCTCAAGCTAGCTAAAGAGGAATCTCTCATTATTTTACCAGGTGATCGCGAAGCTAGAAATATCTACTTCCTGTCTGTTACTTCTGCTAGTAATTAATTTTGATAACCTAGGCGATTAAGGACTAGACTCTAGAGGGTTGATTGAAGGTTACCACAGAGGGCCTGTTTGGGAGAGCGGTAGCGGTTGCGGTTGTGGTTGAAAAAATGGAGTTTTAAAAATGGAGTTTTTAAAATGGAGTTTTTAAAAATGGAAAGTGTTTGGTTAAAACTGTGGTTGAGTTGAAGGTTGAAGAAAAATGAGTTTTGGTGTTTGGTTACCAAACTTTACAAACTGCTTTTAACTTGTGAAATTACTTTAAAGGGTATATATATATATATATATATATATATAATTTTTTTAAATATTGTAAATTTAATAATGATAATAATATTATGTAATTAATAATTCATGAAAAAACAAATATTATTTTTTATTCTCCCATCAAACTAAAAATATAATTATCAAGATTCTATTTTTTTTAAATAATTATTCTTGATCCCACTTTTTTCCGGTTTTTTCTTAAATATTTTCATTTTTCCTACTATCCTTCTTCATCTAATTTTAAAATATATAAAATATATTTTATATTTTAATTATCATAAATATAAAATATTAAAATGCTTATTTTAAATTATATTTTTCATTTCATAACAAATAATTGTAATTTCATTCCTGATAAAACCCTAAAAAAACACAAGTTCCCTCTCCTTCCCCCTCCTAGCCGCCAACACGCATCTTCCCTTTTCCCTTCAGTTTTTCCCCCCTCTCCTTCGTTCGTCTCTGTTGTTTTCACTCTTTCTTTTCATCCTCCCTTCCCTTTTCCTTACCCTAGCTGACCAGCCTCCCTTCCCACCACCGCTGATTGAACTCCACTCCCCATCAACAGCAACTCGCCGGAAAACGGCAACTCTCACTCAAACAAGGACCCATAAATTGTTGTAATTTACGGATTAAGGCAACAATAATAAATAATGCAATCTTAAAATAAATTACTTTAAAGTAAAGAGATAAGAGAGAGAGATTGCTAACTCGGTTTTTAACGTGGTTCGGCAAGCCTACATCCACGACTCAAGTACCAACCCGTACTTGAGTATTGTACTCTCTTACTAATCCAAGTAAAAAGATTACAAATCCCGCTTGATGAATCCACACCAAGACTTTTACACCACTTGAAGATATGCTCTCTTCAAGATTTTTCCTTGGTGATGTTCCCTCACCAATACTCAAGAGTTTCACAATGGTTGTTTTTGTAAAACAACAATACACTCTTAATAGTGTGGATATTACAAATGAAGATCTATGATCTCTTTCTCACTTAATAGCACTTAGAATATTTGAAGGTGTTTAAGTGTAGTGAGAATGAGAAATACTCTTTGTGTTAGGATATGAAGATTTAAACACAAATATGAGTATTAATGAGGATTGATGATTTGAAGGTGTTTATGAACTACTAATTGCCTCAATATAAGATATGAAAGTTCTCTACTTTTGTTTTGCAATTAAGAAGCCTATTTATAAGTTTCTAGCCGTTTTAATGCAACTGTCATATCAAGCGGTCGACCGGTTCACAATGGACAAAACCAAGCGGTCGACCGGTTCACAACGGATAAAATAATTTGTCTTCCAAGCGGTCGACCGGTTCACAACGGATACCTCAAGTGGTCGACCGGTTCATGCAGAAAGGCAATTTTGACAAATTATCTTTTCTGAATTTCTTGAACCGATTGATTATGACTTAAACCTTTAATCATCAAATCCTTTTAATGCATGCAGTGTGAAGTGTGTGAGTTCATTTTAATTTGTGCTATCAAGTTAGAAATAGAGATTTACATAAAGCACTAAAATGAACACTTATTCTAAGTCTTCACTTGCTTGCATCTTGGACTTCCTGAAGTGACTTCTTCGAGTACTCCATTATGCTTGTTGATGTATTCTTTGAATAATACCTGTTTATAGCTTAATCTCATCCAAGCATATTATTAGTCCATTTTCTTTTTATTGTTATCATCAAAATATATAAAGCATACAAAGTATGACATTATATGTCAACAATCTCCCCCTTTTTGATGATGACAATAAACAAAAAAACTTAGATAAAAAATGAGTCTCCCCCTATATTTTGTAATACAATATATAAGAGACATTAAACATTTTTAGCAATTTAATCTAAGTACAAGTATCATATGCAATTTCAAGAAAAATTCATTTTTCTCCCCCTAAATATATGCATACAAATTTTTCCATATTCCCATTATTGATGCATATGATATTTTCATATTCTCTCCCCCTTTGGCATCAACAAAAAGAAAATTAACATTGGAGATAAAAAAATAATAATCTCGAAAATTATAATCTCCCGTTCTGTTTTCTGAAACTCTGGATAGTATTTATACTATCGATCAACCGGTCGACCGGTTGCCTTGGGTAATTTAAACCGGTCGACCGGTTTACTCCCAAGATGAGAAATTTCCAAATTTCTCTTTTGAACTTTTCTTTGCACTTAAAATTTAGCCTTTTCATGTAAAAATTATGTCCAAAAGGCAAAGAAAACAAGGGGCTAAAAGTGCTAATTTTCGACAGTAGCCAAGGCTACTGTTCCTCTGGCTCAACCGGGCGACCGGTTGATCCAAATGCATGAACCGGTCGACCGGTCCATGCAAAAATAGAAATTTTTGCACTTGGACTTTAAAATCTTGATTTAAACTTTAAAAACACCCTTTATGTCCAAAAGGCAAAGAAATCAAGGGGTGGTTCCTTTTGGAACCCAAATCATTTTAACATTCTTATTTTTCTTCATAGGACATGCATAAATCAAATGTCCTAATTTTCTACAATAATTACATGTATGATTTGGTTCATAAGACTGTTTAGCTTTAACAAAGTAATTCTTTAAGTATCTTTGGTTTATCTTAGGTTTATAACCTAATCCTCCTTTGTTAAACACACTTCTCTGGCTCGAAAGCATTTTCTCAAAAAATTTTGAGCCTTGTGTGAATTTTGCTATAATTACATTTAACTCATCAACTTTTTCTTTTAAGGATTTATTATCTTCTTCAAGTTGATTAGTTTTACTACTCTTTTCATTTAAATCATATACTTTCTTTTCTAATAATTCTTTTTCTTCAATTAAGCATATATGATTTCTTTTTAGAGTACTATATTTTGAACCTAATTTCTTATATTCTACATACAAATTTTCAAGTTGTTCATGTAATTCAATATAAGAAGGGTCGGATTCATCATCCGAAGATAGTACCTCATTTTCGCTTTCGATTGCCATGAAGCACATGTTAGCCACATGTTTTTCTTCATCACTGGAGCTTGAGTCCGAGTCATCGCTCCATGTTGCTTTCAAAGCTTTCTTTTGAAAGCGATTTTTCTTCTTCTTTTGAAGAAGGGGACAATCGGTTTTGATATGTCCCAACTTGTTGCATTTGTAGCATCTTGGAGTTTCTTTACTTGATTCTCCCTCCTTTTTGTAGTTTGAGAACTTTCTCTTGTCATTTTTCTTTCTAAGAAAGTTTCGAAACTGTTTTGTGATCGATGCCACATCTTCTTCAAGATCGTCGTTACTGTCTTCATCATCATTATTATCCTCGCTTTCAATTTGATGAGCAGTTTTAAATGCCAAGTTTTTCTTTGGCCTTTCTTCTTGATCTTGATTGTTCATTGATATCTCGTGAGTCATTAGAGAGCCGATGAGCTCTTCTAATGGTAACTTTGTGAGATCTTTAGCTTCTCGTATTGCTGTTACTTTAGCTTCCCAAGCTTTAGGTAGAGATCTGAGAATCTTACTTACAATATCTGCATTTGTGTAAGTTCTACCAAGAGCATGTAAACTATTTGTTATGCTAGTCATACGAGTAAACATACTTGTTATGGATTCATTTTACAACATTTTAAATAACTCATATTGATGAACTAACATATCAATTTTTGATTCTTTTACTTGATTAGTTCCTTCATGAGTTACTTCTAAAGCATGCCATATATCCCTAACATTTTTACAAGAAGATATTCTATTAAATTCACTTCTATTTAATGCATAATATAAAGTGTTCATTGTTTTAGCATCTATAGAAAGTAATCTTTTATCTATGTCAGTATATTCTATTATGCTTTTCGGGATCTCAATACCATCTACAGTTTTAAGTGGTCTATGAGGTCCATTTTCAATAGAAAGCCATAAATCAAAATCTATAGATTGAAGATATATAGTCATTCTAGCTTTCCAATAGGCATAGTCATCACCATCAAAAAATGGTGGTCTAGATGTTGAAGCACCTTCATTTCGGAGATTATTGCATGTAGTTGTCATTCTACTCAAAGTCTAAGCAAACTTAATAAATGAGAACTATGCTCTGATACCAATTGTTGTAATTTACGGATTAAGGCAACAATAATAAATAATGCAATCTTAAAATAAATTACTTTAAAGTAAAGAGATAAGAGAGAGAGATTGCT
Organism: Salix brachista; assembly: GCA_009078335.1. Classification (NCBI taxonomy): domain Eukaryota; kingdom Viridiplantae; phylum Streptophyta; class Magnoliopsida; order Malpighiales; family Salicaceae; genus Salix; species Salix brachista. The sequence continues at coordinate 12,455,204 of CM018578.1, read as the reverse complement.
AACTCGGTTTTTAACGTGGTTCGGCAAGCCTACATCCACGACTCAAGTACCAACCCGTACTTGAGTATTGTACTCTCTTACTAATCCAAGTAAAAAGATTACAAATCCCGCTTGATGAATCCACACCAAGACTTTTACACCACTTGAAGATATGCCCTCTTCAAGATTTTTCCTTGGTGATGTTCCCTCACCAATACCAAGAGTTTTATACTCAACTCTCAAGAGTTTCACAATGGTTGTTTTTGTAAAACAACAATACACTCTTAATAGTGTGGATATTACAAATGAAGATCTATGATCTCTTTCTCACTTAATAGCACTTAGAATATTTGAAGGTGTTTAAGTGTAGTGAGAATGAGAAATACTCTTTATGTTAGGATATGAAGATTTAAACACAAATATGAGTATTAATGAGGATTGATGATTTGAAGGTGTTTATGAACTACTAATTGCCTCAATATAAGATATGAAAGTTCTCTACTTTTGTTTTGCAATTAAGAAGCCTATTTATAAGTTTCTAGCCGTTTTAATGCAACTGTCATATCAAGCGGTCGACCGGTTCACAACGGACAAAACCAAGCGGTCGACCGGTTCACAACGGATAAAATAATTTGTCTTCCAAGCGGTCGACCGGTTCACAACGGATACCTCAAGTGGTCGACCGGTTCATGCAGAAAGGCAATTTTGACAAATTATCTTTTCTGAATTTCTTGAACCGATTGATTATGACTTAAACCTTTAATCATCAAATCCTTTTAATGCATGCAGTGTGAAGTGTGTGAGTTCATTTTAATTTGTGCTATCAAGTTAGAAATAGAGATTTACATAAAGCACTAAAATGAACACTTATTCTAAGTCTTCACTTGCTTGCATCTTGGACTTCCTGAAGTGACTTCTTCGAGTACTCCATTATGCTTGTTGATGTATTCTTTGAATAATACCTGTTTATAGCTTAATCTCATCCAAGCATATTATTAGTCCATTTTCTTTTTATTGTTATCATCAAAATATATAAAGCATACAAAGTATGACATTATATGTCAACATAAATAACCATCACGTCAGCCTTCCCTCGTCTCCTCCTCAGCCAGCCACAACAACCACTGAACTAACCACCAAACCGGACCAGCAACCCCACGCTCCTAGCTCGCCATATCTCTCTTTTATCTTCTCCTGAGCAGATGGGTTTTGTAGAGGATAATGAGGACGGGAAGTGAGGGGCGTGAGGCGCAGAAGTGAAGGGAGCAGAGATGTTGAGAGGGTTTGATTAACATTTGTATCCACGGGATATCTGGCATTCTTCGTCTCACGAGGGTTTGATTTGGAATTATAAATTTCAACGGTAATTTTAATTTTCTGTTGATGAAAAACATTGAATCGCCGTTTGCTGTGTATTTGTCAAACTCGAACGCAAATGGAAAAGCATGTGTTTTCCAGCTTCTCGGAAACGGAGGTTTTCATCAATTTTTTGGTGGGCCCCACATGCTTTTAAATGGCATTTTGTTTTACCAAACAGACTAACGGCCCTAAACCTTCATTTGGAATGGCGTTTGGCAAACGTGCTGCCCTCCTAAACAGGTGCAGAGATGCTATAATAGAACAAATTTCCATGCAGGGGTGACGGTGGGGCTGAAGAACTGGCTCCTCATGACATTTGCAGTTGAGTACTCATCTCTTGAAGATGGTCTGGGAAGGTTAAAGTCCTTCTGCCAGAGACATGCCAAGAAATATACTTTAACAGGATCAACCGCAGTAGATCAGCAAATTCATGTTGGAACATTAAACCTTGCTCATGGTGTTGAGAAATTGAAATGAACATATTTACAATATTACTGTAACAAAGGCAAGTGACTTCTTATATGAGCATTTATTTTAGGTTCCGATGAATCAAAGTAGATGGTTATGGGTGGATTAAGCTGAATGGGTAGCTTTTTCCACCCACAAATGTGAGCAATGAGCCCTTGTCTTTCCTCTTCAAGGAGGTTGATGGAACATTGAAGGATGTGATGAATGTTAGGATGAAAAGTTCTTGCTGTTTTCACAATGTGTTGTACAAACTTGGTTTCTCCAATTTTGGTAGATGAGTGTTTGATTAAACTAATAAAAACTATCTTTATCTTATAAAATTGATTTCAAACTTAGGATAGCAAGGTTCTGGATGCATTATTAAGAAGAGTATCAACTGCTGAAGACAGAACTATGACCAGTCCAAGAAATTTCAATTCTATAACAGTAGCACTGTCATCATGGTATCAAGAAATTTTCTATACCTACAACATGATCCTCTGCTACAAAAAGTTATAACTAGAAAAATGGAGAATGGTTAATATTCACAGCTGGCCTGAATTTAGCTTAGTGGATGGATTGCTTGGGGTATTAGGGCATAATTGCTTTTGGAGCTGAAGGCAACTTTGAGGAAGAAATAGGTTAGTGTAGCTTATGATTCTAATATAGAAGGCAAACAAGAGACCATATGAGCCTTGAAATATTAGCTAGGGTGGTAAATATGTTTCGAGTTCGAATTTAAAGATCAATGATTCGATAATTGAAGCATACATATAGTTGTTAAATTTAGCATCATCAAGGGTTATAGTTATTAGAAATTTATATCTTAAAATATTACTCTAATTGACTTTTTAGTTAATCGTAGTAACACGTTAATCAATTCAAATTAATCCAAGCTAAATTCAATTATATTCATATCTTGTAAAAAACAATAAATTGATATTATTTTTAAAAAAAATCATGAGCGATCTAGATCTCAACTATTTTCCAAATCAGTCGTGAAAACTATTACTAAATAAACTAAAACAGATCAGACAATTCCTGTTCATTACAATAGCTTAACACCCATTTATACTGTGGACTTGCACTTTACTACGGTGCTTCGCGCGAGTTTGTGTTTTTTTTTTTTTTTTTTTTTTTTTACACTGGTCTTCTTTTTGTATTTTTTATGATAAAATTGAAAGATAAATAGTTGTGGCCGAGCAGTTCACTGCGCGCTGGAAATCCAGCGCGCAGGGTTCGAACCTCTCAGCCAACAAATTTTACTTTTTTTTTTTTTTTTTTCTATATTCCGTTTTTCAACAAACTTGAAAAGCAACTGGAAAGTTGCTTCAGTTTTATTTGCTTTCCTTTTTTTGTTTTTTTCTACAATTCGTTTTTTTCTACAATTCGTTTTTTTCTTTTAAAGCAACTTTCCAGTTGCTTTCCCTTTTTTTTTATTATTATTCTTTTTTTAAAAAAAAAACTACTGTGTTTTTGTTTTTTTCTTCTACAAAAATTCTCAGTTTAACGTTTTATTTATTTATTTCGTTTTTGTTTTTTTCACTTTTTTTTTTTAACGTTTTTTTATTTATTTCGTTTTTGTTTTTTTCACTTTATTTTGATTTTTTTTTATGTTTTTTTTTTATTTCGTTTTTGTTTTTTTCACTTATGTTTTTTTTTTAAAAACAATTTATTAACATTTTTTTTCTTTGATTGAATTTTTTCCAATTATTAACTCAATAAGAATAATAATATTTTTTTTTTCTTGCTTCCTTTTTTTTATGTTTTTTATTTCTTTCATCGTAATAATTTAATTTTCTGCTCTTTTGTTTAAGTTTATTTCTTTAGAAAAATTCTCAGTTCTTTGGTTCTTTAGATTGTAGATCTAATATTGCTGGAAAAAAAAAACAAAACAACAAAAGGTTGACAAATTTACCTACATCATCTACAATTAAAAAATATACGAGTCACTTCCCGTTTCAATTAAGTTGTTCTTTTTAGACGGCAAATAAATAATTATAACAAGCAAAAATATTAAGTTTATTTTTAAAAACAAATTACAATATTTTTATTTTTAATGTGTCAGATCGAATATTACTTAAGAACAAAGGCAACTCATAAAAATAAATATTGACAAATTTACCTAGGTTATCTACAATTAAAAAATATACAAACCACTTTCCATTTCGATTACTCTATAAAGTATGTGAGACTAATTATATGTTTTAATATTTTTTGAATATCATCGCCTAAAAATATAGAGAGAAAGAAAAATGACCTAGAATTTTTTTTTTAAAAAAAATTAATATCAATATTCTTAAATACATTTAATATAATAATATGATTAATAAATCTTATATGAAAAAATTTTGACTTTGAATTTAAATTTGATACTCTTTTGTTTAAGTTTATTTTTTAAAAAAATTTTTGCAATATTTTCATTTTTTATATTTGAAATCTAATATTAATGGGAAAAAGAAACAACTCAAAAATAAAATTTCAAATTTACTTTGGTTATCTACAATTAATAAATATGCGAGTCACTTCCCGTTTCGATTACACTATTCCTTTTATACGGCAACTAAGTCATTATAGCACGCAAAAAAATTAAGCTTATTTCTTCAGAAATTTACAGTATTTATATTTTTCATCTGTCAGATGTAATATTACTGGGGGGAAAAAAACAACTACATTTTTTTTGGCAAATTTACTTAGGTTATCTACAATTAAAAAATATACGAGTCACTTCCCGTTTCGATTTCACTGTTCCTTTTATACGACAAATAAGTCATTATAACACGCAAAAAAATTAAGCTTATTTCTTCAGAAATTTACATTATATATATTTTTCATGTGTCAAATGTAATATTACTGGGGGGAAAAACAACTAAATTTTTTTTTTTACAAATTTACCTCCGTTATCAACAATTAAAAAATATACAAGTCACTTCCTGTTTCGATTTCACTGTTCCTTTTATACGGCAAATAAGTCATTATAGCACGCAAAAAATTTAAGTTTATTTCTTCAGAGATTTTCAATCTTTTTATTTTTAATGTGTCAGATGTAATATTACTGGAAAAAAAAACTAAAAAAAATAGACAAATTTACCTAGGTTATCTACAATTAAAAATTATACGAGTCACTTTCCGTTTCGATTACACTGTTCCTTTTATACGGCATATAAGTCATTATAGCACGCAAAAAAAAAATAGTTTATTTCTTCAAAAATTTACAATATTTTTATTTCTCATGTGTCAGATGTAATATTACCGGGGAAATTTTTTTTTGACAAATTTACGTTGGTTATCTACGATTACAAAATATACGAACCACTTCCCATTTCGATTACACTATTCCTTTTAGGCGGGGGAAAATTTAATTTGTTACATATTTTATCTATTATAATGTTACTAATTAAATATTTAAACAACTAATTACAACATGTAAAAAATCAATTACTTTTCTAAATAGAAAAAACCCTAACGCAATGCGCGGGCAAGCATACTACTTATATTACGCAAAAAACTCATTTCTAACATATTTGATCTATTGCAATTTTAGTAATTAAACATTAAAATAACTACTTATAGCACGCAAAAAATATAAGTTTATTTGTGGAAAAAAATTATAATGTGTCAAATCTAATATTACTGAGATAAAAAAGCAACTCAGAAAAAAAAATTACCTGCATTGTCTGCAATTACAAAATATACAAACCACTTTCCATTTCGATTATACAGATTTTATCAATTATAATTATACTAATTAAATATTAAAATAATAAAATATAATATATATAAAAGCAATCAATTTTCTACATAGATAAAAAAAACCCGGCGCATCGCGCGGGTATATCGCTCGTATCCTACTATTATCATGTGACACGAAGCCCATGTCACCAGATAAACAATTCTGAATTCTGATAAACGCTGACCCATAGTCAAATCTTTCAACGAATAATGCAATCCCACCATGAAAAAGCCACAAACGGCACAAAGTAGTAGATAGGCCCATACTTTCTTACCGTTGTACCTCATCTGGCCTCATTGACCCACAATCCCCACCTCAAAATATCGAAAAGTGACAAAACCCGTCTCCTCAACGGCTACTTCCATCTCAACAAAAACCCTTTCTTTCTCAATCATAAACCTCAAGAAATCTCCACATTTAACAAGCTTTGATTCTTCTCTCTCAAATCCCACTTAAAGTCTGCCATTAAAAAACTAAGAAAATGGATACAACACCACCTTCTCATAGATCAAACCCCAACTCTCAAGCAAAATCAGCCTCTCGTTTATCAAGAATCACATACTCTATCGACCCAGAGTCACAGCCTCCTCAGCTATCTCTAGACCTTATCCCTTCATCACCGAAGGAAAACCCATCAACCCCATCGAGTCATTCACGTAAGTCCTCGACCAGTCTTCTCCCTCTTCGAGAACTTCTCCTTCTCTCACCATCTCCTTCAAGAAAATCTAGAACTCGTCTCGCAGACCGGGATGAGATGCCAGAGGAGGGTGTTTTTGAGCAAAATGGGTCTAGAAGGAGATGCAAAAGCAGAGGATCTCTGACGGGGTCTTTAGGTTGTGCTTCACCGAGGAGTAATAGAAGGTTAAGGAGAAGATTGGAGGTGGAGAGTAGGGAAGAGAGGGATTTGATTGGTTTGGTAGATGAGGTTGGCAAAGTGAGAAAAAGAAGACACAGCGGCAGGTCTAAGAAGGATAAAGAGAAGCTATCTTTAGTCCCTTCATTGCCTCCTTCCAATTCCACTCAAAGTATGTATAAATCATACATGTTTCTCCTTTTCATTTTGTGTTGTTTAGTACTTTAAATTTGGGATCTTTTTTTTAATTGATTTGTTCTTATTTTATGGTGATTTGTGGGGTTTTAGAAGTTGATGAAGGTGATGGAAGCAATTTGGATAGGATTGGAATGGTTGTTTATGATTTGATAATGTGGAAAGATGTGGCAAAATCAAGCCTTTGGTTTGGTCTTGGATCTCTGTGCTTCCTATCTTCTTGCTTTGCTAAGGGGATGACCTTTAGGTGTGTATCTCTTGTTTTTACTCGTCGTGTTTCGAATATTCATTTTTGTGGTTTCGTTAAGGTATCTAAACCTCTTCTTTTTTATGTTCTTAAAGCATGTTCTCTGCTATTTCGCAACTGGGACTTCTGGTTCTGGGCGCATCTTTCTGCTCTAATTCGATATGCCACAGGTACATGACTCCGTTGTTTGTGCACAAAAATATGTTCATGTTCCAGTTCATAAAAATCATGTGTTCTGAGATTTGGAATTTTATAATGTAATCACAGAAACAATGTTGAAAAGACACGAAAATTTAAGCTGACAGAAGAGGACGTTTTGAGAGTGGGTACATTGATACTCCCAGCTGCAAATCTTGCAATTTCAAAGACAAGAGAGCTTTTCTCAGGAGAACCATCCATGACCCTAAAAGTAACTATCAAATCTCATTGCATATCACTCTGAAAAATGTTTCCCATCTGCTCAAGCAGGTACCTTAAAGAGCCTTTTGTTTCTTGGTTCCAGGTAATTCCATTCTTGCTTCTTGGTGCTGAGTATGGTCATCTTGTAACTTTGAGGAGGCTTTTTGCTATTGGTATGTGAACTAGAATAGTAATATCCTCGAGATCAATGTTTTGATGATAATTCAGTTCTTAATTGGCGGAATGTCCTGGTTGTTTCGTGGTGAATTTGAGCAGGGTTTTTCATCAGCTTCACCATACCAAAACTATATGCTTGCTATTCCAGTCAGATAAACCAGAGAGGTATACAAAACCTCCCATGTAATTGGATTGCTGTTAGTCTGTCTTACCATACATGGTTTATTAAAAGTGAGATTTTTTGGAGTACTGCAGCTGAGCAAATGAAAAACCGGATATTTGAAGCTTGGGGAGCTTGTTCTCATAAAAAGATCGTGGCAGCATCAGCAGTGTCAGCCTTCTGGAATCTGTCAAGTGTCAAAACCCGTATTTTTACTGGTAATTGGGCAGAATTTTTCAGTATTTAAGCTGTCACAAGATTGTATTGGCTTTGAAAATTACATACAAGCATCTTTGCTAGGATGTCATTATTAAGTTAGATTTGATTTTATTTGCAGCATTTATATCCTTGGTGATACTACGATGCTGCCGGCAACATCTAATGCCAAAGCAGGTAGATGGGGAGACACTTCCAACACAGCAGGTAGAAGGGGAAACAGAAAGAGAGCAACAACAGGCATTGGTGGTGGCAGAAGGAGTGACTACTTAGAAACAGTAGCTTGCTTGCATCTTTGCCATATCTGCCAACAATGAATTTGCAATTCCAGCATCTCTACTCCAAAAAACTAACAGTTACTGTGAACAAGAAATGATCCACTCCATTTTAGTATGTACAAATAAAAAGATATTGTATTTTTTTCTTCTGCTTTGAGTGCTTTTCTTTAAATATTTTGATCATGTTCCTCGCTACCCCATAAATGAAAATAAAGAATGATTAGTGACCAAAAATAGAAGGGCATTGCAACCAAATATGAGTTATTGTTTGGTTGTGTCGGAATAGAAAAAATAGAGACATATGGGGGGGATCATATCCCGTTATTTTTCAAAATTGTTTAGGATATAAATTTGTTTATATGTTTTTCTTATTAATTCAAACAAATATATTTTTATCTTTTTATAATTATGTTTTTGTTCTAGAAAACTAACCAAATATAATCAAAAGAGCTCATAATGTCAGTTATAACAGTGTTTGAGAATGTAAAAAAGTTTGATTTTTTAAATATTTTTGTTGTTTGAAAAAATAATATTTTTTTTTAATTTTTAAAATTTATTTTTAACATCATTACATCAAAATAATATAAAAACACTAAAAATTAATTAAAATAAAAAAAAGATAAAATAATTTATTTATTTTTTCAAAAAATACTTATAAAATTAAAAAAAAAAAATCTCTACGATAATATTATTCTATTCTTAACCATTAAATACTAACCAAAAAAGTCTAGACACGTCGTTAGCGTCAAACTCTAGACACGTCGTTAGCGTCAAACTAGAAAAAGCTACATGCCGTATCACACATGCAGGACATTTGACTTCCACACAACAGCAACCAATAAAAACAGCACACGTGCATAAACCCCACATCAACTTCTCCCAGAAGTCCAAACCCAAATCAAAAACCCTAATTCTCGTTTCTCTCCTTTCTCCTCTCCCTTCAATTTATAAACAACCACCAGTGTTTCTTTCTCTCTGTCAAATCAATAGATCTTCCAATCGAAATGGCAACAGCAGCAGCAGCAGAGAAAAGAAAGCCAGTGTTCATCAAAGTAGAAGAACTAAAGCCAGGAACTAATGGTCACAATCTCACAGTCAAAATTCTTGACTCTAAACCAGTCCCTGTTCCTAAGCCACGTCATGCTCCTATGTCTCTCTCCCAACGCCCTGCTCGTATTAATGAATGTCTTGTTGGTGATGAAACTGGGTGTATTGTTTTCACTGCAAGAAATGAACAAGGTAATATAGATTCGCTCATCTTTATGGATATAGAATGTGTTTTTTTTGGGGGGTTTGATCATTTTGTTTGAAATTGTTTCTGGGTTTTGGTTTTTGTTTGAAATGGCATCTGGCGTATGGGTTCTGATTATTGAGACGCAATAAAGGTGGCTGCTCTGTTGTTTTTCGTGTGTCGGGTTTTGATGTTCTTGCTTCAATGGTTGCTGGGTTTAGGGTTTATAGAATTAGAATTTGGATTTTTTTGGTTTTATGAGGTTTGGGTAATTTAATGTTGTGCTGTTAAGGTTATTGCAGTTGCCATGGTTTGTTATGTTTGGCAAAGCTGAGCCTTTGGGGGTTTCAGTTCAAAGCAAACTAGTCTGTTGAGTTATTGTGTGTGTTTTAGAACCCGAAATGGAGGTTTATATTTTAAGGTTTGTGTTTGGGAAAACAAAGTTCTGCAAGGGTGAGAATGGGTTTTTGAGATTGTAGAATATTAAAAGAAAAATGGTAGGACTTGGAGATCAGAATTCATAAATCTCTGTAATTGTTTATCCTTGATTCATAGATATAATCGGATAGGAAAAACTATAATTCTGTGCCGGTAACTAGCATGTGCAAGTATGGGTGAATAGAATTCACTTTGTTCTCATTTGGATGTGGTGGTTATTCATCTTCTGGACGGATGGTTGGTCATCATCATGGGCAAACCATGGGTGGAAGATTACCTTTGTTTTCTTTGACACGCTTCATCTCTGGAGTCTGAGTATCATCTGTACTTGTGGCTAGTAACAGCGGGGAAAACATATGCTGCCTCTAACACTGCATGCTGGAAGACATGTTGCCTGTCCTCGATCTATAATACACTGGCCTTGATTAATGAATGATTTTAGCTTGCATTTTTTGTACTATTGTAAAGTATTGTTTGATGTTTTTTCAGGTATTCTAACAGTGAATTTGGTCCTGTGCAGTTGAGATGATGAATCCTGGTGCCACTATCATCCTGCGTAACGCAAAGATTGACATGTTCAAGGGGTCTATGAGGCTTGCAGTAGACAAGTGGGGACGTGTTGAAGTTGCTGAACCTGCGAACTTTGCAGTTAAAGAGAATAACAATCTTTCTCTGGTTGAGTATGAATTGGTTACTGTTCAAGCATGATAACCATCTCTGTTGGAACTTGGAAGTGAATATTTCATATTTAGTAAAAACTTGATTATTGTTTCCTGGTTGTGAACACCACATAAGACTACGATTCTGCTTTGAATATGGTACAAAGTTTTGATGAAAAGTTGCAAGCTTTATTGTTAACTGCAACAATTATCAGATTGGGAATGGGATGCTGGTTGAATGTGATTAGCCAATCCGGCCTTTTTCTTTCATTTTATTTTCCTCCTGTTTTTTTATTTTTCATGTTGACATTCTCCCCTGCAAGCTTTTGGTATTGTGCTCGACAGGGTTCAGTCTCTTTGGTGACAATACCATGACCGTAAAATTAAAAACTTGAAATCTGTGAGATAACAGCAGTCAAAATGCATATGAATCTAAACGACAGGGGCGAGTGTACCATGTTATCTAGATTTGTTAATATGTAACGAATCAAGTGATTTGCGGCTATGAGGTGCACAATGCATAATCTAGCTGATAATAAATGATTTAATTTCTTTTGACTTGCGCCGGGTAAAAAGGCAACTACCAGCAGGAAAAGAAAAAAAACACGCAAAAAACATTTAACATTCACTAAGAATGAATGCCTCCCCAGTTTAACATGCATAGATTTTATGAAATTAAGATGAGGCGTGACTTAGGGTTTGATATGAGCTAAAAATATCTCAAGCAACACACTATCCTAACAGCCTGAAATGGTAAGACAAGGATGTGCAGGATTGGATAAAAGCATCACAAGATCAACAAGGAGTTGTTGCACTGTCCACTTGCTTTGATTTATAAGACGTAAAGGAACAGCTCATAGTTGTCACACATGTAATATAACAAATGGAAACAGATGAACACCAATGTACACAAATCCAAATATTTGAAACATCTTCACTTTTGTTCATGTCCATTGAAGTATATAAAGCAGCTATTATAGGCTACATGACACTAATGAAAAGGGTGCAGTCCCAGAGTTTCTTACACACTAATACTTTTAGTTTGGGGCTTAGAAGAAACATGAAAGGAGAAGGGGGGAATCAGAGTGAACTTTACGTTTGGCAGATTATTCAACACTTCTATTCTAGCAGGCATCATTCTCTTAGATGAAAGAACTTTTGAACAAAACTTCTCCTGAACCCGTTGCACATTCATCATACATCATCATTGCAAGCTGATTAGATGCAACAAATTAGTAGGGTGCATAAAATCACCTAATTAACACCAACAGCACAGAAGCTTCAGAAAGAAAACAAAGTGAAAACTGTAACTGAATGAATCTGCTATGCATTGATCAAATTAATGAGCTGAGAGCTACATCTTATGCACATCGAAAACAAATCAGACAAGCAAGTAGCTTATTAGGGTTATAGAAGGGTGAGAGTCTACTAATCCAGCTAGGTTTTAGAAGCTCAGAAAATCCAACAACTTAAAACTCACAAGAAGTGCATTAATAACTACATATATGTCATCACAACTCAAATTATCAAAAGGATTCTTTATTCGCAATAGTTCTAAGAGACGGACAATATATGGTCTGGAAACAACAGTGTTTCACATCCATCTTCTTGCCACTAACCACTAATCCCAGCTCAATCATTCAATCTGACACTGATAATACAATTTAGCAAGTTAAATTTCTCTCTAGAAATTGTCAATATAACTCCTAAAGAAAAATAATTCAGAGGGTTTTTTATTTTTTGAAAAATCATACTACATGAAACAACCAGACCTCCGTAGTAGCTGCCAAACCATCCATTTGTTAATTTGTCCAACAAAAACCAATGCAAAGTTGTCAGAACATCCATGTAATACATCCACCGTGTTTGCCCCTATAGGCTGAATCTAGGTCAAGCTACCATTATGCTCCTGCACCATGTGATTGTTACGTTATTCATGGAAATTCTTAATTTGCACAAATTATCTGTATTTTGGCTCTGAAGCTCATTCAATATATTATGAAGACACTGGATTATCAACAAGAAAAATTGTAACTAACATTTAATGGACTTTTAATAAATAGAGAAAATGGCACTGATGCAACAGAAAATTCTCAGGGTAAAAATTCTTGCAACAGCATCCTTATCTTAAATTGCTGTCATTTTACATCATGCTTCAACATTTTTCTGATAAGATAACTGTTCTGTCGAGTCTAGATTTGATGCCAACCATACTAGTTTAAAGCTTCAAAATAAAAACAAATCCAAGTAATCCATCTTTTCTTCTCAATCTTCATCTAGTCTTGACTCGTCCTACAACATGAAAAGAGAGGAGTTTGCACCTCTTTATCAAAACAAAGAAAGGCTTTTATCTTCTTCTTAGTTATTTCAATGTGATAATGCACTAATTGAGAGGGCTTAGCAAATGAACATATGCCATTTATCTTAATCACATGGCCTCACATCCACTAATAGCCTAATCCAGCAAACACTCACTTACCAGAAAATTAAAAAGGAAGAAAAAGAACAAGGGGGATTACAAACGTTGTTAGATACCTAATTCAAGAATAAAACTCCCTGGTTAGACAACCTACACCAAAACTACTCCTCAATGAACACAAGAAAACAGGATGACCACATATTACAGATATATCAAAGTCACCATTACCCCATTTGTTGATTGCCTTGAACCATCACATTTTTTTATTACTTTATACCACAATTCTAATTTCTACATCGGTTTCTCAAAACATCAACACAAAATTACCCCAAAAATAACATAATCATCAATTTGGAAACATAACACTCAATAACTCAATCAACCAAGGAAGCAATCAATCAAGAAGCAATCAATCATTAAACAGAAACATTTAAGAAAAGAAAAGAATAAATCTTTTCTATACCTTCAGGAAGCCAGCCATAACCGCAGCGAGAAATGGAAAGCATTGAAGTCATCAAAGCAGAAGCAGTCACTGTATGGTAAGGCATCATTGATTCAACAGCAAAGCTCATTTCCACTGGACTCCTCCTTCATTAACCAAAACAACGGAAAACAAAACACCCCATTAAAACTTTCTATCAATCAAAACAAAACAGCCCAGTAAAGTTTTAGTCTTTCTAAACTAGAACAAGTCAATACACACACACACACACACACACACACAAGGAGGAGTAATGGGACCTGAGAATGGGCTTGTTGGCAGTGGAGTTGAGGCCAAAGGTGGAGGCTTTAGGTTTGGATTTGGATTGTGAAGCAAGGCGGGCCGCCGCATTGCGGGCGGCGGATGACCGGAAAATGGATCTGGCGGCTGTAAATGAGGCCATTTTTCTGGTGATTATAAAGATTAGAGAAAGAGTGGAAATTTTAAAAGGTTGAGATTTATGGCAGGGGTTTGTGAATAAGAAAGCTTAAACCCTTTGGGAGTTTCGGAATGTTTGGGTGTAGATGTTAGTGTGTGATATGCACTATGACAAGCTTGCCATTTTCTGTTTTTTATTTTTTTTATTTATTCACAAAAGTGATCTTCTCTCTGTATTGAAATTGAAAGGAGAGTAAAGGAATGGGTCCAGATAAAGTAGGACTCTTACTCTTATAGTAGTTTTGATTGTTGAAAGTTGAAACTCAACTAATTTCATTACTCTTTTTTTAAGCTCATAGGAGATCTTGTTTATACAAATTATCCACGAGGGATGTTATTTATATTTTCCGAGTTAACTTAATCAATTCGAAATAATATTTATTTTTAATATTTAACAAATAAAATAATATTTTTAAAAGCTTTTCAAGTGTTAAAGTAGATTTCATTTGAGTTTTTAATCTAGTTAGTTTTAATTATTTGATTGGTTGAATTTTATCAAGTTAATTTTTATTCATATTCATTTTAAAACTAAATAAATTGATCATCAAAATTGATTGCTTAATAACTCTTCAAATGGCCAAAACCACAAATAAACCATAGACCCATTTGTAAAACGGGCGGTTCAAATTTGTAAAATTACGAAAACAACACCACCACTTACCAAACACCCACAAAAAAATCCCTATCGAACAAAAACCCCTAAATTAAAGTGTTTCAAGTTCCAGTTTTCACTTCTTCAATTCAACAGAACACAAACAATGGCTTCTCTCTTCAAGGTAAACTCACTGTAACACACACAGAAAAAAAACGTTTCAATCTTCGAACTTTTTTTCTGATGAATAACCACGCCTTTTGTTTTGTTCTTTTAATCTCAGGATCTAACAAAGCTGTCAGCTTATAGAGACAGGAGGTTTCCTGGTAATCAAGAAGAGTTTGAACATGCACTTCAAACCTCAACAACTGTCTACATTGGTAACATGTCTTTTTATACTACTGAAGAGCAAGTTTATGAGCTTTTCACTCGAGCTGGAGAGATTAAGAAGATTATCATGGGTTTGGACAAGAATAGTAAAACCCCATGTGGGTTTTGTTTTGTACTGTAAGTATCTGGTTTGTTTCTTGCACAAAGTTTTATTCTTTAATTACTATGTTTATGGACTTGAGAAGCTAATTGTGGGTTTAGACTGGAAGATTAAAATCCCATGTGGGTTTTGTTTTGTCTTTTAAGTTTCTGTTTTGTTTCTTGAACTAAATTTCGATCTTTAATTACAATATTTATGGGATAGAGAAGATGATTGCGGGTTTAGACTAATAAATTAAGACAGTGGGTTTGGCTCTGCTCATTGCAAAGTTTGACTCTTGAAGAACTATGTTTGTTGATGAAATTAGGGAGATGATTGCTGTTTTAGACAAGAGCACAAAAACCCCTCGTGGCTTTCATTTTGTTTGAGGGTATCTCTTGAATCCTTCACAAGGAATTTGATTTTTGAATTGCTGTTGTTATTGAGAAAATTAGGAAAATAAGAATGACCCCAAGTGGCTTTTGTTTTATTGTGTTTCCTCTATGAGGAGGTTTGAGTTTTGAAGAACCGTTTTTGGTTAGGAAATTTGTTTCATTGTTCTTTTTTTGTGTTTTTATGATAAATGGCTTTTGGTTTAGAACTTATGCGAGTAGTTATCTGTAACAAGTATAGATTTCAGTTCATTTTTTGCACATTTGTATTATTAGATATTACTCCAGAGAAGACACTGAGGATGCAGTAAAGTTTATAAGTGGAACCATTCTTGATGATCGTCCAATTCGAGTGGATTTTGATTGGGGTTTTCAGGAAGGAAGGCAATGGGGTCGTGGTCGAAGTGGTGGACAGGTGAGCAGCTGCATTGGCCAGCATTTTGCTAAAAGCTTATCCTTCAATTGGTGTTGATTTTTTTGGTTTGTTTTGTTTTTTACAGGTGCGAGATGAATATCGGACAGACTATGATCCTGATATCCTTTAGCTTTGTGTTTGTGTGTATGTGCATGCATATGTGCATGCATATGTGGTGAATCATGAATCAAATGGGTGCATATTTAAATGGCCTGTACTCTAAAAAGGGACAAGTACTGCAACATGCTAATCAACTGGTTTTTTTCCTCTCCTAATTTATCATTATTGAAATAGCAAGGCACCTTTTAGTTTCCTTGACTTGTGGTACGCAGAGGTGGTTATGGAAAATTAGTCCAGCAAGAGTTAGAAGTACAAAGACAGCTTGTAGATTATGGTGCTGGGTCGTTGGGTTCTTTCCCTCCTGTTATGCCGCCACCTCATTGTAAGTTGTTGAGAGTTATTTTATGTACAAATCTTTTTAATTAAACTGTATCTGTAATTCTGTTTTTTTTTTCCTTTTCCTTTCTAGAATGATTCCTGTGTTTGTTTATATGCTTTTGAGCTTTTTATTGGAGTGGAAGACCAGAGATTTATTAGCAAAACATTGAAATAAGCTCGGTCTGGGGCAGCCTCTAACCCAGCTGAATTTAGATTTTGAAGTACAGTTTAATTAAAAACTTGCATACATGCCATGATTCATTGTGAATGATTAAAGAATCACTCTTCGGAAAATGCAGCAGAAACTGTTTTTACGAGCAATGATGCTACCTTGAATTATGAGATTGATATCTAGTAATATTTTACTGATTGCTTGATGCATGTAAATTGCTAACTGATCATGGTCATTTGCTTGAGCATGGAGGGAAAATGCTGTCTGCTAAGCATGCCTTGCTAATTTAGTGATTTTGTTTTGTTTTGTTATTTATAATTCCGTTCATTTTCTCTGTTTTTTTAAAAAAAGAAAAAGAAAAATTGCCATCTTTTGAAAGCTGTAGTGTAGTGGAATATGTACAAGCTACACAATATAATGGGAAAATGAAATAGAGGACAATATCTTCCTTATTTAAAACTTAATATTCAATTCTATATATCATCTTGGATGATGCATGATCATCATGGCAGTTATTGGCTTGTGTCCCATTGTCCAGAGTTCACAGCTCACATCTAAAGTAAAACCCTTCTTTGCCTACCAAAATGTGAATAATTGTTGCAGGAATATCCATCATGATCAAACCCACCACTTTTTCATATTGTTGCTCATCTGATGGATTCTGTTGCTTCTTTTCTCTTATATGTTTATTGAATATTTCAAACATTTTGTTAACTTTAGGCTGTCGTATCTATGACATTACACCCAAATATTTTTTTTGACCTTACACAATGCATGAAGATTTATCTTTCAACATCCTCTGACATCTTTGTCTCTGCAGATGGCAGACGTGGTGGAGGCCAAAATTATGGTGGTTCCAATCGCCAGGGTAGAGGTATTTTTTTCCTTTTTATGCACCCATTGATTGCATGAAGTATCCCTTTATTCCAACATTCCTTTTATTTAGTATGAATTTTTATGTTGTTCAAGAGTGGGCCTGGCCTTTATTTGATTCTTCTTGATGTTGTCATAATAAACTTTCTGATTGTCTTTCTGAAGAAGCAGATTACCAGCGCAAGCGGAACAGAGAGGATGACCGACAACCACGCGAGTCTTCAAAGAGAACCTCAGATCCTGAATCCAGGAGGAACTTTGATCCCGACTCACGACCGGTAATCTTTAAATTTATAATAGTCTTGTGTGCCTGTGAGCTTTCTTTAAAATTGGCAACATGTTATGTATACCAGCCTTGCATGTTAAGGGGTTATGTTTTCGCACTAGACAAGGGAGGTCTAATTTCCAGCCTGTTTTTATCTGATTTTGACTGATGGCAATGATGGGTATAAAGAACATGGAATTCTCACATGCTCACTGCCTTATGCTCTTGAAATTATTACTTTTCTGTTGTATAATCCTTTGTTGCTTGATGTGGCAGGAGAAGAATCCACGATTTCGTGAAAGCACCAACTCTGATGATGAAGAGGAAGATGACAGACAGCAACGACCTTAATCATTTCTTATTGATGTATTTTACACTGAAGTTTATGTAACAGTAGAACTTTGCAGTGATGACAATGCTTACAAAGGATCCAATTTTGTTGGGGTTAATTTTCAAAAAACCGATCATTCTATCCATCTTGCGTGAATTTCTTTATTTCATCTACTTTTCAAGGATGGGATGAAAGGCAAGAACCCATAGCAGTAATTGAAGCGAGCCAACATGGTCAACAGAACTGTCTCTCTATAAGAACTTGCTCATAACATTTATAAAACTTGATCATGAAATTTAACACTATAATGCATCAACAGAGCTGTCCCTCTATAAGAACAATTGCTCACGCAGAGCTCATATGATGACCCTCAACCTCACATGATTTTTTCTCTTTGCAGAATGGCAAAATTTGGGATCGCCTAGCACATACTTTAAGGTGCTAGCTTAAGAAGATCCAATTGTAGATACTGTAGCCAGCGTACAAAACTCACTCAACTTCTTTAATAATTCTTCTTTTTCGCATTGGTTCAGATACAATGCTGCCCGGGGCACTGTGAGCTTTCCTCCTATGATCTTTTCTCCTTTCAGCTTCAATCATTACACGTCTAAGGACACCAGCCTTGTATATAGGTTTGGGCAAGTGCCTATGCCTGCAGTCATAACAAATAAAATGAGTAACCAAGACTTGTTAATGCTGTAATAATGATTCCGTGAATACCGAGCCAATAAAGTTTTCCAAGGCTAGTGCCAATCGCAAGACTTTTCCAGCCAAATTCAAAGTATATTTAAGAGCTAAAATTCTCTCACCTCACAATGCGCTTGACCTCAGGAAGGTGCTTGTAGCGCTTCTTTAGAGCCTCGTTATATTCATGCCTTCTCTGTTCCCTTGGCAGTAGCTACACAATAGAAAAGGGATGGTTGTTATTTACTAATGAGATGCTGTTGTTACGCTAGATTTTAATGCAAGAATGTAGCTAAAGATGAAATGAAATAATAGAACTAAGTATTAATATCAGTGCTCAAAATAAAATCATAAAAAAATTCAAAGGTTCAGCGCACCACAATCTTGGGCAGCTTCAGTAGTTCAGTTAGCATCACAACACACAAAGTACAATATAGACATGACAGTGCTGAAAATTCAGTAGCGCTGCCGAAATCATATGCATGTATTGAATTTGTGTGGACAAATAAAAAACTTACAACTCCCAATTGTTCAGACGCTTTAGCTTTCCATAACCTCAGATTTGTATCATCACTTCCTGAAATAACATAGCTGGCATCACAGCTGAACTTGACACAGAATACCCTGCATAATCCAGTCAGAAAGCAGACACATATTAGTGAAGATTGAATCTTCATTTAGACAACTCACAAAAGTGTTGGCTTTAGCACAAAGACCTCATTTTCTGAAGTGAAAAGATACAACAAGACACCAACAAAACAAGTTAAAGCCCCAGATTATTCTTGCACTATATCGATTGTACATTTTCTTGGTTCATTATTCCTTGGGTTAAGCAGGGTACAAACCATGGTTAGTTTCAACCATGTGGCATGATTAAAAGGTGCCATGTGTCCAAAACTGAATTTCGAGGTACTTTTTTATTTTTGAAAAATTACAGTATAAATAAATTGAGACATTTTTTCTCTCTAAAATTACAGATAACAGATAAAAAAAATGCCTCAAAATTCAGTTTTGGACCCGGTACCTTTTATCACCCCACTTGTCCTAAACTAACCATAATTTGTACTCAGTTTAGCCCAATGACATATTGAACCGAGAAAATATAGTAGAGGGATGTCATATTGATAGTACAAGGACACACTAACCCAAATCACTATAGAACAGAGACAATTTGGGGCTTTAACTCCCAACAAAATCCTATGATCAATCAACAAGGTACAAGACCTCAAACAAACATCAATGAGAATTTAATCCAAGAACCTTTGCATTCTCTTTGTGTGATAGATTTCTCGGCTGTGACCTCCATTATACTGGAAAATTCTAACCTGAATAGGAAGAAGTTTGATTAAACATAAAATCCATCTTTATCACTAAGCTAACTAAATGCGGCAGCATTTGCTTAAATTTAACTCACTGTTCTATCATAAGATCCAGTAACAAATTCCCGACCTGTTGGTGAGAAATCAATATCCATCCTGAAAATGAATAGTTGGTGTTAACATCATCTCCTTGGCATTGGTTAAATTGACAGAACACCTAAGAAATGTAAGGGTTACTAATACCAAGTTCAAACACCAGTTATCTTACACTGCAGAAACATGATCTTTGTGTACACACTTGGCTTCGTCAAGTTTTCTCGCATCATAGCTATAGCAGTTGCAATCCTCATTTGCCTGAAGCATTATGCAATATAACTAGTAAATCTTCACAGAATGTAATATATCAGCTCTACACAGTAGTTCAACATATCAATAAGGTTTTTAATCAAATTATTATCATATTGCAATTTGTTAAAAAATCAAAGTGCATTTTCCTACAATCCAGGCAATGATTCCTAAATACTCTGAAATTAAACGTAAGTTTTAAGGAATGCATCAGCTCATGTGCTTACAGCTGTGAAGTTCATGGGCTCCATTGGGTTCCAAGAAATACAATTAGTTTTTGTCTGCAGCAAGAAAGAAGAGTGTTCACATTAGCAAATAAAAGGCACAGTCCTATGAATCTGGAAATAAGGGCAGGATATGTTTAAAAGCATTCAAGGCACATATAATATCTGAGAAGCCACATTAGCAACAGAACACTTTATAATAAAAAGCATCTACTAAAAGATTAGCAAATTTGACAGTTTAAATAATGTCAATATAACATTGTCTATTACATAGAAACACCCACCCACTCGTGTCCCCCTCCCCCCCTTTTATCTGGATGAAATTTAGAGTAAAAAGATACCACGATTTTATTTAAAAGGCTCAAAATTATCTAGCAACCCCTACAAAGTCAAAAAACTATCTCCAACAACAGCAACGGTGTTGGTGAATAACTTGATAGAACCATGTCTTTGGCTTTTGAACCAATTGTATGCTATTTCACTAACCAGAACTTGGTCACTACTCCCTGGATTACAGCTTGACTGGAATCTATGTTATCATAACTTTTCAGACCTGCCTATGAGATGGTGGATTAAGAATTAACAAGAATGCACCTCAATGAACATTGATGGGTTTATTTCTTTGCATGAGGGGGATCTCACTTGTCATTTTCCAGTTTACTTTACTCAGACAACAAAAAATTTAATGCAGATCATCAAAAAAAGTTAAAAAGGAGATCTAAGATCATAACCATGCATTTAACTTTAAGCTGATAAATAGTCAGACTTACCCTCATAATAAGTTTCCTTGCTGGAGATGACACGCGTAAGTCGTACAACATTATGCTGCGATCACTGCAAAAGCACAAATACACTTCAAATAAGGACGTGTTTAGTTTGATGTCTTTGAGCATGCATGCAGTTTGTGTCTACATGCATGACTGAAAAACCCATAGGTAAATAAATGGAGAGCATCCATAAATAATCCACATCTTGTAAGTATAAAAGGATCTGCTACCCAGCCCTCAATGTCCTTGAATATGTGATGTCACTAACATGAGAAGAAAATGAAAAGCCCCAACAAACAAGCATTGCATGCACAAACACAAGAATATCGTATCAAGACTTTGGCCCTAACCACTCGGAGTCTGATCCAAAAATTGAACAATTTATGCAATATCTTCTTAAGCAAGCATAAATCTGTTGGCTCTGATAAGATGTCAGGTTGTATTTGTTGCAGGACATGCTGAAAACATAATCATGAAAAGAAATAATATCCAAGGGAATCCTTAAGATGCAAGTGTTGATTTGTCTTGCATCAATAGAGGAAGCTGACTCTCCATGCTCCAAAATGCTACGTCTAATGCCAAATAGCTGGACATAAATAATACCATTCTTTTTCAAGTGCAAAAGGCTCTAAGAAATCTAACATTTCTGTTTCCCAAACTTAACAAGGTACATAAGAATCTACCTGTGGCAGAACTCATGCAACTGAAACAACAGACCTGGTCACAAATACTTGAGAAAATTAAGGTTCTCTTGAAATTAGGGAAGTGGAAAGATGAGCTCGAGGCTGAGCTAGTTATCATCTTAAAATTCTTACTCTAATTACTTTTAACTCTTAAATCTTAATCTAAGTACGTGTTAAAATTCATGTATTCATAGCAGTTTAGGCATTCAATATCTTAATATACATGACAGAGAATGAAAACAAGCTCTAAGTAAATTATCCACGTCATCAAGCTCGAAATAGCAGACCTAACTTTATATATGCACGCCTACCTTGCTGATGTAGCCAAGAGGTTCGGTTCCCCTGGATTAAATCGGACAGAGATAACTGAGTCCGTTCCCCACTTAAAACTGCTCACGGGCTGAGACCTAATTATTATGGCTGGTGTATTAGAGAGTAAGTTTAAATAGCTTGAACTCTTTGGAGAAGTAATGAGATGAGATGAGATCAAACCTATTATGATTCCAAATATCTACTTGGGCACCAGCAGTGGCAAAGAGATCACCACTCCATTGATGGTCAACAGCCCTGGAAACAGCAAGGTGGGGTTCCAAATAAGAGGGATGTTCAAAAACACGCCTACACTAGATATACATCAAAACATATTCCCTGAGAGCACTGAGAAGAATTGATATCTTACCAATATGCATTTTCCCCCATATAAACTGCCTGTGGCTGAAAAGACAAGAACTTTTGAATGAGAAGAGAAAACTTAATCAACATACAATTAACAGCTATATCGAGAAAGCATTGCCTCGGACGAACAATCAGACAAATTGCCTGATTCCATGATAGTAGCTACAGGAACATTCCAAAGCCTGACACTGAAGCAACAAGCTCACAGATTAGTGAAACGTGAACTAAATTCTAGGTTGAAATGAAAGATACATCAAGATACCACAAAGCATTCAGCTTCAAAAGCTCATTTCCCATCTTAATGAAATAAATTGTCTTACGTGCAATCAGTTCCGCAAGATACAAGAGTTCTCCCATCTGTAGAGGCAGTCAAACCTTTTACAGCACCTTGGTGACCAGGAAATCGACAAACTGTTCTCCTGTTGATTCAGATCCCATAAGTCAAACACCATCACACACACAGAACTACAACCAATCGAAATACAATCCACTGAAAATACACGTAAAAAAATTGCAAGACCTGATCTAGGAATTTTCTTTTTCTTTTTTTTAAATACATTTTCTTGGTCCTGGGATCTTTAAAATGTATCCTAGCATCATGATCAAACAATTGATAAGCACAACAAATTCACCTGTGGCCCTAACCTGATCACTTCTATTACATTTCCAAACCCCACAAAAGTGGTCACAAGTAGATAAACATCAAAATGGTAGTATCCTACTCATCTTAAAAAGCTAATCTGCATAGTTATTGCTTTGACAGATCACTACTATTCTATAACTGTTACACGTAATGGCCTACAATACATACGGAAACAAGACAAGAAGAAAAAAAATGCGATAACACTCTCACTAGTACCACCAGTTCTTTCTCTTCCTGTGCTGACCTCAATATATGCATGTAATATCCAACATTAAAGAAACTTAAAACACAGCTTATAATTGATCTGAGAAGTATAAACTTAAAACTGAAGGATGCAGCATGAGATTACCTGTTAGCTATATCCCAAAGGCGAATATCTGTATACATCACAAAAACAATGAAAAATCAGAAATATTAAACTAATTTAAAGCAAAAAAATGAAATGTTAAAAAAAGATATACTAAGCAACAAACTTAAATGCTAAACTCAATCACATAATCAACTGAGAAATGTTAAAAAAATCAACATACCTCCATCCATTGAACCAGAAAAAATCCCTTTTAAGTAATTTGGGTTTTTAGCCATACACGAAACTGCATCAATATGCCCATCCATTGCGCCAATAAACGGCCTTGCAAATATCTTCAATAGCAATTATAATCCCAATTAACCATTTTAAACAACAAAAACGCCAAATAGACAACAAAATAACTCAAGCCAATTAAAAAAAATACCTTATCCAATTTGGCAGCATTAAGTGCCCTCTGATACTCCACTGCTTTCTCTTGTGTTCTTAAGTTTGGATCGAAATTGTGAAACACTCTCTAATCCAAATGAGCACAAAAAATAAGCAGAAAAGAAAAGGAAAAACGAAGAAAGGAGCTTCCTTTAATATTCAATAAGTAAAATTCCAGACAGAAAAATAAAGGGTGGCTTTTCAAGAGGTCAATTAATACAAAATTAGCGATATTTAAGAGGTTCGTTCTGCTAAATTTAATATGTTGATACAAAAATTGGAGACTTTTAGAGAGAAAAATCTTACTTGAAGATCCTGGCCACGTTCTCGAGTGAATTCATCAGTAGAACGTGAAATTACTTTCACTTTCATTTTAAAAAAGTTTTACAAGTTCAAAATTATTGATAGAAGAAAGGGAGAGATCTGGCTCAGTTTGTCGTTGGAGCGAGATAAAACCCGAGAGAGAAGGGGAGGGACTGAGTGGTTTTAGCTTAAACCCTACAGGAGGAAAGGGAGGGGGAAAAAAATAAAGTATGTGGGCCTTAAATACGAACGGGCTTATTAAAGTAGCCCAGTATTAAATATGTGTCAAGCCCATAATTCAATGATTTTGATGATGGGTCAACATGGGCTTGTACCTTTCCACCATCCAGTCAATGAATGAATTTATTGTGATTTATTTCTTTTAATAATAATAACATTGTTGAATGGTTTTTGAGAAACTAAAATGGTAGATCTCACTTCAGTATAGAGTTTATGCAGTTCATTTCTATATAAAATAAAAAATGAAGTGCTAAATATGTGGTAAAATTTAACCCGATCCAAACCCGACTCAGGGACTCGCTCGGTTCTTTCTCTGAACCATCTAAAGTGAAGAACACACTTTTCTAATACAAGCATTTGGAACTTGCAACAAACCTCATTGAAAAGCACTGCAAAAACACAAGGGAAACTCCAATATATTCTCCCAGACGAGTAAATCGCTACAATATCATCATTATCCATGTATGGTAACAAGGTTGGGAGAAATTGCAGATCTAGCACAATTTTGTATTTGATTGAGTAAGCTCTATAGAAGTCTCTGTCAGCAACTACTGATCTTCTCTGTAATCTGGGTTCTCCTTCAATATGACAAACCCTTCAAGAATGGGCGTAAGAGGAATATACCTGCAGAAGAAGTAATTGTTAAGTGTACTATCAGCCAATAATAGAGAAGTTAATGGTAACTTTGGAGAAAAAATCTCACTTCTCAGTTGCCAGTTCAGCCCGATCACCAGCAGCTAGAAGAACCGGGGTTGAGTGGGTCTGGAAACCAGTAATGGTCTTGGGTCTTCCTGCTTGACCAACAACATCAACTGCCTGCCCCACTCGAACAGGTACAGGTAAAGGCTTCAGATTCTCGTCCACTGTCAACAACATTCTTGGCTGTAGCCACAGAGAAAAACAAATTGGCAGTGAGAAGCCAATGATTCACGAGGTAAAAAGGAGACAGATAATAATGTGTCCAAATTCTAACAAACCTGCATCGCTAAAACAAGGAAGTAGAGGACATAGTGATATTTCCTCAAAATGATCTCTTTCATATCAAGACAGGCATGTAGCATTGTTATTAGACCAGCAAGTGCAGTCCTGTAGATAGAAAATAAAATAATAATTCAAAAAAGAAAAGAGCACTCGTAGTCAGTCCCATCAAATGATTCCAGGAAAGCCAATTTCCACTGAAGGAGATTTCTTACGGTGATAGTAAGAAGCGATCAGAATGATAAGGATTGAGGGTCAATAAGCCCTTCCCCAAGTGTACCAGGCCTTGGGCAATTCGCACCTACATGGGCCAAGTGAAATCAGTCGACTAATCTTTGATGAAACACAGCAGCACAATTAGAAAACTAAAGACACATTTAGAATAAGCATTACACAGAAATGAAGGCTGGTTTCTTTGTAATAATAGCTGGAAAGATTGCGGAGCATTCCGGCTATGCGAGCATTGTTAGTTCCGGCACCTATCAAACCTAAGGAAATAACCGCAGCCTGCAGCATTTGAAAAAAACAAAGCGACTTTTAGAGGGTAAGCAACAGAATAAAATTTGAACCATGAACCAAAGTGTGATCTTACCATTGCAACTTCTGAATCTGTATCATGGCTAAGTCTACTTAATGTGTCCATAACATTAACCTGGCAAATATATAGACAAGTGAAATTAAATAAAAACCATCAGCAAACAACACTTGTTTTGAATTCTCAGAAACAATTTAAAGAGTAGAAATTCAAACAAATAATCACAAGAAAAACTATTTGAAAAAAGAAAAGAAAGAACCACAATAAAAACTATGTTAAGTGTTTTGTTTCCCTCAATCTATGGACAAATAGACTGAAAGCCAAATGAACAAGTGAAAAGGAAAAAAGCAATTAATTGATTATTATCTCACTTTCATTGTTTTTTCATCTATGTAGATTGATTGCAAGAATTTCTCCATTCATAACTGGAATTATAAAAGAATTTACTTAGTTTGCTTACACAGCCCTGGTAATTATTCAACAGTCAGTTAAAATCATCATAGTGTTGTGCAAAATAGGCAAACTTTTAAATCACTACAAAAAGACTTTTTATACCTTAGGGTTTGATATACAGAGGAGTCCAAGGGCCAAAGGAACTGCTCTACGGATATTCTGCTGTCCATATTGTAACAGATGTTCCAATGAGCGAATTGCCATTTCAAGGCCCAACTCCTCAGCCATTGCTATCATAGCAATCCCAAGCACAGCTGGTCCCTGGTGAGTTTCGCCTTTCTCAAGGATTTCAGCACAATGACCAAGAAGGTTTTGAACCTATGAGAAAAGGAGTTAGCTACTAAGAAAAATGACTTAATATATCAGTAGCATTAAATGAATCAAATAGATTACCTTAAGAACATTCCCAGTGCCTGCATAGGCACAGGAAAGCAGTGTCATATCACAATACTTTCTTATTTTCTCATTAAATGTCTTTGACACTTCTGCTGTGGCCTCCACACTTTCCTATTGAACACGAATAAAAAAATCATAATCGAAAAATTACAAGTGTCCCAGATTCATTTGACAAAAACATTAGTGCACAATAAATGAACCCCATGCACAATGTTGCAACAATACTTGACATAACAATACATGGAATACAAAACTAAATATTTGATTCCATAATAGCCTCCTCAAGTTGTCATTACCTGCTTCCCAAGATATAGAAGACCAAGGCCAAGTGGCAAAAATCGAGTAAGGGGGTCCTGCAAGTCTGACTCACTCCTCTCCATCAACGACAATATAATAGCCTGTGCAACCACTTCATTGCAGGAACCCACACAAACCAAGCCCAATGAGATTGCAGCAAATGCTATTACATCAAGTGGAGCTTTTGCATCATTAAGTACCAGGGACAATTTCTTGCATATCTGTCAATCACAAAAACATACAAGAAATCAAATGACAACACACTTGTACACCTCTAATCATATAACATCACAATCTTTCCCTCTAATAGTAACTTCTCAAACTCCAGTATACATTTAACTAAACAAATATTTTAAACATCACTAACAGGAATGATAATTTAGTGAACAGTTGGATCAGTAAACTGAGTAAAAGATGACTAATAAAAACACAGACAACATCAGGGAGTTGAAATTTCTACAGCACGCAAAGATTAAAGGGAAAACTGTTTATCTACTGAGATAATAATTGCCATGGGCTACAAATTTATCAGGAAAAGAAAGCTCACCTGCTCATTCTGAGTACCAGCATATGCAATTCCTAGCCCCATTATTGCACCAATTCGGATAGATGGGTCTTCTTTATCAACAAAATCATCTAGTAGTGCCAAGGCCTGAGAAAAGAAATCAAGTCAGAGAGAAATAGATAATTTGTAATTTATTGGTAACAAATTATGTTACTCTGGCACAAAAATTAAAAGAACTCACAGGATCACAGTCATTTCTGATACCACAATTGACAATTCCAACCCCTAGTAGGGCACCAGAAATCACATGGTTGTCATTGCTATGGAAATACTTATCAAGCTGAGCAAGCCCAGAGTCAACATCCCACATTAAAATCATACCCTGTACATTACAGGTAACATCAGTGAGATTTTTGCAGGCAGGTTGAAATTCACAGTAAATCATGTAAGGAACAAAAGCATACCAGGCTTGCTGCAGCACTAGTCTTCCCATGTTCTTTATTCTTGAAAAGCCAATTTCCTGAACCACCACTTGAAGAGTCTGTTGGAGGTGTCATTAGCTTATCCTGTTACAAACATAAGTAACAAATGTCAGTATAACCAACTTCGAGCATTTGCATGCAAAAATAAAAATAAAAATATTAACCTGTCCAAAACCTGCATTTACAAATGCATTAACAAATGTAGCAGCCAAATTCTGTCTGGCTGAATCAACACTAGTACCAGCACTAGCCCGGCCATCAAGCAAGTGTGCCTAACAAAAAAAAAGCAAGCAAACCATGAAGTTGGCATAAAAAAGACAAATATGATTGAATTATATACTTGTATTGAAATATAAAACATTCGGATAGTAAATCTCATTCCAGCATCATATAGAATCAAAAGTTCAAACCTTGTAGATATCTTCAGGGGATTTGGGCTCCATGACCTCAATATCACGAGCAAGGGTAAGGTAACCCTCACTTAATTTGGTGTTGTTGATTATTTCCTCCAATACTTCTCTGACTATATCATCCGAAGCAATATCATCATCAAGTTCAATAGCAGTGCCCTGAAAAAAATGAAATAACAGTTGACCACTGAGCATGAACGTATCAATAATTGCAACAGAACGAATCCAATACACATTTATAAAACTTACATGCCGAGCAATGATGTAAGAAAATTGTTTCTTTTGCAGCACATCATCACAAGAAGTATAAACCTGCTTGATATACTGCCATCATACAATATTGTCAGGAATTAAACCACAGTTACTTTTAATGCATAATAGATTCAATTTTTTTGCATCAGACACAAATCACTCGCACATAAGGTTACTCAAGTCAATGAAATCAAACAAGAAGCAAACCTGCAAGTCATCAAGGAATAATGCAATTTGAAGTGCACTTGCATACTCCATAAATTTGATATATATCTCATATGCTATTTTAAGAACTACCAAATCATCTGGTCCAGGAAGGTATCTGCAAAATATTGCAATTTGAAATGTCAACACCATACACACATGATCTACAATTCAACATGGA
The DNA here is from genome assembly GCA_009078335.1 of Salix brachista. NCBI lineage: Eukaryota > Viridiplantae > Streptophyta > Magnoliopsida > Malpighiales > Salicaceae > Salix > Salix brachista. The sequence continues at coordinate 12,426,236 of CM018578.1, read as the reverse complement.
GCAGGGCTGAAGACATTGTCCTTTGAACACCATTTTATAATATATATGTGTGTGTGTGTGTGCGCGCGCGCGGGCGTGTGTGTGTGAATGTATGTATTTATATGTATAATATATATAATAATCTTCCTTTTCTCTTTCACTCAAGAAGAATTATTGGAAGTGAAGACTTCTACAAAATTTTGTTCCACAAGAGGCATTCTCTTACTTAATTGAGTTAATTCTTCATCATTCACTATGATAAATAGTCTAAAGTTGTTACTTGATAAAAAAATTGGTAGTTATATGGTGCATAGATGGCATTTATGTTGAAGATTTGAGCAATAAAGTAATGATAAGCAACTATAAGACTCGTTATGTTGTAAGATTTTATAACAACATAAATGTGGAAAGATTTATTCTTTGAAATCTATTGATCACTAAGTCCTAGTAAATCATGATTGTAGTACACTCACTTTGCTGCGCTGGTGAGGTAGAGACAAGTCCTCTTGAAATTTGTTTTGTCCACATACTTACTTAAAATATCAAGGTCTTCAACCTGGATTTAGTCAAAACAAAATATTCAAAGTTCAGAGGAAGAAAAGAAAATTGATAAAGAATACTAAGAAGATTGAAGAAATCATATTGCACTTTACCTCCATTAAAAGGTCCACGGCTTCAGGTTCAGCATTGTGCTGCGAAACCATAAAAATGATTAGATATAAAAAGCACAGTTATTGGTATGGGGATACGGTACACAGCATTTGCATATTTGCAGAACTAGATTGGTACTTCTGGTGTACATCAAGACTCAATCCTGCATCCATGTTCCATTTAAGGGAACTTATCTCAAAATATGATTTCAAGGCATACCTTCATGTGAAATGCAACAATCTGTTGTACAAGCTCAATCAAATCATCAACTGAGGCCTCTTCACTCTGTAAGCAGCACAGAAATAATCGGATTAAGAACACAGGGAACATATATGAGAGTTCATGACAGAGTTTTCACAGTTCAATACAAAACACCACTGAGCATCATGATCCCAGGCACCAATCTATAAACACAACAGTCAAAGTGAAGGCGATGAAAAGCTTAATGCTAGCAGAACAAACACAAGAATAAGTGAGTATTAATTAAAAATTATAAATATTTGGCTGTTTGAATGCAATTCTCCAGATAGCAAAGTGATGCTTTAAACTGTAAACACACTTTTGATGGATACTTTAAACTGAAAGTACACGTCGGATAGAAGAACATTTTCATTGCCTGACAAGTTTGCTTAAAGTTTGCTTAACGGGTCATTTCAAAACTTGTCAGGTCATTTCAATCTTCAATAGTATTACTAAAGGATAAATTTCTAACCCGTCTCTTTGTATACTCTTGAGCAATTTCTCCAGCCAAATTCCTGCCGACAAAACAATCACGATGTTAAGATTGATTCATACACATAAATATATGTATGTGCATGTGAGAGTGTCTCTTTAGAAGTATTAAATGCTAAACGAACCTCTCTGCCCAGTTACTCCAATAGGTTCCGAATCAATTAAAAAACAGAAATGCAAAATTCATTCAATCAACAATACATCACAGAAAAGAAAATCAAGCAACCAAGTCCTAAGAACCTATTGCGACACAAAATGCATGCACAGATTTTTAAAGCTGTAGAAAAAGAGAAAAGGCTGGTCAAAATGTAGATCTTGTTTTTTTAATGATCAAGGAAGAAATTTTATTGAAGGGATAAAATGATTAACTGCAACAAACAGAACAAGACATCCTCTTAAAATGAGAGAACATCCCGATTCTAGAAACTTATCACAACTAACTTGTTATAAAGCACTCGCAGCTGCGCTCAATACATTGCAGCCAAAAAAAATTGTTCTGTGTAGCAGTGACTTTTTTTTCAAATATATTGTGATAAGAAGAACTTAAACTTGCAAGCCCAGGGCAAAAACAATACCACAGCAACACATAGCCAGCACAAAGTCCAAGCCTTCATCACAATAAAAAGCCTGTTCAGCTCCATTCTGTATCCTACTTGTATGAAACATGTTCTCAATGAGATGATCTCACCTTACATACTCATGGCCCCATGAACCAATATCACCCTCTGAACCCAACAATCTGTATTTTAAGCTTTCCTGAAAGAGTCATCAAATGAAAAACATGTGCAGGTGAAGGAACTACTAGAGCCTCAGATTAACATGTGCAGAATAAATATAAACATTTAGAATCATGCACCAGGTATATATGCAAGAGAAAATATATGATAAATAAAACAAACATTGATAGGAAAGAAGGGGGAGATATAGGGCTGACAAGAGCAAAGATGCAGACTAAGAACGCTCTTGCATAGCATGCCAGTCACTGGAAAATAAGATAGAACAAACTTAAATAAAACGTGTAGGCATACCCGTTCTCCCTCTGCAGACATGGTCAACGCCAAAACTGAGAGTATATCTGCCATGAATTTCTGCATAAAAAAACCGATTAAAGCCTGAACTACTGTGATTGATATTAAGGAACAACATCCAACTTCACAATATACCTTTAGATCAGCTTCAGCCATTTTTTCATAATGTGCTTTTAAGGTTCCATAATGTGGTCGAAGGAACTTCAATGGCTTTGGAACTGAAGTCATTGAACTCGTTGAGCTCCGGATTTCCTGTCTGAACGGGAAAAAATGCATTGTCAATAACCATACTCTATTCAAAATTTGTTTCCTGCAAGTTGCTCTGGTAGTAAAATCATTACACTTTTAACACAACACCACATGAAGCCATGCAAGACATTCTCGATATTTTGATACACAAAACAAGCAGCTGAGATTTCTTTTCACTCTTGAAAAGCCATGATAGACCAAAACATACTCACAACCATTATAGCATTTGTGGCTGTCAAGACATTGTCTTAATCAGTACAATAATTAACGACAAAAAATAAGCCAGTCCACCCATTCAATAAGTGTAGCCAAGAGCACACAGATTTGGCTCCTCTCAAGTTAAGTAAATCAAAATTATTAATTTTGAAATCAATGGCTTGGGTTTTTCTATAGAAAAAAATAATCACAAATTTTAAAAGGATTCAAACCACCCACTAACTTGGTGAAATGAAACCCTAACTATTGATTTCAAAATCAGTGGTTTGGATTTAACCAACGTGATCGATCATGTTACCCCTAACTTGAGGGGAGCTCAATCCAAGAGCACACATACCCCTTCCAAAGTTCCATCTCATAAACATTGGCAGTCACGACCCATCTTCTAAATGACTTCCATGTTGAAGTCTACATTTGTAAATCCAAAAAATCAAGCCCTGAATTCCAAGAGAAATCACATACCCTTTTACAAAGGTAATAAACGCAGCCAAACTATCAGTGCAATTCCCATAAGAAACCAATTGCATTCCTACATAAAAACTCTAAAGTTGCAAGCTTTGAATGAATCAGTCACCACCTCAAACTCTCAAGAGCAAGCTTTTGTATTCCAGGTTCAGGATCTTGAACTCTTTCCACGTACAACTCCAATTGCTGCTTCAATGTCAAGTCCTCCTCTGACTACACAGCAAAAACCCGCTCAAATCACAAAAAGAAGTACCAAGGCTGCTCTCAATCTTCAATGAATAAAACCCTAGAGTGAGAAATTAAAGTAAATGAAACTTACTAAATCATCGTCTTTCTTCTCCTCTTTCTTCTTCGACGGCGGTGCCTTCACCGGGGCATCGTTTTTGGGTGCACCTCCGCTGCCACTCGTCTTGTTCGTTTCCGGCGCCATAATTTTTTTAATTAATTAATTATTAGATTTGCAGAAGTGATGCGTAGAAGGAAGAACGAGAGAGGGACACTGTTAGCTTTCAGCTTCTGAGAGTATTCATGTTAGAGCGACTTGAATTAAATTAGTGAGTGATGTCAAAATGAGTACCCAAACTTACATTAATTTCACAATTAGGCTCTCAAATAAAATTGCAGTTGCTAAACCCGTCCTTGCATGCGCGGTTTGACCCGAACTCAGAGCCTGGGTCGGGTTGTGTTTCTGGTTAAATACAACAAGACTTGTTGGCTTGTTGCTCCAATTGGAATGGATTTTCAATTACTTGTTTGACCTGATGAAACCTGTTACACACCCAACAACGGAAACATTAAAGAAGAAAATATTGTTTTTTTAATAAAATTAATGATTTAATAACCCAGGATTTTTAGTCAATTCCCATTAGATAGTATATTTTTCAAGATATATCTTAAGCACGTCTAAATTTAATACTATAATTTCAATTATTTTCGCCATGATAGAAATTTTAGTATTTTTTTAATAATTTGTAATTTTTTTAACTTTCAATTTCAATTTCATATCAACATAAATTTACTTACATGATTTATAATTTTTAATGAATATTATTAGATAAGAAAGAAATAGCCAACTTTGAGAGAGATATAAATGGTTAACAAAAATATTAAGTCGTGTGAATGTTTAACCGTATCAGATTTTAAGGTTTATTAGCTCATAAATCATTTTGAATTGGAATAATCTATTTTTTTATAAAAAAAAAGTTGAATTGACATGATTTAGTCATTTTAATCCTAAATTGGTATTCAATTACATGTTTTTTTTTAAAGAAAAAATTGAATTGAAATACAAGGGATTGCAGTGCAAAGAGCCCATAAAATAGATGGTGCATTTAGTTTTTTAAAATTCAATTTCACTATCATACTTCATTTCACTTATTTTCTAGTTCATTTTTATGAGAAGCTTCATAGATTCTAGTAGAGAGAGAGGGAAATTCATTATTGATGATGATTTGGTCATTGAAATAATTGATTTTGCTGTCGACAAGTCTCCTTTCATGAAAGGAGTTTGACCCATGTGTTTTTATTCATTCCCTTTACAAAAAGAGGTAGATATAATCATGAAAATTATTTTGATTTCAGGTTGATTTTGATTTTTTAGCCTTTTAATTATTTTATATATTTATTTTATTTATTTATTTATATTTATAAAACAAATTTTTGAACCCAACCAAGTCCTAGGTAGCAAGTTTTACAGGTGATTTCCCAACATCCGGGATTTCTTTTTTGTTTGTTTGATGTTTTTTTATGTCCCTCATTTAAAAAATATAATTGAACTTTTTTATATTGTCGATGATTTATTTTTATATTTAACTCAAATCTAAAATAATGCAATTTCACTATTTATTGTTAATGATTTACCTTTGTTATCTCGACCCTACATGCCTATCATAGTTTTATTTTTTACTTTTAAAAAATATGCTCTCATAAAAAATATTAGGCAGTTTATTGTTGTATAATAAAATAAAAATAATAATTTATAGGATAAAACATTTAAAAAAAAATCCAAGTTCTTCCAAATGGATCATATATTTTTCCATGAAATCAATTTAAAAAAAAAAACATGTTACCAATACCTAAATATATTTATGTGCTAAAAATAAATTTTAGCTGACCTGAAGTAGATATCAGGTCTGGTTTCGTGTAAATTTTGCCAAGTAAATTGTGGCTTCGTAAGAAGTTGGGCCAAAGGCTTTTCGAAGACTATTATGGGCTTTATACTAAAAGGTGTCGACTGTGTTCTTCGTTTTTAACACAGCATCCAAGATTATTTTCAACTGCAAAGACCCTTCTCTACACATAACATCATTGTTTTTAAGATCAGGTGTTTGGGTTTCAAAAATTAAAACCTGTTTAGGAATGTTTTAAAAGTATTTTTGAAACAAAATTATTTTTTTATTTTAAATTAATTGTTTTTTTATATTTTTAAATCACAAGTCAAAAATAATTTAAAAAAAAAGTATTTTAATATATTTTTAAACAAAAAATAATTTTAAAAAAAATCTTGACAGCACTCTCAACTATAATCGGTGCATTTCAAGAGTTTAGGCAAATCTCCTACTTTATTTTAGCCATTTTCTCTCAATGTCCTAGTTATATCTCTACTGCTAATGTTTTAGTGCTTTCATGGACTACTTGCTGGCAAAAATCAATTTAATTTAATTAGCAGCTCGTCTTTCTATGAGAGCTCAAGATCCTAAAGTAGAATTTTCCTTAGAAATTAAAGTGAAAAACTGAATAACCCCTCTACCATTTTCGAATTGAAAATAAATTAAAATACTAAATTATAATCATTTTAAAGCGTATTCCTTATATTAATTTAATATATTCAAGAGAAACTCTTGTTGATTTAAAAATTAAACTCAATAAATTAAAAATAAATTAAACTCAATAAATTAAAAATATGAGCAAACCTTTTTAACACAAAACCATCTCAATTTCAGACCTATCCTCTCATTAGATTGATTGATTGAGGCAGGGTGGTAGACCCAATCAACTCCACAATTTCTCCTGCTTCGGGAGCTGACAGACGACATGACGTTTAGAAAGCTATGTTCTGGTACTTTATGGGGGATTGACGTGCCATGTCACCCTCCTCTTCAATGGTGGACTTTCCGGCCACTGATTAGTGTCAGAACACCAACATGCGGCGCTGTGTGGCTAAACAATATTTTAGCTCCTACAGATTTATACTTTCGTCTACATTGTTTACATTTGTGCAATTGTATCATCACACGGTAGGTCTTAAGAATAGGCTGCAAGGAAAACAATTATTGTGAATGCATAAATTTGATTTAAAAATCCTTTATAAAGACAAATTAGATATATTTTTAATCTTAATTTTCAAATATTACTCTATTAATTTCTCTATTATTAAAAAACTGATTATTCTAAGATTTTTAAAATGCTTTGATTACTATTGTAAGAAACTTGTGCTGTGAGAAATACAATTTTTCCCTCATTTAAATTTATATCAATTCTATGGTTCAGCTAATTGTTCCATTTTATAATTATAAAAATAATAATATATTTAATTATAAATCATATTACTATTGATAGTTTCATTTTATAAATATAAGAATGAGCTATATTGAATAAGTCTTATATATTATACATGAAACTCTCGGGAAGCAATTGGATGAGGAAGTTTAAACTATGGAAGCGAACTGTAAAGATTAAAACACTTCAGGGACTAAATAAGTAATTTACTAAATCATCAACATTCTTATTTTTGGACACCCTTGTAATGCGTGTTCAAATTTAAATTATTGATATTACCGCTATACAGTGGGCCATGAAACAGAGAATCAAAATCTGTCCACGTCTACTCTTCTTACCACGCGTCGAACGTCTGTGGTCCATACGTGGCTGCAGTCGATTAGTTGCTGAATCTGTTTGTCTCGATACGAACGGGACCGTAAAATTTAATGCTCGTCCACTTCTGTCTCTCTAACGAGTTCCTCTACGCGGCAATGCGCTCGCGTCAAACTCACCGCTTATTTTCTCGAAAGGAGATTCGTATTTAATTCAAAATAAATTATTTGTGTGCATAGTAAATAAAAATATATTACTTCGTCACCACAATGTTAATATTGTTCTACAGAACTTATAATTTGGTCTCTAGCTATCAGATATGGTTCTTAATTGGGTCCTCAAATAAATAATATTTATAATTGAATCCCATGAGCATAAGCATGGTATGCCCCCGATCTTTGTTGTTTGTTTATTTTGTTTTTTATTTTTCTAATACTTATTTTCTCAATATCAATTTTCTGAGAATAATCAATAATTGATTTTTTATTTTTCATACAGCTTAGAAATATATATTTTTCATTATTTTGAGTTTTATACTAATTTTAAAATCAGTATGAAAATCATCATTCTTGGAAAAAATAATTATTCTTCATGCAACCCTCACAAAAATAATGATTAAATGCCAATTTCCTTTTTGACAATTATAGAAGTTTTATAATAAATAATAAATGGTTTTTAAATATCATCTCTGACCATATATCACCATATGTAACAAAATGTTCTAAACAACAAGTTTTTTTTATTTTTTATTACAGTTTTCCTGTTTTTAGCAAGAAAAGTTAATTATTTTGTATTTATTCAAATTTTGTTCTCTTTGAAGGTTTTTTTTAAGGTTGTTTGGGTAACGTCAAATAGATGAGAGACCCAATTGAAATTTATTTTCTTTAGGGACTCAATCAAAAATAGGCTGATAGCTTGTAAACAAATGTGTTATTTTCTCATTCGTTTAACCTAGGTAGATGGAGAACTGAGCAGAAAGATTTGGAATTTATTTGCAACTATTGAAAAAAAAGAATTATTGCAATTAGCAAGTAAATGAAAATATAGTTTTTATTTAAAATAGAAATATATATTAAAAATACAAATGACAAGTAAACGATATAAAAAATATATATTTAAAATAACAATTTTATAATAAACTTCTATCATTTAAAAATAGAAATGACAAAGTAAATTTTCTTTTATTTCAATTATCTTAATTTTTTTCCAAAATAGTTCAGTAAATAAATAATATCTTAGAAATTGATATATATAGAGTCGATTTGGAAGTGTGGTTGATATTATTTTTTAATATAAATTTTATTTAGAAATATATTAAAATAATATTTTTTTAAAAATTATTTTGACATAAAGACATCAAAATGATTTGAAAACACACACAAAAAATAATTCAAAAAACAAAATAATAATATTTTAAAAAAAGTCTTAAAACATAGTGTGAAGCATGAACATAGTTATCAACTAGATTGGATTTACTTGAATTAGTTTTTTGGATTGAATGAAAAACTTTGGAAAGGATGTGCTCTAGTGATTAGACTCATATATTCATATATAAAAGCAATATTACAAAAACTACCGGCTTAATTTCCTGGTAATTAGTTAATTAATGAACAAGGCTTGGCCTTTCTAGAACAATTAAGACAAGAAGCAACACTCAGTTTAACTTCGTGAAGGAAGGGAGGGAGGGGAAAACTTAAGAAGAAGAGCTCGATCATGAGATGTATGTGCACATCTAACGCAGGAAATGTCGTCGAATTTAGGGCTATTTTTTGGAACAAGCTTCCACAGGAAGGCTGTGATCTCTAGGGTTCAAGCATATGTTGGTGGTATCTTTGGAACTCCTTGCTTCTGCAGCTCCACCAGCACGCTATCAGTAGCCGGAGCTTTCAGTCCAAGAGGCAGTGGCAGCCATGGCTTTGATAAAACATCTCCGATAACTGCATCTACACTCTCTTTTGACTGTATGTTGCAAATTAAAATATGTTGCCATGATCAATTAGATGAACAAGTTGATTAACGTATATATGTTGAAAGGAAGAGGGAGAGTACTCACCGGTTGAAAGTCAACGAGAGGGCTGGGGCCTGAATGTCCGGCGGTTTGGAGGCCAATGCCGGCGTCTACTTTGTACATGGCATAGGGCGGGATACCGGGGACAGGCGGTGCTGGAAATCTCTGCGATAGATATGTAGTTTATCCATAAGATATGTTGTATATGAATCGAAAGATGAAGATACAAACAGATTTAAAGAGTCCAAAAGGCTAGGAATGATTGCTTACAGTAGCCAGTGGCTGTGGAAAGCAAGGTGTTCCTGGGGTTATTCCATTCGGAACCTGCTCAAAAAAGTGATCGACAAGGCCAGATTAGAAAGAATTGAAGGCTATGGAATTGCTTTTCGTTTTTTTCGTTTTCTTTTGATTGGTTGAATTGAAAGAAGAAGGGAGTAACTGGGGCTTACCCTTACGTGAGGGTGGTGGTGCCAATATGAAGGATCTGGTGGTGGTGGTGGTGGTGGTGGTGGGTGCCATGTAGGTGGCGGCGGCAGCGGCCTCGGCGGTGAAGGTGAATGAGCTAGATGTTTAGGCCACATATGGGATTGGTCCATGGAAGGATGCCCCCATACATGTAACGGTCTAAAGTGGTGGTGCATGGGACGAGTTATGGGAGGGAACCCCATGGTGAGTGCATGCCATGCGCTAATGTCTCTCTTGCCACCTCCACCGGCTGCCGCGGCTCCATACATTTTCCGTCTTTGGCTCCAGCTTGCCGCCTCAGCCTCGCGCGCTTGCAAATGTTTCCGGTGTGATCGATATTTCTGCACAAATTAATTCCTTTAATCACATATATATATATATATATATCAAAATTAACCATCCAATACAACGGAATACACAGCTCCAAAACAATTTTTTATACATTCTTCGTTAAATATTATAGTTTCAATTCAAGCCCATTAATTTCCTTTGCTATAAGCGGAGTATATGCCACACCAAATTACGCAAAATCAAAGTAATTATAAAGTGATTGAAGCAATCAAATTTTCTACTGACTTGTTATGATTGAACATTTCTTATCTTGAAAGAAAACGCATCTCAAATAGAGTAAAGCCAGGAAGTCAAAATTTGCTAGCTAAATATAGGCATAAGCATGAGCATAACGAAGAAAAAGTAGTAGTTAGAGCAGAAGGAAGTTTTCAGTATGTACTTGAAGATGGCTAGCAATGTTATGGCGAGTGAGACAGTCAATTCCCATAAGTTCTAAAATCCTCGAAGGCACTGCCTTATCCACCCCTAGCTGCTCCACTGCTTGCACGAACCTCCTGTGCAGCTCTGGTGTCCAATCCACCTACACGCAGTTCAAGAAAATTACTCTCTCTTCATCATGATCATATCATAAAAAGAAAAAAATATGAGATCTAGCTCTTCTGATCCCATGGACAACTGATTGTCGTGATGATGACCACTTTGGCCCCATGAGAAGTTGGCATGGCCAGACAAAATCTAGAGCTTGATTTTTTTTGTTTCTTTTTAACGAATCGAAGAGACTCGAGAAAGGAAAAAACCGGATCGATTAAATAAAAGCTTCAGCCAAGTTAATTACCTTCACCTTCTTCCTCCCTTGATTACTGTTGTTCTTGGCATGAGCTGATGATTTTCTTCCCTTTTCACCATATTTGTCAGGCAGTACCGGATTAACAACCACGGACTCGTCCCTCTCACTCAAAATTTTCGAGTCCAAACCTGAACCCGAAAACCTATCTTCCTCATCTTTTCTATCATGAATATTATCCTCCACTTTCTCATTTGATACCGATGTGTTTACATCCGATTCCTCACCTCCGCTTCCACTAACAGAGAATTCAGCAAGGATTTCAGGATCCATCTCCAAATTTGGTAACACTTGTTCATCATCAATACTAACAAAAAGATCATCGAAATCGATGCTTTCGAGCAAGTTCCCATCGGAGAAGTCAGGGAACTCTCCATTGAAAATGGAAGAATAACTCTCCATATGTTCCTGGCTCTCATCTTTGGCTGATGCTGTGTTTCTCAAGGGTGATACAGCTAGCATTAATTCCAGATAAATAAGAACTCGATCAGAAATGACCCCCGAAAAAAAACTAACAAGCCCGCGCACACTATATAGATATCTCAAAAACCAAGATATACCATATATATGGTGCAACTATACGTACATAGACTTATATTTAATTATTGCATGGAAAAAAAGAATCAGAGGAGAGCTGCAACAGAAATATCGATCGGAGAAATGGGATCGATCGGTTTTCTTTGTTTCACCGGTGGCTCGGAGGGAGATGAAGAGGAAGGAGGCAATGAGTATAGTAGTTGACGTGTTAGTTAATGTGGTATATTTGTCGCCCTTTCTTGCAGTGTAAGTGGAGAGAGATTGGATCTCAGCCACAACTTGCTCTGAGATCTCTGGACAATCGTTTGTTTTTATGTCGTTGTTTGTTTGAGCATGGTAGCATAATAACGTAATATTTTTTGCCTTTTTCTGAAAATCTGTAAACTGCTCGTGATGAGCAAGCTGCTCTATGAATGTCTTATGAGAGAGAGAGGGGGAGAGAGAGAGAGAGGGTGTAACGTTGATGGCAACATATATGGGGTGGTATTATTGGCAAGTAAAGGTGCTGTGTGCCCTAATCAGTGGTGTCGTGAAAAAAAATAGGGATATATGGGGATTAGAGGACTAATTGACCTTTGTAGACTTCAGCCTCATTGGATATTACCATGTAGACTGTGATGACATGGCATGCAGCGTTTTGGGGGCTCTTTACGTGTTCTTTCAGTGCCTTTGACAAACACTAATGAAGCATTTCTAGGCTATCGGGCAAAATCGTTTTAGAAAAAAATTAAAAAAATATATTTTTATATTTTACCTTAAATTAAGAAGAATTGGTATTTTTAAATTATTTTTTATATATTAATATTAAAAATAATTTTTAAAAAATATATTATTTTAATATATTTTTAAATAAAAATCATTTTAAAATATAAGTTAAACCAAACCTACAAACAACGTGGACTGCGGACCCTGTAAAGTAGCTAGGAAGAAATGGCTCCATATATATGTCCCAACAGATACTGATAAAAAACTGATGTATATTACTCTTTCACACAAAATGCTTAGAATAATACAATAAATTGATCAAATGAGACTAAGGCTTAAATAGCCAGAACAAGAAACAACAGAAACAGCTAAAAATAAGTTCACGTCTTCAACACCCTGAAGATGTGGATCCTTGCTTAAGAATAGGTAAAACTAAAACAGAATATCAAAATGCTAACAACACTGTCCTAATAACTAGGACACTTATTAAAATTATTAAGACTAAGTCTAACAATTGCTCCCCTAAACTGAACATGCTTGAAGCAGTTTAGTTTATTTCTTCAGCTGAATTCACCCCAAGTGCAGCTCTGAATTTCTCGAACAGTTCCAGCCTTAGAGGCTTGGTCATAATATCAGCCAGCTGCTCATTTGTACCACAATGCTCTATGTCAATTACTTCATCCTTTGTAAGATTCCTCAGAAAATGGAATCTTACGTCAATATGCTTACTCCTACCATGAAGAACTGGATTCTTGGCAAGTTTTATTGTAGAAGAATTATCACACAGAACTTTGACACACTTCCTTTCAGTACCTCCAATCTGTTTAAGTATCTGTTGCAGCCAAATACATTGACATGCACAAGACGCAGCTGCCACAAACTCTGCTTCTGTAGTTGAGAGTGTCACCACCGACTGTTTCTTTGATGACCACGCCACTGCTCCTCCACTTAGCATGAAAACATATCCAGAAGTGCTTTTTCGATCATCCAAGTCCCCTACATAGTCACTATCTGTATAAGCTAGCATCTCATCTTCACATCCCTTTCTGTAGAATACACCAAGATCAGTAGTGGCTCTAATATATCTGAGAATTCTTTTGGCTGCCATCATGTGAGATTCCATAGGATTGGCCATGAAACGGCTTATCAGACACACACTATAAGCCAAGCCAGGCCTTGTGACTGTTATATACATTAAACTCCCCACTATTTGTTTGAACAAGGTTGCATCTGCCTTCTTGCCATCTTCTTGTTTTGTCAGTCTATTGCTTCCTGGAACCATGGGATTCTTAACACCATTACAATTTTCCAGCCCAAATCTTTTCAAGATTTCTTCTGCATACTTTTTCTGACCAATATGAATGCCTTTGGAACTTTGCCGAATTTCAACTCCCAGAAAATACTTCATTTCACCGAGATCAGTCATTTCGAATTCCTTTTTCATTGACTTTTTGAACTTGCTCACCATAATTGAATCATTGCTAGTAAAAATGAGATCATCGACGTATAAACTTACAATTAGAATTCTGTTCTTCTCTTCCTTCTTTATGAACAATGTGTGTTCATAGCTACTTTTCTCAAATCCCTCCTTAGCAAAATAACCTTCAATTCTGCTAAACCATGCTCTTGGTGCCTGTTTTAGGCCATAAAGTGCTTTCTTCAATTTATAAACTTTCTTCTCTTCCCCGTTAATCTCATAGCCTGGAGGTTGTGCAATGTATACATCTTCATTCAACTCACCATAAAGAAAAGCACTTTTGACATCAAGTTGAAAAAGTGTCCATCCATTCCTTGCTGCCAAAGCTATCACTGTGCGAATTGTGTCCCACCTAGCAACTGGGGCAAAAACTTCATTGTAGTCTACCCCCTTCTCTTGTGCATATCCTTTTGCCACAAGCCGAGCCTTGCATTTGTCCACCTCTCCATTTTCATTTAACTTGGTTTTATAAACCCACTTTACTCCAATTATTTTTGCTTGCTTTGGTGCATCAACAAGCTCCCAGGTCTCATTCTTTAAGATTGCACCAATCTCCATATCCATTGCATCCCTCCATTGTTTCATTTTTGCAGCTTCTTCATAATAAATAGGATCAGCAGAAACCATAAACAATGAAAAATTTTGTACCTCTTCTTCTGCTTCAAAGTTTTCCCCTCTTATGTAGTCTTGAAGATAGGCTGGAGCTCGAGTGACTCTTCTCTCGGGCAGAGTAGGTGCTGCAGCATTACTAGGGATGCTACCGTGAGATGTTGCAGCATCATTGGATTGACTGGATTCTCATTCTTCTAGTGATTCTTCAGTTTCATTTTCTTCATCACTGGAGGCATATATGTCTGCATCAACTTCTCCCCAATCAAGCATATCATTCTTGTCTTCTTCTGTTCTTCTCCAATCCCAGCTTTGCTCTTCTTCGAACACAACATCTTTACTAACTATCACCTTTTTTGTTATGGGATCAACCATCTTGTATCCTTTGGACTCTTCACTATACCCCAGCATCACACACTTTTGACTCCTGGCATCCAATTTCAGCTTCTGTGGATTTGATACATGGACATTTCCTATGCATCCGAACACTCGGAAATAATCAACATTAGGCTTGACTCCACTCCAACATTCTTCTGGTGTTTTATTCTTTACAGCAGAGGTTGGGCTTCGGTTGAGGATATGACATGTCCATTTCACAGCATCTGGCCAAAAACGAGCAGGCATTTGTTTCTCTTCTAGCAGACATCGTACCATGTTTAGAATGGTACGATTTTTGCGCTCCGCAACTCCGTTTTGTTGAGGAGTGTAAGCTGTTGTCAACTGTCTTTTAATGCCTTCAAATCTGCAAAATTCTGTGAATTCTTTGGAGGTGAACTCCCCTCCTCTATCTGTTCTTAACCCAGCAATAGATAGACCAGATTCTTTTTCCACAGCATTCTTAAAACTTTTGAATGTCATGAAGGTTTCACTTTTCTCATGCAGGAAATACACCCAAAGTTTTCTACTCATGTCATCAATGAAGGTCAACACATACCTTTTGTTGCCATGTGATTCCGGAGTGATAGGTCCGCAAAGGTCTGAGTGTATGAGCTGCAGCTGCTGTGTTGCTCTCCAATTGCTTTTCTTTGGAATAATTTCTCGGTGTTGTTTTCCTTTCATGCAGCTTGTACACACAGAGGTTGGCACTTGAAACTTTGGAAGTCCTTGGACAAGTTCCTTTTGTTGCAGTAAATTCAGACTTGTGAAGCTTAGGTGGCCATATCTCTTATGCCATAAATCACCGAGATCATTGCTGCTCACATTTAAACAGGTAGATGATGCATGCAGCACAATATTTGCCAATACTACGAACATCCTATTTGATGTCATCTGTGTATGCATAATTAAACCCCTTCTAGGATGATAAACTTTACACTCTCCATTTTGGATCAAAATAGCCAAATTTTTCTCTTGCAACTGGCCAATGCTCAACATATTATTTTTTAATTCAGGAACATAGTAAACTTCTGATATTATTTGGGTTATACCTTCTATTTCAAGTCTGATGTTGCCCTTCCCTTCTACTGGCATTCTGAGGTTGTTTCCAAGTTTCACCGAGTGACTGAATTCTTCATCTAGTTCCACAAACCATTGTTTGTTTCCTGTCATATGGTTAGAGCAACCAGAATCAAGAAACCATACTACCTCTCTCTTCGAATTGTGAAGTTCAACGTAAGACATCAAAAGGAGTTCTTCTTCTTCATCCAACTCAGCGTAATTAGCCCTTTTTTCCCAATCAGGACACTCATATTGAAAGTGTCCCAATTTATGGCATTTGAAACATTCAACCAGAGCCTTGTTGGATGTTTGTCTGCCTCGTCCTCTATCTCGTCCTCCTCTATACATGCTTCTGCCTCTTCCTCTGTTTGATCTCTCATCATATGCGACTTTCAACACCTGTTCCTCTATTTGCTGTCCTTGCATCCTTTGTTCATGGACAAGCAGACTTCCATGTAATTCATCAATACTCAGGACACTTAGATCATTTGACTCCTCTATTGAACAAACAACATAGTTAAATTTTGGAGTCAATGATCTAAGTATCTTACCCACCACTGTGCTTTGTTCCATCGCCTCACCATTTGTTTTCATTTTGTTAACCAAGGCTAGAGTTCGACCCAAGAAGCTGTCAATTTTCTCTCCTTCTTTCATGGCTAGTAACTCGAATTCCTTCCTCAAAGCTTGAAGTTGTGCTCTTCTAACCTTTGTGGACCCTTGATATTTCTGCTTCATTGAGTCCCAAATAGCTTTTGATGTTCTCTTGTCGAGAATTGTCTCCAAAATCTCCCTGTCAATTGCTTGAAACAAGAAATTTTTAACTTTCAAGTCTTTGAGTTTGATCTCCTCTACACTCTTCCTCTGTGCCTCACTTGCTGCTGCATTTCCAACAGCCAGTGTTGGAATCCCTTCGTCCACAAGATTCCACATCTCCTTGCTCCTAAGGAAATTCTCCATTGTCATTGCCCAGAAATCGTAATGGCCATCAAATCTCGGAATGGAAGGCTGCACGAATTTGTCTGCGGTTGACATCTCGATTTTCTCCTCTTTTTTTTTTCTTCACACACTCTGTGTTGATTTGCACTCTCACCGTGTTGATTTTCACTCTCACCCTCACACACTCTGTGTTGATTTTCACTCTCACCCTTTTTGTTTTGTTTTCTCACACACTGTGTTTGATTTTCACTCTCACACACTTTCACTCACACTTGTGTTTGCTCTTACTGTCACACACACTCACACACTTTCACTCACACTCGTGTTTGATCTCACTGTCACACACTCTATACTTGCTCACACCCCCACACAATCAGATCCCCTTTTTGGCTCTGATACCAAATGATAAAAAACTGATGTATATTACTCTTTCACACAAAATGTTTAGAATAATACAATAAATTGATCAAATGAGACTAAGGCTTAAATAGCCAGAACAAGAAACAACAGAAACAGCTAAAAATAAGTTCACGTCTTCAACACCCTGAAGATGTGGATCCTTGCTTAAGAATAGGTAAAACTAAAACAGAATATCAAAATGCTAACAACACTGTCCTAATAACTAGGACACTTATTAAAATTATTAAGACTAAGTCTAACAGATACGCCAATTGATTTGCCGTGGAGACGAGTACTGTGGATGGATGACAAAATATAAAACCAAGTTGTAAACTATTTAACCACTGAAGAAGAAAATCCTAATCATTTCTTTTGATTTCCATGGTACGTATATATTTCTTGAATACAATATTCAATTCTCTTTTTTTTAATAATAATAATAATTCATAAACTCTTAAAACTTTTATTTTTTTTCTTGGTTGAACAGAAACCCGATGGGTTTAGTACCACGGGCATGAGCTCTTCTAGCTTGCCCTGTTTGGTAGTGCGGTTATGGTTATATTTTTAAAGTGATTTTTTATTTAAAAATGCATCAAAATAATATATTTTAAATTATTTTTGACATAAACACATGAAAATAATCTAAAAAAATAAAAAAAGTTTAATCTAAAATAAAAAAATAAAAACAAAATTCTTTTTTTTAAAAAAAACACTTTTAAAAAACAGTGTTAAACACCTTAATCCAAATTCTGGTAGGAGGGGTGAGTGTATTCTATGTTGGGTCAATTTGGTGATTTGCTAATTTAAAACCTTTACGAGGCTGAGTTTTATGTCAAATTGTGAAGATTTGGCTAATACTTTGTTTATTTCTGCTTTTTTAAATATTTTTGAAAAAAAATAAAATTTATTTTCTGTTTCAAATTAAAAAAAAAATAGTGTTTTTAGATCATTTTGATATTTTGATGTCAAAAATAATTTTTAAAATATATAATATCTTAATTAATACATTTCCAATCAAAAACTAATTTAAAAAACAATTATTACCATACTCTCAAATAACCTCTAAACCTAGTTGTACAAACAAATCCATTTGCAACTTGCTTTGCTTATAAAAAAATTCATAACATAATTTTAATTGACTCAAGCTGCCCTACTCCGACTTGCCCAGCTTATAACATGAAATTGAGCCGGGTTATTGAAATAGTCAAACTCGCGATAACAAATGATTTTAAACAGTAAAAGTCAATCACAATTAAATGAGAATTTACTTTTAACAAATTATATAAATAGCTTAACATATATATTTAAACACCAGTTGGACAGATTTAAGTACAAGGGGGGATGAGAAATAGATTCACCTTCAAACGTGTCGCACTGTATAATATTTTCTTAAAATAATTTTTATTTAAAAATAAATTAAAATAATTTTTATTTTTAACATCAATATATTAAAATCATAAATAAAATAAAAACATTTATGAACACACTGAAAAGCATAGAAAAACATCGCACTGATGGAGAAGTTTCCATCACATCACAACGACCCAAAAACCACGAGTATCTAACTTATTAAATAAAAAAATTATTTCAACAACATAAATCAACCTAATATATATAGCGCAAATGCATTAAATACAAGCTCCTAAACTCTTTTTTTTTCTTTTTCTTTTTCTTTTTTTCATTGGGGGGGTTACAGGGAGAGGACAGCCAGGTGTCATTATCTATCACATGGTGTTTTTGGTGTCTCTTGTCACCATAGAATTCAGGCTGAGCAGTCAATGTTGGATGGTGCCAGGTGTTCGATAAAATGCGTTGAGCCATGAGAAATCAAGAGCTGCCATCTTTGTTATGCTTTTGGCGAGGAGGAGAGCTGCTATCTTTGTGTGGTGTGATTTAACTGAAAGCTTGAATATACCATCAATGGCGATCGGATTGATTGTCTGAAACATGTCTAGTTGATATCGTGCATTCATTTCCTTGTCATTTAAGCTTTGTTTAAAAACAAAATCAATGAAATACAAACATTAATTCGTGTGGCTGAAAGTCCAAAATCAAGTTTTGACTTTTTTTCTTTCTAGATGTTGAATTTTTTTTATACGAGTAAACTTCACTCTCTAGATACGCTTTGCGGTCCTAGAAAAACTAGTAAAACTTCGGTTTTTTCAGTCTTTTAAAAATACACATGTCCTAATTCGAACTCAAGATATACAATTCAAAACTCAAATTCTTTGCCACCACGTCACGTCCCTTGAGATCTAGACATCGATTTTACTAATAGAGTAATCCAAATGTTCATTTTTTGCGGTAAAATAGGAGATTTTGGATCATTTGTTGTTCTATCTTTCTAATACTTGGCAATTGTAGGCAGAAATCTTACAACGACGGGGGAGTTTCGGGGTGCATCCTTCAAATTCTAGATTTATTGATGTATGAACATAATAAAGAAATAAGTGTTTTTGGTAAAACAAATATTATAAATACTGGTACACTACAGAGGACCAATACGCATAGTATATGTAGAAAAATTGTATTAAACCCTAACAAAGTTTCATAAATAGTCTACATCGTGGGTCATGTTATGAATTGGATAAGATCGTAGAATTAATTTTTGATTTCACAAATGTCTTTGACCTCTTCTTCGTGTCCAGTTGTACAATCACTACCCGTGAAGCTCGCTAACCCTACACCTCACCACCTCCACAATAAATACCCAATAAGAATATGCCTCCACCGTCTTCAAGCAACGAGAAAATATTCCAAGATGAAGCAAAAGAATCTTTGACAACGCAGTGAAAGTATGAAAATAACTGTTAAAATAGTGTAAGATTATAAGCTTTTTAGACAAAGCTTCATGAGAATTACGATTCCAGCCACGATGAATTAATCTAAATACATTTCTACGATTATAAATAAAAATAAAAATAAAATTATTTTTAAGAAAAAGCCAATTGAGTTTGACCATTTTTTTTCAAAAATAATATCCCGGTTGAAAATTAAAGAAAAATTTGAGGAGCTCGATCTAATAAAAATAATTATACTTTATAAAAAGTACAATAATATAAAAAAGGTACTGACTATAAGTTAACCCTTTGATGTGGGGCGAAGTTGGACCGACCTAGATAGCTTGATTTTTTTTATAAATAAACAAATTTACAGTAATTTGCCCATCACAAAAATTAAATACGATTATTTGTATTGTTCCCATCGTATTATTAAAACTTGCTAAACCTAAGTTTTATCTCATTCTAAATCCGAAAACAAAATTGGTCTCCAAATTAACCTATTATCCACTGAAACATGCCCAAAAAACCTAATTAAATATCTTTGAGTTATTTTTCCATTAAAAATGAGTTAAGAAAATCCATATCCCCAACAAAAATGAAAACATTTATCAAAATATGGATATTTAATGCATCTTTTGTATTCTCAAGAGATATTCAACCTTAATTCTTCATTGCTTTTGGTTTTTCGAAATGAACATATACTATAAATTAAATTATATTTCATGACAAGTTCATATAATTTTATTTATGATTTGCGCTTGATAGTGTCGACAAGATCTAGTCTGATAATTTTGTTACATCTGCTGATGGTTCTCAAAATTGTTCCAGGAAAATGTTGTTGTAGTTCATTAAAGACATATAATAATTTATTTATATATATATATATATATATATATATATATATATATATAATTTAAGGAGTATTTTGGCTCGAAAGGTAATTTGAAAAGAAAAAATATAAATATATAAAAAAAAAATGAGAACGACAGCAGGATCATAGTCATTCTCTACCTCAAGAAGATTTGCTGGGATTTTTTTTACCAAGTAACATGTACAATAAATACCCTATGGTATGCATCAACAAGAAGATGCCTAGAAAAGGCTTGAATAATTAAATAATTCCGTAAAATAACAAGAAAATGACATTTTTTAAAACAAAAAAAAACAACAAGAGATTCCACAAATGGCCGATAGTGATATACATTAGATAACGTCGAATTTTCTTTTTGTCAGAACGCTGAAAGTGATTGCTCGCAAAAATAATTCAATTATTTGAAGAAAATGAGTGGCCACATTTATAAGATATTCTCTAAAGTCGGTCGGTCCACGTCAATGTAATCTCACTCTCATTCTCCAAGAATTAATTTGTCACTATCATCGTATAAAAGGAATTGATTCTCCATGACCAAAAGCTTTAATTTACTCTATATTGTAATTTTATTGTTACCCTTTTTTCCTGGCAATTCAAGGCTTTCAGCCTTAACCATTTCTTCTCCTGGATTTTTATAGAAACAAGATTAGTTATTTTAAATTTTTTATTACCATTTCCCAGCCAAATACGTTTTTATTACGATATTGCCATAAAATGGCCACTTGGAAAAGCAGAACTAAAATTTAAAATGTATTTCTTCTTTCCTGGACATTCAAAAGGTGAACGCCACTAAACTAAATATTCAATAGTTGGACCCATAACCATGGAGCAAATCGTCTAATTATGAACTTGGAATCTATGTATCTTGCCAATGTCAAAGTAAACTGTACGTGGTTCAATCATGTTTAGCTAGATTGATACATCGGAGGGAGACTTAGATATATATAATCTGTCAGAATTTCTTTTTTATTTTTTAAACAGTATTAAATTAACTTTTAAGTCGTTTTCGATAGTTTTACGTACTTACATCAAGAATTAAAAACTAACTATAATATATATATATATATATATATATATATATATTATTTTTATTATATAAACATTATTCATACAGCTAAAAAAGGACATTGATTTGTTGATAAATTAAGGTCATATATCATATATATATATATATATATATATATATATATATGTTACAGGATGGGGTCCCAGAAATAACAATAATTGATGTAGCTTGTTGTAATTAGGAATCCAACTTTCTCTATCAACGTGTCTCTTTCCGATAGAGGTCCCCCACCTTTCTATCAAACACTCTAAAAGAATCCAAAACCCTAGTCCTGTCTGAGGTCCCCTTCCCTTCCCTTCCCTTCCCGGCCCGGCTAGTCAGTAAATTTTCCCTCCGTTCTGATTTTCCCAGTCAGTAATTATGATACAGCTCAGAAGAATCTTTGTTTTCTTGATCCATGCAACTGGTTTGGTGTTCTACGACCTGTCATTGGTTCGAACTGGGAAGCGCTGTCAGCTTATGACTTCCGCACCCCGACCTCTTCTAAATCTAAGTCAGTGAAAAATTCTTTTTTTTCTTTTGTTAAAATAATATTATTTTAAGATTTTTTAATAAATAAATAAAAATTATGTCCATTCACAAAACCTGTTTCAAGAATACCTGTACGATGAAAATGAAAGAAGAATAGCTATACAAAATTATCTCGATCCACAAATACCTGTTAGAGGATACCTTGGTGAAACAAAACTTTTTTTTTTAATATTTTAATTTATTTTCATGTGTTAATATTAAAAATAATTTTTAAAAAATATTATTTTAATATAATTCTAAAAGAAAATCAATTTTAATAATAAATTAAATGATAATTCCCTACATTTAATTTTTTCCCCGAATGGTACGGATTTTTACTGAAGTGTAAAAACAAATTGAACTCAGGATGGTAAGATCTGTAATTTATTTCAACAGTTTCGAACACAGAAGCATCTGTGGTACACTAGATGTCGGGAAAATCTAAAAGGGATCTCGGGACGTGATTCTGGAGACTTTTTTAATTGAATTGAATAAAATATTATTTTAGTGAAATCGGTTGAAATTATTAGAATTTCAGTTATACGTAAAGTCAACCAAATCAATATCAATAAATTTATTTATTTATTTATTTATTGGTTTTTCCAAAACAAACAATAATATTTTAATAAAAACTCAACTGATAAATCGCCAGCTCATCTATACTTTTCCGAGTCGGTGTTTGGAGTGGCGACTCTTTATTAAGTGTAGCCCTCGTGGCCAGTTGTGTGGGGTATGTTCGTGTGTCTCTGTGCTGTGATGGCATCGATAGACTATGAATATTGACAAGACATCTGACATATCTGCTATTGACATGTCCTTCGTGGTATGCCAATCAGACATTTATATCACTATTTATTACCTAGAATGTATTAAAATATATTTTAATATTGCGATTATTTTTAAAATATTTTATGTGTTGAAATACATTAAAATAGTTTTTTATATTTTTTATTCTTGATATCAAATCATTAAAACAGTAAATGTGTTCTAAATCCATATTTATTAAAAACAAATTTTATGACCCTGGTATATTGATGTTAAGAATAAAATTATATCTTAATATATTTGTAAGACCATAATACATTATGGTTAACATCAAAATAATATTTTTTTTATTTTTTTAAAAAATATTTTGACATCAGCACATCAAAATGATCTAAAAACACCAATTTTTTTAATTTAAAATAAAAAATAAAAATAATTTTTTTTTATAAGCACTCCCAAACATCCAAATAAATATATATATATATATATATATATATATATATATATATATGTGTGTGTGTGTGTGTGTGTGTGTGTGTGTGTGTGTGTGTGTTGCTTTGCTATTAAAGCTATAATAAATGACTGTAATTATTATCACATCAATCATCAAAGTATTTTCTTTGTACTACCATCATTTTGCTATTATTAACGATAAATTGAATAGTTTATTTTAAAGAAAAACATATTTTTTATAAAGCAAATAAGTGATGATTGTTAATGCACTATACACTCAAATATATACTTGAATATATATATATATATATATATATATATATATATATATATATATATATATATATGTGTGTGTGTGTGTGTTTGCTTTGCTATTAAAGCTGTAATAAATGACTGTAATTATTATCACATCAATCATCAATTTATTAACGATAAATTAATAGATTATTTTAAAAAAAACATATTTTTTATAAAGAAAATAAGTTAATGCACTATACCGAACATCTATGCTTTAATTAATTAATTAACTAAAGAAAATCATGAACATATACAATAAATATAAATGAATGAATCAACAAGTTTAATTACCGAGGCCAATAACACAGAGCATGTCATACGTGTGATTGTTTTGCATTGACAGCTATAAATGGATATGATATTTTGAAGAACATGCAATCGGCTTCAATAGGTACGTGTGGAGAAGAGCTACTTGTCATTCACTGAGATCTTTCGAATCCAAGAGTTTTGTGGTAGAGAGCATTTTGTCTGAACGTGAGATTTACGCGTGTGGACATTCGTCAAGCATGCATACACACACGCGCGGCTTGTGTATGTATACATGTATAAATATACGTATAATATATGTATGTATGTATACAATGACATACTTCTCGACTTGTCTTCTTGCTGGGATACGGATGCCATTTTAATTTAGAGTTGTCCATGCAATGATTCTTTCCCTTTCGAGTGGAAATTAGACCACCTAAATTCCGTGGGATTCGCTGTGAATGATTTTGCAACTCATCATTGTAAGGATATACCGTGTGGGAGTGTAGTTTTTTTTTTTATATAAACCACGCGGTGTCTTAGGCGCTGGTCCAGATTAATCCATGTTCGCACCGGGTGGATTCCGAAGAGGTGAAAGTGCTCCCCAAATCCCTTTTTTTTATTTATTTGTTATGGAATCGTTTTATTAGTTTAATATTAAAAATATTTTTTAAAAAATAATAAAAAATATTAGATTAATATATTTATAAAAAAGCTACTATTATCACAAAGAACATCTAGTAATTTCTTCTTCTTCTTTTTGGTTTTTATTTATATAGTTAGAATTCTCATTAAATGAAAGTTCTAGATTCAAAACTAAAAATTTAGATAAGTTAACCGATAAAAGATATTTTGTCCACATCACCCCATTCTTTTAAATTCAAACTTTGAATTGTAAGAAGTTGGATTTTAAAATGTTGATTAATACTGCTTACCTATTTATACCATAAAGATAGATTTAGATAATACATAAATGGAATTAAATCAAAATAAATGATTAAAAAAATAAAATTACTTCATGAAAAAAATACAATTTTTGTTTTTGTTTAAAATAGCAGGACGATGCCTTGGTACAATTAATACTAATAATATGTAGTATGGCACAGACAAATTACAAAGAAAAAAGATATGTGGACCAATCCATAGATCATCCACTTGTGTCATATCGATTATTTTATTATTAAAAAAACATTGATGTTGAACCAAATATGTTTTGATAAAGTCAATTGGCTCACAATTCAACCCGTCAAGTCAATTACGTTTGATGTGATCAATATTTTTTAATCTCTAAGGTTTGAATCAAATTATAACCTCATCCTTGTTGTTTGAAAACCTATAACTTATTCTCTTTATTCCGGTTTGGGATATACCGTTTGGGAGTGTAGTTAAATCAAGACATGTAAAAATTTATTTATTTTTATTTGTTACGGAATCGTTTTATGAGGTTAATATTAAAAATATTTTTAAAAAATAAAAAATGCATTGATTTAGTATATTTATATATAAAAAAGCTACTATTATCACAAAGAACATCCAATAATTTCTTCTTCTTCTTCTTTTTGGTTTTTATTTATATAGTTAGAATTCTCATTAAATGAAAGTTCTAGATTCAAAACTAAAAATTTAGATAAGTTAACCGATAAAAGATATTTTGTCCACATCACCCCATTCTTTTAAATTCAAACTTTGAATTGTAAGAAGTTGGATTTTAAAATGTTGATTAATACTGCTTACCTATTTATACCATAAAGATAGATTTAGATAATACATAAATGGAATTAAATCAAAATAAATGATTAAAAAAATAAAATTACTTCATGAAAAAAATACAATTTTTGTTTTTGTTTAAAATAGCAGGACGATGCCTTGGTACAATTAATACTAATAATATGTAGTATGGCACAGACAAATTACAAAGAAAAAAGATATGTGGACCAATCCATAGATCATCCACTTGTGTCATATCGATTATTTTATTATTAAAAAAACATTGATGTTGAACCAAATATGTTTTGATAAAGTCAATTGGCTCACAATTCAACCCGTCAAGTCAATTACGTTTGATGTGATCAATATTTTTTAATCTCTAAGGTTTGAATCAAATTATAACCTCATCCTTGTTGTTTGAAAACCTATAACTTATTCTCTTTATTCCGGTTTGGGATATACCGTTTGGGAGTGTAGTTAAATCAAGACATGTAAAAATTTATTTATTTTTATTTGTTACGGAATCGTTTTATGAGGTTAATATTAAAAATATTTTTAAAAAATAAAAAATGCATTGATTTAGTATATTTATATATAAAAAAGCTACTATTATCACAAAGAACATCCAATAATTTCTTCTTCTTCTTCTTTTTGGTTTTTATTTATAAAGTTAGAATTCTCATTAAATGAAAGTTCTAGATTCAAAACTAAAAATTTAGATAAGTTAACCGATAAAAGATATTTTGTCCACATCACCCCATTCTTTTAAATTCAAACTTTGAATTGTAAGAAGTTGGATTTTAAAATGTTGATTAATACTGCTTACCTATTTATACCATAAAGATAGATTTAGATAATACATAAATGGAATTAAATCAAAATAAATGATTAAAAAAATAAAATTACTTCATGAAAAAATACAATTTTTGTTTTTGTTTAAAATAGCAGGACGATGCCTTGGTACAATTAATACTAATAATATGTAGTATGGCACAGACAAATTACAAAGAAAAAAGATATGTGGACCAATCCATAGATCATCCACTTGTGTCATATCGATTATTTTATTATTAAAAAAACATTGATGTTGAACCAAATATGTTTTGATAAAGTCAATTGGCTCACAATTCAACCCGTCAAGTCAATTACGTTTGATGTGATCAATATTTTTTAATCTCTAAGGTTTGAATCAAATTATAACCTCATCCTTGTTGTTTGAAAACCTATAACTTATTCTCTTTATTCCGGTTTGGGATATACCGTTTGGGAGTGTAGTTAAATCAAGACATGTAAAAATTTATTTATTTTTATTTGTTACGGAATCGTTTTATGAGGTTAATATTAAAAATATTTTTAAAAAATAAAAAATGCATTGATTTAGTATATTTATATATAAAAAAACTACTATTATCAAAAAGACCATCCAATAATTTCTTCTTCTTCTTCTTTTTGGTTTTTATTTATAAAGTTAGAATTCTCATTAAATGAAAGCTCTAGATTTAGATAAGTTATCCGATAAAGATATTTTGTCCACATCACACCATTCTTTTAAATTCAAACTTTGAATTGTAAGAAGTTGGATTTATAAATGTTGATTAATACTGCTTAGCTATTTATACCATAAAGATAGATTTAGATAATATATACATGGAATTAAATCATAATAAATGATTAAAAAAATAAAATTATTTCATGAAAAAATAAAATTTTATTTGTTTAACGTAGCAGGACGATGCCTTCGTACAACCAATGCTAATGGTATATAGGAATGGCACAAACAAATTACAAAGAGAAAAAAATGTGGATCAATCCATAGATCATCGAGTTGTCTCCTATGAGTATTTTCTTTTCAAAACAATATTATTTTACTATTAAAAATAATAATTGATGTTGACCCAAACATGTTTTGACAAAGTCAATTGGTTCACGATTCAACTCATCAAGTCAATCTTGTTTAATATGGCCAATGTTTTTTTGTTTGAATTGAAACTTAACACGACAAATCTAGATCGTTGTTTTAGACTAAACTAAGTTTGACAACTATAATTTTTTATTTCCCTGTTATTTCCAAATTAACAATCATTTTGAAGAAAAGATGGAGTGATAATTATTTTTAATCTCTAAGATTTGAATATAATTATAACCTCGTCCTTGTTGTTTGAAAACTTATGGCATTATCTCTTTATTCCGGTTTACAATTTTTTTGTTAAAAGTTACAATATTTAATGTTTTCATATAAATCCCAACAAGTACCATTTGAAAAAATAAATATTAAGAGAGAAACCAACATAGTGGAGATTCACAAAGACATCAAAATGTCTTGACTGAACAATGGTTAATAAGAGTTAAGGAGGCAATAAGCTCTTGGTTAGTAAACACGAAGAACTAAGTTATAATTGTCTTCGAAACTGAGGAACTAAATAATAATTTACTCAAAATGGTTTGGGGGAGGTAAACGACATGTCAACCATGTTTCCCATGGCACTTGCGAAATAGAAAAGCCCACCATCAAACATCACTTATCTCTGGGCTTTACAAACCTGAAATTGAACCCATTATAAGCCCACATGCTCTTGTACCTGTTTGTTTAATTCAAAGAAACCACTTCACTTAGCCTTCAAACCTTAGGCTAGCCTAATTATATATATACTAGCCACATTGCACGCGCGTTGCTGCGAGCATGCTTATGCATATAATTTCATATTATTAAATCCACAACGATAAACTTATATTATATAATTAACAAAAAGTTATAGATCAGGAAACAAACAAGAGTAAATCCTAAGTTGGAGTTTGTTGCGCAAGAGCAAATCACTTTTTTGGGAATCTAACCTCTGTGTTATAGAACATCACGAAAGAGCGCAAACGATACTACTTTCGGATCATTGCAAATGATAAAGCATAAGCATTGGAGAACCATCCAGCACACCCAAATTACAAAACCCAAGCAATTCCAACCCAATCAAACTAATTGCTCAGCACCCACCACACAAAAACAACAAACTCAACCAATATCAACCCAATTACCCAGCACTCAGCACACACAAACCACAAAACCCAAGCAATTTCAATTCAATCAAACCAATTACCCAACACCCACCACACAAAAACAACAAACTCAACCAATATCAATCCAATTAAACCAATTACCCAACACCCAGCACACACAAATCACAAAAATCAAGCAATTCCAACCCAATCAAACCAATTGCCCAGCACCCACCACACAAAAATAACAAACCTAATCAATATCAACCCAATTAAATCAATTACCCAGCATACACAAATAACAAAACTCAAGCAATTTCAACCCAATCAAACCAATTGCCTAGCACCCACCACACAAAAACAACAAACTCAACCAATACCAACCCAATTACCCATCACCCAGCACACCAAAATCATAAAAACCAAGCAATTCCGACCCAATCAAACCAATTGCCCAGCACCCACCACACAAAAACAACAAACCTAACCAATATCAACCCAATTAAATCAATTACCCAGCACCCAACACACCAAAATTACAAAACCAATTGCCCAGCACCCACCACACAAAAACAACAAACCTAACCAATATCAACCCAATTAAATCAATTACCCAGCACCCAACACACCAAAATTACAAAACCCAAGCAATTCTGACCCAATCAAACCAATTGCCTAGCACCCACTACATAAAAACAACAAACCCAAGCAATACCAACCCAATTAAACCAATTACCCAGCACCTAGCACACCAAAATCATAAAACCCAAGCAATTCCAATCCAATCAAACCAATTGCCCAGCACCCACCACACAAAAACAACAAACCCAACCAATATCAACCCAATTAAACCAATTATCCAAAACCCAACACACACAAACCACAAAACCGAAAGAAAAGAAGCAAAACAAAAGCAAATAAGCTGAAATAATGTTGATCGACCCATACAAACCACATCAAGCGAACCCAAAATCCACACAAAACAGTGGCCAAAAAATACCTTCGAGGCACCAACCGAACGTCCACGTTGCTTGGTCCAGCCGTCCACGTGGTGTTATTGCAGCTGAAGGTCTAGTCTTTGCAGAGAAGGGACTTGTCGGCAGCAACAAGGAATGGTGTTGGGTGCAGTGTCGTTAGGTAGTAACTAGTCCAGTTACAAGTCTAATAATAAATTAAATGGGATTCGGGTTGAGTTAATTGGGTCTCGGTTATTTAATTTGGCAGATTAATGTTGAGTCATGGTTACGTGTCCAGTTAAGAATTAGTCAATAAGTTCATGGCTGGAAATCAGCTAAGTATTTGAGTTGGGATACTGGGGTCCTAGGAACCCGGTAGTTTGTTATTCTTTTTTAGTATTTATTATCTGGAGTCTTATTAAAATGTACTGAACAATTTTTATCAATTAAATTCAAAGGAGGTTTTGGATTCCTCGAAAATCCACATTTTATTTCTTCAAATTGCTAGTAACGTGACACCAACCGAACCTGCGAAGCCTGCCAGGAAAACCACTACACGCCGGCACTAAACGAATCGAAAACAGGCCAGAAAACCCCATCTCTTTTGCCCGAACTGACCTGAGAAAAAAACAACCCTTCGGCTCGCCCCCTCTGCCCCAAAACACACCCAATACACACACAGTTTACACAAACTTTAAAAACCAAATACGCCCCCACACCAAATAAAATCAAACAGGTTCATTAAGGGTATAATAGTCTGTGCACTATAACAATCCACAGTGCATTACCTCACAGTCTACAGTGTCTGAAACAGTAAAACATCAACAACATATATATATATCACTTGATATTAAGTTAATCTAGAATTAGACTACTATTTTTATTTTTGATTTGTTTTTCATTAGATTATTTCAGTCTTATAACTCGAGTCATGAATTAGGGTGGTTAACTTGGGTTGATTCAAGTAGTTTTTCATGTTTTTTTTATAAAAAAAATCTTATATATTAGGTTGATCTAGAATTGAGTTTCACAATTTGTTTCAATTTTTTATACAATTTTACGGTCTCATAACTCAAGTTTGACGAGTTCATTTAGTTTGACTCAACTTATATTTCTAATTGAATTTTGTTTTCAATTTCATACAATAATTAATATTGGGTTCGTTGATAATTGAGCTTAATAATTATTATTTTTATTTGTTTTTTTATATAGTTATCTAAATCTTATGACTTTAGTTTGAGATTGACATATTAACTTGAATTGATCCAAGTAAATCCGAGTCGATTGGAGTAAATCAATGTAAATCTAATACATTATGGTCTCAATATTTTTTTTAAAAAAAGATATGGTATTAATACATTTAATTGTTTTAAAGCTAGTAAGATAACTACATCACACCATACAATCTCTACGTAACCTTTTTTTTTTCCAGCTAGAAAACATATCAATAACAATTGATTTCTGTTTTTCATTCATCAAAAAATTTCATCCAACCCACGTTGGATCACGAGTCATTAATTATATAGGCTAAAAGCAAACCATCTCACGAGGATTCATGAAAATTCTACTTCTTTTTTTTATATATATAAACAATGGACCGGTCAAGTTTATTCTTAATATTTTTTTATTTATTTAAAGAACATTTTTTTTAGATTATAGTACAGGTTAACCTGTTGATTATCCGATCCACGAGCCGAACACGAGGTCGATTCTCACAGCTATATTTAAACCTATTACCTTACTCGGATGAGAATTCATTTTCGGAAAATATTGTTCAAGTTTCATTTTGAAAACGACAGACGGAGTCCTCCAACCCTAGTTGCAAAGGGAGTGGTGAACAGGAAGAAACTACAATGAAGATCCCGTAAACACAATGCCCAGATTACCCCTCACATTACGCACCTAAAAACCATAACCAAGGCGAAATATCACAATTCCACACATGGTAATTCAGTCAATATACGAAAACCACCCGGGAAGGTAGTTATATTCCAGGAGTTCCGCTTTCTCAGTAGGTTCAGGCATCTCTTCATAGTCACTCCGAAACTGAAACACATATCGAGTATAACTGCTCCCTGTTGGACGATCTACGTGAATTGGAATTCAAGAACACGAGAGAAAGACAATGGGAGATTGCAAGCCATTAGGGTTTTTGTTAGGGCTTCCCTTTGCATTGCTTGCGCTAGTTTTGTCTATTGTTGGAACAGTGATATGGCTCGTTGGGTGAGCCCATTCATTTTATCTTCTTCTTTCTTCTTTCTTGATTACGATTTCAAGAACTTGATTCCATTCCTGTTCATGAACCCTACGTGCTTGCACTCTGTCAAGAAAAATATAATGTGTTGGTGTTAATTTTCTGGAAAAAAAAGCAGGTGGTTTTGACTTAAGATTGATTTGAAGAAAACCCAGATGATAATATCTTTTTTTATGGTAAATAACTTTCATTTTCGTGTGTGCGATTGACATTTTTTTGATGGAATGTAGGACAATATTGAGTTGCCTGTGCCCATGTTGTGTATGCTGTGCAGCTCTGGCCAATTTTGCAGTGGATATGGTGCGGCTTCCTGTTAGGATACTGAGATGGTTCATCGATGAAATCCCTTGTTAATGCTTCTGCTGCTGCTGCTGATCTCTATTTTCTCTGCTTGCTAATTGCATTTTCCCTCCTCCATAAGAACCTTTTGTATTCTTTTTTAATGCCCAGATCAACTCTGTAATTCCTCTAACTGTCTGCTATCCTGTTTATGATCATTTCGAACTTTGGAATATAATACTTTACAGATAAATAATGATAAGAAAACCTTTTGTAATTCAAGATTTCATTCTTCCTGATGTGGGTTTACTGGGTTTCCCCCCCCTGAATTATATGATTTGTGGTTCATTGAAGCTTATACTCTCATTTTAGTGGGGGAAAAGAAAGTTTTATTGTACTGTTGTGTTACTGTTTGTGCTGGCACGAAATTCCTTAAAAAGATTTATACAGATTTTGCTATTTTAAATTGATTTTTTTATAAATGTTAATGACACGTATTCAATCCACTTTCATTAATAAATTCAAAAGTTTCTGGTGCTAGAAAGTATATTTTTGAAAAATAAAAAATAAGTCTGAATTATCTCTTTCCTTCCCGTTCCCATCCTCTATTTTATCACCATTTAGGCTTGTTTGGGCTTGAGTTGGATGAGAATTAATATTAAATTGAATATTTATGGAGAGAATAAGTATGGTTTGACCATTTTTCTCCTACTTGATAAAAAAACCTTTATTTATTTATTTTAAATTATACATTTACGTTACCTTCTCCTACCTAATAGTGATTTTTTAGATATTTATTTATATTATATTTAATAGATAACTACTTTTATATTCGATGAAAACAATTTTTCTTTATTGAGAAATGAAGAATGGTGGATGCTTTTTTGTTATCCAGAGCACGACAACTTGCATAATCATATGGTTTTCAAAGTGCTATGATCATGTTATAACAACTAATTTGATGTGTTATCTTAAATTAATCACCGAGTTGCCTATTTTTTGTGCCATGATTTGACAATTAACATGTAGAAGGGCAAGTTGAGTAATTTAAAGATTTACCATGCAATTTTAATTTAAAAGAAAAATAGTTAAAATTATTTAATTCAATCTAATTCCATAGATATTTTTTATAAAATAATATAATAATTATACATAAAATTTAGATTATACATAAAATTTAATTTAATTGAATTTCACATCTAATTTGATTTTCAAGAAACTATAAAAAAAAATTATATATAAAAAATCAACACATCCAATGACACTATATTTCGAAACACTCTTTGAGTCTTAGAGTGTAGATTAAAAGAGTTTTAGAGGGGTGTTTGATATTGAGTTTTGAAAATATTTTTAAAAAAAATAAAAAAAGTTTATTTTTATTTTAAATTAAACTTTTCAATTATTTTTAAATTATTTTCATGTGATAATATCAAAAATAATTTTTAAAAATAAAATATTTTATTTTAATATATATCTAAAAAATATATTTTTAAAAACAATATTGATCGATTTCTTAAACAATCACTTAAAATAGAATAGGGTGGTAGTTTCTGGAACATTCTACATGTTTCTCAAATAATCAAAAGCAAAAAAGAAAGAAGAAGCAATTTCTGCTATCGCTTGAATTAGAGAAACAAGGATAAGCAAAGTGAAGAAGAGAAAGAGAGGAGGCAGCAGTAACACCATGGGAGTGGATTACTACAAGATATTACAAGTCGATAAGACTGCTACAGATGATGATTTGAAAAAAGCTTATAGGAAATTAGCCATGAAGTGGCATCCTGATAAGAACCCAAATAACAAAAAAGATGCTGAAGCAAGGTTCAAGCAAATTTCTGAAGCTTATGAGGTATGTACCTGCTAGATTTTGTGATCTGGGTTTGTTGTTAAATTGGATTATCTTGCTGAAATATGTGAACTTTGATTAATTTATCGAAAAATGTTTTCCTTAATGGGATTTCATATTTAAAACTCCTGGATTTGTAGTTTGTTGTGTTTTTATTACTGTTATCTCGAGGAATTCTCTGTTTCATATCAGAAAATATTTGAATTTGATGGCTTTCATTCATGTTGGATGAAATAAAGTTTCTATCTTTATTGGCATTTCATGGTTAAATTTCTGGGATTTGTAGTTTATTGTGATTGTTACTATTATCATTATAATTATCTGGTTCTTATAAGTCAACAACACCAAAGTTTCAATCTTTGATGGCGTTTATCAACATAAAAACTTTGGAGTATTAGCTGGGATTCTCAGTCATTGATGTCATGGGGAATTCTCTGTAAAATTGGAGTGAAGATTGGTTATTTGATTGATTTGTATTGAAATTCAGTGTTTTTTTTTTGCAGGTCCTCAGTGATGTACAAAAAAGAGCAGTGTATGACCAATATGGTGAAGAGGGTCTTAAGGGGCAGGTACCACCACCTGGTGCGGGTGGTCCTGGTCCTGGTCCTGGTGGAGCTTCATTCTTCTCCACAGGAGATGGGCCTACAACATTTCGGTTCAATCCCCGCAACGCTGATGATATTTTTGCAGATTTTTTCGGGTTTTCTGGTCCATTTGGAGGGATGGGAGGTGGCGGTGGAGGCATGAGAGGGACAAGGTTCCAAAATGGGATGTTTGGTGATGATATCTTTCGTTCTTTTGGTGAAGGAGGTGGAGGGTCAATCCATCAAAGTGCTCCTAGAAAATCTCCTCCAATTGAGAATAAGCTGCGTTGTAGTCTTGAAGAGCTTTACAAGGGAGCAAGCAGGAGAATGAAGATATCTAGGGACATTGTTGATTCTAGTGGGTAAGTTTATATCTCCTTACATTAATTAAATTTCTCTAGGTTTGTTTCTGAAGTATGGTTCCTTTTAGTTTATGTGAAATTCTGCTAGGGGTTCTGCCTATCAAATTGAGCATCAAGTTTTTCTCTTTTGATTTTCCACATGTAATGGCCTGATGGGAGGTGCTGGCTAGTTCAAAGAATAAATGCATGTCGTTTTTGTGGATTTTACTTGCTGTCCATGCTCATAACACAAGAATTTTGCATCTCTGTTGTTAGCGAATCATGATATTGGTTGCCATATCAATTCACAATCTAGTAAAAGCCTTTGAGCGTTTTTGATGATGATTATTATGCGCCGAGCATTAGTCGCTAGATCATTTCACTAAACTTGCACTTTTCCTCTTGTGCAGCAAGACCATACAAGTGGAGGAGATTCTAACCATTGACATAAAGCCAGGTTGGAAGAAAGGCACAAAGATCACCTTCCCTGAGAAAGGGAATGAGCAGCCGAATACAATACCAGCTGATCTAGTATTCATTGTTGATGAAAAACCTCACCCCGTGTTAACTCGTGATGGAAACGACTTGGTTGTCACACAGAAGATTTCCTTAGCTGAAGCCTTGACAGGTTACACTGTCCATCTCACCACCTTAGATGGAAGGAATTTGACCATTCCGATCAACACCATGATTCATCCAAACTATGAGGAGGTTGTCCCAAGGGAAGGGATGCCAATCCAGAAGGACCCAACAAGGAGAGGAAATTTGAGGATCAAGTTCAACATCAAATTTCCAACAAGGTTAACTGCAGAGCAGAAGGCAGGAATAAAAAACCTCTTGGGCTGAGAACATCAGTGCCAATATTTAATACACAACACATGTCCACAGAAATGGAGCAGTTTTGTAAATACAAATTACATAGAACGTGGTATTTGGATCGGTTCTTTTCGATAAATAGCTCCCTAGTTTCTGTTTTAGAGCAAGCATGCCATCATCGATGTGCTTGAACGTGTACTTGAGAACTTGCCAGTTACAATTTCAATTAAAATAAGCTCTTGTTGATTTGTTGTGCATCCCTGTTTTCTCTCTCTTTAGTTCTGAACAGCTGCCATCAACTTTATGCAAAGAAGGTGAATATCAGCGGATTCCTACAAGAAGAAGACATGATTAAGGTCAGCTGTGCTAACCCTACTGTTTACTTTATATCACTTTTCGAGAACAATTGAAAAGCATCCCGTTCTATAATATTAATCACAGAAACTGTTTGATGTTGTGATATTTTTTATTTAACAACATAGAAAAACAGTTTAGCTGGTCAAATAATTTCTAATTTTCATACTGGATCTCATGTTTCAAATCTTAGTTTTATAACTTGTTTTTATTTATAAAGATTTGTTTTTCTTTAGTTTTAATTAAATGTGTGTGTATATATTTTTTTAAAAACTACAATAAAAAATTATTTTTGTAAACCAAAAACTATGACAATGACAAACAAAAACCAACCCTTTTCTCAACAACCATAAGAAGAGGTAAAGAGCACTAATATTCTTGACATTCACTTATCTTAGATTTGGCACCCAGAGAATATACTCTTCCCATACACCAAAAAAGTGGTTGCAAGAACAGATGGAGTCTTGGCCTAGCGGTTGAAAGAATTTGTTCTCTTTTTCTATATCAGGGTTTAAGTTTGTCATCCCCGTTATGCCTTACTTGTTCACTGGGCTTGTAAGATGTTCAGTTGGTTCAAGAATTAGTTGTGATGCACGTAAGCTGATCTAAATACACCAGTTATAAATAAAAAATCGCTTTAAAAAAAAATTCAATCATACTATTAAACATATCAACTTTGTTTAGAAGTTTGCAAAAAAAAAAAAAAAATTATTTTTAAATTATTTTGATAAAATACTATTAAAAATAAATATCAAAAAATAAAAAATATATTTTTTTTCAGTAAAAAGCATTGCTTAAAGCAAAAAGATTTTGCTATTTTTTTTTAACAACTTAAGCAAGAAGTTGTCTTTTATTTCTAAGCCAATCACTGTCCTTCATTTTTTCCACAACGTAAAATATGCAACCCACGCAGGACGATCACTTTTGCTTTAAGTAGAGCAGTTGATGTCCACAGAGGTCGAACATCTCTCTCATCCAACTTCCATCAACAACATGACTAGTCGGAGTAGCGCATCAGCTGATGGTATCTTTACTGAATTTTTCGGCACAAATCAAAACTGGAGAGGAGCAGGGCTCTCCGGTGACATACACGGCGATGGCGATGGTATCTCTAGACTTTTTGAAAGAAGTGTCAACGTTAATGCTGCACGGAAAGATCCTCCAATTAAGCACACCCTGCCTTGTAATCTTGAAGAGCTTTATCAAGGGGCTACCAAGAGGGTCAAAATAACTAGACAAGTGACTGATCGAACCGGGTAAGTGTCCTAAACATCACTGTTCTGGTCTTGTTTTATGGTCAGCTGGCCCTGCTTCATGGTCCTGTAGTTTTGATCAAACATGTTGACTCTGGTCAACTGGTCCTGGGCTTGATTGTCGAAGATTTGTGTGAGATAGCGATTATCATTTATCATTTTACGGTCTTCTGAAAGGCCGAAGAGATTTATTAATGATGTTTCTTGTGCTCTTTATATGTTTTTTGTGGGATCGAGCGCAGCTTGACCAGGAAAATAGAGGAGATTCTCACCATTGAAACGAAGCCTGGTTGGAAGAAAGGCACGAAAATCACTTTCGAAGAGAAAGGGAACAAACGGCCGAATGTAACACCCGCTGATGTTGTCTTCACCGTCGATGAAAAACCCCACTCCGAGTTTACTCGTGATGGAAATGACTTGATCGTCACTCGGAGGATTTCCATAACTGAAGCCTTTACAGGCTACACTGTCCATCTCACAACCTTGGACGGCAGGGGTTTGACCCTTCCGATCAACAACGTGATCCATCCCAACTATCAGAGGGTTGTCCATAATGAAGGGATGCCGATCCTCGGCGATCGAACAAAGAGAGGGATTCTGAAAATCAAGTTCGATGTCAGGTTCCCGACAAGTGTTAATGCAGAGCAGAAGGCTGGAATCAGGAGAATCTTTGGTGCTTGAGATCTCTATATCAGCACGCGAGACATATCCTCTGTGAAGGAAGCCCTAGTATTGGTTGTATTAGTATTTCATCATTTCAGACTTTTAAGTTGTATTATATATATA
The DNA here is from genome assembly GCA_009078335.1 of Salix brachista. NCBI lineage: Eukaryota > Viridiplantae > Streptophyta > Magnoliopsida > Malpighiales > Salicaceae > Salix > Salix brachista. Next base: position 12,388,237 of record CM018578.1, on the reverse strand, counting down.
TATATATATATATATATATATAGGAGGTGAGCTTTGCTTTGATTGGTGTTGAATCCTTTCTTTCTTGACAGCGAGAGGTCTGGCTCGTCGGAAAATTTCCTGCCGGCCAGATCCTGAAACATCAGTCACTGGAAATCTAAATTAACATGCACAACACATAACTTGTACCTTAGACCGAGCTGAATTTAGTAACTTTGCACAGGAATACAACAAAAGGCAACCCAACGATCAAACTAGAAGAAAATATTAAAAGTTTAAGGACGGATGTAGCAAGGGAAGACAAAGCAAGGGACAATAAAGAATAGAAGTGCAAAATTAGCATTAACCCAACTCCTAAATACCACAAATCCCCAAATATTACTACTCTACCTCCACCATAATCACATCGCCATAATAAAATAATAATAATTAAAAAAAACAGAACAAAAGCGAGCGAGCAAAGCATCCCAAAAAGTTTTTGAAGTAGGAAAACAAGATAAGCAAAGTGAAGAGGAGGAGGAGAGGAGGAGGAGGAGGCAGCAACGCCATGGGAGTGGATTACTACAAGGTATTGCAAGTTGATAAGACCGCAAAAGATGATGATTTGAAGAAAGCTTATAGGAAATTAGCCATGAAATGGCATCCTGATAAGAACCCAAATAACAAAAAAGAAGCTGAGGCTCAGTTCAAGCAAATCTCTGAAGCCTATGATGTATGTACCTACCCTTGATGCCAAATGCTTTATGATTAGATTTCGTGATATGGGTTTGTTTTAAAATTGAATAACCTTGCTGAGATTTGTGGGCTTTGATTGCTCTATTTCTTGTTTAGATGTGTGTATGTATGACATTATATATTCTGTGATCCGGTTTTTGCTAAATTTGATAATCGTGCTGAAATTTGTGGATTTTGATTATTTTGGCTAATGTTTAGATTAAAATGAAAAAAAAATGTCGTTTATTGGATTTTTGTGATTTTTTCCCCTGTATCGGGCTCGCACCTTAGCCTGTTGTTTCAGGATTATCTGTCTATTGTAAGTCACAACTTCAAAGTTTCAATCTTTAATGGCATTAATCATCATAAAACCTTGTGGGTTCTGTGTATTGGATCTGGAGACTACCCAATTATAAGCAATGCTAAGGATGCATGATTTCTCTGAAATTTGTGGAGTTTGATTGTTTTTATTCATGATTATATAAAAATGTCTGCATCTTTACTGTGATCTCGTGCTTAAACTTCTGGGATTTGAAGTTCTGTTGTGTTTATTATAGTTATCATGAGGAATTAACTGTTTCCTGTAAAATAATAAGTCCAGAGTTTGAGTCTTTAAAGGCGCAAGGAATTGTCTGCAATGCAGTTCTTGACTGATCAAAATCGAAATTCATAGTAAGGATTTATTGTTTGATTGTTTTTGTTTTGAAACTTAATGTTTTATCATCCAGGTTCTTAGTGACTCACAGAAAAGAGCGGTATATGACCAATATGGTGAAGAGGGTTTAAAGGGTCAAGTACCACCACCTGGTGCTGGTGGAGCTTCATTCTTTTCTGCTGGAGATGGCCCCGCATCATATAGGTTCAATCCCCGAAATGCAGATGACATTTTTGCTGAATTTTTCGGGTTTTCAAGTCCTTTTGGTGCGATGGGAGGTGGTAGTGGAGGCATGAGAGGGGCAAGGTTCCCAGGTGGAATGTTTGATGATATCTTTAATTCTTATGGTGAAAGTGGAGGGTCAATGCATCAAAGTGCTCCTAGAAAAGCTCCACCAATTGAGAATAAGCTGCGTTGTAGTCTTGAAGAGCTTTACAAGGGAGCAAGCAGGAGAATGAAGATATCTAGGGAGACTTTTGATGCTAGTGGGTGGGTATTAAGAATTGCCTTCTATGTTAATTGCCTTTCTCCTTAGTTTGTATCTGAAGTGTGGTTCCTTTCATCAGTTTGAATTTCTCTAAGGGACTTCTATTTATTTATTTTTAGTCAAATTTAGCATCAACTTGCCATTTTGTTTTCAACAATTCATTGCCTAATGGGATTTACTTGATAGCTTAAAGAGTCGGGTGCATTTTATTTTCTGAGATATCACCTGCTTCCTTTGCTTGTAGCATAATAAATGTTCTTTTAATGTTGCCAGAGATCTGTGGGATTAGCTGGCAGATCATTTTGCAATCTAGTGAAAGCCTTTGAAGCATTTTCAATGATGTTTTTTGTTCAGAGCTCTACTTGCTAGTTCATTTCACTGAACTTGTACTTTTCTTCTTTTGCAGCAAGCTCGTGCCAGTGGAGGAGATTCTAACCATTGACATAAAGCCAGGTTGGAAGAAAGGCACCAAGATCACCTTCCCTGAGAAAGGGAATGAACAGCAACATGTTATACCAGCAGATCTAGTCTTCATTATTGATGAAAAACCCCACCCCATGTTCAGTCGCGATGGTAATGACTTGATCATCACACAGAAGATATCCTTGTGTGAAGCCCTGACAGGTTACACTGTCCATCTCACAACCTTAGATGGAAGGAATCTGACTATTCCCATCAACACCGTGATTCATCCAAACTATGAGGAGGTTGTTCCAAAGGAAGGGATGCCAATCCCAAAAGACCCCACAAAGAGAGGGAATTTGAGAATCAAGTTCAGCATCAAGTTTCCAACAAGGCTAACTTCAGAGCAGAAGGCAGGAATGAAATCTCTCATGGGACCTTGAGATCAGTATTAGAAAGTGATGCCCCTCCACAGAAATGGAACGCTTTTTGTTAATAGGCATTTTAGGAATTACTGAACAGAATGTAGCGTTTGGATTGTCATTTCTTGACACATGACTTGGTATTTTTGCCTTCTCTTTTTCGCGCAATTAAGTATTTCTTTTATGGCAAAACTTCCACTGAATTCTGCAAAACACTTGGTGCATTATATAAGTTTGTAATTGAGCTACTGAATTCGGTAATGTAGTCACAGAAAGTGATAATATAAGTCGCCAAATGTGATGCTGACTATATAATGGAATAGGAATTCGGTGACCAAATTACTGAATTGCACAATACAATGAGCTCTTATGCAGAATTCAGTGAAAATTTTGAAAACAGCAAGGAAAGGCAGTGCCTTCGCTTTTCTGGAAAGGCATTATAGAAGCAGATGCGGTCAATGTCAAGGGCCTTAAATGTTAAGGGTGTATTGAACTTCTTGATTACAGTAATAAAAACTTGGCACCAGTTTTTTGGTGGTGAATCCTTCTCTTCTTTTCAACTTTCTGCAGAGATGATGAATGGGACTGAATTACTAAAAGAATAAGACGTGGTTAGTAGATGATGAAGGTTGCAAGTGTATGAAGCTACCTGGCAATGGAATGGTTAATCCTGCTAAGAATCCCAATGGCACGGGAAAGGCTATTGCCAATGGCTATAAAATAAATTTATATCACCACATCAAGATTATATAAAATTACTAAAAATAATAATTTAAAACAATAAATAAATAAATTGTGTAAAAAAACACACTCTTAATATTCTTCTAGCCTTTACGTCTCTAAACCTTTCCAAAATACTAACATGATCCATGAACTGGTGTGGAGGTTTAGGCAACAATTGCAGATTGATCAAGTCTGTTTTTCTTTATATGATTATTGCAATGAAAATTTGTTTTAAGAACAGTTTTAGTTTGGTATTTTGAATTTGAATTTTCTATTTTGAATTGTTTTGCTGGAGTAACTATTCAATGAATCTTAAAATTTTAATTTTTTTGTTGATTTTCTTTTTTATTATGATGATAATGTTTTTGTATTGAACTTTGATAGCAAATGGTCTAAACTTGGAGGAAAATTTCTTAGACCAATGAACAAATCATTGATATTTTGATTTCCAGTACAGTGATGGTGTTTTGAGCTATGCACAGTTACTGCTTCCTCTATAATTACATGAACTTCAATTAAAGTGTGCAGCAGATTTCAGTAAAGAATACAAATCAAGGAATTGACTATTTCTCCTGCATCAGCAATATTCTACACTTTTAAGGTTATTTCTCTAGTCACTGAAATCTGAAGAAGATTCGGTACCATGTTGGTCCCCATTTTGTCCTCCATCCCTGATTCCATCCTCATCGGAGTCCCTGTTGATGTATTCCTCAACATCCAAGTTCCCAAGCTCATCTTCATCTTCATTCATGGCATCATCATCATCTTCTTCTTCATTGCTGTCAATATTATAATCACTTCCCTCCAGCAAGTCATCAGATTTGCCATTAAAACCACCTGCATAGTCATCTTTTAACTGATCATCATATTCATCTCCTGATACGGGAACATTTTCATTTTCATCATTGTACTCGGATCTTTCAGAGATGCTGGAATTTTTGGCCTCCTCCATGTGGAACCTTGTTTCATCAACATTCCGGGCATGCCTTCCCAAGTGTCTTGTAGACTGTTCATACATAGTTTCTTTGGGGATCTTTCTCCCAGGAATGATCTCGGCTGCTTTCTTGACTGCTTTTTGCCTACTTCTAATGCTGCGATGTCCACGTTTACGTCCTCCACGGCCACGAGGTCGCACTGTCCATGACAATACCTTGTCTAACCTATCACTACTTCTGGAAGCACTTTTCTTGCTGGATTCAGATCTGGAACCTATGATCTTTGTTTGTGATCTCCCACCACGAGTGCGACCTCGACCCCTGCCCCCGATCCCTTGTTCACGGCCCAATCCAGCTAACCCAACCCCTACATCAACCCAATCATCTTCTGGAAGTAACCCAGCTTGACGTGGGGTTTGAGCGGTTTCATTATCTGGGGTGTTCTTCACAACAGCATACTTTGATGGCAGCTTCTAAGAAAACGTATAGAAAAAGAGTCGGGAATATAATACTAGTGAACTTAGAAATGAGAGATTATGTTCTGGGCCAGCATAGGTGTAAGAGTTCATTGCATAAGAACAAACCTTCACAAAATCCAGTAGTTCCATCATTAACACCCTCTATAGGCTAAAAATGAAATATCATAATTACCACTTTCCTCTGAGCTTTTTACAACAAGGGATAATTAATAGTGGTTCTCTGCCCATCACTTTTGTGCCTTGTTTTACATCTGAAACCAATTCACAACTATGTTGCTTCAAGAGAATTTAAGGTTGTATTTGGTTAGTGTTCCGGGATAGGAGGACAGATGCAGAAAGGATAGAAACATGTTTGATTGGAGGGACAGAGATAGACATAAAATATCCCACACATGGTTTCTTCTGTCTCAAGACAGTAACCAAAAGCTACTTAAAAGCTTCAGACCTACATCCCTTGCTTTTAGTATTAGGGTTACTAATCTCAGGTTTCTACTTCTTCAAGATGCACATTTAATGACCAAGAGACAACTCATTGGAAGCATGGCTTAATGACATCAGTCTATAGCTAAAAAAGACATGCTCTTTTTTTCTTCTCAAATGACTAAACCTAATGAAACATGCAAATGGTTTTTGTTTATCATATCATCAAGCACAAAACTTCTGAAATGGTGTACTCACAATAAAATTCCCAGCGCTCCTGTCCTTCCGAGAATCCAGTTTATGATGCGGCATGTATGAGATGGATGCATCAAATTCAATGATCCTTAGAGCTACAGCAGCTGTTGTTTGTGGTAACCATGGAAGAACAGGAGCAGTTTCTGTATTGAAAGCATCATGAGCAGTACATCCTGATGGGTCAGATGAGCTCAAAAGTTCACTGCTGGTTTCATAATTTGAGGAAAAATAATCCCTCTTCATGCCAACCTCCAACAGTGTCAGAATCTGAGGAAGAGAAGTGTACATTGGCATAATAAGTTCTCCAAATTAATTTTAACTAGACTATAAAACGAGAAAAGAAGCAATTAGCTCAGTATAAAATTTTGTCAAAAATGACAAAAAAACGTAAAAGTAAAAAATCACCAAGTAAATGTAATGGTGTAGCATTACATGTTAATGGAAGTAGATTAGAAATGCTCTAAACGCAATAAACACTGGTTTCGGTATGTGAACAGATAATGAATCAACATTCAAATTTCACCCTCATTTTGATGTTACATACAGACCTTATCCAACAAATTGATACCAATATTGCAGGCATTTATTCTTGCTGTGAATATTTATGGACCACCACTATCATTGCTTTTAAATCTGCTGCCATGCACCGTTATACACATTGTTTGACACCAAAATTTTCAGGAAAAACAGGGGGGGATGAAGTTCCTCTATTGACTATTGGCCAGTTGCGCTTATTTCAACATGAAAACATAATCATCATCATAGGATATGTAAGTATCATCTCAAATGCTAAGCAGTAGTTCCAATATCCTAGGTTCATGTCTTCATAATCCAGGTACACAGGAGAGCACAAAAATTCATGCCACAAACAAGTATCATCTCAAATGCTAAGCAGTAGTTCCAATATCCTAGGTTCATATCTTCATAATCCAAGTAGACAGGAGAACACAAAAATTCATGCCACAAACAAGGCCAAACATAAACCTGAAGTAGGTCGTCAACACATGATGAGGACTGCAGCTTCATACCCCAAGATTTCCGGTGGCCATTGGTCCAAACAGGTTGGAGAGCTTCTGGCAGAACAGAAACCTGCCAACCCAAAGCACACAAAATTTAAGAAAGCAATAATAAAGATGTAACATAGCCATAGTTTTAAATTGTGGGTTTCAATCACGATAGCATTAGCAATCACCAATCACCAACAACAGTACTATAGCACTGAATAACTATAATGAGGTACTCTGATTCTGTAAATAATGGCTGTTATTTAAACTGTGGACTTTCTTGCCATACTTCGAGTCATTATACTGATAGGTGGCAAGGAGGATGTCTAATTCAAACCATGACTTTGAGGGCACTTGCCTCTATCAAAGCTAGTAGCAATTTTAACAATCTGATCCTTGGTGGAAAAGATAAGCTGCACAAAGCACTGTCAGGGTCCATCTTTAGCTTCCTTTCACAATAAGCCACATGTTCAGAAAAATTCAAGCCAGTCTGAGAGGCTTCAAGCGTCTTGTGGCAAGAAGGACAATGGCTGTCTTCAAAAAAGTAAGTGTCATGGCAGTAATCACAAACACCAAGCAGTTGTGTGCATCTTTTCTTCTCATACTTCATGGCACACAAGACCGGAGACTTGAAGCATTCTTTCCACATCCACTTCTCAAAGTCTTGTAATCTTTTCAAGGTATGATTTTTTTCAATTTCATTCCTTCCAAGCTCAATTGTGAAAGATGTTGAGGTCTCAGACATATCAGAATCTGGAACACACATAGTGCTGCGTGGACTATCCATACCAGTGCCAGATTCAGGGCCAGCAGCCATTTCAACAGCTTCAGCTTTGATTAGATCTTTGATTTGTCCTTCAGTGTTAGCACGTAGCATTCTCCTCCTGATAGTTTCCTTGAAAGGCACCTCAATCTTTTGCAGCATTGCATGCAAATGAGATTCCCTAACCCCACGTACATCCAAAGATGACAGCAGTGTATCAAAACCCTGCATGAATATCATATAAATTGATGAAAACAAACAAATGAAAAATGCATTTGTAGGCAGATAACTTATAGAGCACTAGCCATTGTTTCATGGTGAAAAAAGTTTTAAATGATCTTGAACAAGGGAACTTATAAATTTTATTAGTTCTGCAGAACACCATTCTGTATGTGGCAGCCATAACTTGCCCTTTTTACTACTGTAAATTCTAGCACAAAGAGCGCAGTATTGCCAACACAATCTCAAGTGTAGATTCACATATTCCACATGCATGGAAAATCAACACCATGCATACATGTGCACATGTGGCCTGATTTGTACATAGAGACTTGTGAGGCATATGGGTTTAAAGGGTAAAATACCTCTTCAGAATCAATAAGCCTCCAGCGACCATCATGTAACTCAACGAAGATCCTGCCACAGCCAGGATCATTGCGGGAAGTAGATGCGGTGAACTGCCAGTATCGGTTACGCCTGCGATCCTGACCAAGGGGCAATGATCTATATACATACATCTCTTCTGCCCTGTGACCAATAACAGATTTCAGCTGCGAACGTGATTTTTCAGCAATATGTCCTGCTTGCTGATATGGCAGATTATCTGGACCGGAAGATAAATCTTGCATTTGCATATTTCCTTCAAATGGCATATTATTCAGATAATTCAAGTCACTCTGCCGGTCATTTAATTGTTCTTGCTGAACAAATGCATTCACAGGCATCCCGATACTTCTGTCATCGACACTTACCATTGGGTCTGTAGCAGAAACTGTTAGGTTAGGTTCCATCTTGTTCCCTATAGATGATGAATATTGTGTCCTCATGACAAACTCTTCCTTCATACGACGTTTATCAAGTTGTGCTTCTGCCCACATTTGCTTCTTTAGAGCATTTGCTGCTTCTAAGCGTTCCTGAACAAGTCTCATCTGATATTAGAGAGGCATATAGCATTTTTTAAGATTTCATTAGAAACAAAAGGAAATTATACCTCAAGAGCAACACGAATGGAGTTTCCTTCAATTGCCACACCAATCAATGCAACAAGCGCATTAAGACGCTCCTCGACACTCAGATCAGAGTATTCCCCTTCTACAAGCCCTTGAACCCATGGCTCACCCGGGTTGCTTACATCAATACCTACATCTTGATCAGGAATGGTGCAGATTTCAGCAACATCTACAAGTCCGTCTATAGAAGAACCAGCACCCTTTAACTCATTAGTGTCTTCAGAATGTTGGGAATTCAAACCCGCTCTGACATTCTCAAGGCGGACTTGTGGAGTTTTGAGAGCACCACCACTCTCCGTTCCATTCCCCAGGAGTGTTTTCCCATTAAATTCATTAGTTTCAGGAGAGTCATGAGCCTCTTTCTTAGAATTCAATCCAGTACCTAAATCATCAATCTCAGGATCCTCTGCCACATCACTTTCAGAATCTTCATCTCTTTCAGCATCATCAGCATCTTCTCCATCTACAATACCACTTTTAAATGTCCTAATTCTTTCTTTGGCAGCAGAAAGTATTGCATCGGCATCAGCTGGGTCCTTCCTATATGCCTGACGTACACAATATGTTGATGGAGCTGTCCTCTCAAATAGTTTAGAATCCCTTGACAAAGCAGCAGCAATTGATGCTTCAGGTGTCTTGCTTGTTGTAAGATCCCTCAGCCCAGATTTCTTACCAAACATAAAAAAAGGGGGGGAAGTGAATAGATAAGGCAAGTTTATGCAATGGAGGGATAAATATAAAGAGTTGCCATTATAAAAGTACCTGAATCTTGTCTGCTACTTCTAATATGGTCAAACCCTTGCTCCCCTCAAGAGAGAGAACATGGAATGCTGCAAATTTAACAGTACCAGGAGTCAAGCGATGCCTAGATCTGCGTGGATTAGAAAATCCCCTTTCTTGCATTATGGAAACAGCATTTTCAACAGCTGCCCCATTCCGTAAATTAGTAATTACATCTTCACCATCATTACCCTGGATTTTAATGACAGGAAAAAACAAAACTATGAGGAAAACCGAAGGAAGTAAAAAAGATAGCAATAGGAATGGGAAGTGCCCTGAAATGCATGCAATATCTCCAGGTATTATTGTGAGAGATTTTCTGTACAATTATTAGACATGCTTTTTTCTTTTTTCTTTTGGCAAAATAATGACTTCAGGAAAAAAATATAGAACTTCTTAACAATCCAAATCATTATGAGATTGTGTCCCTCCAAGCTTCCTAAGTAGATAAATTGAAATTCCTCAAGCTTGGCCTAAAAACTGGAACTCATTTGGACAGGAAACTATGCCATGCACACGCAGCATAAAAAATCGATAGTGCAAGCTGCTTTATATTTACATTTATCAAACAATTATCACATCAATCAAAAAGTGACAGCAAATCTTAAACTACCAGATGCAAGATCCCCTATGGTCAAGCAAATATATTTGACCAACAAGTCAAACAACAGAAGTTGAGCCAACCAACCACAAACTTGAGAGAATTTAAAAACAAAACAGAAATGAAAATAAGGTTGAGTGCCGGTATGTATACCCCCATATTGAAAAATAGAAACCTTAAGGACCAATGGAACAGACAATAAGATACACCTGTTTCACAATATAATAAATACTGAAGCAGAAGTAAACCTTAGTATAAGATGTTTGGTAAATAAGTCACCCTACAAGGACTATAGCATTCTAGACAACAACAAATCTGATATAAGTAGTACAAAACTATGATAAATGATCATCTTTAGAGTCAAGCAACAATCAAACTTGGAAAACAGTCCAAGCTTGCATAACCCATCAGCAATGAACAGTCATCAAACTATAGGAGAACAGTTACTGCAAATAAAAAAAAAAACAAATGACTAAAAGAAAAAGGCAACCACCTCATTATCATCTCGGAGATATGCCTGATCAACATTCCTTTTCTTCAGTTGTGGCCCAAAACCTGCAGAAAGGCCGAATTGCCGCAATATTTCAGGCCAAGTTAATGGATTTAAGTGTCTCTGCCAGCTACGTAAATCAAAACCCCATGCATATGCCTGCATAGAAGCCCAAAATAGTTGAGGAAGGACACAAGGAACATAAGTGAGGAGATAAAATTGCCACTGAAACAGGCAACAAAGAAGACTTACCCCTTCAACAATCTGAGGATGTCCACCACCAGGATTAGCTGCACCGTTTTGATTTTGCCCCAGCCCAGTTGAAGGTGTCCTAGCAACATCTTCAATGTCTTTAATGATGGATTTTAATAGGGCAACGTGTATTTCACTCAATAGCCTTGGATCCTGAAAGTACAGGGAGCAGGAAACACATCTGAATTCCACAAAAAGTAAGATAACACAGCATCATTTGTCATGGATACTTACATAATCATGAAAAGCTTGGACAAACTCATCCAAAGTGAATGGCCATATCCCGAGAATATCCGCAAATGTGATTAAGAACCTCCAAACCTATACATTTACAGTTTACTTCAAAACCTTTAAAAAAAAAAGATATGCCTATGTATTAGGAATTCTTAATCTTGTGGGATGCTGCATTTACTGCCAAGAAATAAACTCCTGTCCAAAATAAATGAACATGCACTCTATAATGGAATTTATTGAAAAAATTGGCATGGATGTTCTTAGTTAAAAAGGGACAGCATAGTAGTAACACCCACAAGAAACAATACAATCAAGGTTCAACTATATATAGAAGAGGTAAGATTTTTGGTTGAAAAGATGGGCTTTGTATTGAGGGATTGAAATATACAATGTATTGATAATAAGATAAAATAGATACTAACTTATAATGAAAACTCATTCTATCTCCTTTTTTAATTCATTAACCCCACCCACCTCACATTTATTAACTAAGGCATTAATAAATCAAATGGTATTTTCAAAACAATTACTTGAAAACTCATTGTACCCCATTTATCAAAAATGATTTACAGCTATGCAGGAGAAATAAAATGTAGCAAAAAAATGATTATCGTGCCTCCTTGAACCAAATTACAATGACATTGGGAAACATTGAAAGAGAAAATCACACTTATGCTCAAAGAAGCAGCAAAAAAAACGCATGTAAAGAAAATGATTTTTGTGCCTACTCTAACAAAAATATAAATGACAGGCAAAGGATCTATATCTGAAACAAAAGCATAACACTAATAGAAGAAAGTATTTTGTTGCATTCCAGTCTCAACTATTCCCATCTTTCCAAGTCAAGCAGAGCATAACAGAAAATAGGAAAAACTACAGAAACTCACCATAAGAAGATATCCTACATTCTCCTCAGAATCATTCCAAGGTTGAATAAGAAAAGGCCTCTTTAATAGCACGGATTTCGGAGGGAACTCAGTCAGCTTATCTGAAAAGCAATATAAAAAGTTAAGCAGCAAGTGGAATGAAAATTGACCCACAATAAATCTAAACAAATGCATGTGCCTTTTAATATAATATATATATATATATATAAAATGTGCACCAGTAAAATCTTCCAAGGCTCTGAATCAATATTTTGCATGAGTATTGCAAATGTTTGTTTGATCAAATCTAACTTTACCAACCTCGAAATAAATCTAGATTTTGCAAAGTTTCAAAGTCCAGAGGAATAATCGAAGGCAATCCCTTGCTGGAGGCAGCCACCTCCATGAGTTCCAAGCGTTCATCATCAATGAGCTCCAGTGACTCTTTTGCCATCCTCCGTGCTCTTGCCCTCTCAGTAGCAGCTTTTTGCCTTGCTGCCTCCTTTTCTCTACGCAATTCTTCTTTTTGTCTCATTTTCTCAACCTGAGTGCATAAATGAACAAAAAAGTTGCAATTTATCCTCATAGGCAAACATAACAGGACAGTCTTAAATACGGTTTTTGAACCTACTCTGATAGACTCCTTCTGCAAGTACTTTTCCCTGCGCTCCAGTTCACGCCTTTGCTCCCTCTGGTATCTCTCCACCTCTCGCTGCTTTTCACGCAACAACCTCTCTTCTTCCTTCTGCCTCTCACGGTCATGCTTTTCCATTTCTTTCCTCATTTGCTCTTCTCTCTGAAAGTACAATACAAGTTACATAACACTATCAGTATGAAATTACAGGTTTTAAAAAGGAAACTCTTGTATGGTAAGACCCAGACCCTTCGCCTTAGAATATCTTGCTTTTCAAGCTCCTTTCTAATCCTTTTTTCATGGGCTTCGACTTCACGTGCTATTCTTGCCTCCTCACTCTGCAAAAAGTCAATAAAGTGCATTGTTTACCGGTCTACAGTTCAAAACTTATGAAATGCTTTACTTAATACCTTGCGTTTCCTCTCCATTCGCAAAGCATCCTCATCATGGGTGACTCTCCTGTCAGATGACATACAAGGATTGTCCAATGCAGTAACCAGGTGAGCACCAGATTGCACATCCATACCAATATTTGTAAAGGAGCATTTTTGTAGTACAGTTTCATACTCTGTAGTAGGTGGAAAGCGATGGCCCTGCCTGCTTTCTTGAGGCATCAGACTTAGACTGGGCACTTGATTTGAAAAACCATATTCAGAGGACACTTGTTCGTTTGCATGCATGAATGGCAGGGTGGCAGATATTGATCCAGTCTTCACATTATGACCATCAGCAGGTGAGCCAAACTGGCATGATGGGGCAGCTCTTTCATATGCCTCTGCTCTAACAGTTGGCTGCTGTGGAAGGAATTGGTATTCATGCAGAGTCCTTGTAGTACTCTGAAAAACAAAACACAAGAACGTATCTATTGCCCATCAAAATTCAAGGGCATAAATGGGACAAAATATAAATTCTACAATTCACCACAAGAAAATGACATTACCAACAGATAAACACCAAAACAAAAGAAACCAAGTCATAAAAGAAAACTAGTTTTAATCTTCAGTCAGTAAAGGGATGGGCATCTTCACCTTGATGGGTTTTACATCAGGTCGCTCATATAGGTTGGCCTCAAAAACCCTTACAGGTTGTTTCTGCTGTCCTGTTGTCGCTGATCCTAGAACCATATAAAAAGCTCATCAGATGTTCAAACTTAGTATTCTCGGAAATACCATCATATAGTAGCACATAAAGCAGCAAAAAAACACAGCATGTAACTTCAAGTTTGAGCTACACGGTAGCATGATTAATGTTCATTGTAAAAAAAGAAAGATCAAAACTGGATGCACAAAAGAGGTGCGCTTAACATTTATTAGAACATTTCACATGCTATATATCCCAAAATGCTAGCATGACCTGCATTTCTGAAAGTGTTAACTCTAGATAGTTGATCCCTAAGTTCATAGAAATTACATCTCTTACTCATAAGTCCAGGAAAGTAAACAATCTTATGACTAGAAGCATGCATGACATCAGCTCAGAACAAAATTCTGCTGCAGGTAGCAAAACATCATTCTTTGAGAAGTCCTGTCTCATTTCATGGAAACAACTCTACAAGTCCTAGCTAAAGCACTGAAAAATGTCACCTTAACCACCTGCTAAAAAAATTCTCCATTGCCCTTCCCAAGATGACCACATCTTGGAAAAGTTAAGAGAAAGATGTAGGGGAACAGCTGGGAAAAGTTTGGATCGTCAAGCTATTATCCATGCCCATGGGCTATGACACTTGGATTTTGAGCTTGTGCAGTACATATGCATTCTTTTCTGTCTTTTTTTATTATTATTATTTTCATTTTCAGATTGCAAAAGACTTTTTTTCTTCTTTTTTTTCATGTCAAATGCCTTTAACTCACAACTCAGCAATAAAAAGTTTCACAGGAACCTTTCATTCCCCAATCAAAGACACCCTGAAAAGGTACCAACTCTGAAATTCCTCTACTGTCTTGTGAGAAAATCATTGACCTGGGACTAACCAAATCTGTGGAAGATGGAAGCCATTGGTAAAGAAAACTATAGCCTAAACAAAGGTTTCAATCTTAAATCTACTAAAGCATGCTGATCTTCACATACCCTCGTTTATTCAAAATTTTATAGAACAGATCTGTCAAAGTTTTGGCAACATCACTTCTGCCGCAAATAGACACGTGAATTGCATAAAAAAAAAAATCATGCCGAACCAGAGAAAGAAACCAGAAAAAATTAAATTAAAAGCAGGGCCTTGTGGAATTGTCTGTTGGCCTTTTAATATCAATAAAAAAATCCATTATTTTTTTATACAACTACTTCCACCATCATCTCTAATGAATACTTCAAGCAAATTAAGATTTCATGCATTCATACTCCAAAAATCACAACCATTTCTAACATGTTCTATTGTACTAATAATTTCTTCAGGGCCAATATATCACACAAATAATCATAATTTGATTAAAGTTATCTAGTAGGCTCAAATTCAATAATCACGTATCAAGCGCAGACCAAAAGTACTAATCCAACGAAAACAATCTGCAATGTTGTCGATTAAAGCACATTCAATGATTTGATAAATTTTTTGTATGGCTTTAAATTTCAACATGCGATCATAGAATAAAACGGTGCAGAATGCAGGCAACAAAACTCAATCCAACAGTACCTATAGGTGCACCAAATGCATCCGGTGGCAAAGGGTCAAACTCCATCCCAAGAATCGGACCATCCCCTCTCAAAGGCTCCCCCAACTGAGCTTCCACAAATGCTGTCGCTCTAAGCTCTGCAATAGACTGCTGTGGCTCATAATATCTATTCATTGTTTGCACATCAGCACTAATTCTTGGAACAGCCACCCCAGTAGGTCTTCCAACTGCTCGTCGTGGATCCACACCGAGCACAAATGGACTTGACCCTGACCCATGTTCATTTCCCACCTCAGCCACCACTCCCGTTTCCCCTCCACCTGGCATCCCTGCCAGTGATGGTGACTCCTTACATGGGCGCTTCACCGAAGGTGCCTTCCTGTCCTTCAAACGCCTATGGCAGAACCACATCTGCAACTGCCGATCAGACAGTCCTAATTGTACTGAAAGCTCAGCCCTTACTGCTTCTGATGGGTATGTATCCACTAATAAGAAAACCACAAATTTACACCAACCAACAGCAAAATTAATTATAAAAAAAACATAAATTAAGAATAATAAAAACACGCCATTACTATATATAAACAAATTCTGCAAAAATAACAAAGCAAATTAGGTACAATTCTTAGCATTTCACAAACAGGTTTTACATTTCAGTTCCAGGATCAGAATAAACCACCAAAAATAGTTGAAGACATGTGTGTACAAAACGATAATTAAAATTTAAAAAAAAAAAAAGCAAACCCAACCTGTACAAATGAACAAAAGAAAAACATAAATTTATCCTAAAAAAGCAGCACAAATGAAACAAATTACACAGACCCCATTAAAGCTCGACACTTCACAAACTACCACAGCATTTAAGCTTCCGAAAAATCATAATTTCTCCGAAAACACAATTAAAATCACAAATTTACAGCATAAACAAAAAATGCAAAAGTTCAGAACTTGAAACGAACAAACCTGAATAGATTCTCTCCAAAATCTCAAGCTGGGAAGCAGATTTCATTTTCCTCTTGGACTTACTTTCTCCCTCTCCTGGTGTCTTATTCTTCGCTTCCACCTCCACGCCACCACCATCAGCAGCAGCTTCCTCCATTAGTCAAGATCACCAAAAAGCTTCCAACTTTAACAGAAATACCAGCTTTTAAAACAAACCCAATTCAGAAATCAATAAATAGATCCAAACCCACCAATTTAAACTTAACCAAATCCCAAAAAATAAAACTTGACAAATTGATTCATGGATAAAGCTCCAAGCTTTCTCTCACTAAAAGATGAATTATTAGGTAAAATATCTCTCTCCAGGAGAAGAATCAATGGTGGTGATGATGTTTTTGTTTCTGGTGAGTGTTGTGATTTCGATGTGAGGGTAGGATTTAGATTTGATGAGAGAATAAAAGAGCAATTAATGATAAAGATTAATAATAAAGATTGTTGTTTTTTGTGTTGTTGAAAATGAAAATAAAGTAGTAACCAAAAATAATAGTAGAAGGAAGATTGTTTCAAGGTTTGATTTAATGATTGAACAAGTGATACTATTGCTGTGTTTCTCTCTCTAATCGCTTCTTTCATTTTCTTTTCTTTAATCTTTTTATTTGATTTTGAGGTGGTAATAATAATAAAATTTGGTATTTGTCAGATGACAATAGAGACTACTTTTTGATTTTTTGAAATCAAAAGAAAAAAGAATGGAATTGTTTTAGATTGATTCACAAATTGTGGACTTTTTTTTGTGGATTGTGTCTCTGAGAGGGGAGGGGAGAGTTGAAATTTTTATCTCTCTCTCTCTCTCCCTTTTGTTTTCCAAGTTTTATACTTTTATTAGTGGGTGATAAAGTAGCGTTTAGCTCCTCTAGTCTTAAAATGTTTCAATTCAGTACTCATGAGTTACCTTTTTAATGTCAACTCCATGATTTTTGGAAGGATTGTTGTTTTGATATTATTTTTATTTTTGTCTTATTTTCATGTTTTAAATTTCTTTTTATCTCTTTAAAATAGTACTTGTTTCAGTGGATGTTTTCTAGAGCAATAAAATTAAGAGATATTATGTGATTTGAACATTTAATTGCCATTGTTAAAGTTTATCTTTCATGATATAGAGTCTGAATGTTTGGTATTGTATTGTTTTATATTTTTTAAAAAAATATTTCTCACTTGAAAATTAATCGACATAATATATTTTATATATATTTAATTATAAAAAAAATATTTTGATATATTTAAAAATATATATATATATATATATATATATATATATATATATTTAAAAGAAATGTCAGGATAAAAAACTATCGCACACTCTCCGTGGCTATCTACTAGAGTCTAAAATAAATTACTCGTTAAGAAGAAGAAAAAAATTGTGTCCAAAAGTTCTTCCACCACCAATTGGAGCGCGTGGATACCACTCTTCATTGTCATGATAATCTTTCTTTTCATCATTAAAGATGGACAATTAATGGTGGGAGATAGACATGTTCTTCTCTAAAATTCCAAAAGCCAATTAATATTAATATAATTATTAAATTAGACCTAGAGGGTTGATTCTATAATCTAATAACTCAAGGTGTAACTCCTATTGGATTTTGATTTTGAATTATTTAAAGAGTTTACTTGGTCAAACTTAAATATTCGGCGACCAATCATGTATCTAACGGCCTAGTTAAGATTTAAATGACATTTGATAAAAACAAAATTATAATTTGTATTCAAACTAAATTTGTATTGGTATTTTTAAAAATTATTTAAGATAACATTATTCATAACAAATACTCATAATAAAAAACAACAAATCAAGTTAATTTATTAAAACTATAACTCAAATCTTCAACCAAGTAACTGGTCGAATCAAGTCTTATATTTATACTTGTTAATATATAGTATTTTTCAACAATGCAATTATTCTTTTAAAAAATAAATTATAATTTATCATCAAGAATATAAATTCAAAATATTTTCCCAACAAATAAGAAAATCAATACATTTAATGAGATAATAATACCTAAGTCTAACTGTCACATGTGAACAAGATGTTTTTTCAAGCTATAGTTTTCATTGTCAAATCAAAACGATTTAAGATCACAAAAGAAAAACAAATTTAAAGAAAAAGTTAAGAAAAATATTTTTTCATAAACATAAGCAAAAACTTTTTTATTTTTATTTAAAATCTTTTAAATACAAAAATATATAAATAAACCTATATATATATATAAAAAATATTGAAAATAAATGACACGTGGCGAGGGATGTGTGCAGTTGCAACTAGATGGAAGTCGAAACTGAGCTCTTCAGATTGGAATGCAATCCTTGCTAGGGAGAGCTTACTTGATCGATCAATGGATAATTTGCGAGAGACTGCATTTAACGCGATTGAAGAAACGAGTGGGTTAATGCACTCCTTTTCTTAACATGGGCCCATCTTCATTATATAAAATTGAATATTAGGGCCCAAATCATATTTATTCCTTTTTATTATTATTAGGCTCTTTTTTTCAACGGCCTCTGTTGGGGAGTAAGCTTGATTTGTTTTCTTGTTTAAGTGTTTTTAATTTAAAGAATTATTAAGTTTTTATATATAATTTTGGTGTATTACGATTAATTAATCTGGGATAATAATATAATATTTAATTAATCGTAAAATATAAATTAACTTGACAATTAATTTAGAGTCGATTTTGATCCCCTTACCATTAAGCAATAATATCGTGTAAGTTTCTTTCTTTCTTTCTTTCTTTCTAATCTATACTTTATAAGAAAATATATTTTTTTAAATTATATTTATGATGGTGTTTGTTCTTGACCCGAGCAAGTTTTAAAACCTGTTCAGAGTATTATTCATGTTGTTTTTAAAAATATTTTTTTTAAGAAATACATCAAACTAATATATTTTTTAATATTTTTAATATCAACACGTCAAAATTACATCAAAACATAAAATATATTATTTTTGCTCTAAATCATTTTTAAAATACAGTGTTAAACAAACATTTAGAGCCCGTTTGAGAATGTGGTTTGAGGTTACTATTCGAAGTGATTGTTGTTAAAAAAAATATAACAAAATAATATTTATTTTTTTAACATCAGCATATTAAAATAATTTAAAAATACAAAAAATAATTTAAAATAATTTTTTTCTTCAAATTTATTATTAAAATGCTATGTGAAACAAGCTTTTAGTCTTTTCAACGCCTCAACCCACGGCTTACCATGAAATTCATATGACTTTCATACATGGGATTGATGGTTTTGATGGTTTAATTAACTAATAAAATAAATTGCCCGACCTTCTCCTTACTTTGGAGCCATGAAGTTGTGGCTGTCCTTTCGTTTTTTCTATTTTTTTTTTTTTTTGGCTTAGGTTAGGAATATTGAATTTTTGGAATGCAAAACAAGCCACGTCCAATATTGTCAAAGTTTCTTAATTTATTTTTTCTTTTCTCCACCGTCAAAGTTTCTTTAATAGCACCATGGAAAATTTGAGCCACAAATGACCAAGATCACGGTGTTGGGCTCTCTTCAATAATTTAGTTTGGTGGAATCTACTATTTTATCATAGTACAAAACTACCTATTCTTTTTTAAATAATAAAAATTATAAAATGCTTTCTTTCTAATCTTACTTGAATAGGATGGGATATTCCATTGTAGAGCTTTCTGCCTGTTTTGGAGAGTGACTGAGATTGTTTTTTAAAGTATTTTTTGCTCAAAATGCATCAAAATGATATTTTTTTTTATTTTTTTAACCTCATCACATGAAAATAATCTAAAAACACTATTTTTTTAATTTAAAGTAAAAAATAAAAATGTATTTTTAAAATGTTTTTAAAAACACTTTTGAAACGCAATGTCAAACACGACCAAAATTATTTGTTTAACTTCGCGTTTGAGATTATATTTTAATTAAATACTTGTTTAATACTATAGTAGTTTATCATATTAATCAGAGTTGTATATTTCGTTTCGTTCCGGCCGAAACGGCCGGAACACACCGTACCGGTTAAAAAACTGATACAAACTGGCGCAATATTTACCCCGGTTTTTATTCCGGCCTATACCGGATATTTCGGCCAAATTTCGGCCGGCATGAATCGGGAACATTCCGGTTGTCTCGTTTCGTTATTTTTACAAAAATTAAATTTCAATCAAATGAAATGAAATCTGCCAAATCCCCCAACATGTCGTTTTTCCCCCAGCCCAAACTTCAAATCCCACTTCGTCGTTTTTTCCCCCAAACTTCAAATCCCTAACCCACAGCCACACCACCATCGTCACTTCGTCAATCTTCAATTCTTCTCTTCTTCTTCCCCAAAGCTCTTCAGTCTTCCCGTGATAGCGCCACCGCCACCTTCATCAGTTTTGTCTCCAAAGTTCTTTTCAGTTTTCACGGCGGCAAGCCAGCAACGCCATCATTTCTTCCTCTCCACAGTTCTTCCCACGGCGGCACACCCACCGTTTCTTCTTCCACGGCACTGATTGACGACATCTCAGGTACATAACTATATATCCCGTCATCCCTGTGTAGATTCAGTAGAACATGGCAGATAAAATACGAAATAAAAATGAAATTGTACATTAATCTGTGCATTGTTTGGTTATTAAAACTGGGTATGAGCATATGATGTTGATGTGTTTGTTGGGAGTTCTTTGGTTGATATGTATGCCAAGGTGTTTGATGAAATGCCGCAGAGAAATGTGGTTTCGTGGAGTCAGTGACGAGTCACTGGAGTGGGATGATTTATGGGTAATTGGGTATACTCAATTGGGTGAACAATTTTTGTATGGCTGTTGAGTACTTGAGTGTTGACTGTTTTTTTTTATTTAACCCGTGAGGATTGTTGCTGCCACTTTTTTTTTGGATTGCAATGCATTTGTTTGATTTTATTTGTCCGAGTACTGGATTGTTGCTGCCACTCGAGTATCAACTATCATGTTTATATGAACAGTACAACCCCGAAACGGCGCGCCGAAACGCTCCGAAACCGAAACGCCCCGTACCAATAGAAAAAACGAAACGCCGACCGAAACGAAACAGACAGCTTTGATATTAATATGTTTTCAAGTGTTTTTCAATAATTTTAATATAAAAATACACCGAGTCGCCAGCAGGGTCTTGGCCTGGTGGTCAAGAAGGGCTTCTCCCTTCCTCTCACCCCAGGTTCAAGCCTTGCCAGGCACGTCTGTCACCCCCGCGGTGTCTTACATGCTCATTGGATTTGCAGGATGTTCAGTGGACCCGGGGATTTAGTTGTGGTGCGCGCAAGCTGGCCCGGACACCCCGGTTATAAAAAAAAAACACCGAGTCATATTACAAAACACTCATGGAAAAATATCAATTCATGGTCATTCAATTTTTTTTATTTTTTTTTTATAATAAACACGATCTCAAACGCTTAACTAAGCATTCGGTAATAAGTTCCACCAATCTATTTTCTCATTGCATGCAATTTGTATCTAATAAATAAAATTTAAACCATTATGAAAAAGAAGAAGGTTGAAATGCTTTTAGATTAGAAGTCCACTTTTTCTTTAATAGCAATGCGATAGGTTGTTAGGCAACAATCAATTCCAATTCAAAGGAAGACTTGCAAGGATCTAGGGAATGAGGGGGCTTGCTTTGCTCTTTTCAACTCTTATTTCTTCCTCCTCAACTAATTTTGAGTCATGTTCTTAGGTTTAAACAGGATTTTCTCTTAAATAGGGTGCACAAATTGCCCATATACTGTTTTGATATACTAAGGTAAAAATTAGTAATTATTTTATATTTTTTAATTTCAAGTAAAAAAACAATTTTAAACGCAAGTGATCCACAAGTCAACTTATAACCTAGTTAACCAAGATCGATTAGACTAATTTTAGTAGATTTTACTTTATCGTTTTAATTTCTTTTATTTGGGTTGTTAGATTAGAAGAAGAAAAAAAACTAAATTTAAAGAGCAAACTCACCGGTTTCCACCGCACACAAGAGAACTCACCGGGCACCACCACAAATTCCTTCCTATTGTCGTCATACTTGAAAATTTTGTGGACTTGTTGTTTTTTATTTGATAAAAAGTTAGCATAGAGGCCCATTTCACTGCTGAGCCACTTCCTGTTAGGTGCTCATAGGTATGCACATGGGCCCATTTAGCCCAGTGTCTGGTCTTCTTTGCCCAGCTCTCGATAGATTGGACCTAAGTCATGTACTCGTATTTGACTAGAATCAGTACAAGCACAATTCATTGTTTTTCATGGGCTTTTTGAGGCTAAGTCCTCGATAATGGGCCTGAACAAGTCCAAACAGTAATTCTATCACTTGTAGCTGTCTATTGGAATCCTCCCCTACTTCCATGGCAGATTTACAAGGAAAGAACGTGACTCACATAGGCTGGTAGAATTGAAAAGATGATTATTTTTTTTTTTAAATAATGTAATTATTTATTTCCCCCCCCCCCCCAGAACTTTGAACCAGATCTAACAGCTATATTTAAAATTATTTTGATATATTGATATTAAAAATAAAAAAACATATTAAAAATAAAAAAAACACTTTCAAACTCTTTATCTTTAAAAGAGGCTCCGAGGCAACTCAGGCAAAGTAATTCAGGTGAAGAAATTGAAGCCACGCATCCACCACTCACCGTCGTTGTAGGTCCTGGTTAATATTCATCGGTGATAAAACCAAAGAAATGCGAAACACTAAACCCAAATTCTTTTTTTTTTTGGGTCAAATGTAAGTATATTAAGACCGAAAGCAAACAAAATTGAAAATACAGGGGAGAGGCTTGGAAGGGAACATACTCCCAACCAGCAAAACCAAAGACCCGAGGACTGGACCCTCAAGCCAAAGCAAGAAAAACAAGCTCACAACCGAGCTAAACTAAAAGAAAACAACTAGCGGCCTAACACAAACTACCCAACCCTCAGCTCAGCTGGCAGCTCAACCAACATCAATAGAGAAGTGATCTTTCCCATGGAAATGATACACTGTGTAGAAGAGGACCTGAAATCTTCGGAAGAGCTTTCCAATAGACTGCACAGAACTGTCAAACAGTCTTTTGTTCCTTTCCTCTCAAAGCAAGTAGACAGCAATACTAAGGGAGGCTCTTCTCATCTTATGAACCATGCTTTTCTTCTGCGGAGCCAAATTCTACTTCTGGTTGATTTAGACATCTTCCTTCAATTAATTCTTAGTCTCCACACTTGAATTTGCATTTTCTGTGGCCACTAAAATGTACCCAGGCTCCTTTCATCGGATTTTAGCGACGGGTGGTGATTTGTGGATAGTGATTGTGACAGTGGAGTAATGTCTTCATCGATTTTGAGATTTTTCGTCTTCCAAATCGATGAAACTGATGCGGCGAGTCAATATTTCAATCAGCGTTTCTTCGCCGGCACGGTGAAGTGAGCCACCCCATGTAGACATTGATAAATACGAAGGCTACGCTATCAATAATGAATTGCCTGTCTGTAGTGGGCATTTAATGAGCTTGAGAATTATGACCATGGAAGAAAGAGGAAAGGGAAATCGGAGAGGGATCGTTTGAGAAGTGGTAGGAGATATTTGTTAACATGGCTGCTTTGCTCGCATTAACTTTCTCGGATTCCTAAAAATACAAGGGGCTTTTTTCACGGGGAAAAAAAGAAGAGCTTTTAGGTGGTGTTTATAAAAATAATTGTTTGTAACCGGGTTTTATTAATATTTTTTTAAGAAATATTTTTTTTATTTGAAATAATTTTTTTTTAGTGTTTTTAGATTATTATTTTCATATACTAATATAAAAAATAATCTTTAAAAAATAATATATATTTTTAATATATTTTTGAATAAAAATAATTTTTAAAAATAAACACAATCATAATTATTAAACATGGACTAAATTTTTAACAATTCAATTCATTTTCATTTTATGTCGTAAACCTTTCTTTTTTAATCTGTTTAACGGACAAGTAGCGACGTATTCTTAGCTCTTAGACACCGTCCACGTCCATCTCTTCAGCTGGTCCAAAGCACATTATTTCTGCTAAAATTAGAGATTTATGATTTCTTCTTCTTCTTCTTCTTCTTATTATTATTATTATTATAGAATTTGAGGTTTGAATCTTTAATAATTAACAAAAAAACGTACGTTTTAATAATAATTTTAGCACCAAAACAATTGGATTTTTTTTTATCTCATCCAATAACTTGAAGATATTATATAAAATCTCAAAATATAATTTATATGATTTTTCAATATATATTTTCAAGTGAAAACTTTTTTGAGCTTCAAATTTGTATAATTTCATATGATTTTATGCTTGTTTTTTTTATTAAATAGAATAAAAATAATGAGATTGAAACTCATGATTACTTGATCAATAAACCTTTAATATAATATTCAAAAATCATTTCACCTAGAAGCTGATTCTTTGATATGATATCATAATCTTATCAATCAATCAGTTATGAGTTCAAATCTTACAGCACTTATTATATTCAATATAAATTTAAACAGCATGGTAGTGTGATTTATACAAGTTTCAAATCTAAAAATCTTTACGTGAGAATGAATATTAAAAAATATATATATTATTATGCTTATCTAATAATTTAAGCTTTTAAGTAATAGTTGATATATATTAGTACAAAATTATTGGGTTTTGAATAATCTTTTCATTTTCATTAAATCCAAATCAACTCTCAAATTGAGAGATAACACTTTAAACTTCAGATTTAAAGCAAGGGGGTAATGGATCTAATTCAAACACGAGATGTAGAACTAGAATTTTATAAAATATCTCCTTTAATTTTAGAAAATTCTAAACAATCAATAATTATCGGAGGGGGTGAAATATGTATTTTTCATGTAAGAAGCTTTAAATTAAAGGAGATATTTTATAATTTTTAGAAACTTTAGGATTAAAATTAATGGATGGTACATCTCTAAACATCAACGTAACTTCTCTTGCTTCCAAGACTCAATTTGCTAGTGTGGTGCGCCATGCTAAAAGCTTTAATTTTATATTTCTTGTATCACATGGTGTCCCATACTAACACACAATCATAACTCATCATCTCTAATTCCAACACAAAAGTACATTTTAAAACATTTTTATTTATTTACAACGAGATGAATAGAGAGAGATCAAAGGTGCCATTTCAGATCCAATCAATAACCTTAATGATCGAATTGGAACAGCTACCAAGAAACGTGTGCAGAGGATTTGCAATTTATATAATAGATTTTAAGTTTTAATTAAAATATGTTTTTTTATAGGAATTTAAAATAATTAGAATTTTATTCGTTAATTTATATTTATAAAATATATTTTTTAGAAAACAGAATTTTTTTTGTATCCAAAAAATAAATCGGAGAAGGGAATGAGAGAGAATGGTAAAAGATCTCTAGGTATTCGAATTCTTACATTTTGTTCCCCTGAAAACGAGACATTCTTGAGCTTGTAACCTTATCAGGAATACAATTCCTATTCTTTTTTTTTTCCTTGGGAAAGCAATACACCTTTAATACTAACACGTTTGTCACCCTTGCGGTGCCTTACATGCTCATTGGTTTTGCAGGATGTTCAGTGAGCCCGGACACCTTGGTTATGCATGCAGGGTTCTTTGCCTGGCGAAGGAAGGTTTTTTTCTGCACTCAGGTTCAAGTTTTACTGTGCATGTTTGTGACTCTCGTGATGTTTTATTTATCTATTGGGCTTGTAGGATGTTCAATGGGTCTGAAAATTGATTGTGATGAGCGTAAACTGTCCCGGATATTGATTATAAAAAAAAACTTGGTTCTTCTACCGAAACCAGACATAAAATATTTATCTATTTTCTCTTAATTATCAGAAATAATATGATTCGGATTACATGGGATGTTATCCTTGTTGTGTAAGTGAAGATATAATATATATAATCAAAATTGATCGATAAATATCGTATAGGACTATGAGACCCATGTTACTGAGCATCAACATGTCACGTTTCAGACTTGAAGTTGCTTTATACCAAATTCCCACCTCCAGAAACTATACTTCAGAGCATGGACATATATATTCGTTTTCTTTTTTATTTTTTAACGAATCTATTCGGTGATTGTTTGAAGTTTCTAGATAATGTTTTTTTTTTTAAAAAAATATATTAAGATAATATATTTTTTTTTAAATATTTTTATTTTGTACATCAAAACAATCTAAAAACAATAAAAATATAATTAAAAAATACTCAAATTTTGATAAAAAAACATATTGAAACTCAATATCTTTATTTTAAGGTTTAAACTAACACAAAAGTTGAGCTATGAGACTCTAAAATAACTTTATTTAATTTATTTAATTTTTAAAAAATAATTTGAAGCAAAAAAAAAGATTTAACAAAAAAATATGTTGAAATTCAATGTCAACACTCTTTTGAGGGATGAACGGACTTGAGATAGAATTTATGACTGTTTGAGAGTGTAATTGAGGTTATTTTTTAAAGTATTTTTTTGTTAAGAAATACATTAAAATAATATTTTTTTTATTTTTTAAAAATTATTTTTGATATTAGCACAATAAAATGATTTCAAACACCAATTTTTTTTAATTTAAAGTAAAAATAAAAATAAAAATAAAATTTTTTTGAATTTTTTCAAAAGCTTTTTGAAATGTAGTGATAAACATCCCATACTAAAAAACATGGGTTAACCCTAAAAGAACTTTATTTTATTTTACAAAAAACAAGGTTATTTTGGATAACTATTTTTTACTTATTTAAATAAAATGACATTAGTTTGAATAAAAAAATTGATGCAATGAAGCCTCACTTAAGTTTAAATAAATCAACAATATCGGTTAAATTCGAGCAGATTAATTTCCAAATTAAATCAAAATGAAACTTGACTAGTGCCAGGTGTTGATAAATGAGTGCGAGCATCACAGGTCAAAAAGAGGGAGACCTGTCATTCGGACATCATGACTGGCTTACGGTGCCACTTGCTCACCACGAATAATTAGTCCATTAAAAAAATAATAAAATAAAATTATATTCAACCACGAGGAGGAGCATAATTTTCAACAATTGCAACCATTCTTTTTTAAAGCCATCCGCCAAATTCACATGTTCAACCTCACTGTCCTCACAATCATCATCCCATAGCTTTTATATATATATATATATATATATATATATATATATATATATATATATATATATATTGTACAATTAAGAATTCAAATCATTAGAACTTTCTTGTATTCGTTTACTTATTCTGCACTTTAATGACCAGGTTATTCTTAAATATAATTTTATTAAATATAGATCAGCTGCTTAACGAGTTGATTTCGGGGGTGTTTGGGAGGTCTTTTCAAAAACGTTTTTAAAAAAAATTGAAATTTTTTATTTTTTTTATTTTTAAGTTTAAATTAATAAAATTTGGTGTTTTTAGATCATTATGATGTGCAGATGTTAAAAATGATTTTTAAAAAATAAAAAAACATAATTTTAATATAAATTTTTGAACGAAAAATACTTTCAAAAGTAACCGAACCACAGTCCCAAACAGAATTTTAGAATCGAATATATGTGTATTTATATCGATACATGTTTTTTTTTTTAAATAAATAAATAAATTGCTCTGTCAAGAACCCGGTTTGATTTAGAGCAAAACCTAACTCTTGACCTACTGATATTTTTCTTGTTTTTAAAACATTCCTAGTCGAAACATTGTCGTTTGTCTTAAAAAAATAAATCTAGGTGAACTCTCGTGATCCATAACTCATATTTTATCTCAATCTGATCTCATGTTAGGGTTTATAATATATTTATGATTTAAACTGAATCTTTATATATGATTATATGATTATAGACAAGTGATAGAAAACTTGTGAAATTATGATTTTAAATTGTATACTTGTAATTAAATTATTAATAAAATCCAAGGTGACAGCACGAGAAGTAACTAATTATTGAAGCTAAGTGAGAGTAACTTTTTTTAAAAAACCCGGTTCAACTTAGAGCAAATATTAACACTTAATGTTTATTTAAGAATATAGTTAACATTGCTTTTGAAAATGTTTTTCATTCAGAAATACATTAAAATAATATTTTTTATTTTTTAAAAATTATTTATAACATCAACACATGAAAATGATCTTGAAACACAAGTTTATTTTATTTTAAAAGTGCTTTTGAAACGCAATACCGAAAAGTTCGTAAATGATCTAAATATTGTTAATTGTTTTCTTTGAAAATGAATCTAGGTCTCGTGATCCATGACTCGTATTTTAACTTAAAAATTGATTTATGATTTGGACAAATAATAAAAAACCTGTGAGATAATGATTTTAAGTTTTATTCTTGTAATTAAACTATTAATAAAATCCAAGGTGATAACACGAGAACTAACTAATTAT
Source organism: Salix brachista (assembly GCA_009078335.1). NCBI lineage: Eukaryota > Viridiplantae > Streptophyta > Magnoliopsida > Malpighiales > Salicaceae > Salix > Salix brachista. The sequence continues at coordinate 12,359,952 of CM018578.1, read as the reverse complement.
TGGAAAAAAAGAAAAAGAGTAGCTTGATATCCAATGGTGATTTCTTTTCTTTGCTGGGAAGGCAATCCATTTTTCTTTTCTTTGCTTGTTGGTTGTGATTGCAGCAAACAACTTTTGAGCAACTTGTTGCTGCATGATGAGCTTGTCAATATTAAAATCATGAATAGCTGGCTAGTTCAACAATTCTTACATTATTAAATTCCAGAGTTTATTTGTTTTTATATTTAAAAATAATTTTGTAATAATTAAAAGTTTTTTTTATCTGTTTTAAAATGATTTTTTTTATGTGTTGACATCAAAAATATATTATTTTAAGGAGCTAATTTTGTAATAATTATTTTTTGTAATAATTCTGATTCTGGAAGATGAAATTGAAAAAAAAAGAAGCTATTTTTCCTTCTGAAAAGAGAAATTAAGGAGCAGATTGCTGAGACCGCGGCCTGCATTATTTCACTGCATGAGACCAGGACAAAAGCAGTGTCATCAATCATCGTTAAAAAAAACCTTTTTTTTCAACGTTCAGACATCAGAGTGTCTTGGACTTCACTTTCCATGGAAATATAAAAAGGCATGCAAGCTTTTCGTTGTTTTCTCTCGTTCACATTGGAAAACAAAAATAAAAATAAAGACATTGGCCACGATCTACAGCGAAAAGTAAAGTTTTTATTTTTATCCAAGCAATGTCTTTTCTGCAGGTAACAATGGCAGTACACTCACCCACTTTCAAGCCCACGAGAGATTCCAAATTGATGTGTACCCCCTCCTATTCGTTTTAGATTTTTTTATTAATTTGAATGTCGAATTTTTTTTATATATATCTCAAATCGTTTTATCAGTTTTAAAATTAATGATAATATAATTATTCAGTGACTATTATATTAATAATTATAAAACTTTAACCTGTGTTAAGGAACCAACTCATCTAAATGCTTAAATTTTTAGGTGAGATCTCAGAATATGATTTATATTATTCTGTAATACAGCATCTCAATAAAAAGCTATTTGAGCTTGAAACTTGCACAAGCCCACACTAACTTGTACTTGATTTTTATCAAATAGAATGAGAGTGGTAAGATTCGAACTCATGACTGCTGGGTCAACAAGGCTTAAGAAACTAATTCACCTAACAAATTATATTCTTAGATGAAACTCTAGAATATAATTTATATTATTCTCTGAATTATAAAAAAACAAACTTTTTAATTATAAACTGTTACCTTAGTATATATAGTAATATATATGCTTATTCGTTTTAGATTTGGCTCGGCCTGCGATAGAATATTCTCTTTTCAGAACCAAACATGCTCTAAAGAGTTGTGAATTCTAGCTAGCAACAGCACCTACTTGGCTTCAAAATTCTTCAAAATGATTCGAAACCGAGGACCAACATGATTTCTCTACCTGTTGATTCTAGCCATTAATGTTTATTCTCAGAGAAACCAACTATATAAATATATATATTTCTCAATTGTTTTTTTTAAATAAAAAAAAACAGTTTGCAGTAAGTAAACAAACAGGTATAAAAAATTGATTTGATGGGATTTGGGAGCACTATTTGGCCATGTGACGCTTAAAGTTTCTTGGTTAACTACAAACCTAATGAAAAGAACCCAACTTTAATTAAAATTCCAAATCGAAAGCATCGAAACTTCCAAAATTGTATTTTTTATCAACTCTCTACTGACTCCCATTGACTCACCAAAGTTCCCCGTGGCCTTTAATTTACCCACGTACCACCTAGATTTTTTATCCAGAACTATAGTGGCCGGGACCCACTTCAGTACTCTTCAAAACCCTTATCTCATAAAAAACCAAACACTCAAACACTTCCCACCACTTTCCCTCCCTTTCTCTCTCTCTAAAAAAACATGTTTTTTCACCTTTCCCTTCTCTTTCTCTCTCTCCTCCTTCCCTCCACCTCGCTTAACCAAGATGGCCTGTTCCTCCGGCAAGTCAAGCTCGGCCTCTCCGATCCTTCTCTAGCCCTCTCCTCCTGGAACGACAGGGACGACACCCCGTGCAAGTGGGATGGTGTTACTTGCGACGAGTCGACTCAACGAGTCACCTCACTGGATCTTTCTAACCTGGGGCTCATGGGACCCTTCCCTTACTTCCTTTGCCGCCTGACCAATCTGAAGTCGGTTAATCTGACGAACAATTTCATCAACTCGTCTCTCACCTCTGACATTGCCGCGTGTCAGAGTCTTGAGGTTCTGGATTTGAGCGAAAATCTTCTGGTGGGGTCCCTTCCCGAGGCACTTCCTGAGCTGAGAAACCTCAAGAAACTCAATTTGGCCTCGAACAATTTTTCCGGCGGTATCCCGGCGAAGTTCGGCGAGTTCCAGAAGCTGGAGTGGATTTCACTTGCGGAGAACTTGCTAACGGGGACAGTTCCCGGTGCGCTTGGCAACATCTCCACACTCCAGTATCTTCTACTGGGTTATAACCCTTTTGAACCGGGTCCGATACCGAGTCAGCTCGGCAACCTGACTAGCCTGGTAGATCTCTGGCTTGCTGGCTGTAATCTTGTGGGCTCGATTCCCGAGAGTTTAGGCAAGCTATCGCGACTGACTAATCTTGATCTATCACTGAATCGACTTACGGGGTCGATACCGAGCTCCCTCACTTGGATGAAGAGCGTTGAGCAAATTGAGCTCTATAATAACACTTTATCAGGTGAATTGCCTCCGGGTATCTCGAATTTGACCCTGTTAAGAAGATTTGATGTCTCAACGAACCAGTTAACTGGGACAATCCCGAATGAGTTGACTCAGTTGGAGCTCGAGTCCCTGCACTTGTTTGAGAACAGATTTGAAGGGACTTTGCCGGAGAGCATAGCAAGGTCACCGAATTTAATTGATCTCAAACTGTTCAACAACAAACTCACTGGCGAGCTACCGAGTCAGCTCGGGCGTAACTCACCATTGAAGTGGTTAGATGTTTCATACAACGGGTTCTCCGGTGCGATACCAGAGAGCTTGTGTGCGAAAGGTGAGTTGGAGGACTTGATCTTGATTTACAATTCATTTTCCGGGGAAATCCCAGAAAGTCTGGGAAAATGCAACAGTTTAGGCCGGGTTCGGTTAAGGAATAATGGGTTCACTGGCATTGTTCCTGAGGGATTCTGGGGGCTACCACGAGTTTACTTGTTTGAGCTTGAAGATAATTCATTTTCTGGGAAAGTTTCTAATAGGATTGCCTCTGCTTACAATCTCTCTGTTCTGAAGATTTCAAAAAACCATTTTTCGGGCAATTTACCTGTGGAGATTGGTCTTTTGGGCAAGTTGATTGAGTTTTCGGCTAGTGATAACTTGTTTATGGGTCCAATTCCAGGGAGTCTGGTTAAATTGAGTAACTTGAGCACGCTTGTGCTTGTTGACAATGAATTGTCTGGTGGGATTCCAGCCGGAATCCAGGGTTGGAAGAGCTTGAATGACCTTCGTTTGGCGAATAATAGGTTATCTGGCTCAATCCCAGATGAGATTGGGAGCTTGCCGGTGCTTAATTATCTTGATCTTTCTGGGAATTACTTCTCAGGGAAGATTCCGATACAATTGCAGGATTTGAAGCTCAATCTGTTGAACTTGTCGAACAATATGCTCTCCGGGGCGCTCCCTCCACTTTATGCTAGAGAGACGTATAGGAGTAGCTTTGTGGGGAATCCAGGTTTGTGTGGTGATTTGAAGGATCTTTGTCCACACGAGGGTGATTCGAAGAAGCAGAGTTACTTGTGGATTCTTCGGTCGATTTTTATACTTGCCGGTATAGTGTTCGTTGTTGGTGTTGCCTGGTTCTACTTCAAGTACCAGAATCTCAAGAAAGCAAAGAGAGTTGTTACTGCATCGAAGTGGAGATCGTTCCATAAGATTGGTTTCAGTGAATTCGAGATCCTTGATTTTCTCAAAGAAGATAATGTGATCGGAAGCGGAGGTTCTGGGAAAGTCTACAAAGCTGTGCTTAGCAACGGCGAGACTGTGGCGGTGAAGAAACTAAGTGGAGAGAGCAAGAAAAAGGATACAAGTCGCAGCTCCAACAAAGATGAATTCGAAGCAGAGGTTGAAACTTTGGGAAACATCAGGCACAAAAACATTGTGAGATTGTGGTGCTGTTGCAATACTGGAGATTACAAGCTTTTGGTTTATGAATATATGCCAAATGGGAGCCTGGGGGATGTGTTGCATAGTAGCAAGGGAGGCTTGTTGGATTGGCCTACGAGGTATAAGATAGCTCTGGATGCAGCCGAGGGCTTATCTTATTTGCATCACGATTGTGTTCCTCCGATAGTTCACCGGGATGTAAAATCGAACAACATACTGTTAGACGCAGAATTTGGTGCTAGAGTTGCGGATTTCGGGGTCGCTAAGGTTGTTCAAGGAGCTAACAAGGGGATAGAATCCATGTCTGTTATTGCAGGCTCCTGCGGCTACATTGCACCAGGTATTTTCACTTCTGTCTGTTGGGTTGCTACAGTTTGGTCGATTTAAGATTTGTTTTTGCTCGCTATGGCTACTCGTTTGAGCTCCAAATCATTGCTGTAATTGAATTACTTTGAACTTGATTTGGTGCAGAATATGCATATACGCTTAGAGTGAATGAAAAGAGCGACATCTACAGTTTTGGGGTGGTCATATTAGAGCTGGTAACAGGCAGACCCCCCATAGATCCAGAATTCGGAGAGAAAGACTTGGTCAAATGGGTCTGCACAACCTTGGACCAGAGTGGCTCGGAACATGTAATTGACCCCAAGCTCGATTCACGTTACAGGGATGAAATTTCCAAGGTCCTCGATGTTGGTCTCCGCTGCACAAACTCACTTCCCATCGGCCGGCCGTCCATGCGAAGGGTGGTGAAAATGTTGCAGGAAGCCAGCATGGGGAGCAAGCCTAAAGCCAACAAGAGTGACGGGAAGCTCTCTCGTTTTTACAATGAAGTCGTCTCCGATCAAGCAAGTTTAGTTTAAGAATTCTGAGTTTAGACTTGACACTTCTTCCAGGGAATCTTCATTCATTGCCTCAAGGTGTCTGATTTCATGGGGACAGGGAAACCGATCGCTGGAATGACCCGAGGTGAGGTAGCTTGCATCATGCCGAAGTATATCGCTATATTAAGACCACGGATTTAGATATACCAGGTAGATTGTAACTATTTCTGTCATCTAGCTCTGCTACTTTTTTACTGGTGTTATCCACTTTGGTTAGGTTACTGTAACACGAAAAATCATGAGAGCTGCCAAGATTGAAACTTTTTCTTTCCATTAGTAACAGCTGTTATGCAATTGTATAAATTTTAGATCTTTGTCCATTTTGAATATGTAAAAAAACTTTCTATAATATCTAGTTATTCACTTTATCTGATCTCTTCGAAATATAGAGCATCTGTATAAATCAACAATGGGGGGGAAATTCAATTTATAGCATGTGTTTTTGTTTTTTCTTACAGAAAACAGACTTGAGGATATTGATTGAGAGAATAATTTTTTTTTGTTTTTTAAAATAATTATTATATGTTATTGCAATATTGTTTTACAAGCTTATTTAGTTTTTTTTTTTTAATTTTTGATAGCTCAACTAATAATAAACAAAGTTAAAATTTATATGATATTCTCTACAAGCAGAGAGTTTTTTAATCTTTAAATGAGAATATAAAACCAAGTCTTAGGTTAGAACTACTAGAATTCTTTTTTATACTCTAAACCGTGTTTATATATATATATATATATATATATATATATATATATATATATAGGCAATTATGTCAGTTAATTTTGACATAAATTTTGAGATAAAAGAATATATTTTTCTGATTTAAAATATATAATTCTATTTTAATTGATATAATTTTTTATTCACAACATAGCACATCCTATTAGAATCTTCCTTCCCTCTCTTATCCCCTTAGTTATTGAACTTGTCCCAATTGATTTGGTAAATTTGTGATTTGAAGTATGAGAGTTTTAATATTGATTGAGTTAAATTAGTACAACTCAACGAATTGACTTGCAACTCGATTGAGTCCAAATCATCCGTTAGGGTTAAAACCAGGATTTTGTTTTTTAAACAAGTGAAAATTACGTGTTTTACTCAATCGAGTTGATGGACTAAGTTACTCAACAACTCAGTGATTTTTCGGATCAAATCTCGAGCCGAGGTTCTGTAATACCATATCATTTTACCTGCGAGCTAGGTCAATGTCGAAGGTTCTCTCCACTGCAATCAATGCTCGGTGAAATCACCTGGAGAGGTTCCAAGTAGCAAGAGACAGCTTTGCTAATTTAATGGAGTGAGGTAGGGTGATAAAACCCCCTCAAAAAATCGATTAAATTGAGAAAATTAAAAAAAAAATATTGAGAAAAAAATCTGATTAAGCTGATTAGATTTTTTTTAAAATTTTTTGGTTCGGTCTAGTTTTTGGTTTTTTAAGTAAAAACTGGTAAATTAAAATTAAATCGGTTCAAATTTAAAAAATGTGGTATATATATTTTTTTAGTCTTCCAGTTCAGTTTAAATTTTTTGATTTGTTTCAATTTCGGTTAAACGAGAAAAGAGAAAACTTGATTAAAATAAAAAAAAATCTAAAAAAACTAAACTGAACCAAAACTGATTAGTTTAAATCGGATTTAATTTTTTTTTTGTTTAATTGTTTTTATTAATAAAAACCAAATCGAAAGGAAAATAATGACTTAGTGTGCAGATGATTGTCTTCCTAGGCCGTCCCTCTTTTAGGAGAATTGGGCCTTTTGTCTATAAAAGCAAAGAAGCACCATGGGAGTGAAGATGCTTGTGTTTCTGGGGAAAATGACGAAGACACAAAAAATATTGTGTGTGGACTTGCATGAGGATTCTAAATCTTATTTTTTTTTTTTTTTATTTCTTTATGCTATTAATTTGTTTTGGTCTTTTGAATAGCTATACCTACTTTACCGATATATTCTTTACTCGATAAACCATTGATGTAATTCAAGCTAATATATATATTTTTTAAATAAAATTATTCTTTTTTTTTTAAACTATTTTTAGATTAACTCACGTTGTATCAAATTAACCCGTGAATTAGATTTAATAACTCTACTATAATTTAATTTTCTGCACCTCCACTTTTATAGTACGATGAAAGATAAAACTCACAAAGAGAGTGGGGCAGCACAATTCCTTGATACTTGGACTAAGTATATTCAAAGGAGAAGTTATATACACACACCATTTTTAATTTCTTTTTCTGGAAGAAGGGGCAGTGGCAAACATGGAGCACCGTGCTTGTATCGTGGAGATGTAGGTAAGGGCACAGAAAAAATCAAGGATGCTGAGAGAGAGGCTGTCAATTTACTGTGATAGATAGGTTTCTTGCTTTACATGAGAAGTCTACGCGAAGAAATATAATTATATTTGGTTGGATAATATTGACTGTTAATAATATATATTTATTAATAATCACTCCAATTTATCTCTTTTCTTCTCCAATTAATTTTTTCAACAATATTTAAGGAATTTATATGTATATATATGTATTAGCTTTGTTCACACTCTAGGTCGACATTGGAGCTGAAATCTCTCCCTCTCCAAGAGGTGGCACAAATCAGATTGCTCCCTCCCCACTCAACCCTAAGCAGCCATGATTAATCTTTGATTTTTTTTTTCTTAATCTTTAAACTTGTTTGAAGAAAACAATGGCGCCTTCAGAAAGAGAGTAAAAAAGACCCTAAAACTACATTTATTGCCCTACAAGCTTTCATACGCATCCCATTCATTTCCATGAGCGCACACACCCAAACTTAAGATCCAAGCAACCTAATTTTTTCCCTTTCATCGCAACAGATTGCCACTACATTTTCAGAAATTACACTATATTTGGATTTTTGAGGGTAGCGTGCAGTGTGCATGTGTTTTCTCATCCAAAAAAGGAGGAGAATTCAATTCTTTCCCTACCCGTAAGATCAAGAACCATGTCTTGAAAAGAGACAATACGTACATGCTTTAGAAGAGACAACCTTCTTTTTTCCTTCTTTTCTTTCAAGCCCCCTGTCTGTCTGTCTATCTCTCTCTCGCGCACACACATCATACATAGTATTTGTTTATTTTGGAGTTGCAAGAAAGAGAGGTCTTCTTCCTTAATTTCTATTGTGAAATATGTCGGCATAAGAGGAATTAAATTAACTAAGGAAATGACTTGGTGCAATGACTTCTGCAACGATGTGCAGACAATTGAAAGAAGCTCACGGCCTCCACCTTGCGATGCAAGTGTTCTTGCTCAAGAACACAAAGAATGTTTGATCAGAAGTTGCCCTTCATGCGGGCACCAAATGAGATGCCGAGACCAGGTTTTTCCATTTCCTTTTTTGTTTCATGGATAGTTTTGTGAGCTTGGAATATATATCTTAGCTATATATAGTGGTTTATGATGATATAATCAATGTTTGCGCATGCAGGCAAGAATTCATGACTTGCCTGGGCTACCAGCCGGAGTGAAGTTTGATCCGACTGATCTAGAGCTGCTTGAGCATTTGGAGGGGAAGGTACTGAAGTCTGATACTTGTAAGGTTCACCCTCTGATTGATGAGTTCATCCCTACAATCGATGGAGAGAATGGGATTTGCTATACACACCCAGAAAAGTTACCAGGTGACAATATTCCAGGGATGCTAATACGATATATATTTTCTTAGCTAGCTAGTTTATAATGCCATCCAATTCGATTTACATGCTTGATCAGTGTCTGCATGAGGCCTTTCATTGTTTGAGAAACTAATTAACCCACAAGGCTATAGGGAAAAACAATGCAGAGGTTGCCATTGTTGAAGATAGGAAATTCTTCATGATCTTAGATTCAATGAGGACGATCACCATGACTTCTTTCACCTACTCTTCTCCTCTGAAGCACCAACCAAAAACTTTAGGGTGTAGCATTTGCCATTAGATCCTAGAAGAAACCCGGCCACCACCTAACCTCTGTATATCTGTTAGCATTTTCTTTTAGACATGAACAACCACCCCAGCCAACCCTAGACATTCAAGATATATAATTCCTAGCTAGAAGGATTAGCTTTCCAAAGATGGTAATATTATAGCTTAATTAGGTCCAACAATGACATTTTCCTCATGCATGCTAATGAAAACCTTTTTTTTTTTTTTTTTTTTTTAACATGTACTGTAATGTAACAACCCGTCTTTAGAAATACATTAATTTATCAACAAAACATGGTGTAATTTTTTTTATTGAAATTTCAGCAGAGTTTTTTTCTAAATTAAAGGGGTTTAAATTATTAATTTTCAATCTTTTATATGATTTTTAAATTCTTATCCAATAGTAATTCAACCATTCTTACTTTCAGTCTCGTTAATCAACATCAACACCATATCTCATTAAAATCATGAAATACAATTTGAAAATAAATTTTTTATTATATAATCTATCATTGCAAAATATAAATTTATGGAATATTCATGTGTGTGTGTGTGTATAATCCATCATATAATCATACATGCATATAACATATAAGGATATGATTATAAGTTAAAAATCAATCATTCAAAATAACAATATCATTACATCATAAGTCATCATGATTTTTCTCAATTCGCTAATTTACATACAATCATTTAAACTAAAAACAAAAGATGAAAAAACAAAATTACTCCTGAATGCAAAGGTCCTCAGAAACAACACATTATTACAAGTATAATTATTGTAAATGGTTATATCAATACAAGTGATGAAATTATTACTTACAATTATATATGAAAATTTTCCTTCACCCATTTATTTAAACCATACTACATCTATTTTTTTTTAAAAAAATTCAAAATCATGAATAATTTAGTCGATAATAATGTGCTTCATTATTATCATTCGTCTCCCTCACTGAGATCGATTTAAATAACTCCAACATGTATGCCGTTATCAATGTAACCCATTAACATCATTAACTATTACTACCCCAAAATAGTCAATCAAATTTTCTATTTAAATATCAACAAAACTTGTCGATGTCAAACATCCATTAACATCATTAGCCTCTTTTCTCAGGATAACTAATGAATATTTATGAAAGTGGATATCAATGTTCTTCATTGATATCATTAACTATCCCACTCTAGGAATAGTTAATCAACTTTAATATATATATTTTCTTTTTCCATGTTATAGGAAAATCATGACAACTTTACTAACATCATTAGTATCTTAAACTGGGAACAACAAATCACATTTATAGAAAATGTCGATATCAATGTAACCCATTGAAATCATTAACTATTCCTAACCAGAATAGCTAATCAAGTTTATTTGTGTAACTATTTCCTGATTTCTTCCCCATTTCAAACCTATTTTCCTTTCTCAACAATAAGCTATATAATTTAAAAGTACATAAAGGGTATAATTATATTCATTAAAAATAAAAGAATAAGTATAAAACACCTACTTATTGTAGAGGCTCGACTCGTGTTTCCATGTTGCTAATGTATAACTCCCGTGTTCCCCCTATATTCATAAGCACAACATATTATTTCATTTTTCAATTAGTATTTCTCTCAATAACAATTAAATCAACAAGCACAATTTTCCTTCAATAATTCTTTTCTCTCATTTTGTGTTTTCCATTACACCTCTTACGATCATTTTTTTTTATCTAGTCATAATTTATTTTATAAAATTATGTTATCTACACAACTTATTTCTTTTGAATGTTAAGACATATAAATATACATCTCCTGAAGGAAGAGAAAAAAAGAGTCATTTTTGCCCCTAAGAGATCCAATTTTCTTAGTTTTTACTTTTTATACCTTTCCAAAACTGCCAACAGAGTTGGTAGGTTAACATCTCCTGGAAATTTACCTATATATGGAGTTCCGGAGCTCAAATTTAAATAAGGTTAGTCTTGTTTGAAAGATAACATATTTTTATATAAGTTCTATATGAAATTTGTTCCTAAATTTTATCGTTTTCAAGGCTTAATTCCTTATGGAATTCAATAAGATGAATTTGTTCACATTCACCAAACATTCACCAATGCACACAAATGATCCCACAACATCATTAATCTATACTTTCTCTCTACAACAACCATTTTGACACTGTAATCAATTCATTACAACAATTTTTCAAAGAAAACATAAATTATTCCCTCCTAATTTTTCTTCCTAATGGTTGGCTCCCCCCTTACCCTTTTTATTGAATTTTTCTTGATATTTCTATATGATTTCACATTCAAAGCGATCCATATCATCTTATTTTTTCTAACTCTATGCAAAAATACATTGTCCACAATTTACTCAATAATCCTAATTGACAAATTTCAAAATTAATGCATCAAATCTTAATCAAATTCAGATTAACTTCATAATCAAGTTTAATGCTCTCTATTGGAAGATAATATGGACCTTGATTCATATCCAATAAATTGTTTTTAACTCCTCCCTTTATTACTCCAACTAGCCCTTTACTTCTCTTTTTCTACAATTTCTTCACTTGTTTTCTTGCTAAAACCTTTACTTAATGTTGCTCTCCCCATATACCGATCTAATTTTATATGAACTTAGCTAATTTTTAGTGTTTTCTTCTTAATTATTGGTGAAAAATTCATTTTTCTCTCATCGTCTTTTGTGCTTCAACTTTCATCCAAGAAAAAGAAAAAATAAGGGTATTTATAGTATATTTCTTATTGATTACACAAATGACCCTATTTACTTATATGTTTTATTTTGACCCCACTCTTTACTTCTTTTACCATTTGAGTTACTATCTATTTTTATCTCTTACAATCTCACCCTTTAATGTTTAAATTCAATTTAATTAATTTTTATTTATTTCCAAATATAAATTTTTTTTTATCTTCAGGGCTTGCATGTATTAATACTGTATGAATTAATACTTGTTGGCTTATTGTGATCACCATGTAGGAGTGAGCAAAGATGGGCTAATTCGCCATTTTTTTCATCGACCGTCAAATGCATACACAACTGGAACAAGAAAAAGGAGAAAGATACACACAAACACAGAAGATGGTGAGACTAGATGGCACAAAACAGGCAAGACTAGGCCAATTGTTGTTGTTGGAAAAGTCAAAGGGTATAAAAAGATACTGGTGCTTTACACTAATTATAGGAATCAAAGGAAGCCAGAGAAAACAAATTGGATAATGCACCAATACCATCTTGGAAACAATGAAGAAGAGAAAGATGGAGAACTCGTTGTTTCAAAAGTTTTCTACCAGACACAACCTAGACAATGTGGTTCACTCATCAAGGATTCTGTTCCAGTTCCTTCAAAATTAAAGGTACAAAGTAGTGGACATGAGGGTTCTAACCTGAAGAACACCACCACTCTTGCCGAATACTATAATCCTACCTTTATATCCTTTGACCAAAGTGGACAAAATAGATCAACCAACCCTAACCCTCCTCAACAATTACTTTCTCATTTTGCACTTCATGATGGATCTTCTCTTATCCCTTAAAAAATAAATAAAAAATTAGGAAAGTTAGGCCACCATTACTGAGCCTTGGTGAAATAAATTAATAAGTACATATATAAAAACCTAGGAGAGGCCAAAATACAAGATACATTGAGAAGAATGTGATTTCTTTAGCTAATAATTAAGAACTGAATTCTTCAAGGGTCAAATAACTGAAGTTTTTGGATACTTTAATTGCTTTCTTCTTCTTCTTTTTTTCCACAACTTGTTTTGTAATTCATGCTTTGTAAGTACTATAACATTAATGTTAAATTCACATGAGTCCCAACTCTCTTTTTAAGAGTTTTTGTTAACTTTAGAACTGTATAAAGATGATGATTCTTGAACCACACACACTTCATTTTGTAAAATCTTGGCGATGATTATTTGTCAAAATAAAAATAGAGCTCTCTCTCTCCCTTGTTGCCTTGTGATTATTTGTTTATGCCTTCACAAATTATATAAAATGTTAAGTTGATCATGGTAATTAGGTGAACAACTAGTCTTATACAGAGAATAATAGGCATCTCGAGCTAGTTCTTACAACAATTATTAAACCTTACTTGGTGAGTTAGAGTTATAAAATAAAAAATCTAAAACTAGATTCTAATCCATTTTAAATTGAATTCGATATTAACCTCAATTAAACCTGATCAAATTTATTTAGATAAACATAAAAAAAAAATGATGTTTAGATAGCGATGATGCTCTTGGATCTTTTTGTTTTTTTGGCTATTGCTTCAACAATATCTATATCCTGTACAAAATCTAAACCCACATTCAGAACTTCTTGCCTGGTTTTCTTCTCAGAACTCAATGGAACTTCACTTGAATGGTTAAGAGAAAACTCTACCTGAGGCAAAATTAGTTTTCTCAGCTGCAGTTTTCCCTGTAAAGAAGGCCCAGTTCCCAATATACTTTGCATTGAGCTTAATCTCTGTACATATTTTATTTTCAATGAGTCTACCTCTTGATCTAAAACAGCTCTAAATATAGCAATGCACAGAGCCTATCATCTTCAATGGCATGATCCACCTTTTATCTCTATAAAACTTCAATATCCTTTTATGCATTTTTAATCCGGGCAACCCTTTTTATTATGAGCTGATAAACATCTTTTTTTTTTTTTTCCTTTTTCTTGTAACGATTTAAAGTGCTCGATTTTGCTCTCATGCTAAGCCTAAGGATTCTCCTAGTCTTAGGATAAGTGTCTGTAATCCTTGGCTTCCTCTCTCTTTCTGCTTTTATAGTTTTATAGCATGTTAGTTCTGTCTGTATATAATTTGAATTTGATAAAAAGGTAAGATCAAATAACAGAATGTTTCTGTCATGTGTTAGAGCTACTAGATTGAGGAGCTGAATTGTGTGGAAAAGAAAAAAGCTGAAGAAGAACAATGAATGAATAAAATGAAGGGAAAACCACTCAGCTAGCAGTTAGAATCAACACCAGTAGCGCTAGTTGATGATGGTCATATGTTGAACAAACAATAAAAAACAATGAGTTTGTTAAGAGAAAACTAATAAGGGATATTTTGATAAATAAATAAAGAGGTTGTTTTCTTCTCTTGTTTTGTAGATTCTACGGCTTCTAGGCTTTTTTTTTTTCTCAGGCCTTTTCCTTTCAATCCTAATTAATCTAGTTTCAGGCTACCTCATTAACCCGGTCTAATTCAACTCTTTTTCGCTGTCCCATGTCTCTTCATATTTTCGTTTCCATTCCAAGATTCATGCAGAATCCAGCATTTCAAGTGAACTAGAATACCTCCCCTCCAAGGAGCAGCATTTCCTGCCCAGTTATATTGTAATATTCAGAGATCTTTCTGTTAGAGAATAATATAAATCATATTCGAAGTCTTATCTAATAGTTTAAGCTTTAGGTGAGATAGTTCCTTAACATGGTATCAAAACCTTGTTGACCCAACGATCACGAGTTCGAATCTTACCACCCTCGTTCTATTTGATAAAAATCAAGCACAAAGTATTGTGAGTCTGTGTACAAGTTTCAAGCCCAAAAAGGTTTTCATTTAAGGAGGGTGTAAGAGAATAATATAAATCATATTTTGGGGTCTCACCTATCAGCTTAACCTTTTAGGCGAGATAGTTACCTAACAAGTTCTTTATAGCATCTTCATGAATTTCAATACTCAGTTTTGAGTTTCTACTAGTTTCCAACAGCTCATGAAGCACTTGAATCTTCTTTTCAATCGAGCAGCATTTCAAGGTAAGGCTTCATCAATCAGCTTCTTAGCACGATGGAGTATAGGACCCTGCAAACTGGACACAACAACTCTAGATGTAAGCTGAGACACATGAAAATGTTCTGCAGGTGGATCATAAAAATAGGTGGCATCTGCCGGAGCCTCAGAAAACTAGATAGCTTATCAACATGAAAAGGCATAAAATCCTAGAGGATAAAGATTAGCAGCTACAGCAATTACAAACAGCTGATATAGAGGTAGGACTCAAAAAAGTTTAAAAATCTTGAAGATATTATATATAATTATGTTATAAAAAAGATATCAGATTATACTCATCTTATCGTTAAAAAAAAGACAATATATATATATATATATATAACATTTTTCAGTTCATATTCAAAATTAGCTTATTTTCCACTACCAAAAATATTTCATTTTCTTGGAGGTCAACCCTTTGTTGGCTAGATCGTTTTCAAGAAATTGTAAAGAATTCATATCATACAGGTTGACCTGGTAGAGTATTAAGTTCCCGTTTGTCTACGCAGTTCGATGTGTTTCAACCCAAAAAACATTATTTTTTTTAATTTTGGCTTGAAAAGAGGACAAACAAGCCCCAAGTCTATCAGGATTTCATTAAATGCAGAATTATTGAAGAAGAAAATTTTGATAAGTCAATACCAGTAAGGCTATCATAGACCAGTCAAGAGAACAGTCTCTTTATGTAGCAGTTGCAGTTCCTATTGATCTGTTGAACAAAGTAAAGAAAGTAAAACTCTACCGTTTAATGAACACCATTCCACACAAGAGCAGGAGCACAAACTTGACCCTCTGAGCAGAATCCAATCCGTGCTTGCATTTATGGGACCAACAACTTGACCCTCTGATCAGAATGCCAATACGTGCTTGCATTTATGGGGTTGGAGAATAATATAAATGATATTACCTAACAGCTTAAGTCTTTAGATAAGATGGTTCCTTGATATGGTATCAGAGCCTTATTGACTTAGCGGTCACGAGTTTGGATATCATCACCTCTATTCTATTTGATAAAAATTAAACACAAGGTAGTCTGAGCCTGTGCAAGTTTCAAGCCCAAATAACTTTCAATTGAGGGTGTAAGTTAAAGAATAATATAAATCATATTCTAGGATCTCACCTAACAGCTTAAATTTTGAGGTAATATGGTTCCTTGACAATGGGACTAACACGTGTGCAAGAAGCACTGTCCCCGAAAAGCCTATAAAAGGGACTCAAAGATTGTCCTTCCTATCCACATAGCCTCGTGTGACATGCCAATCTTAAGCTCCACTGTCTAGAAACACCCAAAGACATGAATTCCCATCTACAGAACCAATCACAAAGCCATGAAAACCATGCTCTGAAACCCAGAAAGAAAAGGCTTGATGGAGACCAACATAGGCTCCTGGAAACAAGTTTCAACGCCAATCAGAAGCTGAAAGCAGAAGACAAGATCAAGCTTGCCCGCCAAATAGGTCTCCCACCAAGACAAGTTGAAATATGGTATCAAAACAGAAGAGCCAAAAACAAAACTAATGTTGTAGAGCATGGCTACAGGAATGTCCAGCTAGAGCTAGGTAATGTAATGGCAGAAAACATCAGGCTCGAGAAGCACGTCAGCATGCTTAAACATGAGCTGAACAACGTTCAGCAAATGATACTTTTTGGATCAACTGCATCTGCTTCAATTCTCGACTCGGTTTCAGGATCTAGCAATGAGCAGGGAAACTCATCCTCTCCAGGAAACTTGATCTGTAATTGGAGAGATGCTGGAAATGATGGAATCTTTCGTGTAGAAGAGCTATATACTTGTTTGACAGGCTCTGGCACTCCGTTATGGCCTCTTACCTGAATCAGAGGATACTCGATCATGAAACACATAATGACAGAAGAATTTAGAACTTTTTAAAAGTTTTCCAAGTAAAATTAGGTTGTTTTTATTTCATGGTCTAGTCAAGAAGTTTTATTCAATGTTCAAGCTTAAAACAAGTAGATCATCTGTAAGAAAATAATAAAATCAATATTGTTCCACTAGTAAGTGCAGTTCAATTCCCTACCACGCAGTTTTTGACATGCAAAAAAGCAAACAATGCAGAGAATTAAGCTTTATTTTTTTCCTGAGGGATGCAGAAATAAATAACCTGGCAATTCAGATGAGACTAAGCGGAAATTTTGTAATTTTACAGAACTAAGAATGCAAGAATACACCCATTTCAACCACATCACAGATTGTAGCTCAAGACAAAATCTTGAAGTTCAACTTCACGTTCAAGTTGAATCACCTATTTTCCTCAACTGATTAAACAAAAAAATAACACCCATTTCTTTCTTGATTAATGGTAGGTCTTATTTCCTTCATGAAAGGATTTGGGTATATGCATGCACTTGACATTCTGATAGCCTGGAGTCTTGAATTGAAAAACTTGGCCAACTGGCAGGTGGGGGTCTTGGTTTAGAGAAGGAAGGGACTTGTGTTCGAATCCCATTATGCACGCCTGTCACCCTGCGGTACTTTACTTGCTCACAGGGATTGTAGGATATTCAATGAATCCGGGAATTAGTTGTGGTGTTCGTAAATTGTCCCAAACATCTCGGTTATAAAAAAAATAAAAAATTGGCCAACTGTAGGTGACCATAATGCTTAATTGCCTTTGAGTCAAATAGGTCCCACATGTTTAGTTTCTTCCTTCAGCAACTTGTATACAGACTAACAAGTCCAATAAGTTTGACAAAAGATGTGCAAAACTTCTCAACTTGCTTCAAGCTGCAGCAAGTTGTTCTGCAATTTGAGCAAGAAATAAATTCACATGACCAATCAAAAATCTGTACCAAGATTCAGCTCAAGCATAACATAAACTGACCTAAATAAGGCCAGTCCAACTCAAACTTCTAATAAGGTGTAGAAGACCACATGTATGCTAAATTTACTAGAAAAATTACTCCCATTGCTAAATTTGAAGGAGAAGTAGAGCCCACTTCCGAGGAAGAAACAGATTACAGATGACAAACACTCATGTACGACTCCTATTTCGTTCTATTATAAATTGAAAGTTAAAAAGAGACCAGAGCATGAACCCTGAACTAAAAACAAGAGCATATCCCAATTACCAGACAAGAAGAGAACTTGACAAGACTCATTGAAAACATCAGGTGAATGCTAAATTATCGTATTCCACCACTAAATAATTGATACATGCAGAAATCACAGATTAATTAGCAATGGCCATAAATAAGCGACACAGAGAAAATATTGCAACAGCTTTTTGTATTATGTGTAGACACAATTTTCCTGTTATATTAGAAGCTCAAGATTTCAAGATACTGCATGATGTTCCGTAAAAATTATTAAGGAACCATCTCATCTAAAAGTTTAAACTGTTACGTGAGCTCCAAAAATATGATTTATATTATTCTCTAACATCCCCCTCAAATGAAAACCCTTTGAACTTGAAACTTGTACAGACTCACACTACATTGTGTTTGATTTTTATCGTGACCACTAGTTCAACAAGGTTCTGATACCATGATAAGAAAGCATCTCACCTAAAAACTTAAGCAATTAGATGAGGTCGCAGAATATAATTTATATTATTATTGTTAAGACTAAAAGCAAGAACTCTTAGCAGAAATCACACATACCCTGATTCTCAGACAAGAAAGGATATTGAAAAGACTGGTTGATATCACCCGGGAGAGTGCCAACTTATCCTTCTGTAGTATGAATAATAAAATAAAAGCAATAATCGCAAATTAATTAGCAATGACCATCCATGAAACACTGCCAGTAAAATAATATAATTTGGTCCATTGCAGTTGGCGTTTACTTGTGGGAACACAATTCTCTAGTTAGATTTGAAGTTCAAGCTTTCAAGATATTGCTCAAGTAGCAAATCATTCGCCAATATGAAGAAGAATTCCAAATTAAGAAAAGTCAGATAAGTCTACTCTATCCTTGACATTTTCAATATTTTCTTACATCAAATAGAGACTGCGGGGAAGAAGATGTTATCTTTCTATTAAATGCTCCTAATTTTCCATAGATTAAATTTGTCTTTACTTGTGCTTCTAGAGCGTCTGAAATCCTAACTTTCAAAACCAAGCACCCACCAGGTACATTCTACTCAATCCAGAACAGATGGGAGTGAATATCCTGTACAATAACGAAAGAATTAAGCTCTTAAAGGTTGAAATAGCTTTATCAGGATGAATCTGATGCTATCTGTGAACTGCAAATTCACATGACAGGCATACTTGCTCATGCACGAGGTAGTTTGCATTTGTACGTGAACATCTGCATGTACAAGTCCCCAAAAGCGTCGTGTGATGACAAAGAGCTTGAGATCTAAATAGCAGGTCTCGAGTTCGAGTCATGGCGTACACCTCTTGTAAAAGCTTGGAACAACCGGGATTTTACTTGTTCACCTGGGATTACAAAATACATTTTCCAGGAAGTGAAGTTTCCTCGGATCCAAAAAAGAAAAAAGAAAAAACAAATCTGCATGTACAAGGTTGTACAGATGACCCATTGAGAGTTTTATCCTAGCCAGGGAATTGATAAATCATTTTTTCCCTCTCAGACCAAGCTTGAAGTAAACGAGCAACAAGCTTATATTCACCACTTGAGAGTTGGTTATCCCAACCCCAGAATCGATAACTCAGAGCAAGTTAACCACAAAAGCAGCATGTTTTAACACACAAATCGTCCACCATAAACACAACTTCTTAGACCTCCATAAACCAACAATCCAAACACAGTAAAAGATACTGAAACTTTCAATTCAAGAAACAAAGTCCACATGTTACAGCCTGGTTTCAAGTTTCAAGCCACCAAAAAACCAAGCCCAATAATTCATTTTCTATGACATAGGCCGAAAGGAAAGCAACAATTAATCCTTTTCCATCAAGAATGAGGGATGAAGTCAAAATAAAAACTAAAAGCACAAGACATTTTACACGTCCCAAGAAGTAACCAGTACGAGAATTTTTGTAATGCGGGGAAAAACTCAAGCATTATATGGATGCATGTTCTTGATTCCTATTCTCTTTGGAAAAAAAAAAGAGAGAGCATAGAACAGTTAAACACTGAGCTGTAGATGGTGTGTCCAAGGTTGTCAATACTGTTCCGGTCGCCATTCCGGTTTTTCTATTGGTACGGAACGTTTCAGTTTCAGAGCATTTCGGCGTGCCGTTTCGGGTTTGTATTGTTCATATGTAATTAATTATATATATATATATATATATATATATATATATGAAAAAATTAAAATATTAATTTGACAAGCATAATTAAAATTCAAGATAAATTAACTTTAAATTATACAATATAAACACAAAGTCAAACAAACATAATCTCAAAATTAGAAACACAATCACAAGTTAATCAAAATAAGGAGGATTTTAAGGCCGGAACGGCACATCCGGAACAGTACCGAGACGTTCCGGCCAGAATTTGGCCGCTATTTTTGGAACAGGCCGGAATTAAAACCAAGACGAAAACAACGTCGTTTTGTCTCGGTTTTTTAATGGCAAGAAACGTTCCGGCCGGAACAGAACGGTATTGACAACCCTGAATGTGTGTATAGAGAACCAAAAGTCCCTCTTGACACCCGAAATTGACTATTTAATGACTGATTATTATGATTGTGGTTTGGATTGATTTTGAAAATATATTTTATTTAAAAGTATATTGAAATTATATTTTTTAAAATTATTTTTGATAATGATCTAAAAATATTTTTTTTAAATTTAAAATTTAAAATAAAAATAAAAATAAATATTTTTATTTTTTTTCAAAAATACTTTTGAAATACTTAAAAAAAAACTCAAAAATATAATGTTCCATTATGAATGAAATAGAGAGGGATGGCTACAAAGCAGTACTATGAGTAATCAAGAGGTAGGGGCCTCCAGTTACACATGGAGTCTCAAATTTCACGTGGCTACAGTGCTACTCCCAATATTATTTTTTAAAGTATATTTTGATAAAAAAAAAAAAGTTATTAAAATAATATTTTTATATGTTTTTAAAATTATTTTTAATATTAGTATATCAAAATGATATAAAAAAATATAAAAAATAATTTAAAAAAAAATAAAAAAAATCTGAAACTTCTATATTTCTTAAACTTGTTTATTTTAAAATAAAATGGTTTTAATTATTATTTTTAAATATAAAAAGAACCCTTATAATTCATAATTTAAGTCGTCTCGAATCCATGTGGTTGGTTGTTCTTGTTGGGTTTCAGGAGTGGTTTCGATTTTGGGCTTAGTGTTGAGAGCGGTATGAACATTGTTGGTGGTCCTGGGCTTCGTAGCGTTTCATGGCCTAGATTGGATCATGCTATGAGCACAAGAATTTGGGTTTTTTAAGGTTATCTTAATTATTATTTTTTTAAATAACTTTTTTAAAATTTATTAAAAAAATATTATTTTATTTATTATTTATTTTAATATCAGTGCATTAAATTAATTTAAAAAAATCCTTTTTTTTTTTAAAAAAAAAAACATGATTACACCAAATCGGGATGATTGATGAGCAATAGAAATTAACTTGATTTTAAATTGTCTTTTTTTTTAAAACCCATCGAGGCTAAATCAATATCTCTAGCTAGCGAGCCACTAGGCGAGACAAATTTAACATTTGTGATTGAAAAGCAAAACATAAAACTGATTCAAACAGACAAGATCTACATTTATTTTGCTTCATATCTAGAAAAAAAGAAATTGTCAGAGAGGTGGGGCAAAATTATTGTGTAAGCATATATATATATATATATTATGAAAAATATAATTTTCTCCATACACATTTTCTTGCTTGCCACAAAATAAGCCGGAAATGATCAAACCTTATGAATATGGTCCACTGCAAGTCTTTTTTTCCCCTGCATGAAACAAAACTCCATTATGTTTCTATCATTATGATGTTAGAGAATAACATAAATTATATTCTGAGTTTTCATATAAAAATTTAAGTTTTTAGATGATGAGATTGTATCTTAACATGGTATCAGAGCTTTGTTGACCTAGCGATCACGAGTTCGAATCTCATCACCCTCATTCTATTTGATAAAAAAATCAAGCACAAGGTAGAGTAAATTTGTGTGCAAGTTTCAAACCCAAATGACTTTCACTTGAAGGGGTGTGTTAAAGAATAATATAAATCATATTCTGGATCTTTACTTAAAAGTTTAAACTTTTAGGTAAGATGGTTCCTTGACATATAACACATACACCAAATACTCCCTATATATATACATATATTTATATATATAATAAATAACAATATTTCACTTTATTTTTGACATTTTAACCAGCTTTGAACCATATATACCTAACTGTTTGTTGTATCAAAAGCTGAAATTTGGAGCTGAGAAATACTGATCATCAAATTTGCCTGTCTTGTTCCTCAAATGTTATTAAACCCTAGTTGGTCTTATAATTTAACACATTCATGACTTGTTAATTTGATCTTTATTTAGATCATGTTTGAAATTATATGATGCGAGAGTTGGTTTAGTGTGATCCAATTTATTGGATAGGTTAAAAAACTCAAAAAGATACCATTTTAAGACTATATATATATAAATTAAATAATATTATTTTAAATTAATTAAAATAACTTAACTTGAACCGACTTTGATTGTATGACACAGGAGGCCAAGCTCATTCTATTATCATATGAGGTAATTAATAAAGCTTGTAAAATAAAAAGAGAAGGAGGTGTGAGAATATGTTTCCCTTTTCTCTTTAACTCCCCCCCTTTTCTTTTGACTTTTTTTTTATGTCATTATCATGCACTCTTTTGTACCAGAACTAAGGAAGGTAAGCAAATGATTAAGAGTTTAATTAACTTGAATCAAGGGATTTAAAGTGGATGCATGCATGGACTTGTGAATGAGAAGATGTTTATTCGTCAATTGATTTTTATTGATGAAATGATCGTCTGTAATTAAAAAATGAAAAAAAAATTAAAAAATATACTCGTCTGTATTTTAATTATTGATGAATATCAATCTGATAGTAAAATTAGAAATTCATCTAGTAATTAGATTAAGTTATGCTGGGTCATTAACTTTTATCAATTTGATTTTGGGGAAAGTAATTTATTTTAATTCTCAGATTGTAAAAAAAAGTCTTCGAAAAAAGTAATAAGAAAATTGTAATGTGCTTCCCTCTAATCTATGCTTGGAATCATAGATAATTAATCTTATCATATAGTACTATAATACAGTATTCATGCATAGATTGTTGATAGAAAGAAAAGCTACATTAATTTATTGATTTAAACAATAGGCCAATTAAATAAACCCTACTTTTACTAGAAATTATGAGGCCTTTTGCCATTGGAAATACCCTCACAACAGTTGTGAAACAAGGCAATAATGGAGCTCAAAAGGTTCTGTAGTACTCTCTGCCTCTGCTCCCACCACCCCACTCCACCCCACCTTCCTTTTCTCAAAAAAATGAAGAGGGATCAGCTTTTAGGGTTCGGCAGAATATGCATGGATCTCCAAATCCTTCATCAACTGGTACTCTCTAATAGTTTTCAAAGCAAAACCTTTTAGCCCTCCATCAAGCACTCGTGAATGCCGCCTTTTCGTTGCTGCAAAGTTTCCCAATACTAATTAACTTCTCAAATGTTTTACTTTCACTTTAGATTTCTCCACTTTATTGTCAAAATATGCAAGCCTGTGAAATTTAAATCCATCCATTGATAGATGGTGGGTGGCGTATGGGCTGAGCACCAACACCAAGAAAGTCTCTAGTTTCCCCCCCTGCAGGGCTATCTTGATCACTTTGAAATATTTTCTGCCTTTTAGCAGAGTACATTTGTAGCTGATTTAAGGTGGGAATTTGATCATTTCTTGATCTTTCCATATCAGCTGCTGGATTAGTGCTTATAGGGCTCGAACCATACAGTCCACAGAACTTGTTGTTCCCATCTTGAACTTTAAAACTCCCGAGGAATGATGGATCTGTTGAGGTTGCACCAATCTGAGCAGCTTTTTGCAGCAAAGCAGTGGCTGACATATTTGCTGAAGCTGTTTGATGGGACTTTTGCTGCTGGGTGCTGTACAATGAAGGAACACTTACCAACTGACTTGCGGCTGCAGCTGCTTCCTTAACATTGCTTAAAGGAAGTGCTAAAGTGCTTGTCAGCTCCTCGTGAGCAATATTTGAAGAGATTTTGTTTCCAAAAACTGGCCAATTGAACTGATAATGATCAGACGGCGGAGTGTTTGAGCATGAAACAGCAAGAGGGTCGCGAAATATAGTTCCTGAACTAGTCACAGAGCCAAGTTGATGAATCTCTTGAATATTATTGCCCGCCATTGCTTCACTGAAATGGGGTGCTCCTCCGTGGCTCATCCACAAGGAATGCCCTTGTCTTGTGAGATGATCATTGCTTGAAATTGGCTTGAAAATTGAAGAGAAATGTTGTGCCATGTTAGGCCCTAATGGATTCCCCATTAGATGATAATTGCCGGAAGTTAAGTTGCTTATGCTAGATACGGCATTAACTCTTGCTGTTTCCTCCGCTAAGGCATCACAGAAGGCCCGGTGAGTGATGAAGCTATCTCTCCTGCCCCATCAAATTTTTTTTGAACATCAACTTAAATGATAATTAAAACTACATAATTAAAAAAAAAAAAAAAAACTTGGTATTGCATAGCTAGTAATAGGAGTACTAAAAAAGGTTAGCTGGGCACTAAATTCAAAGATGAATAGTAAGAATTGAAGATGGAAATGAATGATATTGCCTTTCCACCTATCTTTGTCCTCACTATACCTCCCTTTTCTCTTTATTTTCCAAATTTGAGAGATAGAGAAAGTGAGGGGGCTGCACAGACAAAGATATCACAACCACAAAAATCACTTTCATGCTTCACATAGTTTTTCTACTTTGACATGTTTGAGTGTTGTTCTTGTTGTTGACAAGAAAAAAAGTGATGCCCTATCATCTATGCTTTATCAACCAGCTAGTCCTCCTTGATTAATATCTTCTTTGAAATCTTTTTTTACGAATATAATATCATTAATTTCAGTAGCTCTATCACTGTAAATTCTACTAAAAAAGAAATTATACCTTGAAAATATAGTCCCACAGTCACATTTGTATTCCTTAGTGCCACAAGTCTTTGAGTGTGCTTTCCAATCTGACTGGACAGCATATCTCTTCGAACATTTTTCACACTTCCATTTCTTCTCGCCATGCTTCCTACAAAAGTGCTTCTTGATACCTGTTAAGTCTCCGAGAGCCCTAGAGGGATGGTGATGGACGCAGGTCTTTTCAGGGCAGACATAAACGCGCTTTCTCACTTCTTTATTAGTCCTTTGCTTCAGCTTCCATGGAAGGTTGTGTCCTCTCCTATGGAGTTGTAGATTTTGATCCCTCTGAAACCCTTTACCACATATTTCACACAAGAATCTGTTGGTGGCCATGAGAGTTTTGGGTGATAAAGCTATGACTTCTGCTTCAGGATCTGCATAACAAATATTCCCATTTGAATATTATGGCATTAAAATTTGATAAGACATGAATAACTTTGAATATACTGAAGATCATGATCATAAAGACGGAATTAGAAAGGCAGACATAAAGAAAGAATAAAGATAAACACAAAAACTCAAAAGGAAGATAATTAAATAGAGAAGCTAGCTAGCTTGCCTGGAGTTCCTGGGAGGTTTCTCTTCTTCTTTAGAGCAGGTGGGTTGGATGATCCACCAACAGGGTTTTCAACAGAACCATTACAACTACTAGTTAGTGCTTCTTCTGCTCCCATGAACATATCTCAAGCTTTTCTTTTCCTTTCTCTTATCAACTCGGTTGACTCAATCTAGCTAGCTAGTTATGCAACTACAGTTATGATTAAGAGAAGAACCGAGAGAAAAAAGTTCTTTCTTACGAGGTTTCGAGTCTCAACCCTAACACATGAGAATATATATGCAAGATTTGATCTCTCCCCCCCTTCTCTTTCTACCTCTAATATGCTAGCTGCAGTCATTTTATTTAGTATTTGCTTTTCAGACAAGGCTAGGATAGAATAATCAAAAATGTTTTTGGGAGGTGGTGAAAAGTTAAAGGTGGGACATAGGGGGAGGGGGGGAGAGAGAGGATGCTTGGAGAGGGAAGGGAAAAACACATAAAGGTGCATGATGACACATATGATGAGTGTGGGAGAACGCAAATCTCCCATGCCTTTTCCATTAGGAATGATTATCACATAATTTGTTTGCTTTTTGTTTCTCTTATATATATTTTTTCTAATCTGCCATGTTTAAATAATATTGTGCACTGGATGATAAAATGTGAGTTGATTATTTCCAAGAACCCCACAAACATTTGAATGGAACCCTAGGTTAATTATCCTACATAGCCAAAGGTAAGCACAAAGGGAATAGATTGGATTGTTTTCTTTGGTTTTTAGGTACCATACACAGTCATTTTGGAACCATGCAAATAAAACTCAAAGCAGACATAGATTTTACCTCATTTAATTGTCCTCGCAAGAATATCCTATTTTACAACATGCTGATGCATAGACTATATAACAATAAATAATTTACATGGTCCTAAATACGGGGGGCGGGGTGTTCACTAGAATTTCAAAATCAAAAACATCACTACCATATAACCTACATTTCAAAATCAAAAGCCTCTAAGTCATGCTTTTAGTTTAGGAATATTGTAGATTCTACAAGCATGCACGCCCGTGTTTCTAAATATATAGACTCTTAGGGATAACCCCATACACTGGCTAATTAACACACACACACACACACACATATATGCATGCATGCAGTGCTACTCATGACAAATATAGCTCCAATTAAGACCAAGTAGCATAATATTCCTGCCCTCAAAAGTTTGAAGGTTTATCCAAAAAACAAAACCATTTTTCACAGTTAACATAGCATGAATTGAACAGCTATAAGTCATAAAAACGCAATGTCATGTACTTTATGTTGTTTTTGTAAGAAAAACAAAATTAATTAACATGTCCCAGAGAGAGTTGAGAGTGACTAGCTATCGTAAGACTCGAGAGACAGTACCCAGCTAGTCACCCTCTTGTCATTATGCATCCTCATTTTCCACAAAAGTAAAATCTTTAGTCTTCTCCTTCAAAGAAGATATCGATCATGCCATGCCCCATTTACATATACAAGTAAATGTGCAAATCTTGGTCTGTAATCTTCTGGGTGTTTAACAGAATCTGCCATTCACGTGCCCAACTGTCAACGAAGGTAAGATCCAATGGAAACGACGAAAGAAAGACATAAAAGGGAACAATCGTCCTGTAGACACTATGAACATATTGGCATTTGGAATCTCTTCCCTCATTTCGATCAAATTCACTAGGATTTGTTTTTAACCGGCCCCATTTCGCCATTTTTTGTAAAGAAATTGATCGTAGTATTTGTCAGGGAATGATTTACTTGAATCGAATGTTGAGTTTTAGGTTGGTTGTTTGATCTGCTTTACACTTTTTCTTCGTAGCTTTTTGCGTTTGCTTTTCTTTTGTGGGTTGCAAGGATGTTGCTTGATGTGTTTAAAAGCAATGGCCATGGATCATGATCAAGGGCATGAATATATAGTCAATTGAATGAGAAACCTTTTCGATTCCTAAGTTTTTTTTCTTTTTTTTTTTTCATTTTTAGCAGTGGTGATAATCTTATACATCAACTAGGTGGTGATGTATCGAGCTAAGAATATCTTCAAGAAATTCTTAGCAACATTGGTGTGGGCCAATCATCTAATCAATTCTTAATTAAGTTGAGACGAACATATGTGAATAGTAGACATTGCTTCAGATCTACAACAAGTCAATAGAAAATTTGAGAAAAGGAATATAATTGAATGTGATTGAACTTTATTTCCTAATTATTTTATAATAATAATAGGGGAGAGGTTAAAAGACAGCCAGCTGACAAAGGCAGTGAATTTTTAGAACTGTGAGCTAGCGGTCGTCTCCTTGCGGGCTGACTTCTCCTGCTAACCCCTTAATCATACTCTAATCATGCTCATGCTTTCTAATTTTGTTTAATACATAATCCTTGGAGTTTAGCTGTTGAACTGTATCGGTCTCAGAATATTCTCTCCTTCTCCAACACTCCCAACTTTCAAGGTATAATAATGGGGTTTTTTTTAATTATACAGACCGACCCCCACATCTATTTTTTTGCCAGTAGAGATTTGACCATACATAAGCAATATTTCATAATCGAAGGGTTTAGGTAAAAGCAAAATGTTGTCTCCAAGGGTACTATGTTTAATTTGCTTGTCTCTTATAGTTTGAAATTTAGGATCGACAAAAATTAAGGAGGTGTTTTACATGTGATTGTTTGTGCAATTCTAGGATACCCCCCCCTGCCCCAAGCTTTTCTAATTACAAGACCTGATGAATTCGTTCGTAGCTAGTTACAATTCAAGGAAAATCCTTGGAAATTCCTATGCTAATCACGTGAAATCATGCAGTTATACTTGAAATTGTTTTTTTATTAGTATTCCATGACAAGCATAAATGTATTTTATTGAAAGAATAGAAATATAAAAATAAATTAAAGTTATTTTTGAATAAAAAATATTAAATATATTGTGCTTCTTTCTTGTAAGTGTTGATATACTGAGTCAGGACGTGCACTTCTAGTAAGAACCTGAGATAACTAGGATTTTACTCGTTCACTTGGGTCCACAAAATATACGTTTTCAAGGAGATAAAATTTCCTCGCATAAAAAAAAAAGTGTTGATAATTGTAGGATATATGCTTGGGACTGTCAGATGTTAGCATTACTTCTGAAGTTAAGTTTGGCATTACTTTTGAAACAAAATATCCTAAAAGGAGAGCAGGTTTGGATCTGGGAATCCTATACAGAAATCCACATGCTTTGGTTTATAAAAAAGATGAAGAATATATGCCTTTTTTTTCAAACCTATCTCAATTATCTTTCTTTATTTATTTTTTATTTTTTGGTCTGTCCTTTTTCCTTTTTTTTATTTTCCTTAGTTGTGACACAATAGCATAAGGCTCATTACATTTGCCAACTTTAATTATAAACATAAAATAGTATTGACATGAATATTCTTCTGCTGTTTGTTTCTGTATCTTTTTTGGAGCATGGTAGTAAGTTTTATTCCTTAATTAGTTTCTTCTAAAACTGGTAATTATTATTATTATTATTATTATTATTATTATTATTATTATTATTATTATTATTATTATTATTATTATTATTATTATTATTATATATAAAACAATTCATTCAAGTCGGTTTGATAATCTGGATGAGATTGTGATCCCTAATTAATTACCATAATGTTTGAATAAATTTCAGCCAAAAAAATGAAAATTTATAAGTTGTATTTTCCCTTTTTTCACGGGTATTTTTCAATGACCCCCCCCCCAAAAAAAAAAAAAAATTAAAAATTAAAAAAGAATATTACAAATTACAAACACCCAGTTGTGGTCTCACCAAGGTGTGAATGGGGGAAAATACGAGCAATCTGAGGATCAAGTAACTTTATTTATTTCATGAATTTAGTAACTATACTTGCATGAATTATTATGAACATAATTAATTGAATGTATCACATATATATCTTTGATTAGGAAAAAGATAGACCATGACACAGTCATTCCACCTGGACGACAAGCTGTTTAGTAAAAGAAAAGAAGAATAGTTTTGTCTTGTAATGCTTTAATGATTATAGTATCTAAGAATTTAAGATGTCAAAGCAAGAACACAAATAATTTCTCATAAATGATTCAACAAATAAATACACAAGATCGTGTACATTCTGCAAAAGCAATACAAAAAAATGATTCGATACCTGTAAATAAGGTATATTTGTGTCGTGGTATTTTCGTTTGGGAAAGCTGTGGCTGGATATGCTTTTTAGTTGTGAGTGTATATATATTGTGATAATAATTTTTAAATTATTTTCACATACTTCAAAACCATAGCCATAGCTAAAAAGCACATCCATGACTAAATTAGTGGTTTTAAAAACCACATTCAAAGTTTTCTTTTAAAAAAATACATAAAAAAATATTTTTGACATCAAAATGATCCATTAAAACAATAAAAAATATTATTTTGAAGTTATAAGAAATTAAAATTCTTCAAAACCTTATCCCAATCCTAAACACCACAATCTAGTGACGGTGAAGGTGCAATCACTAGGGCAAATATGGCTAAGCTTAAAAAAACATTGAATGAGACCACCACTATGAACTCAATCAACCAAATGATAATGTGCTCGATAATATTTCAATTCCACAATATATATATATATATATATATATATAAACATTAAGATTCTCTTTATGGCTTGGAAAGCAAAGTTAAAGCACCCCACTTACCCTCTCTACATCTACAATGGATGGCCCGTCTCTTCTCTAAAAAGGAAACCGATAAACCTATTCATGTCTCAGCTTTTATGTTTTTTCTTTTCCTTAATTACGATGAGATATACTCGGATCAGCTTTCCTGATACCTCCTCATCAATTCTTGAGCAGATCATCCATAACAAAAAAAAAAAAAAACAGTATTTTTTCTATAATCTTTCAAAAAACTTGAATCTTGAACGATAACTTTTTGGTCTGAGTGTCCACTGCAGTGCACCGCAATAACAAATGAAACCTAAACCTTGAAAGATTTTAATTACACGTCCTTTTTTCTTCTTTTTTTTTAATTTTATATGAGTGCGAGAGAGAGAGATTGCTGGTCCATATAATGCCTAAACGTGTAATTAATTATTCAAGTGAAAGCACATCCAGAGTTATGAATTTGATGAGAAACAAGGTCGCCATCAAATTCTCGACAGGCACTAAAATCCCACTAAGAAAAAAGGACTTTGAATGTAATATGATAACTATTTTGTTGTATATATCCATCGTTAATCATTGATATATATGATAGACAAATGTTTATTTCACAGGGAAAGGGAAAGAAGCAGAGAGAAGACAAGAAAATGTTCAAAACCAGGAATTCAAACATGGACGACTCAAAAAGAAAGGCATGCAGCAGGCAGGGCCATACATGTTCCAC
This sequence comes from Salix brachista, assembly GCA_009078335.1. Taxonomy (NCBI): domain Eukaryota; kingdom Viridiplantae; phylum Streptophyta; class Magnoliopsida; order Malpighiales; family Salicaceae; genus Salix; species Salix brachista. Next base: position 12,329,240 of record CM018578.1, on the reverse strand, counting down.
TAGGGTTGCCACGAAAATATTATTCAGAGAAGAAAAGAAAGCAATGATGAGAGAAAAATCGATCAGAAAGTGATCTTTGTTATCTTCAATAGTGCTAGCTAGTGCCCAAATTGATGGTGGTCTCCATGAAAAAAACAGAACCCTAGGTACATAGTACAAGTTAACTAGCTATATATATATCTATAGAGCAAGATTTTTATGCAACATGAGGTGCTCATAAAGGGATTTTAGATTTGTTGTGCACGGATTGGGGATCCTATGTATCTTGAACGTGAAATGAAAAAAACGAAATAAAAAAAAAAAAAACTAGTCAAAGCTATCACCGATACTTGTGAAGGGATGTTATGTAATCATTGTTTACTACACCCGCTGATGATACTGATTTATCAATTGTTTATAATTTTATGTGATTTTATAACATTTTAAAATGATAAGAACTCATTTCTCTCTCACACACACATAAATAATAAATAATATATAGTTAATTCTGCCAGTAATTACATGCAAAAACTACCCGTTGCACGTTTCCATCTAACTATTAGAGAATAATATAAATCATATTCTGGGTCTCACCTGACAACTTAAGCTTTTAAGTGAGATAATTTCTTAACTTGGTATCAGAGTCTTATTGACTCGACGATCACGATTTTAAATTTCACCACCTCTATTTTATTTGATAAAAATCAAGCACAAGGTAGTGTGAGCATGTGCAAGTTTCAAGCTCAAAAGACTTTCACTTGAGGGTGTGTGTTAAAGAATAATATAAATCATATTTTTGAGTCTTACCTAACATGTTAAACTTTTAGATAAGATGGTTGTTTAACACTAATATCATTGACATATATACTACTTTACTTTCAATGACTCGTTCTTCATGCCATCCTCTTCAAAATACTTCATTGCTAGATTTTGTGGCCTTCTCTTATCTAGATGTTGGGAGAAACCAACAAAAAACCTGGTAAAAAAGTTGAGAAAACTTTTTTTTTTAACCTTGATCTTATTGCACATGACCAATTTTAATAAGATATCTTCATTTTATAATATCTAACTCCATGTCTATATACATATATTTCCACACCCGTTTAAATATATGATCTACTTAAATACTAACTATCTTGAAAATAGTTTTTCCAAGAATTATAACAAGTATATAATTAGTTGACAGAAACTATGTAAGTTAATCTAGTTAATTATTTTTATAATGATTGACTGAGTTTGAATAATATTTATTGAAATTAATTATATACTTATATTGATGGTTAATATTTTTTATTTAATTTATATCTAATCTAAGTTAGATTCTAAATAGTAAATTTTCTAAATCAAGTTTAATCATATAATATATAAATAAAGTTATAATGGTAAGTATGTGTGTGTTTCAATATCTCTTGCTCAATGGGCTTTTGTTTTGAGCCTCAGTTCCAATGTGGGTCCTTGTCACTAAACTCTTTGTTCCCTATGTATCATGGTATGGGCTTTTAGTTTGAGCCTCGATTCCATGTGGCCCTTACCAAATTGAGTATCATGGGCTTAGACTCCTCATTTGGGATGACAGCCGGTTTACACAAAACTTAAAACCAGAGAAGAATCAGAGCAAAGAAAATTCTCCAAAATCTGGTCTGAAAGAAGTGAGATGGACATAAATGCTTTAGCAAAATGAAAGAGAGAGCACACACATTACAGCACAACAAGAGCACACAACCCATCTGGAGATAACCTTAAAAAACCTAGCTTTAAGGATGGTCTTCTTTTTGTCTAAGAGAAAAGGTGCTGACTTTAAGCACCTCCTAGATGAAGGTCTATCAAAATGTCACCAAGTTGTCAGCTTTCCTTCTCTTGAGGACTTCTTGGCTGGTATGTTTTTGATTCTGTGCCTATTTTTTTTTAGTGTTAAGAGCTTGAATAATGATAAGGACTGGTAATTAATGCGCAGTTGATAATGCAATTTGAATTTTTTTGCAATGAAATGTGGATGGATACTTGTATGGAATTGAAGTTGAAGGGTGTTTTTTTGGTATGTTTCAAGTCAAGTCAAGTAGTAAAGGTTCTTTCTTGATCAGTAACTGGACTAGGCTTTCAAAATTGTGTGCGGTGGGGATTCAACAGGTTAATTGACATAGTAATTTGTATAGGTTTGGTTGCAATATATGTGTATTTTGAAACATCTTCTCAGTTTAGGCCTCTAAAGTTTTTATCTCATGTTTATTTTTTGTGAACATTTCCCATTTCGATTTGCTTCCGTAGCATGTAGTTTGCCCTTTGCAATCACTTTGCAGAGTTCAGAAATTGATCATACCCTTGTCTGAAGCGTTGCCAGTTTCTCATCTAGCTAGCATTTTGACTGTGCACAATCCAGTTGTTACTTGTCGCCGATGATTATTGACTAATAAATTTGACTGTATTGTTGGCATGGTTACTGGTCCTTCTGGGGGCTGGTTTAGACAGTTGGTTTTTATGTAGAAGAAATGGTTGCTTGAAGCACACTGTTTTTGAGATCGTTTTCATTTTGGATGTTGGTAAATTATTGACTACAAATGCTTGATGGCAGAGGAGTTTATGCATGGAGTAGGCCCCATGCTTTCAGTCAGGGGAGAAAGCATTCTATCATGGATTGGGGGTGGTGATTTTGTCGTAGAGGATGCAACTACTTCAACTCATGAGGTAATTGCTTATTTTTCATTTTATTCATTTAGAGTAAGTTATTAAAATGATAGAGAAAGGTGCATAGCAATTCAATTCAAATGTGTTAACTCATCTAATAATTTAATAATTAACGTAAGCAGCTTCTTGATATGCTAGTAATTGTAGAAAGAGATTTGCTATCATCTTTTTTAGTTTTTATTTTCCATCCCTGCTCACCTTAAAATGATCTGATGTTAGCTGCTAGTGGTTTGGCATGAAGAACCGTTATAACCCAGACCCTAGTTCATGCCAACAAAACTATTGTTTACCATTAGGCTATGTGCTAATTTTGAAAGTGCCTTTTGTGGTGATAAAAGTAATTTAGCTTGAGTTGGGTTCCCCTATTCCTCCAAGAGAAAACAATCATCTTAAGTTTGAAAATAGATGTTCTTGGAGTTGAGTCTCTTATTACAATTTAGAATTCGCTTTCTGACATTGAGTGGTGCTAAAAGATACTGATCTGGTGATTGTTTGCTAGTAATATTTAGATCAAGAACTAGCAGCTTGAAAATACTCTTCACTCAAATCTGTTTGTCATTTCACGAGGCACTTCCACAAATGGTTAATCACACTTGGTTCTTGTTTTGCTTGATTTCTTTTAAATAGTTTCTCTCTGATTATTAATTGGTGTGGTCATTTCTTGTTACCTTGTACTTTATAAACATGTACAAAATATTCAGCTAAAAGATATATAGAAGAAGATCTAGTGATTGTTTGCTAGTAATAATTAGATCAAGAAGAACTAGCAGCTTGAAAATATTCTCTATTCAAATCTGTTTCTCGTGTCACGAGGCACTTCCATGAATGGTTAATCACACTTGGTTCTTGAATGGTTAATCACACTTGGTTCTTGAATGGTTAATCACACTTGGTTCTTGTTTTGCTTGCGTTCTTTTAAACAGTCTCTCTGATTATTAATTGGTGTGGTCATTTCTTGTTTCCAAAGTTGTCACTGTATGTCGCATAGTAACAAAATAAGGTTGGAGTGAAAATTGCTTGTCTATTCTCTTGATAGGATATATTATGCTACGCATAACATGGTTTATTGGCCAATCTTGTCCGGGATCAAATACAAGCAGCAGCCAGGAATTTGACCAGTTGCAAACGACAGGATCAGAGGCAAGCAGCGGTCATGGACCTGGCAGAAAACCAACTCAAACTGAAGCAACCTTAACAATCTCTGAAGAATCGGCTTTTCAAGATTTTTCTGAGAAGAATAAGGCTGTCAATCAAAATGTCAAGGTTTTTGTATCAGGCTTGACCATAGGCAATTTAGACCCATTTTCACTCATTCAGGGATCAGATGTCAAGGGTAATTTGCATGGAAATCAGTATGGAAAATCCAATCAAAAGCACAGCTCCAGAACCCCCAGCACAGTTTAATGTGAGAGATCTGCTGTCCCTAAGAGCAGGCTGCCCACGTTTGAAGCCGAAGCTGCTGAGTCTAAAGCTGGATATGCTTCTTGGCTCGCTGAGTGAGACCAAGCTACCTGATTCTTCTGGTTTTGGGTGTGGTACTTCACCCATTGTATAGGAAGATGCTCCTGGCACCTCTGCCACATGTCAGAAGAAATCCCACTGATCAGCAAAAAGCTCCTACACTGCTGCCACCCCGGACAACATACTTGATGATTTACTTGAGGAAACATCTAATTTAAAAGAGAAAGAGGCTGCTACACCTCTTCCACTCCTAGCAAGAAATGCCGTTGCCTCTGCAAAAAACACTTCTACTGCTGCCACTCTAGATGACGTACTTGATGATTTACTTGAGGAAGCATCTAATTTGTCAAACCAAAACAATCTGCATCAGCCTCTAGAAATGAAGGGTGCATCTTATCAAATTTTATCGTCTTCTTCCCCGTCTGTCACTAAGATCGTCGGATACAATTTAAATGCTTGTAATTTTACCAAACCTCAACCATGTATCATTATTTGTTGTACTTAATGCAATGCAAGGATGTATACTTCCAAGCTGCTATATTGATTCCGTGTTTTACAAGTGAGAGAATATTTAGGCATTGCCAATGTTACGTATCCAGCTAAGGTTTTCAACCACTCTGCCATGCATTTTCTCTTGACACCTTTGATAATCAATAACGTATTTCTCACCTTACCATATCCTAATGGAAAATATTAGGTATTTCTCACCTTACCATATCCTAATGGAAAATATTAGGTGGCCTGTCATGTAAGAGAGGTGAGATGTAAATAAGTTAGATCCATGTGATGCAAAGAAGTCTCTTTTTCCTAAACCCCAGTAGAAAAAATGTCAACATATGTTACCTAAAACCAGCTGTGCACTTAAATTTGCAGAAGTCAAAAGGGCATGACAAGTGCTGTAGCATTTTGCCTCCATTACATTATGAAATATAAAAATTGCCTGAGCAGAAGTCAGGCTGGCATCACAAATAGAGAGAAGTACAACTTGATCTTCCAATCTCCTTATTAGTTCCACAAATCATTGGAAGGATAAGAAAACAGCAAAAAAAGAATATATTAAAAAAAATCACTCTGCATTTCCTTCTTTCTATAGCAAAATTACAATTTCAACACTAGAACAGGAAAAAAAGAAAAGGAAATCAATTAGTAAGCTAGACAAGCACAAAATTGCAGAAAAATCAAAGCCACAAGGCTCCAGCTTCTTTCAAAATAGGAACCAATTCTCCAGAAATATGGGTAGCCATAAGTCTATCCAATCCACCAAACAACTTTCCACCAATAAAAAGAGCAGGAAACTGTACTTTCTTCTTACTCCCCTTTCCACCATCATCGCAGATCATTTCCAATTCCTCTAAAACACAAATCTCATCAGCCTCATCGATCTCATAAACTGCTGGATTCACACCAAGCCCCAGAAGCAAACGTTTCGCTACATGGCTCATGCAGCATCCACGTCTAGCAAACACTATGATTGCATTTTCTTGTACCATCTTGCTCATATTTCTTGACCCTTTGAGCACCTCTGGAGTGGCAACCACTCCACCATTGCTATGGTGGCCAATGAGTTGAGAAGGGCTTCTCAGGGGCTTGTTGGCGGTGTACAGAGGTAGCCATGACTTGTAAGGTATTGCCTGTTGCATGGTTAGAAACACGGAGAGAGAAGAAGAAGTTGTTTTTGTGAATGTTGAGCTCAGAGGTGCCTAGAAATGGTGGGAAGAGAAGGGTATATAAGAAAATGGAGAGGGGGTGACTTGATAAATTTGAAAGAGTCAAGCGTCAACTGAGTTAGGCTTATATTTTTGGCAATACGCAGCATGATGGTTGTGGCTTACGTTTGATTTGTGTCATATATGCATTTATTTAATTTTAAATTAGAGGTTGCTACGTATCATTAAGAACGACCTTATCTTTTTGTCTCCGATGATAAATGTATAATAGTGCTTTGCCATAATAATTCTAATTCAAAATACATGTAAAAATATATATATATATATATATATATATATATATTGAATTGAAAAAATCTCTAGATTTAGTCTTTATCCATCTCATTGTCCCTTTCTTGAAAATCACTGCTTTATTTGATTCGATCTATTTATAGGTTAGGCGTGAATATTTATTTCTTTGTGATTTTTTTTATTTATTTTTAATATTTATGAGTTGTTAGATTTTGTTTTAAGTAAATTTATTTTCTAATTTATTATTTGAGTTTTCAATTCAAGTCCTACAAGACATCCAATCATGAACAGCATAACATCTCTTCCACTGTTTATTTGACAGCTTGTTCGAACTAGCTTTATTAAGTAAAATTTAAATTACTATTTAATATTTATTTCAAGTCCTAATATTTTTCAAACATTGTTAAATGCAATTCTAAATATAAAAATAAATAATTTCTTAATCTTTCTTAGTTAGGTCTAAAAATATTTCTATCTAAGTTTAAAAATATGCATTGTATTTTTTTCTATATTTTTTACGAAATTGATTACTTTTGGAGCACACTAAAATTTATTCCCAATATACTTTAAAAACCATTAATTATTGCTGTTATTATTAATAATAATAATTAACTACTTGATCTTTTGCCACGTATTTGACCATACACGCAAAAGAAAAATGCAGCTGGTGGACTGGACGGTCGGTGGGCGAGAGCTGACGAAAGCTATGAGACAGACTTTAGCCTCGCAGACACGTCATCAAGAGTCCGTGTGACGCCAGATACGGGACCCTCCACGTGGATCAGACTGCCCTTTCCCGCGGTATGACGCACGGTGACGTCATACATACATGCCCACGTGTTTCGAGGTTACCGATAGTGTATGATTGTACGCTTCGCGGCTGCGCCGTCCACTCCTGGGGCCGACTCGTCACTCGTGGCTTCTTCAGAAAAAGAGAGTCGTTTGGGAGATACATCCTTAAAAATAATTTGGTGTCCAGGTTCTATATTGTATAATAAATAATATAATATTTATTTTTTAGCAGAATTCTATCATCTGTATTGACTTGACAGACCTTTTAAGATTTTCTTTTGTTTTTTTTCTTACTATTGTTTTACATTTATTTATTATATTGTGTTACCATCCAATCTAAATTGATATGACAGACATTAAATTTATTTCACATCCAGTCTAAGATGACACCTAACACAATTATGTTAGGTTTTTTTTTTTTCATTGATTTTTGTGTTTACACTAAATGCATTCATCTTGGCCCGATTGAAAATAAATAATTAATAACCGATGAAATCTGATTAGGATATAGAAGTGTTTTTTTTTTTAAAAAAATTATTTATTAAGAATTATTAATGTTTATTGTTATCAAAATTAAATATTTTAAAAATTAATAATTTTTTTAATTTAATGTTAAATTTTTTAATATTATAGTAACCTGGTTATAAAACCTACTAGCCTAACATGTTGATCTAGAATTAAAATTAGTATATATTCAAAAAGGAATAAAAAAATAATTTACTCATTGATCAAGCACTATCAAAATTTATTATTTGTAATTATGATGATTACTAGAGCCTTATATGATTTAAGACTTAAAAGTTTGTTTTCCTTGTGGTATCAGGATCGAGTTCTGTGGTACAAATATGATGATTATTAGAGTCTTACATGATTGTTAACTTTAAAATCCGTAAAATTAGTCAAGGTAGACACAAGCTGGTCCGGACATCCACGCTAATAAAAACAAATCCATTATTCATGAGTTAAACAAGAGTTCATTTACAAGAAAAGGAGAAAAATAACTGTTTTTTTTATCTATCTTAGATATAGACGTTTAATTAGTTTTTATTTTAAACACAAAGTTGTTGAGCTATAAATCATTACCACTACTTCGAATATTAGTTTGGATCCACTATAGCTCACTATATTATTCTAAGATTAATAAGTGATTTCACGAGAGGTTTCTATTAATTTGTTCAATGGCAACCTTTGTGTTGGAATCACGACATCACCTTTTCGTCACAAGTAGCTTTCGATCCCTTTTTGTGCGTAGAATCTTCATAGGGGTGCTCCTAGGAAGCCACCTTGTAGGTTTTTTTATTTTTATTTTTATTTATTTATAGAAAAAACACATTATATAATCTTTGATCTTGTTGAAAAATGGGAATTGTAGATGTATTTTAATTGAAAAGCAAAATAGCTGTCGAGATGCATCAACAAGTTGCTAACATTTAGGACCTGCAAAATCAAGACGTGGTCAAGAGATAATAATTGTCGACAGGCAAGGATGTGGGAAATTTCCAACCACCTTACATCGGATTCTTACCTCATCCAATCCTAAGATAAAGATAAGTTAATCTCAATTATTAAATATAGAACATGCTGTCATGTTATGGTATGATAAAATTAGTAACATGTTGTAAGAGAAAAATATTCATCATTCACGTGATTGCTTGAGTGATAAATGGAATTGTTGTCTACTATACTATAATCTCAACTTTAAGAGTTAGGTTTGGTAGCTTAGAAGATTTCATCTTTTTTTTTAATTATTATTATTAAGTTTGCACATATATAGTATAGCCTGAAACGGTGCAGCAAAACGTTTCAAAACCGAAATATTTTATTTTAATTGAATATATATATATATATATATATATATATATATATATATTAATTCAATTTTTTTTAATATCCGGAATAAGATGGAATTTTAACCAAGATAAAAATGATAATATTTTTGTTTTTAACTACTACAAAACATTTCAACCAAAACAATACGAAACCGACAACCATTGTCCATGCACAGAGGAAATTGCATCTTTTTTAATATCAGGCATTACGAACCATGCATGCAACAGTTTGTAATTTCCATTTCTTATTGGTCATGCTTTACCTAAGCATTTATTTATGCACTGGCAAATGGAATTGCAAGAATGACATCTGATACCAAGGACAATATGGAAAAATAGTCCATTATTATCCAAATCATTTTGCATTTCACTCGAGGAGGTTCCCTAGGAGCTGCACAACTCCATCAACAAAGTTTTTTGAAGCCAAATATAATCCCTTGTTTGTTTCAAATGATAATTAAGCATTTGTTTCACTCATTAGTTCATGAGACATCCCAAAGGATAGCTGTGAGAAACAAAACTTTAAGAGGGGGTGGAGGCGTGCTGCCAATGAGTTTAACTACAGGAGCCTATTTCTTGGTCTCTAACTCCATCTTCTGAAGGTTCAACAGCAAATCACCAGAATCGAGGAAAACCTTGTTGGCTGAATTTGAGATGGTCTGTGCAATTTCTCTTGCGGCTTCAATCTTCCTTAGAGTGATAAATGCAGGATTGTTGGCAATAGCTTGACCAATGAGCTGAGCACTGGTGGCCTCTCCCTGTCATCCATTGAGGACAAATGATTAAGGAGGGAAGGGGGTGGAGGATTGCAATTTTCAAAAGCAAGTGGAATGAAAATAAGAAGGCATTCGTACTAAAAACAATCAAGATTTCTTATGTCTCACCTCAGCTCTGATAACAGCACTTTTCTTGTCTTGTTCAGCTTTTTCCACAATAAATTTAGCTCTTTCAGCCTCTTGTGCCGCCACTTGTTTGGCTTCAATGGCAGCAGTAAATTCTTTCCCAAATGTCAAGCTTGTAATGGACACATCATCGAGTGCAATGCTAAAATTTGCTGCTCTTTCTGTCAAAACCTTTCTTATTTCTCTACTAACAGCCTATAAAAAAAAACATGCTTAGTCAACACAGAATGATGCATATGAACAACTACATACACAAAAAAGAACAGCCAATATATCCAGAGGACAAGGCAAAAGTAATGGAGAAACTGAAGAAAATCAGACCAATATCTTCAAAAATTCCCTAACAACGGCCAACAGATGCCTACTGTTAAATTGATGCATAACTGAAGGAACAATATAATCATCCTAACAGCCTATAAAAAAACTTTTGGTTTGTACTTTTATTACAATATACATGTCTGCATGCACGCTCTTTATTTTCAATATAACCATACTCAACAAAATAAATAGCCAAACACTTCTACATGTTTTTCACAGCTCTAAAAGCTCCATCAATTAATAGTGCAAAATTAAGGAAAACTGGAGAAAATATGAACATTATCTTCCCTAGTTCTCTACCAATAGCCCTACACAGAACTAGGGTCAGTCAACATGCTGTCAAATAGATGTCTTATCAGCTATACACCAATACTCGTGAAAAGGTTATTTCAACAAATTTAGGAAGTATAGAGAATCTACAAAAGTAACATGTTAAATAAACACTTCCCCTTGCTGATCAGGTGAGCGAAACTAACAGTGTCAATCTGAACCAGAACTTGAATGGTTAGTGATTATTACCTCTCTCTGAGTAATGAGCTGACTGGCATTGTATTGTGCAACCACAGCTTTCAGTGTTTCATGAATGATAGAAGGCAAAACTCTTTCATTATAATTCTCACCAAGGGTTCTATAAATTTCAGGTAGCTGGTCTGCCACAGGACGAGTAAGAACTCGAAGCCCAATCTTGACCTGTTAACAATTTTAAATCCAATTCAGAAAGAAAGATTGCAAGGATTTTAATGTAATGCATAAAGATAGAAAACTAAAGTCATAAGATTCAGAGTTCTCAGCAACCTCCTTGAGGCATCAACAAATGAATTGTTGTCCAACAGAGTTCCATCAAAAATATATAATAAAATTTTAAGGAAATATGTAAGGCATAAGACATCTACCATTTGGAGATCACGGCTCCCTGAAGTACTCTCTACCAGATGGGGTCGTGCACGAACATCATAAATGACAGGCCTTTCAAACCATGGAACCATAAAGTGTGTCCCCTCAGGATAAACCTGGTCATTGAACATGAATTGAACACTACATATTTGAGTACATAATAAAATAGAGAAATAAAATGCATAGTATCGAGATTACAAATGAAATGATTGTGGTGGTGGTGGTGTGTTGTGTGTGTGTGTGGGGGGGGGGGGGGGGGTATGATCCAGTATAATAAGTTCAACAAGTGCACTGTTAAATTAATCCTGATTTGAGAATCAAAACTCTAGTTTCAAGTGGCCAACCCCTCTACCCCAAACTCAACCATTGAGATCAAGCTGGTCCATAGAGGCTTTATATTCTTCTGGATATATAAATCACCAAGCAAATAATTTCCATTCTTTTATCCATATCAAGTATGCTACACTGATTTCCAAATACAAAGACAAAATCACAGAACATGGAATGGTTGGTTTCAACTTCCACCCACCATTATATGGCATTGTTGAAGGTAAGAAAATGGAAAAGGGATCAACATATTTCTAATTAGCAAACAATATCAACAAGTCTGTTCCAAAAAATAAAATTAAGGTTGCAAATTATTGCAGAAAGCAGCCCAGAGAGTTAAATAGCAGAATTGGCAGAACATAAAACATGAGCATCAGCCAATCAGAAAAGGGTCATCATGAAAACAAAAAACGAGAAGCAAGTCGGATTTGACAACAAGCCAACCATCATTAAATTTACACAGCTAAGGAAATTAACCTTGTCTTTGACACCAACTATACGGTTGAACATGATTGCTCTATGTCCACCATCAACGTTGTAAAGACTGTTGGCAGCTCCATACAAACCAAGCCCACCAATTACTCCAAGCTTAACCAGAGTTCCAATGGCACCACCACCCGGCAAATTGGGTACTTTCACATTCTTGAAATTCATCTAAGAACACAAAATCACTCACATTAACAAGGTCAAACAAAATAACCTACAATGTCGACATCATATGTAATAAAAAGCTTGTTTATTTTCCATTTTCCCATTTCCGACTGTACAAAACAAAACCAAAAAAACCCATCAAGGAAACTCAATCTAGACCTCAAACTTTTATTAATTTGCTTTCTGGACACACAGATTTTAACAAAATAATCAAAAAGCAATAAAATCTTAATTTACTAAAAGTAAATAAACAAACCCATTAAAGATAGGAGATAACTTGTTAGGTTATTAAGGGAAATGAAGCAATAGAGCAAGATTAAGCTTATAGAACTCCATTTTCTCAATTTAAGTACAAAATGAAAAGAATCTAGCTAAAACAACCTACAAGATACTGATATCTGGTGCCAAAAGCGTTCACAAAATACTAAAAAAGAACTTCTTTTGAAAAATGAAAGAAACAAAGAGAAAAGGAATGATAACCCACCTTCGATAGAGTCTTCTAGAGAGAGAGAGGGAGAGAGGGGTTTAGGGTTTATAGCGCCGAGAACAAGAGAGGGACAGAGAAGGGTTTTAGGTCTTTCAGCGAAACACTATGAAAAAGAGAGAGGCTTGCTTGAGCAGAGGGTCAAGGAAATGGGCCAAGTGATTTTTGTTTTTAAAAAGCCCATATTTTATTTCTTCTTTGCTCAACCCTAAAATTAATATTATTTTTTAAAGTGTATTTGAAAATTGAAACAGTGATAAATATTGTTTTTTAAAATGATAAATATTGTTTTTTAAAGTATTTTTAAAATGATATTTTTTTAATTTTAAAATTTATTTTGTATATCAATATAATAAAAAATATAAAAATAAAATAAAAATTATTTTAAAATTACAGCACACCTGCAGTATGAAACCTCCTCGGGCGAGTGAGCAAGTGAGTTTTATAGCAATGGATGTGACCAGAGGAGCCAAGTCAGCAAAAGTTAAATAAGCAACTAGATTTCGTTATCCACTTTTACACATTGCAGACTCCTCAATCATTTTTCTCAAGGAAAAAAAAACGAAAATAAAAATAAAAATAATGGTTTCTTCTTCTTCTTCTTCTTCTGAACCACACTATTGTTGCGTTCATTTTTCACATTTGTAGTGGCATGCAGGTTCTTCTTCTGGCAAAACTACCAAAAGTCATGGCACTATTAATGTCTTTGACAAAGTCCAAGGTTTGATGAACATTGATGTGCAATACTCAAACTTGGACCTTAGAATTTGAGAAAAGAAAGCAGAAGATGGATACTGGTCTGATGAAGAGAAGAGATCATGTAATGGGGCTGGTATTGGGGTTTCAAGTCTTTGTAATATAGGCTCATTTGATGATATTGCCAAAGCAGCTGGATTGCCACCAGAAGAAAAGCCAGGATTATGTGATGAAAACCTCGAGAAAGAGCTTGCAAAAGCATGGTGAGATTATTACACAGACCCCCTTTTCTTAATTTTGACAAGATTGTAAAGACTGGTCATTTTCAAGTTTTGGGTCGATTAATCCTCTTTGTTGATGAAGGTACCAATGGTGACTACAGAGTCTGGATTGCAATTCAAGGGTATTAAAGTTGGTTAAGGCCCTAGTCCTCCAGTTGGGTTCCAGGTAAATAAATTGAGAAGTCATGTTTTGATGCTCTAGTGACCAATTTCTAGCTTCCAAGATTCACCATTTGACCTACCAATTGTGGGCCAAATCCATGCTTCTTGGTCACCTTTCCCACCAGAAGGAGCATTCAGTTTATGTATATATGCTTGCTAAATTTTCAGACGTTGCTAGGAAAGAATTAGCTAGGCTCGCACATCAATTTCTTCAGTAACAAAAACCAACCAGGACAATAAGCAGATCTTCAATCCATTCACTTTATTTGCATCGTTAGTTACAGGAATTGGCCTGGCTAACATTACCTGGATTCAAATTTTATCTCACTTGCCCACCCCATCTAATGGCAGTATCCATTATACTCACAGGTTGCTGCTAATTATGTTGCCATGGTTCCATCTAGGCAAATTTTTGATAGGTACATTGTTGATTTTATGATCATTAGTGATTTCTAATGATAAGATTTTGGATGATGGAATACATTTGCGAAAAAAATGGATGAAATTTAGAGTCTAGGTATGAAGGGGGCAGGGGAGAGTTGCCAACTGTGGTGGGTTTTTGGCCTGCGCGACCTTGACATTGTTTGCCTTTCATTGGAAAAAAGGCAGCTCTATATCTTTCGTGTTGGCTCTGATCAGGTAAGCTCCATAATTGGTAATCCATGTTAAGCTTGGTCCTGTGCCACTGATCAGGAAAGTGAGTTTGCTGCTTTTATCTTCAAATCCTGCTTAACATTGCAAATTCTGATTTTGCTCTATCACCTCCTTAAATCAAAATATATTCAGTTATCCTTTTAGTTAAGTTTCGGTAATTGTTTACGAATCCAATGGTGGATTGGTAATGCCACATGTTCCTTTTGTTGTTGAATAATCTTTAAATTCCATTACAAGGTAAGCTTTGCATGATGCAATGAAGACATACTCTGATGACTGGTATATATGGAACCAGAAAATGCACTGCCATTGATTTTTTTTTTCCAACTTGAGTGACTAGAATAGATGATCAAGGGACTTGGTGAAGGGATCCTGAGCATGAAAGTTGGAGGGAAGCGGCGGCTCTACATTCCAGGACCGGTAATTTATCCTCATCCCACACAAAAAAATGTAGATAGTTGCAGAATGTTAGCCAAGCAGCTGCCTTGGTCTAGGTTAGACGGTCTCGCCGTTCTAAGTTATGCATTGTCTTGAGATTTAAAGAGCTGGCTAGGAGCAAATTCCAAAACTTGATGCCATAGATTCATACATATCAATCTATGTACACCCATCACGAGTCACGAGATGCGATGGCCTCACTGATAGATTTTGTTTTTTGGATCCGAGAAAACCTCATCTCTGAAAAATGTACTTTATGAGCTCGGATGAAAGAGTAAAACCCCGGTTATCACAGACTCTTACAAAAAGTGCACGGCCTGCCTCGAACTCAAGACCTGCTGTGTAGATCTCAAGTCCTTTGTCATCACACTATACCCCTTGCGGACGACATCATCTTTCTTGGCATCTAAACAAGAATCTCTTTCTGTAATCAAGCTTCTAATTATGCTGTTTTCATGGCTTATTCATGTTTCTAGCTGGCTTTCCCAAAAGGACTCACTTCAGCTCCTGGATTACATACCAGGCCTTGAAGTGGAAGAAGAATAAGAATCAAATAATCTTCATCTCCCATTTCTTGTTTCAGTCTTGACCCTCCCCCTTTACATGATCTCCCCAAACAGGGTTAAAAATGTGAGTCTTGAATTGTATGCCTCCCATTACTTCATTTTTTTTTCTTCCTGATATTATACTTATTGAGAGCGTTCTTTTGTTGAGGTAAGTTCTTAAGCATTCTCTGCTCGTACCATTTGGCCTGGCTCAGGTTTTGAGTCGAATCGAGTAGATGTTTACTCGGTTGATTCGGTTAACTTGACATGTCAAACCATGATCTTATTAATTCTGACAAAACTCGGAGTAAAACTCACTTGATTTTTGTTTACTTACAACAATGTTTTTTCAAAAAATTTATTAAAAAAATCTTTCTAAAAAACCATTTTGAATCACCCGAGTTGACTCGCTCATCCTGTGATTTAGGTCATGTGTCAAACCGAGTTTTATAACTACACCCCTACTATATGAAGAAAGTTCAGTAAACTTAATTATTTTGATGCGTGAATCCAAAATCAATCACTCTGCAGATTTCTTCCTCCTTTTTTTTCATGCTAACATGTTTATCATCAAGATTTGTGATCAGGGTAATTTGGAAATTAAGTCAATGGTAGTTATTTTTTTTCCATGCCTACATGTTTATTACATGACTTGGGCGAAGCCCTTGACTTAACCGTGGTGCACTTGTAGGAAACATGCTTGCTGAGGCATTGTGCACCCCCGGGATTAGTCAGGCCTAGCGGCCTGGATACCCGTGGTTAGCTTCGGCTTATCCAAAAAAAAAAATGTTTATTATCAGGATTTATCATTAGGATAATTTGGAAATTAAGTCAATGGTAATTCACCTTCCATTGAAGAACAACTAGACTACAGTGCGATCAACCAAATGACGTGCCAGTGATCTCATGTGCTGTCAAGTTGTTTGCTAATTATGAGTTGAATTTTTTAATATAAAGATTTTGTTTTTATGTTTTAAAAATATTTTTGAAAGATATTAAAGAATTTTTATATTTTTTTGCTTAAATTTTTTTCTTTTTTTTATATCGTTTTAATGTATTATATTTATTTATTTTTAAATACAAAATATTTTAAAAAGTGATTCCGATCACAACACCAAATATATTCTAAATTGTTCTATATCAATTTAAAAGGCTTTTTTCTTAATTAATTTATGGTTTTGAAGAATTTACGCTCTTTTTAGCTACCTAAAAACACAAAAAATAGATTATGTTTTCTAATTAACATGTAAATCAATACGAGAATACCCTTATTGTTGTACATGGATCAATCAATTTAATTTCACTAATTTTATGTCCAAAACATTCTCTCCATGAACACATGGTAAAGATCAACAACAAGACTCATCTACTCGCCAAATAAATGGCTAACATCCTTCAAATTTGGTTTGTTTTATTGGTGGCCAACTAGCTAGGAAGGATGTTTCCCACAAAAAAAAAATATAGTTTCACCACTTTTCAATCTACAATTTAGAATACAGTGCCTAACCCAGATGGGAGGCTTTCATTTTGGTGGTGATTGTTGAAGCCAGAACAAGAAATCTTAACTGTTTCGTTGGTATATAGGTCACATTGTTATTAATATATGGGTTTGATTCATCTTGCTTAAATTTTAATTATAATGGACATGATATTACTTCACACATTAATTAAAAATGAGCAAAATTATTAAACTCTACTTAGAGATCAAACGAGCTCAAGTTTCGAGTTAAGTAAGTTAATCAGAGGTGATTTTTAAAAAAATAATTAAAATAATATCGTTCTAAACTATTTTTGTACAAGTATTCATCAAATTGATTAGGTTACGAGTTTATTTAAATTTTTAATTGGATCAATCAACCCCCTTTTATTTTTTATAAAATCTGACCCAAATTGGATGAATCAAACCAAGTTATGTAATTAAGAATGGCACCTCTTCCTCCAATTAAGTTTCTAAGCAATCATGAAAATTATCTCAAATTTTATGATCAGCCCAATTACAGTTAGGTCTAGATTAAGGACTCCCATCTGCTAAAAAACATCCCTCTAGCTCCACAAACCCTTCTGAATTTGTTAGCCAAAATGTTAGTTAATTAGGTTAAAAGGGTGATCATCAAAACCTAAATCCTAAAAAAACACCCCATGCACTTGTAAACATCACAAAGTCTTAACAAGTTCACCAACCTGCTTTCTCCAATTAGCACTAAATTAAGTTACAAACTATATTTATTAAAAAAATATTGAAATTCCTTGTAAAATCAAGAAGGCCAACGTACACACGATTGATGGAGGATGTTGTCCTTGTCCCTATCCTTAATTCTCTACCTGGCCTTTCTTGAAATCTAAATATAGTCTTCTAATAAAAATCCGAGGTAATGAATGGCCGGGGCTTTCCCTTGAACAATAACAATTATCTTTAATAGACAACCTCACCCACTCTCGATATTAATTATTTTTATGTGATGGTATGAGATATTCTCGGATCATTTCTATATGTAAAGTGCGATCATTTCTATGATATAAATTTAAAACTAATTTACAGATATTTATATGAGTTGGTGTATTTTGTTTTTTGATGTGTTGTTCTCAAAGGGCGTAGCGTGATGACAAAAAACTTGAGATTTGCACAGCAGATTTCGAGTTCGAGTCTTAGACGTGCATCTCTTGTAAAAATCTGGGACAACCGGGTTTTATTAGCTCACCTGGCATTATAAGATACGCTTTCTAGAGATGGAGTTTTCTTGAATCTAAAAAAATAAAAATAAAACATTTTACGTGGCCAATTCCTTGATATTAATATTAATAATATATACATGGTTTAATTTAGTCGCTGTTAGGGCTGGTCAGTAGTACTATTAATTTCTTTTCATACAAGTAAATAGTACTATTTAAAAACTTTATTTCTAAATCTTCTTAAAAAATAGAAAAAAAGATGACTTCTACGGACAGAACATAGCACCATCTCCTTGTCCAAACAGTACTACTTATTTTTTATACTTTTAAGAGGAAAAAAAATAATTATGCTGGTGGGTTATAAGTAGAAGTTGTAGGTTAGAAACTTGCAAAGACGTTGAAAGAATCCCTTCAACCTCCCTCCCTCCCTCCCTTCCTCTCACGAACACAACACACAAACATAAACAACAAATTAAGATATGTTTTTAGGTAAATAACTTGTAACAGTATGTTAGCCTAGACGTTGCATCAATATCTGGTAAAGGTCGGTCCAAACCCTCCCAACTCTCTAACGAATTCATCAAATCATTTCTCATCTTCTTCTTCCTATATATCTTCTCTCCCCACCTGTCTGGTTTGCCACCAAATCATCACCTCATCGCCATCGCTTGCTTTCTTTTATATATTCTCTTTGAAGAGAGCTAGGGCTTTCAACTTTTTGTTAACCCTAGGTTTGAGCATGCAGAGCTAGGCTTCTTTCTTTCTTTTTACGTATTCTGCTTGCTGTGTTGGTTAGCAGATCATCAGATGTCTAGCAGAGGCCATTGGAGGCTGGCTGAAGATGAGAAGCTTCGCGAGTTGGTGGAACAGTATGGTCCGCATAATTGGAACTCCATAGCCGAAAAGCTTCAAGGAAGATCAGGTGAAAATTAAACCAGAATGAATTTATATTGATCCATTCTTGATTCTCCAGTTAATATATATATGGTATATTTGTAGCAAGATGAGGGATGATTGAGCTGGTCGTGTTTGGTTTTTTATTTAAAATATCTGAAATATACTTTGTAGAAAAAAAAACATTAAATATGATATCGTGACTACTAACTAACTCAAAAATTCTAAATTAAATCAGGGAAGAGCTGTAGGTTGAGATGGTTTAATCAGTTGGATCCCAGGATCAACCGAAGCCCTTTTACAGAAGAGGAAGAAGAAAGGCTCCTTGCCTGTCATCGGATTCATGGCAATAAATGGGCTGTTATTGCAAAGCAATTTCCCGGCCGTACTGATAATGCTGTGAAGAACCATTGGCATGTAATCATGGCAAGAATATGTAGAGAAAGATCGAAGATTCATGCAAAAACAGCAGCCCGAACGTTACTAGTCAAAGAGCAGAAACCTTCCTTCTCAAATCATCAAGTTGTTAGGATCATGAATTGCGAGACACGGAACATTTCTCCATCACTTGTCCACGAATTCTTTGAAAGTTATTGTGATTCTTATCGACATCCCTTCACTCTCAACTATCCATCAATTTCCAAAACTTTCTGCAACGAAAATCGTAGCCCTTGTGAAGGTAATTAACTGCAGAAGATCCCCATCAAACTCACACTCTTAGGTTGAGAAAGTTTTTTGACGGGTACTCTAGCTTGAGTTTTGATGGAAAACTTATTACTCGGGTCGAGTTTATATGCACCAAAACTGTTTAATTAATTGATTATAAGTGCTGTAAATCTGTATATTTTTAGAGGTGGATTTCTGTAATGTATAGGTTGCATTGAGTTAGTATCTGAAGATTAAAAAGAAGAAGAGACATAAATTAATTTGTTTGAGAAAATAAAGAAAAACATTTACGACAGTCATAAAATGAGTTTATGTTTCAACAAAAACACGTGCTATATCTTTCTTGGTGGTTATCTATTTCTTATAGAATAATTTCTTGACGCGTTTTCTGGTGTGCAAATATTGCAGGAAAAATTCAACCTCTCGAGTTTTACGACTTTCTCCAAGTAAAGACCGAGTCTAGCAAAAGTGAGGTGATAGACAATGCGAGAAGAGACGATGTGGAGGTGGATCAGGAAGCCATGGAATTACATACGAGCAGCAGGGCTGGTTTTCCATTCATTGATTTTTTATCTGCTGGAAACTAAGTTAGTGGATCATACAAATGTATGCGACCTGCAGTTCAGACTGATGATCATACCTAGCAGCTAGATACTACACAGATGCAATATTGACACGTATAATTAGGCAGATATATGCTGAAAAATACGTATTAACTATACGGTACAAGGCGTATATACTGCAAATAACAGCTGTATGTGTAGAAATTGTAAAGGTTTTATATATGTAGTACTGCATTAATCAATTATTAACAGTTTGTTACAAGACATACATCACGTTGGTTTATATATATATATATATATATATATATATATTGCAGTATATTCTATATATTAGATTGTATAGTCATCAGTGGATTTGTACATATGCATAAAACCAAATACGAATACCACCATGAAATATAAGATTTCTTGACAGTATATCTGTTTCTGCTAACAATAATATCAATAATGGAAGGGCTCCGTTGATTTTTGTGAATACATAAGGACATCTACCATGCATATATATATATATATATGTATGTATGTATATATATATAAATATGTATGTATGTATTCTATCCTTTGCCTATATTACTATAGATATGTGTTTGAGTAAAGTAAATGATAGAAACTTTTGAAATAATTTTAGAGTGGTTTTTATATTTTTAAAACAAAAAATATATATTGTTTTGTTTTTATCTCAAAATATTAACCAAACACTATCCAAGTATTATTTATAATTACAAGCTGTATAGAAATCATCATTTGTATAATATGATTTATATTATTATCTACCACCCTCCCTCAAATGAAAACCTTTTGAGCTTGAAACTTGCACGGAATTATACTACCTTGTGCTTGATTTTTCAACAGATAGAATGGGGTGGTGAGATTCAAACTCGTGATCGCTGGGTCAACAAGACTCTAATATCATATCAAGGAACCATCTCAGTTAAAAGTTTAATCTGTTAGGTGAGACTCTAAGATATAATTTATATTATTCTGTAACAACATCTTGATTTTCAATAACCTTGAATTAGTAGAAGATCATAGGAAAAGATTTTATACAACTTTCTGCATATGCAAAGAAGATTTTAATTGTAAACTTATGATATATAAATATAACAATGATCTTGGACACTCCAATTGATCCTGGCTAATAAACTCTGGTCCTGCTAGATCGACCTGCGTTTTAATGGGAAAGAAGAGGCAATGTTCTTGGACATTGATGATTTTGAGGTTTGAGTGGCTATGATGTAATCAAGCACTCCAGAAATCAAAACAACTTCAATTAACCACCTTCAAAGATTCAATGGTGTGATTGAATTATAAACTGTGCAGACTTTGACAGGACTTGTAACCACCAAATTCTTTTTGTCTTTTCTTCACTTGTTCATGATTCAACAACGGTCCAGAAAAATAAATAAAATTATATCATATGATATTGCCTCAGTTGACATTAATTTCTCCACTCATGTCAATCAATCTGAACGTGTTAATTTCCTGACAGCGTTTTTAGCTTGGAAGCAACCAAACTTTGAATTACATCGGCTGTTGAATCATACCACTTATATAGATTTCAACTAATGACGTTTAAGAGTCCATTCGTGAATTTAGGGACTAAATTGAGAAGGATACTAATTTAAAAACAAGGTGAATGGGAAAAAAATATTTGTTTCAATAATTAAATAAGATTGAAAAATCACTTAAATTGATAGAAATTAGACTTGTGGAACAAATTAGAGACAAAATACTTGAACTTTAGAGGAATAATATATATATATTAAGCTATGAGTCTCACCTACCTACAAGCATTCCATTAATTCAAACCCTAAACTCACCTAAACATGTTAGACATCAACCCAGAAAAAGGAGTTTACAAATACATGGAGTACAATGGTTGTTGTTGACATTTCAACATATTTATATATATATATATTCTAGGTTGTAATAATATATAAACTCGATTATCGTTAAAAAAAGAGTTAATGAGTAATGTTAAAATGTTTGCTATATTATTTAAATTAAATATGATAATTAATGGTGTCAATGTCTAAAAAAGGTGCTTTTAACAATTAATATTAATATTCATAGTTAAATTAATTATTTAAAAAAACCATGATGTTTATTATTACTGTTATTTTTTATTTTATGAATATTAATCATTTGGAGCGAATCCAAATTGTTTTAAAATTTTTCTGAGTGTTTAGTATTCTTATTGTCAGCATACATTGTGGTTGTTGGTGACATTTCATGTCATAATTGTTTTTTTTTTTTGTTTTATGAAAATCAACAGAATATTGAGAACATCACTAAAATTAATTAAAAATTAAGCACATGACAAAAGCAATTTGTTTTTGGTGATGATATATATTTCATAACCATAGCTAAAAGACAAGCTCCAGTCTTAATTTGTTTGCAGAATTTCAAGGCTTCTTCTCCGTTGATCAAAATCTTGGACTCCTAAATGCATGGGGCCAGTAACTGTGAAGAAGGCACCAACGTGGGGGCATACCTTCTGTAGGGATTGCATTGACAGGTTGGAAGAAGCACAATGCCGTGCATGTAGGCGATCTATTTATAAGAATCTTCCTCCCACCACAATTGCAAGATGTTTTTCTTAAAAAAAAAATTTTTTCGTAATTTTACTCAAAATATTGTAGCAATTTGTAATTATAAACATTATTAAAAATAGTAAGAAAACAAGAAAGAAAATATAAACTGTTCTGAACATGGATATATGCTTTGTTTTAAATTAAATCTGTTTTGGAATGCCAAATCAATCTTTTTCATAGTAATAACAATAAATAATATATATTTTTAATTAACGCTATTTTTTTTCCCATTATCAATTCATTATTTTTTTATATATATATTACAATAACAGCCCACATTTTGCCTCGCTTCTGAAAAACCAATAGCACTAGCATAGACGGCAGGTAGCACATTAAAATACAACGTGGTCGAACCCATACAAAGCTTATATAGCCAGAAAATAATCCCCACGTGTCAAACAGAAAAAACTCACAACACATAGGAACCTTAACCAGACAAACTAAGATAAACAGAAGTAACAACCCCAAGCGCGTAAACGCCAATCGCCGCCCCCACCACCTCCTTACCACCCTTCACCACCGCACCAACACCCAAAATCCCAGCAACTCCAAGTGGAAGCCGACCCAAAATAGCCTTGCCAGCATTCCCCACAGCAGCCTCTGCGAACAAAAGCAAAGCCCACTCTCTAAATTTGGCATGCCCAAGAATAAGCTCCCCTTTCTCCTCCTGGGCTGCTCCTGGCTTCTTGTTTGTGACCATCCTGAGTGCCCAGTCAATCTGGGTCCGGTTTGGTGGAGATGGTACCCACTTGAGGATTAGTGGAGCGGCGGCGGCTGGCGTGGTGAGGGTGGTGTGGAGGTAAGTGGCGGCGGTAGGGAGTTGGTAAGGGAGGATGCCTTGGAAAGCATGCTGAGTTAGGGAGAGACAGTGAGTGAAGGTTGAGTCACAGGCTGAGTTGAACTCTTGTAAGTTGGATAGAGTTGTTTTGACTCGTTTTGAGGCTGATATTCCCATCTTCGATTAATCTCTTCTTCTTCAGCTTTCACAAAAAAAAAATCCAATCTTTTCTGTGAATTCTTTGTTTTGTTTGGGCGTTTGGGGATACCACTAGGTTTATTTTCTCAAACGACATGTCGTTGAAGCATTATATGATCATGTCAAAGATACAATTTGGTCCTTCAATGTTTGCATCAATTTCATTTTCAAAAGTGTGTGTATGTGTATATATATCAATGAAATTTAATTTATACTAATTCCGAAATTTTAAAATTTTGCAACAGTTTGTCAGTTTTCAATTATAATTATATAATGAGTGAGGATTATTCTTTATAGCAAAACATCAGCACAACCTTATTCTGAATTAAATTATTTTTATTAAAAAACATATGACATAAATTAATCACATGATATTATATTATAAAATATAATATATATAAATTCGTGACATGAATAATTTTATTAATACTATAATATAAGATAGTCGTTTTAATATAAATATTTTCAAATCAATATATTATTTATAGACTTTATATAAACTGTTATGACTTATTATTATTTATCAAAACTTTTAAATATCAAAATAAAGCGACTCATAAATTATTAGTTTACACAATGGAGACAATGGAAAACAATTAATATAAAGGGACTACCATGAAATCAAATTGTAATTATGGTACCGATTTGTATTTAACCAAGGCCTTATAAGTTCTCCTCCCCTTCTCTTCCACTTCTCCACACTCATCAGCACTACCATGAAATCCGCATTAATGGGTTCTCTCAAATTCCAAATCCCGCAACTAAACTTCCACAAAACCCTAAAAAAACCTGACATTCCTTGTTCCTCAGTCATCACCTGCAGTCTAAGAGGGAGGCCAAGACCACCTCTGTGGAGGGCAAAGAGGTTGTCCACTGAAGCCATTCAAGCTATCCAGTCTCTCAAGCTAGCCAGATCATCCGCACCAAGATTAGAAGAAGTCTTTAACAATAAGCTCTCAAGATTGCTCAAGACTGACTTATTGGATACCCTTGCTGTCTTGCAAAACCAAAATGAATTGGACTTGGCCCTCAAGGTAAATAAATGAAAAGAAAAGAAAAATGCTGTTCTTACTTTCGTTATTATTTTGTTGTTGTGCCTAGAGAAATGCTAAATATAATTGATTTTGTCACGATTCTCCAATCTGAACTATTCGTGCAATAAATGCATGGGACACATAAGAAACTTTTGGACTGAATACAGTTTCATTGGTTGTGTACTAGATTCTAGTAATTTTTCTGGTTAATAAAGTAAATGAATTACAATGTAGCGATTGATTACTGTCTTGAGATAAAAGAGATGAGATGGAGAGATTGTTAGAACAAAAGGTACATGTCCCCTTGTTTTTCCATTTTGACACAACATAAATTCACTTTAATGTCTCAGAGACATCTATTTTATGTCTCCGTTTCGTTTCTCCAACCAAACATGTTTCAACCCTTTCTATATATGTACAGGGACACTAACCAAATGTGATTGGTTTTGTGTAATAGACCAGGTTCATGTAACAATTTCTTGTTGATTAAATAGAAGTGACAGATGTAAGTGCGTCACTTTTTTCATGAATTATCCAGTCTAGGTAGGTAGATGAAGAAATGGCTTGTAAATGTATGGGTAGGTACAGTTGATATTGGACAGTTGTGACAGATGCATGTGTGTTAGCTCTTTTGTTGTTTGCAACGGACTGTATTTTTTTTTTTTTTATGGATATCTGAAATGAAATCAGGGTTTTAGGTGTTTGAGTTTGTGAGGAAGGAGGGGTGGTACAAGCCAGATATATTATTGTATCATGCAATGATTCAGTTGTTGGGGAGGAACAAAATGGTTGAAATGGCCGAGGAATTTTTTGGCAAATTGGAAAACGAAGGGTTGAAACCAGATACAAGAGCGTTCACTGAGATGATTGGTGCTTATCTGCAAGTGGGTATGATTGATAAGGCGATGGAAACATATGAAAGAATGAAGGCGTCAGGATGTGACCCAGATAAGTTAACTTTTAGAATTTTGATTAGGAACCTTGAGGATGCTGGAAAAGAAGAGCTTGTAGATCGTATTAAAAAAGAATGTGGTGATTATATGGATTATCCTAATAAATTCCTTGAAGAAGTTGAGAGAAAGAAAAATGTAAGTTCCTAGCCTTTTCCTTATCTAGTTAGTTTTGTTATTCATTTGTTCTGTCTTGTTATTCATGTGGAAATCAGTAAATGGTGTCAGATTATGTTGCTTGGAATCAACTATTGATAGTTAAAACTAGAATACATTAGACCCTTTTAAGTTTGAACAATTTGTAGACTAGTCATGGATTATGGTCCAAAAGAGCATGGAATGTTTTGTGGCCTTGTTTCAATCTTGTGTTATGCTTAGGATTTGTTTTTTTTTTATACTGAATAGTGGACCAGATTCAATATCACTTTCATATTGATCAGGAATTGCATTTTGAGAAAAAAAGGAAAATCAACTTTCACCATTTTCCCTGTTGTCTCTGGTCAGTTTATGATGCTTTGTGTTCTTCGAAAATTTCACATCTTGTATGAAGGATAAGGACATAGTTGAGGCTTTCTTGCAGATAACAAATGTTTTGTTCAAGGATGACATTGTCCGAGCTATTTTGATATAGAAACACTTCTTAATGGAATAAGGCAATTCTTTTCAATCTAATAAGAGAAGCAAAGTAGGAAAAGACAAGGAATAAAACGGGGCATGCCTCCACGTTACAAGCTAGCCTGAATCCTCATTCATGGTGGCTTTTGCAGTAGTTGTGCACAGTAACATAAAAGAGCCTGAATCCTGATTGTTGCTGGCTTTTGCACTTCATTTTTATTTCACTTTTTTTCCTACTGCAACTTTATGTGAACTGTGAACTGCATTTGTGAATTCAAGTACGTGAAAACGAGCACACTGGTATAGCTGGGGTAATGTCTATACATTAGTGTAAGAACTTGTGCTCGTTCTTGACTTGTATATTTCACATTTTCTTTCCTCAGGTAAAGAGGCTGGTGGTCGATTTTTTTTGAAGATTTCCAGTGCTCAGAATGGAAAGGTCGCCTTTTTTTGAAGATTTCCAGTGCTCAGAATGGAAAGGTCGCCGTGGCTGATTTGCAGTACCATGTACTTAAATGTCAGAAGGCTAGGAACTTTGCTGTCAGTTCCTGCGAAGCAGATTTGATCAGTACCTTATTAAAGCTTCAGAGCAGACGAGCTCATGCAAGTTGTTAAAGAACAAAGCATTAGAATAGTCGAGGAATATGGGCTGGCAAAACGTTGTTAGTTTGAATTTCTATGTTCAGCAGATTCTAGATTCATTGTGCATGTCAAAATCTGTATTGTTATCCTGAGACTGTTATCACAGAAACTAAATTTGAGAAAGATCTCAGGATCACTTTTTCAATAATTTCTTTTGCAGCACCAGATGATTGATAGTCCTTTTTTTCTTAAGGTAAAGCACAATCAATATCCATACCTGTGAAAGTACACCTCTATAACTTGAAGGAACCCTATTGGATAATGGAGAAACTAGATATTGGCAAAAGTTCCAGTAAACTTGCACTTTCCAGGCTTTCCAGCACCACATGACCACATCTGTATTGAGATGTCTGTTACCTATATCTCTATAAAGAATCATGTCTGAGGCCCATCAACCTCATTTGGTATTTTCTGAAAAGGAATTTTTTTATAACTTAGAGTAACAGGAAGAAATTAAGGGAAGTGATACAAAATGCAGTTCTGTCAACTCCCAATGGTGAACTGATAAGATACAAAGAAGTACTTTCTTTTAGTTAGAATGGTAAATGTACAAGGAAATGCTTGAAATACAAAAAAATATTACAAGGCACAACACAAATGACAACATTGGTTGATCTCCTCCAAGAGAATGGAGACAGCACATACATTTGTAGACTATAGACCGCTACAGGGAACCCCAAAAAATGGAAAACAAAATTTATTAGACAAGGAAACCGAAACGGGGCTGTTAACAAATGGAAAATCTCTCTTTTCTTTCTGTGGCGTCGTTGCACATACTGTGCCACATGAATACTCTCTAGCTTGCTAAGTGGCTGGGGGAGTTGTTGAACATACTGTGCCACATGAACGCTCTAGAGAGCACCATCTCAAGCTCTTGGTGCGTCCAATTCTCAGTTGGTAAGTGTTGAAGAAACATCACCAACTCTTGGAAATCAAGCTTCTGAAGCTCTTCTGACCACTGGTAAAAAGGAAACCAAACAATGTTAAGCCTGTGATGCAAAACATTTCAATGAAAGCCACCATTATATATTCTTCATAAAAAGTGCAAAGATTCATCTGAATCATCAAGAAAGAGAAGGACAAGCCAATGATATAGAAAAGAAAGAATTGGCAAACTACTGATTTGCAAATAGCATTGGATGGCATCTAAATCATTTATGAAGCCAGTGATTTTGCAAAATGAACGAGTGGCAAATCAGTACCATACATGTTACATGCTCTGAATGCAATTCAGAAACCAACCATAACCTTAGTTTAAAAAATTGAAAGCTGCATGTGAAACCCAAGTTCTTGTGTATGTTACAGCGTGCCTGTTACACTTTTCTCATCAACTACACAACTAGCATCATATAGAAAAGTCGATCATTTTCACAAGCATCTGGAAATGAATGGTCATTATAGAGTTATGCTTTCAAACATGAAACCAAGCAGAAGTATTATGACTCTCACCGTCAAAAGAAAACTGGCAAATATGTACACAAGGAAATCTGGCAATGCATCTCCTTCAGCAAGATATGTGTCCCACAGGCGGGTCACGAGATGAAAAGGAATCTAATGAAACAAAGAAATTCATAAGCTTCAGAATTAAATACCATAAGCATGAGGACTTGCCACTGCAGCAGCTTCAAACTTAATAGTTTGGGCCACTATGAACTAGTTAGCTGAATATTAAAATAAAGTAAAATGGTGGTTAGACAACAATTGCAAGTACTGACAGTCTTAAATGAGGAACCATACCTCACGTATTAAAAGACAGTTAAACCAGCGGAAAGCAAATTGAAGAAACTCAAGCCCTTGCTCTTCCATGTGTCTCGAAACAGGTTCTGTCACAATGCAAAGTTGACCGTATTAAGCATAAAATAAATTAGAAATAACTGGGGCTATACATGAGGTTATCGTGACAGGTCATACATAGTTGACCCTACAGATAAATTTATAGAAAAGATAGGTTAGGCATGCATAAGTCGAAGTCTCAAGGTTACATTTGAAAACAAAAATGTATGCACTCAAAGCAGATGAGAGATTGATCCATTAGCCTGGTGAATGGTGTTGAATTTTTTTAGGAGCAGAGTAGGGCAAACAGTTTAAAAGATAGGGAACTATAGGTATAGACATGAAAACTACTCTAGCAGTAACAATGAGTCCAGTCTGGCAGACAATCACAAATGTAATGCACTTGGGTCTTCGACCAAGAAAAACTTTGGCTGGTAAGAGAAAATAGAGAAAATGTTTACCATCAATCCTATTAACCAATTCCTTGAGCTTAAACACAAGTCTTTGTATTCCTGGTTGAGCAAATGTGTAATGGTCTTGCATGCCATCAAGTAACTTAGATAGGCACCAATAACAATCAGCCTCTACGTTGGAGATTTTATCTGGAGATAAATCAGAGATTGACCACTTAAGTATGTCCCCTTCCAAGTGTTCAGACAAGAAAACAACCAGAAAGGGTGTGGCAAGGTCATTTATTCCCTGAACATATCCACTTGCAGGATGCCGAATGGCCCTGGAAAGAAATCAAAAACCATAACACCTGAAGGAAAATCAGATTACACCAAATAACAAGGGAATAATTGACCGAGCACATTTACAACTACACACCTCATCATAAGCAGATTCTTTTAAAGTTTAAATACAAAAATCAAAGAACTATGCAGCACAAAGTAAGATTCAGATGCAGGACTCTCAAGAGAGTATTTCAGTTTAAATTATAATGTACTGAGCAAAAGTAGAGTCAT
The DNA here is from genome assembly GCA_009078335.1 of Salix brachista. Lineage (NCBI taxonomy): Eukaryota > Viridiplantae > Streptophyta > Magnoliopsida > Malpighiales > Salicaceae > Salix > Salix brachista. Next base: position 12,299,845 of record CM018578.1, on the reverse strand, counting down.
GTATGTAGCACACATCAAGGCTTATTTTTCAGAAATTAAGAGTTCATGCATGAATCCTTTTCATTATCAGATGTCAGGAGTTACATGACAGGAGATGTTTGTTATTAATACTATGAATTCCTCTATATTATGGCTGATATTTACATAACTTTATCATGTTATCTTCGACGACCTTCAGGGATTCAGTCCCAGTGTCTCTCGCACATTCCCAGCATCCAGATGCACACAGGTCAATAAATATAATTGCCATTTAATTGATGACTTCCCAAGATGTAAAACCCATATTGATTGGATTATCAGACATTTAATTTTCCATGTGATCTATGTAGCAAGATTTGTCCCAAAAAATCACCATGTACATAATAAACTAAAGGGAATGTGTCAAAGAAAAGTCAGATTTTCCTTTAATTCTCAATTCAATCATCTTCATCAAAGCATGTGACAGCTCTTCCATTGCATGTCAATAGACATCCATTGGTGCTAAGAAAAGATGATAGAAATAGTATCTAACCATGTATAAAGAATGCGCTCCAAGGATTTCTGAACTTGTTCTTGCTGAAAGAAAGTGACATCAGGTACTGTTCTTGGACAATCAACAGAAATCTAACAATGGAAGCAAAGGAAAATGTCAAGAATTGGGCATGCAGGGTTGACAAGCGATCAAGGCAGATATAATTCTGCAGTGGAAAATACCTGCCGAAGCATGTTGATCTCATCATCTGAACGTTCAGTATCTGGAATGTCATAAAATTGAGAAACACAGTCAAAGTATTCAAGGCGCTTTCTTCTTAGAATTCCCTCCCTTCTATCTGAATTAGGCGGTGCATATCCCTGCAGTCAGTGCACATTCAGATTTAAAACATGCAATAAATTTTGTTTCATTAAAAATAATCGTGATTGGGAGCTCAAAAGGCCATGCTAAGTAAGCCCTCAATAACCAAATGAATCACTTTCACACAGGAAGCAACAGACTCTATGGAAGGATCACTAGATTTAGCAGCACAAACAGGTAACTATGCTGTTTTTCTAGTTCTCTCGTCAAAACTACATTGATCCTAATTGAAATTGGCCTCAGGCTTACCAAGAGAAGCCTCCATGTATTTGGGCGCATATATGGCGGCACTCCACTCCAAGCCAACTCACGCAACTTCTCTGCACAATGCATTTGGAAAAAAAAAAAGAATGAGGGAAATATTATAGCTTATGAAACTAGACCTGTACAAGAAAATGTGATGCTGATAGGTGAAAGCATCTAATCAACCCTCAAAAATCCCAATTTTATCATATAAGAAATACCAGGTATCATGAGACATTATCCTAAATATGTCCACTGAATTAATCTAAAGCTCCAGGAATGTAAAATCTAATCTATTTGCTGTTGAAGCTGGCTACAGAAATCCCCACTTCCATACACCCAGGTCCACATCATCTTATCAATCTACAGTCATCAAATCTTTCTTCACCAGCTAAACCTCCTCTCTGGCCTTCCTCTAGTGCAAGCAGCAATCTGGATTAGCACATTTCTCCTCAAGGTTGTTGAAAATGACTGAAGCATCTTAGAGAGCTCTTTGCCAAAAGTGGTGCTACAGGACACCTACTCTTCAATGAATGCATTTCTTATTGTATCTCTCCGTGGGAATCACTCAAGTAAGCAAGTGCTTTAAATCATATTTGTCTGTTATATGTTGTTTGCTTATCCAGAATTATATCCTACTATCCATTTAGAAATTTGTCCCATTGATTCGATCAGTAAGCTAGTCCAATTACAATGATAACACAAGTTTTAGATATAGCAACATTTAACGTATGCTATGGAAAGGGTCTTGAATATAAAGCCTAAAGTCAATCAATGTGATTAATCAACAGTAATATATACAAGCATATACCAGCATACCTAATATAACTGTGGATCCTGATAGCTCCTTTGTGAATTTCATGACTCTTGCAGAATCTGTAGCTCTAGCACCCATAACAGACTTCTGAACTTCTTTGGACGTTATCTCAACATTGGAGCTTATAGGTTTTAGCTTGTTTGCAGATGTGTTATTGTTTTGCTGCTTGCTGGTATCCTGAGCTTCTGCCTACATTACAATTAAGATTTCTTTTTTCAAGTACTCAACTATGAAACTCCAGCACATAAGAAACACTACACCATATACAAAATTAGATGCAACGGATCAATTATCCATATCACCTCCTTTGACATGTCCATTAGATCACTTGTGCCAGCATCAATTTCTGAGAAGCTCCTTCCAAAAGTTGGTGATCGTAAGCTGGGATCCTCAGGTGGATCTGCTCTCCTGGTCAGTAAGACTTTACCAGGAATACTACGACCTTTAAGTAACCTTCATTGCAGGAAAAAAAATAAAAATCGAAGTGCCGTTATTCAAGTCTAGCATAGCTCATGGTGAAGGAGCTGAAAGGAAAAACATCTCCAGCCATATGAATGTCAAACTCAACATGTACAAGGCAATACTTTTCACCCCACAGGCATATGCATGCCCGGAAACACATGAGCAGACATCGAGCAATCATTGTAGTTGTGTCGAATGACCTCTAAAATCTTGCTCTCTCTCCCATCATATAGCTAATATCAATTTTATCAACTCTAGCTTGCAATTTTCAAGATCAAATGCAAAATTCACATGACTTTGAAATCATTTTCCAGACGACTGCAGAATTTCATTTCCTGGGAGCTTATAATCTCATTTACTAGAGGTAGATAACGAGATCCAAAACTCTTTTAAACAAATGGGTTTTCAAATCTAAGTATAAATCACAACAATCTAAGGGAAATAAATGGCAAATGCCAATAATTAGGAATTGAAATCGCATCAAAACCCATACAAATTAAAACTTTTACCAAAAACACCTACGACTTAAATCCCACCAATCCAAATTCATGACTTCTGACAATAATTGAAGAGATCTGAAGCATTTTCTCGAATGGGTTTTCAGATATAAACCAAAAAAATAATCATTAAACACTGATGAGAGCCTTAACACGAAAAAAAACAAGAATCCCTCGAGAAATAGAATTTCAAGACATACCCTTGAACATTTTTGAGGGTTTGATTGATTCTAGAATCCAAACTTGAATTACGGTCGCTGTTCTTCATGTTTTGTCTTCGTGATTCTGTTATATTGTTGTTGCAGGTCTGTTACTGTGTAAAGTTGTAATAAAGGAGCAAGCTTTTTTGCTTCGCTTCGCTTCTCTGTTTCAAGTTTAGTCCCCTTTTCCCCCCTTTGATTAGTGATGAATTGATGATTCCCCTGTTCACTGACCAGCGCAGATATTTATATTCCAGCACAAAAATCAATTAGAAAAATTTGTACATTATACATCTACATCTACATATAAATAAATGTATTGCAAATGGTTGTTTGTGAAATTAAAAGGGTATTTGACAACCAATTTTTTATTTTTATTTTTGGCTTGTAAAAATATAAAAGAATGATAAATGAAAATAAAAATAAATTTATATTTGATAAAAATTTAAAATAAATTGTTGACATGAAATATATTCATTTAGCTCCATTATCTTAATTTTGTGCTACAATAATAATTTTAAATTTACTTTGTCTTTCATGGCATTCTTATCTGAAAGTTTTATTCCACCTATTAATTTACTCTCCAATCAAATTTTAAAAATACCATCCACATGAAAATAGTATATTAACTAAGAAAAATATACTGGAGCACATGCGTTGTCTTTCCACATTCTGGCCCCCCTTGCCCCTCCCAACACCGGAGCGGTTGCTGTCCAGAACTTTGCGAACAATAAGGTTATACATTTTTTCTTGATTTTGTTCACAAGTTTTGAGATCAAGAGAGAAATCTGATATTTGTCAGCTAGCTGCACAGCTTTTGGTATGCTGCAGTAACGGTGTGCTTGTTGTTTTTTTGGTTGCGAGAAAACGAAAACGTATTTTGTGGGTACAGGTGAATTAGTAAAACCTTGATTGTCCCGTGTTCTTATAAAAAGTGCACGACTCGAACTCGAGATATTTTGTGCAGATTGCAAGCTTTTTGCCATCATTTCACGCCCATTGAGGACATGTGCTTTGCTGTTGATAAATCTTAAGCTTTGAAGTTTCAAAGAATATCAATTGCTGGATCTTTTCACCAATGAGAGCATTTGATCGTCTTGCCTCACATTCTATTTGGCGCAGGTCAGAATAAGAAAGTCAAATTGGTTTGTCATCCATGTAAAATTTTCAAGAGGACTGCACTTATTATGAATATGTTAACTTCGGATCTTGAAAAAGGTAGGTTTGAAGGTGCTGCTGTTTGTCTGTCAGTGGGATCCGGGGGCAGGTGAAAAGGGCATGGACGCTTGTGCAGAAGAATCTTATATTCATAGTCCATGTTATATTGTTTTCATGTCCTTAATTGTATCGAAATGCATGCATTTTCTTCTTATACTATTCAATTGGTTATTCTAAACAGGGTTGTCAGTTTTGTTTCGTTTCGGCTGAAATAATCAAAATATTTTGTACCAGTTAAAAAACGAGAATGACATTATTTCCAAAAATATTCTGAAACCAAAATATTCTGTTTTAATTGAAAAAACAAATTACCAACCGAAACAAAATTGACAATCTTAATCCTAAGCAATCTCCAACTGCTTCTAATCTGAGCAGGCGAAACCCATGGATATGGGAGGGCCACCAAGAGACGGGGTTGCTCGGTGCATCTTTGAGGACAGAATTTTGATAAGTGACATTGTTTCCTGCGGGCATGGACTCAAGTTGAAGTTCCTGGTTTTTATAATCCACTGATCTCGCCTTGCAACCTCGTAAAAAGATCTGGCAAGGGATGAAAACTGTGGCTGAATTGAGGAGGGAGCACAATCTTCTTAATATTCCTGTTAATAAGGATTCACTGTACAAGGTAATCTATGATGCAAGGTAATCATTGATCACGAACGAAAAGGTATATGTTCAAGTCTTTGAAAATGAATAATGTGCAATTCAATTGAAAGATTCCTTAAGTGGTCAAAGTTACTGTTGTAATTGGTCGGTGCTAGTTTATGTTCCCGAACCGTAACTAGTTTACATCAATGATTTAACGAGTCCATGGCTGCATGTTTATGTGAAGTTGTTCTGCTTGCTCAGTCATTCTTAACATGGAAGTGCTAAGCTTTCTAAAAAATGTGGCATCGCAGATAAGGAAGCGAAAGCTTAAGAAAGAGCAGGAAAGAAAAAAACTTGAAGCAGAGAAAGGAACTGTCAAGAAAGCGCAAGAGGGAACCAACCGATACGAATCTCGTGATTATATGGTCACACAACCTACAACGAAAAATGAGATCTGATCCTGGAAAGCTGAAATAGGTCTGATAGGAGTGTGACACAATGGAAATCTATCCTAAGACACCAATATTATTGGAATGAATAGAATGACGCCATGAAACCAGCTAATTTTTGATAATTCAGATTCAGTTCGTTCAAGAAGTAAAGAATGCAAGAATCATTATCACACGTAAAACTGAAAAATTCAGAAGTAATATTCTGATACGATCAATTTAATACGAGAGGAGAAATGACAGAAGGCTAAAGAATGAGGAAGAGATGTTTGTGAAAATAATACTTCTTGATACTTTCTTGAATTCAAAGGGGCCTTTTTATAGGCTTACAATTAACAAATGGATTAGCATAATGTCCTGATATCCAGGAACAACTACCCACTAACAACATGACGCCTAAAACAGAAGGAAATCATTAATAACTAACATACATAATTAATACCCATAAACACTCCACTTACTGTCCCATTAACTCCACTACTTACTGACCCATTACTCCATTATCTTCACATACGGACCCAGTAGGGCCAGTACTGTCCATATCATTCCCCACCCCTTGAAGACTCCTTGTCCGCAAGGAGAAAATCAGGGTACATCTTGGCAAAACGACGATGATTTTCTCCACATAGCATCCTCTGGAGGTGCAGTTACCGCCAGGGGCTCGACTGTATCCTTAACTCGGGTTGCAGTCTCTTCCATCATGAAGAATTGAGGTTTCTCACAGCGATGGCCTGGAACAAACTTTTCGTCACAGTAATAACACAACCCCTTTTCCCGTCGTGCTCGTGCTTCCTGCCCCGTAATTCGTCGGATTGGAAAAGTTGGTGCTCCTGGGGTGAGTGACGCCTTTGAAGTGGGGAAGGGCCCAAAAGACCTGTCGTGGGAAGGCAAGAGGAAGGGGTCAATTTTTTTAGGATGGCATTCCGCTCCTCAACCAATCGAGCGACTCCCATGGCTTCAGGCAAGGTACGAGGCTTTTTGATTTTTACATCTAATCGAACTTCATCCTTCAAACCTGCGATGAAACACCCAATCAAGTAAGTGTCAGGCAAGTTGTCAATCAACTGTGAGAGACGTTCGAACTCGTCTTGATAGACTTCAACGGTGGTTGTTTGCTTGAGGCGAGTGAGGGCCTCCGATGGATCATCGAATTCGGTAGGACCAAACCGATGTAATAATGCACGGGTGAGGTCCTCCCATGACAGTGGGCCGTTGAATTTGGTCAACCAACGATGCCACTGTAAGGCAATCCCTTCCAGATGAAAGGATGCGAGCTGAACTCGTTGATGTGAAGCAATTCTTTGAAACTCAAAATATTGTTCAGCGCGATATACCCACCCTGTTGGGTCTTCACCGTTGAATTTTGGGAAATTGAGTTTGAGGCTGGAATGTTGGATGACGGGTTGGTGTGTGTGTGTTAAGGTATGGTTTGGGTCAATGGGTAATTTTTGGTGGGGTGTCTGGGATGACTCCCCTACGGCAAAGGGGTTGATATTGCTCATATCATGGACATTGGGTTGGTTGTGAGAGGTTCTTAAAGCTTGAAGCTCAGTTAGGACAGTTTGAAGGGTGGTGTGCACTTGGTCAAGACTTGATTCATGGCGGGCTAGGATTTCACTGACCTCGTTGCGAAATTCAGTGTTGGTTTTGCCACGGGTGTCCATGAGATCGTGCTCTGATACCAATTGATACGATCAATTTAATACGAGAGGAGAAATGACAGAAGGCTAAAGAATGAGGAAGAGATGTTTGTGAAAATAATACTTCTTGATACTTTCTTGAATTCAAAGGGGCCTTTTTATAGGCTTACAATTAACAAATGGATTAGCATAATGTCCTGATATCCAGGAACAACTACCCACTAACAACATGACGCCTAAAACAGAAGGAAATCATTAATAACTAACATACATAATTAATACCCATAAACACTCCACTTACTGTCCCATTAACTCCACTACTTACTGACCCATTACTCCATTATCTTCACATACGGACCCAGTAGGGCCAGTACTGTCCATATCATATTCATCAATAACAAATAAAGGAACTGTCAAGAAAGCGCAAGAGGGAAAGGTACCGGGTGCAAGAAAAATTGAAGGATTCAGATGACCGAGATTCTTGAGCAAAGTCTGTTCCAATTCCCATAGCCTTCCATATCTGTTTTGTACTGAAAATCGATGCACAACCGAGATCTCAGAGTAAGCAGCTGAGTTCACTGCATCATGGAACGAGATCTCGGAGTAAGCAGCTGAGTTCACTGCATCATTTTTTTCTGATCTATCTACTACTTCAGCATTGGTTTCACAAACACCAGAAGCTTCATCTTGGCAAAAGCTGCAACAAGAAGTTTCTGCTACAGGCTTTCTACAGTGTTGTATTGATAGTATTTGATATTTCTGTGGGATTTGAATAGTTGACGTAGGTTGAAAACTCTTGTTGTAAGTAGATACTATCTGCACAGAAAATTAATTAAATTGTTGAAGAAAAAAGAATTACACTCCAATTATGATCCTCTGCAAACTTTAGAGAGGCAGATGATGCCTGGAATAACATGCTTAGACAATTTTTTGTTTCTCAAGGTCTGATGCTATCTTGCTATTCCTTGCAATCAAGATGGTTTGATTTAATAACTATGATTAAATAAAAAATTAAATATTTTTATTTCTTAAAACTCCTTAATTTAACAGTTTTTTTTACTGTATTATGAAAAGAGATGTTTTATCAATTCGTGAAGAGTGTATTTGAAATGATGGTAAAAGTTATTTTTATAATATTTATTGCTTGAAAATATAGTAATATAATATTTTTTATTTTTATATTAGCATATAAAAACTATAAAAAAAACACTCTTGAAACTAAAAAGGATTCTACTCCAAATTCACTTAAAAAAACTCAAACTTTAAAGTTTGTTTTTTGTGGTCAAGTCTATTGTAAACCCTATCGACACAATTTATTTTAAGAAATTAAAAATTAATTATTTTAATAAAATTAATCAATCTAAATTATTATTTGATATCCTTCTTCATAATGATTTTAGAAAGCACTTTAAAAATATTTTTAAAAAATTGTTTTAAATAATTTTTTTCATGTTTTTAGATCTTTATATAATAATATTAAAAAATAAAAAAAATATTATTTTAATATTTTTTTAAATATTTTTTTTTGTAAAAATAAGTAAAAAATTGCGTGTTTTTTCACACTTATCTTGACTAAGAAAAGGCAGCCAAAACATTTACTAATTTTTTAATTGATTGAGGTTGTTTTTAAAAGTTTTTTGTTTAAAAATATATTAAAATAATATTTTTTTATTTTTTTTAAATAATTTTTAATATTGATACATGAAAATATTCTAAAAATATAAAAAAAAAATTATTTTTAAATAAAATATAAAATTATTTAAAAAAAAATAAAAATTCAGAGTGCCATACACCCCTAGAATGAGACGCGTAGCCAGCCAGCCACACCGCGTCCCTGAGCTAAAAGGCAAAACCCACCGCCTCTGTTACCTATAAAAGCATCCCATCACCACCAGACCAGACCATATTTCTCGCTTTCTCTACACGTTCCTTCTTGTCTAGACTTCGCTCTTGTTATTGTTGTCGATTCATTGCGAATTCAAATAATAAACATGGCTGCAATATTTACAACAAGAACAGACCACCGTTACAATCCAGTTCTTGATTCTCATAAGAGATCAAGAGCAAGTTACATGACTCAACAGCAGCAAGGAGGAGATTATTATCATCAAAATCAACGTTGGTTTCAAGTCAAGAAACCGAGGGTTGATCATTATAATAGCAATAATGGGGTTTTCAATTTCGTTCCAAAGATTCATCCTTTACCACAATTTGAGGCCAAGAAGGTAGAGATTAATAATGGGGTTTCTGGTTTCAATGCAAGTGTTCAAGCCCATAAGCCACAGTTGAATTATAATGGGGTCTCGACACTAAAGTTCAAGGCTTTACCAGAGTTTCAAACCAGGAGATCAGGGGCAGATAATGGGGGTTTTGTCCCCAGTTTGCAAGCTTGGAAACCAGAGGCAAATAATTTTGTCGATGCAAGGCCGTATTCTACAGTTTCGAAGCAATTTCAGGGCATGAGGCAAAGGTTTTATGATGGGGTTTCAGTGCCAAAATCTCAAGTTTCTTCACAATTTCAAGGCAGTAGTTTGGAGGCCGATAATTTGGTTTTCAAGCAGAATCTCCCAGCTTTGCGGCAGATTCAAGCCAACAAGCTAGACTTTAATAATGGTGTTCCTATTCCAAACCCTGTTTCGTATAATTCAAAGTCACCAAGAAGCCCTGTGTATTCAATACCTAATCCTGCCATTGTAAAGCCTATGTTGAATCATAATGTAGCAAATATGTGTTTGCTGAATTCACCGTCACAAAATTCTCTCGTGTCGTCTCGTTTGTTAACAAACCCTTCTATTCTGCAGTCTAATTCTTTGAATGATGTTAAAAGCATTTCTTCGAATTCAGAGTCATTAGCTGCTCCAATGCATTCTGGTTTCCTTACAAAATCTATATTGTCTAATAATGCAGTTAACAACAATGGGGGATTCACTCCAAATCCTCCAGTTATGCAGCGTAATTTAGTGAATCAGAATGCTATAAATTTGCCTTTCAACTCTCATGATCAAGTTGCCCGTGTTTATTCTGATTTGCTAACCTCTTTGGCTGGTAATGGAGTAATTTCTTTGGCTCAACACCAAGTCCAAAGTAATAATCCAGATGCTGCAAGCAAATTCAATTGCGCACCAAAGTTGCAGGAAACCAGTAACCAATTTGTGGCTAATGAAAGTTCTGGTTTGATAAATTCACTCTTGAATTCCTTGATGAAAAAGGAAGACGATTTTAGTGCTGTTGTGTTTGATGCAAACCAGCTTAGGGTGAGGCACGAATTGGCGATTAGATCCTTATATGCTGATATGCCAAGGCAATGCTCAACATGTGGAATAAGATTCAATTGCCAAGAAGATCATAGGAAGCATATGGATTGGCATGTGATTAAGAACCGGACAGCCAGGATATCTAAGCACCAGATGCAGAAGCAGAAGCAAAGTATTTCTCGTATGTGGTTTGCTGGTGTTGATATGTGGCTGGCTGGTAGTGCAGAAGTTGCTGCAGTTTCTGGATTTGCTAAAGCTGATGCTCCTGTAGAGAAGGAAAAAGGAGATGACGATTGGGTGAGTTCCACTGACGGAAACAAAGTATGTGCTTTGTGTCGAGAACCATTTGAAGAATTCTACAGCCATGAGGCTGATGACTGGATACTCAGAGGAGCTGTCTACCTGAACGCAGCAAGGAAGTCAGCAGCAGAAAGCATGGATAGAAGTCGACTAGGTCCGGCTGTGCATGCCAAGTGCAGGCCAGAATCCAAGAAGTAAACAGGTGGTAGCTGAAATTGAGTACGCAACTTGTAAATTCTGTCCAATCCATGTGCTAGTGAAATAAGGGCAAGCAAATTCTATATACATGTTACTACTCACTTCGCTGGAGTATTTTGTTTAGTTGTATCATTGTAACGACATTCTCTAAATAAAATCTATTAACTTTTGTGCAAATTTTGATCTTTGCATTGGTATTTTATTTCTCCTAAATTTATTTATTCACATTTCAGCAATGGCAATTCAATATAAAGGGGTGTTCCTTCCTGTTATATTTTAGCATATGCCATCAGTAAGCACTACAAACACGCCCTAAATTGGTAGAATTAGGAACCGCACCTTAAACTATAAAAAGATATGTATAAAATTAAAAATATACAAATATGGATAAAAACAGAATGTCTCATTTCACTTTAAGTCTGAGTTTTGACGAGTACAAGTCTAGAGAATAACGCGAACACAAAAGCTGGCTAAACACAAACTACATCCTAGTGAAAAGAAAGCAGATCTTCAAATATGTGAGACTAGAAGGACACTAGGTCATTAAGAAAAAATCCCAATAAATGGCAGTAGCTAACAAATCTTCATCTGAGCAAAAAAAATATCCAAAATATCTTCAGGTATTAGGACATCTTCAAATAGACCTGGATCCAACCCTGAATAACATGTAAAACAGCAGCTTGCTGTTCTGGCTACTGAAAGTTTCCCAAAACAATCTGCTAAGCTGGACCAAAGAAAGCAGGCTTCTGACATCTATTTGATCATCTATCTAACAAGCAACTTAAGCAATAAGCCTGCGCCTGCGGCGAGGAGTTTCTCGTTTGACATACAGCTTCTCAGTCTCATTCAGTGGCCGGCTGGACCCATCAGGCAAGCTCACAAACTTCCAGCCACCACCACCTCCGCGCTTTCCTTTTTTCCCCATTTTCTCCACTGTGAAGCTCCAACCTTCAGAAGAACGGCGCCGACTATACTTGTGGCATTTCACCTGTCCTGTCATCTGCACAAAGGGAAACCATATATCATATAGATGATCTGCATGGATTTAATGAAAATTTTAGATATTTTCCAAATACAAAATTAAATAACATGCTTCCAATGTGTTGGGCAGGCATAGGGAAAGGAAAAAAACCAATGGATTGCCTGCCAATCCTTAAAGGTAATGCTGATGCCATTTGATCCTTGATTAGTTTGGCTGTGTTAAAATAACATTATATTAAAGAAAATAAATCCATCCTTGGTGGCTTTTCTACTTCTATTTCAGCTTCAGAACCAAAGTGCTAATATATATATATATATATATATATATATATATATATATATATATATATATATTAAATCAAACCTTCCCTTGTCCTTCTCTCATCTCTTTCTCCTCTTTTTCCCTTCCCCTTTTTACTATCAAAGAAGATAAAATGTGATGGAAGTGGAATCTTGTGTTGCTCATTAAGTGGTGGGCAATTGCTGGCATCCTTAGATGCATGGTTTAGGTGGATTTGGCGATCAGGTTAGATCCTAGGTCTGATTTTGGTGCTCAATGCTTCTAGGCTATAACAGGGGTGGTAGTGAAGTGCGCAAGGTCTACATGCTAATATTGTGGGGCCCTTGTTGGATAAGGGCAGCTACAATTTGGAAGTGAACCTATTGAAGCTGGCAATGGAAATGAAGGATAGGCCTTGGGGGTGGCATTTTGATGTCTGGTCACTATTGGTAGAGGTAGTTTCAGTGTTTTGACAGGCTGCAGGTTTCAGTTTATATTGGCAAGACGAGTGTGTTAAGGAGTGGTCATTGTCCATGCTTTGAGATACACCGTGGTGGTGTTTCGGACTGTTCTTGTCCCTGAGCCGCTTTTCTAGACTATTGTGCATGTTAAGGGATTTCTTGGGAGTCCCCCCCCTGCATGTATGTCATTATGAGAATGTGGGGATTTGGTGTGGTAGGCATTGGTGATTTATTTGGAGCATAACAGGATATGTCCTGTCTTTATCTTGTTCCCACATATTTTAAGGGGGGTTGCAAGAAAAAGCTTGCTCACCTTTTGATTATTAAATAATGAATTTCAGCTTACACGCGCGCGCGCGCGTGTGTGAACATGTATATTAAAAGGGTGGTTACCTTTTCAATTGTTCAACATATAAGTTTTGATGGTTAACACCTTAACTTTTCATGTGTGAATTTAGTTAAGATTTTGTGACTATTGTGTATCTAGGAATAGCTATATCTTATCTGGTAATTGGGCAGTTAAAGGACACCTGGCAAGGTTAAAACAACAGAAGTAACGGACATTTTTTAAGCAGTTCTAGTTTCTTTTCCTGATTAAAAGGAAGAGGCAGACAGGACTTACTTTCATTTTGTTGAATTTCATCCTCAGAACAAATTCTTGATAAAGAATCTCATCCTCCTTCTTGGATATCTCATAGTGGACTTCATCCATATCTTTGATGGTACCATCCCAGCCCTCTGGCATCACCTTGAAATCAGGCTTATAGGAAAGGGAAGCAACATGGAATTCTCGGTCATGGGATTTGAAAAATCTGCAAAATAGTAGTTGGACTTTTATGAGCAATACAAGTCTATTATTTGGCAGATATCTGTTTGTTTGCTATCTGATATGCTTCCATACATTCAGTCCAAATCACATAGCTATAGGCTGACCTTGATATAACTTATGTGGATGTAACATGGTCAAACAGATATATATATATATATAAACATGGACATGTACAATACAGAGACACTGTACCCAGATGAACAAGCTATCTATCCAGCAGTAACAAGGCTGAGCTTAATTTGAACCATAACCGGCTGGGTTGGACCAAATAAGCTTGATGACAGAAAGAACTTACATGCAACATGTGAAATCATGATAAGCAGTACCAAGTAAAAAGGATTCAGCAATAATAATCACTGACTATTTCTTTGGTGGGTGTTTTTTAAGGGTATGCTGTCAAGCAGTCTATAGTTTAGTTCTTTATTTGAAGCTTGAGTTCAAGACAGTGAAATATTACAGGTTCCAATATGTGACTAAGCGCAAAGCCTGAGTTAATTAATGTACACAAGTCTATAATAACCACAAACTTGCAATCATTTATCAAAACATGGAATGAGATCACACTCAAAACAGAAGGATATATTCTCAACAATATATATCCTACTCTGGGAAGTTATCAAGCAAAAGCTCAATAGAATCATCCAAGGGATGGCCAAGCTTCTTCTCCTCTTCCTCCTCGATCTCCTTCAACCAAAGAATTGCGTGCACCCTTTGCCTCATAATCCTGTAATCCTTAGCAAGCTTCTCAACAGTGTAAACTTCAGGATTCTCCTTATGCAACCGATACATCTCTGCCTTCTCTGAGTCCTTCAAGTAAGACCCTCTTAAACCAGGCTCCTTTATTTGATCCATCAACACTTGAAGTTCACCAATCCTCTTATCCCATCCAGCCACAAAAGCTGCACTTCTTTTATTCTCAGACTCATATTCTTTTATCCAATCTTCAGTGTCTTGCAAGTTATAGGCCAAGGCATACTGAGATGTATCTTTTATTCCATCTCCACCATCTTTTCCACTTTCAGTAGTAGAACTAGTAGTCCTTTGGCCCACCACTTCTACTCCATCAAAATGATCCTTAGTCAATCCAGTTGACCATGATGAAGCTGAGCCCCAACCTAGGCCATCACCATCAGTAACAGACTCAGACCCACCAAATGACCCAACCGCACTATCCCAATCATCTCCACCCTCACTTCCTCCTGACTTTGCAGAGAAGAGCCTAGATCCAATATCTTGATAGGCTCCAATCCCATTTACCAACGCAACCCTTTTGCCATTTCCAAACTTGGGTCTTGTTTGTTCTTTCAGAAATCTTGCTGCACTAGCACTTGTGCTTAACGCAGTAGAAGAAAGTCGATATATTATCCGGTGAACACTATGCATAGTTGCTGTACTCAAAACAGACCCTGAATAAAAAAGAAAAGTTCTATCTTCAGAATCCATTTAAGTCAATTCACCACCAAAAATCAATTACTCGCATCCAAAACAGACATAAATTTGCAAGTTAAGCTAAACCCAGATACAAAACAAAGAGACCCTTGATAAGCATATAATAATAAAAAAAAAGTCCAATCTTTATCATCCATTGAAGTCCATTCAGCACTTAAAATCAACGAATGGCATCTAAAACATTAAATATTTTTTATCTAAACCCAGATACGAAAACCAAAGAAACCTTGAACAAAAGCAAAAAAAAAATCCTATCTTCAGCATCCATAGAAGTCCATTTTCACTGCTTAAAATCACTAAATAAGCATTCAAATGAGTAAATATATACATGAATCCATAAATTAAGCCAGACCCAGATACAAAACCAGGAGAAAAAGGAGAGATAGAGAAAGATTCATTACCCTGGCCTCAGTTTGGTGACAGCGAGATGAGAAAGGAGTGAGCTTTTTTTGAAAGAGGGAGGAGAGAAAATCATATCCCTAAAACCCCACATACAAAAACGCACCGTCTAGAGTGTAAGTAGAAATTAGCAGCCTTAAGAAAGTCCCCCAGCTATATACGTAGTCTCAATTAAGGTACCCAATAAGTGTTTTACCTCAATCAAGTCTATCAAGTTTTAGAAACTCTCAATTGAGTCTTTGCATCCATATTAATTCATCCAATTTTTTTATAAGTCTTTTTAACATTAATTATTAAACCTCAAATTGAAATATGAATTCAAGATTTGATTAAAAAAAACATTATTATTATTTATTTACTAGTTCTTAACAATAACTAAATTGATTAGGTACCATTGTCAATTTTATTACAAACTTGATTTAATTTAGAACTTGAATCGTTAAATTTTTTAAATTAACTTGTTGGATTGGACTTTAAAACTTTTTATATAAATATTTTTTCCATTAAAAAATTGTAAAGTATTTAAAAAAAAACTTATTAGAGAATATATGAATATATATTTGGGAATTCAATTGAGAGAAAAAGTTCTTTGGGGACTCAATCGAGACAAAATCAATAGTTGGAGGACTTGTTTGGGTTTTCCATTTTGGATCCAGGTTAAGCAAAAACCGAGAAGGGTTAACTTGACCCGGGAAAAGGACAAGTTCGGGTCGGTTAGATAGTCTAAGAAAGGTAAAAGTTTTTTAGGCTGTCCTTTATCCTCCACCAACAACCACAGTTACAATCACAGAAGAGTTTTCTACTTGAGTGTTGAGTGAGTTAGAAAAAGAAGAAAAAAAGTTTGATTTAGGGTTTCTCATAAGCAAAGCTCTCTCTCTTTTTTAGCCCAAGTAGATCCAGCACGGAAAAATATTTGATTTTTTTTTGTTTTATTTTTTATTTTTTTGTGGGGGGGCTTGACACACTTGAACTTGTCACATGGGTTCAACATGTTATGGTGGGTCACTTTTATTTTCAGATTATTGTCTTAAAGTTGTGAACTTTGTGTTTGGCTGCTGAGAAAATGCAAGTTGGTGTCTTGGATTTTGCTTAGTTGTGCTTTATAGGAATGTTTTTAGCTTGGTTTTGTTAGTGGTTGTTTTGCTTCTTCTTTTTTTTCTTTTTTGGTTAAGAAATGTCTGATTCTTTTGTTTGGTAGCTGAGAAAATTACAAAAAAAAGGTAGAGTTAAGATTGTTGAGTCTTGAGTTCTTTCTCTTTCTATCCTTCTTGTAAGGTTTTCCAGCTTGATGGGATGTTCTTATATTTTAGGATAATATAACTTGTGGGCTGTTAAGCTTCTCATTTTAGCTAACATTTTCTTACTTATTTGGAACATGGAAATCGGAGTTTTATCTTTGACCTACCATTTGTTTGAGCAAAGGTTCACTTAGTTGTGGTGATGAGATTGTTTAGCTTAATCGTTTTTTTAGCAACTTAAACCAGATGGTATTGGTGAGTAGATTGACAACAGGTTTAATATTAACTTGATTTGGTAATGTGAGTTTCGAGAGTGAAAGTATAGCTAAAAAGAAAGGTTGTATAGCTGAAGTAACTAGATAATTTTGCTCAATTGTGTCAAATGATTGAAAATAATGTGTGCATTGGAACCAGTAGCGTAGATTAAGTTTGATTCGATGTAAAACAAACGTATTAGTTCGTATGATGAGGATAAATGTTCATTAGATGGAAAAAACTAGTGGGTTGAAGTACAAGGTCAGTTCTTTGGTATTGAACCAAGCAAATAAGGGAATTTTCAATTGTGCAGTAAAGGAGTTTTAGGTTTTCTTAGTAAGCTAATAATTATCATAATTTAGCAGGGTTGAAGTAGGTTGGCATGTTTCTAATTTTTTGTAGGCTCAAGTGACTCAACATATGAAATAAAACATGTATCAAGCTCAACTGCTCCGTGGTAACGGGTGGAGTGCTTTTTTATGCTAGTCCTAATTATTTGGCTTTAGTTTGATTTATGTAGTTGAATTTGTACTTTGTACAGGTATTCTGGCTTGCTACATCATCGTGAGCAAGTTCAGGGTTATTATTTAGTGCTGTAAGGTTTTCTTTCCAAAATTCAATGGTGCCAGGAGGATAGTGGAAATATGGACTGTTTTCAGACTATCAGTCGTCTAAAGGGTAAGCCATTATGAACAATTGATGTATTCTGTATATTTTCTTCACTACAGTTACTGCAGTGAAAGACGAGTGTGTTGATGCTGATAACTGCCTGATGTTTGCTTGCAGGTTCACTAGGCCATCAGTTCTTGTTATTTATTGTTTGGTTATCCAGTTTCCAAGTTGCTGTGGCATTGCAGACTCTTGAGCCCCAACATGTTTCTTCTACATCTGAGCTAGCAACTCCACCTATTTCTGGAATTTTTGGTCCTATTGAAATATCACCTGCTGTCTTCCCACGTAACCCTTATCCTGGTGAATCTTTGGCTCCTATGTACCCAACTTTTCCCACCATGTACAAGCCAAATTTAACCGGCAAATGCCCTGTAAATTTCACTGCTTTGTCAAATATCATAGACAAAACAGCATCTGATTGCTCTCAACCCTTGGCAGCTCTTGTAGGAAATGTAATATGCTGTCCACAGCTTGGTAGTTTGCTCCACATCTTCCAGGGTTATTACAGTGTCAACTCTGATAAGTTGGTTTTGCAGAATGCAGTTGCTGATGATTGTTTTTCAGATATCATTAGTATACTAGCCAGCAGAGGGGCCAACAAAACTATACCTACACTTTGCTCTGTTAAATCCTTAAATCTTACTGGCGGGTTGTGTCCAGTAAAGGATGTTGTTAACTTTGAGAAAATAATAAATACAAGCAAATTACTGGATGCCTGCAGCACTGTCGATCCTCTTAAAGAGTGTTGTAGACCAATTTGCCAATCTGCAATCACTGAAGCTGCTCTTGAGATGTCTAGGACACAATTGACAATCAATGATAATAAAGAGCTAGTGACTGAGCATAATGGTAATGGTCCTCTTAGTGATTGTAAAGGGGTGGTGCACTCATATCTCTCAAGGAAACTATCAGTAGATGCTGCGAATGCTGCATTCCGGACAGTATCTGCCTGCAAAGTTAACAAGGGTACAGTAATTATCATTTTTCTTTTTTATGAACTCTTTACCATTTTTTTGCTGGACTGAGTTTCATAAATGTATTGCAAATGTTACATCAATAAATTTCCTGAGCACATATTGCACATTCTTTGAGGTTCTCCCATGTTTTGGAACTTTACATGATAGAATGATGCCAAGTTGAAGAGAGGACAAAAGTTTGGGTGATATGCTACGAGTTTAGATCGTTAGGTTTCATCTGCTTGTCAAATTATGCAGCTTCTGAATCTATCTAGATGCCATGAGTTGGTTTTCAATTAATCACACTAACTAAGACCTTGAAATACAGCCAAAGTTTTCAACTTTTATGCAGGAACGGTAAAATGAGACATAGAGCTCCAGAGTACCATGCAAAGTTTTTGAATTAAGATTAATCATGTTTTCTGGATAGTATCATAGTTACTGTGTTGCTCTATAGCTGTTCATAAGCTTATTTGATCGTATTAATTTGCTTTCTTTACCTGCACACTTTTCTGTGTCACGTAGATGTATCATAAATTTGTGGAACTCAGGAAGGATATGTAGCTAGTGTTTTACTGATTCTTTGAGTTTTACACTTCTGATGAGTCAATGTTCATGTGCAGTTTGCCCTTTGAATTTCACACAGCCTCTAGAAGTTATTAAAGCATGTCGAAATGTAGCTGCTCCCAGTCCCTCCTGCTGTAGCTCATTAAATACATACATTGCTGGGATACAAAATCAAATGCTAATTACAAACAAACAGGCCATAATTTGTGCTACAGTTTTGGGGTCCAAGCTAAGACAAGGTGGGGTCATGACAAATGTGTATGAGCTTTGTGACATTGACTTGAAAGATTTTAGCATCCAAGGTCTAATTTCTCAGTTCACTATCATTCCTGTAAAGTTTTCACTCCATTTCATCTTCTATTCCATCTGATATGTACTTTTTATTGTGTGTGGATTTATGCGTTGGTGGATGCAAAGCAGCATATGGACAACAAGGTTTGCTTCTCTCTCTCTCACACCCTCTTTCAGCAATATAGCTTATATGCTGATATTATATTTGGAGGTTACAGTAAGAGTTCTTGGAAACATATGGATGTCCAGTGCTGCAAGTGTGAAAAGGTTGTAGGGCATGCTTTCTTTATTGCATGAAAATCTCCCACCTGAAACTGGAAGTTGGCTCCCTGGTAGTATTGGTTTTATTTGTGTGCGTAGGATTTTTGATGAAAATGTTTCTGTTGCCAAGTAGCATATGGGTAAAAGAACATTGGTTATCTTGTGATGTGAGGTGATATCTTACTAAGGCCTGGGGAAAGGATAGTTGTGTTATTTTCCAATTTGTTTGAGAAGGGTAATAAGGTTTTGTTCATCTGACTGCAAAGAGAAAGTGACGCCCCGAGCTTGTAAAGAAATTTTCTCTTTTGCACCCTGGAAAGAAGTCAGATTGCTATCTCTTTACTATTATAATAATTATTACTATTGTTTATTGATTTTTCTTTTCCTTTCAATTTATAGGGTGTCTACTTCGTAGTTTGCCTCCCGATGTTATATTAGACAATTCAACAGGGTTCAGCTTTACATGCGACTTGAACGACAACATTGCAGCTCCATGGCCTTCATCATCCTCCATGTCAACCTTGTCTCTTTGTGCCCCAGGTAATGTTTAATTATTCAAGAACCAAATATTAACTCTTCATCGTATTTCTAAAAGAGTATGAACAATTAAACATATCATTCAAAACACACACTAGCACACGCAGTTTGTTCTTTAGCTCTTGCTTTAATGGCTCCACCTAATTTTGCAGAGATGTCATTGCCTGCCTTGCCGACATCACAGATCAAAAACCCTGGTGTGTACCATTGCCCTATGCAACTCATAGCCTATAATCAGCACTACCCTCGTTTTCCTGTTTATTTGCTTAACAATGTTGTCCCAATACACGCCCAGTAGTGGTTGATTGTTTTCATTCTGAATAAACAAAGGAATTTGTAATGGCATGCTGGTTGCTGGTTCACATAGTAATTAGCCGGTCATAATATAAGATTATTCATCATAAAGATATTAGGTTCAAAATGTAACAGCGCTTGTTCCTTCTTTTCTGACAAATCCATATCAATGTTTTGACACAGGCAATCGTGGTGGTGGTGAGTTGGAGTTGCTGGTACCCATTTTTTCATTTTTTATTCTCAGTGCATTGCTGTACTGAAGAGATTAGTCAAGGGCTTGAACTGGTTTGAAATAGGTGGTGTCTCTGGAAATTTGACCTGGTGTGAGGTTTTTACTTGTATATCTTGATGAGTAGCCTTCTTCATGTATAGCAGCTTTTCATTTTTCTTTCTTATTTTCTTTTGTTTCCAAGTCTATTTTTGTCGCTAATTTTGATGGTTATTGTTCAAAGACTTCATATTTTTAAGGAAAATTCTGTGGGTGTCTTCTGTTCGAGAACCAAGCATTTTGTAGGTGTATGTATAGCTGGAAATCACCACCCGATAGCGGTGGCTCCCCTCTCAAAATCCAGTCACCACTGCTTGGCTGGGGTAGGGGTTGCAGTATAAGCATGATCATGATTAACCATCTTGAATCAGTCTTGTGGGTCCACGTGGCTCATTGATAATGGCCATGGAAAGCCCTTGAGTAGCCTTTCTTATCGCCAAGTGGTATCAACTAATATCATGAACTTGAACAGCTTTAGGATATGAACCTGTGACATCATATAATTCAATTCAAAACAAATTAGAAACCCGAATCAAATTAACCAGATACCAAATGTCTGAAACATTCAATTAAAAAAAATGATTGATATAGCATGGGATCTATTAAATCAGATTAATTTAATAATAAAAGTCAGATTAATTTAATAATATGATTAAAAATTTAGCGATGAATAAAAAGATAAAAAACAAATAAAAAAGCCTGGTTTCAAATTAAATAAATGTTGAAGAATAAAAAAATTAAAAACAAATTAACTTGGATTAATTTCCCAAAATTTACAATCAATTAAATCTTAAACCCGATCAATATAAAAGCTTAATTTAATATTAAATGATAAAATAAAAAATAAATTAATTTTAAAAAACTTGTTAACTTGTAATCATTAAATAGACAAAATATTGTAATCCCAGAACATTTTTTTCCCCCTATCCTTTTAACTTGTAACTTTTAAAACCCAAATCAATATTTTGTGTTTAGTTGATATTCTAAAATTAAAGAAATATATAAATTTAAAATATATAAAATATCTTTTATTAAAAATAATTTTAGAATTAATTTCTATAATCTTAAAATAAAAAATATAATGAAACATTTCTTCTTTGTTCCATCGTTTTCGTCAAGGTACCCAAAAAAACTTAATAGCCAAATCACACTCTTCTCACTTTAAAAGCTAATTACTGTTCAATTTTTTAAGTTAAAAAAATGAGCACATGGTAAAAGGACAGAATAGAAACATGATGATTTCATCTAGAAAGTCTTTTCGAGAGCTTTTCTCTGCAGAACATATCTGTCAAATTCAACTCAATCCATTATATTGATCGGAAAACTTGGTGGGTTTTTTTAATATTTTTCTTAAAATTGAAAAGGATCAAACACATAAGTCAATTATATGTTTCCCGTTCAACGTGATCATGAGTGGTTGAAAAGAAGTGATGTAGGAGAAGTCTCTTCGCCTATGGATACTGACAAACTAGAAGAGCTTATCATTGACGTAGACTGGTTTGAATCTCCAGGGCCTTAGACCTACTCAGATTAGGGTTTCTTTTGGCAGACTTGTTCACCTTGACAAAGCCAGTACTGCTGACAAGCAAAGATTAGATGTTGCTCGTTGCTTCGGAAGGAGGAGGGCATCTTTCTCGTACACTAAATATCAAAGTTGATGGTGAGAATTTTCCATGTTCAATCGAAAGATCCAATCAAGAACTCTGTAAGCTTATTGATGGCACAAACCTGAGCTCCCTCCACCGGATGACAAGGTCTAGTTTAGAAGATAAGGGTTTAGTTCAAAATAAAAAAGACGAAGAGGCGGTGCCCTCCTGTTCTTCATCTGATGGGAACCAAGTTAGTAGATTAAGAAATGACTACTGTAGAGCACCAAAGGCAAGGCAATTCACTACATTTTTAATGCATTCAAGTTACAAAAGGAAAATTATTCATCATGATGAACTTCATATTCTTCTGATAAAATGTTGGGTGTAGATTCGATCGAGATCAAATAAGTTATATGGGAATGCAGCAGATAACCATGTTCAGTAGGATGGCATCCATCAAAGAATAGATATTCACTTGCATGGTGTGTATGGCTCTACTCCACAATGTCCTGCGCATTATACATTCTCCATAGCCACAGCAAGAATATCTTGAAGCCTTCCCAGCACGAACAAGAAGGACGAGATTGGAAACACATATCTTGATGTGGCATTGTAACACTTCTGTCTTCAAGAAGTGTGGTGTGATGACAAAAAGCTTGAGATCTGCAACAGTTTTCGAGTTCGAGTCAGGACGTATATCTCTTGTAAGAGTCTGGAACAGCTGAAATTTTACTCGTTCACTTGGATTTATAAAATAGACTTTTCAGTGGAGTTTCTTTGAATCCAAAAAACTAAAATAAAATCGTAACAATTTTTCGGCCAGCCCGATTGAGCATTACCAAGTGATAAAGAGTGGGAAACAATGTGTGGCTTGCTTTGCTTCCTCGCTAAAACCCTAATATCATATCATAAAGAATGGTATGAAGTCTAGAATCGAGTATTTGAATGCAGATAGTTTGCTTTTCAACCCCTTGATGGCTTAGATGCAGCACTGTTATGCTTTTTTTATCATCTCTAATGATCCTTCTTCACATTTATCACCACGGAGTTCTTTGTTTTGTCTAATGGCTGGTATCCAACCTCTTGGCCGTACATTTAAGATAGCAAATTTCCTTGCTCCAAAATTTTACAGTCCCTGCAAACGCCAACGATGAAAAAGAAAATGAAGTAGCTCAATATGGAATTGATTACTTGTTAAATTTCACACACAATACACGTATATAAAAGTATATGAATAAAGAAATATTTTCAGATTTTTTTATTGATTTATGCATGCAAGCACAAGCAAAGTCCTAGGTTATAAATTTACCAATGATTTCTTATATTTTTTATGAAATAAAGCTAAAACAACATTGTTTTACAAAAATATTAAAAAATCATATCAAATTGTAACCGAATCATATTAAAATTATAAATTGACTTGTCAAGTTATCTAAGTTTAACATAGTTAATCTTCATTAAGAGTTTTATTTTAAAACCTAGCTTGGTTTAAGTTCTAAATCTGCTCAATAGGATGAGTCTAGTGTTTCTTTTACAATCACACAATACGATTAATAAGAAATTTTATTGATATTACATTAACAAAATCTGTGTAAGTTACCCACCAATTTTTTCACAAATTCATCTTGCCCCAGCTGAGTAGGATAATTATCAACAAAATAAGAGTAATCATTGCCTCCAACACAAGTCGAATAGACTGCTTGTCCCAGCAGTTTCTTTGCCTCTTTGTCCCCAAGCTGCTCCTCCATCGAATTGGCCATGTTCTTGAACTTGCTAAGTTGCATGCCAAGACTAACCTGAAAATGAGGAAATGGTGGTAAGGTTTTGAAGCATAAAAGTACATTAGATTTGTTGCTGCATTAGTGAATTTAATTAATACCAGGTTGTAAATATGGGGGGACGAATGGTTGACCTATCTTTGTTGCTGCATATTTAAAAAAAAAAATATAAAATTAACAAAGAATGTTAATAACATTTTTGTAAGATCAAAATTGAAAAAACATAATTACCCAGAAGAGAGTTGCGAGGAGTGTATACCGATGTAAGGAAAGTAAATAATGAGGTCCTCCATTTTCATGTGTATTTGCAGAAGAAGGAAAATTTTCTTCTGAGCAAAACGTGGCTGGTTCAGATACTGCTCATGTTGTTGAAGATATTACTACCAAAGAGGCATGCATGCAGCTTCTTCTATGAATTCTGCTGAATAATAAAATTGGTTTTTCTTTTTCTTACCACTATATACTTCTGTGTCCAGTCCAGATTTTGATGCTGCTCATCTTTAACTTTCTTGATGAAATACTGATAACTCTGCTTCACTTGGTCAACGATGCAATCTTATCAGTTGATATACAGTGCAATTGAACAGTTTCTCGTAACTAGTTGAAAATTTTTTATTTTTATTTTTTATTTTAAATTAAAAAAAATTAGTGTTTTTAGATCATTTTGATATTCAGATATCAAAATTGATTTGTAAAAAATAAAAAAAACATAATTTTGATGCATTTCTGAACGAAAAATACTTTCAAAAACAAAATACTTTCAAAAACAATCTCAACTACACTCTCAAACAGAAACTAGATAATGTTGAGAAATGCAACACCAGGAAGATGTAGAGTCATAGACAATGAACAATGATTTATTGAGAACATCTTTTTCTTCAATAGCATTAATATTCGGGATCTTATGACTGCAACGAGTGCAAAAGGTCGAGAGAGTTGATGAGCACATAGCAAATTCTTCCAGACAATATTGATGGACAATCTCGGAGTATTCTAGAGAGAACTTTAAACTAGCAGCTTGTGTTTTGTCTGTCAAGCTTGCAATTTTAAGATTTTCTTCATGCTTCCCAATGTTTTGCAATGAGGCTGAGGAAGCAATTTTGGACAAAATCAACAGACGGGTGCACCCTCATTAACTTTGCAAGATGTAACTACCATTTGCTGTTCAATGATCTGGGACAGCCAAAAGTTTACCTCTGAACATGAAAGCAGTGACATTGAAGTGAAGTTATGAGAAAGAGCTATCCCGTTTGTTCTGTAAGTTACCATTTTTGTTTCATTTTGATTTTTAAAGCATGATAAACACTTGTTGAAGCATGAAAGATTCTATCTGATAAAAACATCGCCGGTTTTCAAAACAAAATTCTGTTATGGTGCTACTTCACCCCCATCAAATTTAGATGTTTACCTATCAACTCAGGTCCAAAAATCAGTGGATGATTCTTGACAGTTTAATGCAACTTCGAAAACCAAGTTTTGAGCACTCCAGTAATACTGTTCTCGCTATTAAACTAGAAGAAACACGATGCTGATTTCAGAGTTTACATTTAATTTCACACTGAAAATTCAAGTGCAGTTCATGTTGCTGTGGATTACAACAGGGATTGTTTATTTTCTATCAACGAAGAAAATCATATTCACTCCATAAGAGAAATGCTTCTGCATCATTTGCCAGCGTTGTTCTCCCAAACATTGTCCCAGGAACCGCTTGGAGCAGGCGTTGGTCCTTCTGTGTTAAGCGGATTTGCATTGCTACCTTCTGGTTCTGGAAGAGGAAGTCCATGAGGACTATGCGGGTGGAACTTTCTAGGCTTTGTTTTGATCCGAAGAAGCCTCAATACAAATCTAGCCAACTCTCCATACAGCATTCCAGAGCGATCGAAAAGCTGTCACAATTAACTAAATGATGATTTGGACCACAGAATATAGTTGTTCCTGTAAGCTACAGTTCAAAGGATTCCAAAGATTGTTGTCCCAAAACTTCAACAAAAAGCAATATGCTACGTAACACAAAGATAGAAGCCATCTAGCCATATTGGGAATTTAAAATATGCATCCTCTCATGAAGATGGATGAATTGCTTCCAAGTTTAATGTATTCCACAAAGTGTTTATGATCACCCTAACATCAACACCATTGCAGTTGGCAGCTTAAATTAATGAGAACTAGTTAATACTGTCAGGTTGGATGCATAGATTCGATCATGCATAATAACATTATTACAAAAGGAAAGAAGCAAGTGTAGCCAGACATGAGTTAACATATTATTTGACAGTCACTTAACCAGCAAAAAACAAGGTGCTGGGAAAAGATAGTGAGAATACCTGAAGAAGTGCAGTCATGAACATGTGAAAAGCCTGTGTATTCTGGTCTATGAGAATCGATATGCGGCCAAAAAAATTCACCACGCCCTGCAACTGTCATCATAGAAAAAATGATGATTTTCCAGAGAAGAATAAGAAGGCAATTAGACTAATCAGATATGTTCCTAAGCAACTAATTAATAACATGGTTGCAACTTGAAAGGTGAAATTCTTCTAGCAAGTCATATTCATTCGGCCATTGGGTATCTAATTTGATATGATCTCTGCTCTTACCCAACAACAAGGGACTTTAATAAACTTTAATTGGACCATGTGTATAAATAAAATACATTTATAACTCCTATCATTTCTTGAAACAGCATATGTAACTAATCAAAAGAAATCCATATGTATTACCACTCGAAGAAATGAAATCCAAAACCCTGGTGGAGAAGGCGGTGCACCGAAAGGATTATTAGGGTCTTGAGCTCCATAAGTACCACCCATGCCCATTCCATAACCACCATTGTACATTCCACCACCATACATCCCAGAACCATGAAGTCCACCATACCCTCCTCGATGCATGTTGTTTCCATACAGCCCTCCACCATATGATGAACCATACATTCCTGAGCCATATCCCAAATTATAGTTCAGAGTGGAATTATAACCTGAAACAGGTTGGGAGAAACAAGGTTAAACAAGATTCAGCTATCAGAACAAAGAGCAAAACTTTATATTGCTAATAAAAATCTCTACTCACCTCCATAGTTGTTCATGCTATAATTCTGTTCCCACGGCCTTGAAGGAAGAGGCCTACCGACAGCATTTGTGTTGTTTGTGGTATTACCTGAGCTTTGAACAATTTCTCCAGGCCTTGCAGTTCCTGAAGCCTCAAAGACATCACTTGTGCTGCCAGATGACGGTGGTTTAAAAGGTGTAGGGCCAGAAGAACCACCAGCTCGCTCCCAAGGTTTCAGGGGAGGATTGTTAGCTGCAATATGGAACCACATAATTATAGCACAGGAATCTTACAGGGTAAAGCAACTAAAAATTAAATAGCAACTGAAGAGTTAACAATGCCAAAAAGATTGTACGCATAGAAGATAAGTGACGTGATTTTTACGTTGATAAGAAAAGGCATCTTGGCAGATCAGTACAGCTCAAGGAGAGTCATTTTTCAGTATAACAAAAAGTTTGCAAAATAGATTACAACAAGTTGAGAGAGTCGAAAAGGATGCAAAAAAGAAGATAAGAAAAATTAATTTATCATAAGTTAAGGCAACAATGAAAAAGAAGAAAATATTAGACATATAAAAAGCTGAACCCCATGTTTCCTAGGCATCTTTCAGAAAGACCTCAAGCACAGCTTATAATCAGAACAAATTTCTACATGATTACACCTTAAACTTCTATTGACTCCACAGAGTAGAACCTTTATACCTTTCACAAGTTCAACTCATAATCACAACACCAACTTTGAAGAAATTCTATTTCTTTATCAAAGACAAAAATCCCATAAAAAAGTTCACAATTTTCTATTCTAAAAAGACCTTCAAACTATAATTCTTTTTCTAACAACACTAAACCCGCTATTCCTTCATCAAATACAAAAAACGCATTTCTTCTCCTTTCCTTTTCTTTTCCAATCATTCGTACCAACCAAACACCACCCCAATTCAACAACCCATAAACTTAATAATAATAAAAAAAAACCATAAAGATCCCATTTTTGAAACTAAAAAAAAGCTCTCATGATCTCTTGATTACTACTAAACAAAACCCTTAAATTAGTCCTCTTTCATTCAACAAAAAAAGATCATCTGAAGATAGAAATAAATAAAGACAAAAATTAAAATTAATTAAGAGAACAAAACGATGGGATTTTTTTCCTGTTTAGACAAACCTGATGGCTGTAGACTGGATGCCATGCGAGTTGCAGAGAAAAGGCATCAGTTATTGCAAAGGGCACAAAGATTTACTGCAGAACTAGGAAGTAAAGTCCAGTGTTTATATATATATATATATTACTTTTATATAAATATATGTGTGTGTGTGTGTGTGTGTGTAGTTACAGGAACTGATTCCGAGCTGACCGGTCAAAGATCCCAATTCAATAAATTGACTCGGTTCTCAAAAATTTAAGTTAGAAAAAAAAATCAATTCTTTCGAGTTATTAAATTTATTTATTAAACCAAACTAGAATTTATAACTCGGATTTTTTTTTCCATTTAGAATGAAACATAATGTAGAGAATTAATAAGAATTTTATTTACGTTTATTTGATAGAGGGTATGGATCATTACAGCCATGTTAAGAGCACAAGTCTTAATCATCAGACCAATTCTTTGAATTCTCAAATATTTCAAAATTTACCAAATCATAATCCTAGAGTTATAATATAGAACAATATAACTAAAGTCAATAACAAATTATGGATTCATGCTTAACCGGATTAACTATACTCAGACATCAAATGCAGTTCCCCTGTGAAAATGCTTTCCTGCTCAAAGAGTTCCATAGATTTTGTCAATCTTTTTAAAGTTTCTTGATTATCTAGTAGTTTGTATACCAAAGAGGATTGCAGGTGTGTGCGTTTGTGCTTATCTGTGTGTGATAGTCATGTCATGCTCCTTCAAAATGCTAACAAACAAGGAAATTTGACAGCCAAAAGTAGAAAGAAATATCGTCAAACTTGAACATTTTGCATTTTCATAAATTGAGATGTAAAACCCTATACAATCTATAGGGTTTAAGGGCACTACAGTACATAACATAAGAACAGAGTGCCCCAATTTTATTTCTACAACTACAACCTCTCTGGCCACTTCTAGCATATACAGAATTATACATTAACATCAGCTATATCATAAAAAATCATCTCTTTTTCCTAACTTTCCCCCACTTTCTTTTCTGGGATTCTGACAACCAATCATAAATGATATATTTTTGAACTGGGAATGTTCGGTTGTACTGTTTTGTAGTCCAATCTGTGATTGATTCTGCAGATACTTTGAAAGAAAGAAATGCAGATGAATTATGGCAAGTACATGCTCCCCATTTAAGCTAAAAGGACACGATATAGACTCATAGATTGCCCGTGTACTGCATTCAACCATGTGTTAGGAGCTTCCCATCAAAAAGAAATTGCTGCTGCTAGAGCTGTGCATAGCAAAAGATGTGTCACGAACAAGGAACTTCACACTACGAGTCCCGACATTTTCCATTATCTCCAGACACTCCAGCAAGTCAGAGTCGCTCACCAACATTACCCACTCCTCTTCATCATCTAGATACTTGAGCTGGAATGTTCCAGTTTGCAATTTGAACCTCTTTGATACTTCTTCGTAGAGCTGGAAACATCCTGCCGCTGATGGATCAAACTTGAATCGTATTGTATCTTCTCTGTATCTGGCTTTTACAGTAATTTTTAAATCACCATCACCAAAACTAGTTTTCTCTTCTGAATGCTTCCTCTCCTCAAACCTCAGAGAGCTTGATGTGCTGCCATGCATAATTGAACCGGAGCCATTTGATGAGTCGGTCGTACTTGAACAAGTAGGCTGGTTACGTTCTACATTTCTATCATCACCCTCTATTTTGGTATCCATCTCCTCAGCAGCAACGAAGGAGATAGAGCTTTGAGATACAAAGCGGGAGTCTGAGTTCTCTAGTATAATACCACCATTTTTTATGCCCCCTATGTTACCTGCTTTTGCAAAAGAACCTGTGGGGTCATTCTCAAGACAAGCCCAAGGTCCTGAGCCAAAGCTAGTCTGTTCACATAATCCAGCATCTTTTGCAACTGACTTGGGATCCGCACTGCAATCAATCACATGACCTATGAGGCATTCATCCTCTTCAACTTTCACAGTAGAATTATTTCCATCAGTACAAGAAGCCAGAAGTACAGAAACTACATCGTGGTCAGCTGGTTCAGAATTTCTAATGGATAGGTTTTTTCCTTGAAACACAAAACCATTTTTATGATCAAATTCTTGACTCATGGAGCCCCCTGCTACAAAACCACCTGTGGTCGGATCAAATTTCAGCCCCCCTTCCACCCCGTGAACAGAGTCAAGCACAGTCTGTATTTTTCTTAATGAGCGGTTCACCTTGTTTATCTTTCGGGATGGCCATCTGGATATTCCACGTTTTCTGCAAATTCTCTTCAGTGTTGTGGGGCAAACTGAAATTTAAAGGTTAACCACAAATTATTCTAGGAGGAGCCAAAAATGCTATCCTGTTTTAAAAGGATATGTTGACAAAGGATATTGAGAAAAGTAGTTAAACAAAGGAAACCGCCAACAATTCATCCTAAGTTACTAGTTCCACCGATACCAGGAATAAAAGGACCTTGGTTGATGAGCTAAATGATCCTACCGAAAATTTCAACAATTCATGAGAAATGGAAGAATGACATTTTCTTGAGTCAAATGAAAAATCCTCCGGAAGACTTAGATATTTAAAATCAGATTTCAAAAGTATATACATGACATGGAGCTCACCACCAATGCTTTTGGCAGCATCCTTGAGACTTCCAGAAAAGTATTGCTGAAGAACATTTAAGGTCACAGTTTTCTCTGCTGTGCTTCTCTTTTTCTCCAGCTGTCTTCTAGATCCACTCGTTGTCTATACAAAAAATAAGCACGTTCAATACAGTAAGAGTTCAATACAATAAGCATGTTCTTTCTAGTTTTGGAAAGGTAAAGCTAATTCACCAAAAGGGACAGAAATACATCAAGTAAGCTACCTGTTCGTTAGAGCTATTTGATTCCATTTGATCATTTTTTGAACTAGACACATTAAGAAGCATCTTGGCAGCCGAGATCAAGTTTCCTTCTGATAATGCATTTTGAGAGCTTCCCTTTGATATGGACATTGATTGAAAGCTTAGTACTGCTTCCTTTGGAAACCCAACTTCAGAACATTCCTGCCCAACAAACTTTGTATCTGAAACTGTTCTCAAACTCTTACAAATTTTCTGCATGGTACCTGAGAGTTTCGTCAACAGGAGTTGCTGGTCTGAACTCCCTTTCATATTGACAGGGAGAAAGAGCTCTAAAATATAGTCGTCATCATCAGTGAAGGTGCTTCTTAGCCTGATTGCAACTGCAGAATTCAGACCATATTTGCGTGCATGATGAACAAGTGGATACTCAGTTATATCATATGTCTTCACATCAGGGAAGAAGAAGGAATGATTTGACTGCACTGCTTTTCCAGCTATACCTTGCCCTTCCTCAATATAATGTTCAGCACATGCATGAACAAAACCTTGCATCTCTCTGTCATACGCATAGCAAGCTGTACTTTCAATGCACAAGACACATTTACCACTCGACCTTGAATTGGCGTCCCTGACACGCACTTTTATCATTTCATCAACAGCTTCCTCGGTATAATTGCAAGGCATCCACGTAAGAGCCAGGGGCAATTTATGTGCATGGCATACAGCTCGTAGAACATCAGCTATTTCAGACAAGACAGCTCTTTTGTTGCTTGAGAGACACTGAAAAGTAACAATTTCCCTTAGGCAAACTGCTGGCTGAAAGTGTTCAAAGCTAGGCCTTCTCATTGTTTACTCTTAGTATATTTCGTTATCAAATTGCAGGCATGTGTTTTACCCCTTTCCATTGCGTGTGAATGCTAGAACTATCCAAACAAAAAGAAAAAGGAAGTTGCAGATAAATACCTGAGGAAGAAGTCGAGGAGGTGCAGTGCTCCTTAAGTTCACAACCTGCAAACAGTCAAGTCAAGAATTAACAATGCCATCCAACATATATTTTCACATAAAGTTTGGATTCTGATTCAGATGGTTGTCACATGAAACAACTGGCAAGCTTTAATCGTCAATGCAAAAATTGTCCGAGTGATAAAAGTAAAGAACTTCTAAGACTAATGTGCTTCAATAAAACCAAAAGATGTAGACTTCCATACATTAAACTAGCTTGTATCGGTACAAAAACCAGGACGTTAAAGATCTATTCCCATCATATGCAAAAACTTTGCTTGTCAACCTTAAATGATGCAGAATATTCAGGACAACGAATTAATACCCAGAAGATAAATCTAATGTTCTTGATCAAAATGCAGCATATTATAGTTCTAAAACATAATATCAAGAAAAAATAACTTTTTTTTTCATCAACAACATACCAAGAGTGAGTACTTACTGGCTGGACTCCCATCCAAAGAAATGGCGGAAACAGAACACGATGTTTCAAAAGGGAGGAACTTATTCATGAACAACAATTTGTTCTAGAACAAACAATCCCTGCCTCCCTCTCCTTTACAGAGTTTTTAAATGGAAAACAGGTTGCTAGGCAAGTTACATAATCTATCATCGAAATTGAGCACCAGAGACAAAGACAAATGAGAACAAAAGTTTTTTTTTACTAGAATATATAGTAAAATGAAACTAACCTCGAGTGCATGGCAAACATTTTTCATATCTGAAGCAAAATCTGGTTTCTCCTTAACAGTGACAAGTTCCAGAACAGCACAGCAGGACATCTGATCAGGATCAAAGATCGGTATTGCAAAAGAGCCCCGAACATCATGATCAACTGCGTGCTTTGCCCGCAAGTATTCGGCCTCGCGATAATATCTTACATTTGAAGTCCACTCTGGAACTTTGGAAATGAACACACGACCAGGAAGTCCTAGAGGCACACCAGGCTTCACTTCTGCAGAGAAAGTAAATGTTCTAGACACTTCTCGGAACCCTGCTAGCATTTGGTCCAGCAAGTATGGTTGCTCTGAAGTGCTCAGCATGTATTGATCCCCACTCCTTATGGGAACCCACACTTGCGTCAAAATCCCCCCTCCAGATGAAACCTTCAACAGGGATAACGCCCTTAGAATCCTCTCATCTAGTGAAGGCCCAACTGGCTGTGACGTAATACAATATGTCGTGTTTAGGAAACGGTTTTGCTGACCACCTCCATTATTGTATCCTGCACCCAAATCATCAGCATCAATTGAATCTGAGGGGTAACTAAAATGGGTATCTGTTTGCTGAAGCATCATTTTATCTCCACCATTGTAAGAAGTGCCAGCAGCATTTAATGTTTCCTGTATTGAAGCAGAATTTCTTTCTGCAAAACTTCCTGCATCGAAGGATGGATAGAATGTTGAAGGGAAAGATGGCGTTCCATAGGGGGCAAGCATTTGATCCATAGCTGATGAGTTGTTGCACCATCCAGCACACATATCAAAATTCATAAGCTCTGGAAAGTTGTTGAATGGGTCCTCCAGAAATGAATTCCTTGGAGCACCATCGAAAGTTGTGACACTATCCATCTGAGCTCTTGGTGAAACCCAGTAACCCATCCCCTTTTCTTTTGACGAGAAGGAGTTCTCCATTTTTTATATAACTAACCAAAATAGACTCCTAAAATAACCTCAACCCTCTTTTGAATCAGAGTAGCATCACTACTCAAACTCCACCATCAAAGTTCCACTCTTTCTACTTGGATTTAATCTACCCTCTAAACAAAATAACTCAATTTCCTCTCTTTAACCTTCTTTGTTTTTCATTTGAACAGCTAAAACCAACTCAATTGCACCTGAAAAACCAACCTTCCATGTCTTTCAATTGCAATAACCCACAAAAGTGCATCTCACTTCCTTTCAATCCTGTATATATATAGCAGCACAAGCCAACAAATCAAAGATATATCAACTTGCAGCAACCACCAAACACACATAACTACATGTAGAGTCTAATTAATACATCACTACCGCCTTTCTATAAATAGCAACCAAAATCTATTAACATGACATCTAAGATTTTTTCAATCTCCAAAGCCTCCGTGTCTCACTGCAACATGAGTCCACCCTCCACAATCAACAGTAACTCACAGAATCCACCTCCAAATTCGTCTTCTTTATACAGTTAAGCACATAAATATAGCTAAACGTGTAAAGATTGTGTCTTTTTTACACATTGCATAAAGCTTGAGTCTTTTTTGTCTGGGATTGCTTAGAAATGGTAAAAAAAAAAAACACTGGATAATTGAATTCAATGTCAATGAACTAAACTGAAACACGATCACATACAAAACATCAACCCTGACCCTTAAAAAGAAACAAAATTGTCAAAAAAACAAACTCTTACAAATCCATTATCCTCGAAACTATGCAATTTGGTTGTACCGTGAAGAGTCAAGTTTTATGGGGAGAGACAGAGAGAGGGAATGTCCTGCATGAGTAATTACTAAAAGGAGAGACCCTGTAGACTGTAGAGGGTGTCACTAGCAGATTTGGGTGGCGGATATTTTTTATATAAAAGACCCCGGGTCGATAAAAATGGTAAGGAGTTTTATGGCTTTTTTTCTTTTTTTGTTGTTGAAGGAGTTTACTATGAGCAAAGACAGAGTAAACTTGGAAATGTTTTGATAATTACACTGTTTCATGTTAAAAGTTTGAAAATGACTAAGATAGATAATCTTCTTTTTTTTTTATTATTATTATTATTATTATTTTATCAAAAGGTATCCAGCTTTTATGAATGGAGATTATTATTTTTTATATATATATATATTTTAAACTATAAATATTGATAAAGAACTTATTTTAAACAAAATTAAAGAAGATGAAATTAAGATGCATGCCTATCCATTCTTTTATTAATCTATAATCAGGTAAAAAAAATGCTTAATTTATAAGCACACCATGGCCAAGTTACACTGGTAAGATTAGTTTTGTAAATTAAGGAGAAAACTCCCAAAAAATTACAAATTGTAGGTTTTGTAAAATTGATAATAATAATAATAATAATAATTCAAATAGGGGTAATGGGTTGATGTTTTCTAGTGCATACTTCATTCTTACCCCTATGGATTACTTGTGTTGCACATCAATCCCTAGAATTAGTGTTTGAGTTTTCAATGTTTATCATAAAATTCTGGTGTTTCCCCTAATTGATTTGAAGAAAGCTAGAAAAGCTTTTCTTCCACTCCTTTTGTTCTTCTCATATTTTATCCTCTTAATTTTTTTTACTATATTTTATAAAAATACCTATAAATAGTAAATAAAAACTCAAAAAGTGGGGCAATCATTTTACTAACTATTTTATGATAATGACTAAAAGGTTAACTTTTTGAAGATTATAAGAGTGAGAAAATCTTTATGGTGTTATGAAATAATTATGCATACTTACACATAAAAAGAGAGATGAGAGAAATGTAAAGATATTTCTAATTCCCAATGGAATAAATCCTCAAAAAAATAAAGAAAAAAAAGTTTAAATTAAGAAATTTAAATAATAAGGATGGAGATAAATCATTGTTGGTGAAAGTAGAGGGATGAAAATGTAGTTTTCCTTTCTTCTCAATTATGTGAATGGTTCATCTTCCCAAGGAAAGATGCTGGAAAAGGAACTGACAATGACATGCTACCACTAACATCAATTCTCCAATAAAGTCAGAAAAAAAACTATTAATAATAATAAAAAAAAGTAGTACGCAAATAATAATGATTCTTGGCAAAAAGAGGAAACTTTAAGATTGATTTTTCAACGATGATGCAAGACTCGGTGATGGAGCACTTAAGAATGTCAAAGGAGTTTTAATATTAATATTTGTTTTTAATAATTCTTTTTTTATATTAACACATCTAAAAGCAATATAAAAACTTATTGCTTTATTGTATTGTGTGTGGGGGGGGGGGGGGGGGGGGGGATATAAAAACTTATTTTAAAATTATATTAAGAAAGATTTATTAAAAAACAAAATCGATTTATCATAGATTTAATACACTGTGGATTAGCTATTTTCTTTATCAACAAAATTAAAACATTTTTGATGAGGATGGAGTGTTTCACATCTTTATATGGTGGTCTTGTTTCAATTTAATAATGATTGGAATTCATTTTGTCAAAGGTATAGTGAGTGATTGTGTTTGTAGCATGACTCCTCGCAGAATCACATTCTCATAGCTAGCCATGGTGCCGAAGCAAAGTTGAACACCTCCATATGATATAAAAATCTCATTTTTCATTTAAATATAAAATATTTTCAGTGATCCGCATCACCAAATACACCAAACTATTAATAAAAGTAAAAGATCCATGCGCGGGGATGAGTTTGGATGTTCAAATATGTTGTCTAACTTTAGTGTGAGAGTTCATTTTTTGGAACGTGGTTGTCTAGATAATTTTAAATACAGTTTGATTAATTTTATGGATTTTAAAATTAATAATCAATTACACACTAACTAATATGAGATTCAAACTAGTAATTTTCAGAAAGTAAAGTTAGATTTTTTTAGTGCGAGAAATCCTCATCTCTTTGCTATGTGTTTGTCATGGAAGCATCTCACCTTAAAAAATCAAGTTGTTAGGTAAAGTCCAAAATATAATTTATATTATTTTCTAAGTCGTGACTGCTGGATCAATAAGATTCTGATATTATATCAAGAAATCATCTTATCTAAAAATTCAAATTATTAAATAAAATTTTAAAATATAATTTATATCATTATTTAAAATAGTTACATGGAGGGATGAGAATATAGTTTTGCTTTCTTCACAGTTATGTGAACGGTTCACGTTCATCTCCCCAGGGAAAGATAGATCGTGGAAAAGGGATTGTAAATGACATGACACCACCAGCATCAATTCTCAAATAAAGTCAGAAAAAGCTTGTGGTACAATGTCAATGGGACTTCAATATTAAGAAAATGTGGGCTGCTAATAGAATCTTCAGCCACGAGGAAATATAAATTGGGAAAGTAATATATGAAAAAAAAAAAAAAAAAACAGAGATAGTAAAGATAGAAAATACATGTTTTATTGTATTTTTTAAAACTTATTTTATATCTCTTCTATTTTAAAACATTAATAGAATACTAAGTAAGTTTTAAGTGCACACTGCCGACACCTCCACTCTCATCTTCCTTACTACATTTCAGGTTTGAGTTAACTTATTTGTTTTTATTTCATCTTCAAAAGTAATTTTAAGTTTTGGCTTTAATGTACAGTCATGAACAGCTATTAAAAAATTATTCAAGCAACACGTGTAACAGATTTTAGCAGCCAAAGACAACTTCCTTGATGTCATTGGAGTCGTCTCGACAAGATCTCTCTTCTCTATTAACCTTTGATTTGATGCTAATGGCCTTCTCTCCCCCCTCCTCTTGTTTGGCTATTTAATTTTTTATAGCAGACCTTTAATTTATTTTTTCCTTTAGATTCGATCACTTTTCTTCTTTCATTGTGGGCAAGCCGTGCCATTCTCTTGTTGTCAATGGTGGAAGGAAGTAGTGGGGTAAGTTTATAAATACAATGGGACATGGACTGAATCTCTAAGAAAATATGCACTCCTGATAGAATCTTGAGCCACCAGGAAGGAAAGAGATTGGATTAGATTCCAAACATGATGCCAGCACATAAAATTGGATCATCGTATCATGTTTAACCTTTGTTAGAAAATTTTAAAGATGGCTCAAACTTTGTAGCCATACGAGGATAGAAAAACCTTTAAATAAAATACTTATTTATCGTACCATCTGAATATTATTTTTTTCGAAAAAGAAGAAGAATTGATGGGTGTGGTGTGGTGGTTAATTATGTGTTAATTTATTGTAAATCAATGGATGAAAGAATAAAAAAAACAAAGTTTTGATTGCATCACATGTTTGTTGGATCACTACCATTAAATTTAATTTAAAAATATATCGAGCCGAGTCTCATAAGTCGCCAAGATCACTGCTCAAAAGTGTGGAAGATGTCTCATTATATTTTAGATGCACTGCTTCATTGTATATACTTCAGTGTTTCATTTGTGTCTGGAAAATGAAAGCTGGTGAGGCCAGATTCACCGAGAACGATAGCTGATTTTAGAGGGAAAGGATTCTTGAAAACTATGTTTTTATTAAACCCTTACTTTTTGAAGTTTAAGGATTCTTTTTTTCTTCGTCGATGAATCATATATATATATATATATATATATATATATATATAACAATTCAATATAACAATTCAATATGCGTAACCTTAACAATAACCCAAGTCTAGTTTGCTTCCAGTTCCACTATTTTTGGATTCAGCTGTATGATAATCTCAAATGCATGTGAGTCCAGTGAGATGTTAGATCTAATGCTCTTAGATTCAGCGCTGCACCAAGCCCAAACACACGTGGGTTTGGCGAGATACCCAGAATTGCACATGAACTTATTGTCGAGATGATTCCAACGATGGAGCTTACTTCAAACATAGAGGCTTTTCTTGATATGTCTGCAAGCTGAAGAAAAGCCTCTATGTTTGAAGTAACCCAGAATTGCCCTCAACCCATTGCAAGACCCAGTTTAGTAAGGCCATTCTGTTGCAGTGTGCTGGAACGGTTTCCTCCATCCTGCTACCGTTGACATTTTCATGGTCATTGTATGGAACTTTGTATTCCATGGTCAGCTGCGTTCACCGCATCGCTTGCCATGATCATGCCATCTTCATTGAAACTACCATTGTCTAATGATGCTGGTGGAGAGCGGACAGAAATAGCCCCTTCAGTTCCAACTACAGAGTCCATATTAACCTCATCAGATGATTCCATGCCGGAAATTACCCATGAATTCCTACGGTTCTTCTGCAGCATAGAAGAGATGCCATCTATCAAAAGTTTATGTTCTGAAACTTCCTTTGTTTCTGCAGGGAGAAAGAACTCTAAAACGTAATCAACTCTGTTCATGTGAATGTTTTCTAGCTTGAATGAGACAGCAGCGTGAAGGCCAAAATCCCAGGTATCATAAACAAATGGATAATCATCTACACTAAGCTCGGAAACAACAGGGTTAAAGTGCATGCCATTTGATTGAAGTGCTTTTCCAGCCGCACCCTGTCCTTCCTCGAGATGGTGTTTTCCACAGGCCTCCACAAACCCTTCCATTGTGATGTCATTCAGATAGCAAGCACTTTCAACAATTCGAAGTTTCCGTTTTGAATTTACAATAATATAGTCTCTCCTATCCGAAATCCATGTGAGAGCCAGAGGTAGATTATGTACATTACATGTATATTCCAAAATGTCATATATCTCAGCTGAAGCGGCAATTTGGTTGATTGAGAAGCACTGTAAGAAACAAAATAACAATAGTATTTCATGCAATAATATATCCCAGTAACACTAAATCTTCATGCATGAAATGTGACAAACTCCTCCATATATTTTAATTTGTTTTATTAGTTTTTCGAACTAAAGAAAAATATACAATGGATACCTTTTCAGACCACGCAATTTCTTCCGTCATTATGCGAGGATCTTCGGGCTGGTTTTCATGGAATTTAGAATAGTTCCCTGTATCTAACTCCATATCTGACCCTGCATGTAAAGATTTCACCCCAACATGTTAGAATAACTAATTGATGGATCGAAATTATTGGGGGGGAAATTCTAATGATTATTCACCACTATTGAGCTGAGCAGGATCAGGTTTCCAAGCTGAGCTGAAAAGCAAGGGGATTCTCTTCCTTGTTAGCACTGGATGCCGATCCTTTTCTTCCCAGCTGTACTCGGGCATTTGTTCTCTACAAAAATTGTTAAAAGATTTGGGCTTGAAGCGATAATGGCGAAACCCGAAAAGACGCAGTCGGTCTTGCCAATGAGCGAATGTCTCATGTCGCTCAATGTGGTCTGTGCCTCCCGGAGCCACTAATTTGCAAATCTGACGCCTAAAGTACATCTCCCACAAAACCTTGCGGCGGACTCCGCCGACGCTAAAGTCTAAATTGTCCTTCTCTAGGGAGTCAAAAACAATGGAGTAATACTGGAATGACTTGCTGAACCAGTCCAAGAGATTTTGACCATTATGGCTGGCATCTTGTTCAACAATTATCATGATCTCTGGTTTCATTTCTTTCAATTTTGACAAAACCTTCTCGATTGCACCTGTCAGTGTTAGCAATTTGTGGAATTGGAATTTCCACTTCACGAGAATCGTCTCATCCTCACTTGCTCTTGTGAGTTTGAGAGCAGAATCAACAATATCAGCAGCACTATTAGCAACCAAACGTCTCCCTTCAAAATGAATAGCAAACCTTTCGGCTTCTCCGTGAAGTCTCTCAAGTGTCTTTTGGGTATGGTCAGCAACTGTGGACAGAATTGGTCCAACAAACGTCAAGCGGAACGATATCGGGCCGGTTGAATGCGTGGTGATATCACGAAACAAATCACAGTACCGCCAATAACTTACCACAATTCCGAACTCAATAATGTGGACTCTTCGTTTTCCTTTCAAGGCATCCCTCGCGGGGTCGAGGGTTGTAAAGTCACCAAAGCAGAAGAAAGGAGCAAATGGGTAGTCTGTTTCGGGAAACCGATCTGTGCCGGAAGGTATTAACGGTGTAAGATTTCGAGGATACAATCTATAGAGTCGCCGAACCAGAGCTTCAGCATAGTGTTTGACGAGTGATTTTGTTGGTTTTGAAAAGGATTCGTTGGCAGCTATGATCTCCTCCAAGAGCAAATCAGCATCATCCAGGTGACCCCCTTCAATTTCCTTAGCGCATTCCACCAATTTGTTGATCAGAAGAGAAGTGTCCATTTTTTCTAAACCGAGTAAGCTATGTATTGAATGATCCCTTCAAGTGTGATCTTATAATAAGCTCCTAATTAAGTAACTCTAACAGTTGGTTGAGAAGAAGACCCAATTACGAATCAAACATGTCGAGGCGAATAGATTTGATGCATCTATATGGATAGATCTATCAGAACGATAAAGGAGAGAGAGAGAGGGATCGAGAGTTGCTCCTAGCGAGTCTACTAATCAAAGGTTTGACTAAAAATAAATAAATGTATGTTGAAGATTACAGCATTAAATGTCAGATTACAGTATTAAACATGCACTTAGGTTATTGTGTCTTTTAATTATTATTCATTAATTAGTGTAATTAATACTAACGGCAATAATACCGTTAGTATGTAGTCTTTTATTCATCCTCTCTGTATAAATATATTACTGTACAAACACTTGGTATAGTGATTTAATGTGATTTAATACACTGTGGATTAGCTATTTTCTTTATCAACAAAATTAAAACATTTTTGATGAGAATGGAGTGTTTCACATGTTTATATGGTGGTCTTGTTTCAATTTAATAAAGATTGGAATTCATTTTGTCAAAGGTATAGTGAGTGATTGTGTTTGCAGCATGATTCCTCGCAGAATTACATTCTCATAGCTAGCCATGGTGCCGAAGCAAAGTTGAACACCTCCATATGATATAAAAATCTCATTTTTCATTTAAAATATAAAATATTTTCAGTGATCCGCATCACCAAATACACCAAACTATTAATAAAAGTAAAAGATCCATGCGCGGGGATGAGTTTGGATGTTCAAATATGTTGTCTAACTTTAGTGTGAGAGTTCATTTTTTGGAACGTGGTTGTCTAGACCATTTTAAATACAGTTTGATTAATTTTATAGATTTTGAAATTAACATTCAATTCAAATTTTTAGTAAATGCTAATTGATATGGGATTCGAACTAGTAACTTCTGGAAAGTAAATTTAAGATTTTTTTAGTGCGAGAGATCCTCGTCTCTTTGTTTTGTATTTGTCAAGGAACAATCTTATCTAAAAAATTAAGTTGTTAGATAAGATTCTAAAATATAATTTATATTATTCTCTAATATTCCCCTTAAATTAAAGGTCTTTGGGCTTGAAACTTGCACACAGACTCATTATTTTGTGTTTGATTTTTATCAAATAGAATTAAGGTGGTAAGATTCAAACTCGTGATTACTGGATTAACAAAGCTATGATATTAAATCAAGTAACTACTTCATATAAAAATTTAAATTATTAAATAAAAATTTAAATTATTAAATAAAAATCTCAAAATATAATTTATATTATTATATACCAGTGTTAACATGGATGGATGAGAATATAGTTTTCCTTTCTTCACAGTTATGTGAACGGTTCATCTCCCCAGGGAAAGATAGATCGTGGAAAAGGGATTGTAAATGACATGACACCACCAGCATCAATTCTCAAATAAAGTCAGAAAAAGCTTCAAGATTGATTATTCAAAGAGGATGCATGAATCAGAAAAAAGAGGTACAAGAATGTCAATGACACTTCAATATTAAGAAAATGTGGGCTGCTAATAGAATCTTCAGCCACGAGGAAATATAAACTGGGAAAGTAATATATGAATAAAAAAAAAAAAAAAACAGAGATAGTAAAGATAGAAAATACATGTTTTATTGTATTTTTTAAAATATAAAAACTTATTTTAAAACTTTTTTATATATCTCTTCTATTTTAAAACATTAATAAAATACTAAGTAAGTTTTAAGTGCACACTGCCGACACCTCCACTCTCATCTTCCTTGCTACATTTTCAGGTTTGAGTTAACTTATTTATTTTTATTTCATCTTCAAAAGTAATTTTAAGTTTTGGCTTTAATGTACAGTCATGAACAGCTATTAAAAAAACTAAAAGGGATTGGTCAATTATTATGGTCGCAAATTCATTGTATCATGGGTTAAAATACTTTGATAATAATTCTACCTTGAACTCTCTATCGAGGTAATTTATTTATTTTATAAGATTTATTAGACATTATCATATTTATCAAGGATAACTTGATCTATTTTATATTCTTAAGTATAATTAAATAATTAAATTACTCTATTTTTTTATTTAACTCGCTTTCAAGGCTTTTTTTGAATTCTTCACTTTCTCAAAAAACATTAAAATGGTTAAATTATTCTCAAAAGCAAAACTTCTTTAACTAGCATCCATAAATTTTTTATATTTTCATTATGTTTTTAAATTATAATCAAGTTGATTATGAATAATTTAATCAAGGTGTTCGGTACTTTATCATATTCAGGCAACACGTGTAACAGATTTTAGCAGCCAAAGACAACTTCCTTGATGTCATTGGAATCGTTTCGACAAGATCTCTCTTCTCTATTAACCTTTGATTTGATGCTAATGGCTGATAGAACTCTATCTTTCTACCTTAGTAATGCAACCAAGAACAGAGCAATTTCAAGAACGTAATTTCTGTATATTTCTTTGATATCCATGCCAAATGGCTACTCTGGCTATTTATAGAGCCAACTCACGGTATACAGCTGTGCAATTCTAACTGAATTGCCACGTGGTCACTAACTAACTGACTCAATCAGTTTATAGCTGCCTTCTATTATTCAATTCCTATCAATGGCCTTCTCTCCCCCCTCCTCTTGTTTGGCTATTTAATTTTTTATAGCAGACCTTTAATTTATTTTTTCCTTTCGATTCGATCACTTTTCTTCTTTCATTGTGGGCAGGCCGTGCCATTCTCTTGTTGTCAATGGTGGAAGGAAGTAGTGGGGTAAGTTTATAAATACAATGGGACATAGAATCTCTAAGAAAATATGCACTCCTGATATAGAATCTTGAGCCACCAGGAAGGAAAGAGATTGGATTAGATTCCAAACATGATGCCAGGACATAAAATTGGATCATCGTATCACGTTAAACCTTTGTTAGAAAATTTTATAGATGGCTCAAACTTTGTATCCATACGAGGATAGAAAAACCTTTAAATAAAATACTTATTTATCGTACCATCTTAATATTATTTTTTTTCGAAAAAGAAGAAGAATTAATGGGTGTGGTGTGGTGTGGTGGTTAATTATGTGTTAATTTATTGTAAATCAATGGATGAAAGAATAAAAAAAACAAAGTTTTGATTGCATCACATGTTTGTTGGATCACTACCGTTAAATTTAATTTAAAACTATATCGAGCCGAGTCTCATAAGTCGCCAAGATCACTGCTCAAAAGTGTGGAAGATGTCTCATCATATTTTAGATGCAGTGCTTCAGTGTATATACTTCAGTGTTTCATTTGTGTCTGGAAAATGAAAGCTGGTGAGGCCAGATTCACCGAGAGCGATAGCTGATTTTAGAGGGAAAGGATTCTTGAAAAACTATGTTTTTATTAAACCC
The DNA here is from genome assembly GCA_009078335.1 of Salix brachista. Classification (NCBI taxonomy): domain Eukaryota; kingdom Viridiplantae; phylum Streptophyta; class Magnoliopsida; order Malpighiales; family Salicaceae; genus Salix; species Salix brachista. The sequence continues at coordinate 12,255,782 of CM018578.1, read as the reverse complement.
TTGCTTTTTGAAGTTTATGGATTCTTTTTTTCTTCGTCGATGAATCATATATATATAACAATTCAATATGCGTAACCTTAACAATAACCCAAGTCTAGTTTGTTTCCAGTTCCACTATTTTTGGATTCAGCTGTATGATAATCTCAAATGCATGTGAGTCCAGTGAGATGTTAGATCCAATAGTCTTGGATTCAGCCCTGCACCGAGCCCAAATACATGTGGGTTTGGCGAGATACCAGGCCCTCTACCCAACCCAGAATTGCACATGAACTTATTGTCGAGATGATTCCAACGATGGAGCTTACTTCAAACATAGAGGCTTTTCTTGATATGTCTGCAAGCTGAAGAAAAGCCTCTATGTTTGAAGTAACCCAGAATTGCCCTCAACCCATTGTAAAACCCAGTTTAGCAAGGCCATTCTGTTGCAGTGTGCTGGAACGGTTTCCTCCATCCTGCTACCGTTGACATTTTCATGGTCATTGTATGGAACTTTGTATTCCATGGTCAGCTGCCTCTATGTTTGAAGTAACCCAGAATTGCCCTCAACCCATTGTAAAACCCAGTTTAGCAAGGCCATTCTGTTGCAGTGTGCTGGAACGGTTTCCTCCATCCTGCTACCGTTGACATTTTCATGGTCATTGTATGGAACTTTGTATTCCATGGTCAGCTGCGTTCACCGCATCGCTTGCTATGATCGTGCCATTTTCATTGAAACTACCGTTGTCTAATGATGCTGGTGGAGAGCGGACAGAAATAGCCCCTTCAGTTCCAATCACAGAGTCCATATTAACCTCATCAGATGATTCCATGCCGGAAATTACCCATGAATTCCTACAGTTCTTCTGCAGGATAGAAGAGATCCCATCTATCAAAAAGTTTATGTTCTGAAACTTCCTTTGTTTCTGCAGGGAGAAAAAACTCTAAAACGTAATCAACTCTGGTCATGTGAATGTTTTCTAGCTTGAATGAGACAGCAGCGTGGAGGCCAAAACCCCAGGTATGATAAACAAATGGATAATCATCTACAGTAAGCTCGGAAACAACAGGGTTAAAGTGCATGCCATTTGATTGAAGTGCTTTTCCAGCCGCACCCTGTCCTTCCTCGAGATGGTGTTTTCCACAGGCCTCCACAAACCCTTCCATTGTGATGTCATTCAGATAGCAAGCACTTTCAACAATTCGAAGTTTCCGTTTTGAATTTACAATATTATAGTCTCTCCTATCTGAAATCCATGTGAGAGCCAGAGGTAGATTATGTACATTACATGTATATTCCAAAATGTCATATATAAATCTCAGCTGAAGCGGCAATTTGGTGAGTTGTAGAGGGAGGGGATGACTGATAGAGATTGTGTTTCTTGGTTTAATTGATGGCAGCTGAAGATTACAGAGTAACAGAGGGAAAGTAAATCAGGAAAGGAGGGGCGGCTAGGGCTGGGCATTTAGGAAAGAACGGGCGATATGCCCGCGCGATGCGTCGCGTCGGGGCTTTTTTATCTATGTAAAAAATTGATTGTTTTTATATGTATTATATTTTATTATTATAATATTTAATTAGTAAAATTATAATTGATAAAATCTGTATAATCGAAATGGAAAATGGTTCGTATATTTTGTGATTGCAGATAACGCAGGTAATTTTTTTTATGAGTTGCATTTTTTCTTCAGTAATATTAGATCTGACACAATATAAATAAAAATATTGTAATTACCCCACTGGATGCCCCTCCCCGTTGGACTTGCTCTAACAGGTGGAGAGGCATTTTATCAAACATAAAAAGTCATTAAAAAACTATTTTGGAGAGCTAAACTCTAAAATGATTTTTTGAATAATGTAAATATAGTTTTTTTTTTTATCTATGTCTACTCCAATAGGAAAAATTATTTAGAAGAACCATTTTTTATATATCATTTTAAATATAATATAATTATTTTGTAATAATTTAATTATGCAATTAATTATATAATTAATAGGATTAAGTTATATAATTAAATAATTGTTTTTAAAAATACCTCCAATAATATAATTATTTTTTTTAATTATATTAAATAAAAAATGAATTTAAAATAAAATTTTATTATGACCTGCACACAAACACACAAAATAAAAGCATCTGGCTCTCAATAAAATTGCCCTGTCAGCCTCTCCTATACAACTTTATTATAGTTTTTTATTATGGTTTTTTTGTTCAAGATGCTACAAACAGTAGTATACGAGAGAGAAAAGTCATTTTGGCCATAGTTGTTAATTCCGTGCCGTTCCGGCCAGAACGACCAGAACGTGCCATGCCAGTAAGAAAACCGGGACAAAATGACGTCGTGCCATGCCAATGAACTTTGCTTGATAAAGACTTCATATTGTGGAACTTTGCTTATCTCACATGTAGGAGAGCATGTAGAAATTAGAGAACAAAAGAATACTGAATAATGTTGTGTGTTTCATTCATTGATTAGTTGTGTATTTATACAATAAATTGTAACAATAAAGTAGCCATGCAAGGCTTGTGTATGAGTTGTATTTAGCTGACTGTACAATGCATAACAGATTGCATAACAATAATAATAACAGACTATGCTAACTGATTATTATTTCTTCAACAGAGCATGCTGCCAAAAGCATTGGTGGTGAGCTCCAATGAACTTTGCTTATCTCACATGTAGATTTTTTTCCTTTCCAATGAACTTTGCTTGATAAAGATGCAGGATGCATCCAGAGTGTTGGAAAAAATTTATTATTAACACATCTTTTGCAATTTGATCTTTGGTTTTAGATTTCTTTAATCAAGTCCCTAGTTTCCTATTAAAATTATTTTTTTGGAATAATATGTAAAATCATCATTATTCATCTAGCTATAATTTATAATCTGTGAAGTTGTAGCAAATGATCATCCAAATAAAAAATAGATAAATAATAAACGAGTTTCGCCACTTGTCAAAGCATTGCATCATACATGACTATCTCCCGGTTGGCAACACTTTTAAATCTAAGTAACTGCTCGTTTTATTTTCTGGTTGCAAGAAACCAAAACAAACAATATGTTGTTTTTGCTTAATTGTTGCCTAGTTGTTAGTTTTAATATCTAAATTTGGAACGAGATAACCAAGTTTCCTAAACACATGGAAACGGACCCCACTTTCTTGTAGACTTTCCCCCGCAGCACAATGTCAGCAGTACACACACACGCGATGCCAAACAAAACGACGCTGACTGTCGACCGTTATTTCATTATATGAACTTGATGGATTTTGTCATATAATTAAATTCTACATTTCTTTTTGTCTTGATGAGTTGATTTGAAAATTTTAAAATTCAAAGTTTTATTTAGATTGATTTCGTTGTCAAATTAAGTATAATTTTTCACTTATTTGATTGAATTTTAATATTTGGGTTAACATATTAAAATCTAACTGGTTTAATTGGGTTAAAGAACAAATCGTTATTATTTTAATTAAAAAAACTGATTATCAAGAATTAATATGATAATTTACAACTCTATTAATTTAATATTCAGGTTAGTTTTGAAAAGTTATTTGATAAATATAAATATCATCTTTTTCTCTGTCAAGTATTGAATCCATGAAAACGCAAGCTAGAAAGAAATGTTATGAATTTATGGATGGTTTATAACTTAAATGCCATTAATTTTAACCTTTAAATATTAAATTATTCATAGAAAAATAAGTGGAGGCAGGATCCCGGCCCTGCCAGCCTTTCCTGGCTCCGCCCCCATTGGCTACTGTGTGCGCTGATTTCCTTGCACTCCACAGTCCATTCACGATCATGCTGAGATTTGACCTCCTCTCATGATCCAATTATTTCCTTAGCACCAAAATAACTCGGACTCTGAACCTTGTATCTACTTTTTGAAAATCAGCGACAAATGCTTTTTTTAATCATCGATTATTGTCAAGAAGATTGACAAGTGCTCCCTTATAGGGTTCTTTTTTCATGTGTTTTTTAAAAAATATTTTTATTTTTATTTTAAATTAATATTTTTTGATATTCTTAAAACATTTTAATGTGATGAGATTAAAAATAATTTTTTTAAAAAAAAAATAAACAAAAAATATTTCAAAAACAATCTCAACCAAACTTTCAAACAATTAATTTATCATAATTTAAAATCCAGCACCGAGTCTATTTTAATGTATTAAATATGAATAAAGTAGCAAAATGGTAGAAGGCGATTTGAAAGGAAGGCTGCATTAGGCACTGATTGAGGTTGGCTGTTTCAGACATGGAAATAAAGCGATCCACTAAAGCAAATGTTTTTCGAATCATCCCAGAGTTGCTGACACGTCACTGTCCCATGCAACTTTCAGCGGTCCGAATAATTGAGTTGAGAGAGAACAGTCAGCAAGGAGTCGTATCTCATTGGAATTCCTTGCAATTTTCAGTGGTCCTTCTCCGGGATAGAATACCCACAACCATCGAACTTCAAAACCTCCCTGCAATTATACAACGGTAGGGTTCTGTTGACGAATAGTGTCAATAACCATAAATGATGACAAGTCCTTGTATGGCATCTAACCCAGTTCAAATATTTGAGACTGTGGTTCATAATATTTTTTATTCAAAAATATATTAAAATATTTTTTATTTTATTTTTAAAAAATTATTTTTAATATTAGAATAGTAAAATGGTATAAAAACATTAAAAAACTAATTTAAAATAAAAAATAAAAAATAAAAAATAAAAAATATATTTTTTCAAAAGTATTTTTGAAACGCAGTGTCAAACACCCGTTTCCTCAACTTAGCTCCAGTTTCTTCCCCGTTTTTCTCCCCGTTTTTCCCAGTTTTTCCGCTCTTCCCAGTTCCCCCCCCCCCCTTTTGCATGCATGGTGATCGGGTATTTATAGGTGAAGGAGGCAACCCTTCGGCTGCCCATTGCGTGCAGCGATGGGCTGCCTCTTCACCTGCACCTGCAGTGGGCAGCGGCGTGCTGCACTGTTCAGGTGACTGAACAGTGCAGTCACGCGTAATGATTTGGGAGGGAGAGAAAAAATGCAATTTGGTCCCTCAAGTTGTAATTGATTCAATCGCACCCCTAATTGGTTTTAAACTTTTAATTTTGTGCGATTGTGTCCCCGTGAAAAATTCAATGTTAGCCTTAAATTTGCGCGCTTTTTTTATTTTTGGTCCCTGACTTTCAATTTATGTTATTTGACCATCAATTGACCATTAAACTCTCAATTGTTTTCAATTGGACCCCTGATTTCGCACAATTGGCTTGGAAAAATTCAATTCAGTCTCCGAAAATTCCCAACTTCCCAATTGAACCCGAATTAAGCTCCCTAACTTGATTTTTCACTGATTAAGCCCTTAATAAAATTAATTTGACCAACTTAAAGTATAATTAAGTCCTTGCACTTAATTAAATCCTTTAACTGGACCCTAAATTAATTCCCAAACATAATTATATTTTTAAATTGGCCGATGATTAAATCAAATTGGCCCATAAAAATATAATTATATCTCCCGACTTAGTTTTTACACAGATTTATCCGATGATAAATTATTTTTGCCTTAAATCTGTATTTTTCTCTATTTTTGGGGACAAAAGAGATACAATTAGACTCTCGAAAACAATCAAAATTTACACATTGATTTTTCTACCAATGCCGACCCTTTTTATTTTATTTTTGTTATTTTTTGGTATATTTTGGGGAATCACCCAAAAATTAGGTTATGACACACTGCATGCCAGAAGAAATTATCAATATACCTAAAACGAAACGGAGAAAGGAATAGTGAGCACTGTTCACCGTGACTCATGTGCACTATTCATGTGCAATTTGACCCGGTGCTTCGCGGGTGTATGTCCTCCTCTTTTTTTTTCCGGTTTGGAACAGTGTATTAACGAAATTAGCCCCCGAAAAAGACAAAAAACGCCGCCGGTTTCAGGGGCTCCGAGGTAATTGGCCATTCCGGCCCGGTCCGGCCCGGTTCAGCCGGGCAGTTCTTTTTTTTTTTTACTATTTCTTTAAACAGTGCATTGTCCTTTTTAGCCCCCGAAAACGACAAAATAACGCACAGGGTGGGAGGGGTGAAACGGTAATTAGCCAATTTTTTTTATTGTTTTTCGCCCCGGGTTACTGTTGGCGCGTCCCAACACGCGCCGTCCATTTTCGCGCGCACGCGTGTTTCAGGCGGCGCGTTCGACGTCATACGGCGTCCAAAAATTATCAACCGCCGTCCAGAACGATGTTTCGCCATGCTCTCTTCCACATGGGGCGGCGCGTGTATGCATGTGGTTCCCAGGTACGTGTCAATGGGCGTTTGAATTCCCCCCCCTCATTTTTCTCTCCTCCTGCGCAAGCTGACGTCAGCGAAACAGTGTTTTTGGCAAAGTTCATTTCAGTCCCTGAATGTTATAATTTGTTTTTCTGGCCCTTATTGCAATTATATAAGTTTTGATTTGTTTCAATTTCATCCTTCAATTGAAATTGATTATGTGTTCAATTCTCAATTTAATTACTAAAAATGATGAAATTGAAAAAAGCTTAATCTAAAAAAAAACACAAAAAATGACTTTTCAAAATAAAGTATGAGTTTAAACAAAATTATAAAAATATCCTTGACAATTTTTGCAAGGACTTTCTAAACTTTCAATTTTCATAAAATTTTAACATGTGATACAGTAGTATATCAAAAACTCCTTGTAAAATTTCAATTTGATCCAACAATTAAATTGAGATATGTAATTGATATCGTAAAAATAAATAATATTTAAAAAAAAATTGGCCAGAACAGAATAGATAAAATAAAATTGAAACATTTAGCCTGAAATTTAAATGGATTTTTCAAAACATATCAATTTTTTAAATAAGATAAGATTTGTTCTAATTTATTTTAATTTTTAAGTTGAAATGGGATATTCCGGTCATTTCGAACATAATTAAAAAAAGCTTGGCTATTTTAAAGCAAATTTACTAAACATGTTAAGAAAATCTATTACGTTGGATATTTCCTGTTTTTTTCATCTTCCTTAAACCAAAGATCCGTTGTTCATTGCTCTCTTGCTTTTTGACTTTTATCATGCCAGTCCTTTAGAAGGTCTGAACAAAAGAATTGTAGAAAAACTAAAATGAAATGAACTCTTAAGTAGGTGAATGGCAGTGTTGTTCATAGCTAATAGTTTATTTTTTAAAGTATTTTTTATTAGATAACATATTAAAATAATATTTTTAAAAAATATTTATAACATTGATATTTGAAATAATTTAAAAACATCAAAAAAATGATTTAAATTAAAATAATTTTAAAATCTAAAAACAAGCTGTTAATAAGTTATCGAAGTAAAATGTGAAATCAACCTTCCACTTCAAGGAAAGTCGTCACCTAATGATAACGAAATTTAGTGGAGCAAAATAAATAGTAATAATATATGTGTGTGACTAAATGGTTTGCTTTTCCTGTGGTATGAGGTTAAACGAGTAGTTATTAATATGATTACTACTAAAAATTTATATAATTATTAATTTCAGAATCTAAGAAATTAGTCACTATATATAAACTACATGATAACAATATTAATAACTCTTTAGAGCATGTTTGGTTCTGAATTTTGAAGCCAAGTAGGTGCTGTTGCTAGCTAGAATTCACAACTCTTTAGAGCATGTTTGGTTCTGAAAAGAGAATATTCTATCGCAGTCCGAGATGCACAAGCAACCCGGGCCAAATCTAAAACGAATAAGCATATATATTACTATATATATAATAATGTAAGAGTTTATAGTTAAAAAGTTTGTTTTCAGAAGTAGAGTTTGGGTTTAGTGTTTCGCATTTCTGTGGTTTTACTTTTATCACCGATGAATATTAACCAGGACCTACAACGACGGTGAGTGGTGGATGCGTGGCTGCAATTTCTTCACCTGAATTACTTTGCCTGAGTTGCCTCGGAGCCTCTTTTAAAGATAAAGAGTTTGAAAGTGTTTTTTTATTTTATTTAATATGTTTTTTTTTATTTTTAATATCAATATATCAAGAGTTGATAAGAGATACGATTTTGGAAGTTTCCATGCTTTCGATTTGGGATTTTAATTAAAGGTGGGTTCTTTTCATTAAAGGTGGATAAATCATAAATCAACTCCTTAGAGCATCTCCAGTGGGGAGTGCCATTTTGGAGAGCCAAATCTCTAAAATGGCACTTTGAATAGTGTAAAAATAGCATTTTTGTTGATGTGTGCTCCAGTGGTAAAAGCCATTTTGGAGAGCCATTTATTTTTATATTATTTTAAATATAGTGCAATTATTTTGTATGTAGTTTAATCATGCAATTAATTATACAATTAATAAGAGTAAATTATATAATTAAATAATTGCTTTTAAAAAACCCTCCAACAATATAATTATTAATTTTATATATTTCTTGTTAAGGTATTTGTAAATAAAAATAAATATTTTTGATATAATTATATTATTTTCTAATATATATATTACATTGATTATACGATTAATAGGAGTAAGTTATATAATTAAATAATTGTTTTTAAAAAACCCTCCAACACTATAATTATTAATTTTATATATAAATTTTTACTCTCTTGTTAAGGTATTTGTAAATAAAAATAAATATTTTTGATATAATTATATTATTTTCTAATATATATATTACATTATATATATATATATATTATAATATATATAAAAGGTGGCCCCAAGGTGGGGCCACCTTTTTTAGCAGCATGTCCCGAGCTGCCCCTTTTGGCACTCCCGCTGGAATGCCCAAAAGTACAAAAAATAGGTAAACAATTCATTTTTTATTTTTAGCTTTCCATTTGACTCTTGCCGCTGCGGATGCTCTTACTGCCTCCCATTGACTCACCAAAGCTCCCCATGGCCTTTAATTTACCCGCACACCACCTAGATTTTTTATCCAGAACTATAGTGGCCGGGACCCACTTCAAAACCCTCGTCTACCCAAACATTCCAACACATTACGTCATTACCCACTGAGGGCTTGGCTTGGCTTTTTTCGTGGTCAAATCAAAACAAAACCTGTACAGCACTTTCCTCTCTGTCTCCCTCTCCGAACTGATAAAATCTCTATATAATAACACGTCAAATAACCTCCTTTTTTCTTATCCACGGGCTTTTGTCTGAGCTCTGCACCTGCGATATCGTCGTAGCATCCTATGCTCACCAACTCGCAAGAAAGTACAGGTTAAATCCTTTTGTTTTTATAGAAATCTCATCGGTTTTGCAAGTTATCAAGGGCAAGAGCAGACCGGAAAATTCACAAAAATGCCTTCTGCTACTTCTCTAACACAGGAAAGATCGATCATGAACGGGATGAAGACCAAGATCGTGGGTAGGAAATTTTATATTACAATATTGTATCTGCTTTTATTTTGATCTCATCATATATACAACCTCACCAATACAATCTTCTTATGGTGTTAAGATTTTTTTTGAAATGGGTGATCCGGTACCCGCCGGGGCCCGACTAATCATCTTTTTTCTTTGGGTTGCAGAATTTGTCTCCCAACTCTTGTGTCTAATAACATCACACCTGCCATCAAGATTAATGCCAGCACCTTCTCCTCGTAGTGCTGATGACCTGGAATCAGTACCATCATCCCAACCCCAACCTTCTCCTGATAGTGCTGATGACCTGGAATCACAGGCTCCGCCTTCATCAGGAGGGCGGGAGCCACTGCCTCATACCATCAACGAATCACAGCAAAACAATATTCTTGACGCGAAGCTGGACTTGGAAAAGGAATTGAAGAAGACACTCTTGGGTTTGTGCTTCGCAGCAGCAATTCAAATCGCAACTCAGAGCAAACAGGCTGCGGAGTCTGGAATCAATAACTCCATCAGCTTGCTTTCCTTAGGTACAGCAGCTATTTTTGCTGCTCTTTTCACCTCCCATTTTATCGGAGCAAAGAAGCAGGATGCATCCAGAGTGTTGGAAAAAGTTGCATTCTTCCTTGCGGCCACAACGTTTTTCTTCGCCATAGCAACTCCATGCCCTCTTGGCATCAGATGTGCTATATGGGCACTCTATAGCATCTCCCTGATAGTTATTGCGATCTACAATTTCCTCTAGGTTGTTGTGTTTTTTGTTCTGACTCTCAATAATCCTCCTGTTTGGCATGATACGATTTATATAGAACATGTTGTTTTTGTTGTTATACAAAATATTAAAAATACTTTGAGATATTATAAGAAAATAAGTTTTTATTAATATTAATTATAAGCTTATCAGAAAGCGTGTTTGAAAAACTCTATAAACAATTTCGGTTTTCTCCATTTTTTAACATCAAAACCAAATCGAAAATAGTTGGTTTTTACAAAGTTTGGTTCTATTTTTTTAAAAAAAAAAATTATAATTTTAATTTGATTGATTTTATAGATAAAAATCAAATTGAAAATTATCACTTAGTGCGAACCATCTAATCTATGAAGCCTGAACGAGATCACCAAAATGTCAAACCTTCTTCCGCGTTGTTTCCGTGTTAAAAAAAAAAGAGGCATATTATTCCGCAATGCGTGCGTTTGTTTTTTTTTTTTTTTTTTTTAATTCTGAAATATCCCAGTTAAAAAATAATAAATATTGGAAAGTTCTCTATTATGCAATACGATGATAAATTAATTTGACTGAACATTTTTTTCTTTGCATCTAACGGTTTATTTATTTTCTCTTCATAATGACAAACTCCGTCATATTTAATCATTAATCAGAGCTAGAGGTTTTATCAATTTTTTCTATCCAATAAAATAAAGTAATTTATTCTTATTTTTTTTACTTTTGGATATGATGCCTTGAGATGCAGCCGTGTCACTGCCCGCTTATAATTGTCAATACAGACAAATTTTCTTCTTTTGCTGACAATTACTAAAGCGCAGACGTTTTGTCCTCCTATTTGGCGAAGCGTAATTCTTGAATACAAAAATAGACTCTACGCGAAAATATTTCTGAAATCCTTTTTTTTTTTTTCACTTTACAATTTTCCTCTCGCGGAGCATACTTTTATTTTGTTTTTTTCTTGCATTATCACTTGTCAAATGAAGTGTAATTGGTAAACACTTACATTGAGGGGGAACAGAAATTGGTACTGAAAACCTTTTATCAATCCTCTTCTTTTAGAAAGATTTGATGATAGCCTTTTCCACAACATTATTTTCAATAAGTCTGTGTCTAATTTAGGCCATGGTTCTCCAATCCACCAAGACCTAAGTTAATTCTAATTTAAAAATGTCTTTTTTAAAATGCAGTGTAAAAAAAATAAACTAGGTGGTTCCATGGTAAAAAAATTAGAACTAAAAAATTTACTTTTCATGTAATTTCAAATTTAAGTTCTGTAATTGTTAATATATGAATTAGTTAATATACATACCTAAGTTAAAAAAATATATTATCCATCAAGCTAGCAAGGGATTATTGTCAGCATCTCTATCAAAAGGGCACGTATGCACTAATGATTTCATGTTGATGCCTCTTTCAACACATGAAATCAAAAGAGGGTGGGCGTGGGTGGAAACTGCTGGTCTTGTTAAGTGGGCCAGAAGTGGAGATAAAAAAGAGGACCGTATTGTGAGAAGGGGATAGTCAAATGAAAAAAAATAAAATGCATCCCCATATATATGGTTAAATCGATCCTTTTTTTAAATGCACAAAAATATAGTTTTCCTTTCCCTGCAATTATGTGAACGGTAAAAAAAACATATATAATTATTTAACGTGATTTGATGTAAATTTTGGGTTATAAATTAGATGGGTTGACTCGAACCAATCAAGACTTTTCTAAAACAAAAGGTGAAGACAATGTTATTTTAAGAAAATTTGTCAATAAATTAATTTTTCAAGCAATTATTATTTTAATAAAATCCTTTCTTTTTAATAAAAACATGGAAGCCTACAGTAGGAAAATTCTAAAAGTCAAAACATTATAATCACCTGGTCCACAGGCTGTTAATTCTTTGAAAATTAAAGGGAGCTATAGCGATCAAGGAGATGATGAAGACTGCCGACATAGCACATTTGATGCCAAGAGGGCATGGAGTTGCAATGGCGAAGAAAAACGTTGTGGCCGCAAGGAAGAATGGGAGGTGAACAGAGCCTTTATTTTTTATCTAATTAAATTAGTATAAATAAGTACAAGATAGCTGTAAATTTATATAACTTTTTTTAGTAGGCTGTAAAAATGAATATATATATCATATTAATCAAACTTAAAGTTTTTCGCAATTTATTAAATAATTTTGGTTATAAGATTTTTTTTATAAAAAAAAATAGTGTTAGAAATAAATAAATAAAAACCTAAAAGGTTAATGGTTGAGGATATTTTTTTTTTTGAAAAAAAGGTAAAAACATTGTTCATCTAGACACATTATAGTATAGACAAAACAATATTTTTGCTTAAATGCTCTTTGTGGTTAATGGTTGAGGATATAATTATCTTTTCAATTAGAGATAGGACATGTATTTTTTTAAAGCATACCACGAACTTGTAAGATTATATTTTGAATTTTGAGTCAAAGTCAGGGAGGTTTGATTATATTTTATTTTTGAGTCAAAGTCCAAAATATACACACGTCATTAAGTGATTCTTCGTTTGAAAACATGTTAAATTATTTTAATTAATTCAATTTTAATAATTATATATTCGATTTATCACCCATAATTAGTGTCAAAATTCAAGAGATCACGAGCAGACAACAAATAAGTTTAGCAGAAAATAATAAATTGAAAACATAATTCTGTAAAATAATCTTACAAGTTTTTTTTCTTTTTTTCTGGGGAAGAGATTAATAGCCTTCTCAGCCTGAAGAAAACGGATCCACTGCCTCTCTTGCATGTAACTTTGGTAGCGAAAACTATTACTCTTAAACTTAAGCCTCACCAAACTCGATCTAGTAGCCCTTAATTTGGTTGTAGACAAAGCTATCGAATACCTTAGCTGAATGTAATTGAATATTATATGTATCAATTAAGCCCCTCTAATGGTTGTCTTTATTTACAACCATAACTATTAACTCAGAAAGTTTAGTTATGGATTTAATCAGAATAAAGCATGTGCGCTTTTGTGTTCACAACCAAGTGAAAGTCCAAAATAATCTTACTTGGTTTTTTGGACTTTCAAAGTTTTTTGGACTTGTAAGCTTTCAAAGAAGAAAAATAAGTTTTTGGACCTTTCTAGGTGAATTCTGCTAGACTGCCGACCGCTGTCCGTGTCCAAAAACTTATTTTTAATTGCTGATGTGGAGGCAGTCTAGGAGAAGGGGGCGTCGGCGGGTCCAGCGATACGAAGAGTCCTTCTGATCTGATACTGACCTTGTTTTGTCGTGTCGCGGATTTTTCTATATTTGGTCCAACACAACATATACCCCACCATGTCGAATACATCTTCCGCTGATAAAAAGGCCATAAACAAATGCAAAGTTTGGAAACTACCCCGGCAAGTTCATGAATTCTCCCTCCTACCCCCCGTCCCCTATATAAACCCCATCCCTCACAGCTCCTGATCAGGCCAATATTTGTAGGAATGGAGACGGTGTTTTCTTCTTGTTGGTGCACAGGCAAGATCATGTACGGAATCGCTCCCAGCATCCTGGGTACGGAATCTGCTTTTATTTTGATCTCATCATATATACAACCTCACCAATACAATCTTCTTATGGTGTTGAGATTTAATATATTTTTGTTCATAATTGAACTTCTACGTGCTTGTTTTAATTATGTCTGATTTATTTCATAATCATTTTTCTTTGGGTCGCATGCAGACTCTCTCTCCAAATTCTGGAGAGCAATGAAATCACGCCTGCCATCAAGATTGCCAGCACCTTCTCCTATCGGTGACCTGGAATCACAGCGAAACAATATTCTTGACGCGAAGCCGGACTTGGAAAAGGAATTATGGAAGACGCTCTTGACTTGGTGCTTCACAGCAGCACTTCAAATCGCAACTCGGAGCAAACAGGCTGCGGAGTCTGAAATCGATAACTCCATCAGCTTGCTTGCCTTGAGTACAGCAGCTATTTTTGGTTCCCTGTTCACCTCCCATTTTATCGGAGAAAACATGCGGAATGCTTCAAGAATGCTGGACAAAGTTGCATTCTTCCTTGCGGCCACAACGTTTTTCTTCGCCATAGCAACTCCATGCCCTCTTGGCATCAAGTGTGCTATATGGGCAGTCTATATCATCTCCCTGATAGTTATTGCGATCTGCAATTTCCTCATGTATTCTGCGCCACAAGTCCCGGTGGTTGATGAGGGCGCTGATGTGGAGGCAGTGAAGGAGAAGGGGGCGTCGGCGGCTGGGAGAGCAGGAGGAGGGAACGAGGCTGTTGAGTTCGTGGCCGTTGAGGTCCAGCTAGCCGAAGGATGTATTTGAGAATTCGAAGGTGTTTGGGGGTGAGTTCGTGGCCTTTGAGGTCCAGCGATCTGCAATTGCCTCTGGGTTGTTGTGTTTTGTTGTTCTGAATCTCAATACTCCTCATGTTGCATTTTATGTTCACTGAATAATGAAATTTGGCACAATATGATTTCTATGGATATAGAACATGTTGTTTTAGGTAGGTCGTGGTCATATGATCTACATATCATTATTTTTTGTTAGTCAAATTTGTGTTCATTCTCTTTTCAATTTTTTCTATTTTTATCTTAGATATAGGTTGAGATTGGTTTCTAGGTTGAAGAGTTGTTGCTCATTATTGAAAGTTGTGGTATTTTTTCAAGCAATATATCCTCCATGAAGTCAAATGATAAGCAAAAAAGGTTTCTATTATGTATCTATTTTCTTTTTTTTCCTGAAGATTAGACAATTAATTGAGTCAAACTTGTGCCAAACCTAATTATTTGACTAAAAATAAATAAACAAAACAGCCTCCTCATAAAAGTCAATTTCAAACTCCTTATGATTGATTATGTTAAATCCATTTTCATTAACCTTTATCTTATCACCGTTAATTGACCCTCTTGATAATCCCATAATTTGGATTGTTTTTTTTTTAACTTGAAAAGAGAATGAACACAAATTTGACAAACAGAAAATAATGATATGTAGATCATATGACCACGACCTACCTAAAACAACATGTTCTATATCCATAGAAATCATATTGTGCCAAATTTTATTGTTGGAGGGTTTCTCAAATATCCTGGATCTTTTAATTATAATTAAATTCATTTTTTATTTTTTATTTCTTAAAAAATAATTTTATTGTTGGAGGGTTTCTCAAAAATAATTATTTAATTATATAACTTACTCCTATTAATTGTATAATGAATTGTATAATTAAACTATATACAAAATAATTGAATTTTATTTAAAATAAGATAAAAAAAAATGGCTATTCAAAATGGCTCTTACCATTGGAGAGCATATCAACTCAAGAGCCATTTATACACTATTCAAAGAGCCATTTCTATGATTTGGCTCTTAAAAATGACTCTTGCCATTGGACTTGCTCTTATAGAGTGGAGGAGAGAGAGTCTTGAGAGAGAGAAAAATGGAGGGAGGGAGGGAGATCAAAGAAAGAAACAGAGGCTGTGGATTTTGGAGGGATTTTTTGGTTTATGAAGAAGAAGAACTTTGAAAGAGAAAGGTATTACGTAGTGGAGGGGAGAGAGAGTCGAGAGATAGAAAAATGGAGGGAGGGAGGGAGATCAAAGAAAGAAAGAGAGGTTGTGGATATAAGTCTGACTAAGTCGGATCTATGCCGAGCAAGAAGAGACTGATAGATTTCTTTTTTCTTTTTTTTTTAGAAAAGAAATTTTATTAAGTCAGAAAAAGAGGGCGAGAGATTTTAATGACGAGAATGAGCTCGGTGGAAATGATCATCTATTGGAATGTCTAGTTGATGATTTTCTTTATATTTCACCGCAAGATCAAGATCCTTATTTTTATATTAATGATGTAGAGGATGTTTGATTTATATTTCTTTTATTTTAGAACATTTTACTTTCATAATATTTTGGAATTTTAGAGATGTTTCTAATTTTGAGATTATATTTGTTTGACTTTGTGTTTGTATTGTATAATTTAAAGTTAATTTATCTTGAATTTTAATTATACTTGTTAAATTAATATTTTATTTTTTTCATATATATATATATATAATTAATTATATATGAACAGTACGACACCGAAACAGCACGCTGAAACGCTCTGAAATCAGAACATTCTGTTCCAGTTGAAAAACCAGAACGGCGACCGGAACGGTATTGACAACTTTGATTGTGGATGCTTTGATAGCACAGTTGTAGCTAAAAAAATTGATAAAAAATACTAAAACTATACTTTTTGACTTTTAGCTGATGACACAGCGCTGGACTTGCTTAAGCAAGAACTATCACTTGCCTGCAACCAAGACAAAATCAACAGCCCCCCTTCTCCTTCACTGCCTCCACAGCAGCGCCCTCAACCACCGGGACTTGTGGCGCGTGTGTCAACGCGCCGCCAGAATACAAGAGGGAAATTGCAGGTCGCGATAGCCATCAAGGAGATGATATAGAGTGCCCATATAGCACATTTGATGGAAAGAGGGCATGGAGTTGCTATGGCGAAGAAAAACGTTGTGGCCGCAAGGAAGATAGCCACTTTGTCCAGCATTCTGGATGCAGTCGGCATCTTTTCTCCGATAAAATGGGAGGTGAATAGAGAAGCAAAAATAGCTGCTGTACCTAAGGAAAGCAAGCTGATGGAGTTATTGATTTCAGACTCCGCCACCTGTTTGCTCGGAGTTGCGAATTGAAGTGCTGCTCCGAAGCAGAAACCCAAGAGTGTCTTCCCTAATTCCTTTTCCAAGTCCGGCTTCGCGTCAAGAATATTGTTTCGCTGTGATTCGTTGATGGTATGAGGCAGTGGGTCCCGCACTCCTGATGGTGATTGTGGAGAAGGCGGAGCTTGTGATTCTGAGGTGGTATTAGAAGGAGA
Organism: Salix brachista; assembly: GCA_009078335.1. Taxonomy (NCBI): domain Eukaryota; kingdom Viridiplantae; phylum Streptophyta; class Magnoliopsida; order Malpighiales; family Salicaceae; genus Salix; species Salix brachista. The sequence goes on along the minus strand of CM018578.1, from coordinate 12,238,892 downwards.
ATATTGGTGAGGTTGTATATATGATGAGATAAAAATAAAATCCGATATATTATTGTAACATAAAATTTCCTACCCAGGATGTTGGTATTGATTCCGTTCATGATCTTGCCTGTGCACCAACAAGAAGAAAACAAAGAGAACAAGAATATCAGGTGTGACAGTCATCGTAAATGGAAAAAAGGCAACGGCAGAAACACAGGATATCACTTACCCAGATTCTAGAGAGCAACGAGCGATGATACGAGGACACAAGATATATATCACTTTGAAGCTTATAGCTAGCTTAAGGTCTTATCAGGCGCCAAAGAGAGTTGACATGCATGTGACGAGCGATTCTTGATCAACATAGTATCCATACAAACCGTGTGGGGAAAGCTACTTAACTTTTGTAAGTATATTTTATTCCACAAAGTGTCCCCTTCTGTTCATACCTAATGATTTTCCACAGCGTGGTGACGAAAGCTTGAACAAAGTACGGAATTAAATTATTTGTGCAACGTTTTTAATATGAACAATTAATATAAAAAAAATCGATTATGTAATGTTAAAGCTTTCGTCACCACTTTGCCGACTGCATCCAGAGTGTTGGACAAAGTTGGCCACAACGTTATTCTTCGCCATAGCAACTCCATGCCCTCTTTCCATCAAATGTGCACTTTCCTCTAGGTTGTTGTGTTTTGGTATTCTGAATCGTGGTTCATGTCTTTCACTCCCCGGCAGCCCTCTTATGTATCCGTTTGTCTATAATAAAGGTCATGTTTGGAATTTCATTTTAAAAACATTTTTAAAATAATTTGAAATTTTTTTATTTTTATTTTAAATTAAAAAAAAAAATAGTGTTTTTAGATTATTTTCATGTGCTAATGTCAAAAATTTATTTAAAAAAAAAATTATTTTAATATATTTCTGAACAAAAATTATTTTCTCAAAAACAACTTCAATCACATTCCCAAACAGGCACAAAATCTACTTGAAGACACACAATAAAGAAAACATGGTATGCTCTATGGACCTTTTACTAAGGAAGATTATATGGGTGTTTGGCTCTGCGGTTGAAGCTCACCGCAGAGCCAAATTGTTTAGCTAAATTTTCGGACCACAGTTTTATACTATGGGTCCTACCAAAAACTGCGGTTGAACCGTAGTTTTTGAAAAGCATCTTTTCAATGTTTTTTGCCCAAACGCAGACAAACACGATGACAGTAACCACCCTCAGTGTTTTTCATCATTTTTCATCACAATTACAGACACAGTAACAGAGAGGAAAACGAAGCTGAAGACGATGATTTTGGCAAAAAAAAAAAAAAGAACATAGCAGAGGAAGAAGACGATGACATATACTGAAATCCAAAGCAAGTTAAGGTAAAATCAATGGTTGTGATAAAGGAGTGAGATCATCAAGTGTAGATAATCCCATCTCCCACACTACAATTCTTTCATCGTCTCCGTTGATGTTATCTTCACCATCATTGATTTCGTATTCACTCATTTTCATTTCTTCTCCCATGATAGCTTGAATTTTGTAGAATTGTTTTTAGAAAGAAATGGAAAGAGAGGCGGATCGGAGTCAGAGAAGAAATTGGAGATAATTAAGGGGAGTGGTGGATGTGATTGTTTGGTTTGCAGGAAAGGAAAGGAAAGGATAGGGAAATAATGTTAAAGGTGTTTTCTTGAGAGAGAAGAAAACACAAATATCTAATGGGTAAATATTATTTCTTTTTATCCCCATAATATTATTATTCTTAATTGTAGTCCTTTTACTCTTATTTTTATTTCGTATCATATTCTTAATTTAATACAATTTTCATTAAAAGATTAAAATAACATTAGGAAATTAAGAGATCTAATTGAAATAAAGTATTGAAAAAAATATATAAAAATCATATTTTAAAAAAAAAATGTAGATAGAGATCAATCCTGATGATCTACAATATTTAAAAAAACAATATATATATATATATATATATATATGTGTGTGTGTGTGTGTGTGTGTGTGTGTTTGTGTGTGTCTTTTAAAGTAATTTCACAAGTTGATAGCAATATGAAAAACACTTCAATTTCAGCTATGAACTACAGTTAAAAGTATTTTTCATGAAACTATTTTTTTAAAACCTCAACCACAACAACAACCGCAATGTCAAACACACCCTATGTGTCTGTTTATTTTTTTAGTAGAAACCTTCTTTCTGAATAACAAGAGTATATCAAAACACATGGTAAATTACTGAAGATTGGTTGAGGAAGATCAAAATATAACAAATTAAAAATTATATGTACAAGAAAAACCAGTTTAACAAGAAGAATTCAAAATTAGATGTTTAGGGATTCATTTAGAGTTTTTCAAGGTTTATTTGAATTTATTTAGGGCTTAATTGCAAGAGAAATTGATTTTTGAAGTCAATTTATTCTTTAACTAAAAGGAATTAAAGTTTGAGGGTTGAATTGCAACTTTTTAAAAGTTAATTTGGTCAAATTAGCGGCTTAATTATATACATAATAAATTTTGATAGGGAATTAAGGACTTGATTAAAGAAATATAAAACCAAAGATCAAATTGAAAAAAGATGTGTTAATATAGGGGCTAAAATTGACCAAATTAGGGGCCAAATTGAAAAACTAAAATTTTATTGGTCATTTAAAGGTTTAAAATGCACAAATTAAAAGCACGAAACCAAAATAATAAGACAACCAACTTAAGGGCTAGTAATTGAGTTTGGTGAGTGTGAAATTGAAAACAATTAAAAGTTTAGAGGCAATTAATGGTGTAATTAGAAGATATTAGAGTAACAATGACTCGATTGTGATTTTCTAGATCCCAAATTAAAATCTCTAATCTCACTTAAACAGTATGCCATTAATACTTAATATAAAAAAGGTGAGTGACATGTCGTTCAAACATATGCATGCCTTTCCTAATTTGGTAGTTAAATTCTTGAAGCTAATAGAAGAATACTTAGACCTAAAATGTATTTAGGTACTTGATCAATATTTCAAAGCATAATTTATAGTTTCAGCCTAAAACTCTTTAAGTATTTTCTTGATTTTGAGCATATTTCTCACATATTGAGGATGCTTATATTTTCTCTCTCTACCATATCATCTTCTTGTGATGATTAGGCATTATTAGGAGTTTTGTTATACTATTATCTTCACAAAACTCATTAAAATTATTAGAATAAAATTCACCCCCTCTATTTGTCCTAAGTGATTTTATAAAATAATCACTTTCTTTTTCAACTAATGCCTTAAATTTATTAAAACAACTAAACATATTAGGCTTTTCTTTTAAGAAGTATAGCCATGTTTCTCTATTATAATCATCAATAAAAAGTATAACCATTGTTCTTCTGTAACATTGATAATATTTTATTCACCAAATAAAAACTATAGCAAAGAATTTATTTAGAAAAAATCATAGACAATCAAACTGATCTCTTTATGTATGAAAGAAATGCTGAAGATTTGAGGATCCTATTAATTCTCCTACACATCTATACAAACAAATTATTTATAAAGCTAAATCAGATTGTGGTTTTACAACTTTTACTATGCATTTACTGTAGCGCTAGACTCAGATTACTGTGAATTGTAATAGTAAAATAGATGCTAAAGCAGTAAAAATGCATGTTAAAGCGGCAAAAATGCGTGCAAAAATAAATTGAGAAATAAACAATCAAACAAACAAAGCTCAGTCCAGCAATGTCTCCAGTGGAGTCGCCATCTGTAGCGATGACGATTTTTCTACGCGCTTCGCGCCCCGCCATCCCCAGTGATTCGGGGGAGACAACGGCGCGCTGTGAAATGAGGGGTGTTTTATAGTCGTAAAATTTATGACTATAATTATTAGGAGTCGCCACCTAGTATTACGGTCACTAGGAAACCTATTGGTCTGCGAGAGTCTTGGGTAAGAGGACTTGTTGTGCAAGGAGAAGACGCATCACCCCCAGTGCAGCCTACCTAAAGTAAGCTGCATTGTTGTTAGATTGTTTTTTTCTAAGTTTATTTTTTTTACACTGCATTTTAAAAAAGACATTTTTAAATTAGAATTAACTTAGGTCTTGGTGGATTGGAGAACCATGGCCTAAATTAGACACAGACTTATTGAAAATAATGTTGCGGAAAAAGCTATCATCAAATCTTTCTAAAAGAAGTTCGCCAAATAGGAGGACAAAACGTCTGCGCTTTAGTAATTGTCAGCAAAAGAAGAAGTTAATTTGTTTGTATTGACAATTATAAGCAGGCAGTGTCACGGCTGCATCACAAGGCATCATATCCAAAAGTCAAAAAAATAAGAGTAAATTAACTTTATTTTATTGGATAGAAAAAATTGATAAAACCGCTAGCTCTGATTAATGATTAAATATGACGGAGTTTGACAATTATAAGCAGGCAGTGACACGCTTTTTATATGATTAGGCTAGGAGCCGCTTTTGATTTCTTCACTCACCACATTTTTTATTGTCTTTTTGCTATTTCAACGGGTATCAAAATCAAGATAAAAAAGACAATAAAAAATGTAAATCTTCTCCTAGGCTAATCATATAAAAAGAGAAGCCCGTTCTATTTCAACGGACAACACGGCCTATACATTAATGTCCCTCTCCCCTGATAAACTAGACAACCCTTCTCTCTCTCTCCAAACCAAAACACAATTCACTTCAAAACAGCAGCAGCAAAAAAAAATATACTCTTTTATCTTCAACTCTCTTTGGTCACTGGCTGCACCAAAGAAACCATGAATCCCCATCACCTCCAAAATAAATTAATTTATTTTTAACAAGTACATGCCCGGAGAAGTATACACAAATAAGTAATAACGGTTCCATCTGTGTATACTTCTCCGGGCATGTTTTTGGAGGCAAGACTCCCATTTTTTATTAATTTATTTTAACAAGTACATGCCCGGGGATTCATGGTTTCTTTGGTGTACCCGGTGACATATAGTGGAAACATGAAAATAAATTAATTTATTTTGGAGGTGATGGGTACAACAATGTACCTGGTTGAACCATCACCCGGCGAAGTATCTTTGGTACTTTCTCTCTTGCCAAGGGACACTCGGCGAAGTCCTTTTTTTCCTTAATTAAATTAAAGCCAAGGGACGCACTCCCAAACAGGTACTTTTTCAATATGTGTATCCTATAGAATTTGATTAAAATAGACACTATAAATGTTGCGATCTGGCTTCATAAGGGCATCTTCAGCAGGAGTGCCATTTTGGAGAGGCAAATCTCCAAAATGGCACTTTAAATAGTGTAAAAATAGCATTTTTGTTGATGTGTGTTCCAGCAGGGAGTGCCATTTTGGAGAGCCATTTATTTTTATATTATTTTAAATATAATGCAATTATTTTGTATGTAGTTTAATCATGCAATTAATTATACAATTAATAAGAGTAAATTATATAATTAAATAATTGTTTTTAAAAAACCCTCCAACAATATAATTATTAATTTTATATATTTCTTGTTAAGGTATTTGTAAATAAAAATAAATATTTTTGATATAATTATATTATTTTCTAATATATATATTACATTAATTATACGATTAATAGGAGTAAGTTATATAATTAAATAATTATTGTTAAAAAACTCTCCAACACTATAATTATTAATTTTATATATAAATTTTTACTCTCTTGTTAAGGTATTTATAAATAAAAATAAATATTTTTGATATAATTATATTATTTTCTAATATATATATTACATTATATATATATATATATATTATAATATATATAAAAGGTGGCCCCAAGGTGGGGCCACCTTTTTTAGCTCCATGTCCCGAGCTGCTACAAATAGCAGCTCGGGAAGGGGGAGGTATTTTTACCTCCCCTTTTGGCACTCTGCTGGAGTGCCGAAAAGTATAAAAAAATGCTAAAATATTATTTTTTTATTTTTGTCTCTTAATTTGGCACTCCTGCTGGAGATGCTCTAACATGTATCCTTTTTAATCTCTTCATCTCATCGAGCCACTTTCTCTATTTAAACCCTCCCATCCTCTTTATTTCCCACCTCGCCTCAAACCAAATTCATCTCTTTTATCTTCAACTCTCTTTGATCCTGCAAAATCTACTTTGGCTACTAAGACCTTAAGCTAGCTATAAGCTTCAAAGTGATATCCTCTGTCCTCGTATCATCGCTCGCTGTCCTCTGAGATCATGGGTAAGTGATATCCTGTGTTTCTGCAGTTTCTTTTTTCCATCTGCCACCACTTTCTACGATGGCTGTCACGTCTGATATTCTTTTTCTCTTTGTTTTCATCTTGTTGATGCACAGGAAAGATCATGAACGGAATCAAGACCAGGATCCTGGGTAGGAAATTTTATATTACAATATTGTATCTGCTTTTATTTTTATCTCATCATATATACAACCTCACCAATACAATCTTCTTATGGTGTTAAGATTTAATATAGTTTTGTTCATAATTGAACTTCTACGTGCTTGTTTTAATTATGTAATGTGCCATTTAAAGTGTCTGATTTATTTCATCATCTTTTTTCTTTGGGTTGCAGAATTTGTCTCCCAACTCTTGTGTCTAATAACATCACCCCTGCCATCAAGATTAATGCCAGCACCTTCTCCTCAAATCGGTGACCTGGAATCAGTACCATCATCCCAACCCCAACCTTCTCCTTCTAATACCACCTCAGAATCACAAGCTCCGCCTTCTCCACAATCACCATCAGGAGTGCGGGACCCACTGCCTCATACCATCAACGAATCACAGCGAAACAATATTCTTGACGCGAAGCCGGACTTGGAAAAGGAATTAGGGAAGACGCTCTTGGGTTGGTGCTTCACAGCAGCACTTCAAATCGCAACTCGGAGCAAACAGGTTGCGGAGTCTGGAATCGATAACTTCATCAGCTTGCTTTCCTTGGGTACAGCAGCCATTTTTGGTTCCCTATTCACCTCCCATTTTATCGTAGAAAAGATGCCGACTGCATCCAGAATGTTGGACAAAGTTGCTTTCTTCCTTGCGGCCACAACGTTTTTCTTCGCCATTGCAACTCCATGCCCTCTTGGCATCAAATGTGCTATATGGGCAGTCTATATCATCTCCCTGATAGTTATTGCGATCTGCAATTTCCTCTAGGTTGTTGTGTTTTGTTGTTCTGAATTTCAATACTCCTCATGTTGCATTTTATGTTCTGCGAAACCGTCATGGTTTATGTCTTTCACTTCCCTGCAGCCCTCTTATGTATCCGTCTGTCTACAATATCATAGTTCTGGGCTTAAATTATCATATTTTCATTTGTGGATCCTCACTGATATTATATTCTTCATATTAGTTCTTCGAGAGGCAGATGCTTTTCACTACCATTTTCTGGCATTGTAGAAGGCTCAACTATGGGAACTCAATCCACTGAATAATGAAATTTGGCATAATATGATTTCTATGGAGACAGAACATGTTGTTTTAGGTAGGTCGTGGTCATATGATCTACATATCATTATTTTTTTGTTTGTCAAATATGTGTTCATTCTCTTTTCAAGTTAAAAAAACAATCCAAATTATGGGATTACCAAGAGGGTCAATTAACGGTTATAAGAAAAAGGTGAATGAAAATAGATTTAACATAATCAATCCTAAGGAGTTTGAAATTGACTTTTATAAGGAGGCTGTTTTGTTTATCTTAAATGAACAACTTAAAGAGATAATTTTTTTTATCTAAGCTTCCTGATGTCTTAACTCTTATGTGTGACATTTAGCACATCATAGCTTTGGTTCCTGATGCTACATTGCCTAACTTGCTATAAGATAAACCCTAGTAAACATACTAAATTACAAAGTTAATGAATTATTACAAAAGGGTTTTATAAGGGAGAATTTAAGAACTCTTTCCCTTTTAAAACCTAGGGAAGATAGTTCTTAGAGGATGTATATATATGGATAGTCTAGTCATCAATTGGATTAACATTTAATACCATTTATTTGTTATTAGGTTGAATGATATAGTAGATAGGATACCAAAAGCTTGATTTTTCTCCAATATTAATTTAAAAAATAGGTGTCATCATATTAGAATCCATCTTAAAGGTGAATATAAAACTATATTTAAGACTAAATATGAGTTATATAAATGGTTAGTCATGTCTTTTGAGCTTTTGAATGCACCAAGCACCTTCATGTTAAGGCCTTTTAAAGGAAAATCTTTTGTGTTATATTTTAATGATATCCTTATTTATAGAAAAATAAAGAGAGAACATTTAAGCCATCTTATTCAAGTCTATAGCACTCTAATAAAGGAAAGTTTATTTGTAAATTTCAAAAAGTGTTCCTCGTTAACCAGGTGATTTTCTTTAAGTTAATTTGATCAAATTAATAGCTTAATTATATAACTATAAATTTTAATGGGGAATTAGGGACTTGATTAAAGAAATCTTAATGGGGAATTAGGGACTTAATTAAAGAAATCTAAAATCAAAGATCAAATTGAAAAAGATGTGTTAATATAGGGGCTAAAATTGACCAAATTAGGGGCCAAAATTGAAAAAAAAACTAAAATTTAATTGGTCAATTGAAGGTTTAAAATACACAAATTAAAAGCACAGAAAAAATAAATTAATAAAGACAAGCAAATTAAGGGCTACTAATGGAGTTTGGTGGGGCTTAAATTGAAAACAATTAAGAGTTTAAAGACAATTAATTGTGCAATTAGAAGATATTAGAATAACAAGGACTCGATTGAGATTTTCTAAATCCCAAATTAAAATCTCTTATCTCACTTAAACAACATGCCATTAATACTTCATAAAAAAAAAAGGATGAGTGACATGTCATTCGAACATATGCATCCTTTTTTTTTGATTTTGTAGTTAAATTCTTGAAGCTTATAGAAGAAGACTAAGACCTAAAATGTAGTTAAGTACTTGATCAATATTTTAAAACATAATCTATAGTTTCAACTTAAAACTCTTTAAGCATTTTCTTGATTTTGAGCATGTTTTTCAAATATTGAGGGTGCTTCTATTTTTTTTTCTCTACCATATCATTTTATTGTGGTGATCTAGGCATTATTAGGAGTCTTTTTATACCATAATCTTCAGAAAACTCATTAAAATTATTAGAATAAAATTCACTCCCTCTATTTGTCCCAAGTGATTTTATAAAATAATCACTTTCTTTTTCAATTAATACCTTAAATTTATTAAAACAACTAAATATATTAGGCTTTTCTTTTAAGAAGTATAATCACATTTCTTTACTATAATCATCAATAAAAAAAATAGCATCGCAAATACAGTCTTTATCAAGGATTCTTACATGAACTAGGATTACTTGATTGCAACAACACCATGAAGGCCAAACTGAAAACGCTTCATAAACAAATGGATAATCAACTAGGTCGAGTTCAGATACATCGGGGACACCTTGCCTTTCCTCAAGATCAAATCCTGCACATGTCTCAACAAATTCTGTCGCTCCTAAATCATTAACGTAACAAGCAATATCCTCAATGCGTATAAGATTTTTTCTCTCGGAATTTTTGGTAGTCTTTCTGCCATCCAATATCCATGTTAGTGCCAGGGGCAACTTATATACATGACACACAGATTCCAAGTATGCTTTTAATAGCTGCACTTAACAAAGAGATTGAAAGAAGTGCAAGGAAGAAGAAGAATAAGATAAGGGAATTGTTAAATGAAATTGCTTCTGAATAATGTGATCCATCTTCACTTTTTTTATTATTATTATTAACTTGGGTGTGTATTCCAACTTACGCACACCTCAACTAATTTTACGGACCTTGAAGTTAACGACCATGTAAATCTCCAGTGACTATTATATTAACAATCACACCTAAAACCACAGGAAGAAGAGACCTCCTAATCCTAAATTCTTACCACTGGATCACCTACTGTATAATTTTCATCATTGTTGTTGTTGAAGAAGAGAGGGGGGTTGTTAAAAAAATAAATCTATGTTATAATAATCTTGTAATTAAACTTTTACCATCAGTTTTGAGTTTTAATGACCAAGAATCTCTTTGCCTTTATTTTTTATCTAATTAAATTAGTATAAATAAGCACAAGATAACTGTAAATTTATATAACTTTTTTTAGTAGGCTGTAAAAATGAATATATATATCATATTAATCAAACTTAAAGTTTTTCGCAATTTATTAAATAGTTTTGGTTATAAGATTTTTTTTTTAAAATAGTGTTAGAAATAAATAAATAAAAACCTAATAGGTTAATGGTTGAGGATAAAAAAATTGAAAAAAAGGTAAAAACATTGTTCATCTAGACACATTATATTATAGACAAAACAATATTTTTGCTTAAATGCTCTTTGTAGTTAATGGTTGAGGATAGAATTATCTTTTCAATTAGAGATAGGACATGTATTTTTTGTCTTGATGGTACCCTGAATTTACATTACTATCATTAAAAGAAATAAATTCACATTAAGAGTTATTTTTGTATTTTCATATAAAATATATTCAGCAAAAAAACATATTTACCTTTAAAATAAAATAAAAACAATTTAACTAACTATTAGGGTCTTTTTGTGTTTCCTAATTAAAATACATAGTAAAAGACCCAGAAGCCCTTGAAATTTAAAAAAGTTGAAAAATAATAATTTTGATTGACTTGTATGTTATAAATAACAAAAGGTCATTATTAATATATTGTTCTTATATGAATAGTCTCCTTGTGATTTGATTTGTGAAAATATATCTTGATATGCCTCTTGCAAATCGTAAATACTTTTACTTTATATATATATATATATATATATATATATATATATAATACTATTTTTTATATCAATTTTATTATTAAATTTTCAGAAAATCTAAAATAAATATAAATACAATTTTTGTTTTTAGCTATTAAAAAATCAATGATGAATGTGATGGGATATTATATTAAATAATGAAAAATAATAAAAATAATAACTTGCATAGTTGAAATATTATGATTCTTTTCTATTTTCTTAGAGGAGGGACACCTTTCTCTCTTATATATTCTGAATATAAATTAGATTGGTGATGAAGATTATTCTAAAATTGGACTCTCCTAAAAATCTAGCAAAATGAATTAATCATATATTCCTCGTACCACTAAGGCTCCATTTGAGTTTGTGACTCTAATAGTGGATGGTTAAAATTCATTTCCTATGCTTAAAATTATTATTTTTTAATATTTTTAATTGTTTTGAATATATATATATATATATATATGTATATATATATATATATATATATTATTTGGATTCTAGGTGAAAAATACTTTAAAAAATAACAATTTCTATACTCCCAAACATTAAGCTATAATTAATTTCTTCTTCCATGCCAGTAATTAAATTATCCTTCAAATTAAGCAAGCATGCATGCATTTGCATGATTAAATTAAATTGAAAATAATTAACTACATGCATTTGTTTCTAATTAATTCTCCTAAACTAATTGAAAATAATTAACTACATGCCAGTAATGTTATTTTTTTATATTTTTAACATAGTATAATAAAAATATTTTATTTGAATGATTTGGTAATATAGTACACTGTGTTTTTTAATTAAAAAAATTATAATGCTATTTTTTATATTTTTAACATAGTATAATAAAATTATTTTAAAATATCTAAAAAAATAATTCATTTATCTAAAAAATAAAAATTAACACAATATCAAATAAACATAAAGCAAAAACATAAAAATTGCTCCCTCTCATATACTTCTCTTCTAATATTATAAATATTGATAATTACAGTTAAGTCACTAAAATTGACAGCAAACAATTGTTTTTACAGGAAAAAACAATATTTGTTTTTAAAAAAAACTAGAAAGAGAGAAGAAACGGTCTTTTTTTTCCCCTTTCTTTTATTATTTTCTTCTCTTAAAACAATTCTTCAAGTTAATGGCGACGGAGGGCAACAAGCTCCTCCCCCTCCTTTTCTCTTCTTCTTCGTCTTCGTCATTCTTCGCGATCTCATTTTCATTCGTCAGGTACTCTCTCCCTACATTTGTACGTATGCATACACACACCCCTTCATGTACTCCTATTTATACGTATTTCAATGCGTCCATACATTTTGATCTGATCATCCGATCACTGCTGCTTATCGATTCCATTTCAATCGAAGCTTCCAATTTCTCTTTATTTTATTGATTAATTTCATGTAATTTTTTTTCATTTACTTTCGTTTTTTTTTTCTTTTTGCATTTACTAATCGAATGATCAATTGATTAGGGTTGTTTAACTCTGATTTTCGCAATTGCAGTTGTTGATTTTCTCAGTTACGCGGTGATGGCAATTAGGAAGGATTAAGAAACTAATTAGAGAGAGAAGGAGAGTGAGAGGAAGAGAGGAATATTTTTTTTTTGTAAATGTCCGGTGGAGAGAGAGAGAAGCAATGGAAATGTGGAAAAGCGATATCGGTGGTGAATTTACAGAGAGTAGGAACAATGGTGAGGGATATAGGAGAGCCTTGTCTTTCTCAATCACCTATAAAGGTTGTTATAGCTGTAAGACTATTACTGTATCTCATTTATTCAGTTATTTTTTATGTTTCATATTGTTCGTTTATAGTTATTATTATGATCGGGATTCTGTTGTGATGCGGTAGGCAGGAAGAATGCTTAAGCCAGAGAAGTGGCAATCCACTTTTGATACTAATGGAAAGGTTTCGCATTTTCGGAAAGCACTGAAGTTGATTGTTTTAGGGGTATGTTGTTTCACGGCTACTATATTTGATACCATTCTTTAATTCCGTTTTCGGTCCTTCTATGAATAATGAGATGGTGCTGATTTGGTTCATGAATATAATTTTGGTTTGCTTTATCATTATGAAGTGGGTTGGACTTTGCACGTGACTATATAACATTGTTTGCTGTGTGGCAGGGTGTGGATCCATCTATTAGACCACAAGTTTGGGAGTTTCTACTTGGCTGTTATACACTGGGAACCACTGCTGAGTACCGGCAGCAGCTGAGGACAGCAAGAAGGTATTTAAGTTCTTTCAATTTTTGACCATATTCAGATGCTAAGTTAATGTGCTATTTTCGCTGTTTAATATTAGCTGATTCTTTGTTGTTTTGGGTTTCATGCCAAACTAAGAATGCCTGAGAGCTGTCTATAGTTTTTCGTCATCAGCTTTCCATTTCATTATTTGCTTATATATATGGATAAAAAGAGGGAAGATTTTATGTTGTTGGCTGTTACGATCTTGGCCAAAGACATGCAATCCCGTACAAAATATTCTCTTTTGGGCTTCAGCATTATTAGGTTGATCCCTATAGCAGTTGTATCACGCTCACCTTTAAGTCTTTATAGACAGGGTTATGTTCTACCATTTAAAGAATTGTTGTGATCCTTTTGCTATCATCAATACTAGACTGGTCATAACCCAACAAGCTGCAGCAGGCTATCATTAGGGAGTTTGCAGATAACAAAACATGATGCGCGCACATCATGTATGTTAGCCTAGTGAAAATATCACTAACTCCATACCCTTGATCTTTTATTTCTATCGTTTTCTTTTCACTAAACCTATGATGTATATATATCATATTGATTTCCTTTTCAGTTTTCCATACTTGCATGATGCAATGTTTAGCTTTTAATGTGGTTTATTATTGATTTTTTTCTTCTTATTTTTGTGCCTGTGTAATGTGTATTTATCTGGCTTAAGCAAGTTATTATTGAAATACCAGGGAAAAGAAGCTGTGTTAGTTTTTTTTTAGTATCTTTGAACTGTCCAGAAGCACCAGCTTTATGAAGTCTTTTATGCAGGGAACGCTACAGAGACCTCATTGAGCAATGCCAAAAAATGCATTCAAGTATAGGAACCGGTGCCCTTGCATTTGTTGTGGGGTCCAAAGTTATGGATATGAGGACATCATCCAAGGATGATGAGAGAGGGGAAGCTACAGTCAAAAGTAGACGAACTTCTGTAGATGTTACTAACAGATTAGAGAATTATAGCGATTGGAGTAATAATTGTACAGATACAGCATGCACGTGTGAAGTGCAAAGTTCTAGTGATTCTGCTGGGCTTGTCAGTGTGAGGGGAAGCTCAGATAGTGCAGCACATGATCATTCTTGTTTTATACCTACTTCTGGTCCACTCAATAGTGGTTCTCCAAAAAGAGATGGAGAGGCTGATGGATCAGAGTATGTAGTGGAGAGTTATTTTGATTTTCCTCCTTTACCTGTCACAAATTTGTTTGACAAGGGAGAAGATAAGAAAGAAAGTAGTGTGCTTGATGAAAAACCACCTACACAAAGAAAATCGAGAATTCAAGATGACAGGATGCACAGTTTTCAAATTAATAATAATATAGATTTAATTATCGAATCCAGTGGGGAACCATCTAACCATGCTTCACCTCAGAAGAAATCTGAAATTGAATTGGTTCACCAAGAGGACCATGAACCGGTATTGCAGTCCAATAATCTGGGTTATGAGAAAGAAATAGTGGACAAATTGAGAATAGCTGATGTTCCTGAGACACCATTGTTAAACAGAACAACATCTAATGGAGGGGTGGCTGGTGAGAACAGAGTGTCTGAATGGCTCTGGACATTGCATCGAATAGGTACCTCAGTTACAGATTTGTAGTTTCATTTTGAAAGAAAGGCACTGGATGTATCCCATGAATTTTAATGCTTTGCTATTCCTTTAAGCTGACAACCTTTTTTCTTTTTTTCAGTTGTTGATGTTGTAAGAACTGATAGTCATCTTGAATTCTACGAGGATAAGAGAAATTTAGCAAGGATGTCTGACATCCTTGCTGTCTATGCATGGGTTGATCCAGCCACTGGTTATTGTCAAGGTTGCTCTGTTTAATTTTAGTCTTCTTCAGTAGAACCCTTACCTATGTTCAAATCTATGAAAATTGTATTCTATTTGAAACTTTAAGCATAAAGTTTGCATGATCATGTATTTGGTTATCTGGTTTTAGGTATGAGTGATCTGCTGTCTCCTTTTGTTGTTCTCTTTGAGGACAATGCTGATGCATTTTGGTGTTTTGAGATGCTTCTACGGAGAATGGTATTAACAACCCTGTCAAACATTTTTAGCTGGATTGCTTGATGTTCTTCTCTAATATGTGTTTTCCTCCTATCCAGCGTGAAAATTTTCAGATGGAAGGACCAACTGGGGTCATGAAACAGTTGCAAGCATTGTGGCACATCCTGGAACTCACAGACAAAGGAATGTTTGCACACCTATCACGTATTGGTGCCGAAAGCCTCCATTTTGCATTCCGGATGCTGATGGTTCTCTTCCGCCGAGAGTTATCTTTTAGTGAGGCTCTGCGGATGTGGGAGGTTTGTTCAGTTGTTCTCCTGCACTGAATGCTATAAACTGTAAACTTTATAATGTTGTATGGATCTAACATGCATGCCATGGGAACAACTAACTTGAATAGTTTTGCTAAGCTGATTATGGGACAACATGGAATGCCATGTAACTAGAGGTCTTCTATAATTACTTAGTCTTCCTAGGTTTCTTTGTATCCTTAGGTAATCTGTCAAGATTGCTGGGTAATTTCCTGAAATCAGTTTGTTCTCTTCTAAGGGAATGCAGTAATGGAATGTGTTGCTTTGTGGCATTAGAAAGAAAAGTTGTCTGCAGAACCATGTGGCTGTTTAGACAACATCAGTAAAAGGCTGGCATTGCTATTATCATGTGATCAGGCATTTCTGAATGTAGAAATATAGCATGAATCAGTTTTATGAATGTTGGAGGGCAATGCACTTAACTGATAAGTGCTTCTGAGTTCATTTAAGCTCAAGGGATATTCCTTGGCTATAGTGCAGTTGGATGAACATTTTTTAATTAATTAGCATGGCTTTTTAAAAGCATCATGTCTTTAGAAGAATCATGAACCCCAATGAAGGGTTGTAACTTTTTTGCATTATCTCAGGAAGTTGAAATTATTCTGACTTTTATGAACCATTGATAATGCAGATGATGTGGGCTGCTGATTTTGATGAATCTGTCGTGTGTGATCTAGAGGAGAATTGTTTGGATGCACTTTTGCTAAATGTTCCAAGGGATTGTGAAGGAGATACAAGGGAAGAAAGCATTGAAAATAGTGATGGCAGTTCAAGGGATGGATCACAATCAAAGCATTCAAATGTTGAGCATTCAACATCTGACAACACTGGAATGAAGTCTGCATCAGCTTATAACTTTTGTGGTTTCACAAGAAATTTTTGGTCAAGAAATGACCGAATGCAGATTACCAATGCAATCTCATCAACTAAGAATGGGGATGATGAATTACCTGTTTTTTGTGTCGCTGCTATTCTCATCATGAACCGGCAAAAGATAATCAAAGAAACTCGCTCGATTGATGATATGATTAAGGCAGGTGTATTGTTTTGTAGCTCTATCAGTCTTATCAGTCTTCTTATAATTAATGTGCTTGTTACAGCTTTGTGACAGTTAATCTTTATCAGTCATTGTTTTTTCCTGCCAATTACCAGATCAATAACTTTACCTTTGTCCAGTTCTAAGGAGGACCTTGACTTAATAAAAACTTTCCTTTCCTTATCTCTCCTGAAGTAATTTGTGAGACTAAATGAACAAGCTAGAGCAGCACATATCTAGTTTATCTGAGTGTGCTCTATGGTATCTCTTCTTGCACTAGATCTCGAGAAAAGAACACTCAATGAATTTACATATGAGGTAGTTTTGCTCTATTTGAGCACTTGAATAACAGCACCACTGTCTGGTATGCTTGATTATGGGTTGTAAATTGCTGGTTATTTTCACTGTTAAATTGAAGATTTATGTCAAATGGATCCTCATCAATATATGCACAGCAAAAAAAAAAAAACTTAGTGTTATTTAATGACAGGAATTTGTTTTGTTTTGTTTCATTATTTTACTGTTAAATTGCAGTTCTATGTCAAATGGAACCTCATCAGTATATGCACAGTAAAAAAAACTTAATGTTATTCAATGACAGGACTTTGTTTTGTTTTGTTTCATTATTTTACTCATTTCACTGACATGTGTATTTAAATGATTGCAGATTTTCAATGATAGGCTGCTGAAGATTCATGTTAAAAGATGCATACACACAGCGACTAAACTTCGGAAGAAATATTTTTACAAGGTTGGTGCTCATTAATTTATTTCACTTGAATTAAACAGTAATCTGGTCTGTCCTTTTCCTCTACATAGAAATTGCTTCTGTCAGATGAGTGTTCAGTTATGTGATATATCTTTCTTTCATGGTGCCTTTCTTAAAAGTAAATTCTTCTTTTAATCAGCTGATCAAAATCAAGAACCCTGCAGTCCAGAATGGTGAATAAGACTGCCAATTTTAGTATTCATTTCACTGACAGAGGCACCATGTTGGCACATAGAGCTGGTAGCGGTAGTTTGGGATGCTGACTTTGAGTATGGCCTGGCAGAGTTTTGTTATTTGGATCTTTTATGGAGTTGTTTAAAGAAAAGTGCTGTTTCCATTCAAAGATATTGTACAGTCGATTGTACTTCCATTATCTACTTCACATCTTTGTGTGGTAACTACTGTCAGGTTCTCTTCCCTTTCCTTATTGCAATGAATTACCTGGTGCTGATAAAACTGTAAAGTCATAAACACTTGAGTGTTATTTGGCATCTATGTTCGTCATCATGATCATTTGCTTCATTCTTAAAGTGAAATACATATTAGTTCTAGTGAGTTGTGGGTTTCATGAAATGGTTATGGGCCATGTATTTGTGTTTTGGATCATGGTTCTTTGTGGTTTTGAATTTGGTCGGTTGATATGAACAAAAGAAATGTGATTGATGAGATCAAAGATTAAACCAGTAATTAAATGAAAGAATGATTAGGGACAAAAACATCATGTCAGATATTTATTAAAAGGTTTATTTATTATTTATTTTTTGTTTGGTTTACCCCAAAGACAAATAGAATAAGCTTCAAGGAATTTGTTATATGTGACAAGCCTTTTAGTTACTTTGTTCACTGTTGGTATAAAGTTTCTGTTCAAACTTCCATTGTTCAATGGTACGTTACTTTCATTGAGGAGTTTATGGTGGAATTTAAGTCTTGCCCTTTGTTGACCTGAATGACAATTACTCGCTCTTTCATCCACTGATAACATTTGAGAACTTCTTTACTCTTGAGTTTGAGATTGCTGATTCTGTAACAACATATGTTGGTCCTCCCGGGTCATCTCCATATTTAGTTGCAGCAGATGAGGATTACTGGGAATAAAGAAGATGCACTGTGCAAATTGTCACTTTCTAAAATATCTCTACACTGTAAATAATGGGTTGGGACATTGGTGCACTGACATCTTTTAACTTTACATGCTTGGGCTGGTCTAATTTCTTCAAAGTTTTTTTTTACCATGGTGCAGATAATCATTGCTTGACTCGCATTTTTTAATTATAAATCTGAACCTGCTGTTATTCTTATTTACTTCATTTGTTATAGTTTTATGTTCAGTAGCATGTTTTGAAGTTAGACCATGCATATGATTGTAGTTATGGTCAATTTGAGGATTTTCAAACTGTATGATTTTAATTGTGGTTCTCTGTTTTTCTCTCTCTCAATGTTACAGCCTTCTCCTTTCATTTTCTCTCTTTTTGAGGCCAACGGAAAGATCTAAAGGTGCCAACAAGTTCATCTTTGATGTATCCAGGTTCTTATCATTTAACTGCTATGAAAATTCTCACAGGTTAGGCAAAGACAATGTTTACTTTTCCATTGATTTCATTTTCCCATGTATTTAGAGGGCAAATTATTATAAAGAGAAAAACAGAGGTAGAGAGGGAGCAAGTTGTTTTGACATTTTTGATTGCCTTGTGCTTTTGTCGAAAGGAATTCAAAACTAAAACTAAAAGTTAATGAAAGTCATCAACAATTGCAATGGTTGAAATACTGAAGATGAATGCTTAAATTGAGCAGGAGTTGTGTAATTTTATTTGTAGAAAGGAAACATTTTTTTTCAGGCACATGTTTGTATCCTCTATCCTTGACACAAAACAATATCATTTAATTGATAGTGTATTTATGATGACAATCTACCCTTGTCAAGATCACATCTCTTAGGTTTTATTGGGGTTTGCCATTATTTATGTATCGGCAATTTTGGCGTATCTCTCCTGCATTTCCTGTTAGCACATTGATGTTTCCCATCCTACTCATTGATAGAGCAAATGACCTTCTTAAATACTCAAAACCACCAGCAAATTCTTCTGTTATCTGTAGGGTGTCATTGCTGAAAAGTAGTTGCTGATCAACTCCTAGGACAGATTGGTACGAGAGAACCCTCTTGTAGAAGGATTCTGTGAAGGTGTATTTAGAGCTAGATTCTGGATTTAGAAACACCAGTGGGTCAGACTGGCCCTTTTTGGTTCTTTGGGGACATTGCTTTCTCATTTGATCTGCAAATGCTTTGTTCATGCTTGGGTCTGGCTTTCCAGTATTGTTGAAATTGTACAATCGGTCCAGAATGTAGCGACAATGTGTTCTCCCCATTGAATGCGCCCCTGATAAGAGTCATAGGAGAATTTCCAGAATATGAACTTAAACTCGGGACAGTATGCGAAAGTATCTCGTGACTGTTTGCATTTTACTTTAACATTAAGATTATAGGAAAACCTTTGAAGTAAGGAACATATATATAGAATTCATCAAATATTATTGATTTCTCGAGTTGTAGAACTTTCAGTGCTTACCTAATAGTGTTCCCAGGTCCAACACATCCAGGCCTCTAGACTTGAAATACGCCAACGCTTCACCCCCTGAGATGGATGGTGATGGGAGATCCACCATTGCTGCTTTTGATATCACTCCATCCCTTCTTCCTGTAAACACAGGATAAGCTGGTCCGCCTGCCTGTTGGGTAGATGGGTTATAGATTAGTAACAAAATTTAAGTATCCATGAATTTTATTATTATTTAAATTTAGGCAAAAATAGGCTATTGCTACTGTGTCAAAGGGCAACATGCAGGGTGTATAGGATGTTACCAGATGAACAGCATCCCTAGTAGCCAGGTTGAGAATATCAGCACAAGAGACAACACCAGGACACCGTATCTCAAGAACTTCCTTTATTTTGTCAATGGCCACAAATCCTCCGAGACCCCAGTTTTGTGGTGCTGTCTTCTCCGAGTCTGGTCCGTCAAGAAGAATCGATGCATCGCAACCCTAAGTTTAGACAAGAAGAAACAAGTATTTACTATTTCTCAGCAATTGAAATGGCTTGCCTGGTAAAGACACCGAGTAAGAGTGAAAGGAAGAAACGTGGAATGAGATTGAGTGGTTGAGAGAGACATACCGTCACAAAACAATCCGAGTAGAGCAACCGGAGAAGCTTGGCAGTAATGCTTCTATCTTCCTTCCAAAATAACTCCACCTGGTGCCTAACGAACTCCTCCGCATATTTGCATGTAGTGGCCCGCCGGTAGTGATGCCACTTCAACTTTACCGGTGGTTGCAGTGTTGTCCCGGCGTCCACGTTTGCTATACACAAGCATAATGCAATAGCCAGTAGCGGGAAAAACACGCGCTTCTGACCTCTCCTCATTTTATCTCCAAGCTATTTCACTCCGGGTGCAGCAAGCTTTATTAGCTGATCATGGAATGTGTCCTAACATGAACGTCGATTTATAGATCAGCTTTTCAGGTTAGTCCACGTGGCGTTACAGACAATATTAAATCCGATAAATAAGCTATTTATATAGTCTTTAGCTATAATGTATAGTCTATGATGTAAGTATGAAGGCACCGTGTGAGGGTACACGGCTATTCACATGCTCCGAGGTGTGCTCAACATTCTTCTACGCCATTTTGCTATAAAGCAAGCAATGAAGGAAACGTTTACGGTAAGGACGTGTATGCATGTGATCTTTACCTTGGCTTCAGGGTTTTCAATTTTACGAGGCACAAATTTCTGTGATCCAAAAATTTCGTAGGTGTCTAGAGTGACATTAACATCTATTTGCTGTGCTGTCCTTGACCAACATGGTGTAGTAGTTTTGAATCATTTACTGTTGGAACAAAATAGGAGCAGTTAAGCATATATTAGCTGGTTTAGTAATAGAAGTTTGTGATTAAACGGTTTATTTTTCCTGTGATTTCAGGTTCAAGCCCTGTAATTATTAATATAATGATCATTAAAAGCTTGTATAGCTGTTAACTTTATAGCTTGTGAAATTAACTTAAATGCGTGCTAGCTGACCTGAATACCTAGTTAATCTAAAAAAATAAGAGCACGACTCTCTATTGTTTGTCATTAATGGCTCACAATCGAGCACTTTACGTGGAGATCAAAATATACAAGTATTTTAAAAAAAAAAAGTTCATAAAATATAGAGTTATTACCAAAACTATGGAAGCATGGTAATATCCCAAATAAGATAAAGCTATCCTGTTTTGGAAAGAGTTAACTATTGTTTCACGGGATCCCATTTTTGAGTTGCTGTTTTCGAGTAAAAAGGGAAACTATTTAAATCTCTGATTGCGAGGCCGGAAGTTCTTCCATTGAAGGCACTGCAGCCATGGAGATTTGCAACTAGATGTACCTTGGCCTAACCAATTCAAAAGTGATGGTAATGGAGGGTGTGGTGCCTTGTAATGTATATACCTGTGATTTTGTCGGGAGTTTATTTATGATCACAAGAAATTTACTCCCGCTAAGGAATTTTTATTATTATTTTTATTAATATTATCATAAGAAATTTACTCCAACTAATATGCTTAGGGTATACTTAGACATGGACCCGGACTTACCTTGAGGGGCAGGATATTTTTTTATAAAAAAATCTGGTGCCGCATATTTTTTTTTTAAAAAAAAAAAAACATTAATGATTTGGGTTATATCCCAATATATCAAATTAGTTGGTTTTATTTTTATGAGATGATAAAAAAAAAAATAACAACAACAAATAGATCAAATACAAAAATGATAATGATAACCTAAGAAAAAAAAATTCTAAAGAAAAAAAAAACGATGTAAATCAATTCCTAACCAATTAAATATGGAATGAAAAAAATCGATAAAAAAAGACTAAAAATATATGAGTCAAGCCGAGAGAGCATGACAAACTTATAACTCAATCAATAATGGTCGAGTCGGTCTAGATGAACATGTCAACCCCAAGGTTCCTCATAAAAAAAAGAATATGAAAAAAACCACGAGGCCTTTTTTTTAAAAAAAAATGAATGGTGAAAGGTGAAAAGAAAATACGTAAAAATAAATAAATCAATATCAACTTACGTTAACTTTTCAAATTTATAACCTAAATTATTAGACCAAAAATACCAAATCTAGCAAAACTACGAATCTCAATTCTCAACCAATCCGAAGGAAAAAAATTGAAAAACTAATTTAATTATACAAAAAGATTGAAAATATAAAATAGAAATTAAAAAATAAGGATAAAAATGGAAATAACAACTAAATTAAAGAAAAAACACTCACAACCAACCATTACACAAACACTAACACACGTCAAATTATATTTTATATTTAATAAAATATTTATTTGTCCTTCAACAACCTAGTAATAATAGAAAATACAAAAAGGCCCATGTGTGTTTTGAAGATTTTGTTTTAAAAGTAATTTAGTCATTCAACTATTACTTAGAAAATATAAAAAGACCAAGTTGTCCTTAATCAATCTAATAGTGACCAACAAGTCTTGTGAAAAAACCATATTGCTACTAAGAACTAATTTAATTATTTTATATGGCAAGAAAAAAAAAATCATCATTATATGAATGGTAACACTTTGAGTCTTAATAAATAAAGTTGTTTCAAGGTATATTAGTTTTGGTTAATAGGTTTTGTTTTTTAAGGCTATATAGACCAAGATAGTTAAAGATAATTAGAGGTCCAAGACTATGGTGCTATTTGATATGATTATTAATTTTGCATTTCAACAATAATTATTCAGCAGGGGTTTTATTTTAAATAATTTAGTCATTCAACCAGTTTTTTTGGCTCATGATTTGCCACAAGTCAACACAATGTTTTTCAACTTAAAAAAATATAAACACATTATGAAAGTTAAAATTCTAATTCACTATTAGGAAGTCAAAATTCTAATTCATTCTAGATGGAAGACTTTTTAAATACTTAAACGGTGATGTATTGATAATTTTTTTTTAAAAAAAATATTGAGACAATAATATTCTAGAAGCCCGCGATGGAATAATGAGTTATTTTGTTTTTCAACTATAAAGTCCTTTGATTTTTATTTTATTTTATGTATTAAAAGACAATATTGCCCCCGACCAAATAATCCCTCTCGAAAAAACTAAGAACTCGATCCTGATCTCAGGCAAGGTGGTGCTGCTGCTTTGACTTGTTGATGCCGGAGCTAGTTTCAAACAAAATATAATCCCTCTCGAAAAAATCATTTGACATATCATAAACAGAAACATTTTCAGCTTTACTAAACATATTTTATAATTGTTAATTTAATTTTGAAGTTAACCGAACTCATTTGGGACAGAAGGTTCCATCATTTTTTTTTATTTTTTTTTGGATATCCATGTAGGAATGGGGAACCACATGACCCAAAAAACACACTTTATGGGCCCAGGGCATGCGTAAAACCTCCGGCTGTCCCATGTTCTTACGAGGAGGGATTGTGTCCCGGACTCGAACCCAGGTCTCACAAGCGCCAGCCGCTAGGCCACCACCTCGGGGACCATCATTGCTAAAGCTTCAACCTGACTTTGTTTTATTCTACATCACAAAATAAATAAATATCATCCCTTTAGTGATTTTTTTTAATCGATAATAAATGGTAATCTCAATGACTAAATATTTTTCTCCAAACAATCGTAAAGATGTACATTTTAGTTTTAGAGCTTGATTCAAGACTTGAATTCAGAATTATTATTTTTTTTAAAAAAAAAGAGAAGAAAAACATCATGAATCTCTTCGATGGTTTCCAAATATAAATATATATATATATATATATATATATATATATATATATATATATATAAATAAGAATCGATGGTCCATACTCTAAGCCAAGTTGGGCAATTTGCAGCTGCCAATACAACTGTAAAGTTACTTGAAACTGACTTTATTTTGTATGTGGCAGCTTGATTGAAGGTGAAGTCTAAAACAAGCAACACGAAATGAATTGATTGGGTGAAGAAGCAACTTGTTGGCTCACAACTTGCCTCATCGGGCTAGAAATCATGGCCCGAAAGAGAGATTATTTTGCTAATCCTACACTAGCAAGGGTCGGATGAAATGATTGTTTGATATTGTGGTTGTGGTTGTTTTTTAAAATATTTTTAAAATACAGTGTTAAAAACCCCTGAATTCCTTCTCCTTTGCTGGGTATTTGCAGACCTGAGCAATGCGAGGCTTGAAAAACCATGGTTTTGTATTGTGCTCCGAGTCATCGTCAAGCTTTATTTTGCCAAAAAGCTCGATGATTTATCACCTACTTGCTTTTTGCCAACACCTTTAGGCTTTGGTTGAAACGAAAGGTTTTCGTCTTTTTTTTTTTTTTTTGGATAAGCCGAAGCTAACCACGGGTATTCAGACCGCTGAGCCTGACTAATCCCGGGGGTGCACAAGGCCTCGGCAAGCATGTTTCCCACAAGTGCACCACGGTTAAGTCAAAGGCTTCGCCCAAGTCCAATGGCCCCAAGAAATTGTTTGCATCTGAGCAGATTCGAACTTGAGACCTCATGGGGAGCACACCCACGAGCCCCAGGCCACCTTTAGGCTTTGGTTGAAACGAATTGTTTTCGTCTTTTCCCTAATAGCTTTTAGACACTTTTTTTTAATAGCAATTTCTATAATCTTGAGTGCTTGTATAGAAACATTCTTAGTTGTACACTTGCGCTTTCACTAGGGGTCCAAATTGTTGTTGTTTTTTTCATAAAAAAATATGTTCACATGTGGCTAACACATTTCTAAGAGAAAAGGACAATTTTGTGATGGAGTCATGTAAATTTATTTTATTTGAATTAAATGATAAAAAACAACGACAATACATGGACTATTTTTTAAAAGAAAAAACATCACAATAACCTAGACAAATTTGATTTGAGTTAACCCAGGCTAGCATAACAACCATGTAATCATGGCAATCAAGATCAAGGCAACACAAGTTACCCTACTGAATTTGTGACTTAGGTCATAAGATCGAAATAACCTAATAGAAAATAAAATAAAAAAGATCACAAAGCCCATTTAAGAAAAATAGATGTCAAATCAAATTAACTTTTCAAACTCGTGATCCAAATTATTAAACCTGAAACAGTCTATCTATAAAAAACATGAAACTCAATTCTTAATTAATCAATTTTTGAATAATGAAAGTAAAAAAACAATCAATTAAATAAAAAAATAGCAATTAAAAGAATAAAGATTAAAATTAAAGTACATTTTTTTTTATAAAAAAAACATCCAATTTTTTTTCTTCTCTTTCAATGGTATTTTATTGTTTCACTATGGTTTTAGAACAAAAATAGATTTATTTGTCCCAAATCAATTTGATTTTGATTAATTGGCCTTGTGAAAATATTTTAATGTCTCCAATGACCAATTCCCCCCCCCCCCCCCCTACTCATATGATACATTATTCTTCATTTCTATTTTAGTTTCATCACTAGTTTGAACACCTATGTTTTATGGCTAAAAAACCCTAGTATTTTAGCTATAGATCAAGGTTAATTTTACGGGTTGACTTGAAATATAATACAACTATGTTTTGAAAAAAACCAAAAATCTAATTAAAAAATCTAATAATCTTTTTTTTTGCAAAAAAAATAAAAACTAAATTAATATAAAATTGGAACTTTGAAAATGAATCTTCAACGCAATCAATGGTTAAAGCATAACTGCTACTATGAAAAACTTTCCATATTAGCCATGCCCTATGAGACAATGATTGCATTAATTTCTAAAGATTATTTCTTGGCATGGGGTCCCAAACTATTGAAAGGGAAGCCACCAAAAGACAAATTTTAGGCTGTTCTATGAGACTGATTTATTTTTATTATTATTATTATTATTTATTATATCTTTCTTCTCAGTTTTTATTTAATATATTCAGCAAGAAAGTTAAATAAAAATGCCAATCATTCCCTCTTCTTTTACGATGGGAGCCAAGTACATGATAATGAAAGACGAGTCGTCGCTCATCCATAACTGTCAACAACATTGTTTTCTTGCAGAAATAGCAGCAGCAGACCTCCCTCACCTAAAAACTAAGTACAAAAGACATCGCTTTCCCCGTCTGAGAGATCGAGGACCACTCCAAGGAATCCATGGCTGCCACTTCGCATTATTGCCAGACACCATGTGCTGTTCATGATTCCAATTTGTCTCCTGTCAAATCTAGCAATCTCGTACATCTTGTCTTTGAAGTCACAAGACTTTCATTCCCACTCTCTGCAATCATTTTTCATCATGAAATATGAATGGACTTTTGATTTTCATGGACGCAGATAGCTAAATTCTTCTGCAGAATGTTTTTCTCCGAGAGATTTCCTCTGTGTTCTTGTTTCAAAAGTGATTGTTCTATCAAAAAGCTTTCCAGATCATACATGAACTCTTCCAGCTCTATGAACATGAGGCATGGATTCAGATCATCGCATGCCTGATAACATCAGCCTGCAAATAATTTAATTCTGACCTCATCAATGAATTTATTATTATTATTATTATGACAGCAACATGGCTGGCTTGATCATCCATCCATGTGAAGTAGCCACAACCGGACTTCTGTTTGACTCTTCTATTTAAGTTTTTTTTTTTTCAAATTATTTTATGATCTATCATTTTCAAGATAAAAATGTTGAGACTCGAAAATGCCTGGATTAACAACTTAATTATGCCGGGACTTGCTAACCATTGACAAATCAACTTGGTAGGAGAGCGTCACCATTTTTTTAATAAGAGATGCCATTGATGGACCAATCTTCAATAACTTAACCAATAATACAATTTCTTTTTTAAATTAATCCAATTCATCACGCTTGGATAGTGTTTTAGGATATCCAATATATATATATATATATATATATATATATATATATATATATATATATATATATGTATTTTAATGTTTTTTTGAGTGAGTTTATATCCTTTGAAAGCACAAAATACATCGGTTGTGACTAAATTATTAAGTTGAATTTCCTATTTTTTAAATCCAAACTACAACCAAGCCCATGCATGGAAATACTTTTTTTTTATTATACAATTACTTTCATATCATAATTCCCATTTAGTGTTATCGCTATGAATTAAATTAATTGTAAACATAAATTAATTTAATAAATCAACTAATATTCAAACAATTCACCATTTGTTTTTTATTATTAAATATGATTTCATAACTCCTCAAGATAACCTCTTACAAATATCTAACCCAACTCCTTTCCTTGAATCCCAGAAAATTTCCTAAAATCACAAAACCCAAAAATTCAACTAACCATAAAATCTATGGAAGTATTACCATAATTAAATATCATAATGACACAAAGGGCAGATTAGTCCCTCACCTAATTCTCCTCCTCCACCTTCTCTTCATGCACTATAAAAAAAGACCAATTTTCCCCCTTTTTTAAATAAAAGCTCTTTTGTTTTTTTGTCTTACAGAACTCCCAGCCTTCAAAAAAATAAAAAAAGCCCTTGCCCTTTGAATTCCGTACACCTCCCTCTCTCCTCCCTTAACTTCTCTAGAATTTCATTTTGAATAGAGTTACCTTCAGTCAAGAACA
Source organism: Salix brachista (assembly GCA_009078335.1). Lineage (NCBI taxonomy): Eukaryota > Viridiplantae > Streptophyta > Magnoliopsida > Malpighiales > Salicaceae > Salix > Salix brachista. Next base: position 12,211,182 of record CM018578.1, on the reverse strand, counting down.
CACTCTGTATATAGATATACGTAAAAAGATTCAATCTTTTTAAAAAAAATAAATAAAGATTCAATTTTTTCCCTTCTTATTTTTTGTATAAATAGAAAATAAATTTTGGAAAAAGATTTTGTTTTTCAATGGCAAACCCATCTGGGACAAATAATCAAGATGGCAATCAAGCTCCTTCTTCATTCAATGGAAACAATCCAAGTAATGGTAATTCCGACCCTTATCCTGGTTCTTCTATGAAGCACAATCCTGGTATATCAACTGACTGGACTTTTGAAGAACAGACAATTCTTGAAGAGGGATTGGTAGAGTAAGTTTTTTTTGCTTTTCCTGTTTTCAATTTTGATGCTTTTGTTGGTGTTTTTTAGGAGGGTTTCTTGCGTTTAATGTTTTTTTTTTGTTATTTGAGAATCTTTCTTTGTTTGTGTATTGGTTTCTTCGGAATTTCGAGGGGCTGATGAGTTTTTGATTATTCGATAAATTATTGTTTGGTGAATTGCAGCTGGAGTTGAAATTTGAATTCTTTGTGGTGTTTGTAGGGCTTGTTCTTGTTGGATTATTTGATATTACTAACAATTCTGCAATTGTAATAGTTTATGTAACTAGAATAGAATGAGTTTCTAATAAAGGTCTTAACATGGATTGTTGCTAAATAATTTTTTGAAATATGATTTTTCACAAAATTAAAGCACTCCAAGTCAACTTTTCAATTTATTTTTGGTAGGTAATCTCTTACATTCGTCCCGAACTGAATTTTAGCTATCAAGTTAAGTTTCACATAAGGAATCTTCTCTTTGTGAGCCAATCAAGTTGCAGTCTTAAAAACAGCACAATGTTGTTCATATCATATTCTGCAGCAGAACATTATTAACCAGCTTCCTTGTTTTTCCTCGCTCCACTCTTTGCGGTCTCTTATACAATAACTTAATCTTGGGTTTTAGTTTATGGTTGCTTTGTCTTTCAATATAACTGCATAAATGATTATCAAAAAACCATACTAATTTCTTTCATTTAATCATTGGTGCCTTACCAATGAGAACTTGCAAATAGAATCACTGTCCTCAATTTGTCTCAAAAATATCTTTAGTACTTTTTTTCTTTTATCTAATCAAATGAAAAAACTGCCATCCTGGATCAATATTTTAGAAAAATATTATTAGTTGAAAAACATTGCTCTTCAGCTACGAGATATCCTTTTAGCTGAGTATTTGAGATTTTTTGATTTCAGTTATGATTGACAAAAAATTTTCTGTTTAGAGTTGCAGAGGGTTGTTAATATTAATCTAGTGTACTGCTATTCCCGAAAGGTAGTGTCTGTTGTGTATTACTTCTTTTTAGTTACCTATTAAGCTGCATTAGGAAAGTTGTATAGAAAAAAAATTATTATGGGAACCACAGCGTCATGAAACGAACTCTTCTTGTGCATTCATGAACTAAATTTCTTTTTTCTTTAAGATATTGAATCTTCTTCTTTTTTGCTTGGTTTTCAGTCAAAGAGCGAGTAATTTACTGAAAAAAATAAAGATAATGAAATTCAATCTGCTTAACCTAGTACTGGTTCACAATGGATTAATCTAAAACCTGATTCTCCTTATGTCCCTCAGTTTTGCAGCGGAAACAAATGTAGTACGTTATGCAAAGATAGCTATAAATCTACCAGACAAGACAGTCCGAGACGTTGCTCTGCGTTGCAGATGGATGAATGTAAGTTCTCTTAGTCTAATATCTTGCTACATGAGGCCTTTGTTAAATTGTTAGCATCAAGACTTTTGTTCATAAGATTTCCAAATAGTTAAATAATCAATCAATGAACAATTTATATTTGGAACAGAGCAAGTCTGGTTTACAAGAGACAGCTTGGAAAATAAATTACTTCATTGCTAAATATATTTTTATATGATGTATCTGTTGGCTGTCAGTCAAAACTACAAACTGAGTTATTTCTTTGTCCAGAAAAAGGAACAGAACAAGCGAAGGAAGGAAGATAATCTAGCACGTAGAAGTAGAGATAAAAAGGTATGGTGTCTTTTATTTTGTGGTGAATCTTTTCTGTTGGAACTGTGCATTTTTTTTTTTGAAAATTATGGTACAGCCTGTTGAATTCACAAACATTTAACTGAGGATTTTAACACATTAGTTTCTCCTGTATTGTTTGTACGGCGTGGAAATCTATTGCCGTTTACTTAATTGGGTGGTCCTGTGTCTTGAAATCAAGGTTTAGTGCTCAGGCCATAGTTGTATCACATGCAGGGTGTTAAAAACCCAACTGTGGGCCATAGTTTGTTCACCATATCACCGAGATAGTTTCTCATTCGGACCTGTACCATTGTCAACCTGCAATATTTATCAGACAAGTGAGAAATACAGGCCAGTAAATGATACATCTGATAAGGATGGGCATGAAATTGGCACAATTCATACAGAAGCTTTTAGATTTTGTGTTCTCAACCTTTTCAAAGGAAAATGTGCTTTAGAGTGCCTAAAGTTTCATTTAATTGGCACAACTAAACCAATGCAAGAAACTTGTGATTGCCAAACAATTTTCCATTTATGGTTTTGAAGACAATACCTTTTCTGACACATATTAACTTGTGGCATCATACAATACATAACAATACACGTGTAGCGAGAGTATTTAAAAGTGATTTTGGTTTCTTGTAACGGTCGATGCTTATGTTATATATTATTCTGCTTTCTTCTCTCAGGAAAGACATGGTGATCCTTCTGCAAAGTCTTCAAACTTCATGGCTGCTCGCCCCAATGTTTCTCCATTTGCAACTCCAATGATGCCACCTGAAAGTGAAGAAGGCATCTCATTTGATGGTGAGGGTTCTATGCTTCACAAAACCTGTTTATTCCAAACAGTTTTGGAATGCATCCTTTTCCTTTTCTTTTTTGAAATTTGTACCACTTATGATGTGTTTATTATGATGGTAAAGGGGGTGAAATATGCTTGGTAAAACTTATTGGAGAGGGGGCGGTATTAAGAGGAGAAATTTTTCAGGGGGAAAGTTTTTGTTCTTTATGTCCCTTTTATGTATTCAACACCCATTTTTTCCTTTTCCATTTGCCTCACATCTAGTGCCTGCAAAATATGTATTTATTTTATATTTTGTATTTATGTTTACTTAAGATTTGATTTGACTTGCATTGGGATCCATTAATACCTTTAAATTCCTGAACTCCTACAAAACATCCTTTAAAACATTCTGCAGCCCCTTAATATTTTACTTTCAAAATATTAAAATTTGAAATCCTATCTTAAAGCCTTAGTTTTTCCAGACATCTTACTTTAGTTATGTTAATACTGTACTATTCTTTAACCCTTTGGTTACTGTCCTGTTACATTAAAGAGCTATGATTTGCCTCTTGCAGCAATTGGTGGAGTAACAGGAGAGCTTCTTAAGCAAAATGCACAGATTATAAATCAAGTTTCAGCAAACCTTTCAAGTTTTCAGGTGAATACTTCTGTCTTGATCTCAATATTTCACATTATTCTTGTACTGAATTTAGAGTTAGGAAAGCATTTATGCAGTATGATATGGGTCTCCTTCCAACACATCCTTTTCACTTGCACAATTACATATGGCGCGATTATCTGATGAACACAAAATTATATTTTTGTATAATCTGTCAATAACTTGATGGATGAAACTAATGATTTGAATGGGTTTGACTTATCTAAAATAATTTAAATGCATTGTTTGCTTTTACTCTCACTCTCTCACTCTCTCACTCTCTTCCTCATGTATGTGTTCCTCAAACAACATCCCTTACTGTTCGCGCATGATATTTTTTACGAGTGCTCTTTTATTGCAAGTCTCGCTTTGTGCATTTTTGTGGCTGTCAACTGAAATTGCTGCTCATTTATTGTCTTTTCAGATACAGGAGAACCTCAATCTTCTCCGCCAAACGCGTGACAACATCCACAAAATTATGAACCAGTATGTTTTTAGTTCTTTTTTTTATCATGTAGATTTTATGATGGCTTAATGCTGTGTATTTCTTCGCTCTTTTTCCTCTGCTTCTTCGCAAAGTCTATTTGTTTTCTTTGTAGATTTCTTTTTCATAAAAGATGCAAGTGGCCATTTTCTTTTTCATAAAGTCTGGACCCAATTTATTGGGTTAAAATCAAGCTTCATTTCAACTATTTTGATCCAAGTCAAGTCCAAACAGTGTGCGATACTTAGTCGCGGTTGGTGGGGGGTTCTCAAAGAACACATTTTTTTTAACACCTGTTTGATGTAGCGATTTATAGTCTTCTATCAAATTCAATGCGATCTCAATTACAGATATGAATAAAGGTGTCAGGTTAGAGTCTAAGACTGATATAGTCAGGATGAATGGAGTTTTTTTTTCCCAAGATAGAATCCCAGTTCATTTTGTTTTATTTGCAGGATGAATGATGTGCCAGAACTAATGAAGCAGATGCCACCACTTCCAGTAAAGTTGAATGATGATCTAGCTGACACCATCCTTCTGCCTCCAAACATTCTCAGGCCATAATCATCTTCAGTCTGTTCACAAGACATGATCAAACCTTCTAGTGCAAGCATCAATCTGCCTGTAGAAATAACTGCCACCAAGCTGACCATCATTTTCCAATGTGAAATGCCCTCCTAGTTCAGCATGCCATTAACTGCAATGACTTTTAGTTTTTTTTTTTTTTTTAAAAAAAATCTTTCCCCCTCGTATATTCTTACTTCGAAGTAGTTTATGCCCTGGATTTTGCCCAGAAAGCAGGTAATGAAGAATAATAATAACTAGTGCTGGATGTCATTAGCCGTCTTGATGAAAAATTTGTGCCTCTATCTTCTGATTAGTGTTGTGCTAAGTAAAGACCAAATCTAATCTTCTGTCGCAAGGAAAACACCCCTTCATTTAAACTTCTCTGGGCTTCATGGATCAAGCTATCACTGTAGTTTTTAAAGCCCTAGAGGTGCAGCTATGGGGCTCATCCTTGAAATAGTTCTCAGTTATGTCCCAGATTTTCAACTGAACTCAGCTCCTTGAATGATTTTATCCCTTTTTCAGCAACAAATGCAAGCACAAATGCTAAAATGACCATTCAAGTTTGATTTGAACAATCAATTTATAGCGCTTGTACTATATATTACAATAGAAAAGACAGATTAGAAAAAAAACATATTTTACAGATTAAAAAAGCTAAGTTTTTGGACTCATATTGGGATGAATTGGCAGCCATTTTGCTTAAAGAATTATTTGATTAAGCCAAAAAAACGCTAAATTCCATCTTCTTTTAGTGCATAAAAAAAAAGCATTACACTTTCAGCTTTGGAAAGAACCCGACATGCATCGACTTTCAGCTATTAAATTGTTTTCTACGTGCTACGAAAAAAATCTACGCTGTAACATATTTAGTTTTTTTTTTTTTTTTTCTCAAAAAATGGACACTTGAAGTTACTTAAGAAATAAGAGCCCACTTGCCGACTTTCCTTCATCAAATCGTTTACAAGATATACATATCGTCCATATCTCAAGTCGATTTTGTGATGGATAGGTTTTATAACTATGATCATCTCGTTTGAAGTCTATCTCTAACACCTAATTAGCAAAAGATGTAATCTTATCATGCAAAAATGGACACAATATAATACTCTGAAAGTTAACTCCACAATAAATACAGAGGCTATGTCTGCAGCCTCTGTAACATAACATAACCTAGCGTGGGCTTGTGATATCCGAGGATCGTGACGTAATAACAGATGACTTGTGATCTGTACAATAGATTTTAAGTTCAAGTAAAGATATACACTTCTTATAAGAACCTAGAATAACTTGAGTTTTATTCACTCACTTATACTCATAAAATGAATTTTCAAGAAGTTTACTCATGTAAAAAAAACTAACATAACTTATCATCTTATACTACAAATTTGTATCCACTATGCTATTTATTACCTAAGAAGTTGAGTATCTCAGGTACAGCTATTAATGAGGGCTTGACTTGTGACCGGATTACAGTTACAACAAGTTAATTCAAATAAATCTAAAACTATAAGGTTTTAATCTTTTAAAATAAAGAATTAAAAATAAAGTTAGATTAAATTTTGAATGTATCAACCAATTCATCTATTGAGTCAACCACGTTAGCTTTAAATTGATTTTTTTTTAAAATAATTGAAATATTAGATCAACCCATTAAAATGACAAGATATAATAATTGCGCATGCATGTGGTTGGTCCAAAACACATGAACAAAATGGCTCTAAATTTTTCCCGTTACTTCTTGAATTCTTTGCGGTCATTTTAAGCCGAGAAAATAAAATAAAAACATATTTATTTTATCTTTGTACCGTTGAAATGATTCTTCTCTTTGTTGTATCTTCTTTGACTTCTCCTCGGTCAACAAAGCAAGGAGTAGTAGAGTGTTCCTTTCTCTTTCAGGTTTTAACAAGGCCAAGGCAACATGTGTGCTCCTCATCTTTTAATATAGTTTTACTTAGATTATATTGACACCATGAAAAAAAAGAAGTACAAATCAAATGACGACGACCCGAAGCCCAAAGGGGTTCTTACCTTGATCGGAATGCAAGAGTTTTGTCCATTTCTAACAGTATATGAGAGAGACAACGAGATGGACTTTTGGGGAGGAAATGAATTCTTATATATCTCCTGAAAATCACACGTGATCCCTTTACTTCTTACACCTTTTCAAGCTAATTCATCTACTTTTTATATTTTATCAACTCAACCCTTTTGTTTCCAAGCACTAACTATTTGAGAACTCCTATCCACTTATTTCATAATAGAATAAAAATGGCTTTATGATTGTTGTTTACGTAAAAAAGTAGTATACAAGGTTATCATGCACTGATTATAGCAATACAATATTATAGTGGGGTCAATGATAGCAGGAGATCTAGCGCTGATGAGTATGGAGCTTATAATCAAGGAGATTGGATATCCTTGATCTGATTATATATGCATGATTGGTGGTTCGTGAGATATCCTAAACATGCCCCCGCGAGATGGTGCTTCCATCGATGACACCAATTTTGGACCGTAGAAAGCCTAGACATTGCTAAGAGAGAGAGGCTTTGTTAATGCATAAACAAGTTGATCCTTGGTTGAAATATGATTGGCTTGAAGTTGACCTTGATTAACCTTCTCACGAACAAAATGGCAATCAAGTTAAGTGTTTCATTCGTGATTGAAACACAGGATTGACTTAAAAATACATGGCACCAAGATTATCATAATAAATCATGGGTGATTTAGTTTAGAAAAAACAAGTTCACTTAGAAAAGATTGCAGCCAGACAAGCTTTACAGTGATGGTGGCAACTGCTCTATATTCAGCTCCAGAAAGAAGATATTATTTTGGAGCCAAGATATAGCAAATAAGCTGAGGTTGAGGTAAAATTATCCTTGTCTCCAAACCAGTCTTGCATCAGCATAAGCAGTAAGGCGGGGGTTGGAATTTTGTGGAATCTGTTGAAGGTGACCCATTATGAAAAAATAGAGAGCCATTGAGTTTATTGGGAAGATGTGAAGCAGCGTTTATAGCAACTAGGTCTGTGTGCGTGGTAGCAAAGGACTTGAGATCTGCATGGCAGGTCTCGAGTTCGAGTTAGGGCGTGCGTTTCTTGTAAGAGCCTAGGACAATCAAAGTTTTATTTACTCTCCTGAACTTACAAAGTGCGCTTTACTCGAAACCAAAAAAAAAAAAAAGTTTATAGCAACTAGATTATTTGTTGTGTTAGAACGGAAAAAATAACTGCGGGGCTAGGGCTTTGGGTGGAGTTTTGGTTGGATTCATATGATACAATGAATTTGTATCTCCTGGAGAGCTCTGATACCTTATAATACATCAAAAAAGTTTTATGATTGATGTTTATTCACAAGCATAGAATATATATATAGCATGGGAAATGATAGAAGGAAATTCGATCAGTGCTGATTAATATGGTGCTAATCTAGGAGATTTGAAATTTTTGATCTGCCTGTATCCATGATTGTTGACGTGAGATATCCTTAACATTTTTGAGATTTCCTATCTAATTATTTCATAACTTGTTGCATTCTACTATAATTTTAATAAGCAAATGAGTTTGATAAGGGGAATTTCATAACACCATTATTTACAAGAAAAAAGGGTTGATTTGTTTTAATTTAAAAGTGAAGGATTTGATTTTAATATGGTATGAAGTATACGGGCCATAAGTGATTTTTAGCCGCATGTCCATCGTCATGCAACTCCATTACCTTTTGGTTCTGTTCAGGACCGAACATGTTACACATATAAGAAAAAGGCTGTAAGGAGTTGGTGTAATTTGACGAGAAGTGGATTATGTTGAAAAATAACCAGACTCTCTATACTCATTTTTGGGAGTATTTGACACGGTTTTGCTAGCTTAACTATTGAAGTATTTGAGAGATTTGATATTGTTGTTCAAAGAATTTTGTGATTTCCTAGAAAGTTACGAAGACAACTTTGTTAAGGAATTTAAAATCCTAGAGTTTTTTTCAGATGACGCTCTTGACCTGGGGGATACCATTTTCTTCCCTTTATATGGGGCTTGAGCTGGATTTGCATAGATACTAACCTCTGATCATCAATGAGGTGTTTCTGCTAGAGAATTTTGAAGAATATTTGAAAATATTGGAAGGTTTTTGTTGAGATATTGAAGATATTTAGCTGTTGAAGGAGTGGTTAACTCCTAGTGCTTCTGGTAAGTTAACTGAAGAGCTATTTTCTTGTTTGTTGTGTAACTTTTCCTGCTTCTCAAACTTTGGCGGCGTCTATCTTCCCTTAGTACTCTTCTCTTTCTCTTCTGTCATTTTTTTCTCGAAGAGATTTGAACTCGAAACTGTTCTACGAAAAGAGCAATATGGATTACAGAATTTGGAGAACATGCATGCATATATAATCTTTCTTGAAACTTTTAGTGATTCTTGAGAAGAAATTGTGATTCAGGAGGTTAAAAAATGTTGCTTCTTCAAAATTTGTGCGCACCTATTAATGGAGAAGAAGATATATTTCTCCTCCATTCACTCTTAAGGCTAAAACATTGCCCATTTTTTATTTAATATTTTATTTTCCTTTAGAGAGGTTAATTAGTTTAACCATGGAAATTAAAGTTAAACCGCCTTCTTCTCTTAATCATGTCTTGCTGATCAGGTTCTGGTTTAAGAATTGAGAATTTGTATGATGGGTTTTGGTTTTTCTGTTCGAAACGTGTTTGATGGTTCCATTCTTGGTGTAGTTTAAAAGCACCAATAGCATTAGTCGTTGGTTAGGTGGAAAATCATGGCTACTTCAATTTTGGTCAAAGCAATTTTACATGAGCATTTCCTTACCAATTTCCACTTGTTTGACAGGTTGAAAATGGGCTCCACAGATGCGACAAAGATGGTTGTTTCCTTAATTTTCTTGGTCATTTTAGGCTCAAATCTCATTGCAGGACAACCATTCTCGTCAAATTCTTCAGAGCCTGGTAAGCCCTGATGATTTCATTGATTAGGGCTTTGAAACTTGAAGTGGGCTTTAATCCAAGAACTCAAACTAGCCCTTTACCTTAGTTGCAAAAACTAATTAGCCCTCAAGCTAACGATTGATTTCTTGGTATTTTTCTTGTTTATCAGGTACATATGTTCTTGATGTAAACAATGTGTCACAGCCTATGATACAATCAGATGATACTGCGAGGTTGGACCCGCTTGAAAATCTCAAGAAATATAGAGGAGGATATGATATCAAAAACAAACATTATTGGAGTGTAATTCCCCTTCACTCTCTTTAAATAGATATTAATTATAGAAAATCTTGTGCTCATGCAGAAGATAAGTTTGCCCATATAATTTTAGCATTTATTGATGTAATCCCAGAAGATTTTCTTCAGTCTTGTAGCATGGCAGTATGGTCCTAATGATGTAGTTTTTCCTGAAATTTCCGTAAAAGCTAAAATCACAGAGCAATAACATGTTGTATATTCTGCAGTCAACCATATTTACAGGAGTTTATGGATATGTCATTGGGGTAATCTGGCTCCTGGGTGGCATAGCATATGGAGGCTTTCTGCTAGCAACTGCCTTCTGTTGTAAAACTAGAAGGTATGGACAGCTGAAGAAAAGATTACCTTGCCACAAGCAATATCACCTCTGGTCTTTTCTGTTGGCTATATTTTTCACTATCGTAGCAATGTAAGTGCCACATTTTGCATTCCAAAATCCAAATAATATAAATGCTGCAGCAGTTATTGACAAGAGACTATCTGCAGAACTGCATCTGGGCTAGTTCTCGGAGGGAATGCGAAGTTCCATTCGCGAGCTAAAACTGCGGTGGACATCATCATTGACACGGCTAATGATGCATGGAAAACCATGTACAACACAACTGGAGCAATGAAAGACATGAAAGAGAATTTAGGAGTATCTAATCTAAGGGCTGCCGCTCGGGCGTCTACTTTCCTCACCACCACATCGGAGAAACTTGATGCTGAAGCTTCTGATATACAAAGGCAAGCTCGGAAGAATCGGCGCTTGATCGAAAAGGGTCTAAAGATAGTGTAAGTTTGTCCAAATTACGTGCATCCATGTCCACTTGAGCTTGTCTAAAAGATAGCATTTGATACTTGATGCAGGTATATAGTAACCACAGTGACAATTTCCTTGAACCTGGCTGCACTAATTGCTCTTTCAGGTATGTCTCCCTATGTGTCCAACTCCTTAGTCCTGCCACACTTGGAATTTAGGTGTTCGATACAACTTTTGAGCCCTGTAAAATCAGAATTGGATAGGAAAAGTTCCAAGTGCTGGCAATTTATTAGCACTTGCTTCATCATTATGATCAAGTTGAATATATTTCTCATTTTGTGTTTGAATTCATACTACTGCAGTCTGTGGAGCTCTGAGGTTACGGCGACCACTTTACATGTAAGTAAAATAAACAACGCTTACATAGCCGAACTAGTACATTTCCTATAAGAGAATTGATTTTCATATACAAATTCTTATGATTTTCCTCCTGCAGATTAATTGTTGCGTGCTGGATCCTGACTGTACTATGCTGGTTATTCTTTGGGCTGTATTTCTTCTTAGAAAAGTAAGTCCAAGTTCTTTCCATTGCTTCAGTTTCTCTATACCAAACCAAATTGCACATGAAATTGATTTACAAGTTGAGGTTTCTTAGTGCTAATTGAGGGAACATAAACATTTTTCGGCAGCTTTTCGAGAGATTCATGTGCAGCTCTCAAAAACTTCCAACAGAATCCTTACAGCAACAGCTTGAGTTCAATCCTTCCCTGCGATCAATTGCTCTCAGCAAAATCAGTCTTATTTGATGTCAGTCAAGGGATCTACAGACTGGTTAACCAGGTAGATTAGCAGGAAATTATCTCCCAGTTTGAATTTGTTTCTCTCCGATTGAACCTTACCTTTCTTCTGCTGACATACTTCAGGTGAATGCAAACTTATCAACTATACAAGGAGTACCTTATACAGTTTGCAATCCCTTCTCAGCACCACCTGAATACCAATACCAGCCCGATAAGTGCCCTGCTAACACAATCCGAATCAGTGAGATCCCACAGGTATGTCAAAGAGAAGATCAAAGAGTTTTAGTAGCCCCGAATATTTTCTCTGTTCATGTTCACTAGATGAAGCTCTATTCCACTCTCCACAGGTTTTGAAGGTATTAACTTGTTCCAGTTTTGACAATGGAGCATGTGCCAACGGACAATTCATATCGCCTAACTATTACAGAACAGTTGAGGCATTCAGCACATCCATTCAGAGCCTACTGAATGTGTATCCTGAGATGGAAAATCTAGTAGAATGTCAAACAGTGAAGGATGCGTTTTCTGAGATCCTTTTGTACCACTGCAAACCACTGAAAAGATACGTTCGAACGGTGTGGGCATCAATGGTGTTTCTCTCATTAGTCATGGTGTTTTTGGTTCTGATATGGACACTGCTGGCTCAACTTGAGCAAGAACACCATTCTTTGGAAGGTTCTGTGAAGCCACATTTGTCATCTGTCGCAGAGGAATTGGAAACTGGCTCAGAACATACTGTTTCAGCCAAGGAAGAAGCAACATTTAACCTAGGATACTGCATTAAATTCTGGAAGATCAATGGTGCAAGCCAACTTCCAAGAACATAGGATCAAGAATTCATGGTACGATATTGCTAGGTAGATTAGATACATACCAACAAAGAAAATTAGTGCAGAGATGTAGAGGGCTACAGAGATTGAGGTTGTCTCTCTGTAGATGGCCACAAATTTGAAGTCTTACAGGTTTTTTCATTTATTTGACCGAGTATCAGACCACAAATCAATAATGACATACTTGTATCAAAAACAAAAAATTAATCAATAAAAAAATATAGTAAAAAATTGAAAATTAATCCCAATTCGATACTTGTATTGTATCTCTTTCAATCAAACATTTTTAGAAGTCAATGGATACATGTTTGGCAAGAATTTAAAATATTTTACTTAAATTGTTTTTAATATATTAATATTAAAAATAAATTTAGATATACTCAATGCGATACTATTCTTTAACTCATGAATTAATGATATCTCCATTGACGTCAAACCCATGAATGACTCGTCGTCAAAATTGAGCCCATCCATAGATCATGATCGACTATGGAGAGAAGAAAAATATCGCCTTCCATTATCAGATCAGTTAACGACGTGTCGTCCAATTTGTAAACTTACCAATAAAAATGGAGATTGGAACAGGTACAACTCTGCATAAAGATGGAGCAGCCAACTTCACCAGGAACAAGCCCAGTCGAGCTCAAAGACTGCATAGAAGAGTTAGTGAAGTTTACTCTTGAGTCTCACATTAACCAAAACTTGGGGTTCAATCTAGGCCTCTCAAGGGAGTTCTGTTCTTACCTGCTCAAAGAAGATCAAAATGAACACCAACCCATCTCACATACTACTGCTGCTACTGGTAAGAAAGTGTTGAACTTTATGTGACAGAGATGAAGTCCTTTGATTAGTTGTCTCTGGGTTCCTTTTCTTTCTGTGTTTGATTACTGGGAAAGTGCATTGACTCATTTGGGCTGGTTTGATGGATTTGGAAGTGCCTTTGATTTTTGATGATATTATTGATTGGTCGCTGAGAAACTGAATGCTCAGAAAAGGATCGACAATTTTTTTTTCTTTTGATGATGCTATCAGTGTAGTTGCATAAACTTGTATTGGGGTTTATTCTTTTGGCCATTGTTTGGTTGCTGAGAATTCATAGGAAGGAGAAACATGAAGAGGAAAAGGAGAGGGAGAAAAAGTTTGTGACTTAATTGTGCTTTGTTGTTGCTGTTCTCATAATTTATGTTACTTGAAAGACATTGCTATGTATTGATTTTTCTTTTTAAGTCTAATAGGCTAATTATTTTAGATTGCTCCAGACAAGTTCGTTCACAGCCTTTATACAAGAGACTCGCAGAAGCGTTGTTTGAATCCATAATCCGTGGAACATTATGTGCATCTAACAAAAAGGCCTGGACTGATGATGACATTGGCTTGAAACAGAAAAGCGAATGGAATGAATTGGTTCTGAATGAAGGAACTGAATTAGTAAATGTTTGTTATTTGTGATGCTAGTTCTTGCAGCTTTATTTTTCTATTTTTATCTGCATAACTCATAATTGACTGTTTTAAGTTTTATCATCATAAATAATTGTTGAATCTTATCAGATATTCAAGACCGTAAACTTTGAACTTCATGTCCAGGAGCCTTTCTTTACACAATTGAAAGGTATATGCTTTGTTCTTGCTTTAATTTTTTTTGTCTTGCCATGAATGGTAATTGATTTTTTTGTTTCAAAGCCCAATTATGATGATTTGATGCTTTTTGTAGATGGGCGGAAAACAGTTGAAGGAAGGTGTGCTGTAGGTGCCTATAATCGGTAAGGTTGACATTGATGTATTTAGTAAACATTTCAGGTTGGTGCTATTTTGGTTTCTTGTTTTGCCTTTTACGTGTCTATTTTGTTTTTTTCCCTTTTGATCATTCAGTTTCCTTTGTTTCAGAATTGGATCGGGGGCATCAATCCTCTTTAACAAGTGTGTGTTGCTTCAGGTTCAGGTGGTAATAGTTTCATTCATATTTCTTATGCTCTTTTTCGCAATTTGGTTTTATAATATCTCTTAGCAGGAAGTTCGCCGGTATGCTTTGTTTTCTGAGATGCTGGAAGCAGAGGTCCTTGCAAAAGTCCTTCCTGGAGTAAACACCATAGATGAAGGTAACAAACCTGCACTTTACTGGGAAAAACAAGTCAATTTGGAAGGGCTAGGATTGTTTTGTTTAATAATGTGAGCCAAAATACATGCTGCTTAGTATCCATACCTCTGTTCATCATGTTCATATCATTATACTTGTAGTTTATATCTATTAACGATCGCATACACAATTATAGAGAATATTATAGCAGACATAAAAGAACCATTCACACTATACAATGATTTTATTTGGTTTGGCTATGCCTACATCCACAAGGAAAGAGAAGATATTTTACTATAGTCATAATCAATACAGTTTTGGAACACTCTCAAACCTGAATCCCCAAGAACAACCAATCCTCGTGGAAGACAATAACTAATAAGAGCACAAAATTTGACTCAAGAAAAATAGGCCTAAGCACATATTTATAGAGAACATGTCTTCTACTTCTACAAGTTGCCAAAGATTAGTAACAATCCTAATCCTACAAGGTTTCCAATGCTAGGCCAAACCAGTCCTAAGCCCATAAGGATGCTCTGTGTTTAGGGAGTTGCAAATTTTGTGAGTTAATGTTTTCAATGTGAGATATTTTACCATCACATGTGAGCCCGATGCATTCAAACACAGCTCCCCCTCAAGGGGAAGTATTTAATGTTTTCAGTGTGATATCCAGAGTTTCTTTTTTGCTTAACTATGTGAAAGGAAACAAAGACACGAGAGCCTAATCACAATCGCTACTTGTCCCTGGCCGACCTTGATTCTGATAGGGAGCTGCCTGTGATCGAAGGGAGTTGCATGGGCCTCCACATTCCCATTGAGCCTGTGCACATGAGGATGGATATTACCTCCAAACAAAAAGTCTAGACAAATAGATCATGGATCCCTATTATATATAAGCACCTCTCTTTTCCCATTACTTTTCAATGTGGGATAGTGCACCCAACAATATCTTTGTACATCATGTTCATACCTTTTGGTTCATATTTTAGTTCATTGCAAGAATGCTCTGTTTTTAGGGGTTGGAGTTTACAGAAAGTTTTACACAGAAGAGAAGGAAAGATACAATGGAGTCCTTGCTATTTGTGTTGCAAAATCAGCTGCCCAGCCCTACATTTCTGTGGCTAGAATCCTCTCTGTGAGTCTTCTCACTTATTGTCCCGTGATTATCTTTATGCATAGTTGTTGAGTGGAAAGATTTTCTTTTTTCATTGGGCTATAACAAAGGGAAAGGTGTGTGAATATTTTGAAATGGTGAAAAACAACCAAAACTAAGCAGAACAAAGGAGAGATGCAAAATTAGTTCTTGATTACTTTTTCTTAAGTTTTTCTCAGTGAAACATAACCCAAATGCATTTGATGTAGTTTCACATTCCAGTACCATTAAACTTGTCCTAACCTTATTATTTCAACATATGCTACAGGGATTGAGTAAAGGAGGTCTTGAATGCCTTTTGGGTCTGCCACAGCTACCACGAACATTCTGAGATATGCTTTCCCAGGCAAAATCAACTACTCTTCATCTGCTTTGCCATCTGATTTCTAAGCCAAAAATGATCGTTAATTGCCACAAGTTTGTTGCTCCTGAACTGTAAACTGGAAAAAGAAATGCTGAAACTGGTTTTAAAATACTTTCATACTTGAAGGCAATAACAGTTATACATTTTCTTTTGTTTTTACTCTGAATTGAGACGGTCATGCTAGATTGCTACAGCTTTTTTAAATGCTGATGTCATTTCATGAAGAAAAAAAATAACTAGTTCTAAATTGTTGCAATACTTGAGTGAGAACTGAAGCTCATATTGTGAACCATTGCAATTCCAGTTCCAGTATTATGCAACTTTCCTTTCCAGGTTCATGGAGAAGCACCCCTACTCTACCAAACAGCAGAATTTCTCTGTTTTCTAGGATCATTACCTCTTGGGGATACCATGGTTCCCCTTTGGCTAATGTTGCTTTCCAAGAATTCAAGTTAATTAAAAGTAAAGAGTATTGTAGTTGAATCAAATATTCCAATACAATTTTTTTTTTTTATTGTGATATGTTAATATTAGAAATAAAATATTAATATATTTTCAAGAAAAAAAACTATTTTGAAAATTGCCACATAATCTCAAACATGCATGTAATCTAGGATAATCTTTTTAACTCTTCATTAACCCTTCGGGTAAATTTTATCATTCATGTTACATGTTTCTTAAGATGACAGCAACATTCCATATCTAAATGATTGCTAGCTGTATATTATTTAAAGAATTAAAGATCGTTTTCATGCATTCTTCTGTTATTTATTGAATTGGTAGTGGGAAACTTCAAGATCAGAAATCTAATTACTGTCAATATAGCAACATATTTTTTACCACCGGAGAAAATACTATTGTATTTGATCTATATTATTAAAGACACGAGAATGCCTCTTGTTTTCCCTCAGATAACAACTCAACACCACGAGAAGCAAATTCAAGTCACTGCTAATATAGGACCCGCTGTCGAATGTGGGTCCTACGTCCTTTCGTTGCTTGACCCAAACCTAGTCAATGTCGTGCCGTGTGTGTCTTTATTACCAAAGAGCAAAAACTAAATGAGCTCGGGATTTTACTGTTCACGTACACCCACATCCACTGTGGACTGGGGTGCGTGATCTGGTGTGGTAAATGTGCTTTGCTGCCCCTCACCTTTTAAATGATAATTATACAGGTTTTCGCGGTAAAAGAACAACAAATGTTTGTAGCTCAGTGGAAAACGCTTCATAAGCAAGGAGGGCAGGGGTTCGACCCCTGCGCCTCGCGAGCCTGACTAATTGAGTTGTGCTCTTTTTTCTTCTTTTTTTTTTCCATTTTTTTTCTTTTTTCCTTCTTTTGATTGTTTTTTGAGCTGTGCTCTTTTATCTTTTTATTTTTCTTTTTTTCATTGTTTTTTATTAGTTTTTTATTTATTTATTTTGACGTCAAAATATTTATCTTGCTTATAATTTTATTTTTTTCATTTGTTTTTTGTTAAAGTTAATGATTTTTTTTCATTTATTGAATTTTTTTTCTATGATTAACGCAATAAGAGTAATAATTTTAGTTTTTTTTTTGCTTTCTATTTTTTTAATATTTTTCATTTTTTTCGTCAGTATAATTTAATAATTTTATTGTTTTAACAATAATAATAATATTTTTAGATGTTAAGGCTTCGATGTTCCTGTTGTTATAATATGGTGTGTTAATGTGTTTCATTTTATCAAACCTTGCATGTATATATGTTATATTTTATTTGATTTTTAAAAAAAAATTATTTGATTGAAATCAATAATATTTTTCCAGCCCTTATACTTTTGATTTTTTATTATAATTCCTTTAATTTTTTATAGTTCTTACATATCTCCTATTTTTGTCTATGTTTATATATGTGTGCCTTTAATTTTGGTTTTTAATTTTTATTATTTTTTCATTTGTTGAGATAACATATTTTTCCAAAAATTGTCTCAAATTTTAGTTTTTGTTTATGATCATTTAAAAATTGATATTTCTTATTTGTTTTCCTTTGTTTTTTCTTTTGGCTTTTTTATTATTATTTTTATTTATTTTCACGTCAAATAATTATTTTAGCTAATAATTTTTATTTTTTTGCTCTTTCGTTAAAGTTTTTGGGCTTTTTTATTCTTTTATTGAATTTATTTTTTCATTATTCATGCAATAATAATAATTATAATAATAGTAGTAGTTTTTCTCTTGATTTCTTTTAATAATATGAGCAATAAATTTCACAATCAGTTTTTTACATAGGAAAAAAATCATTTCTAACAAATTTTATCAAAAGAGTTTTAACAGTAGCAACATTCAACAATTTTTTGATGGGGAAAAAACTCATTTCTAACATATTTTATCAATTATAATTTTACTGATTAAATATTAAAATAACAGAACACAACACACATAAAACTAATCAATTTTCTATATAAATAAAAAAGCTCGTATGAATCTAGAGGAAGAGCAGAACTCGATGCCGACTTCTCTCCAACCGGGGACGATGATGTATTCGGGTTTGTAGACAGTCAATTCTGAGAGATTACTTATTAATTACCATAATTTATTTATGAACTTCAAAAATAATTATATTAACTTTAATGTATTACTATATCAATTAGTAAGTCAATGTGTCTCACCTGATAGTGGAGAACGCGCTTACATGGTAAAAACCTACTGCAATAATTTTTTTTTAAATTGTTTTTTATATAATAAAGTTCTCCGTTGACTGCTAAATAAATAGTTTAATAATAAGATTTTCCATTGACCATGTGCAACATTATTTTAGTCATAATCTGTAATTACTTGCATTTCTTGCTTATATACCTGCCCTAGGGGGTTGACAAGAGCAGCAAGATGTATCATTCAGAGAAAGAGGAGGAGAAGCTGCAATAGGGAAGAGACCGCCTGCTGCTCGGCACCAAATATAGCCGTCTGCTCATCCATCTCTCCAAGGTCAGCAAAAGATATATATAGAAATTAAGTTGATTGGCTTAATTGTGTATGGATTATGATTTTATATGTATTATAACTTTAAGTAGAAATTACTATACTATTTTGGTAAAATATATCTTAAAAAATGCTTTATTCTGTAAAAAAAAACACAAAATTGAACTAGCTATATACCCTGCTTTCATTCATGGTTTGTTTTGATACTGTTCCAGAACGGAAAAGGATATATTTACTGCAAGTGATTCAAATATGAAAAATGATGTTGGCAAGGCAAGTGCTCCGATCAGGGGAAAAGGTATTGATGTAGCAAGTGCTTCAAATATTGAAAATGGTGGTTGCGTAATAAATGTTTCAAATGAAGGAAAGGATACCGCTACAGAACTTCTGGAACGGCTGCAAAATAAGATGAAACTGTTGAGCTCTAAACAAGACTGGGCTAAGTACTGCTGTATCTACACGGTTCCCCACTCACTTCGAAACATGAAACCGGAAGCCTACACCCCACAACTGATTTCAATAGGTCCTCTTCACCACAGTGATGAAAGACTAAAGGCCATGGAAGAGCATAAATTAAGATATTTGGAAGTGTTCATTGAGCAGAATGAGATGGATGAGACGAGAATAATGGATCTTCTGAGCAGCATTCACAAGGATGAAGAGTATATCCGACTCTGTTATCCACATAGACTCGA
Source organism: Salix brachista (assembly GCA_009078335.1). Lineage (NCBI taxonomy): Eukaryota > Viridiplantae > Streptophyta > Magnoliopsida > Malpighiales > Salicaceae > Salix > Salix brachista. The sequence continues at coordinate 12,191,827 of CM018578.1, read as the reverse complement.
GGAAATTAAGAGCAGTGATTTGGTAGAGATGATCGTGCTGGATGCTGTCTTCATCATTGAGTTTTTTAAGAAATTAACCGCTGAGTTTTTTAACGATTCAACTGCTGATAGACCTCGTATGTTTTTTGATCCCAGGATGACATTTTGCATACTAGAAGACTTGATGCTACTTGAAAACCAGCTACCTTTCTTCGTTATTGACCAGATATTTAAAAAATTCAATCTCGATCGCCAAGATATAAAAGACATTGATGGAAATGACATTACTTTTCTTGATCTTGCCGCCTTTCATTTTAGAAAGTTGACGATTACACAGGGGCCAGAATACGAACAACAGATACTGGTGATGAATTTCACTGATTTACTAAGGAATTTTATTCTGAAAGGAGCCCTCGAGCGAAGTAATTGCACTGAATCTATCAAGCTGAAATACAGCGCCATCATGCTACGCAAGGCAGGAATCAAGTTCAAGGTCTCCAGAGACAACTGTTTGATCAACATACAGTTTGAGAACGGAGTGTTGAAAATACCACGTTTGGAAGTTCATGATTCTTTCGAACGTTTTGTACGAAATCTCATGGCCCTGGAGCAGTACTACAATCCGTATGAAGCTTACATATGCAATTACTTTAAGTTTATGGACCATCTTATTAACACTGCAGAAGACGTGGATTTGCTAATTGAAGAGGGAATTATTCTCAACTGTCTAGGTGACAGTGACTCAGTTTCAAATTTGATCAACAATCTTTGCCACCAAACTAGCGAAACTTATTCTTGTTATAGTGATATCTGTCAAAAGATGAATGAGCACTATGAGAACCGCTGGAACCATAGAAGGGCAACCTTGAAACTTGTATATTTCAGCAATGTTTGGAGAGGCACAGGAATTGTTGCTGCAGCTATCCTGCTAATCCTCACTTTGATACAGACTATAATTTCCGTAAAATCATTATTCTAGGATTGAATCTCACGTTATAATTGATTGGATTGTTATTGTTAATTTCCGTAGAAATTGTTGTTAAACTTTAGATTCAAAGCTTGCGTACGTAGCTATACCCTGTTGTATTTTCCTGAAATTATTTTTCTACTCGTTCCCTGTGTGATGCCTTTCCTCTCAAAGTTCTCTTCGTTTAAGCTCTTCTTCTGATTAAATGAAGCTGAAGAATGCATGATCACATCATCTTAATTTTCAACAAGTTCTTATGAGTTGGCATATTATATATTCTGGTAAAATATATATTTAATAAAGTTCCTTAATTTTGTAATAATAATGTAGAAATTACTGTGTTATTTTTGTGAAACATATCTTAAAAAGTGCTGTATTTTGAAGGGGGGGAAACCCTCAAAATTGAACACGATACCTGACGCCATTCATTAATTCTTGGTTACCGAGCCAGAATGGGAAAGGGTAAAATGAGTGCAAGTGCTGCAAACATGAAAAACGATGTTGACAAGGCAAGCGCATATTGAAGAGGAGAAGGCAGGTGCTTCAAATATTGACGAGGATAAGAGCCAGGCAAGCCCTTCAAATTGTTGTAAAATTTGCAGCTGCCAACAGTTACTGTTTGGATTATGAAGAACCCAACTGTTACTGTGTGAAGATTGTGCAGCAACCAAATCAAAGATTCAAAGAACCAGTAGAACAATGGGCAAGTAATTGACAGAAATCAAGAGTAGAATCGTAGGTAGGTTACTGCCACCCCTTCAATCTTATTTATAGATGAAATCAAAACATTACATGAATAAGACCTCTAATTAAACATAAATTCCTTCTCAATACTTATACTAGATACGATTGCTACTGACAAAAGGAAGAAACCAACTAAAACACTTCACTAAATGCTGTAATTAAAGATAAACATTAATAAAAAAGCTATCCCTAATTTCGCTGCTGATTTGGAGCCAAATTCTTCAACACAAAAAAGAACGAGGATGATTAAATATATTTTCCATCGGCTGAAAAGATAATTAAGTTAAAGTGGTTGATCCCTCAACAGAGTAGGCCTGGGTGAGGTATCTACAGGGTTCCCAACTCACTTCGAGACACGAAACCGGAAGCCTACTCTTTGTTGAAGATTGAAGTCCAAATACAGCTGATTCTAAGAATGCACACTGAAGAAGAAGTGGCAGAACCGTGAAGAACACTTCATTGAAGATTTCCTTTATTATGTTTCAATCATGTTTTAATTTAAGTATGTGTGTTTAAGTTAAGTAAGATCAAAATATATTGATCATATCTTGTTGCTTTATTTTCGTAGTTTATTCAGAATTTATTTCCTGTTTTGATAGAAGAGATTGTAATAGACTAGAATTACCATTCTTGTAATGTTGATCTTCTTCTATAAATAAAATCGTAGGGATGGCAGTATCCTAATAAAAATTCTGCCCCTTGTTCTGTTGTTTATTGCTTAATTATTTAGTCTCAAATTTCTTAAGCAATTCTGGAAAATTGCCCTGTTCTTGACACTGATTTGAACAGTGTTTGTTTGTCACTGTCAGAGGCAAATTCCTGACAGTGATCTGAACAGTGTTTGTTTGTTCTTCAGGAAATTTTCCAACAATTGGTATCAGAGCCAAATTGAATCTTTGAAAGGGAATTGAGTGAAACACGAGTGAATTGTGAGGATTTGTTCAAAGTTATTTAATTTTGATTGGGAGGAGAGTGAAACACGAGAGAGGATTTTTTAATCAAGAATTTCATCTTGATTTCTTCTGAGATTGGCTCGAAATTGAACAGAAACCATCAATTGGTTGTTCAATCAAATTTGTCCATCCTAATTCTGCAATTGAAGGGGAGTAACAGTTACTCTTTACTGCAAAATCAAAGAGTAACAGAAGGACCGAGAGCTTCTTCTCTTCTAAATGGAATCTGCGAATTTTTCATCAAAATCTCCTGTGTTCACAGGATCACACTATGGTGTTTGGGCTGTGAAAATGGCCACTTATCTGAGGGCATTTGATTTGTGGGAAATTGTTGAAAGTGATAAGCAACCAAATCCTTTGAACAATAATCCAACAATTGCTCAAATCAAGTTCTTCAATGAAGAAAGAGCAAAAGGGTTCAAGGCTCTCACATGCATTCATAATGCTGTGAGTGAAGAAATTTTCTCGAGAATTATGGCATGTGCTACTGCCAAAGAAGCTTGGGACAAGCTTAAGGCAGAATTTGAAGGAGATGAAAAATCAAAGAGAATGCAGATTCTGAATTTAAAAAGACAGTTTGAAAGGTTAAAGATGAGAGATTCAGAGACAATCAAAGAATTCTCTTCTAACATTTCAAAGCTAGTCAACCAAATGAGACTTTTGGGGGAAGATGTGCAGGATTCAAGGGTGGTAGAAAAAGTTCTCGTCAGCTTGCTTGAAAAATTTGAGAACAAAATCTGTTCTTTGGAAGACTCAACTGACTTCACGAAATTAAGTCTTCAAGACTTAATCAATGCACTCCAAGCAGTAGAACAAAGGCAAGCCTTTAGGCAAGAAGTGTCGAGTGAAGAGGCCTTTGTTGCTGGTTTTAAAAACAGACCACGATCCCAGAATTTTGCCAAAGAAAGCCATGAAGGTAGAAGGGAAAATGGGAAGAACTGGCAGACCAAAAAGTGGCAGGGAACACATAATTTTCCTAGCAATTCAATCACAAGGGGAAAAGAAAAGAAAGAACAATTTCCCCCTTGTAAATACTGCCATAAAACAAGCCATCAAGAAGCATGGTGTTGGCTGAAAAATGCACAATGCAGGAGATGCAAACAGTTTGGCCATATTCAAAAATATTGCAAATCAACCTCAGGAGCTGGAACTGGAAAGCAAGCTTATATGGCAAAGAACACTGAAGTAGAAGATTTTGTTCATGGCTGTGACAGAGGAAAATTGCTGCAAAGCTGAGGTAATGAATTCCAACTGGCTTGTTGATAGTGGCTGCACAAATCACATGTCTGCAAATATAAATCTGTTTAAAACTTTGGATACTAACTATGAGTCCAAAGTAAAAGTTGCAAATGGGCAGTATGTTGATGTAAAAGGCAGAGGTGATGTGGACATAAATACCTTGGCTGGTATAAGAACCTTTGACAATGTTTTGTTTGTGCCTGAAATTAAACAAAACTTAGTAAGTGTTGGTCAATTACTTGAAGATGGTCATTCATTATCCTTTGTTAATGGCATATGCACGATTAGAGATGGTAGTGGAAGTATTCTGTTTTCTGCCAAAATGACTAATAGGAGTTTTAGTCTCGGCTTGGAGAATGAACACATGAATATGAGCATAACAAGTAGCTCAAATTCAGTGTTATGACATAAAAGGTTGGGGCATTTTAATTATGCTACCATGAAGAAGATGGCAGACTTAGAGATGGTGATTGGATTACCTAAAATTCAAGAGCAAAAGGATGTTTGTGAAGCATGTCAATTAGGTAAGCAAACTAGAATTGCTTTTAATGACAATGCATTTAGAGCTACTTGCAAGCTTCAATTGATGTATACTGATGTGTGTGGACCTATGAGGAATGAATCCTTGAATGGTGCTAAGTATTTTCTATTATTCATTGATGATTACACTAGATACTGCTGGGTTTATTTTCTTAAAACCAAAGGGGAAGTGTTTGAAGAATTCCTGAAATTCAAAGCTGCAGCCGAGAGGGAAACAGGCACTAAATTGAAGGCTTTGAGGTCTGACAATGGGGGTGAATTTACCTCCCACAAACTTGAAGAACACCTAGCAAAAGAAGGAATAAAACACCAACTTACAGTACCTTACACACCTCAGCAAAATGGTGTTAGTGAAAGAAAAAATAGAACACTAATGGAGATGGCAAGATGTCTCTTGTATGAGAAGAAACTGCCACTGAAATTCTGGGCAGAAGCTGTGTGCACAACCTCATATCTTCTCAATCGTATGGTAACAAAAATTTTGGGAGAAAAAACACCATATGAAATGTGGTATGGGTTCAAACCAAATCTGGAACACTTAAGAGTGTTTGGCAGCTCTTGTTATGTTCTACAACCAGGAATTAAAAGGGGAAAGCTTGATCAAAAAGCTGAGGTAGGAATCCTAGTTGGATATAACATGAAGTCCACTGGATACAAAGTGTTTGATCTAAAATCAAACAAGGCTGTGATTGCAAGAAATGTTAAGGTTGTAGAGGAAAAGGTGTGGAACTAGGAAGCTAAAACTGTGGAAGAATCTGGGCTTGAAATTCAAGCTGAAACTGATGAAATGAATGACATGGATGAAATTGAAGAAGAACCTGTGAGGGGTGCAAGACTGTTGAGTGACATTTATAGCAGGTGTAATCTAGCTGAAACTAAACCAAATGATGTTCAAGAAGCCATGGATTCAAACACATGGATGGCAGCAATGAAGGAGGAGCTGATGATGATTGAAAAAAATGGAACCTGACAGCTTGTTGACAGACCTATCGACAGAAAGGTTATTGGTGTGAAATGGATCTTCAAAACAAAATTAAATGCAGATGGAAGCATCAACAAGCACAAAGCAAGGTTAGTAGTTAAAGGCTACTCCCAAGAACCAGGTATTGATTATCATGATACATTTGCACCTGTTTCTAGGCTTGACACCATTAAAATGCTGTTGATGATTGCTGCACAAACTGGCTGGTATGTGTGGCAAATGGATGTCAAGTCAGCTTTTTTGAATGGAACTCTTGATGAAGAGATTTATGTTGAACAACCTGAGGGCTTTGAAAAAGAAATCACAGCTAACAAGGTTTATCTCCTCAAAAAAGCCTTGTATGGATTGAAACAAGCTCCTAGAGCTTGGTACAGTCGGCTTGATGAATTTTTGTTGAGTTTGGGATTTGAGAAAAGCTTGAATGAAGCTACCTTGTATGTGAAAAGAATTGAAGACCATATTCTGATTGTTTCAGTCTATGTGGATGACTTGTTAATTACTGGAAACATGGAGAAATTGGTGGCTGAGTTCAAGATGAATATGAAGAACAAGTTCGAAATGAATGAACTTGGATTGCTGTCTTATTTTCTAGGAATGGAAATAATGCAATCAAAATTGAGATGTTTCTTGTGTCAAAGGAATTTCACTATGAAATTGCTGAAGAAGTTTGCAATGGAAAACTGCAAACCAGTCAGCACTCCAATGGTGGCAGGACAGAAGCTGATGAAGGATGATGCTGCTCCCAAAGCTGATGGAAGAATGTATAGGAGCTTAATTGGGAGCTTGTTGTATTTGACTGCCACAAGACCTGACATTGTATTTACTGTGAATTACTTGTCTAGGTTTATGCAAAATCCAAGTCAAAATCACTATGTTGCAGCTAAGAGAGTCCTAAGGTACTTAAGAGGAACTCAGGATTTTGGTATGGTGTTTGATAAACTGGAAACAGTCAAATTGGTTGGATATTGTGATAGTGATTGGGCTGGGAGTGATGAAGACATGATGAGCACCTCGGGCTATTGTTTTTCAATGGGAGGTAGTGTGTTTTGTGGCTCACTCTACAGCTGAAGCCGAGTACATTGCAGCCTATGTTGCTGCAAAGCAGCTTGTATGGCTGAGGAAGATGATGGGAGATTTGAATTTTGATCAATTAGAACCTACTGAGTTATTTTGTGATAACATGTCAGCCATTGCAATTTCTAAAAACTCAGTTTTTCATGATAGAACCAAACACATGAAGATCAAATTTCATGCAATTCGCCAGTTTCAACAAGAAGGTGAGCTGGAGATTAAGTATTGCTGTTCTAAGGAGCAATTTGCAGATTTATTCACTAAATCCTTAGCTAAAGAAAGGTTCAAAGAATTGAGGGAGATGGTTGGAATGTGCAGTCTTGAATCAAGGAGGAGTGTTGAAGATTGAAGTCAAAATGCAGCTGATTCTAAGAATGCACACTGAAGAAGAAGTGGCAGAACCGTGAAGAACACTTCATTGAAGATTTCCTTTATTATGTTTCAATCATGTTTTAATTTAAGTATGTGTGTTTAAGTTAAGTAAGATCAAAATATATTGATCATATCTTGTTGCTTTATTTTCGTAGTTTATTCAGAATTTATTTCCTGTTTTGATAGAAGAGATTGTAATAGACTAGAATTACCATTCTTGTAATGTTGATCTTCTTCTATAAATAAAATCGTAGGGATGGCAGTATCCTAATAAAAATTCTGCCCCTTGTTCTGTTGTTTATTGCTTAATTATTTAGTCTCAAATTTCTTAAGCAATTCTGGAAAATTGCCCTGTTCTTGACACTGATTTGAACAGTGTTTGTTTGTCACTGTCAGAGGCAAATTCCTGACAGTGATCTGAATAGTGTTTGTTTGTTCTTCAGGAAATTTTCCAACACTCTTCACCACGGCGATAAAAGACTAATGGCCATGGAAAAGCAGAAATTAAGATATTTAAAAGAGTTCATTGAACAGAGTGAGACGGTTGAGCTGATAGTTAAAGAACATGTTCTGAGCTACATTCAGCAAATGGAAGAAAATATCCGAAGCTGTTATTCGGAGAGCCTCATGGAAATCAATAGCTCTGGTTTCATAGACCTAATCCTGCTACTGGATGCTAAATATCTTCATATCATTGAGTTTTTTAAGGATTCATATGATGATAGACGTCCTAAAAACTTTGATCCCAGGATGATATCTTGCATACGAGAAGACTTGATGTAAACTTGAAAACCAACTACCTTTATTCGTTATCGACCATATATATCGCTTGCTCAATCAAGTCTTACATACAAAAGACATTCCTTTTCTTGATCTTGTCACCCATCATTTTCGATGGTACCAGATTACACTAGGGTCAGAATCCAAACAACGGATAGAGGTGAGGCATTTCACTGATTTACTACGGAATTATATGTTGAATGGAGCCCTCGAGCGCAGTAATTTTTTTAATCCTATCAAGCTTAAATATAATGCCGTCATGCTTCGCCAGGCAGGAGTGAAATTTCAGGTCTCCAGAGACAACTGTTTGGTCAACATACAATTTGAGAACGAGGTGTTGAAAATACCATGCTTGGAAGTTGATGATACCGTCGAACTTTTGCACGAAATCTTATGAGTTGGCATATTGTAAATTCTGGTAAAATATATATTTAATAAAGTTCCTTAATTTTGTAATAACTGTGTAGAAATTACTGTTTTATTTTGGTGAAATATATCTTAAAAAGTGCTTTATTTTGAGGGGGGGAAAACCCTCAAAATTGAACTAGATACCTGACGCCATTCATGTAATTGCAAAAATCAAAACATGAATGGGTGAGTTTGTTTCCTTGGTGGAGAGAAACTTAACAAGAGATGAAACCAAGGGAGGGAGGTTGTGTCGGCACCGACATATTGTTTTATTTTATACTAGTCAAGGTGATATATCATAAAATAAAGCTCGAGTCAGAATAGGAAAAACTAGCATGAGGGGTTACAAGCTATCACATATACAGAGCAGAGGAACTTATAAAACGAAGCAGGTTTCCTTGGAAAAAAATAAGAGGGCACAAGATCCTGGATACAATACGTACGTTAGAGATACTTAAAGTATAACTTTTTTTATTTCTTGATCTGTAAGCTCATGAAAGATTACTTATTAATTACCATAATTATTGCATGATTAAATATTCATAATGACAGGGAGATATTTTTTTCCTCATATATGAACTGTCGATGATGAACTGGTGACTGACATGTATCACCCATGGTCTATACTTTACCTAACACAATTTTATGAACTTCAAAAATAATGGTATTAACTTTAATGTAATACTATATCAATGAGTTAGTCAATGTGTCTCAGCTAATTAAGTGGAGAACGCGCTTACATGGTGAAAAATTGTACAAATAAGATTCTCCATTGACCATTTACAGCATTAATTATTATAGTCATAATCTGTAATTACCTGCAGTCCTTGCTTATATAGTTGCCCCAATCAAGGGGATTGACAAGAGCAGCAAGATGTATCATTCAGAGAAAGAGGGGGAGAAGCTGCATTAGGGAAGAGGCTGCCTGCTGCTCGGCACCAAATATACAGATATAGTCGTCTTCTCATCCATCTCTCCAAGGTCAGCAAAAGATATATATGTAGTCTGTTCAAAGTTTGTTCATGCTCAGGCTTTCTTGGCTTATAGTTTGGGTTTCCAATTGATTACTAGACGAAACTTCATATAATAGTAATCTCTAAACTTCATATACATGCTACAAATTTGTAAATAATCATCTTCACTCACTTCATTTCAATGTATACGTACACACACATTTGCAAGAAATTGTTTTTGAGTTGATTTTTATTCTATATATGAGAGGGGTCATTTTTTCTTACATTTTGCATTATTTTCACTCATCACTAATATATTTTTTTATATAGAAAACAAAATATTGTTGAGTCAAGTTTGACTTTCTATAACTATTAGAAGTGAAAAGAGATTGGGCTAGAGCAGAAGAGATGGATAAAGTGAGAAAATATATGTTTAAGCAAGAAATCAAGTGATTTTTCAAAATGAAATGTCGGGAATCGGTTTTTGAGCTGATTTTACACCGTCGTTCTCTTTAATTGAAATCAGTAGAAAACAACTTCTCATATACAGGATTAGATTTGCTAAGAAGAGTGTGTGTTAAGGAACTATCTCATTTAAAAATTTAAGTTGTTAATTGATGTTTCAGAATATAATTTATATTATTCTTTAATACGTACTCTCAAGTGAAAGTTTTTTGGACTTGAAACTTGCACAAATTAATACAATCTTGTTCTTGATTTTTATCAAATAAAATTATGATGGTAAGATTCGAACTCATAGCTGTTAGATTAACAAAGCTGTAATATCATATTAAGGAATCATAACACTTAAAAAATTAAACTGAGCTTGACTAAAGAAGGCTTGATTTCATCCCGTTTCTTTCTTTCCTTGATTTCATCCTATGTTGCTCTGTTTGTTTTTTATTTTATTTTTTTCAAGTAAACCTGCTTCTTTTTAGCTCCTCTGCTCTGTACATGTGCTGTAACCCCTAATTCTAGTTTTTCTTATTCTGGCACGAGCTTTATTTTATGATATATCACCTTGACTAGTATAAAATAAAAGTCTTGCAGCCTAATCGGGATGCGTTACCTTGTTCTTAACACCCCCATTACTCAGCACATGCACCCATTTGCATTCTCAAACACATAATTTGTATATATTGACCATAATTCAAAGAAAATAAATTGTATTCTTAATGAGAGAGAGAGAGACGGGTTAAGGATTTTAAAGATCATCCAATGTATTTTTTGTGATTCATGTATTTTTATTTGTGTGTATTGGATACATATGTTTATTGTTGAAAAAACCAATCATATTTTTAATATTTGGTTCATTGTATTAAAATTGCTGTAATATTTTTTTAAAAAAATTAATATTACAGCAATTTTAATACAATGAACCAAAAAACTACAAAATTGTTAGCTCCTCTGCTCTGTACATGTGCTGTAACCCCTTGTTAAGTAACCATTTCATCTAAAATCTTCAACTGTTAGGTGAGGTTTCAGAATATGATTTATATTATTCTCTAACACATCTCTTCAAGTGAAAACTCTTTAGGCTTGAAACTTGCACAGACCCATATTACCTTGTGCTTGATTTTTATCAAATAGAATGGGAGTGGTGAGATTCGAACTCGTGACCGCTGAGTCAACAAGGCTCTGATACCATATTAAAGAACATTCTCAACTAAAAACTTAAACTATTAGATGAAACTCTATAATATGATTTATATTATTCTCTAACACCATAATATTAGTTTTTCTTTTTTGTGGCACGAGCTTTATTTATTTTATAATTTTTCACCTTGACTATTATAAAATAAAAGTCTTGCAGCCTAATCAGGATGCGTGCCCACTTTGTTTGTCGTTGTTAATTTTCTCTCTCTTGTGTTTTTTCTTGCACATGATGTTAGGTATCTCCAACATACATCATTGATTTATTTTTTAATTATATTAATTTAAAATATACTGTATCGCATTACCCGAATTTTACACTTGCCAATCTCTAACACTCCCAATCATGTAATTTATGGATCCAGGATGGAAAATGATAAATTTAGAGCAACTGCTTCAAACATGAAAAACGATGTTGAAAAGGCAAGTGCATCGAATATTGATGAGAATACTAACAAGGCAAATAAGAAAATGGTTTGGACCAATGATGAAGGATATTATGAGATTGACAACGAAGACTGGGAAATTCGAAATATTTGTATAGAGCTGGAAGGATTAAAGGAGTCGCCCCCTCATGAGGACCAGGCTGATGAATGCTGTATCTACAGGGTTCCCAACTCACTTCGAGACATTAATCCGGAAGCCTACACTCCACAACTGATTTCAATAGGTCTTTTTCACCACAATAGTACTGATAAAAGACTGAAGGTCATGGAAACGCTGAAAATAAGATATGAAGGAGAGTTCCTTAAAAGGTATCAGATGGATGAGAAGAAAATTATGGATTTTCTAAGAAGAATTCAGAAAGAAGAAGTGAGTATCCAACGCTGTTATTCAGAGAGTATCAGCATCCATACAGAAAGTTTTGTAAAGATGATCGTGCTGGATGCTGTCTTCATCATTGAGTTTTTGAAGGATTCATATGCTGCTCACTTTCCTAAAAATATTGACACCAGAATGAGATTTTGCATAGGAGAAGACTTGATGCTACTTGAAAACCAACTACCTTTCTCCATTCTAGACTTGATATATAGCGAGTTTTATCACCCTGGCCAAGATGAAAATGAAACTCCTTTACTCGATCTTGCCACCCGTCATTTTGGAAAGTACCCACTTGCACAAAGGCCAGAATATACCACCGATAAAGCACGGCACTTCACTGATTTACTAATGAATCTTATGTTGGAAGGAGCCCTCGAGAGATACAATCGCCCTGATCCTATCAAGCTGAAATATAACGCTGCCATGCTTCGCAAAGCAGGTGTGAAGTTTCAGAAAACCGAAGACAAGTGTTTGTTCAACGTTCGTTTTGAGAAAGGGGTGTTGAAAATACCAATCTTGAAAGTTGATGATTCCTTGGAACGTTTAGTACGAAATGTCATGGCCTGGGAGCAGTGCTCCAAACCGGATGAAGCTTACATAAGCAACTACTTCAAGTTCATGGACCATCTTATTGACAGGGCAGAAGACGTGGCTTTGCTAGCTGAAGAGGGAATTATTATCAACTGGCTAGGTGACGACGCCGCAGTTTCAAAGTTGATGAACAATCTCAGCCAACGCAGTGAAACAGCTTCGTATTACAGTGATATCTGTCAAACGATGAATGACTACTATGAGAACCCCTGGAACCGTAGAAAGGCAACCTTGAATCTTGTATATTTCAGCAATCTTTGGAGAGGTACGGGAACTGTTGCTGCAGCTTTCCTTCTAATCCTTACTTTGATACAGACTATAACTTCCCTGAAATCGGCATTGTAGGATTAAATCTTGCTTAGTTTTATTAATCCTCCGCAATAACTGATGGGATTGCTTTTGTTATATTCCTTAGAAATTGCTGTTTTAATTTCAGTTCGAAGCTTGTGGAGTTCTAAATGTATTTCCTTAGAAGTTGTTAAATTCTTGTTTTATTGTCCTGGAATTGATTTTGTTCTTGTTCCCTGTGTGATGTCCTTTCCTCTCAGAGCTCTCTTCTTCTGGTTAAATAAAGCTGAAGAATCAATGCATGATCTAACAGTTTTCACTTTATTGTCCCTAATGGTCGTGGTATGATAGCAAATGACTTGTGATCTGCATATCAGATTTCGAGTTCTAGTCAGGGTGTGTCTGAAATAACCGGGATTTTACTCGCTTATCTGGTCCACCAAATGCGCTTTCCAGAGATAGAATTTTCTCTCATCAAAGAAAAAACGTTTTCACTTGATCATGGCGACTGTGATGCCTTTAATCCAAAAACTAGTCGAGTTATGCCAAGTAAATACCATTAGTAATTGGCATTTCCAGATCCATCAGTTATCGCCCTCATCAGTGGCGACGACTCAACAGGTGGATTCTGCCGGAGTTTGTTTTGCAAGTTGTACTCAACCTTCTTTTGCTCTTGACAGGCCATTGTATCTTGTTGTTGTTGGCAGTTCCTCTTGCCTGCTATCATTTTTTTTGAACAATTTCAAAATGGATTAAGCAAAGGAAAATTTACAGGGGCCTGCTAGGACCGGCACAAGACTCGGCCTAAAGAGCAGGGAAGCGGCAGCCGCTTAACAAACCAGAAAAAAACTACAAGCCTAAAAAAATGAAGACAAAACAGCCCAAAGACTGCAAAGGAAATGAAACTGAAGCCCAAACAGGCGGGCCTAAAAAACGATGAATGAAGCGGACCGAAGAAGATAAGAAAACTTGGGCCCCGCCCCTGGACCTTTAAAACCAACAAAGCTTGAAAAAACCAAGGCCCGGTTCCTGAAACTTAAGACCAGCCGAGATTCACTCCATGGCCCACGTAGAAGCCCTTTCGCCATGCATGCTACAGGACCATGCAGAAAAGCTAGAGACCCTGGGAACAAGAAGGACCTTCCAGCAGCAGAGAAAACTTACAACTTCCATCGATCTCGAGCATAATTAGGGATGTGGCCCGTATAGTTCATTAGCAGCAGTCTGATTTGAGTGATTGCTTCTTGCACTAGAACCCCAGCAGGCTTGTTCTGCCTTTGAAAGATTCTGTGATTTCTCTCTATCCAAATGAAGTAGATTGCAGTTGCTAGCATGTGTTTAGCAAGGAGGCAATTGAATCTCTTCTTTTTAATGAATTTTTTCCCAGCCCATTGAAGAACATTTTCCCAGTGTACCTCAGGCCATTGTTGCTGAGCAAAAGAGGTAAGCCTGTTCCAGAAAAAACCAGTGTAAGTGCATTGAAAAAACAGGTGGTTGTGCGATTCATCCTCACTTCCACAAAGGATACAGGTACGGCTTCCTGTTGTAGTCCCCAGCATTGGTCTGTCCATTGTTGACAATCTACCTCTCGAAGCCAACCATAAAATCAAAGAGTAGCGTGGGACGTGTTGGTTGTACCAAATCAACCCATGCAAGGTGGAATTCTCTTTAGAACTTCTTAAAAGATTCCAGGCTGAAGCGATAGAGAAAATACCCGAGGCGTGAGCTGGCCAAATAATCTTATCCTGAGTGTGCTGCTTCGGATGGAAAGGAATGGAGCTCCAAGCTTGCTGAAGAGTAAGGTGACCGTTTGGGAAGGTCCATACCCCATTATTAATTATAGAACTCACTTTGGCGTCCCACCCAAGACCCGTTGTTGCAAGAATACGGGGAGTGAAGGCTTCAAATAGTCTTCTCCCCTCGGGCAGCCATGGATCAAACCAGAGGGAAGTCTCTCTGCCATCCCCAATAATCATTCTAAAGAGGCCTTTGCACCATCTTCTGCTATCCATAATTTTCCTCCAACTCCAGGATGATTTGGCTGAAGCTTTGACTTCCCAAAAATTTCGCCCTTTCAGAAGAACAGAATGCACCCAACCAGCCCAGCCCGAATCTTTGTTTGTAAGAATGCGCCAAACAAGCTTCAGCAAGGCAGCTTTATTCCATTCACGAAGACTCTTAATACCCAAACCTCCCTCATTTAACGGGTAGCACAGATTTGCCCAGCTAACTTTAGCTCCATTTTTCTCCAGCGAAGGGCCCCTCCAGAGGAATCTAGCCATAATGGATTCTATTCTATGAATAACTGCCATAGGGAGGATGAACATACTAGACCAGTAGACCTGCATTGAGAATAATGTGGATTTTATGAGTTGAAGTCTGCCCGCGTAGCTTAGGGAAGCCGAGGTCCAGAGCTTTATGCGGGCTGTGATAATTTCCACCAGCTTGTTGCAATCATTATTGGTCAATCTCTTCGTTAGTAAGGGAACCCCAAGATAGGTGATCGGAGGGGTTTTTATCTGAAACCCTAGCATAGCTTGGATATCTCTTTGTAAACTCTGATCAATGCCTGTGAGGAAAATAGAGCTTTTATCTGGATTAATGCTCATCCCTGACTGATTCATAAAAGAGTGCAAGGCACAGTTCAGGATGTCTACAGAGACTATATCTGCATGGCAAAAAAGAAGAAGATCATCTGCAAAACAAATATTAGTTGTTTTATTGGCTCTACATCTCCAATGATATTTGAAATCTAGATTAGCTGTGGCTTCCTTTATGTGCCCGTTTAGGCCTTCCATCGCCAAAACAAAGAGGTAAGGTGATAGCGGGTCTCCCTGCCAAATGCCTCTAGAGGATTTGAACCAGCCCTGAAGCTCTCCATTTATGCTGATAGAGAAATGGGGGGTAGTGATGCAGGATTTGATCCAGTTAACCATTGCTTGAGGGATTCCTATAGCATTTAGACCCTGCAGGATATAGTCCCAGCGAATGGTGTCAAAAGCCTTACGAAGATCGATTTTCATAGCACACCGCGGGGGGCCAGTTCGGAGGTGGTAATTGTGCATGAGTTCCTGAGATAAAAGAACAGCATCTGCAATGTTTCTACCCGGGATAAAAGCATTTTGAGAATACACAATAGTATGCTCCAAAACTTTCTTCAGACGGTTGGCCAAAACTTTGGAAATAGACTTGTAGATTACATTGCAGCAGGAAATAGGTCTGTACTCATCCAAAGTGCTTGGGTTTTCAACTTTGGGAATAAGAGCTAGGGTTGTAGCGTTTACACATTTCGGCATAGAGTTTGTGTTGAAAAAATCTTGGACTGCAGCTACAAAATCCTCTCCCACTACGCTCCACCCTGCTTTAAAAAACAAAGCTGAAAACCCATCAGGGCCCGGCGCTTTACCGTCCAATATAGAGAACAAGGCAGCTTGGATTTCCTCCTTTGTGATTGGGCTAGAGATATCCTCTTTCATATTATCCGAAATAGGCGTAGGGAAACCACCATATTCTTGCAATCCTGCCCTGGTTCCTGTTTCCTCATTCATTAGATGCCTATAATATCCCACAACCACTTTTCCCAGACCCTCTTGGTCGTGGACAATGTTTCCTTCCCCATCCTCAAGACAAGTAATTTTATTTCTCATCTTTCTGTGAAGGAGAGATCGATGGAAGAAAGTGGTATTTCTATCCCCGAGAGTAAGCCACTGGATTCTTGATCTTTGCTTGAAAAAAGCTTCTTCATCCTTGCTCAGCCTTAAGTATATTTTTGCTTTGTTTCTTTCTAACAGAATAGTCTCCTCTGCTATTGGGTCAGCATCCAACCTCAACTGGGCCTCTGTTGGAAATTTGGCAGAAATAGAGAATAGAAAAGAAAAAGGTTTAGACTGCACACTCTCTAATTTGGTAGAATACAATACATATGAAAATTGTACTCTCACACATTTTTCATTATGAGATTCATACAATATATATAGACATTAATAGTTGCGACTCTTCAATACTAATAGTTGCGACTCTTCAATACTAATAGATGCGACTCTTCAATACTAATAGTTGTGACTCTTCAATACTAATAGATGCGACTCTTCAATACTAATAGTTGCGACTCTTCAATACTAATAGATGCGACTCTTGATAAATAAGTTTAATAACTAACATTCACCCCTCTTAAACTTGTTTCATCAATCTTCACGATTCCAAGCTTCTTCTGCAGATAACAAAAAACTTCAGTCTTCAATGGCTTTGTAAAAATATCAGCAATCTGTTCAAGAGTGTTGACATGAACTAACTCCACATCGCCTTCTTTTATGTGCTCTCTAATAAAATGAAATCGAGTATCAATATGCTTTGAACGTTCATGATGCACTGGATTCTTTGCAAGAGCTATAGCAGACTTGTTATCAACGAAAATTCTTGTGGCTTCACTCTGTTTCTGTTGCAGATCTTCCATCAATTTCCTTAGCCATATTGCATGACACACACATGATGCAGCAGCAATGTATTCTGCTTCACATGTGGATAATGCAACAATAGATTGTTTCTTGGATGTCCATGTGAATGCTGTTTCTCCCATGAAAAATATGAATCCAGTTGTGCTTTTCCTGTCTTCCAAGCTTCCTGCCCAATCACTATCACTATAACCTGTGATTTCGAAATTCTGTGATGATGAATAACATAATCCATAGTTTAATGTTCCTTTAATAAACCGAAGGATCCTCTTTGTTGCCTTCAAATGTGAACTCCTTGGTCTCTCCATGTATCTGCTAACCAAACCAACTCCAAACAGAATGTCTGGTCTGGTACAAGTTAGATAACGCAAACACCCCACAATACTTTTGTAATATGTAGGATTAACTAAATCTCCTTCTCCCTCTTTAGTTAACCTCGTTCCATACTCAACTGGATTGTCTGCTGGATCACAATCTTCCATAGCAAATTTCTTTAACACTTCTGTTGCATACTTGGCTTGAGAAATGAAAATTCCATTACTGCATTGCTTCACTTCTAATCCCAGAAAATATGCTAGAAGACCTAAGTCTGTCATCTCAAATTCCTTTACCATGGATTGCTTGAAATCTTGAATCATTGTAGGATCATCCCCTGTGAACAGAATATCATCCATGTATAAACAAACAAACATTATTCTACCATGCAAGTTTTTCTTCACATATAATGCATGTTCATACGGGCATTTTGTAAACCCCTTCTGAGAAAGATAGCCATCAATTCTTGAGTTCCATGCTCTTGGTGCTTGTTTGAGTCCGTAAAGGGCTTTCTTCAATCTGCACACCTTTTCTTCTTCTCCTTTTACTACAAAACCAGCTGGTTGCTCAACATATACTTCCTCTTCAAGATTGCCATTCAAGAATGCTGATTTTACGTCCATCTGAAATATCTTCCATTGTTTCTGAGCAGCCAATGAAATCACCAATCTCATAGTTTCCATTCTTGCTACTGGAGCAAAAACATCTTCATAATCTACTCCATATCGTTGCTTGTACCCTTTTGCAACTAATCTGGCTTTATGTTTTTCAATTTCTCCTTCAGCATTCTTCTTTGTCTTGAAGATCCATTTTACTCCGATTGCATTGTGACCTTCAGGAAGTGTTGTCAGTTCCCATGTATTGTTCTTCTGAATGGAATTGATCTCCTCTTTCATTGCTTTCTTCCACCTGTCTTCCTGATATGCTTCTTCAAATGTAATAGGATCATTTTCTGAAAATAGGCAAAGCATGTTCACATCATCAAGATCCATTCTTTCTGTTACATCATAAATCTCCTGTATGCTCTTTGTCTTTCTTGTTGAACTTGGAGAATTAGATAGGCTGCTAGTTGATGGAGATGGAGCTATCATGATTTCTCCTTCATCTTTCTGGATCTGCTCTTCATCTACAATCAGTTTTTGCAGTTGATCCTCAGTACTCCAGTTCCATTCTTGCTCTTCATCAAATCTCACATCTCTTGACATGATCACCTTTTTTGTTACTGGATTGAACAATTTGTAACCATACGAATTTTCTCCATATCCTAGCAGTATGCATTTCTGACTTTTATCTTCAAGCTTGGTTCGTTTTTCATCTTGAATTTTGGCATAAGCTATGCTGCCAAAAATCCTCAAGTGATCAACTCTCGGTTTCTTCATGCTCCAGGCTTCTTCTGGTGTAAGCATATGCAACCTCTTTGTTGTAAATCTGTTCAACAAATACACAGCACACACAACTGCATCTCCCCAAAACTCTTTAGGACAATTCTTTTCTTTTAACATACATCTAACCATGTTCATAATAGTCCTATTTTTCCTCTCCGATACTCCATTCTGTTGTGGAGTCTGTGGCATTGTGAGCTGATGTGCTATACCATTCTCTTTATAATAATAATCAAAAGCATGGGACACATACTCTCCTCCCCTATCAGTTCTCAGATTTTTCAGCTTGCATTCACTTTGCTTTTCTACTAGATTTTTAAATTCCTTAAACTTGCTCAGCACTTCTTTTTTTTCTTTCAACACATATACCCATGTTTTTCCACTAAAATCATCAGTGAATGTAAGGAAATACCTGTTTCCCCCTATTGTTGTAGGTGTAATTGGCCCACACACATCTGAATACACCAATTCCAGAGGCTGAGATGCTCTAGAACTCTTCTTTGGGAAGGATTTTCGGTGCTGCTTTCCCATCACACACACTTCACACAAATCGTTTGTGTGTTCGAGCTGTGGTATTCCCAGAACCATCCTGTGTTTCTCCATCATCATTAATGATCCACAATTCAGATGTCCATATCGCAAATGCCACAAGTTCGTCAGATTTGAACTTTCTGCCTTGAAACAGTTTGACATACACACATTTAAGTCAAGAGGAAACATCCTGTTTTTGGTCATCTTGACTGAGGCAATTAAAGCTCCAGATTCATCAAAAATCTTCAAGTTCTTATTCTTCATCTGCACTTCAAAATCTTGCTCCAGAAACTGTCCCAGACTTAAGATGTTACTCTTCATGTCTGGAACGTAAAATACTTCTGTTATGAATTTCTGCTCACCATTCTTTAGTTGTATAAGAATTCAGCCTCTTCCTTCAACAGGTATTTGAGAAAGATCTCCAAAAGTGATTTTTCCTTTGTAACTCTCATCAATATCTGCAAATGCTTCCTTCATGCCACACATATGATTTGATGCTCCTGTGTCTAGATACCAGGTACTAGATTTGCTATCATCAAATTTTCCACATGCCAGCAGCAGTGCAGGTTCTTCTGAATCACTTACCTTCTCAGCAAAATTAACAACTTTGTCTTCAAATCTGTATTGTGAACAGTCAGAGGCGAAATGACCATATTCCTTGCAATTATAACATTGCACGCCTGCATTGTTATTTCTCCAGTTTGAGTATCCTCCACGACTTCTTCCTCTGAATCTGCCTCTGCCTCTGCCATTGAAATTCTGATTTCGTGCACCATGAAATTCTTGATTTCTATATGATCTTCCTCCTCTTCCTCTTCTATGCAAAAATCTGCCTCTCTGGAATGCTCCTCTGTTGGATTCATTGGAATTCTTCAAATTTAGCTGTGTCTGCAAAGCATGTTCAAGTGCTCTTCCATCTCCTCTTCTATCAATTTTCTGCTCATGGGCTTGCAGTGATCCCATTAACTCTTCTACTGTCAATTCTTCTAAATCTTTTGATTCTTCAATTGCTACAACCACATGGTCAAACTTTGAATCCAGTGATCTCAAAATTTTCTCCATCACACGAACATCATCAATATTTTCACCATTCCTTCTCATCTGGTGAACCAAAGTGATTACTTTTGTAAAGTAATCTGAGATTGTCTCATTGCCTTCTTTGTTCAGCTTCTCAAAATCTCCTCTCTGAGATTGTAGCCGAACTCTTTTTGTTTTTTCAACTCCACTATAAGTTTTGCTAAGCATTTCCCATGCTTCCTTTGATGTCTTTGTCGGTGCCACCATCTCAAGGGTTGCTTCATCAAGCCCCTGATAAATTGTGAATAACGCCTTGTTGTCTTTCTTTCTTGATTCTCTCAGTGCTTGTCTCTCTGCATTGCTCATCACAGTATCTTCTTTTGGTTCAGTATAACCATCTTCAACCAGCTCCCATAACTCTTGTGATCTAAGTAGTGCTTTGTATTGGATGCACCACAAATCATAGTTTTGTTTGTTAAGGCGGGGAATATGAAATTGGGAATTGTTGTTGTTGGAAGTCATGTTGTCTCTCGGGCTCTGATACCAATTTTGTTGGAAATTTGGCAGAAATAGAGAATAGAAAAGAAAAAGGTTTAGACTGCACACTCTCTAATTTGGTAGAATACAATACATATGAAAATGGTACTCTCACACATTTTTCATTATGAGATTCATACAATATATATAGACATTAATAGTTGCGACTCTTCAATACTAATAGATGCGACTCTTCAATACTAATAGTTGTGACTCTTCAATACTAATTGATGCGACTCTTCAATACTAATAGATGCGACTCTTCAATACTAATAGTTGCGACTCTTCAATACTAATAGATGCGACTCTTGATAAATAAGTTTAATAACTAACAGCCTCATCCCAGTCAGCCTTGGCCTTAGCCACCCGAATGGAAATGTTGCTTCTGTTAACCTTATGCCAATTTTTCAAATGCGCCTTGATTAACTGAAGTTTAGAGGTAAATCTAAACAAAGGGGACCCATGAATGTGCGCCTGCCACACCCTAGCGATCTGAGGAATGAAATCCTCCCTCTCGGCCCAGAAATTCAAAAACTTAAAACTTGGCTTGGGCTTGAAATGATCTTGCCTAAGCTGAAGCATCATAGAACTGTGGTCAGAAACACTTCTGGGGAGGAAATGAGCTGTGGCATTCGGCCAAACATTGGCCATAGCTGTGTTTCCTATAACCCAATCCAACTTCTTCAGAATTGTGTCCCCTCCCTGTTGCCCATTGTGCCAGGTGTATTTGATGCCCCTATAAGGAACTGTGTGAAGCTCGGCTTGGTGCATGCAATCTCCAAAAGCCTGTTTGTGTCTGCTCCAGTTAGGGTCACCTCCCTTACTATCCGTAGGGTTCATAGTTGCGTTAAAGTCACCCATTAACACCCATGGATTATCCTTATAACTGGCCCCATTCAACTTGATATACTCCCACATCTCCTGTCTAGCTACGGGTGTGTTGTGCCCATAAAAGAAAGAAGCTGTAAAATCAAACCCATGCACAGCCGAATGGACCCTGCAAGTGACCCATTGCGGAGATATGTTCACAGTGACCACATCAAACACACCCTTGTCCCATCCAACAATAATTCTTGCAGTGTCAGTATTTGACCCATTTGAGAAGAACTGCCACTTGTTCATTGCCATATCATGCTGCCATTTTTTCATGTTTGTCTCATGCATTTTGGTTTCAACCAAACTATACATACTCAGATTATTCTTCTGAATCCAATCACTAACATTTTTTTTGTTTTTGGAAGCCATTTAAGCCTCTTATATTCCAACAACCTATATTTAACATAAACATAAAATAAAATGAGGAGAAGATAGAAAACTCAGGACCTTTTATCGGCCTGCACCCTTCCCTTTCTTGCCTCCCTTCTTCTTCCTCACTTTAATGAATTCCATTGGAGAGGTATCCCTGCCTTCCCCCCGGTCTTCATCCATGGCTGTTGTTGCACTAGACTCTTCCTCATCAAGGGTATCCTGACTTTGAAGAGAATCATTAACTGTGAACATAGTTATCTCCACCTCCTTTTGTTTGCCTTTCGCTGCCCTAGATGACTCAGTTGCCTCCGTAAGAGACTCATGAACTGCTGAGGGTTTCCAGTGCAAGTTTGAACTTGTCCCTCCACCCTTATTAGCATCTCCAATGTCTTCTCGGCCTGGCGTACAGGTCTAACATCAGTGATACCCTGCATTAGCACTTTAAGGGTGTGATGGTTTGTAGTGTCTAGAGTTTGGGTGTGGCCTGTCTGTTGGCTTCTCCCCTTCTCTTGCGTTGATGTCGCTGGGTTAAGGTCCTTACGAGCATGAGGTCCCATCTCAAGCGTCTCTTTCTCCCTTCTGTCAATACAAGCATGGCCAAAGACCTTACACTTTTCACATCTCGCAGGAGTCCATTCGTACTCAACCTCAATGTGGATTGGTTCAGCCGAGAGGGGATTATTAAGATCGAAATTTTTGATGAAAGACTGTGCAGCATCTATTTCTACACATACCCGAGCATAGTCAAGTCTTGTGCAACAAAATGTGGACTCATCGCAAGACAAAGGTCTTCCCATCATGCTCGCAACAACACTGAGCCCTTTGCGTGACCAAAATGAAAAAGGGAGGCCGTGAATGCGCACCCAGACTGGAAGCTTTGATATACGATTTTTGTCAAAAATAAATTGAGGATGCCATTGTTGGAGTATCATAGTCTTACCCCCAAACATCCATGGCCCTCTCTCTAGGACCGCCTGCATTTGTTCTTCCCTTTGAAACCTGAACAGCCAAAACCCATTTGCAGTGGACATCACAGATTCGAGCCCCCCTTGCTTCCATATACGGTTTGCAACCGTGTTAACAGTGTGGAAATTCATCCTGAAACAAGGAAAGAACCCCACCATGCAACGGTCCCATTGTTCAGCATTTTCTGTGAGCATCTCAGCAGTTAGCTTGGGCTTATCATCTCCTTCATGTCGTGGGATGGGATCCAGTGTGAATCTGGTACTAGAGTCAGTTACCTTGACCCTATCAGCCCATGTGCTTGTGTTTGGCTTTTGTGGTGGTTGATTTTTGTCGGCCGCCATTGCAAATACCAATAAAAGAAAAAAAAGAAAACCTTGTCTTCAGAGAGTGACACTGGGCAACAATATGATCTGTGTATTGGGGCTTGGGATTGTTTGTTGGGTATTGCGGGGTAGGCAGAGAAAAGTGAAAATGGTGGTTTCAAGAAGGGATTTTCTGGGGATGCTGAAAAAGGTTTTTTAACGTGGCTAAGGAGGCACAGGATTTTGAAGAGACCTGTGTTCGTGGATTGAGGGTAAAAGGTGCAGATTATTTAAAAGAGATGGTGGGTTCCGGCGACGGCTGAGGGCTTTTTGGTGGAAAATGGCTGCGTGTATTTTGGGAGCATCTCTCTCTTGTTTCTCTCTCTAGAATTCACATAATCTCTCTCTTGCCTGCTATCATGCTATGCTGTAAGTGTACTTCTCAGTATACTCTCTGTAGTTTCCTTGACAAACTGCTGATTTTTTTCCACTGCATTTTTTCTTGTTATCTAATTCTATGTTGCAATCAACATGCATTTGTTTTGCATTTTTAAATCAAAACAAACGGTTTCATCTTTGTTCTGACTAAGAAGTTGGTGCGTGCGCTTGCTTTGCTTGGGGATGTGCCATGGAAATTCTGTCGGAAATTAGCAACGCATATTCTGTCGGCTTCATCTTTATTCTGTTGCTAATTTATCGGCAACTACAAATTTATATCGGATATTTTCTGATCTAAATTTCGTTGCTAATGTTTTTTAGTAATGAATATATTTTCATGTTATCAACAACGGATTAGATAGTAGCTAATTACTAGATAGTTGCTAATTACTCTATTTTTTAGTTGTAAGAATTGATGCTACTTGGAAACCAACTACCTTTCTTCGTTATAGACCATATATATCGCAAGCTCAATCAAGTCTTACATACGAAAGACATTCCTTTTCTTTATCTTGTCACTCATCATTTTTTTCGATGGCACCAGATTACACTAGGGTCGGAGTCCAGACAACGGATAGAGGTAAGGCATTTCACTGTAAATAAGGAATTGTTTGTTGATTGGAGCCCTCGAGCGTAGTAATTTTTTTAATCCTATCAAGCTTAAATATAATATCGTCATGCTTTGCCAGGCAGGAGTGAAGTTTCAGGTCTCCACAGACAACTGTTTGGTCAACATACAATTTGAGAACGGGGTGTTGAAAATACCATGCTTGGAAGTTGATGATGATACCGTCGAACGTTTTGCACGAAATGTCATGGCCTAGGAGCAGATGTATAGAACTCATGAAGCTTACTTATGCAATTACTCAAAGCTTATAGACCATCTTATTGACAGTACTACAGAAGGCGTGGCTTTGCTAGTTGAAGAGGGAATTATTCTCAACTGGCTAGGCGATGATGCCGCAGTTTCAAATTTGATGAACAGTTTTGTCCATGTTGGATGAGTGATTCAAAGTTGAGTTTATATGAGAATAATTATGTATTTGAGGATTGTCAAATAAAATCAAACCTAATTAAAAATGAAATGCTAAGTATGTTTAGACAGTTAAATATGAAATTTTTATTTGAGTTAGTTTAATGTACATATCATTTTACAAGCATCTACATATTAGTCTTAAATATCCCTTATACCCCAAGTTATGAGATAAACTACTTTCTTTCATAAAAAAAGAATATAATATGAATCAGTCTCAAGAACTCTAAAAAATATTTATTATTAAGAGAACATTGACCAATAACATTTATGAACAACAATAATTCGAGGCATAAAAATCCCATAAATATAATTTCATTATAAAATATAGTATAATTTCATTATAACCATCCATATGAATTGCTAAAATTAAACTCTTTCTATTCGTTGATTTCAAGAATCATGATAATTGAGAGGATGTTGTCGTTTAAAAAGAAAAAGAAAAAGAAAAGAAGTGTTGGTTACCTTCGAATCAACTATGGCCCTTGTGAACCCAATTTTTCAAAAGAGCAGATTCTCAAATGAAATGACCGCAAGAGAGAGACTATAAGACAACATTCTTAGAAAACTCGTTTATTTGTGGTATGACACCTTACAGATGTTTTTCTTCAGAGGAGGGGTAACCACTTGGATCAGAGAGAGAAGGTGGGTTTGAATCTTGCATCTAAGGAACAGTCTGCTGCTCGGCACCAAATATACAGATATAGCCGTCCGATCATCGATCTCTCCAGGTCAGCAAAAGATATATCGATATAGTCGTCTGTTCAAAGTTTGTTTCATGCTCAGGCTTTCTTGGCTTATAGTTTGGGTTTTCAATTATAATTTGTACACGCACATTTGCAAGATATTGTTTTTAAGTTGATTTTTATTCTATATATGAGAGGGGTCATTTGATTTTACATTCTGTATAATTTTCACGTATCACTATTATAATTTTTTATATAGAAAACAAAATATTGTTGAATCAAGTTTGACTTTCAAAGACTATTAGAGGTGAAAAGAGATTGGGCTAGAGCAGAAGAGAAGGATAAAGAGAGAAAATATATGTATATGCAAGAAATCAAGTGATTTTTCAAAATGAAATGTGGGGACTCGGTTTTTGAGCTGATTTTACACCGTCTTTCTCTTTACTTGAAATCAGCAGAAAACAATATCTCATATACAGGATGAGAAGAGGGTCTGAAGGCCTGCTGAGCTCGATTAACAAGGCTTGATTTCATCCCGTTTCTTTCTTTCCTTTGCCTCTGTCATCGGTTTGTTTTTCCTTAGCTGCTCTGTTTTTATTTTATATTTTTTCAAGTAAACCTACTTGTTTTTATTAGAAAATAATATAAATTATATTTTAGGACCTCATCTAATAACTTAAATTTTTAGATAGGATGGTTCTTTAATATAGTTTCACAACATTGTTAACCTAGTAATCACGAGTTCGAATCTCACCACCCCCATTCTATTTGATAGAAATCAAGCACAGGTTAGTATGAATCGGTGCGAGTTTCAAGCTCAAGATTTTTGTAAAGAGCTGGAAGGATTAAAGGAGTCGCCTCCTCCTGAGGACCGGGCTGCTGAATGCTGTATCTACAGGGTTCCCAACTCACTTCGAGTCAGTAATCCGGAAGCCTACACTCCACAACTCATTTCAATAGGTCCTTTTCACCGCTATGGTCACCACTATCGTGAAAGAGTGGAGGCCATGGAAACGCTGAAAAGAAGATATCAAAAACGGTTCCTTGAAACGAATAAGATGGATGAGAAGAAAATTATGGATTTTATAAGAAGAATTCAGAAAGAAGAAGAGAGTGTCCGACTCTGTTATTCAGAGAGCTTCAGCATCTATGGAGAAGTTTTAGAGATGATCGTGCTGGATGCTGTCTTCATCATTGAGTTTTTGAAGGATTCATGTGCTGCTGGCTTTCCTAAAAATATTGATACCAGAATGAGATTTTGCATAGAAGAAGACTTGATGCTACTTGAAAACCAACTACCTTTCTCCATTCTAGACTTAATATATAGCGAGTTTTATCACCATAGCCAAGATGAAAATGAAACTCCTTTACTTGGTCTTGTCTGTTGAAATCTGAGGTTGATTCCAGAACTGCCCAAGTGAACCGGTCGACCGCTTGTAAAGAAAAGCTTAACCGGTCGACCGCTTGGCACTGTCATCAAGGAACTGACGCAGGATAAATGAAGAATGAAGAATTGAAGGTTGAAGAATCAAGTGTTATGATTGATTTCACATTGTAATCAGTTTGGTTAAGTGTTTTGAGTCAATGTTTTAGTGAATTTCAGTTTATAGTCAGCAATTGTTAAATAGAAAATTGTAACCGAATTTTGAAAAACTAGCCGTTGTAATTTCTGATTCTTCTATAAATAAAATTGATGGGATGGCAGTAACCATAACGAAATATTCTGCCCATGTTCTTGTTGTGTTGATTCTCAAATTTACAAATTTCATTAGTTCTTTCTTTTCTGGAAATTTGTTCATCAACTTCTGGAAAATTGTTCATTCCAGAATTTGATTGCTACAGTAGCTGTTCTTTGATTTTTCCAGAAATCGTCAAATTTCAACATTGCCACCGGTCATTTTGGAAAGTACACACTTGCACAAGGGCCAGAATCCGTATGTACCGCCGATGAAGTAAAGCACTTCACTGATTTACTAATGAAATCTATGTTGAAAGGAGCCCTCAAGCGAGAGAATCGCCCTGATCCTATCAAGCTGAAATATAACGCTGTCAAGCTTCGCAAAGCAGGTGTGAAGTTTCAGAAAACAGAAGACAAGTGTTTGTTCAACGTTCGTTTTGAGAAAGGGGTGTTGGAAATACCAATCTTGAAAGTTGATGATTCCTTGGAACGTATAGTACTAAATGTCATGGCCTGGGAGCGGTGCTCCAAACCGGGTGAAGCTTACATATGCAATTACTTTAAGTTTATGGACCATCTTATTAACACTGCAGAAGACGTGGATTTGCTAATTGAAGAGGGAATTATTCTCAACTGTCTAAGTGACAGTGAATCAGTTTCAAATTTGGTGAACAATCTTAGCCAACGCAGTGAAACAGCTTCTTATTACAGTGATATCTGTCAAAAGATTAATGACTACTATGAGAACCCCTGGAACCGTAGTAAGGCAACTGTAATGGTCTAAGGACTAATGTGAAATAATTCTGACAATTCGAGGAGTCAGTAACCCTCCTAGATGCACACGGCACTATTTTAGGAATAGAAATGATTGATGCCTTTTATTCTCAATATTCTGCCTTTTATAGGCCTTTTACATAGCTGTAATAAATAAATAATTACAGAAATGGTCTCTTTAATGGACCATTAACTTTCCTAACTGGTACTAACCCTTTTATTTCCATAACCGACAATTAGCTATTTATTTCCTAATAAATTTCGTAACTGTTGGTATTGATAACATGCATGCCCTACAATACCCCTTTAACAATTAGTGATTCTTCAACTTATGTGGCATTAGGTTCTTAATTATCTTTGGCACGTAACAAAGCTCCTCTCTTCAGAAGAACTCGTCCACGAGTTCTGGGTAGGTCCTCCTTAGTTCTTCTGCTTCCATCAGGTGGCATCTTCCACATGAGATCCCTTCCATTGAACCAAGCATTCCACCCCTGCGTGATTCCCTTTCTTCTTGAGCCTCCTCTCTAAGATCTTTTCTGGTTCGGGTACAAGTGTGCCCTTTTTTTTTTTTTTTTTTTCTTTTCCTTGGGGCATGAAATGTGAAATACCTGATAGATCTTGGAGTCTTTGGGTAGATCGCGTTTATATGCAACTTCCCCAATTTTTTTGGATGATTTGGAATGGCTCGTAATACCTTGGTGAAAGCTTCAAATTTTTTTCTTACTGCTACGGTCATCTGTCTATAGAGTCTTAATCTTAAATAGACCCAATCTTCCACACTATACTCCTTCTGGGTTCTCTTTTTATCTGCGTGTAACTTCATTCTTGATTGAGCTTCTTGCAGATTTTCTCGGGCCAAGGTAAGTATTAAATCTTGACTCCTCATTTCATCCTCGACTGCTTGCACTGCCGTGGTCCCCGGCTCATAGGGGAAGAGTCGTGGAGGTTTCTGTCCATAGACGATTTCAAAGGGAGGGAGTCCTGTGGAGGAATGCTGCATGACCTGCTCCTGATGTGTCTTTAAGGTGGATGATTGTTGTGCTTTCAAGATCCACTCGCTAGGGTCTCCTCCATCAAAACGAGGGAAATCCAACCGAAGGGAGCTAGCTTGAATTCCCCCATGTCCCTCAAACAGAGGATTCACATTTACTCTGACATTGCTGGAAGTGCCTCCTTCTGACTGGTTTCTAGCTGTGATTTGTACCAAGCTATCATAGCTTGATTCTAATTTATTGAGCTGTTGTAGTATTTTTTCCATAAGCACCCTTTGCTTGGTTTGTTCTTCTGCTTGCTTTGCTTGTTCTTCGGACAGAGCTGTTGATATTCCTTGTAGTTGCTTCACTGTTTCAGACAGTTGGTTCATTCTTGTGCCTTCTGCCATGGTCACTGGATGTATGCTCTGATACCACTTGTAATGGTCTAAGGACTAATGTGAAATAATTCTGACAATTCGAGGAGTCAGTAACCCTCCTAGATGCACACGGCACTATTTTAGGAATAGAAATGATTGATGCCTTTTATTCTCAATATTCTGCCTTTTATAGGCCTTTTACATAGCTGTAATAAATAAATAATTACAGAAATGGTCTCTTTAATGGACCATTAACTTTCCTAACTGGTACTAACCCTTTTATTTCCATAACCGACAATTAGCTATTTATTTCCTAATAAATTTCGTAACTGTTGGTATTGATAACATGCATGCCCTACAATACCCCTTTAACAATTAGTGATTCTTCAACTTATGTGGCATTAGGTTCTTAATTATCTTTGGCACGTAACAGCAACCTTGAAACTTGTGTATTTCAGCAATCTTTGGAGAGGTACGGGAACTGTGGCCCCAGCTTTCCTTCTAATCCTTACTTTGATACAGACTATAACTTCCCTGAAATCGGCATTCTAGGATTAAATCTTGCTTAGTTTTATTAATCCTGCGCAATAAATGATGGTATTGCTATTGTTGTATTCCTTAGAAATTGCTGTTTTAATTTTAGTTCGAAGCTTGTGGAGTTCTAAATGTATTTCCTTAGAAGTTGTTAAATTCTTGTTGTATTATCCTGGAATTGATTTTGTTCTTGTTCCCTGTGTGATGTCCTTAATTTCCTCTCAAAGCTCTCTTCTTCTGCGCTCCTCTTCTGATTAAATAAAGCTGAAGAATTAATGCATGATCTCAGTTTGTTGGAAATTCTTTGATCTGAACAGTAGCTGTTATTAACAGGCATTGTTGAGATCAAAATCTGGAAAATTTGAAGAACATAAAATTTGCCCGAAGAACAACACAATAAGTTGCTAAAATTTTTGCTTAACCTTTATTGAATCAGAAAGTTCCTTATATAGGGATTACAAGGACATGAAATTGAACTAAACTAGGACTTCTCAACAACATGAGATTGAATTAAACTAAAGCTCTCAACAGGATTTGCATAATCCTATTATGAATAGAAAAGAAAACTGAAATTACGTAAACTACTAAAACACAAACTAAAAGACTACAGCTAATGATAAAACCTACAGCTACATCTTCTTATCCAAAGCTAATCTCACATTAGAATTCTAACACTCCTCCTTGAGATTTGCTTTGGGCAATCCCAACTCATCTTCAGAAATTTCAGACTTGCTACTGGAACTATCTTGGTCTTCAAGTTATGATGAACTGGACTTATATCAGCCCTGTTTTGGCCTAAATCACCATCAGGTTTTCCTTCAGATGTTGCTCCTCCTGTCTTCATGTACCATTCTCTAACATAACTTTCCTCAGCATCAATTTCTTTCCCATTCAAACTTTTGACAGTTTCGGCAGCATCCTCAGATTTTTCAAAGTTCACAAATTCAAAGCATTTTGATTTTTCATCAGCAGCCCTCATCATCACAGCACTAGTAATTGCTCCATGTTCATTAAAAACATCTTTCATGTCTTCATGTGTTGTAGATTCAGCTGAATTCTTCACATAAACATTGTTGGATTTCATGCTAAACAGATTACCATCTCTGATTTTCCCATCTTTGTCACATATTTGCAGCCTTTTGCAAACTTGATCACTAGTATGAATTTCAGGCATACCCTTTACCATATCACCATCATGCAACATGTTCAAAGTCTCAAGGTTGTAGTGCTCAGGTTTCTTGTCCCAATCAACACTCATTTCAGATTTCACACTTAAAGCATTTCCTTCTACTACATTCAAATCTAAGTAGAAGCTACTGCCTTCCATTTTAATTTTTGCTATTGCT
This sequence comes from Salix brachista, assembly GCA_009078335.1. NCBI lineage: Eukaryota > Viridiplantae > Streptophyta > Magnoliopsida > Malpighiales > Salicaceae > Salix > Salix brachista. The sequence goes on along the minus strand of CM018578.1, from coordinate 12,160,896 downwards.
GAATCATTTGCATCAGTAATAAAGCAGAAATTCTCCTTAAAGGCTACCTCATATCCATTCCTAAGCATTTGTGCAACACTCAATAAATTTTGATTCAATTCTGGAATGTACAGAACATCTTTGAAAACTTTAGTACCTTTGGTTGTGATGACTTTGACAGCACCTCTTCCCTTTGCTTGCACAATGTCTCCATTCCCCAACTTGATTTTGGCCTAATTGTAAGATCAATTGAAGAGAAAATCGACAAGTACTTTGTCATGTGGCTGGTGCAGCCACTGTCAATCAGCCATGAATTCTTTTGAGAGTTGTTGCTGGTCTGCAAGGCCATAAACAAATGCTCCTCAGCTTACTCATGATCCTTACCTTCTTCAGAAAAGTTGGCTTGCTGTTGTAGCTGCGATTTGTTCTTCTTCAGCCTGCAAAATTTCTCATTGTGGCCAAACTTCTTGCAATAATCACAATGACTAAGAGCCCTTTCTTTAAACCAGCACTCGCTCTTACCATGATTTGTTCTTTTGCAATAAGAACATGGTGGAAACATTTGACTGTTTGCAGGTACAATAGACTTATTTTCCGAGAAAAATTTCTTACCATTGTTGAAATCTTTGTTCTGGAAATTTCCAGTCTTTCTTCCTTTCCAGTTTGCTTGAAATGCATTTTCCATAACTTCATCATCCCTCATCTGCACTCTTTGCTCCTGGATGTGCAGTTTGCTTATTAACTCAGCAATGGGAAGGTTTTGCAAATCGCAAGACTCTTCTATTGCTGAGATTTTTGCTTTGAATTTTTCAGGGACGGACATCATAAGCTTTTCTACAATCTTATGATCTTCAAATGTCTCCCCAAGGAGTCTCATCTGGTTCACTACATTCATCAATCTGCCAGAATACACTTTGACAGATTCATGGTCTTTCATATTCATCAATTCGAACTCTCTCTTGAATGCTAGCAACTTTACAGTTTTGTCTCTGCTGCTGCCTTCAAATTCAACCTGGAGCTTGTCCCAAATTTGTTTTGGTGTTTCCAAGTTCATGATTTTCGTAAAGATGTGGTCTGCAATTCCAGAATGCAAACATGTAATTGCCTTGTCTTTCTTCAATTTATCTTCTTCATGAGCCTTTATCTGCGCCATCGTTGGATTCGTACGTAGTGGAATTGGATCAGCATCCGTCACCACAATGTTCCATAACCCTTGGGATCGCAGAAAAAACTTCATCTTGACAGCCCAGATGTGATAATTTTCTCCAGAAAAAACTGGAATTGCAGCAGCATTATTGTTGGAGGTTGACATGATTTTTGAAAGTAAAAAGCTCACTTGTGTTTACACTCAATTAAACTCTAACTCTCTATGTTTGTCTCTCAAAAAAGAACCCCACAGATCCCGCAAGAAGATGTGCTCTGATACCACTTGTTGGAAATTCTTTGATCTGAACAGTAGCTGTTATTAACAAGCACTGTTGAGATCAAAATCTGGAAAATTTAAAGAACATAAAATTTGCCAGAAGAACAACACAATAAGTTGTTGAAATTTTTGCTTAACCTTTATTGAATCAGAAAGTTCCTTATATAGGGATTACAAGGACATGAAATTGAACTAAACTAGGACTTCTCAACAACATGAGATTGAATTAAACTAAAGCTCTCAACAGGATTTGCATAATCCTGTTATGAATAGAAAAGAAAACTGAAATTACGTAAACTACTAAAACACAAACTAAAAGACTACAGCTAATGATAAAACCTACAGCTACATCTTCTTATCCAAAGCTAATCTCACATTAGAATTCTAACAGTTTTCACCTAATCATGGCGACTGTGAAGCCTAATAAAATCCAAAAACTAGTCGAATTAATTATGCCAAGTAAACACCACAAGTCATCGGCATTTCCAGATTCATAAGTTATCGACCTCACAGCCAGGATTTCCTGAAGAACCTCCATCGATGTCAATATCGATCACTGCATCCTGCGGAGGACCTAACCATGAAACCGAACAAGTTCTCTAGTGAACAACTAAGTTCGAATCTCTCATTCGTAACTGTAGAATCATACTGTGGTTTCTCTAGGTCAATCTTGTTGCTCTCCATGACAAGCATTCTGATCCGTGGTTCCTTGACACCATGCTCTTTCATCAACCCTAGCTCAAAATTGTCATCGTACGTCGTCAAGGCCACAAGAATAGATGGACTTTCATGAACTCCAATTTTTATATCCCAACAGTAATGCAAAGGAGGGGGGAACGAGAATGATTCCAAGTTTCTCGTTTCCAAGATCTAATGCACGCATTACAGGAGAGTAATCAATACGAACAGTTTCATAACGATCAAGATAAACAATATATATATATATATATATATATATATATATATATATATATATATATATAAATCATTTTTTTCCATTTTGTTAAGTTAATGTATATTTAGTATTCAAGAGTAAAATATGTTTTTTTAATTGTATCAGAATAATTTTTTATAAATTTGTTCTTTTAATATCATTACGTTTAAATCATTATAAAACTCTAAAAATATCAATTTAATATATTTTTTTCACACCAACTATATTTTTAAAATATAATCAAATATAATTATAAACACAAAAACAAATAATGTTTTTAAGAAGTCATTGGAAACATATTTGAAACAACATTTCTCCAAAATTTAAATTTGTTTTACTCGAAATTATTATTTTATAATTTTAAATTATTTTAATATAATAATATTAAAAAATATTTAAAAAATATATTATTTTAAATTATAGGGACGAGAATGATCTAAATTTCTTGTTTCCAAGATCAAAAGCACGTACTACAGTAGAGTGATCAATACTAACAGTTTCTAATGCCTTGCCTCCACCAAGATCAACGCTTCTCTCATCCTTCATTTTTCCCTGTAATCCAAATGTAAAACTTGTTAGATTTTAATGAGATTAGCTTTGAAGATAAGAAGATTTAGTTGTAGTCTTTTAATTTAATTGAAATTACTATTCATGATAGGTTTTATCAACAAACCTTTTATTTATCCTATAACCTCTCTTAGTCTATTGAGAGTTCTAGTTTATTTCAATTTCTAGTTCTTGTAAACCTATAAATAGGCAAGTTTCAATTGAATAAATTGAATGAGATTCATTCCAATATTTGTGATTTTCGGGTTCTTCAGGATTTCTTGTTTTTCCATATTTTTAATCTCAACAGTAATTGTTCTAAACAATTACTGTTCAAGTCAAAAGTCCAACAGTGGTATCAGAGCAGTTTTCTTACTGGACTGTGGGACTTTATTGAGTGATAAACACAAGAGAATTTGAGAGCTAAACATAGAGTGATTAATTGTAAACAAAAGAGGTTTATTTTTATCAAAACATGTCTACCTCAAGCAACACTGCTGCTGCTATTCTAGTATTTACTAGAGAACACTATCATATATGGGCTGTAAAGATGAGATTCTATCTAAGATCTCAAGGGTTATAAAATGTGGTCACAACCGATGTTGATCCATCACCATTTTCACCAAATCCAACACTTGCTCAGATAAGAGCACATGAAGAAGAAAAATTGAAGAAGGACAAAGCTATCACTTGCCTCCATTCAGCACTTGCAGATCATATTTTCACAAAGATTATGGATCTAGAGACACCAAAGCTTATATGGGAAAAGCTTCAAGGTGAATTTGAGGGAAGCAACAGAGTCAAAACAGTTCGAATCCTTACATTGAAAAGGGAGTTCAAACTGATGAAGATGAAGGATGTTGAATCTGTCAACGATTATTCTGACAGATTAATGGATGTTGTGAATTGAATGAGGCTGCTTGGAAAGGTGATTGAAAATCAAAAGGTGGTAGAGAAAATGATGGTTTCTTTGCCACAGAAATTTGAAGCTCAAACTCATATTTGTACTATTGACCGTGGGAAACGGTACACGAAGACAGGAGGAGCAAAATTTGAAGGATATGATGATTTTTGATTTGGGACAAAACAGAGTTGATGAAAATCCAGCTCAGTATGATGTGATGACCAAGGCACTTCCTCCAGCAAGATTGAAGTTCCTGAAGATGAAGTTGAGGATGTCCAAAGCAAATCTCAAGGAGGAGTGTTATATTTTAATGAGATTAGCTTTGAAGATAAGAAGATTTAGTTGTAATCTTTTAATTTAGTTGAAATTACTATTCATGATAGGTTTTATCAACAAACCTTTTATTTAGCCTATAACCTCTCTTAGTCTATTGAGAGTTCTAGTTTATTTCAATTTCTAGTTCTTGTAAGCCTATAAATAGACAAGTTTCATTTGAATAAATTGAGTGAGATTCATTCCAATATTTGTGATTTTCGGGTTCTTCAGGATTTCTTGTGTTTCTATATTTTTAATCTCAACAGTAACTGTTCTAAACAATTACTGTTCAAGTCAAAAGTCCAACAAAACTACTGTTCATAATGAATTGTTTCATGCTTTATGTTATCTCCAAAGGTTTTCTTTTAGCTCTTTCAGGACCCTTTTATATAAGAAACCGGGTTGCATTGAATTGGCTAGTTCGAAATTTGGATTCAATAAAAAATCATTGTAGAGAAACCTCATAACTTAAGCTACATATCCAATCAAATGCAAACAACAACTATTCTAGGAAGAGCAGAAAGGTAATCATCTACCATGTTTTTTTTGTAATATTTTGAAATGTTAATCTATATATCATCTTCCAGGTGAATTTATTTATCTTCTTCAATATCGTCGGTGGTGGTTGAAGATCTTTTTCGTTGCTCCGAATCCTTTGGGAAACTAGATATTGCTGTCACAAAGAGTAACTCCACTGAAAAGAAGCTGGCATGGTTGCGCTCTCCAATCATTGGCGATGATGTAGAGTTTGATTCTCCATTTGGTAAAAGAAGACTCGCCTATGCTGATCACACTGCCTCCGGCCGATCTCTTCTCTTAATAAAATTGTATAAAAAACAAATCTACACCCAACGGTGAAAAAAAAAAAAAACACATCTGAATCACACGATGAATTCACAAAATAATTCCATCCCTAAGCACCTTAATGTCCATGCAATTTGATTTATTTTGGTCCCTCCATTTTCTAGTTTTGTGCTTTGGTCCTTTTGTCCCGTTTTTTATTTTTATTTTTCTTAAAAGGCAACGTCAATGTCAAACTCGATGAGAAAAATTATTTACTGATTTTGAAATGGAGTCTTTAATAGCTAAATGCGTTGAAAGTTAATTTTCAAGTTTTTAATTATTTTAAAAAGACATTGATAATGACAAAAACAACGTGAATGCGTCAAGAATATACTTTTTGGATAATTTTTTTGTTGTTTTTTCATTATTTTTTGGAAACATATTTTGAAAAGATGGTCAAATTTTGGTTTATGACACAAGCTATTTTGATGTAATTGCAAAAATTAAAACATGAATGGGTGAGTTTGTTTACTTGGTGGGGTGAAACTTAACAAGAGATGAAACCAAGGGAGGGAGGTTGTGTCGGCACCGACATATTGTGTGGCTGAATTTTAAAAGGGGTTTGTTAGAAATATTACGTATTAATGACCTTGTTCCATAAATATTGCATGATTAAAACCTATTGTCTCAGCTAATTATATTAACTTTAATTATATATTGTCACACTATCAATCGGAAAACCTATTGCGATATTTTATAGAAAAAAAAAAGTAAAAAAAAATGTTTTTTATATAATAAAGTTCTCCATTGACTGGTAAATAGATATCTTTTAAAAATAAGACTCCATTGACCATTTGCAACTTCATTAGAGTCATAATCTGTAATTACCTGCAGTCCTTGGTTGACTACTGGATAAATATTTTTGAATAATAAGATTCTGATCCATTGACCATTTGCAACATTATTTATTATAGTCATAATAATCTGTAACTACCTGCTGTCCTTGCTCATTATTTTGCCCCAATCAAGGTGGTTGACAGGAGCAGCAAGATCTATATAATTCAGAGAAAGAGAGGGAGAAGCTGCATTAGGGAAGAGGCCGCCTGCTGCTCGGAACCAAATATAGAGATATAGCCGTCCGATCATCGATCTCTCCAGGTCAGCAAAAGATATATATATATATAGTCGTCTGTTCAAAGTTTGTTCATGCTCCGGCTTTCTTGGCTTATAGTTTGGCATATAATAGTAATCTCTTGACTTCTTATACATGCTACAAATTTGTAAATAATCATCTTCACTCACTTCATTTCAATTTATTCAAGCACATTTGCAAGATATTGTTTTTAAGTTGATTTTTATTCTATATATCAGAGGGCTCATTTGTTTTTACATTCTGTATAATTTTCACTTATCATTAATATAATTTTTTATATAGAAAGCAAAATATTGTTGAATCAAGTTTGACTTTCTATGACTATTAGAAGTGAAAAGAGATTGGGCTAGAGCAGAAGAGATGGAAGAAGAGAGAAAATATATGTATATGCAAGAAATCAAGTGATTTTTCAAAATGAAATGTCGGGACTCGGGTTTTGAGCTGATTTTACACCGTCTCTCTCTTTAATTGGAATTAGTAGAAAACAACTTCTCATGTACGGGATTTTATATTATTCTCTAATATATTTTTTTAAGTGAAAGACATTTGAGCTTAGAACTTGTATTATTTTGTGTTTGATTTTTATCAAATAGAAAAACAGTGGTAAAATTTGAACTTGTGGCTGCTGAGTCAACAAGATTCCGATACTATATTAAAAAATCATCTCATCTAAAAATTTAAGCTGTTAAGTAAGATTTATTTATATTTTTTCTCTAATAATGTGAAAGCATGCTGTCGAGGCTTGATTTCATCCCGTCTCTTTCTTTCCTTTGCCTCTGTTATCGGTTTGCTTTTTCTTAGTTGCTCTGTTTGTTTTTTATTTTATTTTTTTCAAGTAAACCTGCTTCTTTTTAGCTCCTCTGCTCTGTGTGTATGCTAGAGAGGATGATTAATATTATTTTTGAAAGTTTTTTTTATATAAATATATCAAAATATTATTTTTTAATTTTTAAAAATTATTTTTAATATAGCACATGAAAATAATATAAAAATAATAAAAACATTTAATTTAAAATAAAATTAATTAATTTTTTAAAAATATTTTTAAAATACAGTTTCAAACACCTTGATATGTGTTAGCTCTTGCTAGTATTTGTTATTCTGGCACGAGCTTTATTTATGATATATCAATTTGACTATTATAAAATAAAAGTTTTGCAATCGAACTGGGATGCGTGCCCACTTTTGTTTTTCGCTCTTTTTTTTTCTAGCACATGATGTGGGTATCTCCAACGTACATCATTGATTTATTTTTAATTATATTAATTTAAAATATATTGTATCGCATTACCCGAATTTTACACTTGCCAATCTTTAACACTCCCAATCATGTAATTTATGGATCCAGGATGGAAAATGATAAATTTACAGCAACTGCTTCAAGCATGAAAAATGATGATGTTGAAAAGGCAAGTGCATCGAATATTGATGAGGATATTGAGAAGTCATATGAGAAAATGGGTTGGAGGCTTTATGATTATGAACGAAGAATATGGAATTCGACAAATTTGGCGACAGCTGAAAGGATTAAAGGAGTCGCCTCCTCCTAAGGACCGGGCTGCTGAATGCTGTATCTACAGGGTTCCCAACTCACTTCGACTCAGTAATCCGGAAGCCTACACTCCACAAGTCATTTCAATAGGTCTTTTTGAACACGATAATGGAAGACTGTATGACATGCAAACGCTGAAAGAAAGATATCAAGGAGAGTTCCTTAAAAGGAATGGGATGGATGGGAATAAAATTATAGATTTTCTAAGAAGAATTCGTAAAGAAGAAGAGAGTGTCCGACTCTGTTATTCAGAGAGCTTCTACGACATCGATAAAGATAGTTTTGTAAGGATGATCGTGCTGGATGCTGTCTTCATCATTGAGTTTTTGAAGGATTCATATGCTGCTCAGTTTCCTAAGGATATTGATACCAGAATGAGATTTTGCATAGGAGAAGACTTGATGCTACTTGAAAACCAACTACCTTTCTCCATTCTAGACTTAATATATAGCGAGTTTTACCCCCCTATCCAAGATGAAAATAAAACTCCTTTCCTCGATCTTGCCACCCGTCATTTTGGAAAGTACCCACTTGCACAAAGGCCAGAATATACCACCGATAAAGCACAGCACTTCACTGATTTACTAATGAATCTTATGTTGGAAGGACTCGAGCGAAAGAATTGCTCTGATCCTATCATCAAGCTGAAATATAACGCTGCCATGCTTCGCAAAGCAGGTGTGAAGTTTCAGAAAACAGAAGACAAGTGTTTGTTCAACGTTAGTTTCAGTAAACAGGAAGGGGTGTTGAAAATACCAATCTTGACAGTTGATGATTGCTTGGAACGTATAGTACGAAATGTCATGGCCTGGGAGCAGTGCTCCAAACCGGATGAAGCTTACATAAGCAACTACTTCAAGTTCATGGACCATCTTATTGACAGGGCAGAAGACGTGGCTTTGCTAGCTGAAGAGGGAATTATTATCAACTGGCTAGGTGACGACGCCGCAGTTTCAAAGTTGATGAACAATCTCAGCCAACGCAGTGAAACAACTTCTTATTACAGTGATATCTGTCAAAAGTTGAATGACTACTGTGATAACCCCTGGAACCGTAGAAAGGCAACCTTGAAACTTGTATATTTCAGCAATCTTTGGAGAGGTACGGGAACTGTTGCTGCAGCTTTCCTTCTAATCCTTACTCTGTTACAGACTATAACTTCCCTGAAATCGGCATTCTAGGATTAAATCCTGCTTAGTTTTGTTAATCCTACGCAATAACTGATGGGATTGTTATTGTTGTATTCCTTGGAAATTGCTGTTTTAATTTTAGTTCGAAGCCTGTGGAGTTCTAAATGTATGTCCTTAGAAGTTGTTAAATTCTTGTTGTATTGTCCTGGAATTGATTTTGTTCTTGTTCCCTGTGTGATGTCCTTAATGTCCTCTCAAAGCTCTCTTCTTCTGCGCTCCTCTTCTGATTAAATAAAGCTGAAGAATTAATGCATGATCTCAGTTTTCACCTAATCATGGCGACTGTGAAGCCTAATAAAATCCAACTATATTTTAAAATATAATTTTAAACACAAAAACAAATATTTTTTAATTTTTTAAGAAGTCATCGGAAACATGTTTGAAACATCATTTCTCATTGGAAAAAAGTTTGAACATTGTTAAATATACATAGAAGAGTAATAGGGTGTTTGCGAGTTTATTTGGAAAATGTTTTTAAAAAAAAAAAAAAAAATTTATTTTTATTTTTTGCTTTAAATTAAAAAAAAAATCATGTTTTTGGATTATTTTAATGTGCTGATGTCAAAAATATTTTTTAAAAAATAAAATAAAATTATTTTGATGCGTTTCTAAACAAAAAATACTTTAAAAAACAATTTATATCACTCAAACAGGCACTCAATCATCACATGCATCACACGTGACAAAATAAACAAAAGAAAAAAGTCATGGCCAGAACAGAGTATTGGCAAGCAGGAACACCGAAAATGGTGAAACAGAGAGAGAGCATAGAGGAGCTGCTAAAATTCACTCTTGAATCCCACATTAACCAAACCCCAGAATTCAATCTAGGACTCTCTAAAGACTTCTGCGTTAAACTCCTCGAAGAAGATCCAAATGACATGTCATGTCACTCCACACCACCAGGTAATCAAAACCATATAAGAAAAGTTTACTCTTTTTTTTCAAGTCAAAGATTTTATTTTTATGCTAAAATGCTCAAATGGACTGCAGATTCTTTTAATGGGGCTGTTCTATATCCGTTATATATACGTTTAGCTTCAGCTTTGTATCAGTATGTAAAGTCAGGTGCTGTATGTAGAGCTTATGAGAAGATGGTGTTTAGTGATAAAGATAGCGATTTGAAGCAGAAAGAGGAGAATTGGAATCAGTTAATTAAAGAGAAGGGACTTGAATTGATAAATGTAAGATTTTGTCGTAGATTCTTGAGTATTTTTAATTAATATTGATTGGTGATTAAAGGTTTTTATTTCTCTTGATCAGGTTTTGGAGGGTATATCTTGTGAAATTCATGTTCAAGAACCTTACTTTTCACTCTTGAAGGGTATTATTTTTGCTTCTTTGATATGGGGTTTTTCCTTGTTTTTGGCTTTTAATTTATTTTTTTAGACTGTCTGTTGTTTATGTCGTTCAAGACATGTTCTTTAGTGATCTGGAGTTGTGTGTATAGATGGGAGGAAAACGATCGAAGGAAGGTGTGCTACTGGTGGTTACACAAGGTAGATGATTTGCCATCATAAATAGTTGCAAGTTTATGTCTTTATGATTGTTCAATCTTTAAAGAACTCTGCTAGAAAGTGGGTGAATGTCTGTTGTGGTAGCTCATATTTGGCTTGTTTTGCTGTTAGAATTGAGCCTGGTGATTTGATTCTCGTAAACAAAATTTTGGTACTTAAAGTGGAGGTGAGACCACATTTATAAGTTGAATTCATTCATTTATATTTCCAGTCTGGCCTATAAAATAATTTTATCTATTTCCAGGATGTTCACAGATATGCTTCATTTTCGAAAATGTTGCAAGCTGAGAGTCTCGAGAAAGTCCTTCCTGGAGTTAAAACTGTTGAAGAAGGTAAAACCTAGTTTTGTGTGATGTTTAGAATTTGCTGTCAAATTGATGTTCTTAGTTGAGGCATGGCACGGATGAGTTGCTAGAATTAAGTTGCCATACCTCGTATGTACAAGTAATGCTGGGAGTTAATTAAACTCCAAGAATTTATTTAACTTGCTAGGTATAAGGGGTAGGGTTTCTTTTATTCGTGCATAATTGGATTATAAACTTCTGAAGTGTTCTGGTTTTCATTTCTGGAAGAATCCTTACATTACACTCTTTGCTCCAAGTAGTCTCTTAAATTCTTTGCGTTGTTTGAAATGAGAGCGTTGAATGTTACCTGCAATTGCATTCTTTAATTTATAAGGTCTGAATTGTATAACAGTTATGATTTGATGGCAAGCCAGGTGTTGAGATTTATAGGAAGTTTTATACAGAAGAAAAGGAAATGTCTAATGGTGTCCTCGCAGTCTGTGTTTCAAAACTGGCTGCCCAGCCATACCTTTCTTTGGCTAGCATACTGTTTGTGAGTTTTTCCTGAACTCTTGTGATTCCTATTTTTATTGCTTGAGTCTTAAGTCTGATTTTTATATTGGAGATCATCATGATATGGATGTGACATAATATATATCATGTGCATCATGTTTAGAAATAGTCATAGATGTCCTGTAAAATGTTTCTGAGAGCTAAAAGTTCTGATGATTTTGCTGTATCTAATCCATTGGTTTGGTGTCTCTAATCCAGGGATTAAGTTATGGAGGTGTTCGAAGTCTACTAGGTCTTGCAGATACTGGTGGAACAGTTTCTAATGCCCTGCCTCCACCAAGATCAACGCTTCTCTCATCCTTCATTTTTCCCTATAACCCAAATGTAAAATTATGGTTCATAATGAATTGTTCATGCTTTAAGAAAATGGGTTGCATTGAATTGGTCAGTTCAAAATTTGGATTCAATAAAAAATCATAGTAGAGAAACCTCATAACTTAAGCTACATATCCATTAAAATGAAAACAACAACTATTCTAGGAAGAGTAGAAAGGTAATCATCTACCATGTTTTTTTCGTAATATTTTGAAATGTTAATCCATATTTTATCTTCCACATGAATTTATTTATCTTCCAATATAGCATCCGTGAAAGAATTATACAGTATAAAGTGTACAATCTCTTGGATGCTGGACTTAATATTCATGTTGCATTGAGACCCCTCAAGCAGTGGCAACCCAGAACCTGGGTTATTTTATTCATTTTTTAGCATTCTCTATGGGCACGTTTCCTACTTTTTTCTCCTTTTTGTCAAAGCGTCAAGGAAGCACACTGTCTTCCAAGTTCATTATGTTCAAACAAGTTCATGCTTGCCAACTTTAGAATATTCTCGAGCTTGATTTTTGTAAATATTTTGTGCTTCATGATTCTGAGTTCTCTATTGTTTGGCTTGAGATCAAAGGCAGTGCCTTGACTCATGGAGCAAGGGCCTTGGCAAAGCATGCTGAAAGGAGCAGTGATAGATATTGGGGTATTCTTGGTGGAAATGGTGAGTACCTTTTAGGATTTCAGTCTTTAAACCAGAATTCTCATGTTAATTTTGTGCACAGCAGTCATTTGTGTGTTAATCTTTTGTATGTTGTTCTTTTCTGTTGCATTTTAAGAGTAGCATGTTTTCTCTTATGTCAGTGAGTTGTTCTCCTCTCTTCTTCTTTTTAGCCACTCAACAGTTACCACTAGCCACCTACTCTCACATGATTGTTATTCACTTCTAGAACTGTCAGCACCCAAACATCACCTGCTAGCACTTTACAATCAGGACACTCTCAAGCCACCCTTGACCCATCCTCACCACCAAAAACGGTACCAATTAGGGCCAATGCGAAGACTGCTTTTGAGGAACACGTCTCAGCCCCCCATCCCACCCCCAAGCCCACCCCTGTATTCCTAAAATAGGCCAAAAGTTTTTAAATCTAAAACTTGACCTACAGAACTCACAGTAATCTATGGAAAATTCCGTGGGGAGTCTCCCAACTATTAACTCTGACCAAACCCTTCTCTCTTATGATTCTACCTATGGTTAGCATCAATTAAAGAAAACCTTAGCTAGCAGCATGATTCCCTTCCCCAAATTCTGCTACAGATGCTTCTTAACAGGAACAGCAGTCATCAATAATATCATTGTTATTTATCATCACTTATTATTATAAGAAAATGGATATGTTTTACGAGTTACACGGTTGTGCAGGGATATGGTCCTTTGTTTGTTAAGGAATTGAGTGTCACATGAGCAGAAAAACACATGGGTTTTCTTTTATATGCCTTACCATCATATGCTTGGTCACGAACTGATATATAGTTACCTTTTATCTTTCTAGACTCTACAAAAAATAGGCTTGCAATGAACGTCATCAGTCACTTAATAGCTTCTTGTCGCTGGTCAAACATTCATGTTGTTCCACAACATGGGGCTGTTTTTGAGATAAGGGTGGCTGATGGTTATGGAGCACGTTGGTCTATGGATGGAACTAAGGTATATATATGCTATTGTAGTGTTCCTTGTAACTTCATGTCTCCATGCATGAATGGATATCATGCTAGAAAACAAAACAAAAATGCGTTCAGGTGAATCAGGATTGGCTCAGGCTTCAAATATGCAAAATTTTCAAGAAAAACACGCAAGTTATGCTAATAGAGGCCTTCTCTTCTTGTGGATAAAAGAACATTTTGATATATAGAGAAGAAATTACAAGAAAAAACTGGAGAAGACATCCAAAAAAGTAGAGAATGAGAGCACCAAAGGCAATATATATGAGCACTCAGATCACATTTAGACCCTATTCAATGCTGTGTTGTTCTCTTCATAACAGCTTGGTACCCCTGTTGTGTGCCCCTAAACTGAGTGCATGTTATGATAGATTCCTAATGAAATTGACAGATTGGTGAATCCAATCAAATTATTAGAGTAGTTTATTGTGAGATTTGTGTGGTTTATACTAGTTTTGTCTCAGTGCTTGTCTTGAAAGTACCTTCAACTATAACATCCTAGCCAAAGAGCTGGTAGCTCAAGTGGCACCATGACCACCTCTTCTTTGTAACGAAAAAGAAACAAAAGAAGAAGAAAAACACTATAGCATGCTAGATTTATCAGTTAGGACAATGCTTACCACTCATCTTCAACTCTTTGTAGGCTGTTGAAGTGCCCATCTCCAAGGAACTATCTGGCAAAAAATCTGGTTTTGTTTGCATCAAGGGATTCAAGAGTCTGAATTTTATGTCTTAAATTGACTACTCAACAGTGCCTCCATATTATTTCAAAAGCATTTTCCATCTGATTATGGTAATCTTTTGAGCTAGAAATTTATAAAACAAAATACATTCAAAGAAACCAGTTGCTTTGACTCTCTCCATTCACTGACAAACAGCAAGGCTGGCAGTTCCAATCTCTAAATATGATGGCACAACCATCCATTCCCATTTCTCTCTCAACCTGTTTACTAGCTGTGCTAGTGGTTGCCTTAGGAAAGCATGCATGTAACTGTCTCTTTTAGTGCTAAAACCCATTATCGGATTGTAAGGATTGTCCTCGGAAATATTTCCTTTTAACAATGTGAATTCAATTGGCTTTTTGCTTACCTGCTGACTCTGACCCTGTTGTCACTGCCCAAGATTTAACTCACTCGTTGTTTTTGTGTCATTTCAGTTCATAGGATTTCTTGAACCATACATCAAAGATAGTCACTCAAGAGGATGGAAGCATTAGTTTGCGTGAGGAGGCATATCTATTGGCATCCTTGGACTATATACGTATACTGTCTCAAAGGGCACCCTACCCGTACCCTATCTTTCCTCTTGTGTCATTTCAGTTGATAGGATTTCTTGAACCACAAATGGAAGGTGGTAACTTAAAATTAAGGAATGAAACCATAATTTGTGTGGGGACATTCCTGTTGGATCTATAAAAGTATCATAATGACGGTCCATCTTATGATACTGACTGGGACTTCAATAATTGAGATCATTTATTTTTATTGATGTTCAATCTCTGTTTCTTAATTGAAAACTTGAATACAAACTATTCTTGAGCTTGGCTGGTAAGGGGCAATAATCGTGGTGGAACTAGCATTGGCTGGGCGGTGTCTATGCAGATATCTTGATCATGTCTTATGGGAAGTATATTGTAGGTTTGCAATCATTCCTTAAATAAGTGGTTATCTCTTGCTAGCATGTCCTGACTCATACACACCCATTCTTCTCTTATGTGACAAAAGTACTGACATTATTGTTGAGAAGCAGCCTACAGAAAAATATACAGTATATTAAGAAATCATCTCATCTAAAAGTTCAAGCAGTTAGGTGAGGTTCCAGAATATGATTTATATTATTCTCTAATATATCTCTTTAAGTGAAAGTCTTTTGGGTTTGAAACTTGCATAGGTTCACACTACCTTGTGCTTAATTTTTATCAAATAGAATAGGGATGGTGAGATTCGAGCTTGTGACTGCTGGGTCAACAAGGCTCTAATATCATATTAAGAAACTATCTTGTCTAAAAATTCAAGCTGTTAGATAAAGCTCAAAAATATGATTTATATTATTCTCTGACACAGTAGATTGTGCATGCATGTATCAGTACAGGATGTTCCGGCAACTTGAGATAATATTGGAAAATGTTGATTGGTGATGACGATAAGAGTAAATATTGCTTTGTTTGGCTGCCATCATGATAGATTTCATGTGGTTATCCTTGCGGCAAGATTTGCATCGATATAAATAACAAGGCAGTAACAGATCAAGGGCTGAGCACTGTCGGCAAGTGCTTGTGCATATTGCAACTGGTAAATGAACCATCGTCCTCAGCCCCTCCATTTATTAACATTTAGTGTGTGTACGTATCTTGTGGACAATTGATGTTTACTTTTTTAAGGATTCTCAAAAGCATGCAGCATACACTGGCTAAAGACAATCTCTGTTTCCCCTCATTTTGCTACTTCTTAATGTTGTCAATTTTATTTTGGTTGGTATTTTGTTTTTTCAATTGAAATGGAATATTTTAGTTTTGGCGCGCTGTTTCGAGGTTGTACTGTTTCTATGTATGTGTGTGCGTGTGTAATTAAATATATTAATTCAAAAAAAAAATTAGTTCAAATCCAAAAATAAATTTATTTAGAATGGTGCAATTTAATCTAAAAAAAGACACAATAAAATAATTTTTCTAAACAAAATTATGAGCATGTATAATATTACAAGAATATCATCATTAATCTCGCAAGGTCATTACATTCTCTGATTGCTCTGAAATTTTAACATAATATATTATAAATATGTCAAGAGACTCCTCGTACAATTTCATTTTAATCTAACGGTCGGATTAAGAGATATGATTGATATTATAAAATTATTCATTATTTAAAAAACACTATTTGGCCGAAACGGCACAGGCAAAATGATTCCGACGCGTTTCGGCTTGAATTTGGCCGAAAAATACGGAATAGATCTGAATTTAACTCGAGATAAAAACGATGTCATTTTATTTTTTTTAATTGATACGAAATGTTTTAGTCAAAACAGAGTTTAGCTTTATTTTTTTTATGTACCTCTTGATTTATAAAGCTCTTCAATTGTCAATCTATTGGCCCTCTCGTCTAAAACTAAAAGGCTCAGCTACCATGAGATCTCTGAAAGGTACAGGATAATGAGATTTGTATGTAAAAGATTTAACAAATACAAGGGCTTCCATTGATCTGACACTGCTGGTATTTGTTTTGCCAGCCTCTCCCGTATCATTGCTGATGTTGAAGCCAATTACTGTTTACTACATTTAGCAATCTGTAAACTCAAGCGAAGCGTCCAATTACAACTCTGGAAACATTTTGATGTTTGCTAACATGGGATCAACTGCGATAACATGGGCGAACCCCTAATCTTCCTGTTTTTCTTATTCTGCACTATCATAACACCAATCGGTTGTTTTCTTTCGGTTCAATACGAGCTCGGCCACCAGCTTCGCAACCTTTCTCTACGATAGCTTCAACAAATCAACCCGTACGGCAGTCCAGCCCCTGCTAGACTCGGCCTTTCCTCACCAATTCCTAATCCCAAGCCTCTCCATGTTTTCATGGATCTTAACATGAAACACTCTAGTGAAAAACCAAAGTCTTAACTATCTAGGCATTTTCTTAAGGAATGTAACCTTCGTGATTGCAGAACTCGTGAAATGATGAGGAAAACAGCTAAAATATGTATACAAAATCATGGTTTTTGTATAAATTTGATGAGTTAATGGAGGCGAGTAACATCTGCATACCAAAACTCTACTTATCCTACATTACAAGCTAGAAGAACATGTCATGTTGGCTCATCAATTTTTCCCATCTAGCATTTACTCTCCACTAAAACCTTTATATCATGTTCCTCGAAAAACACTCGAAGAAGATAAGCACTGGATCGTTGGAGAAATTTTCAATTTTGTATCGGTCTTTAACTATGTATCAATCAAATACCTTAAAAGCATATCATTACTAAATTTTAAATTCTTACAGCAAAGTTTAAACTCGTAAAATTAAGAGAGAAAATAAATTTAAATACTTTACCTATCTTGAAGACTTATTTTTTTACTCATAAAATTGAAGTCTTGTTGTGTTTTTCTATTCCATGTTTAAGCTAGAGGGTATTTGGTTATGCGTTTTAAAAATGTTTTTGAAAAAACAATTAAAAAAAATACTTTTATTATTTTAGATCATTTTCATATACTATTATCAAAAATAATTTTTAAAAATTAAAAAAAATATTATTTTAATAATTTCTAAATAAAAAATATTTTTAAAATCAATTATAATCAAACTCCCAGGCACGAACTGAATGCCATGTATGAATGCATGAGAAACGCAAGCAGACAATGTGGGCTACAGAATCATGGGCCACATGAATGGAATCACCATGAATACCATATTATTTTAATAGAGAAATAAAAATAAATAAGAACTTGAAGCAAAGACATACAATTTCTCCAATGATTGGATCGAGAAACAGGAACCTTACCCTTGTCTTCTTGCCCAATCATTTGCATGGAATAATCTGATTTTAGATACCGTTTAATTTTATTGGTATCCACCTTTAAATCCTTAATTTCTATCTTCATTAGTGTATTTTTAATAGAGAAATGAAAAATATTTATTTTTAGTTTTGTTCTTTAACTTAACGTTTCATTATTATCCCCAAACATAAAATACAAATATAATTGAAATAGAAAAAATAATTTTTATTATCGTTAAACATGTAAATTCATTCTAAAACTAAAACATACACCGATTTATTTTATATTTTTATTTTTAACTTTTTAACCAAACTTTTTTTTTTAAATGCTAACCAAATACAACATAAATAATTTGTTAAATGCATTGTTTATTCATATTTTAGAGTCATTCAATATATTTTACTCAGAATGTTCATGTCAGTCCTGTTTTGTCTCTCTATTTTCTTTTTCTTTTTTTTCTATTTCTTTAAACTTTAATTGGGTTTGCAAGCTTTAACCTAAAGTCAGGCGTTCCTCACTATTTATTTTTAAATTGTAATCCTGTGTCGTGACAGCAACTTGCCTCTTTAATTAATTGCTACTATGATTAATTTTAAACAAAGCTGAGAAGGATTGAATTGACAAAATAAAATATTTCATGTACTTGAATGCTGCTTTTGACTCGGAAAATCATCGTTTAGAGTCTTAAAAAAAAACTGACGATGGTTGTTTAATGAATATTATAAGATATGTCACGTCTTAGTAGCATAGGAAAAGATCTTTCTGTGCAGCTAATTCATGTGTAATTTTTACGTGTTTTGTATTTAATTAGTGTTTCAAAACATAAACACATGAACCAGAAAAGATAAATATATATCTTGTTTAAGATATAGAGAAATATAATATAAATCTAAAATCATTTTAAAATGGATATTTATTTTTTTTAAATAAAATATATCTTCATTTCTTTTATCTCGAAACTAATAATAGTAATAAAAAAAAATACCCAAGTTTCAACTACCTCTTGAATAAAATTAATTAATGTATTAACAAATCATAAATAGTATATTTTAATGTTTAAATTAACAGTAATTAACTTCATACTTATACATTACATCAGGCTGATTATGTATAATCATTATCATTATAGATCTATAAATTAAAGAGAGAGAGAGAGTCGATGGTGATCACAATAATTATGACAATTATTTACTCTATATTTCTCAAGTACTTTTTCTTTTATAATTATCTTTTTTTGTTTTTGATAGCTGAAAAAAAAAAATGTTCTTTGTTATTCCTTTCCAAAACCATGCATATGATTACCAACGACTGATATGATGCTGACCTAATTAAATTTTTTTTTTTTGCTTTTAAATATGGTCTTTGCTACCCTAATTAGCTTTTGGTGTATTGGAAGCAATCGAATAAATACTAGCTAGGGTTTTGATGATTACAAAAAGCCATTAAATATATGAAGTTCTGCCTGAAAAATAAAAATATATATACATGATAGAAAATATAAATGGTCAGGGAGAAAAAAATACAAAACAATATTAATTTGTTGTATTTTCTATATATGTACGCAAACTAATATTTGTTGAGGTAAAACACATTATTCTAAGCTTGTGGTTGCCAAATTGAACTACTACACTAGCAAAATTAGATATTTCTCATCTTGATATCACATGATTTGAAGCAAATTAAAGAGTTGAAGTGATTGTGAGTCGTAAAGCTCTAGCTAGTTTGATGGTTTTCATTCCAATAGAGAAAGTTATCTAGCTACTGCACTCATCAATTAAATATATATATTTTTTAAAATAGTGGCAATATTTAATAAAGTAATTCAATGTTTCTTGTACTCTTCCTATCAATAGGGCATAAGCATACCAATACTTTACCAAGGAAAAAAACTTTTAACCTTTCTTATATTGATATTGCAGAAGGTTCATAAGAAAATATATGCCCTAGTGATTGTTAAGGAACCATCTGACTTAAAAACTTAGGTTGTTAGGTGAGATTCTTATACTATGATTTATATCATTTTCTAACACATATCCCCAAATCAAAGTCTTTTGAGCTTGAAACTCGTACAGTCTCATACTACTTTGTGTTTGGTTTTTTATCAAATGGAATGAGAGTGGTGAGATTTAAACTTGTGATCACTAGGTCAACAAGACTTTGATATCATGTTAAAGAATCATCCCACCTAAAAACTTAGCCTGTTAGATAAGGCTTCATAATATGATTTATATTATTTTGTAACAGTGACCAACATATATAGGGTTTAGCTTGAAATATATATATTAAATAGAAATTCATATTAACAAAATAGCATGACATATATGACCCACCACCCCCAAAATATATACAATATATGCTAAGGATTTATATATCATAGCTTTGTACTTGGCCAGATTTGAACTGAAATGAAATTGAGTTTAGAAAAGCCTCTAGAGTCAAAGGGGGGCTCTCCCATCACCCATGGATATAACTCTCTTCAATCACCCATGAAAACAACTCTCTTCAGCTCAAAAGGCACACCCACACACTTATTTCCTTCCCACCAACGAAGCCGTAGCAGCTATAGACATGCAAAGCAATAGCAGCAGCGGCAACAATCAGCCTCAAACTAGCCATACATCAACAAGCCGTTCATCGGACTCCGGCGAGGCTTGTGGGGCAGGAAAGAAATGGGCGTCAAAGCTTCTTAGTGAGTGTGCGAGAGCAATCTCAGAGAAGGACTCTAGCAAGATCCAAAACCTTCTATGGATGTTAAATGAACTTGCCTCTCCTTATGGAGATTGTGATCAGAAATTGGCATCTTATTTCTTGCAAGCTCTCTTTTGTAAGGCTACCGAGTCCGGCCAACGGTGCTTCAAAACCCTAACAACAGTAGCTGAAAAGAGCCACTCCTTCGATTCAGCCAGGAAATTGATACTAAAATTCCAAGAGGTGAGCCCATGGACTACTTTTGGTCATGTAGCTTCAAATGGTGCGATTTTGGAGGCCTTAGATGGGGAAAGCAAACTTCACATAATCGATATAAGCCATACCCTTTGCACACAATGGCCTACTTTGCTAGAAGCTTTAGCCACAAGAAATGATGAGACGCCGCATCTAAAGCTCACCGTCGTGGTAACTGCTAGCATTGTAAGATCAGTCATGAAAGAAATTGGCCAAAGAATGGAGAAGTTTGCTAGGTTAATGGGAGTACCCTTTGAGTTTCATGTGATCAGTGGGTTAAACCATTTAGGAGAGCTCACAAAGGAAGGGCTAGGTGTTCAAGAAGATGAAGCTATCGCGATTAATTGCAATGGGGCATTGAAAAGAGTCGAAGTAGAGGAAAGGAACTCTGTGATCCAGTTGTTTCGATCACTCAACCCTCGAGTTCTGACAATCGTCGAAGAAGAAGCTGATTTTACTAGCTCAAGATACGACTTTGTCAGGTGCTTTGAAGAGTGCCTGAGGTATTATACACTGTATTTTGAGATGCTAGAGGAGAGCTTCGTCCCTACTAGTAATGAGAGATTGATGTTGGAGAGGGAATGTTCAAGGAACATAGTTAGGGTTTTGGCCTGCGATGAAGAAAACGATGGCGGCGCCGGAGAGTGCTGTGAAAGAAGGGAGAGGGGAAGCCAGTGGTTTGAAAGGCTAAGGGAGGCGTTTTCCCCTGCTGGATTCAGTGACGATGTTGTCGACGATGTCAAGGCTTTGCTTAAGAGATACCGGGCTGGGTGGGCACTAGTGCTAGCTCAGGGAGATCATGAATCAGGAATTTACTTGACATGGAAGGAAGAACCTGTGGTGTGGGCTTCCGCGTGGAAACCCTAGCTAGTCAAGGCTAGGCTCAGCATGGCAATTTATTCAGCACTGGATGGGAAGCACTGCCACGATGAACACAGCATATTGGTTGGTTCCTATCAATCATGGAGTCCTAAATGCGACTTTCACTTTTCATCTCTTCTTCTCGTTCATGCATATTTGTATCTTTTGATCTCAAACTTTTCTTTTCTAATTATGCTTTATGCTTGGGAGTTTGTGCTGCTTTTTAACTACTTTTTTAGATAATTGTATTTGTTTGAAGGTGTTTGCACTTGTGCCTCTTTTTCAGTTCCATAGCATCCCTTTCCCTTTCTGCTCCATCCCATATATAGTGGGCAATCTGTAAGCACTACATGTTTTCATAAAAAACGCGCGATGATATATATATCAATTATATGATTTAGTTTCTATCCATCCACTAGTCAAGAAAAGCTAGCATCTTCTTTAAATTTTTTTATTTTTTATTTTTATCTTTTCAGTCCCCTTTATTCCTTCCTTTCTAATGTATATATATTGAAAAATCCAAAGTGGATTTATGGTGTAAATTAGCTACAAACTGGTGATTAAGAATATGCATGGGAGGATTTGGTGTATGATTTAGGTATCATTGTTGTTCTTGTTTTTCTTCTAATTCCTGCAATTCCCATGGCAATACAAGATACAAATTGAATGATCGATCCTCCACATCAATTCTTATTAGAATATTATTGCCTGCCAATACCTTGCTAGCTAGCTAGATAGCTGGTGACATATGTGCCTCCAGTCCTTCCAAAAGGGGAGGAAAACAAAATGGAAAAAGGAAATTAAATAAATGACTCCCTGAA
This sequence comes from Salix brachista, assembly GCA_009078335.1. Lineage (NCBI taxonomy): Eukaryota > Viridiplantae > Streptophyta > Magnoliopsida > Malpighiales > Salicaceae > Salix > Salix brachista. The sequence continues at coordinate 12,138,643 of CM018578.1, read as the reverse complement.
AAATATTTTGGGAATATATTCAAAATTGATGGTGGTGGGTGGCCTGCAAGAGCACCCATTCATTATTGTTTGCCTCCAATCTATGTAGATGTATATTTAAATATGTTTTTTTTATTTTTTATATAGAAAAAGTTTCGAAAAAAATATATTAATATTAGTTGGTTTATTTTATATTCTTTTAAAAAGAAAAGAGTCCCAAATTTCAGATTTTTTTAAGACGTGAGTATTAATCGAGCCACAAACTTATTAGATTCGATTGTATATGTTAATCGAGATGTATGAATGCCTATGAGAAACCTAAATTAATTAATTAGCTAATAAGATATTATTGTTGGTTTTTGTATATTAAAACCAAACTTTTCTATGATTGAAATCTTAGACAAGTCAATTAGTATATTTAAACTAGTATTTGTGTGTGTGTGTGTGTGTGTGTATATATATATATATATATATATATATCCAATTACCAGCACACCCAAGAGGCAAGAAGATTAAACTAACTTAATTTATTTGCATGGTGCTAATGAGCACATCGATCTCTACATCATCAATTTGGAGAGTAGCTTGGAGATGACGTTTTCGATGATGCATGATTAAATTATCTGTTCCAATCAGCACGAGAATCATCTTCTCTTCTCTGTGATGATCTACGTACATGGGGCTAACCCAATTGCCAAAATGATTTGACAGTTTCTTAACCAAACGCAAGAGTGGATGCTGCTGGTAATCGGTTTTCAAGCTACTGAGAAACCACAAATGGATTCTTCGAGACCTGATCACCAACTCTATGCAAAAAATGGTGGTTTATGACGGCATTCTTTTGAAGATATTCTAAACTAGTTAGGGTTCTTGGATTAGGTGAAAAAGAGTTCATGACAACATTCTTTCGATCGAGGATCTAAACTAGATATATAGGGTTCTAGGATTAGGTGGATCTACTAGACAAATCTATCACCATTTGGTCAATATTTTTCATGTCACTCTTAACCTAATTCATTGCACATCTTAATTATCCACTTTCATATTCCAAACTGCCTGGTGAGGCGGTTGAAATCTCCATGTACATATCATAAGATGCTTGTGCAAGAAGATAAAATGGGGCTTCTGCTTTTCCTTCGCTAATTTCATCACAGAATTGAAGAGGGGTTGTGATATTGTTAGGGAATAATGTAAATCATATTCTGGAGCCTCATCTAATAACTTAAGTTTTTAGGTGAAATGGTTTCTTAATATAGTATCAGAGCTCTGTTGATTCAGCGTCACGAGTTCGAATCTCACCACCCTTATTCTATTTGATAAAAATCAAGCACAAGATTGTGTGGGCATATGCAAATTTCAAGCTCAAAAGGCTTTCACTTGAAGGTGTGTACTAGAGAATAATATAAATTATATTCTAGAGTCTCTTCTAACAGCTTAAACTTTTAGGTGAGATGGTTCCTTAACGGCTAGCTATTGGGAATGGAGGACATATTTGTGAGGAAATATATGCATAAAAATTGACATAAAGAAAAGGAGAGAGAGAGGGACCAGGCAGCAGCTAGCAACCTTGGTGGCGAACAGATGAGAACCAAGTAGATCCCATGTTTGCTTTCATGTCTGGTGATTTGAACAGCATATTTCTGCCTTTAATTGCCATACTTGTGTAGCAACTTTAAGCCAACATTACATAGTGGAAAACATCTTTCGTAGATTTAGATAAGACTTTCGCTATTTTCTCGTCATCACTTTCCTTTCTGATAGATCATGCATAACTTTCTCGAGAAACATTTTCATCACATGCTCCCATATACACTTCCCGTCAAACACGCATGGACACATAATTGTAAAGAGCCTTCCTTTCTCTTCTTCAAATAATTTATTTAATTTACTGATCATCTTTTCATGTTTGTACGTTCTGCACCTCGAATAAGAACTGATCTTGTGCGCGCAGGTTGAACTGGAGAATTTATATAAGATGAAGTTAAAGTATGATTTATTTTTCACTTTTAAGAAAATTAAAACAACACTATTTTGAATAATTTGAGTTATTAACCCATAAGATTTATAACTCTAACCTTAAACTAAACCGGTTTAGTAACTTTGACTGTTCCTCTAGCTGAATGCTTAAGTTGTCATGGACAAAATTTGATATTAAATCAATGAGTAAATCTCCATGCAAACTCCAGTTCTTCCAGTTTTGTTCTCCTATATATATATATATCTGTGTCTGTGTCTGTGTGTTTTAGCATCTCTATCTAGAGTGACTTTGCTTAAGTGCTTGTTTGGAAGTATGGTTGTAGTTGTTTTTTAAAGTGTTTTTCGTTCAGAAATAAATCAAAATAATATTTTTTTAAAGTTATTTTTTATATCAGCACATGAAAATGATCTAAAAACACCAAAAAAATAATTTAAAGTGAAAAATAAAAATAATTTTTTTTTATTTTTTCAAAAATGCTTTTGAAACACGCTGTCAGACACCCCTTAAATGTGATATTCTTGATCCAAATCGTATTTTTTAAAATTTTGACCACATGCACATGGCTTCATGATTTTCTCCCACAAAAAGCATCTCAGGGTGTAAAAGCCCTAGACCACTCTAAGGAATTATGCCACCCAGTAACACCACTATTTTTTATATTCCAAGAAAAAAAAGGTATATAAATCATGTGCTCTTACCAAGAACAAATGATACCGATAGAGAACGTTGTTATGTCTACAAACATGTGTCGAATGCTAGAATATAATACAGATCTTCTAACCACATTAATGAAACTTGGCACATGACATGACATATCTTACCATCTAAATCGCAAAACTAACAAGTTATTTTTATTTTCTAAGTTACATTAGTATTATTTTTTAAAAAGAAATTGATTGAGCCTAGTTGACCGACCTAACTATCCACTAAATAATCTCAATTCGAAGTGGACTTGTTTTTAAATATTCATCCCTAGTCAGAGTACAAGGACAGCAAAACCTAGTTTATTAATTGCACCTCTAACATACCAATTGTAAGAATTCCACTTCTTGGACATCATGTAAGTGGATGGGAACTTTAAAAAAAATATTCTTAAAAAAAGAAATATATTTAAAAAAAAATTGATTTTTTTTTGTTAAGTTTATATCATTTTAATATATTAATGTTAAAGATGATTTTTAAAAAATAAAAATTGTGTGCGTTGACTTTTTAAAAATAAAAAGGACTCCATGATCATTTTATAATCTAGTCCCTCGGTTCGCTTGCATTGATCTCGATGTTTTTATCGAGTAAGATTGCTATTATATTGCATTGTATTTTTTAAAATATTTTTTATTTTTTAATATTAACATATTTAAAAGTACTTTTATGATTTATTTTTGACGTTGTTATTTTAAATGGAAGCTTCAAAATATATGAGAGGAAAAAACAACCTAACAGGTTAACTCATAATTCAGGCGATCCAAGGTTTAGTGCCGTTTGGCATTGCGATCCCACCGGCTTTTGGCTGAAATTTGAAAGAAAAAAAAATTCATTTCAAATGAATATGTTTTTGTGTGTTTTAGATCATTTTGATGTGCTGATTTCAAAAATGATTTTTAAAAAATAAAAAAACATCATTTTAATGTATTTCGGCACGATAAGCACTTTAAAAAGCTACCGCAACCACACTCTCAAACAGGCCAGATGGAGTTGAGTTTTAGTAGAAACCCGAGTTGATCTCTATTTGAGTAGCTTGAGAAAAACTCAATCAAAACATATTGATTTTTTTGTTTTTGATTTATTTAAAATAATATTTATTTTATTTTATTATAAAAAAAAATCAAATTAACTCATTAATCATGATCGGATCGGATCCAACTCACGGTGGAGTATAAAAACTATGCATGCATGCTAATGATTTGTCTATTTTATTTTTTATTTCCAATTTAGCTCGTGCACGGAACCCACCTATCTTCATGAAAAGAGATGTTTTAAAATATTTTCTTTCACAATCATTCAGCGAATTGAATAGGACCAAATTGAAAAAGGCTTATACTTTTGCCGGATAAAATGGAAAATGTGTTGCCCTTATTGGCCCCTATATTTTATCACTTCTCAATTATTCATCATTCAACATTCTAAGTTACTCCTCCTCCCTCCCAAGATTCTTTAAAAAATAAATTAAATTAAATTAATTATAAAAAATAATATTTTCTTTTAACCTTTATAAAAATAAAAGGAACCAAATAATATCAATAATTAAGATACACACACACACACACACACACACACACACACACACACACACCCTTGTAAAAAGAATTAAAAAATTAAAATCAAATCAACACGTTTAACATGATCAAATATTTGATGACTCGATATAAAATTTAATTCAAGTTAGGTTATAAATTTAGGGGGTGTTTGGTACTACATTTCAAAAACATTTTTGAAAAAAATAAATTTATTTTATTTTTATTTTCTACTTTAAATTAAAAAAAATATATTTTTATATCATTTTGATGTGTTTATATCAAAAATAATTTTTAAAAAATAAAAAATATTATTTTAATATATTTTTAAATAAAAAATACTTTAAAAAATAACTTCAACTATTTAATGCTTACATACTTGAAGAGCAGCATCCCAGTCAAGATGTTCTAACTTTTAAATTAGAGCCCGAAAAAAAGAAAGAGCAAAACACATTAATCAAACTATTTAAGCCTTTGGGTCAGTACTCGGAGGCCCATTAAGTTAGAAGCCCACAATTACAGACTCCGGCGTCATAAAATCAGTTTTATAGGGCCAAGTCAGTCAATAAACCCAATAAATTTTCTAGGGTTTAAAATCAGTGACAATTGTCTCACTATATATAAATTTCCACTTTGGCAGAGTTAGGGTTTGGGGCGTGCTTGTACATCACTGAAAACGAAGATCTCTCAGAATGGTACTGCTCTTTTACCTCCCATTATATTGCTTGCATTTATTTGTTTGTTTGTTGTAGAGCTTGTGTTTCTTCGTTGCTTCTGTTATTTTCTTGCTTTTTTGCATGGCAAAAGGATGGGTTTCGGTGTGTGTTATTGCGGATGCCGTGTTTTTTTAATGTGTATTTGTCTTTTCTGATCTGGGACTTGCTGGGTGTGTTTTGTATTCTCTGTAACATTTTGAAAGATTGATACTTGGGGTTAAGAATATGATGAAGTCTTTGACTTTTCGATGGTGGATCTGTTTTTCTTTTTGGAGCTTGTTGGCTTTTTGATCGTGAAGTAAACCCAGAAAAGTAAAGGTGTAGTGGAATCGGAAGAGAGGGAATTGGTGATTGGTTAATGTTAACGGTAGCTTTATGTGTGAGAAAGAAAGTGATATTAGGCGTGGAGTTGAAATTGCATATGTCTGTAGCTTTGCTCATGTCTAAGTAGGTTTAAAAGCAGATTCATTGCAATGTGACTGTGGATGTTATTTTTTGTTGCGATCATTTTTATGTCTGTGTTTGATTAACTGATCCAGGAGTACTCAAACTCTCAGTCTTAGCTCGGTGGGAACTGGGGAGAGCACATGGTCTAAGTTACAATTTGTTGAAATCTAGTGTTCTTCTCTTGAGATTTTAGGTGGAAGCTGTCTAAATTTTTGAATATGAGAAAGGAGCCTGAAAATGGAGATAGATAAAAAGGATGTGAACTAGTAGAATTTGAGTGCATTTGTTGCTTTGTCATTTTTGTTCTGTCCTCAATTTGAGATCAGATTAATAAATTGATGGGAAGACCTTTTTTCCCCATTTTTTAACACCCTTTGCATCAATGTGAATTTAGTTTTTCAATCTTCTTAATCTTGAATAATCACTGGATAGAGTTTTGGAATTTCGCTTCTCAAATCTCAATTGCTTTGAGGTGCTTGAATCTCTTGATTTTTTGAATGAGGTTTGAGAATGGGTGGATGTACCCAATCTGGTTTTGTCAATTCATATCGATTGATAATAAGATTCTACACACTTTTTATAGTGATTTCAATCATTTCATTTTGGTTTGTGTCTTTTGGTACTTAGTGTATTATTTTTTTTGATACATAGCCGAAGCAAATCCATGAGATCAAGGATTTCCTTCTTACTGCCAGAAGGAAAGATGCACGCTCTGTGAAGATCAAGAAGAGCAAAGATGTTGTCAAGTTCAAGGTTCGCTGCTCGAAGTACCTCTACACCCTTTGTGTCTTTGACCTCGAGAAGGCAGACAAGCTGAAGCAATCTCTTCCTCCAGGTCGATTATCATAAATCTCCTTGTCAAGTTATTATTCACAGCAATTAACCAATAATAATTTTCAAGATAGATCAATAAGAACATGAGATAAACCAAAAAAAACAATTAATGAGGCATAAATGAGGCATCTGCATCAATTATCAACCTGAGATAGTCAGATGATTTTAGTATCATTATTTTTGCTATTTCAAGTTATTTTCCGTAATCGCATCTTCATTATATGCTTGCAGGTTTGAGTGTTCAAGACCTGTGAAAGATGGTAGTCTGGTCCAAGCTTGTCAGTTGATTTCTAGGAGAGATAAGAACAAGAATTTTCCTGTCATTTTCCATTTTTGATGTTTAGAATACTTTCTAATGGATTTTGGCTTGGTATTTCACTATGATGAAGTGTTTATGGATCTGTTGGTAGTTAATGACATTCTGAAATTTATCTGAAGTTTTGTGGGGTGTTTTTATAAATGTTTTTTTACCATGGAAATGCGTACAAGTAAAAAGATAAATACATTTACACTACTCAAAAAACTATATTACTAATTTGACTCTTATAGATAGCATCTTTATGCATAGATGCTCTCTCATTGGTTTATGGAAGAGAGAATTCAGAGCACGGTGTCCTTGAATTGAGGTCGGGTTGAAAGTTTGTATTGAAAGCTAAATGGGGGTCTAAGTTCTTGACCTTGACAAAAGTTGGGGTTGATAACTTGGAAGAACAAGGCTTAAAGGTGAGGTCGAAAGAGGTGCAATGGTTTGCAAACAAATTGTAAGGATTGGTGGCTGGAGATTGGACAACAAAAGGGTGAAGGACCTCAAGGCTTCGACGATTATTTTTGGACAATATTTTCAGGCTCTTGAGCCTTAATTGGTTAATTAGATTGTTTTAGTAAAACATTCACCAAACAACCTGAGATCAAATGTTGCTCTTGTTCTTGAAAGGAGAAAGAGTGAGAGATGGAGAGGACTTTCTTGGAAATGCCATTTCACAAGAGAATAATGATAATAGCGGATTAAAATATTATGAGCCATCTAATCATGTAATTAATGTGAGTTATTCATAAGCTTGAATTAAATTTCGGAGTGAGGTAACATTATAATATTGATATATGGTTTTCATCTTTCCAACATGAAGGTATGAGCACCATCTTAAAGAAGTAATTTAACTTGCTTGTCATTGTAGTTGTAATTATGTTTAAATGCCTTAAAAAGGATGTTTGATTTTTAAAAAAAATTATGAACTATCAATTCACAATCCATATAATTAAATCAATGATACAGCTATTTTAAAAAAAAAAAAATGATAATTTGAAAAACTAAAGTAACATTATTATAAATCTGAAAGACTGAAACTTGAAATAGCGGGTTGGAATATGAGTCATATGACTTCGCGTAAATGAAGATATCGTGGATTCAAGAAGGAAAGCCCATCTTTGATATTATTGTATAATGCCAAATATACCCTTACCTTTTCACTAAAATGACCCACTAAATCCTTAAGTGGATCTTTCTGCGAATCGAAGATTTCTTTGCTTTCCAACATGTTTGAATCAAAGACACCTCTGTTGTCTCTGTGATTATCTCTTTCTCTACTATACTTCAGATACGTGAGGCTGTCAGAAAAGAAGAGAAATCCCATCTCTCTTAGGTAAGTTGTTTTTTCTTCTTTATTTTTTTGTTCTTTATATAAGCACGCATCTGTTTTGTTTGTCAATGTGTGTACAACTGTTTGGTCACTGAGAAATACGATGACTTGAAAAGGAAAGTTGAGATTTTGAGCACGGGTTTTGTTTAACTGGTTGATGTTAAAATAACCCAGTTTTTAGTTTTTCAATTTTATTTTTTGTAAGACTGGTAAAGGATTAGTTATTTAGAGAATAATCAGTCCTCAAGGTAGGTAATTGAATATGTATCTTTGTTTGGCAGCTGAGAAAATGTGGGAAAAGATGGTAAAGGTTTTTTCATTGAGCTAAATTCAATAACTTTTCTTTGTTGTATTTTATTTAATTCAGAAATTTGCAAAATTTAAGGTTGAATTGTTGTTTCTGGGAAATTCATGAAGGGTTTTGTTTTGCAGCTGCATTAATTGGACTGATGGAGATTTCAGCTGCTGAAGAATGGTATGAGAGTGAATTATAGCTCAAAAATTGGTTGAAGGAAAAATCTTTATTGAGGATTCTACCCGTCCCCTTGTTCTGAGGCATTGTCAAAGCTTTTGTTGAGTTGTAACTGTGCAAAAAGATGGTTGGGAAGTTAGTAGTCCAAGTGTCAACCTTCCCTCCTATGCTATCTTCGTTGCCATTGATTAATGTATCTCGTGGTTCTTCAAATTCCCTGCCTTGTCTTCCAGCAAGACCGCAAAAAACACTCTTGAGGGTGCGAGCCATGTCAGCAGATACAGGACATAGCCAACCACAACCCTCTTCTTCGGAGAAGATGAATCCACTTGCTGTTGTTTTGGAGGTTCCTCGCAGTATTTGGAGGCAAACATTAAAGCCATTAGGTGATTTTGGGTTTGGTCGGAGGAGCATTTGGGAAGGTGGTGTTGGGCTGTTTCTCGTGTCTGGTGCAGTCCTTGTTGCTCTCAGTTTGGCTTGGTTGCGGGGGTTTCAGCTGCGATCTAAATTCAGGAAGTACTTGGCTGTAGTTGAGTTTTCTCAGGCTAGTGGTATTTGCACAGGAACACGAGTTAGGATTAGAGGGGTCGCTGTTGGTGAAGTTATCCGTGTTAATCCTTCCTTGAAGAGTATTGAAGCAGTTGTGGAGGTTAGATTATAGAAATTTATTTTTGTGTTTCACCCTGACATGTAAATACTATGTTTTGTGGTTTTATTACCAAGTCTTCCCTTGCATTTTTCAGGTTGAGGATGATAAAATTTTCATACCTAGAAATTCACTAATTGAGGTGAACCAATCTGGTCTTCTCATGGAAACAATGATTGATATTACTCCTCGTGATCCAATTCCAAAACCTTCTGTTGGACCTCTTGATGCTGAATGTTATAAAGAAGGTCTAATTGTATGTGATAGGCAAAAGATAACGGGACTTCAAGGGGTGAGTTTGGATGCCTTGGTTGGGATATTCACCCGTATTGGACGTGAAGTAGAGGAAATTGGTGTTGCCAATAGCTATGCACTGGCTGAGCGTGTTGCTGCTGTTATTGAAGAGGCAAAGCCACTGCTTACAAAGGTATGATGTGCCTTCCTTATGCTTTGTTCTAACCTTGATTGATAATAGATAACCTCGAATATACTTTGTAACTAAATAACTATCTCAGTTTTGCAATCATCAACATGGTTCTGGTGAAAATGAAGGCTTTCTTGCTACACTAGTTAAATTTCACCCGCAGCCTTATGAAATCTCTTCTGTCGTTATTTATATTAGTAAAGTATGGTGCATGAGGACCAATCAGTTCAAATAATTTGCTGGGGTATCCTTTGGGATCAAAAGAAATGCAGAATTCGTGATGATATAATCTCTTAAAATTTTAATAAAATGAAAGAGAGATTTAACTCAAGCATCGCTTTTGTAAAATTTTCAAGAAACTATATATTTAGTGTAGGTATTCAGGAACTGTCTAGATTCCTGAATTTTATAAATGGCAATGCTTTTCAGGTTTAAGATTATTGGCCTTTAATCTGTAATTGCCATGAGTAACTACATTACAGGATGTGAGAGCACGACATTCCATTGTACCAGAAAACTTAAAAAGTGAATAATCTGTTCTCATTCCTTTTCACTAAAACTTCAGTATTATTGTCATATATGCATTATGATCCTTGACAGGTAAGCAATTTGGACAACGATCAGTAAATGTAGTGTGCAACTTTTTCACCTCTATGAATCTGGCTGCATGTATCTTGTGCATGTACTTGCTACTGTGTGATTGAAATTGTTCCATTTATGTTGTCAACATTTAACTTGTACCGATGCATACTTTGATTTTGATGTAGTGATGTCTCAGATAAAAGCCATGGCTGAAGATGTTCAACCTTTGCTGTCTGAGGTTCGTGATAGTGGCCTGCTAAAAGAAGCTGAGAATTTAACCAGAAGCCTAACACTGGCTACTGATGATCTAAGGTGAATTCTCCCCAATACTTTTCCTTATATCACCCCCCCTCCCTTTAACAAAGTGGTGGTTTTTTTTTATGGAAACCAAGGTTTATTGCATCTCTCTCACTCTCTCTCTCTTACTCGCTCACAACTGTACACCTTACCTTCTCTTCAGAAGAGCACATACATCCATCATGACACCGGAGAACACTGAGCTGATTCAGAAGTCCATTTACAGTCTAATTTTCACTTTGAAAAACGTTGAGGTGAGATCTTAATCTTGAACTTGTTACTTTTTTTCTGATAATGCAGAAATCATGAGTGCTTGTCTAATAATATTTTGTCCCTGTTCTGTTTATTCTTCAACAATATCAGAATATAAGCTCTGATATTCTGGGATTCACGGGTGACGAGGCTACAAGACGGAACTTGAAAGCACTTATAAAGTCCCTCAGCAGGTTATTATGAAAGCAAATGAACTGTGAAAATGGTATGGTAATCCTCAACAGTTGATGAGGGGGCATGAAATGGATTCCTCGTTTTATGTTAGCGTTAATGCAGATAGGTTCATGCCAGAGTGTTTGTTGAATGTTTTCCCATGACCAACTAGAAGTGACAAATGAATGCTTCCTTGGCAAAAACATTTTTGTGATAGAAAATCATTGATTGGCATTCTGAATATTGAAAAAAATTCCCATGGGACATCATTTCCCAACCAAGAAATTAAATCCATTTCGCAGAAACAGATCACATCATCAAAAATTTACCATTGGTAAGACTTTCTTTTCTAGCAACATAGCTCTCTCTCTTTTCTTCTTGAAAGAAGAAATATTTATTTCAAAGAATCAGAAACTTCCACATCTATCTTGCAGTAAATGTGCACAAAGATTAAGACCGAATATTTTGAAGCACTTACTGTCTTGTGATTGCATTTTTTGTCCCAATGGAAAGCATTTCCCATGGAATTATGTTGGCGTGACCATGAATCAGGGGGCTTCATCATGCATTTAGTTGGTTAGACCATCATGTTTCTAGCAGAAAACAACTTTTTCATATCATGAATGTGGTGTGTTAGATGTATGAAATTCAACCAGCTTCTTTTATAATGTAGTTGAGTGCTCCATAACTTAGGGTTTTCTTATAACCAATTTTTTTGTTCTTACCCCAAATATCTCAAGTGTTTTTAGCAAGTCCGTGCATAGGGGAGAAAGAGGAAGTGACTGGCTTGTTGCTGGCTGGATTTAGGTGCGGCATTAAGGGGGTGTTTGGGAATTATTTTCAAAATTGCTTTTGAAAAAATTGAATTTATTTTTAAGTTTAAATTAACAAAATTTGGTGTTTTTAGATCATTTTGATGTGCTAGTATTAAAAATGATTTTAAAAAAATAAAAAAAATATAATTTTAATGTATTTTTAAACGAAAATCACTTTTAAAAACAATCACAAGTATATTTCCACACAATAACGATGAGTAATTCTTATTTCTTTTTCGAGAGCTGCAATCTCAAAAAAAACATGGAAAAAAAAATTAGTGGCCTCCTGCTTTTTATTCTTTTTAATGTAGTAGTGGACCACTCCATCCTTACCAAAAAGAGAGTGGAGACCTGGCCATTGCTCGCCAGTGTGCAGATCATTTTTCCTCCTCTGCTTTTGGATGCTGACATATTCTGATTTCCAGTGGGGACATTTGATTTATCGGTGGGAACTTCAATGAATTTCTGATGACAGCTTTCTTTTGACAAACTAGCGTAGCTCCATGGATCGCGTTGTTTATGATCATAAACCAGATAATAATAAATATAAAATTCGTGCTATTCGGCTGTCGATAGCTTGTGTTGATGAAAAAAAAGAAGGAAAAAATCAAAACAAATGTTGTTTGATGCTGTAAAAATACTTAAACTGGTCTTGATTGTGTCAATCAAGTCATGGATGGATCAAACCGGGTTAACTTCAGTTTCTTTTTTTGATGTCCAGCTCAGGAAAGGGATGAATCAATCAGTTCGACTACCATGATGTTGTTGAAGAGATCACAAGGAAATTTATGACAGCATCCTCGAGATCTGTGTTTCAGATTTTCTGTCCCTTTTTATGTTTTTAGCAGCTAGTCGTGAGTTATGTCAGTAGGAAATTTATGACAGCATCCTTGAGATCCAAGTTACAGATGTTAACAGCTCAAAAGTGTAGAATATTTTCAGCAAAACCTAATCTACTTCGGTGTATAAGAATGGAAACTAATAACAGCCTGCTTTGTTACCACTTCAAATGTTTTTCCCTTCCAGTTTGCCGCCATTGTTCTCTCATTTGTTTTCTGTCAATCTACCCAAGCTTACGTTCAAGATTCAAGTTCATCAATGAAGGACCTTTCAGAGACTTCAATGATGCTGAATATGGAGCTCGACATCGTGCCAAGAGAAGACATCAATGAGTTGGATTGCTTATGATCTTACAACTTGGTCTGCAGTTGCAAACTCAACTCCTCTTGGGTGGTGCATCGAGAGGTTTGATTCAGGTCAATCCTGTTTTTGGCTCGGACAAGAATTTTTTTATAAAAATAAAATTTATAATTGATTGTATTTGATTCAATCAACTTGCTGGATTGGTCCGCTATCTAGTTTATCATGTCAGAACCTAATTTGACTTTTAAAAAAATCATATTGTGATATATATATATATAAACCAATTTAAATGATATATATATATATATATATATATATATATATATCATTTAAATTGGTTTATATTAACCAGTTTATTTTCTAAAGAAATATTTAAGTCTAATATATCTTCACAAATGTGGCCTTTTGAGACTAGTTTGTCCGTTCATGCTTCCCCCACCATTAACTGTCTATTTGTCATTGTTTTAAGAGAATTTTTGAAATAAATATGAAATTTTTTATTTTTTATTTTTTATTTTTTGTTTTAATTTAAACTTTTTATGTTTTTATATCTTTTTGATATGTTCATGTCAAAAATAATTTTAAAAAATAAAAAATATATTATTTTAATGTATTTTTAAACAAAAATCACTCTAAAAAATAATTTTAATTAAACTCCCATGCAGAGTATAAGTTGGATTGCTTAACATTTCTAATCTGTGTTCATCCCCATTAATAAATAAATCCACAATAATCAGATGCAAAGGTCTCCAGATATATATATATATATATATATATATATATATATATATATATATATATATATATATTCTTTCTTGTGCTTTTTACAAGGTATATTTTTTTTAAAAAGTGACAAACATAATTAATGCTACATATTGATTTTGTTATTTTTTTATTTTTTTTATAACCGGGATGTCCGGGCCAGCTTGCGCGCACCACAACTAAATCCCCGGGCTCACTGAACATCCTGCAAACTCAATGAGCATGTAAGGCACCGCGGGGTGACAGGCGTGTTTGGCAAGGCTTGAACCTGGTGTGAGAGGAAAGGAAAAGCCCTTCTTGACTACCAAACCAAGACCCTGCTAGCATGCTGCATATTTATTAATTTCACAGGGAAAAGTCGGTGCTGATAGTTATTCACATGCTCCCTTTAAATATGAGTTGCCTTATAACCTACCACGCAACCTGCTTATGTACGAACATATGTCCATTCGTATTTATTTTATCATATGGTCCTTCTCATCATTGTTTGCTTTTATATTCCTCTGAGTTCTACCTTTGTTGTCAATTTTCTATATATATATATATATATATATATATATATATATTGGAAGCAACAATTAATATTTCTAATTTCTAATTAAAATTAAAAAAATGATGAGTGGCTTTGCTCACTGATTAATATATATATATATATATATATATATATATATATATATATATATAATTTTAATGTATTTTTAATTAAAAAAATGTTTTTGTAAGAGCACCAAACACGAAACACAATTAAAATTGATGGAATTTTATCTTAAATCTCTGAGAGGATGCATGTCAACCATTTTTTTTATTCTCTATTATTATTATTAGTCGATCATAAGATATATTTATATAAATAATTTAATGGTCCAACATTATTTGCGATGGTGATGTTTCTTCAAAATGAAAACAAAATTAGGCATGCGTGGGCAACGTGCCATTCCAAAAATAATTGGCAGGGACTTCACCATATGTTACAATAATTATTATCTTGTAAAGCTCAAGGCATTCTAAGTTTTTATATCGTGGAGATTAATAAATTCTTTTATATCCGGGTTATAAATAGATAATCAATCTAATATATTCACAATTTCTTCTAAAATTAAAATCCAAAATAATAATACGAGAAATAACCCGATTGTTCACCGAAATCAATTCGTGAATCTAGTCCAAATCTAATTATTAAAATCACGAATTTAAAAAGCTAACTAAAGTAATCTTAAAAAATAATTAAAATATTCAACGGGTTTCAATCGAGCTAATCCACTAAATTAACTTAGTTAAATTAGATTTGATTCTAAATTGTTTTTTTAATCAAGCTCGTATGATTTATCGGGTTACAAGTCAGGTTACTATATCGACCCGATTCAACAACATGAATCCAGTTCATTTCGAGCCAAATGAAGTAACTTTATTACTTAAATAATGAGATAACTTTTCTAAATTATTATAATGTATAGTTCAACGAATGTGATGAACAAAATCATGGAGAAGAAAGCTTTTCACTCGAAAGTGTTGTGGCTATGTTCTTAAACTAAGCAGCATTATTAATTTTTTTGCTTAGGGATTACTTTGCTGATGAGTGTTGTCAAGAAACCGAACCCTCTTGCTTAATTGATAATTAACTATAAAGAAATCAAATAATTACAAGCCCTTTAGCCTATTTTAATCCCAAATCAAATTACTTTATTCCTTTTTTTCAATTGGTTGAGCGAATTTCCAATAAATAAATAAAAAGCCACAAAGAAATTATTAGGTAATAAGTCGCAAAAAGGTGTGTGAGTGTGTGATGTGTCGGCAATCATGAGATGAGTTGCTATTGCTTAAGAGTTACACTATGCCTTTCTACATCTTCATTTTTTATTTATTTATTTATTAAAAAAAATGGAAGAGAAAAGAAAATTCAACGTCTTCCTGATTGCTTTGTCTTCCAATCAAAGGCATGCCTCATTTAAAATGAACACAGATAGGTGTCAATTCTACATCAATGTTGCCATACCAGCTTTTTTTAAATTAAAAAATTAAGTTCATATACTATTATTCAAACACACACAAAAATAATCATAATAAATAATCTTATAGTTTTTCCAATAAAAAAAACTATTTAATTTAGTTTCTTAAGAGCATCTCCAGTGGGGAGTGCTATATGAGGAGGTATAAATTAAATAATATATTTTTAGCCTTTTTTTGCTACTGTGTACGCTCCAGTTGGGGTGCCATTTGCAGAGGTAAAAATGGCACCCCCTCCATGAGCTGCTATTTGTAGCAGCTCATGAGGGACGAGCTAAACAGGTGGCCCCACCTTGGGCCCACCTTCTTTATATATTATAATATATATATAATGTAATATATATATATATATATATAAATATTGTATATATATATATTAAAAAATAATGTGATTATATCAAAAATATTTATTTTTTATTTTTACTTAAAAATACTTTAACAAGAGTAAAAAATTATATATAAAATTAATAATTATATTGTTGGAGAGTTTTTTAAAAGTAATTATTTAATTATATAACTTACTCTTATTAATTGTATAATTAATTGCATAATTAAACTACATATAAAATAATTGCACTATATTTAAAATAATATAAAAATAAATGGCTCTCCAAAATGGCATTTACCACTGGAGCACACATCAACAAAAATGTCATTTTTACACTATTCAAAGTGCCATTTTGGAGATTTGGCACTCCAAAATAGCACTCCCCACTGGAGATGCTCTTATGATCGACATGTACAATTCAAATACAGTCTTGTGATTTTTTTTTTTATGAGAGGAAAATTCACTCCTGGAAAACACATTTTGTGAGGCTAGATGAGCGAGTAAAATCCCGGTTATCCCAGGCTCTTACAAAAGGTGCACGCTCCGACTCGAACTTGAGACCTGCTGTGCAGATCGCAAGTTCTATGTCATCACACCATGTCCCTTGAGGACCTTGCGAAAAACTTATGTTCAATTTCATAAATTATTTTTTTAGTTTTCATCTTTAAGTTTCTCTTTTATTATAAAATATTTCCTTATAGAAAACAAAGGAAATGTGTTTATTAGTGTAGCCTTTTTAAAAATAAAAAAACAAGGGTCTTATTTGGTTTATCTATATAATAATAGAAGAAATGAACATAAATAAGTGAATCAAACAAGACAGATTTAAAAACAATTTTTTAATGTTTTCTAGTTTTATAGAGAATTAAAAAAAAACATATTTTTAAGAAAAATAATTTCATTTTTAATTATTGAAAAAAATTAAAAAACTGAAAAGTATTTTACAAGTAAACATTTCCTTATTTTCACTGGAAAAAAAAAACTATTTTTTTTTTAAAAATCTTTAGAGATTTCATGTTTTCCCATCATTTTCTAGCACAGAATTTCTCTTTTTTTTTTTTTTGTTAGAATCTCAGAATCTATCGAGCATAGCTGCAATCATTAGATAAACAAAAGCTTTACAAGTTAGGTTAACTATGTCACTACACTTCAACAAAGCATGAATCATTTATACACACACACACTTCAACAAAGCATGAATCATTTTCACACACACACAAATATTTTTTTTATTTTAGCTTGTGAATTTGGTGTTTAGTAATGTGATATATTATATTTTTATTTTACTAGAGTTATATTAAAATTTATATATTATTAAAAATCAATACATCAAAATCATTAAAAATAATATTAATTTAATACTTTTCATACAAAAAATAATTTATAAAATACTTTAAAAAACAGAATAAAACACTATTGTTGTGAAATTTATGAGAAAAGAATATTGAAAGAAAATAAGAAAACAAAATACTTTTTTAAATACTTTTTTTAAAAAACAAAGTTATTACTATCTTAATTGTGATTTTTCTTCCTCGAACTGTTTGAATAAAAGATAATACAGTCACAATCTAGCAAAATAAAATATTTTGGGCCCCAATATATATATATTATTGCTGATGATTTTTTTTTAAAAAAACTATTTCCAAATCCATCTAACCCAAATCATGCAAGCATTAAAAGAAATGATGAGCCTATGTTGGTAACATGCCCCCTATGTATTAATTGCATGAGATAGAGCCAAATTGCTGTGGGGCAAATACCACCTGACCTAAACCTAATCCTACAGAGATAGATTAATCACTGAAACAACACAATCAATTAGCCTAGTCTCCTGCCTGCCTAAAACAAGTGCTAGTCAAGCTTCTAGATAGCAAAGAATGTTCTTAAAATGACAAGGAAACAACAAAAACCTAGGGATTTTCTAGATAGCAAAGAAGCTTCTAGATAAAATTCATTACACTTAGTGTGTTGATTTTTGGAGTGAAATATAAAAATTATATATGTATTTATATATATATAATTTTTTTTATTATACCGGGTATTGATTTTTAAAATAAAATCTAAAACTTGCATTAAAACACGATTCAAGAAACATTTCAATCAACTAATCAAACAATGCTTTTGATTTTGAAAAGTGCAACCTTGATTTCAAATGGAGCAAAGTATTTTGGACTCCATGCATGGAGGCAGAAGATTCTAGTTATAGAACTTGGATGACCTTAAACTTCAAAGTAAAACAATAATTAGAAGAAAAAAACAAACAAAACCTCATCTTTTTCCTTTAAAAGAAGATTTTAATTTGAAGGGTATGATTGAAAGGTTTCAAAATCATAGAGCTAAATGTAAACTTCGACAGGCAAGATCGAGATCTATCGAAGGGAAGGAATGCTTATCTTTGTAATCAAGCACCCATCCATGCCTTTCTTTTGGAATATGGCCCCACAAATTCTCAATTTCCAAGCACTTGGAAGAAAGATTTTTCTGCCAATGAGACCAAAAAAGTATAATTACTTGTGCAAAAATACATGTGCCCTACGAGGAACCAATCCTTTCTCTCCCTTGAAGCATTGAAATTGGGCCCACCAATAACATCTACCACATTTGTGAATGTGAATCACAGGCCTCATTGGTCAAGAAAGATAAACAAGAACCCTAATTGTTTTCTGGAAAAAATAAAATAAAATACTATTAAAAATTAGAGTGTGGATAAGAGAATGCAACATCACAACTGCCATGCTATCTTGGAGATGTGACAACCTTTTCAGGTAGCCGACACGCCATTACCTTGTTCTTAACACCCCCATTACTCAGCACATGCACCCATTTGCATTCTCAAACACATAATTTATATTTTTTTTTATATATATTGGACATAATTCATAGAAAATAAATTGTATTCTTAATGAGAGAGAGAGAGAGAGAGAGAGAGAGAGAGAGAGAGAGAGAGAGAGAGAGAGACGGGTTAATCATGTTTCTAACATTTGGTTCATTGTATTAAAATTGTTGTATTGTAATTCTTGATGACTGTGTTTTAATTCGAATTAAGATGATAGAAGGTAATAAATCTCCTTTTTTTAGACAGGATCTCAAGAATACACTCAATAAATTATTTAACTAGTGAAATTATATATAAAAAAATGAAATCTTGTTTTTAAAATACCATAGATGATATGACATGGCAATAATTGCAAGGGTATTCTTGAACCTATGAAGAACAAAATTGCTGTAAATAATCAAATAAAAAAATGATTTTTTTTAAGAATACAATATATTACTGGAAAAATAAGTAACTTTACCGATCCTTTTATTCCATGGCAAGATTCCTCTACCAAGTCCCCGAGGGTGGGGTGTGGCGGTAAGGCCTGGGGTTGCCAAAGGCAACACCCAGGTTCGAGCCCCACATATGCAACTCCCCTCGTAAGAGCCTGGGACAGCCGGTGTTTTACTCACTACCTGGGCCTACAAAGTACGCTTTCCGGATAGTGGGGTTTCCTCGAATACAAAAAAAAAAAAAAAAAAATTCCTCTACCAGTTTCTGCAAGAACTATAGAGACCCTCTTGTTTCATGGTCCAAACCAAAAAACAAACTCTTCCAACTCAGTAAG
The DNA here is from genome assembly GCA_009078335.1 of Salix brachista. Classification (NCBI taxonomy): domain Eukaryota; kingdom Viridiplantae; phylum Streptophyta; class Magnoliopsida; order Malpighiales; family Salicaceae; genus Salix; species Salix brachista. Next base: position 12,119,317 of record CM018578.1, on the reverse strand, counting down.
TACAATTTACAAACCCCTTTTATATTCAATGACTGAACTCCTCAATCCAATCAAAGACAGCTAGTGTAAGAGGGTTAGGTTTCGTTTTTTTCTTGGACAAACTAAAATGTTACCTGTTGTTGAGCATATGTCAACGTGTCAGGATCTGACACCTCCTCTGTCTCTCTCTCTCTCTCTAGATTGTGTAATATCAATCATACAATAAGCCTGGCAACAATTATTATCCTTACCTTTTCATTGGTTAGTTGCAAGGTTTTCAGCTTCTTATGATCACATGATATGATATCCCTTGTTACATGCTGCTCTTGTCAAAAACTATCTAAAGCTTATTTGTGCGTGCTTTGTCTTTAAAAAAGGTCACCTTTTTTTAACTCCATTTTAATTTACACGATAGATTTCCAAACTTTCCTGGGCTTTTTTGCTCATATAATTTTATTGAACAGTCCCTTTTCTCTTTCTGTGTTTTGAGTTTTTGAGGGCACACTTAACTTGCTCCTGCCAAGCTGTACACCATTATCACTTCACAGAGCATCTTTAAAGGACTTTTTAGTTTCTGGGTTTGTTTTGTTTTTATTGAATAATTTATTATCTTGAAAAAAGTTTCAATCTTGGTTGGTTCTGGTGTCTTATTTGGTGCTCCTTAGGGTTTTAATTATTGGGTTCTGGTTTCCTTCATAATTTGTATATTGGTTGGTGCCCTGTGTTTTGCCTTTGAATAAATTAAACCACCATTATCAGCTCTAAAGCATTTCTTATCTGGATCTTGAGCATTCCACTTCTCTCTCTTTCTGAAACTGATGTGATGTTGAAATCTTTTGTGTTGGCAAATATCATTTGTGTCTGACCTCTAAAGGCTGGTCCTTTCTTTCCTTCAGTGACAAAGAAGGTTCAAATATTGATAGAAGATCTCCAATTTCTACAGTCTGGGTTCTGACCAAAACACCTCTTTTTTCAACTATTTCTTCAAGTTCTCCATCTGGGTTATCGTTGGAGTGATGCGAATAGAGGGTCCGTTAACAAATGGCAAATCTTGTACCTGGAGTGTTACTAAAGCTTTTGCAGCACATGAATACAGATGTCAAGGTTGCTGGGGAACACAGGTCATCTTTATTGCAAGTTGTGAGCATTGTACCAGCATTAGCAGGTGGTGAGTTATTTTCTAATCAAGGGTTCTATCTTAAGGTATCAGACTCATCTCATGCCACTTACGTGTCTTTACCTGATGAGCATGATGATTTGATTCTTAGTGACAAAATCCAATTAGGCCAATTTATTCATGTTGAAAGGCTTCAGCCAGCCTCGCCAGTGCCTATTCTTAGAGGGGTCAGGCCAGTACCTGGCAGGCACCCTTGTGTAGGGAGCCCTGAAGATATTGTAGCATCCCAGTCCCCTGGTTTTCTCAATAATAATCTAGAGAAAGTGAAATCACCTAAAAGGGGTATTTTGGGCGGTTGTAATGTTGGAGAGAAGGATAAATCAGTGGGGGGTAGGGTGAATGGTAATTCTCATAAGGAGGCTTTGTCAGATAAGAAAGCGACTCAAACCAGATCAAAGTTTCAATTGTCAAAACTTACACTAAATTTGGATTCGAAAAGGGATTCTGTGGCAAAATCTAAATCTTCGAGTTCAAGATCAATTCCTTCTTCTCCAACTAGTTGTTATTCATTGCCTACTTCTTTTGAGAAGTTTTCAAATGGGGTTCGGCAGCAGTCCATGATTAAGGGATCACCTAGGATTGTAGAAAAGGCAAGTTCTGTTCGTGGGGCAAGTCCCACTATGAAGAGGGTGCCGGTGATCAAGAATATTGTTCAGGGGATTGAGTTCGGGGCCAAAGCTTTGAGGAAAAGTTGGGAGGGAAATATGGAGGTGAATCATAGAGAGAAATCAACTTTGAGAGGTGCCAGACACGATCCAAAGCCTGAAGCTCGGAGTATTTCTGTAAGTATTATCATAGATGGATTTAGTCTTCTAGCAGAGTATTATTTGCTTGAGATGTACTTGAAAAAAAAAAACTTGTTTCAGCTAAGATATAAAATGTTGCAATTTCGGAGTGATAGGCGGTCAAGTCTGATTTCATTTTTTTCTTTATCATGAGTTTTCAATGTTCCTCTAGATTCACTAGTTGAGCCTTTTCCTTTTTTTCTTCAAAATTAGATCCTTTTTATGTGGTTTGATTGGTAAAACTGTTCTGTTGAATTGGTCTATCTCACTCTTTTAGTGTCCTGATTACTGTGACCCAAAAGGTCCTGAGTTGACTCAAAAATGTTGTGCTGTTTACTGCAATTCTCCAAGCCACCTTTTCTGTGTTTTCCAACTCTTCCTTGTAAAATTACTATACTCGCCACCTGATGTAATTGTATATGGCAGACTCCAAGAAAAAGTACATCAAGTGAGAGATTGCCATCCAAAGAGGATTACAGGGCCCAAGTATCTTCTAAGTCATTCAAAGAGGAGAATAAAATTCAGACATCGACCAAGAAAAATGTTGCAGATGGAAGTTTGGATGAACAAGACAAGTCAAATAAGCTAAGAACATCTGCTGGGAAGAAATCATCAGAGCATGCTAACAATGGGTTCCCAGGAAATTTGGTCAAGGTTTCAATAAATAGCGGAAGATTGACTGAAGGAAGTGTTTCATGGAGTCCACTGCCCTCATCTCTTGCCAAATTTGGAAAGGTAAAGCTTTAATCTTGACAAGTTCAAAGGCTTTCTTTCTGTTTTCCGAGAGAAAAAGTAGTGGTAGATGTGAGAACATTTCCATATTTTATTAAAGCTCACCATTTGTTGAGTGTTGAACTATGCTGCCGAAGCGCATACCATCGTGTTCTTTTCTAGCGAATTACGTTGAACTATTTTCTGCCTATGACTCAGGCTTAGTTTCGTGGCCACATCTCCTTTGATGAGGAGGGTTGAAATTTCAAATCCTGTCCCAAACAATCTGATCATCCAGAGAAGTGGAAACAGAAAGTGCAAGGAATTTAATTATCATTGTTTAAGAAGTAAAATAGGTATACTTTTGAATGAAGTCATAGATAACTGTAATGTGGCCTGCACCTTGAAGGCAGGGACCTCAGGCTGCTGAAACCTTAATTCTGCTTTCAGCTATTTAAGTGGCATAGTCCTCTACATTTAAATGCATAACAAGATGCTGTATCTTCTGTAGTTAGCTAGCGATTTGCTTTTGGGGACTGAAAATTTTCCACATAGACCAGGGACATTGCTGATACATTAATTATTTTAGTGGTTAAGAGCTAATTCTTTTGATTCCATGGGTATCATCTGTAAACATCTAGTTCAATTGGTTTCTGGTCTTCTATTAATTACTTTGCCTTTTCAATCTTCACATGTCTACACATTTCTTATTACAGGAAGTTATGAAGCATCGAGATGCTGCACAGACGGCAGCAATAGAGGCTATTCAAGAGGCAACTGCTGCGGAGAGCTTACTTCGATGTCTAAGGTATAACTACCTCAAGAAATTGTGGTTGATTAGAGAAGTAGTAGAAAATGTCAAAGCTTCCCAGTCATGTTTATGATTTCTTTTTACAGCTTGGATTATATGCACTCCATATTCAAGAAATGTTGGACAAAACAAGACCACTTGAGTTCTATTTGTTTGATTAAAATGTTAGGAATACGAGAAAGTGATTTTAAGGAGCTTCTTTGATTTGACTTCTCAGATGTGTGACTATACATAATATTTTCTAGTGTATACACAATTCAGCTTAAGATTCTATTTTTCTCCTAACATTTTGTCTTGTGCCTCTTTTCTCTTGCAGTATGTATTCAGAGCTGATTTCCTCTGCTAGGGAAGACAACCCACAACCTGCTGTGGAGCAGTTTTTAGCTCTTCATGCAAGCTTGAATAATTCTCGCTTGATTGCCGATTCTCTTTTTAAAATTATTCCAACCGGTTCTTCCCCAGATTCTAATGACAATCCATCCGAAGAAGCGCTAAAGGTCACATCTAATAGACGTAAACATGCAGCCTCTTGGGTTCAAGCTGCATTGGCCACCAATCTGTCATCCTTTTCAGTATTTACCAAAGATACTACCTCAGCTCCCAGTCAAGGTCAAAAGCCTATTTCCAGCAACCAATCCATTTTAGTCCTTGAAAACTCTTCTAAGAATACCTCAACAAAAACTCAAGGGAAAACACGTCCAACAGTTGGCTCCAAGCTTGTAGCAACAGGAGCTTTCCGCAAACTAGGGGATAACTCTACCATTAGTCAAAAGGCACCACCCCAACCTCCACCAGAGTGGATCAGAGGAAATGGCCTTGATGAGGCCGTGGACTTGGCTGAAATGTTGCGGATGGAATCCCAGGATTGGTTTTTGGGATTTGTTGAGAAGTTCTTGGATGCTGATGTAGATGCCTCAGCTTTGTCAGATAATGGCCAAATAGCAGGCATGTTGACACAGCTCAAAAGCGTGAATGACTGGTTAGATGAGATTGGGTTGAACAAGGATGAGGCAGATACACCCCATGTTTCATCAGAGACCATTGACAGGTTACGGAAGAAGATTTACGAGTACCTTCTTACTCATGTGGAATCTGCTGCCGCTGCACTAGGTGGTGGCGGATCACAACCACCACTGGCAATCCGAAGTATAGAAACTAAAACAAAGAGGTGATATTATTAGTTTTTGCAGTTTGGCCACATGCAGCGTTGGAGATGCATATAATAGTAACATACCATTAGAGCTGTGCTCCTTAACAACCAAACCAAGTGGGCTAAGGAGCTCAGTGTTCTATTCAATGTACATAAATCCTACATGGATTTGAGGTATAGATCACTATTAATCATCAAAGAAAGCATCTAATGTGAGTGCAGGGTTTTTTGTTTTTCCTGAAACTACACAAAATTAAAACATTTCCATGAACCGGAAAGGCAACATTTTCTCTCCTGTTGGAATGTGTATGAAAGTTTATTTCAGAATATGATCTATTTAGATGTCATTTTGTGGTTAAGAAATTGGCTCAGGAATACTGAACACATGCTGTTGTAATTTGAAACGTATCTGATGCGAGGTTTTTAGACAGGCAAACTTGTCAGCTTCCAAGGAAAGAGAGCATGGTTATGTATGATTGATTCACAATTTCCTACTTTCCTAGAAGTTATCCTAGAAGTAGTAAACTTTCTATATAATTAGAAACAACATTTCTTAATGAAAGTGTCATCTTCATCATCTTCTTTTTTTTCCACTCTGAAGTCTTGGTAAACGATGAAACATTCAGGTTGACCCAAGAAATCTTTAAAGCAAGTCTTGGTTTCACATCATGGACCATGAAGAACGGTAGACGCGTCAAAGTCATGATTCTTGCCTTACTTGTCCAATCTAAAGTCAAGTAGTTTGAAGGTGTTTTCCAAGTCTTGTCTGCCTCGCAATAGCTTGCCCTAGTTATTGCAACCAAGAAAAAAATGTCCAAATTCCTCCCCCCTTCCACACGAACAAGAAGCAAGTGGTATGAGAGTTCAACGAAAGCGGCATCCCCTTATTATTATTTTTTAAAAATTATTTTTAACATCATTATATAAAAATAATGTAAGAGCATAAAAATTTTAATTTAAAATAAAAAAATTCAAATTATTTTAAAAATAATTTTAAAATACAATGTCAAATATCTCCAAATGCCATTCCTGATGACAAAACCTTACAGACTAGAAAGCAAGGACCCAATTCTATAGATTCATAACATCCTCACACATGTTTGGTTTATATTGGAGACTTACTCCATTTCAAATTTTGGGTTTGATTCCAATAAAAGATTTGGGATTTTTAGTGTATTCTCAAATTTGCCAAATTCTTTCTAGTTCTTGGCGAAACGTTCTTGTTAGTTCTAATGTACCTCTTGCAGGATTGTACATCAATCTAAACATAGATGGTTTGCTTAAAATCCAGTTGGTAAGAACTCAATTTAAATGCATAAAAGTTATCTGATAATAATGTATACATCAACAAAGGTATAGATGAGTTGTTTAGATCATTGTTATAGAAACTCGACCCAATTTGATCCAGTAGTTTATCATGAGCTTATCTCGAGCTGTTTTATGTTGAATTGAGTTGGGAGCTGACATGATTAAGAAGCTATTTGATATTTTGGTAGTAATTATTTTTTAAATTGATTTTTACTTAGAAAGATATTGAAATAATATATATTTTTTATTTTTTAAAATTTATTTTTGATATTAATATATGAAAACACTATTTTTTTTTATTTAAAATAAAAAATAATAATTTTGAAATGGAAGAACAAATATACTCTAAACTTAATTGATTCAGCGAATTAAATTATAGCTGGATTAAAACTTGATCAGACCCATTTGAGTTTTTTTTTTAATTAATCTAAAATAATTTTATTTTATTTTCATAAAACATCTTGAAATAAAAATATTTTAGTTTAAATTGATTGATTCAATTGGGTGAATTAAGAGAGAGAAAAAGTAAAGAAACTCTATGTTGATAGGGAGGTTATCTATGTAAATTCAGTGGTAACACTAGATTCTCTCCCTTTGCTATATAGTGCAATTATCCAATCAGCTAGATCACTGGCACTTGGCCAACTGGTTTACCAGAAATGGAGAAGAAGCTAAGACTACATGTCGTTCAAGCCTTGAAGCTACTAGTTTTGCTCTTCACTATCCACTGCCTCTTCCTCTTCCCTGTCACTCTCTCTGAAATCTTCTTTGAAGAACGTTTTCAAGATGGGTGGAAAGATAGATGGGTTTTATCAGACTGGAAAAGAAGTGAGGGCAAAGCTGGTACTTTCAAATACACAGCAGGGAAATGGCCTGGTGATCCAGATGATAAAGGTACATAAACACACGATAAAGACTTAAGCTTTTTGAGTTTATCTTATCTGGGTTTCTATTTTGATTGACTTTTTAGGAAATTTCGTGTTTCAGGTATTCAAACATATAATGATGCAAAGCATTATGCTATATCTGCAAAGATATCACCTGAGTTTAGTAACAAGAATAGAACTTTAGTAGTTCAGTATTCTATTAAGATTGAGCAAGATATTGAGTGTGGTGGTGGTTATATTAAGCTGCTTTCTGGTTATGTTAATCAGAAGAAATTTGGTGGTGATACTCCTTATAGGTAAAGAAAGTGGCCCTTTTGATTTTATTGAGGTTTGAGAATTGGAAGGTGGCCAAGCTTGAAGTTTGTTGTGTTTTTTGTCGCTGCAGTTTTATGTTTGGACCTGATATATGTGGAACTCAAACAAAGAAGCTTCATGTTATTATGTCTTACCAAGGACAGAATTATCCAATCAAGAAGGATTTGCAATGCGAAACTGATAAGCTGACTCATTTCTATACATTTATTCTTAGACCTGACGCATCATATAGTGTGTTGGTTGATAATAGAGAGAGGGAATCAGGAACCATGTATACAGATTGGGATATACTTCCTCCGCCGAAAATCAAAGATACCAAAGCAAAGAGGGTATGATAGGAACTTGGGATTGGATTTTCGTTCAATATTTTTTAGGGAAATGTGGTGCTTAGATTATGAATTTCTGATGGTACCGTTGCTGATAGTTTGGTGTTTTTGGCCAAACCAAAAATGGTTGACTTTTATTGTTTTACAGCCGGCGGACTGGGATGATAGGGAATATATTGAGGATCCTAATGATGTCAAACCAAAGGTATTGCCTAATATTCTATTTAATAGCGTGGTTGAAATAGTGATTTATATATGTTCCTGATACATTTTGCACTTGTTTTATCTGCTTTGATGCTGCAGGGATATGATTCTATCCCCCGGGAGATTCCTGATCCTAAGGCTAAAGAGGTTTGTATGGTGCCCTCATTTTAGAATTTCTTGTGCATCTTTCCCTTTCTCATCTGGTTGGGGTTTGAAACACACTATGAGACTAGTCATGGATTTACCTGCCTTTATATGGCGACAATGTTTTAGGAAAATGTCTTTCTATTTTGCTCTCCTTTATTCAACTTGATGATTGGATAGTTAGGTTATGGATAAGAAGAGATTATCTTGGTTTATTAGTTGATTTTAACAGTCATAGCCTGGAAGACATAATATAACAGGCCTTTCTCTGTGTTGCTGCTTTGAGTAGCCTGATAATTGGGATGAAGAGGACGATGGAATATGGAGGGCACCCAAGATACCAAATCCAGCTTACAAAGGACCATGGAAAAGAAAGGTTTGCATCCACACTACCAAACAAAAGTTTGAATAAATTACTCAAGCTGATTATAATGATTATTGAATTAAGTTGTTATCCTGATTCTGCAGAAAATCAAGAACCCCAACTATAAAGGAAAATGGAAGACTCCATGGGTCGATAACCCAGGTATGAATCATTTCAGTAAAGAAAAGTGGTTAATTTTAGCGCTTATATGGGGTAGAATGCTTTGGACCATTTTGTATATATAAATGTTCAGGAATAGGAAAATGAGCATGTTGGTCTATATATCAGCATTTGACCAAGAATGGAGCAGGCAGTATGTTCAGATTTCTGAAACCTGGTACTGGATGTTAGGCAAGTTTGTTGTTGTATAAAAAATGAAAATCTCATTCTGGGCTACTAACAGAGCATAGCAAAATGAGCTAGCTTCTATGTTGCAGTGGGAATGTTTTTAAATGAAAAGAAAAATGGTTTTTTAAATTCAACTAGTCTCTTCAACAAGGTTGTATCTGATGTGTCTCAAACTATATGGTCAATCAAATAGCTTTACCAGATTTCAGTATCCAATTTCATTTTGTAAATACTCACAATCCTCTTTCCCTTTCTTTTTTCTCAGAGTTTGAAGATGATCCTGACCTTTACGTGCTAAAGCCCATAAAATATGTGGGTATTGAAGTTTGGCAGGTGGGTGTCATAGCTTCTTTCCCATAACAGGAGATCATTGATACAACTTACCAAAATGAGTAAAATTTATTTCTTTGAAATAAAAAATGGTTGTTTTATCTAATCTGACAAATACATTTGTCACTCTTATATAACTTGGCTTTGCTTATCAGAAGTCATCTGATTAGGCAAGATAGCACATTTTATTATATTCATATTAGTAAACTGGCAAACTTGAGTGCTTACTAATTTTCATTCTAAATTGAAAATCTATTGACTTCAATTAATTTCTGGTTGTACTGGCTTATCGGCTCATATCTACTCTCTTGGGGAGTTTCGATTTGTACTCAATTCTTTGATTTGTTCATCTAACCAAGCTGCCTTGACACTTGAAACTAATATGAACTTCTCATCGTGTGTTTTTGGCAGAATGATTGAACTCTTTCATAATTTGTGTTTTCAGTGGAGTTTGGGTTTATACTTCTAATAAGACCCATACTGAGTTACTGTAGTCTGATAAGATCAAATACTGCATTGCAGGTGAAGGCAGGTTCAATTTTTGACAATATATTGATCTGTGATGACCCACAATATGCGAGAGAAATTGTGGAAGATGTATTCCAGAATAGAGAGGTGAATTATCGATTATATAGTCCATGTGGTTGCTTGGTTCCGAGGAATATGGCCTGATTGGATTTTCATTTTATGTACATTCCAGATCGAAAAGGATGCCTTTGAGGAAGCAGAGAAAATGAGAAGAGCTCGGGAAGAAGAGGTGACTTGCTTTTGAAAATATGCGATTCTGTAACTCTACTTTAACCACTTTTCTGAGCACTATCCAATTGATTTGAATCATTTCATGAGTAGGAAGCTCAAAGAGCTAGAGAGGAAGGTGAAAAGAGGAGGAAAGAAAGGGGCTACAAGAAGCCTCGCAGAAGGGTAGAGTATTTCTTTATTTCTTCTCATGAAAACGTAGTTGATACTTTTAATCTTGCATCTGTTGATTGGTAGCTGAATTAACTTCATATGATATCCCATGCTCAAAATAAATAAACTTTTTCTGATGCGCCAAACCATTTAAAAATGTGAGGTACTACTCATAAAACCATTTTCAGATGATCTTTTCATAATGTTTGATTGACAAAGAGAGATGAACAGCCAAAGAGTCACAGAAGTAAAACATCATTCATTGATCATGATCATTGTGATGCTTTTTATTTCTTTAGTGAATGTGATTTAACATAGTAAGATTCTTTTGCAGCACGATCCTCGGGATTACTTGGATGATTACCATGTAAGCATATATTTTGGCACTCTTTCTCTCATTTTTCCCTTTGTAAAACTTTTTTCAATAGCAAGTAGTAAAGATCAAGGGCACTTCTCTACAGCAGGCAGGAATTACTTAGCTCAAGCCTTTTATTGTTCATTACATTTCATAAAAAAATGGTGGCTATATTTTTTATTAAACAAAAAGCAATACTAGCAAATGAACTCTAAGGTAAATTATTACAGCATCAATATCTTGGCAATGAAGACAGTATTCAGCTTGAGGCTTTCTGAATAATGATACATTATCTACACTGAAAACTGTTTCATGCTTCAGTTCAAATAATTTAGTCAGAGCTCGAAACTTTCCTTTTGCAGGATGAACTATAAGCTTTCCATGGCTGGTTCCGATTGTCTTACAACTGAAAGAGATACCAAGTTTCAGATTTCTGAAGGAAGCAATGTCTGTCTAAAGTATTTCATGTTGTTGTATTGCTGTTGTTGTAACCTTAGAGGCACCTACCGCCAGGGCCATCACAAAAAATAACATGTCGAAGTTGACATGCCAATTCAGCCACAAAGGTTTAAGTGGGCTCTCGTTATTTGAGTTGTCAGTAAGTTGATGGACAATTTTGAGGTTAATCAATGAAAATTCTTATGGTGTGGATGGATTAAGGTTTGTTTATCAGTTAAAACCTCATTTGTATGAAACATTTTTGTGGTTTAAACAAGGCAACGTGTGCCAAGTAGATAGCTTGTATACTAGGTATATTAGTTTGCCGACACCACAATTAATCCCCGGACACACTGAATATCCTACAAGCCTAATGGGCAAGTAAGGCACTACGAGAATAATAGACATGCATAGAGAAGCTCGAACGCTGATGCATTCTCTTCCTCCGCCATACCATAACCTCAAGTGCAAAATCAGATTTTTATCTCCACAATATTTTATTTTCCATTAAAATAGCAAAATCAGATAAAATGGGGATATTTTTAAAAAAAAATCAGCACCTTAATTAAAAAAAAATGGCCAAGAAAATATTCTATCTTATAAAAAAAATAAAAATTGTTGCGGCCTATTTTTTTTCTGTTTAATTTATGTGATAATGGGCCAATTTGTCCATAAAATGGATCCTGTAGTTTTACGGTGAGGGCAAGGTGGGACCTCCCCAACATGGCCTGAAAACACACTTGGACTCTTGACGTCTCAAATTTTTGTCTGTTATTAGGGTTTTTCCAAATCATCTCATTACATTACATTACACAATAGCTAAAAGAGCTCGGGTTTGTACTGTAGACATAGAGACAAATTACTGTGGACTGGCCATTTTCAGCCCTTGCTTCGCGCGCGTATGTGCACCTGTCTCTGTTTTTTTTTTTTCACAGAGATACTTTTTATAGTTTCTATGGTGAAAATGACTAAGAAATGCCTGCGGCCGAGCGGCTCGCTGCGCGCTGGAAATCCAGCGCGCAGGGGTTCGAACCCCTCAGCCAACAAGTTTGTTTTGGTTTTTTTTTTTTTTTTTTTTTTTCTCTGAAATACGTTTTTTTTGTTATTTGGGAAAGGCTTTCCCTTTTTCTTTTTATTATTCTCTCTGAAATACGTTTTTTTTTTTTTTATTTGGGAAAGCAACTGTGACACTGTCACAGTTGCTTTTCCTTTTTTTTTTATTATTATTCTTATTATTTTTATTTTTTAAAACTATTGTGTTTTTGTTTTTTCCTTCTACAATGCTGATTTTGAAAATGTATGTCTGCAAAAGTTGCTTTTTTTTTATATATATATTCTTATTCTTATTATTCTTATTCTTATTATTTTTTTAAACTAGGGTGTCAATGATAGTTTACGCGTACCATGACTAAAATTATCCTCCGTGCAATGATAATTTTAGATTTTCAAACTTTTATTTTGCTATTGTTATACTAAGGGGTGTTGAGCTATTTTATTATATTAAATTTCGCATAAATAAAAATTATATTTTTATTTGCATCCAGCAAATCCTATAAAAATTGTTTACTCAGCCCGCAACGTAGAACATATAGTTTTTTGAAATTTTCAAATTAAATGATTTTTTCAGCTAATAATTTTTTGTTTTGTTTTATCATCTATTATTTTTTTTAAGTTCTCTTTCTTTTATTTTTTATTGGTTTTATTGTTATTATTTTCAAGTTAGATGAATTTTTTCCCCTGATAATTATGTTTTTTTTTTAAAAAAAAAAATTAGTATGATTTTTTTATTTTTTATTTCTGTTCTTTATTCATCATTAACACAATAATAATAATAATAATAATAATAATATATTATTTTTCTTGCTTACTCTTTTGTTAATGTTTTTGAGTGTTTTTTCTTTCAGGATAATTTGATAATTTTAATTGTTTTTGCAATAATAACAATAGTCATTTTGTATCTAATATTACTGGGGATAAAAGACAGCTCAAGAACAAAAAATAGACAAATTTACCTAGGTTATCTACAATTAAAAAACGATACAAGTCACTTTTGTCTCGATTACACTGTTCCTTTGAAACGGCAAACAAGTCATTATTATATGTTTTAATATTTATTGCATATTATCGCCTAAAAATATATAAAGAGAAGAAAAAAATGACCTCGGATTTTTTGCAGGAAAAAAATTTATATCAACATTCTTAAATACATTTAATATAATAATATGATGAATAAATCTTATAAAAAAAAAAATTGCTGTGAATTTTAATTTTGTGCTCTTTTGTTCAAGTTTATTTCTTAAAAAAAAAAAAATTGGATTTTTAATATTTAAGATCTAATATTACCCGGGAAAAAATACAACTCAAAAAAACAAAAGGTCAACAAATTTGCCTACATTATCTACAATTAAAAAATATACAAGGCACTATCCGTTTCGACTACACTGTTCTTTTTACACGGCAAATAAATAATTATAGCACGCAAAAAATTTATATTTCTTTTTAAATTTTTTTTGCAATATTTGTATTTATAATGTGTCATATCTAATATTACTGGGGAAAACAGGCAACTCATATTTGTTTTTTTTACAAATTTATCTAGGTTATCTACAATTAAAAAACTATAAAAATCACTTCCCATTTCGATCACACTATATAGTATGTGAGACTAAGTATATGTGTTTAATATTTATTTAATATTATCGCCTAAAAATATATAAAGAGATAAAAAAAATGACCTGCAATTTCTTGCAAAAAAAAATTAATATCGGTATTCTTAAATATATTTAAGATAATAATATGATGAATAAATCTTATAAAAAAAACTTTGGCTTTGAATTTAAATTTATATTTTAGACTCTTTTTTTTTCCTTTTAAGAAATGGTGACCTTTTTTTCACATGTATTTTTTATTTTTTACTGTCCAAGTCAGTTGTTCTTTTTTAACCGGGTTTTTTTTTGTGCTTTTTTTTAACCAGAGTATCCGTGACAACAAATTCCTAATGAATCATTTCACCTTCTTAGCAAATTTTCTAACAAATTTTATCAAAAGTTTTTTAGCAATAGCAATATTCAATCACATTTTGGTTGAAAAAAACCATTTTTAACGAATTTTATCAATTACAATTATACTAATTAAATATTAAAATTACAAAATACAACATTTATAAAATCATTCAATTTTCTGCATAGATAAAAAACCCCAGCGGAGCGGGCAGATCAACTCGTTCCCATCTATTTCACCTCATACCTTTCTTAAATCTTTTATAGTATGTTCTAAAAATTGTTCATAAAATATATTATATTTTAATCTCAATTAATATGAATTTATTATAGTTATATTAGAGGTTTATCGGTAAAAATATTTTTGATATCAATACATAAAAGTGATGTATTAACACCTTTTTTTATAAAAATAAATTTAAAGTAAAAAAGTAAAAATAAATAAATAAATAAATCATTTTAAAAAAAAAATACTCTTGAAATGCAATTTCAAACACCATCTTCACCTATTTTTTCTTGTTTTTTTATGCATTTTTCCATGCAAAAAAATTAATATCTACTCAAATTCTTATTTATATTTTCACGGTTCTCAATGTCTTGTAACTTTATCACATCTTCAATAATGAATAAAACCAAAGCAAATAGAATAATATCAGAATAAAACAAATTGCAGTCCATAAAAACAGACAAAAATAAAATAAAATAAAATAAAATAAGAGGCAAATGATATTTAACAATTAAAATTAAGTGGTAATGATAACTCCATTGGACAACAAAACAAATGTGTGAAAGACATTTGTCCAGGCGTAATAGTCAAGTAATTTTCTATATTAGTCTCTCATTAATTTATTAGATTTAAAAATCAGGGTCACTCAAACATTTATAAAAATTATTTAAATATATTAGGTTAAGAATACATCTTTGATATTATTTAAGTAATTTAATCTTGATTGTTAAGAATATCTTTATTAATAAATAAAAAATATATCAAAAACAGTATAAAATATATTTATTCTTCTATATAATGGAATGCCTTAAATTGCCAAGGAACCTGATATGATTTATGACGTAAATTAATCTGAAAATATCTTTTTTCAATGATAAAGAAAAAATATAGTTTAGTTGTTTTTTATATTTTCTCTATGTGTTTAGAAAATTATATTTTTAATGAGTGTAAAATAAATTAAACTATATAATAATTTAGAATATAAATTATTTCACGCACATTAGAATTTAATTTAGAATATAAGCTATGGTTTTTAAAAACATGAAAAACAATTATAAAAATAACTTAACTATAAAATAATTATGTATTTTTTTTTAAAATAACTATATTTCGAGGATTCCAAATCTGGCGACCCATTTTCCTTGTTAGCCACCAAATTACTTCTACAATAATAATCGTCATAATAATTCGAGTGCCGACTGCCACCCGAGTGCCAACCCACACCCATCCACAACAACTCTCTGTATCTTTCTCTCTCCTGAAAAGAGAGGGAGAGAGAGGGATATAAGAGGGAAGTGAAGTGCTGCAGATGATCTCTAAAGCATCTTGTGCCATGGCTACCCTCCCTTGCTCTAGGGTGGGGTTGCTTGCTTCCATTTTTGTTTACTCAAGACCCTTTTGATTGTATTGAATGTTTTGTACTTTAGTGGTTGTTTAAACCTTACAATTCCTGTCTTTATGGGAAATGAGTGATCTTGATGTATGAACCCATTTGAGAGATTGGGGAATCCTCGCTTCTGTTTTGTTTTGGAGTACTAGTTGCTTGTTTTTTGTTAGAAGTCTTCATTTTTTACTTCTTTTAAGAAGGCCCATTTACTGTTCTGTACTTGTTTTTAATTGTGGAGGTAGAAAGAATGGTGGAAGTTCATTTTTTTTCTCCTAATGGTGATGTAGGTTTCTTACCAGAAGTTCAATTGGTTGGATAGTAAAAAATCAAGTGATTTGATGTAATGGGCACTTTGTGTTATTTTTAGTGGGAGTTGAGGAGAAGGCATAATTGGTGAATTATATGTAGACATATGAACTTTTGAAGAAAGAAAATCATCTTGAGAAATTGAACTGTCCATATATGTTTTTTGGCCTTTCTAATGTAAATGATTTCATCCATCTATCACTTTCCATTTGCTGCATTTGTTTTTTCATATCAGGAGATGATTTTCCTTCTTTGTGGAATAGGTTTGGTGTTTATTTCTGGTGATGTAGTGGATATACTTGCTAAAACCGTGGAGATTAAGATTCAGGACCTTATATTTGTTTCTCTTACATTGTTAGGTGAGGAGTGGGCTTTGCATATTGCCAGGCATGAGGCAACTTAGCCTTAGTAAAGGTCTTGTGTATGGATTTACGCGTTTGTTGTCTATGCCATTTAAAACCTTGCGCGGAGCAAGTCGAACGCTCAAAGTTGCCCAGTTTTGCAGTGTTTCTAATATGTCATCCTCATTGCAAATTGAATTGGTAAGAATCTGTGAAGTTTTTATTTTGCAAGCTCTGTTGTAATTTTGAAGTGTCGAGTGCTCTTCTTGTGAATCGATGCCTCATCATTTTTTGTTACCTTCAATGCTCCAGGTGCCATGTCTTAAGGACAATTATGCATATATCTTACATGACGAGGATACTGGCACAGTTGGAGTTGTTGATCCGTCTGAAGCTACACCTGTTATAGATGCTTTACGTCGGAAAAACTGGAATTTAACTTATATACTAAATACTCATCATCATCATGATCACACAGGTGGGAATCAAGAGTTGAAAGCAAGGTATGGTGCAAAGGTATGAAACGGGGTTCCCATTTTCTTTCTTCTCCCAACTTACATTGGGTGAGATTAGATGAAGTCAAGGAACTTTGATACAAGAACCTTATAATGGTCAAAAGCCAGAGTTTCTTTTTCACCTTTTTAAATCTGCTTGTATTGAGTCTAATTCTTTAAACTTAGCTTAGCCTAAGGTTTTCAATGAATGCTGGGGATTCTTTGTTGAGTATTAAGAGAGCCCTGCATAGTTGTTTGTAAAGTAGCTCTCAAGATATTCTGTAGTTCTTACAGTTCCACTTCTTGTTTGTAGGTAATTGGTTCAGGAGTCGACAGGGATAGGATTCCTGGCATTGATATAGCTCTGAATGATGGGGATAAGTGGATGTTTGCAGCCCATGAGGTGCAAGTAATGGACACTCCTGGCCATACCCGAGGTTGTATTTTCTTATTGATTGATCTACAATATAAAATCTTGTCAATGATATATATTCATGAGAATCATATCATTATAATGTCAAAATGGTTTCTTTTCTTCTGTTAACTTTGAAATGACACTGGAAAATGCATGTTAGATCAATACATTTCCTTGCTGTTCCAAAAAAGAAAAAATAATGCATTTTCTAGAAGCATGAACTTGTGATCCACTACATAGAATAAAACTCGTGAAATATGTAAAACTCTTATATAAGATCCAAGTCACATGAAATAGCTATAAATGTTTTGCACATTGGAAGGCTGCAGCGGGTCATAGCTTCCAATTCCTGTCTTGCGTTCCATTAAAATGAGGATCTTAGAACTTTCTGTTTGGAGATTATCCAGTTGCATGGGACATGCGGTATAGATTCAATACAAAAAATAAAGGTGAAACAGACTTTTTTTTTTTTTTTGGCTTCATCTAAACCACCTACTAGAACATTTGGCAAAATTTTCAGTTAAATGTCAGTTGTGTCTTCATATTTCCTAGTGATTGCATACATGGTAATGCTGGGTATTTCTAGTAGGGTGGTGGACTGACTTCTCTTGTTGGTTCTGGGAGAAGTAGAGAGTGCAAGACTTCATGGTTATGCAGCCACTGCAGTTATTTTTGTTCTGACGTTCAGCATTCATTTAATTGTTATTGCAGGCCACATTAGTTTCCACTTCCCTAGTTCAGGGGCTATTTTTACTGGAGACACTTTATTTAGTTTATCATGTGGCAAGCTTTTTGAAGGAACACCTGTGCAGGTACTTCTTGATATGTGTTTTTGTTTTATCATTATTCCGAGGTTCAAAACTATATCTAATGATAAACATATTGGGCTGGACTTTCCTATTTGAGAAAAAATGTTTCAGTACATGAATCTACAAGGTGAATTTTTTTCAAAAGAATCATTTCATCCTTGCAACTAGAAGAGTATTGAATTGTTAATGATACATGTTTTATGAACCTGAATGCTGATAGATTTCCCCAGCTGTCACCGCCCAACAAAAAGAGATCTGTGATTTTGAACCTCCAAAAAAATTGTGTTCTTTTCAGTTTTTTTCTTCTAAATTTCTGTCTTTACTTTACAGTTTACAAGTTGAACATTTAATGAGATATTTTATAGTTAGAAGGAGACATCCCTGCAGTCAAATCTTGAGATGATTTGTTGAAACATTGGAGTATGGGATAAAATTACTTCCAATTGTGTAATCCATATAGCAGGCCTCTTAATTATGCAACAGAATAAACTAGTCACTTGATTATTGTATGTATGTGATGCCTTGCTGAAGTCAATATTTCTTTGTTAAAAATTGTGTCCATATTGGAGAGATTGTGGAAACTGGTTGCCCCTTTCTTCTTGTTTCATGATGATTTAATACTATAACATCTGATTGTCTTTGTTGCAGATGCATTCTTCCCTCAAGAAAATCATGTCACTGCCTGATGATACAAATATATATTGTGGTCACGAATATACATTGGTTGGTCACTGTTATCTTTGTTTTTTGTATCCTGCTTGCGTAATCTACTAAAGGTCAAAGATCAAGGACCTAACTATGATGCATCTTTCGTGACAGAGTAACTCAAAGTTTGCACTGTCTATAGAACCAAATAACGAGGCACTCCAGTCCTATGCAGCCCACATAGCACATCTTCACAGCAAAAGTTTGCCAACAGTGAGTCGTAAGCCTTTTTATTTGTTCTTTTGAAATAAGTAACCAATGATGGGCTGCCACGATGCCTGAATTCCACCCCTTCTCTCCCCTCAAGTTCACAATGAGAGCAGGACCCAATCCTATGCCTCTAGTACAATACCAGGAGAATATAGCAACAGAATGTGCCGCTGGAGTTTCTTATTTCCTATCTTTGTGATCTAGAATGAAAATTGATTTTATGATTTGTCCCTCTTATCAGTCTTGACAGCGCTCACATAGCCCTTCAACTTGATTGAGATTCCTATCCATGATTGAGCTCATGATGTTTCAAACTGAAACACTGGCTTTGAAAGGTATCTTGCCTTTTGGTAGCAGATATAGGCACCAAATTCAGTTGCAAGTCAAGCATTTGCTTACAAGGGATGTGTGTGCTACTGTACGTGAGTACATACCCTCTTTGGCTTTATAGAAGCACTTAAAAGTTTTATGCCCTTAGTTTTCCTGCCTGGCTCTGGTTATTAAAGTTTTTAATTTCGTAGAACAGCGCAAGCTTCCTCATAGACACGCCTTGAAATGGTATTCAGTTTCAGTAAACTTGAAGTAGCTTGCAAGCTGAGTTCCTTAGCCATCAACAATCTGCATAAATTATCAATGAACTTGATTTAATTTCATAGTCCTGGATGCGTTTTTATTTTCTTAGCTTACTTTAATTTCATCTTTTAAAACCTTTGCATTGAACGTGAGTTTTTTCTGTCTTGTCAGATTCCAACTAAGCTAAAGGTTGAAAAGGCTTGCAATCCTTTCCTCCGCACATCAAGTATAGAAATCCGGCAGACCTTAAACATTCCAGCAACAGCAAATGATTCAGAAGCCTTAGGCTTCATCCGCCAAGCAAAGGACAATTTTTAGATCACATACAAGATTATCAACTTGTTATAGGATAGGTGATTCAGCCATGTATTATTCTCTGCGGGTTTTGATATCTTGAATTTCCTTTGGATTCTTTAACCAAAAGAATAGCCAAATCCTGTTGTCAATAACAAATGATTTCTTCTATTTGGATAAAATGGTTTAATTTTGTAAAGTTCGGCATATATTTGCTGTGGAAACATTGCATAGCAGGTATTCATTTTTGGTTCTGGTTCATGCCATTTCCTCTACTACTGTAAACATTTACTTTTCTACTCTTCAGCTGAAGCTGGACTTGGCAAGAGCTTTGCTATTCGACAAAGTGTCGCTCATGTAGCGTGAATTATGTTTTAGCTGGTTTAAAGATGGAGAGCTGGATTCTCTCTTATTCATTAGAAATTCAGTAAACGAAACACCAAAACTCAAGTAAGAAAGTTGGCTACAGAGCCTGTGAGGCGGCGTTGCTCTTTACTTTTCTTATAATGAATATTTCTTGACGTGGATGACCCGCTCCAACCCATAGTTATTAGACTCGGTGCGATCCTCGGATCTGATATTTCACTGCTGATTATGTCTGACCTGGTCAACCTCGACACTGAAAGAAAAACATAGATTTAGGCGTAGATAGTGGTTTAGGACACAACTTTCACTTCCCGGAAAACATATTTTGGAGGTCTAAGTGAGCAAGTTAAACCCTGACTGTCTTAGGCTCTTACAAGAAATGCATGCTCTGACTTGAACTCAAAACCTACTATGTAAATCTCAAGTTTTTTGTCATCACACCACGTTTTCTGTGACGGTTTAGAACAGAACATCTCGCCATGACTCCTGATCACTTGCTGCTAGGAAAGCCATTTCACACCATTTATCAATCCATGACATGCGTGGGATGAATAATGAATTGCTTTATTATGGTGGGACACCAGCGAATGAAGGCTGGCTTTGGTTAAATCGGGAAGAAATCTGGGCCCCCGATGCTAAAAAAAAGAGGAAGAATTTGGCAAGTTATGGCAGAGACTTGCGTCTTGTGTTGCGGGAGAGGTTGCTTACCTCTCCATCTGCTTTTCATGTGTTTGTTTTTGGCTTTATGGTATGGCAGGTGATGGATGGGTTCACCAAATAAAGCTAAAAAAAAGAATTTCATCGATCACCTTGCCACCTCCATCACTCCCATCTCCCATTAAAGAAACTGGCACCAAATCCATGAAGTTGACAGGCACAGGCACACATCTCATGAGAGATCCTTATCTGCCCTTCATGATTTCTTGAAACATCTCAAATGGGCGTGGCCTGATTTGCACGGCAGATTTCGAGTTCGAGTCAAGACGTGTATTTTCTGACAACACCTGGAATATCCGGTGTTTTACTCGTCTATCCATCCCGCAAAGAGTTTCCTCGAATTAAAAAAGAAATATTTCTGAAACCATCAATTTGCCCTGCAAGATTTGGACTAGTGCTGAATCTGTTCAGTGCTTCCTTTTCCAATTCTCTCATCGGTAGATCACCTGCTAGGTATTTTTATATGACAGACTCTGTTCAATTACCATTGCCTTGAAGTTCATGGCTCTGTTCAGGTAAAAACACATCATTTATGCAAACAAAAACTATGTGATTTTAATTTCTTTCCACTTCTTTTAACAAGATCAATACAGGAGGAAATCTTTCACTCAAAATACCAATTTGAAGGGGGCAAAAAAGAAGAAAAAAGGGTTAAGGAATCCTGTAGCCTTTCAAACCTCGTGAGACACCATAGAAGCCTGCATCATGAATACAGGAGCACCAGGTCACGTGGATGAGAAGGCATTGTGTCTCTTTTTAAGGTACTTTCTTGCTATTCAAAAGCAACTTTTTATTTTCAATGTCTTTTTAAAAGGAGGAGGTTCTAAAGTTTAAAGAAAGCAAATTCCTTGTCAAGTTAGGTTTATGTCAAACTTTTTTCTTTTTCTTTTTTATTATTCAAGCCATCCCTCTATTGATCCATTGAATTTTAGGTAGCTCGTTTTTTAAGTTTTGTGTATCTATAAAATAAGCAAAATGCACTTCATGACTGTATTTAGCTTCCTAATTAACTATATATATATATATATATATATATATATATATATATATATATATATATATATAGTTTTAAAAAACACATTAGATGAAAAAATATATAATTTTGATTGACGCATAAATCCTAGTTATAAATCTAGATTGTTTTATCAGGTTGATTCAAAATCTGATTAATTCAAGAATCGAAATTGATTAATGTTGAAAATAACAGAATGAATTGACCTAATTTATTTGATTAAAAATCTTGATTAATCCGCAACTTGATTAATCCAAATAAAACTCGATTAAAAAAATATATTATTATTTAAAAAAAATATTTAAGTCAAAATCAAATTTATTTGATTATTTTTTATTTGTGCTTTTAAAAAAAAGAATTTTATTATTATTATTATTATTATTTTAAATAATTTTTTTTTATAAATATTTTGATTTATGTTAAAAATAAATTTTAAAAAATAAAAAATATTATTGTAATATATTTTAAAATAAAAAATAATTTTAAAAAAACCAATCAAACTCAAAACACTGCAAAGTGATTCCGACTTTCGAATATACCCTTCACCATCAACCTATTATGTGTCGGGAAAAAAAAGAAGGAAAAGCAGATCCAATGGGACCCACCACCAACAATTAGAGTGATCCGAGCGTATAAACGTCTCAATAAATCCACACACAGTTTCCCCGCCAATTCTTTCCTGCTATAAAAAATCCCAAACCTCAAAATCAAAACCCCCGAATTTCAAAGAAATTAATCAAAATCCTCTAAAAATGGCGATCGTCGACGATTTTATAAACCCTAGAGGAACCAAAAGAACTGGCGTCGTGGTGCTTGGAGGCCGGGGCTTTTTAGGCCGGTCGCTTGTTACTCGTCTCCTTCAACTCGGTGATTGGATCGTTCGAGTCGCCGATTCGACTCACCCCTTGCAACTCGACTCCGACTCTAATCATGGTGATTCTGTCCTTCGTGATGCTCTTGCGTCCGGTCGTGCTTCTTATTGTCAAGTCGATGTTCGCGATCCCTCTCAAGTCATCAAAGGTAACAAAAAATTAGGAGATTTCGAGGCGTTTAAATGCGGTGCCGTATCCTTTGGCTCTCTCTCTGTGTGT
Source organism: Salix brachista (assembly GCA_009078335.1). NCBI lineage: Eukaryota > Viridiplantae > Streptophyta > Magnoliopsida > Malpighiales > Salicaceae > Salix > Salix brachista. The sequence goes on along the minus strand of CM018578.1, from coordinate 12,096,831 downwards.
TTAGTTGGTGAGCAAGTGTGAGAAAGGAAGGGGATATGAGAGAAAAATGGATTTTTTTTTGGAATGCAGTGGGGAGTTTTGGTGGTACCGTAGTAAGAGGAGGCTGTAAATTATTTGCTTAACTCTTTGGAATTTTGTAAAGTTTCTATCTTTTATTCAATTATTTCTTTAAATTTAAAATATTAAGGAATATTATGTATTTTTGTATGGCAAGAAGGTAATTGAAATGAAAAAATGAAAGAGATGGAGAAAAAAATCTGTGCAAGTCTATGTGTGTTTTAAGTTACAGTTCAATTTGTTTTATAGTTTTGTAATTGAAGAAAGTTACTGCGGTTTAGTTTACTGTAGTTTGGGGTTTTAAAATGAGTGATGAAGAGTCATTTGAGGGATTCTGGAGTGAATTTCTCTTGTTTGGTTTCTAAGAAAATTGAAGGAAAGAAAAGAAAGTTAAGTTTTGAATTATTTATTCAATATAGTGAGTGTTAGCCCTGTAAAGTTCATATTATTTCATGAAGATTTGAGTGATTTTAGCTTTTTAACAAATGGTTAGATGCTCATGGTGGTGGAACTCTTTGTTTGGTTGCTGAGAAAATGGGAGAAATGGATATCTGAATAACGTGAAAACTCGTGGGTGGAAATTTGAATTTGGTTAAATTTGTTTTGGATGATGTGTAAATGAAGAGAGCGAAATGTCTGTGATCTGTCTTTTTGCAGCTGTTGAAGGATCATCTGTTGTATTTTACATGGAAGCTGCTGACTTACCGAAACATGATTTCTATGATTGCTACATGATTGTAGTTCAAGGTAATTAACGGGCTATTACTTTTTCTGTATATTAAAACTGTGCACCAGTGGGGGGGAACATTTCAGAATCATTTTTTTCTGATTGCTTGTTTTCATTTTATACAGGTGCTAAAAATGTCATCAATGCTTGCCGAGAATGCAAAGTTAGACAGCTTATATATAACAGTTCTGTAGATATAATATTTGATGGTTCACGTGATATATGTAATAGGGACGAGTCTTTTCCATGCCATTGGAAAGTACGTTTGTTGCTCTAGAGATTTCACCTCTTCTTCTTTGTTTTTTGTTTTGGAGAATGAAATTCCCCTTCTTACATTTTCTATTGGGTTATATAATTTTTCATTTCCCTTTTGACTGGTATTTTTTTTTTATCATGATACAGTTTGCGGACATGGTGAGTGATCTTAAGGCACAAGCAGAAGCATTAGTCCTGTATGCTAACAACATTGGTGGTCTTTTAACATGTGCACTTAGGCCTAGCAATGTCTTTGGACCTGGAGACACTCAGCTTGTTCCCTTTTTAGTGAATTTAGCAAGATCTGGCTGGGCAAAGGTTTGAGGACTATTTGTGCTCAGCATCTTTTGTGTGATTTTCATGCTTTTTTTTTATTTTGTGAACTTCTTGTATTACCGTGATTGAATTTCCCCCCACTCTTTCTGTTGTTGGAAAGCATTCTGCTTATGTAGTTTGCTTTAGGTATCTAGTTGATATATATTGTTTGAAGCTGTAATAATTCTTTGATACATTGCAGATTTACCTGTTGTTCATTTAGATTTTTGTTTTCATCTTTCCATGTTTGGGTGTCATATTTTGTACACCAAATTGCTTTCCATGAGCATGGACTGTGATTTTTGAATTCTTTTGATGTGGTTTCTCATTTCAGTTTATTATAGGAAGTGGTGACAATATGTCTGACTTTACCTATGCTGAGAATGTTATTCATGCCCACATCTGTGCAGCAAAAGCTCTAGATTCTCAGATGATCTCTGTGGCTGGAAAGGTATTCCAATATTCTTAATGGTCATGTGTGGTGAACACTTTAGTTTCCGTGTTTGATGACATTAAATGTACAAGGAAAACATCACCTGTTTTCAATCAAATGCAGGCATTTTTCATCACCAACCTCGAACCTATGAAGTTTTGGGAATTTGTATCGTTGATATTAGAAGGCTTGGGGTATCAAAGGTAAAGTAAGCATATTGATCTTTTCTTTTTCAAATGATGCTAGGTTGGTGGTGTGTTGGCTGCTGTAGGATCTTTAGAATTTCAGCAGTATAATTTAAAAAATCTGAATGTAGGGATTGTAAACCAGGTTTAAGCCTCAACTTGTTGAAAGACTTAGATTTCAGCTCTAAGATGGGAGCATACTTTTTTAGTTCTCATTCTTTTGCATGCTTGTCTTGGATTTTCTCGTACTGCAATCTGAATCTGAGTTTGTATTTACTTCGACTACAGACCTTCCATAAAAGTTCCTGCCAGGATAGTCTGCTATGCTCTCTTGGTTGTCAAATGGATGCATGAAAAGCTTGGCTCCAGAAAATATAACCTTGACATCTCAGCTCGCTTCTTTCATTTAGCCTCATGCACCAGAACTTTTAACTGCTCTGCAGCTCAAAAGTACATTGGATACTCACCAGTTGTCTCTCTGGAAGTGAGTTTTGTTAACTGTGTGGTACTTTATGTCCTTATTACATGTGATTGTCAAATCTTCAGTGCTATTCTTAGAAACCTCAGCTCTTTTACCCAGTCTTTGTGGCCATTCTGCTACCCTCATAATTCTTGAGCCTATAAGCTCTGAGATTTTTCAACATTCAGCACTTTTGTCCATTTGAGTGTCTTTTATCCTGTAGTCCATTTATCATATTTCTTAATATTTTAATATGATTATCTTTTATTCCTTGTAATGTTAAAAGAACAATATTTAGGTGGGGGCAGGAAAATTGATGTAATGCCCCCTTTGCAAATATACCCAGTCAGTATCCAACAATTGATTGGTCTTGCCAGTCTAACATGCATGATCGATTTGGATAACATTTTCCTTGAAAGTCAAAGTGACCTTTAGATTACCAGCCTTTTTTCAGCAGGCACTCATTGCTACGATAAACATCATATGAAATGAAAAGTGCATTGTCATGTTTCAATAGCTTAATTTTAAGTTTTGGAACACCTACAACATAACAGTTTATTTTTTGTCTTGGTTAATATGCAGGATGGCATCAGGTTGACCATTGAATCATTCTCACATTTGGCCAAGGACTCGTCTTTTGGAAGATTTTTGAACTTTGAAGGTCAATCAAAAGCTGAAAAGCTGCTGGGCAGTGGTAAAGGTTGGGATTTTGTTTTGTTATGTACTAGTTAAATTGGGCTATGCGGTGATACTGGTAGGACATTATATAGCTTTAGGTTCATGTCTCTACCAACATAACCTATGAAACTTTCTGAAGCGAGGCTTTATTGATCTGGCTTAGATTGATAGATTTTGCAGTCTTGATTCATGTGGGAGTGTCTTCGTTCACTCTGATGCACTGCCTGTTTACACCTGGTTACCCCTGATTTCAGCCTCCAAGTCTCATGAGGTAGATGTATTTAGCTGAATGGCCATGACTATTGTTGCAGTAGCCACAACTAACCTTTTTGGTTGTGCTATGCTCAACTGAAATCACTTTCTGTCAGCATTAGCCTTTTCTTTTTAGTTATACATCATTTCAGCCATAATTTGTAGTAAGACGCGTTTATTTTTTTGTTACTATAATGACTTGAACTCTCTTTTTGCAGTTTCAGACATTTGTCTGTGGAGAGATGAGAAGAAAACATTTACTTGTTTTGTTGCTCTTGTTCTGTTGTTTTACTGGTTTTTGCTTTCTGGAAAAACTTTTGCCTCATCCACTGCCAATCTGCTGCTTTTAGTGACAACCATCCTATATGGATATGCCAATCTACCTCCAAAGATGTGAGTATTATCGATGTTTATGAAGGCCCGAGATTGAATATTACCAGGATTTGTAACTTTATATGTTTTCTTCAAATTTCTAACATGCCCGCTTGTACACACATATATTCACTTCATCTTGATTTCCCCCCCATTTTTTTCTTAATTCAAATATGTGTCACAAATGTTCTTGCTCTTGTGTCAATGTTATATCTGGTCTGTTGATTGTGATCCCCTTACAACAGTTCCAGTTTCAACATCCCGAAGATATCTCTGTCTTGGTTTGAAATTTCAGAAAATTCAGTGCGAGATACTATAATGTCCATAGTATATCTATGGAACAGTGGGCTTCACACTATAAGATCATTGGCCCAAGGAGAGGATTGGAACAAATTCTTTCAGGTATAGATTATGATAGCATTTGTTTTACATTTTGAATGATTTTATCAGTTTTCTATTTTATTTTTGCTATTTAGAATGCGATTAGTGTAGCTTTCTTCAATGGAGATTGGGTTAAGCCTTGTATCAACTTTTTTCCCCTTATGGACTTAGTTTTCTCACTGCGATTCTGTTGCTGAAATTTTGTTTTTAATCAATTCAGGTGGTACTTTTTCTCTATTTCGTTAAGTGGATCCTGGTGGAATCCTTTGCTGTGGCAATAGGTTTCGGTAGGGAACAGTTTATTCCAAAATCCCATATTTTATTTATTTGATCATAATCAACTCATGTATTTTTGTAAGTTTGACCTTGCTGGAACTAAATGCAGCTCTGGTCTTTGCCTTCACCGCCTTCTTCGTTTACGAACAATACGAATCAGAAATCGATGGATTAACCACAATGCTCTTCAGCTTAACAAAGGGACTGCTGACGAGTTATCTCCCTGCTTCAATGACATCATTTCTACAGAACAAGGGAGTGCTGCGGAAAGAGAATGGCAAGGTGGTAAATGAAGCAGCATGCAGGTGAAAATTTTCTTAAACTCAAATACTGAATTCAAGCTGTTCATACACAATATGCCAGTTGATTTAGGCGTCAAAACGAATCCTACGGAGATGAGATGCATCCCCGGAAAAACAAAAAAACGAGGTACGTTGATACAGCACAAGCCATATCCTTTTGCAAGTTTCAGAAGGACAGATAGTCGTAGATATCCTTCCTGTTTAACACTTCTGTAACACATGTGGAATACTAGAGAGAAATTTTTCAGATATGATTATGGATAGCTTGGAACTCGGATGTAGGACTCTGATCTTGACTAATGAAATAATATGTTCAAAGTTAATCAGTTGAGCTGGTTGATTTGGGTGAATGAAAAAAAAAAAAAAATTTAAATAAATAAATTGAAATGACATTAATTTATTTTTTAAAAAAGTGAAATTTAGTTTTGACTAAATTAATAATTACCTCATATATATGGAAGCATTAAGTGAATTCCTCCTAAGTTCCTGATTTGTTGTGTAATAGAATTATTAACCACCAAAAAAATATATTTTTCCCCTTATCAAAATAGAGGACCAGAGAGAGAGCGTTGATGATTTTGTTTGAAATGGGGCGTTTTTTTTATTTTACATGCAAGGCTTCCCTTATCAATCAAATCGAAATTCACATAAAAATTGGGTTTCTAAGTTATTTAAAGAGGAAGTTACGGTTAATTTGAAAATTAGGTTTATGTTGATTGTAGTGTAATGGATTATTATCAGTTTGTTTCTGGGTTACTTTTTGAGAGATTAATTAGAAGGTTGATAGAGGTAAAAAAACAGGTTTTTTTCTTCTTCAAAATCTAAGGGTTTGTAGTGGTTGAAATTGTGTTTTTGTTTAATTACAATTTTAAAACTATTTAATTAATACAAACCAAATGGTCATCAAGTTCATCCACCGGGTATTTTTTTTTGTATATATATACATGTTTTCGCCAAATTTGATCAAGCGTTTAAAAATTGGCTGCCCAAAAACGTGAGCACTATGCTTGAAGGTGTGACAGCTCACATGTTAAGATAACTCCTGATGCTTGCTTGTACTGAAGAAAAGCATGACTACCAAGACCAAAAGTTCCTTAAACAAATTAATTTATGTGAGATGATTTTGGGATGGATTTCACTTCCATCATCATAATAATATAAATCATATCTCAGGATCTCACTTAGCAATTCAAATTTTTAGGTGAGATGATTCCTTGACATGATTTCAGAACCTTGTTGACTCAGCGGTCACGAGTTTAAATCTCGTCACCCTCAGTCTATTTGATAAAAATTAAACACAAGGTAATATGGACTACTGTGCAAATTTCAAGCCCAAAAAACTTTCACGCGATCGAGAATGTTAGAGAATAATATAAATTATATTTGGAATCTTATCTAATAGTTTAAATTTTTAGGTGAGATAATTTCTTTAATATTTAGTTCTTCTTCTTCTATTTATCTTCCTAGCCTTGGAGGCTTGGAGCCATTATCACAAGAACAGCCTCCACGATGAAGCAAAGGTGGGTGATTCGACAGCCTCCCAGCCTTGCATTGCCATCTCTTGTTCTCCTCCTCCTTTTCTTTTTCTACATCTTGTTCAACATCAGAGTGAAATCACTTTTCCTAGCTTCACCCACCAACCATTCCATTACACCCACCAAAACACCTCATACAGAAACCAAATTTAACATCTTGATAGGGATCTTAACCCGCCCGGATAACTATGATCGCCGCCATCTCCTTCGCCTTATCTATGGAATCCAGTCATCATCTACAGCTCAAATTGATGTAAAGTTTGTATTCTGCAATCTCACAAAGCCTGAACAAAGGGCACTCGTAGCTCTCGAAATCCTTCGGTTCAACGACATTATCATTCTTGATTGCGTCGAGAATATGAACAATGGCAAGACCCATGCATACTTCTCTTCACTCCCGCATATCCTACCAAGACATTATGACTATGTCATGAAAGCTGACGATGATGTTTTCATCAGGCTTGAGGCTCTGTCGTCTTCACTGAAGCCGCTACCCAGGCAAGACCTGTATTATGGTTTTGTAATCCCCTGCAATAGCATGAATCCCTTTGTGGATTACATGTCAGGGATGGGGTTTTTGCTGTCGTGGGACCTTGTTGAATGGATCGGCAAGTCTGAAATCCCTGCAAATTACACGTTTGGGCCAGAAGACAAGATGGTCGGGAAATGGTTGAAGATGGGAAACAAGGCCAGGAACAGATTCTCTAACAAGCCTGGAATGTATGATTATCCAGGAACAAATGGGAGGTGCTCGCATGAGCTTATACCAGAAACTGTGGCAGTTCATAGACTCAAGAGGCGGGATCAATGGATGCATGTGCTTGAGTTCTTTAATGTAACTAAACAACTTAACCACTCCAAACTATATCATTTATGATGGTTTTGTTTTTTTGTTTTTGGATGAATCATGTCTGATTGATATTGAAGGGAGAACTGGGAATCCATAGGATATCATCGTCTTGTAAGATTTGCAGCAAAATGGTAAAAGAGCATTTCTTTTTCTTTTTTTCAAGAATAAAAAACAACTTGATTTATTGATAAATTAATTAACCAGTCAAGAAAATGTATACTATCTCTTAGAATTTACCATCTAAGAAGTCTTCTTCTTCTTCTTCTTGTCTAATCTCTTAATGATCTTTAATTTTATTTATTATTCGAAGGGGGTTGAGATTAAACTTTCTACATCAAAAATAGAGCTATCGTTCACTTTTTTAAAAATAAAATAAAATAAACAGTGAAATTGTTGTCTACTGAGTGTTAATCCAAATTCTAATAACCACTAATGGTTAAAAAAAATGAAAAAGAGGGGTTTTGGGGCTAAAAATACATTTCAAAAGCAATTTCATCTAGAAATATCTCTATAACACCATAAAAATCTCCTTAAACCACTTGCCAACACAAAAACACTCATAAATCTCCTAAAAAATAAAAAATCAAAATACAACTCGATCCCTTTTTCAAAATATATTTATAGAAAAACCCACCATCATTAAACTTTTCTCCAAATAAAACTCATTTACATCAACAACTACAAGAGTTTCATTGCTGATAAATGGCCAAATAGACAAGTTTTCCTTTCACATTGTTTTTAAAATTGACTTACTCTCTTTCTTATATAATTTAGGGATTGAAATGTTAAATTTTCAGACTAAAATTAAGACTTCAAAAAATATAGGAATGATAGGAAAAAAAAGCAAAATAAAATGACAAAAAAACTTTTCCAATGAATTTTAGATTGACCATGTAGTTTTTTCTTGCTTTACACTTTGATCTCTTTTGTTTTGATATTATCCCTCGTTAACAAATTGGTTTTTATAGGTTGTTTTTTAAAAAAAGAAAAACAATTCAAGGATTAAAAATAGAAAAAAATTAAATATTTTTACCAAGTGTTTTAATATATTATATAATTTGTAATGTACTTTTGATAATAATGGTATTTAAAATTGTAAATGTAACCATAACTGTTTCTACCATTTCTTTCCATTTATGACTTGTTTGTTGTGTTATAAAAGCTATTTTTTAAAAACAAAATTGTTTTAAAATATATTAAAATAATATATATATATATATTAAATTTATTTTTGATATTAATATATTTAAATAATTTAAAAACTTAATTTAAAACAAAAAAATCAAAATCTTTCGAAAGCATCGTCGAATCGCAATCACGAGTACTCCCATCCAGGAGTGAGTATTTTCGGTTCGGTTTTTTTTTTAATCAAAAAAACAACAAAATAAAAAAAGTAAATTTTTTTTGAACCGAACCGAACCGAACCGAACCCGGTTTAAACAGACTGGTTTTGGTTCGGTTTTTTTTACAAAAAAAGCAAAAAATAATTTCGGTTTTTTTTTTTTTTACTTTAACCAGGTTTTTCCTTCTCTCATTTAACCAAAATGGAAGCAAACAAAAAAAAAATGAATTGAACAGGAAGAATAAAATAAATTATAACATACTTTTTTAAATTTGAATCGGTTCAATTCGATTTCAGTTTGATGGTTTTTTACTTAAGAAACTGAAAACCAAATTGGACCAGAAGTTTCTTAAAATATCTAGTCGGTTTAATTTGTTTTTTTTCTCATTTTATTTTTTCTTGGTTAATTTTTTTTCAGTTTCTCTGTTAATTATTTTCAGGTTTTTTATCATCCCTATTCCCATCTGCGATCTAGTAGGTGGTATAGTGGTAAGAATTTGATACTAAGTGGTTTGCTCACCTTGTGGTCTCAGATTCGAGCCCTATGGTTACTAATATGATGATCATTAAAGGCTTACATGGTCATTAACTTCATGATTCGTGAATTAGTTGAGATAGTGCAAACTGACCTGAACATCCAGGTTAATAAAAAAGTAATGGACTACTGTATCACTAAGCACACACGCTTATTACTATCTCCAGACATCAGACAACAAAACCAAGAAACAATAACTAACCACATCATAATCAGCGGGAGAAACATGCCCAGAATTTAGAGAGAAACAGACATGGGTCTGGAAACAGTGGGAGATCTAGCTCTCAACACAATCTTAACGAAACTTGGTCCAAAAGAGACAGCAAAAGTATCATGTGTCAGCAAAAAGTTCAAGGATTTAGCCGCAGAGGAATCTCTCTGGTCATTATTTTGCCGTCAAGATCTTGATCTTTCTGCTCCTCTTGACCATCATGGAAATCCTCTACCTTCATTTAAGGTAATATACAATAAATCCAACTATTTTTACCTTCTGGGTTCTTGTTAGTTTTTCTATATATGATGAAATTTAGATGAAGTTTGGAGCTTTATGGTTAGTCTCTGCAGCCAATCGTTGAGGAAAATTTGCTGAAGTTTAGAACTTTATAAAGTGCTGATTGTACTGAATTGCTTGTCAAATTGTGTAATTTGAAATTAATTTGGAATTCTAGTCAATTAATTGCTTTGCCCTTTGGACTTGTAGCTTGTTGGTCTGGTTTTGTTGCTGATTTTTGTTTTCTGGGCTCTTTTTTTTCTATCTTTATGAAGAAATGTTGTGCTTTATAGTGGTGTTTGCATTAGATCGTTTGTCTTGATGTGCAATTTGGAACGGTAATCAATCATGTCCTTTTCCTTGAGAATTTGGTTTTGTGGCTTGCTGATTTCCTTGTTGACATGTATGCAAACAAAAAGGAAGCGTGTTTTTTGGATAATTCTTACGAGGGTCACTAGTTAATCTTAAAATATGGTGAATTGGTTGGGATGGCGCCCAGCTTGACTTTCATCAAATCCAAAAGCTGAAAAATTTCAATGTGCGCATATATATATATATATTTGGTATGTGTTATTCATTTTTATAAGAAATTAGTGAAATTTATATCTATTCATTTAAGTCTGGGAGAAAATTATTTGAGGTCATCAGGAATGGTGTGATTCAGAGGAGTATAAAGGTAGTAATTGCCTATGGCCTAAGTTAGAGATTACTGAAAAGCGGTCTCAAGTTGATGGCCCTAAGTTGTAGTTCGGACTAGTGCCTTGTTTATTTGGCTTGTATATTAGAATCATCTGATGGCATCATACATGTTTACTTACTTTCTTTCTCCAGGCAACTTATAAGTTATGGAGAGAAGCCTTTCATATGTATCCTTGGCCCCTTGTAAAGCGAGTTAAAAGTTGTTGGGACAGACTCAGGAGCTGGTTGACCACAAACTTTCCTGAAGTTAAGGCTACCCTAGGGAAGGGTGCATCAGAAGGTGAGATTCAAGAGCTGGAAAAAAAATTGAAAGTTAAGTTGCCTCTTCCCACAAGACTCCTCTACCGCTTTCATGATGGTCAAAACTTACCAGGCAAAAACCGGTCAAGTGTGATGGCTGGTTGTCCATTGGGCCTGATAGGTGGCTACTGTTTTTATAATCACTTGGTTAATGTCTACTTATTACCACTACATGAGGTAATCTTTAAAACACAGCAACTAGTGCGACACCTGAACTTACCCAATACATTCAAGTATATTGTTGTGGCTGCTTCATCCTCACACATTGGAAAGTTTTTCTTCCTGAACTGTTCTGATGGCCAACTCTATGTTGGGACCCAGAATCTTCCAACAGATGCAGAAATGATGCCTTGTGTACCTCAGGCATTGATTAGTCCAGTCCATGATCTCAACAGTGACCAACAACAGGATGCAATGCTGTTATGGTTAGAAGAACATGGCCGTCGCTTGCACAATGGCACTATCAAACTTCTGGGTGAAGGAAATATAAAAAGCATCTCTCAGTTTCCAGAAGAATCTCCTCTCTGTTCAACTGCTGTAACCAGTGGTGTAAAGGTAAGCAATTGTACATGGGCTTGCATGTGTAGTTTTATATCAGGGTTTTTGTTTTTATTTTCCTTTTTCATCCTCTTCAGTCTTTGGATAGGATTTTAGTTTCTTTTCTCCATGTAGCAAGGTTTGTACACAATACATCGTAATCGAGTTAACTTGAAATGTGCAATTTAATAACTTCTTGGAGAACTGAGCAGGATACTGTAGACCTGGGCTGAAATTCTGCAAATAAGGAATTTCATCAATTCTTGGGTGGAGGTCGAAGCCTATCTGTCTCTGGTCCATGTTGAGGGTTAATGGCCCTCTGGAACCTAGGATTCACTTGGAAGGGTGATTAGCTTTTTCCTGGTTCTGCACAAATTACATGCAAGTCAAATAAAAAAATAAAACTGGTCAATTTCATATGTTCCATTTCCTCGAGTGGTATGTACAGCTGTTTGTGTTGCACTACCTGAGGCTATATGTTTAATTCGGTGCATGCCTATACCTCTTAACCAATACCGCTGATATACATTTTTAGAAAATCAACACAATATCTGTTGAATCACACTTACAGTGTTATTTTGATATGATATCAACTTATGAGTTGCAACACTTTTTCATAGTAAGTGTTGGAGGGAACATATAGTCTCTGATGTGTCTAAATTTCACGAGTAAAGCAGAGGATGATGTCAACATATACTCAGTAGAAATGTAATGTGCATTCATTGTTGTCTTTGTTAATGTGCTTCTATTGCAATTTTTATTTGTATCCACCGTTCCCCTGCTGGAATTATGATTCATTTTTACTTTTTTTCTAGAAAGATGAGTAAAAATTACAGTTCTTTGATACTAAATGTGTACATATTTTATTTTTATTCCTTAAATACATAGTTATGTATCACCTAAAGTGCCAGTAACTGTTTCCAGGTTCGTGCTTCTGCTGTTTTTGTGCCAGAGGCTGCTAATTTGCAAGATATTTCTAGAGAATATGTGTTTGCTTATTCAATCCGCATGTCCCTTCAACCAGAAGGATGCATCATCAATGGAATGCACTTCGGCTCTTGCCAACTGCACATGAGGCACTGGGTTATCAGTGCTAATGATACTGTTGTATCTAATGTCAATGCAGAGGCTGTGATAGGCAAGGTTTGGCTTCAGAATTTCTTGGGTAGATATTCATTTATATCTTGCTTTGAGTAGTGAGAATCTTCTTTTCTTTTCTTGGGTAAATATTTGGACTGCACTCGCCAATCTCTCCACCCCCTTTTCCCACCATGTTCATGGACTTCTCATGGTCCTCCTGTGTGAAGTTCTAGATGCAACAATTGGGAGCTTCTAAAAGTACTTGGTGGTGACAAAGTAGATGATATGAGTCTTATGTAATGGCTTAGTTTCCTGTTTTAAGAAAGCTACTGGGAAGAGTGCATGTGACCTTACTGAATCCATTAGATTTTGTGTTGGACATGGATTTGCCATTGTAATATCCAACTCTTGCCAACTTCTATATGGTTGTCCAACCTTTTCTGGGTAACCAAACTCCCAAAAAGAGATGAAGACATGGTGCTAATTTATTTTCCTTGATTAAACAAATTTGAGCTTTAGGTAGCGTGAAGATCTTACTGAACTGATGCAACTTCTTGATCCAAAACAGGGAGTTAAAAAATAGGAACTGATGTTATTCCACTTGATATTTTCTAACTCTGCCAATTTGCAAGTTGGATTTCTAGGTGAATGATCCCCACGGATGATATGCCATGAGTCAGGAATTCACAATAACAATCATAGACACAATAGAAGAAACTTCTTTGTGTCTATAGAGCAGCGTCGAAAAGGGAAAAGAAAAATAGAAGTAGTTGCCTTTTGCTGCATATAATTATCAAAAATCCATATTATGATGAATGAGGATATCTTTTGTTGTTTAGTAATTGTGCAGAATCTCAGAGTTAACTTGTATGTTTGCAGTTCCCACTCTTGTGTCCAGGCGAGAAAGAATTTGTTTATGAGAGTTGTGCACCTCTGCCAACTTCTACTGGCTCTGTTGAAGGTTCTTTCACGTTTGTCCCTGGCAGGTAGTCCACATGGACCCTCTATATCCTATAAGTTACATCACTTCGATATCGTTAGAGCAAGGATTATAATTCCTGGATGTATCTAGAATGATCTTACAAAGATGGAACTGCGTTTTATTTTAATGGCATTCTGTCACTATTCGGAGATTTTTGAGTTTCACATGACAGATACTTAAATCTCGCACACCAATGTGATTGAACTATTATAATTAAATGAATCTGTTTAGGGCTATAAGCAATGCTTACCAAAATAGGGACATATTCGGTTGCTTGATCAGAATCTTGCTAATTCTTCTAGCCTTGTAAGTTCCAAAACCTAAATGTGATCTTATCCTTGAACAGAGAATTGAACACTGCTTATCTTAGTCTGACAATGATATCGGCACGACAATCACATCTTTCATGCACTAGTTTCTATTGCAAACTTATGCTGCTTTGTTTCTTTGTTTATAACCCTATTTCTTCTGGTTCCTCAAGATTGACAGATCCAAAAGGAAGTCCATTTGAAGTTGAAGTCCGCCGGTTTCCCCTCCAACTGCCAGACTACATTTTCTGATGAACATCCGCGTCGGTTGAAGGTCCTCAATAAAGTTTACGTCCCTTGTTAATAGATATACTGAAGTTGTGGTGTCTGGGAAAAACCCTTGTTTCATTTCATGGATTGCCTGTTGTGTGTGAGCCACTGATTTCTCATTTATGAGTGCCTCTGGCTTTGGCAGAAATGGACTGTCTTCTTTCATTCTTTGCTTTTATTTCTCTCATCATACTATTTCCTAGACAATGGAATCGCTGATTTCAAAAAGTGATCATCAAAACATAATGTTTTCAATCAATCCAGATAACAAGTGTTAGAAATCCTAATGCACAGCTTCTTTTTATAGCAATCTCATTTTTGCAGTGCCTAACCGTGAATTACCAAATCAAAAATGTTTTTTAGATAGATTACCACAACGTTATGGGAACATTCATAAACAATTGTGACAATAGTGTCTATTGAACCCGCCAGACAAACTCTATAACAAGTAAGAGTGGTGCTAGTTGCAAGTTTTGCCCAATCCCAGTCTGGCTTGATGGACTCAATCCATGAAGGCATTTTCCAAAAGTTAAATTGGGTTTAAGAGCATTTTCTAAAAGTTAAATTGGGTTTAATGGCATTGTTTTAAAAGTTAAAATGAGTTTTTGATAAGATTAACTAGGCTATAGGTTGATATTTTGACTTGGTTTTGCAAAAAAAAAAAAAAATCAACCTAAAATTAGTTTACATGGATAAGTTCACTAGATTGATGAAGATTGATCATGGTTGAGTCAAGTTTTATAACCATGATAATAAATGCAATTATCTTCTAAAAAAATGATTAATAATGAATCATAACAACATGAGAGGAATACAGGATGTTTGGTCTAAGTTTATGAACATAATAGGATAATAAGGGTGAATCCTAATCTTATAAAAGGAACTAGTAAGGAATAATAGGTGATCTCTCCAGAACTATGAGCTCAAATGTTATGTTAATTAATTCATTGTTTATAATTTGCGATTTTATTTTTATTTTTTTATGTTTCAATTTAATTTAATGTAAATTTACTTTTCTTACAAAACAAAATTACCACTACTACTACTATATATATATAACCTTTAAACTTTATATATATATATAACCTTCTTTTCTTATCCTTTAAATTTGGTAGGCTCTAAGTATTTCAATTTTTTCTTTCTTTTCATCGATGCTACCATATCTCGTATAATTAAACCAAAATCTCACCCCTAAAAGTAAGTATCAACTCAAATCTCACTCCAACCCTACACTCACCCTACTTTCCCTTTATATCTCATTTTACCTTTTAAAAATTTGTCCATACCTTCTGAATCCACTATCTCATTTTAGAGAATTTGGTATCACCTATGACTTGTTTTGAAAGTATTTTTGAAAAAAAAATTATTTTTATTTTTTATTTTTTATTAATTTTTTTGGTATTTTTAAATCATTTTCATATACTAATATAAAAAAAATGATTTTTTAAAAATAAAAAAAATATCATTTTGATATATTTTTAAACGAAAAATATTTTCAAAAACAATCTCAACCACACTTTCAAACAAGCACTAAAAAAAAATTGAAAGCCTTAAAACTAACCAAGTTTGCTCATATTAAAAGTTCTAAATGAAATGATAATAAAAGAAGGGGGAAATAGTTTTATCAATTGAATCCATCGATTTAGACTAAACCAAATTACTATCCATTAAATTTAAGGACAAATTAGCATCCCTACTCCTTCCTCACACCTCATCTTTTTATTACGAAACCAGTGGGGAAATCTTGTCCAAGCAATAAAAACTAGAAAACTAGAAATCCAAATTTGGAAATTCATAAAGGGTAAAAGTTATGTAATTATCAATCCCCATACATGGTAATACAAATTCATTTACACCCTCTCAAAACCATCCTTTTCTTAATACAAAAATACATACATGCATACATCTATATGTGTATAAATACGTGTTCGGTGTATTGTATGGATATAGTACATGTATAGAAATAGGTAAAGTGAGACCATGTGATATGGCTTGAATTTGATTCTGTTTCTGTTTTTTTTTAACTTTTTTTTGTACACTTTTGGGTTTTTGTTCTTAAAATTAGAATTAGAAGATCTAAATCCCCCATAATCTATATGAGAGAGAGAGAATTCATGTCTGAATTATTTTCCTAGGAGATTCTCTGATTTTCCTGGAAAATTCTGTCCCACCAATCCCAACGAGCTTTCATCGTCCTGATTTCTTGGGTTTGCTTACATTTCCATGCTTGTTAATAATCCCTTTCTGTTTTCGTAATCTCTCTGTGCTTTGTGCAATAGATCTCTTTCATTTCTCTTGGTTTTGTTGTTGCTATACATAAAGTTTGAAGCTTTGTATCAAGTTTAATACTTTATTAGGTTTGTCATGCTTGTGCCTTTAGTTTTAGTGTTTTGTTGGAATGGGAGTGGATAATCTATTGTTTTGAAGTGCAATTTGGGTGTTTCTGAGGGTTTTTTTTTTAGGTGGTTGAATGTTTTTTTTTTTTTTTTTACAATTTGAAAGGGGTTTTGGGGTTTTCGTGATTTGTCTGGATGGATAAGGATAAATCTCGTAGCAACCATATTGGTGGTTTACCACCACCTTCTGGGAGGTACTCTTGTTTTCCACCCTCTGGGAGCTCTTATAATGTGAAACTTGATCAATCGCCTCCTACATTTCCTCCAAAGGCTCCTGGCAGTAGTTCAGACCCTAGTCACTTTGGTCATGGATCTGATTCTAATCGATTTAGTCATGATATCAGCCGAATGCCTGATAACCCACCAAAGAATTTGGGCCACCGTCGTGCCCATTCAGAGATTCTCACTCTCCCTGATGATATTAGCTTTGACAGTGATCTTGGTGTTGTGGGTGGTGGTACAGACGGGACAACTTTCTCTGATGAAACTGAGGAGGATTATCTGTCAATGTACCTTGATATGGACAAGTTCAGTTCATCCTCGGCCACATCTGCTTTTCAAGTTGGAGAGTCATCGGTTCCACCCGCAACAGTGGATCTGGGTGCTGGTCCTAGAGAAAGGCCTAAAGTTAGGCATCAACATAGCCTTTCAATGGATGGCTCGACAACTATCAAGCCAGAGATGCTCATGTCAGGTTCTGAGGAGGCATCTCATGCAGATTGCAAGAAAGCCATATCTGCAGCAAAGCTTGCTGAACTTGCACTTCTAGATCCAAAGCGTGCGAAAAGGTATCCTGTCTCGCATTCATTTTAATTTTTCTGTTGTTAGTGTGTGATTTGTTATATTATGAGATTGCTTTTGGTGCTAATTTCATTTAGTCATATTGTGTTTAGATGAGAAGTTTTGCATGAAAATTAAAAGGTTGTGCCTGTTCTAATAAATTGGATGTTTTTGAAAGTTTTTGTTTGTTTTGGGCGTCTTTGAGTTAGTTATTGGCTCCGTAACAACAGTCTTATGAAGTGCTGAATTAAATAGTTTTCACTTTTCATAAGGTACTTGTTGTAGTGATGCCCGGCCTATGAGGGACTTGTTTTAGGATAGTTAATCATACAGATGGTACTGAATCTGTGTTAATTTGTTAAATAAAGTTTACTGGTTGTATAAAGTCCACATCCTCTCCACTCTCATCCTTCTGTTTCATATCCTTCTCATAGGGGAGAAAAAATAAACATGCCATCTTCTCATGTAATTTAGATTGACATCTGACGTGTTCTTTTCTGTTCCATCATAGGATTTGGGCTAACAGGCAATCTGCTGCGAGGTCCAAGGAAAGGAAGATGCGGTACATAGCTGAACTTGAAAGGAAAATGCAGACACTGCAAACAGAAGCGACGACCTTGTCTGCTCAAATGACTCTTCTTCAGGTAAGTCGCATAAGCTCAAAATGCTTTTTTTATTCGTGAACTGTATCTGAATTGTACTAAGGAAGTTGTAGTTTACCTTTCATGTTTTCTGTACATTATTAAAATTATTAATGTTGCTATCCAGAACTCATTAATGTATGTTGTATTGATAGTGGATGTATCTTTCTTTGGTTATGTTGTGACAGAGGGATACAAACAGCCTGACTTCTGAAAATAGTGAACTGAAACTGCGTTTGCAAACAATGGAGCAACAGGTCCACTTGCAAGATGGTAAGGGTCTTAGCTGAACTTTCTAAATACAGTCAGACAACTTCAGTTGCTTTATTTGTTCCTTTTTTCATCAATATTTGTTATTTAATTATGATTTTTATGAAGACGGATATCAAAACCCATTGATGTATAAAAAGTCTACGAGTGGGAACTACAATGTTGCCCTGTTTTAGCTTTTCTTGCTCATATCATCAAATAGTGATATCCACTTATGTTAGCATATGCACGGGCTAGATATTTGGCATTAGTTGTGTACGATTCATCATCCTGGGACTTGCATATTGCCATGCACAGGCTTGTCTATTTTCTGAGCCATGTGCAATCTAGATTTTGCTTAGAACTATTGGTCAATATGGCAGCTATGTGTCATCTAAATTTTGCTTAGAACTATTCAATATAGCATCTGCGTGCACTAAATCTCTCTTTCTCTCTCTTAAGTCAGTTGACACACACCTCTCTTTCTCTCCTCTCTCGTATGTCAGTTGACACACACTTCTCTTTCTCTCCTATGTCATTTGACACACACACACACACACACACACAGAGGCTTGTCTATTTTCTGAGCTGTGCACAATCTAGATTTTGTTTAGAAATATTGACCAATATTGATCAATATGGCATTTGCATGCGCTAAACCTCTCTTTCTCTCTCTTGTCAGTTGATCAGTGAAGAAAAAATAATATTCTTCTCTGTCTAGTGGCCAGGCATGCTGATTACTTGTCATTTATGACACATTTCAGTGCCAGAGGATTTTGTAGTTGTTTTTGTTGGGCTAAATATGGGATCCGCTATGGTTCTCTATATGCTTGATTATAGCAGTATTACTTTGATTATTTGTTGATAGTAACATGGATGAGAGCATTCATCAAAACCGTAGTTGGGAGTTATTTATTTCATTCACTGATCAAGGCCTGGATCTAGGAATTGAGCTGACTTTTCCTAATTAGGAAGATAATAGGTTTTATTTATGCTCCTTTCCGGTTTGGAAATTATCCAAAATATGCTATTTAAAACTGAATGAATGTGCATGTGTTAACATTCAACTGATGGTGTGCTTTTCTTGGTATGCAATAATGCTCTGATATGGTAGTTATGGATAACATAATAAATGTCCACCACAAGAGAAAATAAATTTTGAAGTTTCTAAGACGATATAAGATATAGCCTGGGTAGATTGAGTGGCATGTAAAAGGTGTCAAGGATGCTATGATTTGAGTTATATAGATTTTTTTCTGGCCTTGCTGATGGATGTTTTTTGCAGAAGTGATTGTTGTTTATAAAGTTGGTGTTCAAGTGACTCTTGCACTTGCAAATTCTTGTGCATGCTATTTATTTAGTGAATGATTTCTCATGAACACTAAAAATTATTGCTAACTTACCTTATGCTGACGATTATAACTTACCTTGGAAGGTGGTAGTTTTTATTCTCATTTGGGGTCGTGAATCATCTTTTTTTTTGTAACATGCTTCTGGAATTTGAGATGGCTTTGGGTGGGCTGTCCAAATATATATTTTTTTCCTTCTGTAACACTGGGTAGGCACTCAGTGGAGGCAGAGTTGTTTAGAACTGTACAATAGGAGTTGGTCAATAAAATTTTCACAGGGTCCCTGTTTCTGTGTGGTTTTGCATATTAATTCTGAAATCATTTGGATTCTACTACCTTCTTTTGTTTACTCGTCTTGATGATGTTATTTGTTTTGTGATAGCCTTGAACGACGCACTGAAAGAAGAAATTCAGCATCTGAAGGTACTGACTGGTCAAGCGCTAAATGGTGGACCTATGATGAACTATGCATCTTTTGGAGGAGGCCAGCAATTGTATCCCAATAATCAAACAATGCATACTTTCTTAGCTGCACAACAGTTTCAACAACTCCAAATTCATTCTCAGAAGCAGCAGCAGCAGCAGTTCCAGCTGCATCAGCTTCAACAGCAACAACTTCAGCAGCAGCAGCAGCAAGGTGGGGATTTGCAAATGAGAGGATCAATGGCTTCTTCAAGCCAGAAAGATAGTTTGTCTGAGGATAATTCCTCTTCATCAAAGAACTGAGAATAGCATGATCATCAGACCAACTACTGAATGTTCTGTCTACTGCTGTCTACATCCTAGTTACAATCTGTTGTCACATAGGACATTTACCTTCTAACTCCAGTCTTTTAGATACATTAAATCAATACCTCATTTGGGCGGGTTCTATATTCTAGTTTCATTGAAGATTGATTTTATAGCTTAAGCATTTAATTTGGTGTAGTTCATGTAGAACCTTTATGCAATCATGGGCCTTTGTTGGCGATTTGCTGATTAAAAAATTCTAAGTTTTGTCCTGAGGTGTACTCTTCTCCACTTCTTGTCTGATATGGATGCTTGTGTGTTTGGTCACCTTTGTTGCTATACCACAGCCTTAAACTCACAACTTCCAGATTCTTCCAGGAACTGCATTTTTCTTGACTATTAAGCAACAAAATTCAGGATTTATTTGTCAAAACATCTTATTGATCACAAGGGGATGAAGATTCTCAAGGAAATAATAAAAAAAACGTAAGGGGAACAGATCTAGAAAGTGACAGAAGCCTGCAGGTTGTTTAACCATTGCTAAATTAAGGAAATTCCAAATTAAAGGCTACATTTAGTACACCACAGATAAACAAACAACCATCGAGGATGGTCTTCGTGCTAAGGATAAGATAGGGTAGCAATATGATTATGAGCTACAGTTCCAATCCATAGCTTCCCATCTACTTCTCTAACTTCACTCACTAGCTTCATTACTACACCCTTCGTATCCTCAAGAACATCCAAGATTTCTCCGTTCTCATTAAAGAGGGAAACAACTGTGTACATCTTCATGCCCACCAGCCTGGCTAAGTACTTCATACGGATTGGTAACCGGAAATAGACACTCTTCATCCATGGATTCTGTATAAGAAGCTCTTGTGATACTGTCCTGCAACAATCTATTGCAACCCAGAATTGGCCCTTTTCATTCAGTCTTACGTTGTCTGGAAAACCAGGCAAGTTTGCAACAAGTTCTACCCTTCCGGTTGACGGTCCTTCGAGCCAGTATTTCATTATTCTGTGCCATTGCCATAACAAAATGATCGAGCCTATTAGTACTTTGTAACCTATCAAGTGTTAATATTCATAGCCCAGTTTTTGAATGGAGTACTAGTTTTGGATCTTACAGCACCACATTTATGTCAGAATTCTGTGAAAATGTTGTGGAATTACAAAGATATCTATACACATTACCTGCAATTGGTAGTCTCTGTGAAGACCAGGAAAGTTTGGTCTTTAGATAGCTGAACTCCATTTGGAAATGCTAAGCCATCCAATACTATATGAGTTGTTTTGGTAGGAGGGTCATATCTGAGAAGCCTGCCAGTGGATTCTCCTTCCAACAATATGAAGAAATGGTCCCTGCAAAATAAGTACCCATTAACAGCTCAAAAACTTAACAAAATTAGCCAAATCTTGTAAAAACAGCTTCCATTGTTGTGTACTCTTACACTCTGTCGTATCTTTTGCTGGTGTCAGTAAAGAAGATGGATCCATTCTTGTGAATGTCAAGGTCATTTGCAAAGAGTATTGGGTCCCCTCTCACATGAGTGGCCAGAGGTGTAGCAAGTCCTCCTTCAGGTCCAACAACCAGAAGGCCATAATAAGCATCAGCAATGTACAAATTCCCGCTCTCTTTGTGGAACCTCAGACCTAATGGACGACCGCACAGTTTCTCATGCTTCCATTGCTTAGATGTGGTTGAGTCAACTCCCCTAGCACAAAGTTTCTCTGACCTTTCAAAGCCAATTCAAAGAATAATTAGCATGTTTCAAACCCAATTCAAAGAATAATTAGAACAAAGTTTTTCATGCTTCCATTGCTTAGATGGACTTGATGATCCTCTTGACTTGTTGAGACATACAGTGGGTTAATTTTCAACTGAATGAAATGTTTAGATGAAGTCATTATTAATAGAACTCACCAGTTGGTAGAAACAAGAGCAAATGTTTCCCATCCAACATCTTCTCCCATCCATCTCACAACACGTCCATCAGCCAACCCAGCATAAGGGCCTCGCCCCAGGCTGTCGAACTCCAATGATTCAGGGCCGAAAACTTCATTGACAAACTCCAAATTACCGGACCCTAATCGGCTTTTATTGTCTCTAGGCCAGTTTTCCATGACTTGCTTGAAAGGTGCAAGGTCATGTTTGACAGGCTTGAAATCATGGTGTCCTAAAGGTCCCATTTTAAACGGATCCATTATAACAAAACCTATAGCTAAAGCAAGTAAGAGGAGAAGTGGATGCTGCAACAAGGTCCCATATCTTTGCGATCCTTTCTTCTCCATCCTGAGGATCTTTGTTAGAGAGAATGCTGTGGTAAGGAAATATCTAGTAGGGTTGTGAATGGGGGATCATTAGGACACAACTAAGTGGATTTTCATATGCTGGGAAATTGAGAGCATGCAGTGTTTGTGATTTCATTGCGTTCAGAAGTAGGTTGCCTGTTGTTGGCCATGTTAATTGCATTTTCTCTTATTGTTAAGAAATAAACAAGAAATTATGATTTCTTTGTGGGAAAGTGAGTTGAATTTTATCGATAAATATAATTCAATGAAGACATGCAAATGTAAGCATTTCCTTCATTAATGGAATTATCTTCTTAACTAGTATTGAAAGCAAGTTTGGCTGCATATAAATGCAATTTGTACAGAACTTCTGTAGGACAACTGCAGAGGATAATAGAATGTCTTTGCCTTTTCAAGAGCTTTATCGCTTTGAAATTCCATCAAGTAATTCTGATTTCCATGCAAATTACATATTCTAATGTCATTTGACAGAATTAAGACCAATTATTATCATTTTGTTTTAACATTGGAGGTCTAAAAATCCCATCAATTACTGTCATTTTCTACTAAGATAACTAGCAAAGAAGCATGATGGTATAATCAATAGAAACAATGGTAATCAGCAGACGAACTGTTGAGGCAACTGGAACAAAAAATGAGCTGAACAATCCATGTGATTATAGAAGATGTTTTGAGAGTAGTACTAGTAATTTATAGTAGAAATCAATCAGAATTACAGAGTTCATTGGAGCCTAGCTATTGCTCTAGCAGAAGCATTTGAAGCTGTATGCCAGCTTGAAAACAATACCCATTTACTGATTTGAATATAGCAGCTGAAAAGAAATAACATGAAGCATACGATAAAAGAACAATTGTCAGATTTTTGTAGCAAAATTACTATTTATGATACATAAATTTAAAGAAAGAAAGAATAACATCTAAACACAAACAAAATCCTCAAACTGTAAGCAAATTAAACACAGATAATTCTTCCCTTCAGGGTTTTCGAAGATCCCATATAAAACCCTTTAAAACCTTTGAGCTATCTCCCACCACCTTCAAGAGAAGGAAAGCTTGGTTTGTTAGCAAAAGGGAGAGTTGAAAAATTCTGACATCCTTATATCCTTCTTTACGAGGCTTTTCCTTTCCGGATTGTACAGAAATAATGTTATAAATTTTCCATCATCTAATATAACTCTCCCTTCTCTAAGAAATCTATCACTTCAACACCCTTTTTTTCTGGATTCGAGGAAACCTCATTTCTTTGAAAACATATTTTGTGGGCTCACCTGACCCCGGTTGTCCCTGGATCTTACAAGAAGTGCATGCCCTGACTCGAACTCGAGACTTATTATGCAGATTTTAAGCCCTTTGCTATCACGCCACGCCCTTGAGGACTAATTTTGAAACCCATGACAATAATTTTGGTCCAAGATCTCTTGACGCCATACTCTTTCATCAGCCATACATACCTCGGCAGATTCTGGATTTAAACTATGATCATAACCACAAAAACTAATGGAGTCTTCAAATAACCCTACATCTTCTCAGTTTCAAATCAAAAGCACACACGAATCAGACACCGGACGGTCCATGATAAGTCGATGAATAGAACCATTAACGTAGACATTAGTAAAACTTGCCCAGTTACACCGATTATAATATTTAAATTTTGGCACAACAATGTTTCTCCACTCGGCAGAACCAATTGCATGTGTTGACCTCAGCTCCTATGGTAGTACCTCCAGTGTAAAATATTCTGTAACCTTACAATGATTCGTGTTCGGACAAGACCCCATCTCACACCGATAGAAATATTTGGTGCTCAGATGGATTGGAAGAATGATATACTCACTCGTAAGAGGATTTAGTATCCACATAGCATTATCTACCTTAGCAGCCAATCCACGTACTTTGGAGCGTACACAAAGCAAGCCCTGGCTTGAATTCTCTGTTAGAGAATAATATAAATCATATTTCTGAGCCTCACCTAACAGCTTAAGCTTTTATCCTTGACATGGTATCAGATCCTTGTTGACCCAGCGGTCACGAGTTCGAATCTCACCATCCTCATTTTATTTGATGAAAAACCAAGCACAAGGTAGTATAGGTCTGTGCAAGTTTCAAGCCCAAAGAGCTTTCACTTGAGGAGGGTGTTAAAGAATAATATAAATCACATTTTGGGGCTTCACCTAACAGTTTTAGCTTTTAGGTGAAATGGTTCTTTAACATTCTCTACCGAAAAACTTGCAAAGGCTCAGAATTCCATTCAAACGCAGCAGCCATGCTCTTGTCATAAGAATCAGTAGATCCTCCTTCAGATTGGTCAAGAAAGCAGAGGTTTGCAGATCGCAACGAGCTGGAAGTTGAAGGACCTTTGTCTACACACAGTACTAAGTTGTAAGAAATAATTTGTTGTTGAAAAATGAAGACTAAAGATTGATTCTAAGCCTACAATTAATGTCAGGATTTTTACTATCTTTAAATTATTATGTTTCCTAAATAAGATCATATTGATTGATCAAAGTTCTAGTTTCCATTTTAAGTATTTTCCTATTTAGATTATAGAAGAGGAAGTTGTAACCAAATGGGGAAACCCTATTTTGTAACACTTCATATTTTCATTATAAATAAGAGAAGAGGGATAGCAGTAACCTAACCTTTGATTCTGCTCATTCTTGCTATTTCTTAGTGTTCTTCATTGTTCTTTATTTTAGCACAATTCCAGTTTTGAATTATGTAGACTTTTGTTTCTTTGATTTCCAACAAATGGTATCAGAGCTATTAGGATCTTTGAAGGGATCGTGTGAAACATGAGAGATTAAAAGTGAGGTTTTAAAAGGGACATCAAAGCTAAGGGCTTTGAAGGTTTTTTGAAAGAAAAAATTGAGAGAGCAGATTTTGATCTTTGAAGGGATTGAGTGAAACACGAGAGAATTTAAGTGAAATTTTTCAAAGTTATTAACTTTGAAGGGAAGGGGAGAGAAAAACGAGAGTTCTTTTTTTTCTGCAAAATCTTGAAGTAGAAGGATTAGTTACTCTTCTCAAATCCTTTAAAACAATTGCACAAAGGCTTCACAGCAGCAATTGTTAAACTTCTTTTTCAACGAATCACGGTTGAATTTTTCAGAATGGATTATGCATCTTTTTCACCAAAAACACCAGTGTTTACTGGTCAGAATTTTGGAATTTGGGCAGTGAAGATGGAGGCATATTTGAAGGCTTTTGATTTATGGGAGTTTGTGGAGAAAGACAAACAACCAACACCTCTTGGAAACAATCCAACCGTGGCTCAAATGAAATTTTTCAATGAAGAAAAGGCTAAAGGGTTCAAGGCACTTACTTGCATTCATAATGCAGTAAGTGAAGAAATTTTTACAAGAATCATGGCTTGTAAAACAGCCAAAGAAACTTGGGATAAGCTAAAGGCTGAATTCCAAGGAGATGAGAGATCAAGAAAGATGCAGATTTTGAATTTGAAAAGGCAATTTGAAGGGTTGAAGATGAAGGAATCTGACACAATCAAAGACTTCTCCTCACACATCTCAAAACTGGTGAATCAAGTGAGATTGTTAGGAGAAGAATTTCCAGAATCTCGAATTGTGGAAAAAGTGTTAGTGAGCTTACCTGAAAAGTTTGAGCATAAGATTTGCTCATTAGAAGATTCAAAGGATTTTTCTGAGATGAGCTTTCAAGAGCTTGTGAATGTTCTACAAGTTGTGGAGCAAAGGCAAGCCTACAGACAGGAAGGAACAAGTGAGAATGCTCTTGTTGCTGTCTACAAAGGGAAGAATCACACTCAGAATTTTTCCAGAAATAACCAAAGTGGAAAGATGATTGGAATGAGTAGTCTTGGAACCAAGGGGGAGTGTTGAAAAATGAAGACTAAAGATTGATTCCAAGCCTACAATTAATGTCAGGATTTTTACTATCTTTAAATTATTATGTTTCCTAAATAAGATCATATTGATTGATCAAAGTTCTAGTTTCCATTTTAAGTATTTTCCTATTTAGATTATAGAA
This sequence comes from Salix brachista, assembly GCA_009078335.1. NCBI lineage: Eukaryota > Viridiplantae > Streptophyta > Magnoliopsida > Malpighiales > Salicaceae > Salix > Salix brachista. The sequence continues at coordinate 12,070,748 of CM018578.1, read as the reverse complement.
GAGGAAGTTGTAACCAAATGGGGAAACCCTATTTTGTAACACTTCATATTTTCATTATAAATAAGAGAAGAGGGATAGCAGTAACCTAACCTTTGATTCTGCTCATTCTTGCTATTTCTTAGTGTTCTTCATTGTTCTTTATTTTAGCACAATTCCAGTTTTGAATTATGTAGACTTTTGTTTCTTTGATTTCCAACAAATGGTATCAGAGCTATTAGGATCTTTGAAGGGATCGTGTGAAACATGAGAGATTAAAAGTGAGGTTTTAAAAGGGACATCAAAGCTAAGGGCTTTGAAGGTTTTTTGAAAGAAAAAATTGAGAGAGCAGATTTTGATCTTTGAAGGGATTGAGTGAAACACGAGAGAATTTAAGTGAAATTTTTCAAAGTTATTAACTTTGAAGGGAAGGGGAGAGAAAAACGAGAGTTCTTTTTTTTCTGCAAAATCTTGAAGTAGAAGGATTAGTTACTCTTCTCAAATCCTTTAAAACAATTGCACAAAGGCTTCACAGCAGCAATTGTTAAACTTCTTTTTCAACGAATCACGGTTGAATTTTTCAGAATGGATTATGCATCTTTTTCACCAAAAACACCAGTGTTTACTGGTCAGAATTTTGGAATTTGGGCAGTGAAGATGGAGGCATATTTGAAGGCTTTTGATTTATGGGAGTTTGTGGAGAAAGACAAACAACCAACACCTCTTGGAAACAATCCAACCGTGGCTCAAATGAAATTTTTCAATGAAGAAAAGGCTAAAGGGTTCAAGGCACTTACTTGCATTCATAATGCAGTAAGTGAAGAAATTTTTACAAGAATCATGGCTTGTAAAACAGCCAAAGAAACTTGGGATAAGCTAAAGGCTGAATTCCAAGGAGATGAGAGATCAAGAAAGATGCAGATTTTGAATTTGAAAAGGCAATTTGAAGGGTTGAAGATGAAGGAATCTGACACAATCAAAGACTTCTCCTCACACATCTCAAAACTGGTGAATCAAGTGAGATTGTTAGGAGAAGAATTTCCAGAATCTCGAATTGTGGAAAAAGTGTTAGTGAGCTTACCTGAAAAGTTTGAGCATAAGATTTGCTCATTAGAAGATTCAAAGGATTTTTCTGAGATGAGCTTTCAAGAGCTTGTGAATGTTCTACAAGTTGTGGAGCAAAGGCAAGCCTACAGACAGGAAGGAACAAGTGAGAATGCTCTTGTTGCTGTCTACAAAGGGAAGAATCACACTCAGAATTTTTCCAGAAATAACCAAAGTGGAAAGATGATTGGAATGAGTAGTCTTGGAACCAAGGGGGAGTGTTGAAAAATGAAGACTAAAGATTGATTCCAAGCCTACAATTAATGTCAGGATTTTTACTATCTTTAAATTATTATGTTTCCTAAATAAGATCATATTGATTGATCAAAGTTCTAGTTTCCATTTTAAGTATTTTCCTATTTAGATTATAGAAGAGGAAGTTGTAACCAAATGGGGAAACCCTATTTTGTAACACTTCATATTTTCATTATAAATAAGAGAAGAGGGATAGCAGTAACCTAACCTTTGATTCTGCTCATTCTTGCTATTTCTTAGTGTTCTTCATTGTTCTTTATTTTAGCACAATTCCAGTTTTGAATTATGTAGACTTTTGTTTCTTTGATTTCCAACAGTTGCCATGACGTACAGACACATACCTGCATCTTACAAGAGTTTCTATCGGGAGTTGAAGGAATGTCTTTTGGAGAATGTGGATGAAGAAGTTTGATATGTTGGAAGACATTGTTTTCGTTTTTTTTTTCTGGTCAATTGGAGCCGTAGAGAGAAAAAGAAAGGTTGTAAGCACATGCTGTTTCAGGGTTCCTAGCACTATCTGCAATAGACCGACTCTTGCATAAAAAAATTTCTTGAATTAACAGACCGACTCAGTTAGCTTTCTGAATATAAATAGCAAAAAAATTAATGAACCCAAAAGATATTATACGCAGCCGCCACCATCACTATCCTCAGGCAGATTTCGGCTTTCAATCGACAACTTTGGATACATAGAAAACAATGTCCTTCTATATATCAAACCTTCCGGATCATATCCTTGAAACAATCTACTCCAAAGTCACCATCTCTGCTCTTAAAAGTTGCAGGGACGTTTGCAAGTCATGGAAACATATTCTTACAAACCCTGTTTTTGCCCTACTCCATCAATATCGATGTGCTAATAATAACCTTCTTTTCTTCTTTTTTTTGGATTCGAGGAACTCATTCCTTGGAAAGCACACTTTGTGAGTAAAATCCCGGTTGTCTCAGGCTCTTGTAAAAGATGCATGTCTTTACTCGAACTCGAGAACTGCTGTGCAGATCTCAAGTCTTTTGTCATCACGTCATGGTCCATCGGAGACTAAAGTAATGGGATCATATTTCGAAAGAAATATTTACTGGCTTGAATATGGAGAATCTCGCCACTTTAACTTGGGCATTGGAACCTGATTTCACCGCTGACTTCGTCAATTCATGACATGATTCAATTTTGATCGTCATTTGAGCGTATCAAACCCTGTTACAGGTGAGATTGTGCATCTGCCGCAACTTGAACATGACAAGTATTCTAAGGCGAATATGTGTGGACTTGGATTTAGTTCGAGCTCAGATCAATTTAAGGCTATTGGAATTTTCTCAACAAGGGAAGACAGTATTTTGCATGCAGGGACATATACGTTCAGAGCCGAGAGCATTTTATTTAATGACAAAGCAACACCAGGAGGCTTTGGAACCGATACCTGGAGATGGGATCGTTCCACAGTATAATGATTGGCAGTAAATATTGTTGGAGATCTTTCAATGCATTTGTTAATGGATCTTTTCATTGGATTATCGATATCGACGACGATTATGACCGTACAAATATTATATACTCTTCCAATTTTGAGAGCGATCAATTCACAACATATTTAGTGGGTATTTGGATCTTGGTTGAGTTTACTGCAGAGCCTACCTGTTTAGTAAAGGGTGTACCACAATTTTTTGCCATGGCTAAGTAACAATCAGTGAATCCAAAGTCCATATGCATATGATAATTGATGGCATGTAGAGATCTAGTATAGCGTTCCATGAAAGAATGGAAAAGGAAACATTATCCGTACAACTATTGTTCATTTGTGCTCTAGCCATTGATTTAATGCAATAGAAAACTACAAGAATAGCATTCATTAAAAAAAAACTAATGCATCATAGTCATACAACGGTCACATTGCAAAATGCAAGCAGAGAGTTGAGCTACAATTGAATCGCAAGGTTGAACACAAAAAAAAAAAACATGTTTTGTTTGTAAGCTTGATAGTAATACAGAATAGTAATGCATTCAATGCATTGCTATGAATATGTGAACAGGTTGCTTTTCATCATTTCTTGAATGATATAGAGCCAACTCCAAAAATAAAATCATGAGATCAGAAGACCAAAGAATTTCAGAAGGAAGAAAAGCTGCAGCTGCAGCACAGCAAACAAAGAACAAGGGTGAACAGCAATGGTTGATAATGTCTCGAACCACATTGATCTACAACAACATGCATCCACCAGAAAGATGCACCTGTAAGGCAGTAACTCTACAGCAGAAGGGAGTGCTAACCTGAGCTTTTGATGGGCAGGAAGATGAGGCAAATTACAATGTAAGGGTCCAGCGTAACTGAAGATAATTAAATAGCATCGGGGATGACTCTTCAGTGGGTAAAAGTCCACTTTTAACAAATAGGGATAAGATCTTAGGCAGAGGTTAAACAATTTCAACACCTTCAACTGGCAGTGAACTCATCTGCAAGGTTCTACCACTTCCAAGAAACCGCACAGAAGGCAGCAAAGGATCCGTAACAGATTCGATCTCAAGAAATTTAAAATCATAGGCACCTGACCGCTTCAAACTGACCACAAAAACAACCACAATCCATCCAAGCATTGATATTGCCCAGTAATTGTTCATTCCATGTATCAAACCCCATGCAATAGCATATCCAACAACAATTCCTGATAAATGACCAAGAAAACTCGCTTGTGGAACAATAATTGATGTAAAAATCAATGACTCAAAAGGAGCGACGCTGATAGGAAGCGAAAGAAATCCAAAAAGATCCAACTTTGAGGATGGTTGCTTCACAGCAAGAATTGTCATCCACCCAAATACAACACATGAGTACCCAACAGCTGTCACTCTCCGAAAATACTCTATCTTGAATCTTTGTATCAATAAATGGTACATCCCCAGTACTAGTGCCCCAGATAATATAGCTAACACAAGTGTGTGGTGAAGATAATAAGCCACACCAAGGCCAATGTGTCCCAACTGTTCCACAACCCCTAGACTCCAAAGCGCGCTCATATTGAAAACAAGATGAATAGCACTAATATGTGAAAAAGCTGAAGTTATTATCCTCCAATGGTGCCCTTCTATGGCATTTTCATAACTTAATCCCACATGAGAGTACCCAATATTTCTCTTCTGTATATAAAACCATATAGCACTACATATTCCTATTATACAACTTGTAGCTGGTTTTTCCACAATCTCATAAAACAACGGTCTCCCCATCTATAACAAAACCCTTCACTTCCTCTCTTTAAAACCGCAGGTTACTCAACAATGCAATACCTATTGAAGCTTTTCCATTACCAAAAAAAACCCACTAAAATCCAAACAAGGGTGGATTCTCCTCAAATATCAAACTTTATCAGATAAAGCAAAACCCTTTTCAAATCTAACAAATTTGAATGACCTAACCCCCCAAAATCCTAAACTTTTACACATCCAGCCAATCCAACATGAATAAAAATATGGGTTTCCTTTACGATCAAACACAACCCTTTTCTCACACTGAATTCTTCATAAAGTACAAGTATAAACTATATGCAAATCCCAATAATGTTACTACAGTTTTGAAATTTCAATTCCATGAACAGTAAAATTAAGAAAAGTTTGGAATTTTTTGACAAAAAGATTAGAGAAAAAAAAGGGCTTTTTAGAGAGATATATGAATTTGTAACCTTTTTGCTTCAAATTATTCAGAATTGCTTGAGCTTTGTAGTTTCTTTCTTTCTGCTGGGTGCTTCCGTATCTTGCATAGATCACTTGGATTTGAAAGCTTATATATATAGTGGACCCTTTTGAAAATCATTGAGCCGTGGCTCAACACCATTGATGTTTGTCTAAAATTCCCCAAGGTGGCAACTGTAAGGATAAATGACATGTAGTTTGGACTGTGTGCTTGCATGACATGACAAAAAAAAAAACACAAGTTTTAAAGACGGTTCGTTAGTGGCTATTTTTTAAAATTATTTTTACTCGAAGAATTGCAGAAATAATATTTATTTTTAATATTAACACATAAAAAATACCAAAAAAATAATTTGAAATATATAAAAAATATTTTATAAAAAAAATAAAAATGCAAAAAATAATAGGCTATTGATTGATATTACTAAAATTTCCCCGGCATGTCGTTCAGAACAGATTGCTCGTCAAGGGATGTAACCTTGTGGTGTTCATAACATGATGTTGAACTTAACTGAAGAAAAAAACTACAATAAGGATAATATCTTGCATTGATGGGCATGCATGTCTTTGCCTTGGGCCCAGGAATCTGTCCCGAATTTTGGGCTATTTTTTAAGAGGTTTTCCTTAAAGAAAAAGAAATTTATTTAAATAAAATAAAATAAAAATAATATCAATAGACAAATTTGGGCTATGATTACAGACTTGGCGAGTTAGTACAGGTTGATTTTTTATTTATTTTTTAATTTTGTAATGGTTGAAATTGGTTTTTTATTTTTATGTTTTAGAAGAAGAAAAAATAAATGCCCCATTAAATTACAAACTATTTAGATTAGGTTATTTTACATTTTCACTATTTCATAATTAGAAGATTCGTCCCCGAGAGGTGTGATGTGATAACAGAAAGTTTACGATCTACACAGTAAGTTTTGAATTCGAGTTAGGACGTGTATTTTTTATAGAAGCCTGGAACAACCAGGATTTTACTCACTCACTTGGTCTCTCAAAATATATTTTCTGAGAATAAAGTTTTCTCATATTCAAAAAATAATAATTAAAAGATTCGTAGTAATTAGATTAAAAGAAATAACAAAGAGCTACAATCAACCGTAACGGAACATATCCTCAATTGCCCACGTAGTCAAAGATAGAAGAAGGAAATATCAAAATAAGAAAGAAGTTAATTAATGTAAAATCTTAGGCCACCTTTTAAGAATACGGTGGGTTCAACTTGTATCTTATTCCAACCATATATTTAAAATATATTTAATTAATTATACACACTAAAGTCTTGCAGCCATCTCAACAACTCTCCTGAAACCTGGATGGATGAAGAAAAACCTATAATGTATAGTTTATGTTAAAAAAACTATTATAGTACCAACTATATGTAGATAATATTTGATAATGCTATAGTTGTTGTTGTTATTAAAATTGATTTTTATTTAGAAATATATTAAAATAATATTATATATATATTAGAAAAAATTAATAAAAAAGACTTTTTTAAAAAAAATTGGCTCTTGCACGAGTGGGAGTTCGAGCCCCGTGAGGGAGTGCACATGACCATTCTTGTAGTAATAAATGATGTGGGACTGTGGGTGGGTGATTGTGTTGTCCAATTAATTCACATCAATTATTTTTATTAAAATAATAATATTTTATTGAAACAACACTAAATGATTGAGTTGTCCAATTAATTCACACCTAAAAAAAAAGTTTCAATGAGTATGGTTTCATTGTGCGATTTTTATCTAATTGATAATTATTTTTGTTTGAGGATCTGAAAAATTAGTCCTCAAGTTTGCCATACATTTTTTTAAGATCCGAGAAAACTATATTTTCTTAGATATTTTTTATGGATCAGATTTAAATGGGTAAAACTCTAACTATTTTAAAATTTTATAAAATGAACATCTCATAACTTAAGCTCGAGTCAAGCTTTTTATCACCACGTCACGTCTGTCGTGGAGGTTTGGCATGCTTTGATTACCACTAATGTCAACATTAGCAGTCAATCGTCAAAATATTAGTTATTACTATTGATGATTTTGGGTGGAACCAAACCCAACAACCTTATTTAGATACCTCCATTATGGTTCAACCACCAACCCATCTTGGATTATAACGTAGCACCATCCAAGGTTATTTATATCACACGTGTCGTAGGTATGTGCATATCCCATGATACTAAAACCTTGTCGGATGTCTTGAATCACTTTCGGCCATGACAAGCTCCGACGAGGTCTGTGCAGTCATGGCATCCAGCTTGTCCGACCATGGAAGACACCATTCTCTTCGCCAGCTTTCTGATGCATGGGAAGATAACTATGAGTGTAATTATCGTGTTGCAAGACGTGCGTTTCTCAGCAGCTACCATTTCTCGGAGAAAAATGGTATCAGGGACAAGCTGAGGAGGTCTGTGAAGGAGATGAGCGAGGTTGTCGTCGGAGTTGTTTCGGAAATCCGGCAAGAGATTTGTAAGAGAAGGGTTGGCATCAAAGTTTTCAGGTTCACTTTGGGGTTGCCATCGATGATTCTTTTTCGTGTAAGATGTTTTGCACCTTGGATTGGTAAAAGGAGAGAGTTGATGCAGTGAATTATGAGTTCATGTGGATCAGTCAATCACCAGAAATTTGGAGCTATATTCATGATTGAATCATCATTATGTATTATTTTTACTTGTAAATCAAGCAAATTTAGTGAATGTTTTTCCAATAATTAATTGGAATAAGTTTTTTAGTTAAATCAAATCAAATATTAAGAATATAATCTAGTTATTTTAACTGATTTTTAGTGGCTCTGTTCATCTAATATAAATATAATCAAACTAATATAAAAGTAAAAATAATAAAAATATTTTAATAAAAATAATTGTTGATAACTTAGATTTTGAATCTCTTATAATTATTGAATAAGTTTGAAAATCTCCATGCTTGACTAGAGTCATCACAATTTCATGAGGGAAATACATTAAACATTCTTCAAGATAATATTTTTTTTCCTGTAAGATATTATACAAAAAAATCAATAGACATTAACAAAAGAAGGTAAATTGAGGAATGTATATTACTTTAAGGATCCAACTGAAAATTCATGAGCAGATTGGAGACTAATTTGAGGTTTCGTAAACCCAACAACATGTTAGTTGGCATGCATGAATGCTATGTAAGAAAATGTCAACACAAGAAGACAAATGCGTGCCTGTTACACTATTTGCCCTGCTAATTCAACTAATAAAGAAGTACGAAAATATCATAGACCATAAGTACTTGCAGAACCACAACCACACATGGAGTTTTGGCCCCACCATGCATTGCTGTCTCTTCCAAATTTCTAGATCTCGTTCAACAAAATATCAAGGTCTTATCTGCAAACACCCAGCTTCTTGGATTCTACACCAAGCACTCGGCTTTCTGTATCTTCCACATATTCTTGCCTACATTACTTCTCTCAGGTCTGGTCTCTCTTTTTATACCTCATCTCTTCCCCCTCCTCTCTTCTTCTCCTTTCCTACTGTTGTTTGCACTGTATTGGGAGGAAAAAAATTATCAGCTGTTTTTCAGGTAGTTTCTTGAAACATTTGTTTCACTGTCTCATATACTGTTCCTTGTCATAGTTTGAGTCCACTCGAAAGGTTGCAAGAAGCTAGAGAAGGTGAGGCTAAAAAGGGATCGGCTGAAAGAGAGGTGGTGGGGGGTTTGGTCTGATTTAAACTTTCAAGGAAGAAGATGAAAATTCAGTGTGATGTGTGTGAGAAAGCACCGGCCACAGTGATTTGTTGTGCTGATGAGGCTGCACTTTGTGCAAAATGTGACATTGAAGTTCATGCAGCAAACAAGCTTGCTAGCAAACACCAAAGGCTTCTTCTCCAGTGCCTCTCCAACAAGCTGCCTCCATGCGATATATGCCAAGTAATTTCATTTCTCACCCTTGGTACTAATTTTTTATTGATTTATTGTAATTTGTTTATGTAATTTTCAATCAGATCTTGCTTTTGGAATTGTGATCTATCTATCTGGTTTATGATTTGGTGTTTGCAAAGTATGGAATTTGAGCATGTTTATTCATTTATTTATGCTCACTTTGCGTTCCCAGAAATCATAAGGTGAAAAACATAAGGAATCATTGCTAATAGAGTATGAGATCTTGAATAATAACAGTATAATCAAGTTCATGTAGTGTGTCTTAGCAGCTATTTGAGCATTAACTTATTAAGGGCACTTTTTCTTTAAATTGATACCTTGTTCAGACCAAGAAATTCTTTGTAGATGTATATTTAATGAATTGTAATAAGTTTATGGTGATTCATGATAGAGACATGAATTATATTGAAAGAGATAAGAGCCTCACAGGTTTAGTCCATGGGGAAAGGGTATAGCTAGGGATGTGTGGTTAGGCACTCATCTTGGATTCAAACCTCACCTGGGCGGCCTAGATTAGTCAATGTGTGGATCTTGCGATGCAAATTCTGGCCGGTCGCATTGGGTTTATCTTCGAGGGATTCCTTCTATTGATATCTAAAATGCTTGCTGTTAACTATTTATCAAGTGACGACCATATTTCTCTCGATGAGTTTTCATATTTCTATGAACTTCTGTTTTTGTTATCGTGAAGTTTTTCTCATCTGCGTCTCTCTAATTAATTTGATTTTCAGGAAAAGGCTGCCTTCATTTTCTGTGTTGAAGACAGAGCCCTCTTTTGCCGGGACTGTGATGAACCAATCCATTCAGCTGGTAGCCTTTCTGCAAATCACCAGCGATTTCTGGCCACTGGAATCCGAGTGGCCTTAAGCTCTAGTTGCTCCAAGGACACTCAGAAGAGTTCTATAGAGCCACCAAATCAGAGTGAACAACGACCTTCCGTGAAATTGCCTTCACCGGGTTTTGGCTCTTCTTGGGCTGTTGATGATTTTCTGCAGTTCTCTGACTTTGAAGAATCCACTGACAAGGTAATAACAAGTTTTGCATGGTCTCAATAATGTCCTCCAGACTGTCTTTAAAAATGAAAAAGTTGGGAGAAAGTGGGTATTTCTTGCGACTCGGAATCTCGAACCGTTGATTGATTGCGTAATGATATATGGTTCATTCCCAATATAATTGACCCTCAACTTTTCCCTAAACACTCAGTTTTCCGTCAATCGTGAACAAGGGAGTTACAGTAGCTCCCTTGAGTATAGAAACTAGTTGTCACTTTCTGTTTATGCATTTCAATGATCCTTCTGAGCATCCAACCCTGCTTTGCTAAACGGGGGCTCTCGGTTTTTCGTTTCCCTGTTACATGAAGAACAAAATTGATGCCGCAACTGCTGGATTAACCTTTGTCTTTCAAAATGACATTTTGTAACTTTTCTGTGCAGAAAGAGCAGCTTGGGATAGGAGGAGAGTTTGACTGGCTAGCTGACATGGGTCTTTTCGGTGACCAACTTCCCCAGGAGGCTTTAGCAGCAGCTGAAGTTCCTCAACTACCAATCTCACCGCCAGCCAATGTGAACTCGTACAGAGCCACCAAATACGGCATGCCGCATAAGAAGCCTAGGATCGAAATCGATGACGATGAGTTCTTCACTGTGCCTGATCTTGGCTGATCTCATGGTGCTAAACCAAGCATTTTGTGTTGAACTTTTGAAGAACTACGCATACTTTCATGAGTACCTGTATGCATCTATGCATGTATATAGTTTGTATTTACATAAACATGCATGAAACTTCGTGTATTTAGAGAGAGGAGGGTAGCTTCACAGTTAGTTCTGCAGATTCAATTTCTACTTTTTCCTGTATTTTTGTTTGCCTTTGAAAGTGGAATCACATCAGTCAGTGCTCTTGATTGTAGTAACTCGTGTATAATTCTCAACTATTGCTCGAACACGTCGTGCTAGAACATTACTAGCAAGTATGTGGGCCAGGGTTACCCTTTCCCTGGAAATGCAGATTGGTTGAAATATGCTGCCTGTTGATTTCCTCCCCCCTTGAACGTGGCCCCACCTCTGCTAAATCACCTCCAGTAGATCACTGATCATGAATTTTTTTAGTTAGAAAGAAAACTTTCCGGGCGAGGCTTCAGGTGATCTTATGAGCATTCCTTACGGACAAATCAGCCAGCCTTATAATGGCAATCGATCTTGATGCTGCTAAATATGATGGCTTTCTAACACCGTTGACCGGAGATTTAACGGAGCTCACCTCCCTTGGAATAAGCAAAAACAATTTTCGAGGGCCACTCCCAGAAACCAGAGATAACCTTCAAAAGCTCAACAGGCTATCATCGTCCCAAAATCTGTGTCACTGGCAGGATACCTTAAGGTATCTCAAAATCTCCAGCATCTTGAAATCCTTGACCTGACACAAAACCACCTTTCAAGCAGAATTCCAGCCAATATTATCTCTTTGAGAGGCTTGGTGCGGTTAAGCTAGTCAAATAATTAATGTTGTCAATTCTGATTAGTTGGTACTTTGTTTTTTTAATTGGAATGAAATATTTTGGTTTCAGAGCGTTTCAGCGCGCCGTTTCGAGATTGTATTGTTTATATATACAATTCTGATTAGTTGGTACTTTGTTTTTTTAATTGGAATGAAATATTTTGGTTTCAGAGCGTTTCAGCGCGCCGTTTCGAGATTGTATTGTTTATATATATATATATATATAATTAAATATATTAATTAAAAAAAAATTAGTTCAAATCCAAAAATAAAATTATTTAGAATTGTGCAATTTAATCTAAAAAATGACACAAAAAAATGATTTTTCTGAACAAAATTATGAACATGTATAATATTACGAAAATGACATCATCAATTTTGCAAGGTCATTACATTCTCTGATTGCTTTAAAATTTTAACATTATATATATAAATATATCAAGAGACTCCTTGTAAAATTTCATCTCAATCTAACGGCGAATTAAGAGATATGAGTAATATTGTAAAATTATTCATTATTTAAAAAAACACTATTTGGCTGAAACGAAACGGGCAGAAAAAAACCAAAACGTTCCGGCCGAAATTGAGGCAGAATTTCCGGAATGGGCTGAAATTTTAAACGAGGTAAAAACTACACTATTTTATCTCATTTTTTAAACTAGTACGAAATATTTCAGCTTAAACAAAACGAAATTAACAACACCGAGTCAAACAACGCATTGTCGAGCATGCAACATTCCGGACCTCTCTGGATTGTGGCAGCTGAATACATTGGATCTTAGAAGCAGCAATCTAAAAGTTTATGAACTGTGCCTAATCTTTTAATAAACTTGAGAAGGTTTTCTCTGAGCCACAATGTGCTATCAGGACACATTTCTCCTGCAAGTGTCCTATAGCACCTCGCAAAACTGGATTTGAGTGAAAACAGGCTTTCAGGTCCCATTCGTGAGGAAGTTCTCACCTTGCCCATGGTAGAACGCCTTGAAATCTCAACTAATCATTTCAAAGAAATGGAGGTAATGCCATACCCGGGGACAGGTTTACAGCTTCGAGGGTTGGATGCACACGCTAACCGATTGCACGGGCATCCACCCATCAGTTTAGCGAGCGAGATTATCATCAATTGATCAATCCCATAATCAGTTCTCTGGACGAATCCCAGCAGAATTTGGAGCAAAACTTGAGAAGTTACCATATTTACATTGGATCATCATGATAATTCTCTGTACTCAAGTTTATAGCAGTAATTTCCGGTTGGATAAATTTCTACTTTCTAATCAAGTGTGGGATACAAGTTGAATTTGCATCCAAAATAAAGTTCAATGGTTCCAGTGAAGGAGAATGTGTAATAATCTGAAAACTCCATTAAAGAATTTCCAGTGTTGAATAAATTCCCATTTATCCATATGATAATTGATCTATAATGTTGCAGCTTACATTTTCTCAACACATCAAACAACATAAACTTTCCCAGTTTTCAAAGTGGATGAAATGATAAGTGTAAATCAGCTAATGTAGCAAAAAAAATTCTGATATTTCGTGACTCGACAAATACATTTTTCTAACTACAACATAACAGAATGCAGTTTAGAGAAACCAATTAACACTAACATTGCTAAGCCATGCGAAAAGTGGGAACTGAACCAAACCAATGAGGATCAAGAGATAATGATGCCGGCTAGAATTAACGCCTCTCACCTCTGCAAAGAGTACTCTCTTCATTGTCTTCACCAAGAAAGTTCCCATACATAGGCAGGTACATGGCATCAAAATGTAGTAAGAGTATCCTGGTAAGATCTTTCCAAGTACAGCAAAACACATGCCTGTGAAAGTATACCCAGCATATGCAACCATGTCTAACAAGGGTGCCTCCCCACCACCCAATGAAAGGAGTATCATTTTGAGCAATGTAGCCTGCATAAACCAGGCAAGCAATCCCTTGACAAACAGCCAATTTAGAGCTTCTGGGCTAAACCTGGGAAAAAGAAGGTGAAACAATTATAAAACTATAAGAGGATATAAAATGTTATGAATATATAAACTCAAAAGTGTAAAGTGTAATTTTTCAAACAACAGGCAAAGTGAAGAAACAATCACACTATTCAGATGAAGGTAATTGGCAAAGTGAAGATAAAAAAGGATGGTGGAATTCAATGCTGTGATCCAATTCCAGAGATTGTTTGGCTGGTTTAAACAATGCATACTGTCCAAACCATTCACTCAATACCTTATCAAACAGTCAATTGATAGCTTCTGGGCTAAACCTAGAATCAAACAGAATTAAACTTGATCTCTGATAAAGGAAATTCAAGTGCCAAGGAAAGACACACAAAACATCTGGTTGAATAAAAGATGTAATGCAACTAATTGTTCATCCGACTGAGAAATTACTTGCTTTATTGAAGTTTACATATACATACTCACAAGTCTGGACATGCACACAAAAATAAGGAGGAAGAAAAAAGTGAGAGACAAGGGTGCAGTGCAAGATGCGGGAATCAGAGTGGCAACTTTAAGCGACACTATCAAAACTGCCACCATGTGACTGCTGTCATGGACAGCGGTAAAACTGCCATACAAAAAGAGCACTTAAAAATAAATGATTTCCCTTCATAGCCCACTCCATCAAGCAGCGAAGGTTTGGTAAAATAGCCACTTGCATGTAAGAAAAAGAAAAGGTGAACACGTTGCCTTTTTCTTCCACCCTTTAGAACTATTATCAGACAAATCAGCATAATACAGTTGTGTGCTAATCAACATTTGTAAGTGCTTACATTGCTATTTGCTAGCAGAGCTAACACCAAAATAACTAAAAGCAGGAGCCATATTTACCAAAATGCTATCCAAAAAACTGTATGGGACTGACAAATCAAGGTTGCGAACATGAAAAAGTTTGGCATGGGTTATGTTTGGATGGGAACAAATAGGGCTAACAGAGAAGCTGTTCATAGATGCATTCAACGCAGAAAATTGATAACTTGCCACCAGCACATGTAGGTATTAAGGCTAAGCTGGGTTGATGGGAGAATATGATCTACTTACTTTCCATTAAGTCCCAACGACAAGCCAGCAAGAACAACATAGGTACCAAATGCCATGAATGGAATGTACAAGTCCGGTGCATTTATATCATAGATTGGGGGTTTATAGGAAAGCCTGCCCCCTACTGGCTCAGTTATCCTCATCCAATGTCCCTGAGAAAAGGATGGTAAGGACAAAAGGGCAAAGCAATAGGAAAAGGATGGTGTGCAAGCTAGAAGAAACATTAGATTACTTACCCTGTGCAGGAATGGAAACAGAACAACCTTCAATTTGTTCCTCACATAGTGTTCATTCACTTGGAAATAGTATTGTGGATCAGAGAAGTACCTACTTATCTGTTTATTTGAAAGAAAATGTCAGCTAAAATCACATTGCTTTCAAACTAAACTACAACAATCTAATCTGTCTAAAATGAACCCATAGCATTTATGAAAATGGTGCCTTGTCAGTAGTTTAAAGACAATGGCATGAGGCCTTGCAGTGTCCAACATAAATCAAATCTGTGACTAACACATGCTCAACCAGAGCATCAACATTCAGTTTGGCTTACAGCAAACTTAAACCAAAATGGTATTTGACATAAAAGTCTCGGAGTGCTACTTACATTGCTTTGCACATACTCAGAACTCGATCCCAGAATTTTCTCTCCATATGCACCCAGTCCACCTTTAATAAGTCCCGAACCAGCTCCATAGAAGGCATTCCCAAATGGAGTGGGCTGAGGGTTGGTCGGAGGTCTTGGCACCCCAGGCTGAGGTCCCACATTGTTATACATTTCTGCACTTGAGAGGGAGAGAAATCAGAACAAGTTTGAGCAGAAGAACTGCTCATTAGCATTGAATATCTCTTAGCTGAGTCAATCAAGCACTGGTTACTAATGGATGCTTAAATTTGAAACTTTTTCCAATAGGTCATTTGAATAAAATAGAAATGAGGTATCAAGCTTAACAAGGAACAACCGATCGCACAATATTTTTAAGGAAAGGGGATGTCTGAAGCATCCTTCAAATGAAACTGTAAACTTGAGACCTGTGAAGTTTCCTTATAATTCTAAAATTAAAATTCATTCTCCTCCATCTACTGCATATTTTCATAGTTTGATTTCCATATGGTAGAAGTAGAAATGCATATTCTTGATGGAAGCGTATGGTTTTCCATCTACTTTCAAGAACTCAATGCCTCGACAAATATCAGCACTCCTCAAATAGTCAGAACACCATATCATTTGGTATCAGCGGGATGACCTGAAATTCTTAACTTCAAGGCATGGAAGTTTGTGTTCCAGGGTCTAGCTCCCCATATGGACATCTTTCTTCCATCTAAGCTAGCATGTAACTTCAGTATATACAGGCCCACAAAAAAATTAACTTGTAATCTGACCACATTCCAAGCAACAGACATAGACTCGAGCTAGCAATCAGATGGAGCTCATGAAACAGCAGACATAAACAAGGATGCTTACAGAATGCCCATTGTTCATAAAAACACAGCCCCATCCACAGTCAAAATCCCCACACATCCAATATTCCCAAATACAATCCTCTTTTTTTCCAAACAATTAAACACCATCACTAAACCTCTCAAAGCTCTCCCACCAATCCAAAATCCATCAAGCACCTCTCAGCACCTTCACTTCTATTTCAACAATTGACATCATACACCACAACTCACAAAAATTACCCTGCCCAAAATTGCATACCTATAAAATCCCTTACCGATCCTCTTTAGCAACCAAACTAATCACATTCATTCAAAAACCACTAAAACAATTCCTATTCATCCATAAATCAACTCATAAATCCTCTGAAAATCCAAACGTAACCAATAAAAACAACAAAACCGCCTCTCCGTCACTCATCATCAAAACTCCCTCATCAACCCAAAATCTTAACAGCCCATCAGAGTAAATCCCACATCAATCTTAACCCCCAGTTCAAATCCCAACAAAATCACACGCACAAACACACGCATGCCAATCATTCAATCTATCTATGTAATCAATTAACATTTAAACAAACACATACAGAAAAATATAGTAAATATGGATCTAAGAATATGACCTGGAGGTGGTGTCAGCAAGTTCCCGGTGATCGGGCCTTGGGTTTTCCGGTGATGGGCTTCAGTTGTATAAAGTCACCGCGCTAACTGTGTATGGGAATAACGGGTTTGTAGATGCTATAATGAGTGTGAATCATGTAAGTGGGTCGGCACGTGCAAGAATTCTTTGATTTTTTTTTATTTTTTTTTACTTGCATCGTTGGGTAATTAGAGCTTCGCAATTGACCTGAAAATTTAGGATTCGGAGATTAAACAAAATTAGAATTTTAATTAGATTTAATAAAATATTAATTTAAAAAAAAAATAAGTTGATAGTTTTTGTATTTAATTAACCCGCTAAATCTAGAAAGATTAATACTAATAAAATGACCTGTCCGTATTAATTTAATTTTTATAACTTTTAGATTAATCAAATAACCTAGTAATTTATTTTCAAGTTGAGCTGAATCTAATAATTAGTTTTTAAAATTTCAAGTTTCGGAGTAATTTAATTTCATCATTTGAGAATTTATCTTTTTATTTTTTATTTACGGTGATGAAAGCATTATTAGATGAATTTTTACATTTTTTTTATTGTAATAAACAATTCATATTCTAATTGGTTTGATTATAAGAATTTTGTTTAATAATTTCTTTTCCAAGGAAATGCATTTTAGTATTTTGTTTTTGGATTTTTTTTAAAATGTAATAGCAGTTTTTTTAAAAGTATATATATTCTATTTAAAAAATTATTTTTAATATTAATACATAAAAAAATAAAATATATATATATATATAATATTTTTTTTCTTTTTGAAAACAGCATTTTCAACGCCATAACTAACACATCTATACAGACCCACCCAACTAACAAAGGCCTTATCTCCCTACGCATTAACCCAATCCCACTTCACTCAAACGATTCCCTTCTTTCTCAACGCCAACACTCGTACAATCCCTTGCTCGTGTTTCTCTATCTGTCGTAACAGGTGAGCTTCAATCCTCCAATGCTGTGAGTTGCAATAGTACTTCATCTTTACACCACTTTCATGGTATCACACAGTAAACACCAACTGGGTTCTTCCAGTTTTTGGTGAAGTTGGTTTTTCTGGTTCATTTCTTCGTATTTCTGAGCCTTAATGTTTCTGCTTTTTTTTAATTATTATTATCATTCGTCATGATGTCCTGGTTTGCTAAACTAGGCAATATTTGTTTGTATATTTTTTTAACCTTAGGAATTGAACATGGAATAAGAAAGGATTGTAATTCTTGATGCCGGTGAAGTAAACAAAATTAAACAAAGAATTGGAGTGAGTTTGCATTCCATTTTCAGTCTTAGAGTGAACCACCTATGCCCCGTTTGAATAAAGTTTCTATCTTTTTTACTTTAGTAATGTTTGTTTTACTTGGGAATTGATTATGGAAATTTGAATGGTTTGACTACATGACACCAGGGAAGCAAAGAACATTAAACTAAGAATGGCAATGTTTGAGTGAACCAAACATGATCCTTTGTATAAAACTGAAACCTTTTTTTTTATTTGGATGAATATCTGATACTATCACTTTCTGCTTGATATTGCAGGGGATTCCATGGAATAATATCAAAGGCCATTTTTAGTTTGTTTAAAATACTTTAGTAAGACAATTCTATTCACGAAAAAAATAAGACCCACATGGCTACTGCTGCTTTAGGACCAGCTACTTCACTCCGGTTAAACTCGGGGTCAACACTTCGATTGCTGTCTTTCTACCCCAAATCAAACCGTAGTAATCTCCCTGAAATCCTCAAAACAATAACGAAACCTCATGCCATACCTCCAAAGTTCCACCATTTTTTTCAACTTTCGGGTTTGCCTCGCCGGAGGTTCTTCTGCAGTGTGATTTCTGGAGCTCTACAGTCTAATGAGAGTGCAAAAGTGGGATTTTTGGAGAAGGAGAAGAGTGAAATGGGAAATAGAGTTGGAGAATTTAGAAAAAAATTGAAGATTGCTGATATAAAGGGTGGTCCAGATGAAGGGTTGGATCGTGTAGGGAAGACCATTGTTGTGATGGGTTGGGTTCGTACTCTTCGTGTTCAGAGTAGTGTTACATTTATTGAGGTAATAATAGTGGTTAATCATATGATTTCTATGTTAAAGTTGTTTAAAACTGAACTATGGTAAGCTGACGGGTATGTCTGTTATTAAACATATACAGGTTAATGATGGTTCATGCCTATCAAACATGCAATGTGTAATGGGATTGGAGGCTGAAGGTTATGATCAGGTATTACCATAAACAATATAGTTGTGCATATAAATTTTCTAATTCTTTAATTTGCAGTAAAATATATTCGCTTTGGACTTGACATCTTAGGGGTTGTCCAATAACAGACAGCCATTTTCCTTTTTGATTTCAGTTTTCTTCTCTTTTTTCAATTTTTACTTTTCAATGAAAAACTGGAAAGCGTGTTCACTTTTTGAAAAAGGAGAAAAAAATTTCTACAAGAGAAAAAGAAATACATCAAGATTTTACCTATTTTTCATAAAAAGACTGAAACCATAATTTCCAATGATCATCTTAATATTTCTATTTGAGATAATCTAATCGTAGAATATTAATTTTATTTCTTTCAAATGAAAAATTATCAAGAAATAGCTGTACTTATTAACTAGAAAAAAGTAAATATTTACATTAGATTTGTAATAAGAAAATAAATTTATGACACTAACCAAATATATATATAAAAAAAATAATGTTTTGCGTTGCTAAAAGTGCTTCTATATAAAAGAACACTGCGCTATTCATTTTTTTTTTTTCATTTGGAAAACAATGGAAAACTTGTAAAGAAAAATTGGAAGAACCTCAAAAATATGATTTACAAACTCAATACAAATTTGAAAAATTAGTTTTTCGGTTCTTGAGATGGAGAAATAATGTATTTAAACATGAAATTCTAGTTTTTCTTTCTCCAACTCTAGTTTTTCAGAAAGTTGTAGTATTGCTCTGTTTATGGACACCTCGATAGCTTCCCTTTTCCTTTTCTTCTCAAGTTTGGTTGACATTAATAGCTGAGGGATTTTATTTAGAATTATTCCATGGTGTAAACTACTAGGAACAAGTGTACTTCTGCTCATCTTCTTTTGTCTAGTAAAAACCTTTTTCAAAAATGTTGAGCTCCATTGATTTACTGTCTTTACATAAAAATTCAAAAGTTCTCATAAAATGTTTATACCATGATGTATTCATCTTACATATGGTATGTATTGTTGTCACCTTACCTTTATTCAAGCTTTGAAGCTTATTAATAGGTAGAATCTGGGTTGATAACAACTGGCGCATCAATATTGGTGCAAGGAACTGTGGTGGAGAGCCAAGGATCAAAACAAAAGGTGGAACTGAAGGTCAACAAAATTGTTTTGGTATGATATTCTTGGCATTCTTGGTAGATAGGGAACTAATTTTCATGTGAACTCATCAAGACTTAAGTCGATCACATTCATTTAACAAGTTGTAAGTGATCACACCGGAAATTTGTACAGATTAACTAATTTTCTTCTCTCATGCTCTAGAATTGACTAATGTCAATTCGAATATCCCTCCACCCCTGAATTACTGAAAAACTACAGACCTTAAATCTGAAAATGGTAGAATTTATACTGACTGAAGTGTGAGATGAGGCAAATTAACATATGGTAGAAATTGGACACAAAAAAGAGTTCACAGAAACATATAGAAGTTTTCAATCTTGCTCACATTCCACCTCGTATGTGACACATAAATTGCTGTAAAGCTGTACTTGCACTATAAACAGTAATAAAGGGGTTAAATGAACTCTGACGTCTTGGGATCATTGATATCATGTCTATTCTATCCTCAATGATATTCTGGATGACTAGCAATTGGGAAACCTGGGTCTTGGTATGGTGCGACATGATTCCCTTTTGTTTTATTAGATCTCCATTGGCATTTGAGTATTAACCTTCATATTACATAAATATGTGATTCTACTCCAAGGTTTTCACCCAAAATCTCCTTTCTTCTTATAGGTTGGCAAGAGTGATCCTTCCTATCCCATTCAAAAGAAAAGGGTCAGCAGAGAATTTTTGAGAACTAAAGCTCACCTTCGTCCTAGAACAAATACATTTGGTGCAGTATGGTTCTGCTACTTGTTTATATTCTACTTTTTGATAGGGTTTATTGTCTTCCAGTCATATATGACATTACCACTTGATATGGCAAGCATGTTTTTGTACCTTTTTTTCGATGTAGCTTTATTGTTCGTGATTCTTGCTCATCTTTGTAAATAATGTTGATTGATTCCAGGTTGCAAGGGTGAGGAATGCTTTAGCTTATGCCACTCACAAGTTTTTTCAAGAAAATGGGTTTGTTTGGGTCTCAAGTCCTATTATTACAGCTTCAGACTGTGAAGGGGCCGGTGAGCAGTTCTGTGTGACTACTTTGGTATGCACTGCTTAAGTTGTTTATGACTTCTGGTTCTTACTTTTTTTTATTTTAGTTTCTTGAAATTCATATGTTTTTATTTTCTTGTATAAACATTATTTTCAAAATACAGAAAAGCACACTGAGATGCCTGTTTTTAGCTGCAATATGGTTTACATGGTTTGCTTCAATCTCATCTATCTAGTAATTTGAAATGCATAACCATGCAAGATTTTTGCTAAAATAATGTACCAGAGGATAGAATCTACTTGAAGAATCTATGCATAATTCTATCAGTAACCAACATTGCAATAGGCTTATAAAACTGCTGCCATACATGATATTTTATATTAACTTTAATGAACAGATTCCAGGCTCTCAAGAAGTTGCTAATTCTCCGGTGGATAGAATTCCAAAAACAAAGGATGGCTTAATTGATTGGTCACAAGTGAGTTGAACATGCCTTTTCTCACTATTATGCTCTAAAGGCGACCTGAGTATAGTGTGTCCCTCCCTCCTTTCCTCTTTCTGCCAGAAAAATCAAAGCCAATTACAGAAGAGGTTTCATAAGGAGCAGAGTTCACCTTTTTAGCCATCTGAAAATTTTTTGTCCATGGAAAACCATTATGTTAGACCAGCATTGAAAATAAGAAGCTTGTTAGTGCTGGCCCCAGACCTATGCTCCCCCCACCCTAAACTGAGCTTATTTCTGCTATAATTTGGAAACAGACTAGGGAAGATGACTGTAGTGTTATTGAACTCCATTGATGTAATTTTCATTGCCTTCATTCTTTCTCAGGACTTCTTTGGCAAACCAGCTTTTCTGACAGTCTCTGGCCAGCTCAATGCTGAAACATATGCCACTGCTCTTTCAGATGTATATATTTCATTTATGCTTTCTTCAGTATTTTAATGTCAATGTCAGATAGTAAATAAAAACTATCTGAACCGTTTCTTATTGTACAATTTTTCTCATCTTTTAGGTGTATACATTTGGTCCCACATTTCGAGCTGAAAATTCTAATACTTCAAGGCATTTGGCTGAATTTTGGGTCGGTGTACTTTGTTTATAAGTTTGGTTCTTCTGGATCATGCACTATCCAAGTTTCTTATAGTTTTTCTGTTTCTTTATTTTAGATGATTGAACCAGAACTTGCATTTGCTGATCTGATTGACGACATGGCCTGTGCCACCGCCTATCTCCAGTATGTAGTATGTTGCTTTTCACATCTTCTCTATTGTTAATTTAACACATATGGCTAAAGGTAAGCTTGCATGTGCACTAAGTCACATAAACTTGCATATTTTTCTCATTGAATAATTGATTGACAAAAATTTTATGTGGAAGGTGAGACATGTCCTTGAAAACTGCAAGGAAGACATGGAATTTTTCAACACTTGGATTGAGAAGGGAATCATTGATCGATTGACTGTATGAGCTCTCTAGTAGAATATGTTGTTTCATGACGCTGTTCTTGATTTGTTGTTTTGACTGGATGTATTTTCCATATTTTTCTGACAGTTTTCTTTGTTTTAATCTACAGGATGTGGCTGAGAAAGACTTTGTTCAGTTGACTTATACTGATGCAGTTGAACTTCTTCTGAAAGCAAAAAAGAAGTTTGAATTCCCGGTACTACATACTAGCCCCAATATTTAGACTTTTCCGATGACTATTGCTTGCTGTTATTCTGTATTTTTAGCTAGTTGTTGCTGCTAACTGTTGCTTGGACTTGGTAGAAACTATATTTCTCTTAAATTTCTTTCTTTTTCCTGATTAAGTGTCAGAAATAGTTATTCACGTAGTCCCTTAAAGTAATGCATAAATGTTGATTATCCCTTTGAAGTTCCTCTTGCTCTTGGTTTCTAATAAGAACCACTGTTATCAGTCTCTGTCTCATCCAAGTGATGACAGGATCTCTTATTGCAGCCTGAACTCATTACAGTAATGAAATGTTGTCTGATTTGGCAAAATGGCAGTCATCATAGTCTTCACTTTTTATTGTTTAAAACAGGAAGACTTGCGATTCAAGCCAATCGAAGCTGTAGATTAACTTGACTAAAACTTTTACAACGAATTATTGATTTGATCTGTCTTTGGTTGGAAGTGCTTTAGTAATCTGTTAAGCAAAATTACAGTTCCTTAAATGATAAATGAAAATTATACAGGGTATTTTGTTGCATAATAAAGATCCTGCAATTTCTAGGTGGAATGGGGATGTGATTTGCAAAGCGAGCATGAGCGTTATATAACTGAAGAGGCATTCGGTGGGTGCCCCGTCATAATCAGAGATTATCCAAAGGTATGCAACAGACAGCTACCTGGTCTCTATTCTTTCACTTTTCTAAAATAACTAAAAAAATACGTTGGAGTGTACATTGTTCTCAGAACTAATGTTAAGTGTCATGAGGCTCACTGATCTAAAACTCTCAGGACATCAAAGCATTTTATATGCGGCAAAATGATGATGGGAAAACTGTTGCTGCTATGGATGTGCTGGTTCCTCGGGTAAATTTCCATTTCATCTTGTTTTTTGATTGTCAAGTAATTATTGCTTGTTATATTATAAAGCATTCATGGACCTCTTCCCAGTGGAATAGATTATGAAGAGCAAGGAGCCATCATGATTTATTTCACTTTGAGTCCTTGTTACTTGTCAGGGATATGAAAACGAAATATTCAAGCATAATTCTGGAAAAACCAGAGAAGTAACAAGGGGTAGGGAGTTTAAGAAATTGTTTATTTGTCAGGTTGGTGAACTTATTGGTGGAAGCCAAAGAGAGGAACGGCTTGAATATCTAGAAGACCGTTTAGATGAGTTAAAGCTGAACAAGGAGAGCTTCTGGTGGTATCTTGATCTGCGACGTTATGGTTCTGGTTAGAAATTTCACTTCTTGAAGCTAACATTTTATTTGATTGCTTTGATATCTCTAAATAGCTTAAAATCTGTTACTCGAAACACGCATTGTTCTGATCTCGTGTTTCCGTATGGCCAGTTCCTCACGCAGGTTTCGGTCTGGGTTTCGAGAGGCTCGTGCAATTTGCTACCGGAATAGAAAATATAAGAGATGCAATTCCTTTCCCTCGGGTACCTGGTTCTGCGGAATTTTAACGGCATGATGGTCGGAGTCGATTTTTCCTCCTTCCCTGCGTTTCTCTCCTGGGCACTTGGTATTTCAAATCTGCTGCTCTTGTTCTCTCCTCCGATACCAATTTTGTATTTATAGTTCCAAAACTTCTTAGGCGGCATAGAACATTTTAAGGCTGGCCTGTATTCAGCTCGATGGTTAAATACTACTCCATCAACAATGTAGCTTGCTAGAAAATTTCCCGCCAACTTTGATGATTGCTTGATGAACAAACAAGTGGAAGAACAGATTTAATGAACAAGCCATGACACGGTGGTTATGGCTGAATGAGAAGCCAGAAGAACCTCAAACAGTAGTGTACTGTGTGGCACGTCAATTTCGTATCAGTTAAAAAAATAAGATAAAATAGTGTTGTTTTTACCTCGGGGTAAATTCCGGTTTATTCTGGATTTTTCAGCTAAATTCTGGCCGAAACATGCCGGAATAATTTCGTAAGTGCTGTTTCGGCCTAATAGTATTTTTTTAAAATAATGAGTAATTTTACAATATCAATTATATCTTTTAATTCGACCTTGTAAGATTGATGATGATAGTTTTGTAATATTATACATGTTTATAATTTTATTTAAAAAAATTATTTTATTGTTTTTTTAGATTAAATTATACAATTCTAAATAATTTTATTTTTGAATTTGAACTAAAAAAATTGAATTAATATATTTATATACATAAACAGTACAATCCTAAAATAATATGTCAAAATACCCTGAAGATAAAACATTCAGTTCTGATTGAAAAAACAAAACACTAATCGAAATGGAATGGAAGTGATAACATTGGTCATCTCATGTTCGGAGCAGTACTGCTATACTTGGCCCAACCTGTGGGTCAACACAGTGACCTTGCTCGGGTCTTGTCTTAAATTAAATCAAACGAGATGCGGATCAACATGCGATATTACGTTAATATTTTTTACATAACTTGTGAACTGAGCTTGGTTTGGATTGGATAATAGATGTAACTTACCGACCACATATTTGGAGAAAGTAAATCTGCTAAAAAACTTTATTTGGAAAGATCTGACAGCAAGTTTTTTTCATCAATACATTCAAGAGAGAGAAGGGATAAATTTTGAGATTGAAAGCCGCTCTTCAATTGAATAGCAAACAGTCAAAACCGGAGGAGAAGACCTAAAAAGATAAAAAATTAAAAAAAAAAAAAAAAAAAGGGGGGGGGGGGGGATCGAAAGAGCGCGGAGCAAATTAAAAAAAACAAAAAAAAAAGGTCTACTTTGCTGCGTTCAACAGTTTGTGGACCTCATCCGGTGATGGGAGAGCTGGGATTGCGCCCTTTTTGGTGGTAGTAATGGCTCCACATGCATTTGCAAATCTCAGTATCTCTCTCAACTTCGGCTCGTCCTGAAAAATAAACATATCATCTAATGTTAGTCATCCTGATCCAAGGACGTAGTCTACAGTTTAGTACTTTACTATTTTCAGGAAAAAGTAAATTCCCAGAAGAAGAAAATGAATTTCTAATTACATGAAAGTAATTTTATTTTGAATTTTATTTTCCAGTTATGGAAAATAATTTCCGAGAAAAATGACAGTTCCCAGCTGCGTTTTTTTCATTGTTTTTGCTATCTTTTAAAAACCCTTTTCTGCTGGTGTTAAATTTACTTTAAAAATATATAAATAAATTCCCGAAAACCAGTTTTCATTACCAGCTTCAGGATCCGATTGAAGAGAGTGTTTATTATAGTATTTACCTCCAGCACAGATTGGTCATCAACAATCTTGCAAAGGAGTGCTCCAATAAATGAATCACCAGCACCTGTTGTATCAATTGTCTTGACATGGAAAGCATCGACAGTTCCATGGAAAGCCTGCATTTCAACAAACCAATTGGGATCAAATCCCATTTATGATCAAATAGGATCTTTTTTCATTCACCTAACATTAGGGTTCACATGTTAAGACATTAGGTAAGACACAAGCCCCTGTTCTTGGTGCATCGGTGTCTTCAGTTGGTGGGATGTAAGAAAACAACTTTAGAGTTGGTGATCAAAGAACACACAGCATGGCAAATAATTGTATACACGCACGGAGTTTTATGATACCAGGAAAGACGTAACCCTAACTTTTAGTCTATGGGTTGTTGGGAGATAGAACAGCAACTAGTTTGGTGCAGCAGAGACAACACAGTATGTGTATTGACTTTTTGGATGCCCCCTTGAAAGAAGTTTGCTTTATGAAAAACTTAAAAAGAGTTTCCAATCTTGTAGCCTCGACAAATACAACAACAGAGTTTTCCGATCAAATTGAATCAATAAGAAAAAAATTGCAGGCCATGTCTAACCAATTCAAGTATTTTCCCTGTTCAATTTGTACAAAAGAAACCATATTTCCAGTAAATGTTTCACATCCATAATCAATTAATCCATCTCATGATATTAACAGCTTGAAATTCATCATCCAAAACACAAGTCACATCAATTTATCACATCTACAACAGCCAGTTTATGTTAATAATTTAGGTTTAACAGTGACCTATATGGCGGCACTACTATATGCTTAGGGTTTGAATAAATGCACACCGGAACTCACTTTCAACAAGCAGAGTGGGACAGGCACCGGCCCACCACCGTATAATAAACAAGGCAACTACAATAAAATAATGACAACTCGCACAAATTGGGACGCCTGGTATCTGAGGTTAGCCAATAGATTTGTTTGCGTGAAAACATTTCTTTATCATTTCCATGGCATTCATTTGACCCAGTGAAATTCCAAGCAAAACTCATGATGGTGATTACATAATAGACAACAAAAGTCTTGTTCATAATTTCAAGATTAAGACTTTACATTTCAAGATTAAGACTTTACGCCTGGACCAGGGAGCAAAACAGCTCATCGTGAAAAGAATTGTTGAGGACAAGGATCAAACTTTCTCACCTTTCCTTGTTCTTTCTATTTAAATAGTATTTCATTTCATAAATCCCATGAGATTCAAACTACTTATTAAATAAATCAGGTTTGGTTCCGTATAGTTAAAGAATATGAGGTCCCACATCAGGTAGCAAGTAGCGTGATAGACAGATAAAATTCATCACCTACCACCTTCTGCCAGCTAAAAGTCGAAATTTTGTGACAGACACCATTGATTGATTACACCTAACAACAGAAAATTAAAAGAAAAGGGTACTGAAAGACTGGACTATAATCACTCACCTTGGTGTAATATTTGCAGCCGTTTTCACCGAGGGTAACCAGGAGCAATTTGAAGTTAGGACGCCAGAGTGTCAAAGCAGTTTCATCATCAATTTTATCACTTCCGGTGAGGAACTCAAGCTCGACATCACTGACTTTGATCACATCGGCCTCGTCCCAGATCTTCAATATCTGCTCACGCGCCTCCTCCGCTGATGGCCACAACGGCAGCCTCAGATTTGGGTCGTAGGAAAGCAGTGCACCTGCTCTCTTCGCCACCTTCATTGCCTCTAGATGTGCTGATCTGCATGGCTCAACAATCAAACTTATTGATCCGTAGTGGAACACCTTGGCCTGTATGTACAAAATCACACACGTGCATGAGAAATGAAATTCCTTGCTTGTTTTTTACAGCTACAAATAGTATTAAATAAACTTCAAATGTTTTACAAATTATTTTAAATTCCTAAATTCCCTTAAATTATTTTCCGAATATTACGCTTATACAATTCCCACCATTCAGGTCTTATGTCACCACGGGTGACATTATCATTATCATCCCCCTCTATTACATGAAAAAGAGAGATCCACTGCTTGAATCTTGCCACTAATTGAGATCTCAACTAAGATGCAACCGGTCCCCACCACTATGGTATTGCTGACGTGTCACTCACCTAAGAATATCTCCTCCCCCCTCGGGCACAAGGTTTCTTTGCAAAATAATTTTTGTTTACAAATAATATTTATTTATTTTTTAAATCTATTTTTAATATTAATATATAAAACTATCTAAAAATCCCAAAAAATATATTTAAAAAAAACATTTAACCTCAATTTCTTTGACCATGCCGCCAACCCTATAACAGATTAATTTTCACCGCAGTTAAAAAAAATGGCAGTAAAAGTAAATATTTTACGTTGAGTCATTACAGAAATAAACACGGTAAATAATTAAGATTAAGACTGTAAATAATCAAACTTACAGATCTAATTAACTCAAGATTTAACTCTTCAGGCCGTAGCAACATATCAGCACTTGGATTCCTATAAAACATAAACTCACGCTCTCCATCAGCGCGTAGGGTAACAAACGCGAGAGCAGTCCTGGCACCTTTGTCAAAATTAATACCGGAAGCGATCACGTCGTTTTCTTTCAAAATCCCGGCGAGCATGTGACCGAATTCATCGTCACCGAGCTTTCCGACAAACGCCGCCTTTCCTCCTAGCCTCGCCACCGCGATAGCCACGTTCGCCGGAGCACCACCCGGTGCCTTCAGAAACCCCGGGGCTTCAGCGAGGGAGACGCCGGAGACGGTCGGGACGAAATCTATCAGCATCTCGCCGAAGCTCACGATCAGCGATTTGTCGTTCTCGCCATTAGAAGCCATTGCAAGAGAACGAGAGAGGGGGGTCAGATTGGAGTGTTTTTAGAGAAGGAAACGAGAGAGAGGTTCCGGTGGGGAAGAGAGGTTCATTTATAGAGGAAGATGAGTGGATATTTTTGTAATTATGGCAAATAGTTATTATAGAGGTAATTGATATAATTTTATGATTTTTATTGGTGATCTGTGGATATGTTTTGACGAGGGCCCACGGAAAAGGAAATATTTTTATTTATTTTGTGGGATTTGATGATGAAGACGAGGATTGAGATACGTAGATACGATGTATTTTTATTTTTTAAAACACGTAGTTTAAGGAAGGATTTAGAGTTTAAATTAAAATGGATTTCTTACTTTTTTGGAGAGATTAATTGCATGGATAGATGAGAAAAATAAATAAGAGGATAACACTCAAAAAAAAAAAAAAAAATTAATCTCAAGTGGTGTATTTGACACTATGTTTTAAAAGTGTTTTTAAATATATATATATATATATATTTATTTTAAATTAAGTTAAATTTTTTTAGTATTTTTATATCATTTTTATTTGCTGATATCAAAATTTATTTTAAAAATAAATAAATATTATTTTGATACACTTCTGAATGAAAAACATTTCTAAAAACAACTTTAATCACACTGTCAAACAGAAAGTGAGTGTGATTGTCTTTCCAATCGCTTTTTAATTCATCATCCATATATTTTTTAGTTATTGCTCTACATGTAAAAGAGATTAAAATATTTGAAATTAAAAAGATAAGATGAAACATGATATGATACGAAGATAAAATTGTATTTGGTAATTATGTTTCTATCATATCTAGTTGACAGTTAAAAACATAAGATAAAAAGATAAGAGATGAGGATAAAAATATATAGTTCTGTTTATATCATATCTGGTTGATAATTAAAAAGATAAGATAAGATAAAAGATTAGGATAAAATTATATTTTGTAGTTATGTTTATACCATGTTTGGTTGATAGTGTATATAATAAAATAAAATATAAAAAAGTTTATGTTGGTCTTAATATTTATTGATATTAAACTCTCTTTTTTAGAATTACAAGTCCATTATCTTTTTATATATTTTATTGGTATCTTAATAAGTTCTTGATTTTTTATTGGTATTTCATGGATAAATTTCGAGGAGGTCTCATAGAAAAGGAAATATTTTTATTTATTTTGTGGAGTTTGATAATTAAGATAAGGATAGAGGAGTATGTAGATCCAATTATTTTTATTTTTTTAGATGTATAGTACAAGGAAGGATGGTGGGGTATAAATTAAATCGATTTCTTGCCTCTTTTTTTTTGGAGAAATTAATTATATTGACAAATGAGGAGAAAAATTAAAAAAAAATACACTACAAAAGAAAAGAAAAGAGCCACGACTAGTATTACTCCCACATATATGTTTTTTATTCATCAAGTGTGATTGATTATGATTTGTAATTTAACTCTTTGAAATAATATATTTTCGAATTTTGTTTAATTTAATAATTTAATAAAATATATTTTTATGTTTCTAATATTTCCCTAAAAATTTCAAGTAGATCCGATATATAGTTTGAAATATATGTTTGATCTCACAAAATTATCAACAAATATTATAAGATCAAATTCAAAACTAACTTGG
This sequence comes from Salix brachista, assembly GCA_009078335.1. Lineage (NCBI taxonomy): Eukaryota > Viridiplantae > Streptophyta > Magnoliopsida > Malpighiales > Salicaceae > Salix > Salix brachista. Next base: position 12,040,495 of record CM018578.1, on the reverse strand, counting down.
TTGTTCATATCATAAATCTAGTGAACTAATAAAATCAGACGATTCTACTAATTTTACCGATTTTGCACGAGTCAAGTCTGATTTTACTAGTTTTCGAGTTTAGTCCAATTTAGCACGTAAATACATGTTGACTCATAAAAATGCATCTAAATGATGTTTTTTTATTTTTAAAAATTATTTTTGATATCAACATATAAAAATAATAAAAAATATAAAAAAACAATTTAAAATAAAATAAAAACAATGCGAAATAAAAAGTGAGAGACACCCACTGTTTTGATTTATTTGAGCAACTTACGCCCGTGGTTTTGTCAAGAAGCTACCAACTCTCAAACATTTAAATATTTGGGTGCTTGTAGAAGTATATATTATAATTTTGTGAAAATACCAGCAACTATAGAACAAAAAACACCAAAATAATTATTTTTATATCGATTGGTCGTTGAGATCATGTCTTCTTAATTTATAATATATAGTCACTCTGCACGTTGTTTAATAATATGAAAAATATAACCTATGGTATCTTTATTTATTATATATACGTTTCAGTATGTGTTTCCAAGCTCACATTTCTTGACGTGGAATGGGAAAAAAATATATTAGAACATATCATCCAGTTCGTGTTCTGTCCAATATTTTTCAAATGGTCAAATGAAAAACAAAACCCGTTCGAGGAATCTTTAAAATTGGTGTATTTAATAATATGGTCAGTATATATATATTACTGAAGTTTTGTATTATAATAATACTGAGATTCACTAGCCAATTAAATTTTTTTTAGCTCAAATATATGTTGCCAGTGTTATGATTTTTTGAGCTTTTAATAATTGAAATATCCTTAAAGTAGTCTCTAGACACTATATGCGGGTTTGGATTAAGCAAGTGAAACCTCGGTTCTCCCGACTATTACAAGATGATTACGTCCTAACTTAAACTCGAGGCTTGTAAGGTAATTTCAAGTTTTTTGTCACCACATCATCCTTTTTGAAGACATTCACGTAAAGTTTTCAAAGGCTTGAATTATTGATTGGGTGTTGTACCGATTGATATAAATGAGTTAAAAAAATATAGTTTTAATTAAAAAATATAATTTTAAATTTTCTTAAAAAAATTAAACCAAGTTCTTATCCAATTAATTAAATCATAAATTAGCTTATCATATCAATAAAATCTAATCAAGTTAACTTTTTAAAACTTAAGGGCTAAGTTAGGTCCTCCAATCAACCCTTCAAATATATCAGGTTCAAAATCTATAGTTTTAATTGGACCCTCATGTTTAAACTAATATATATATATATATATATATATTTATTCTATCAAATATTATTATTTTTTAGAATATTTTCTTCATTTTTGTTTATAGAGAACAATGTCTTTATACTATTTCCTTTCAAACCCTACATTAACTTATTCTATCAAGAACTAAATATCTTGGAAATGTATAAATAAATATATTTGATAAAGTATGTTTTGACATGAACAAGGAATGCATTCACCCCTCCTCCCTTACATTCTTTAATGCAAACTCAAACTTCGATGAAAAAATTCGTAAATTATTGAAAAAAAGGGACAAAATTTGACTCTTGGGGCAGGGAAATTGGGTCCACCGTCATGTAGGCCATGCTCGATGCACGTGAGGAGCACATTTAGATTTGAAATAAAAATAATAATACTCGACTCCACCTCTACAGCCAAGCAACGCCAGCTTTTATATTTTATATTTAATTTTTATAAAATATTTTATATTTATTTTTTATAATATTTTAAGTCTATAATATTTTATATTTAATTTTTATAAAATAAAATAAAATAGATGAGATTTAAACTCATGACCGTTGGGTCAATAAGACTCTAATACCATGTCAAGAAATTATTTTATCTAAAAACTTAATTTCTATACTACTTTGTGTTTAATTTTTATCTAATAGAATAAGATTGGTGGGATTTAAACTCATGATCGTTGGGTCAATAAAACTTTAATACCATGTTAAGAAATCATTTTATCTAAAAATTAATCTTTACACTATTTTGTGCTTAATTTTTATCAAATAGAATAAGGTTGGTGAGATTCAAATTCATCATCACTGAGTTAACAATACTTTAATACCATGTAAATAAACCATTTTATTTAAAAAATTAATATACCTAATGAGATTATAAAATATTATTTATATGATTCTCGTACAATGACAAATTGGTGTAAAGTATATGTGAAATCATGCAAGAGCAAAACTAATATAGTAAAATTTACAGTGGAGGTGGACTTTGTCAACGATACACCCTTGAAAATCAAAATCATAGCCGTACACTATTTTCTTTTCGTGTTTTTTTTTCGTTGACAGCTACCTTCCTTGTCGGTGCACAATTTTTAGTTTTTAATGTCAAACCCTAATCGAACTAGGTTTAGTTTTTGGATTATTAAATTATTAGGTTAAGTTAGGTCAATTATTTTAAACCAAATCATTTTAGTTTTTTTTTTATTATTGTTTGAAGTTAAGCCAGCTTAATCTTATCTAGATTTAAATAAATTAATATTTAAAATGATTCAAAATATTAGATTCTGGGTCAATGGATAAACAATCATTCTAGTTTTAATGAATATAAAAACGAGCCTCTTATCCCATGTCTAAAAAAAGAAATTCTCGTGATGTAAATGGAATCAATTATACAAAATTTGTTTTTTAAAGTGTTTTATTTATTAAGATTGTACCAAAATATATATATATATTTAAATTATTTTTGATATCAGCACATAAAAATAATCTGAAAACACCAAAAAAATATAATTTAATATAAAAAATATATTTTTAATTTTTTTTCAAAAATATTTTTAAAACACAATGTCAAAGTTTGATTGTGGAAGCGTAAAATCTCAGTATTAAATTACTAATTTAAGATTATTATAACTATTAAAATCCAAATAAAAGGGACTAAAATGAGAATATTTAATTTTTCTTTTGAGTGATAAGATTACATGTTATGTGTTAATTTTTCAATACATTTATCCTATATGTAGAATAATTCGTGGTCCTTGTATTTTTCCCTAATTAACAATACCAGCACGCTATTCCTATCCTTTTCAACATTACTAAATAAATATGATCTAAACTTGTCATGCTCACTTATTTTTTCATGTCATTTTTTTATCTATTCTTTATTTATTTTCTACGAGGTTATTATGATTTCATGATTCAAGTTTTGAATTTTATATACCAACTCAGGCTGATCCGAATCAATCCAGCACGTTATTGTCTCAACATTAGAGAGAGAAAAGATGCCGTCTCGAGATTTTTTTAGTTAAATTATGTTTGTCATCTCTTCTGGTTTGTCCAAGTTGCTTTTGAATTTATTAAGTCGATCATATTACATCGAATCAATCTCTATACAATATATTATCTTAAAATCTATTTGAATTGCTTTTTAAAAAGCTGGTTTGATTCGAAGCATATTCAAGATTTGGCCTTTTTACCAATTTATAATGAACGTGAAGGGCATAAAGTATAATTGCATGTCTCTAGAGCAACCCTTAGGGTTAAATTGATATGATAAATATATCACCAAGTCGTGGGTCGATAATTCTAATTTACTAGAGCATGGAAATTGATGCGAGCATCACCACATCCACCGGTTAAAGCAAAGTTTATTTAATTTTTATTCTATTTTTTTTTTTAAATTTCCCCGAAGTGTACCCTATTCTGGACCACGACGTGGTCCAGACTAGTGATTTATCATAAGAATTAGTTAATTATATTAAGTGGATTTTTTTTGTACTTTTTTATAAAAATAAAAAAACAAGAATATTATGTTAATGATGCAACTATAGATTTAAAATCTAATTCGGATGAGAGGTCGGGGTCAATCGTTTTTCTAATAAAAATAAAATGAAGTTATTTTAATTAAAATATTTTAAAAGCCAACAATTTAATGATTCATTCAAGTTATTAAATTAATATATGCAATATCACGTGCCGCTTCTGGCAAGTCACGTGACTTGGACAAGATTCTGCATTTTCTGAAAGAAAGAGAAGAAACAAATAGTTTGTTTATGTTTTTTCGCAAAACGACAAGTAGCCCACTGGTCTGTAGCTATCTTCGGAGGTTCTCCAGTCAACACGTAATCCCGTGGATAGGGAATCCGGATGGGGTCGGATTTGTTTTTATTGTTATTCTCTTGTATCTCACATTCGTTCACAGAATCACAGCCATTATTTATCTTCGCATTTCAACTTTGGATTGGAAAACGTTTTTTTTCTTTTTTGAAAAATTGAATTATTTTTGTTTTAAATTAATTTTTTAGATCATCTATATTAAAAATTATTTTTTAAAAATAAAAAATATATTATTCTAATGTATTTTATAAGTGAAAAACAATAGGGATATCATTTTCGGTTCGGTTTTTATCTATAAAAACAACCAAATCAAAATTATTTTTTTCAAAAAAACCAAACAATAGTTTTCGGTTCTTTTTTTACTTTAACCAAGTCTTTTTCTTCTCTCATTTCACCAAAATAAAATCATACCAAAAAATGTGAATCGCAGTAGAAGAATAGAAAAAAAAAATTATAGTATATTTTTTTTCTTTGAACCGGTTCAATTTCGATTTACCAGTTTTAACCTTAACAAACCAAAACCGGACCAAATTTTTTTTATAAAATTCTAATTAATTTAATCATTTGTTTTTTCTAATTAATTTTTTTTCAGTTTTCCCGATTTAATCGAATTTTTCTGCTCAACCCTATTATTTTAGTTCTGGCATATCTCCATTTCTATTAAAAGGGTTAGCTCCTACCAGTAACTAAATTATTACCTTATTGCCACCAGCTTCTGCATGTTGTCCTAAGGTTAACGAGCAATAGAGTCTAGGATACAAAAATTACCATTTATGAGTGGTGATGGAAGTAAAGAGAGGAATAGATTTGGAAACTAAGTTTGATTTTATACAAATAGTTCATTTCTGTGGAACCCAAAATTGATTATCAGTTATCATTCTACAGTATTGATGATGAGCCCACAATTGCAGAGGAGCTCGTTTTCGCGGCGGATGAGATATCTTTGCTTTCTTCATCAGCCATATCAGAAAGGTGTTCATCTTCAGAATCTGATTCGGTTAGGGATAAGTCTTCATCTCTGGAATCATCTCCAGCTTCAGACAATTCATCATAAGTGGCGCTTGCTTTTATTTCTGAAAGACCTGGAGGAAAACTATTGCAAGACAAATCACTGTTTTGCTTTCCAGGTTTCCCAGATTCCTCGAAGTCCTTTCGTGTTGGATCATCCAAGATCGAGCCGGGATTCCTATTATTTGAATCACCATAAAGTGCATTGTGCCTGTAATAGAGCTCCAATTCTTTTTCGGAGATGGCAATGAAGTGCCTCACAGTTTCCAGTGATTGCTCGTATTTTGATTTCTCCAGTGCCTGCAAAGGCAAGGAAGCGTTAATCAACTTGGCTGCTAACTAGTTTTGAATAGGACCACGAGGTTGCATGTCAGACACATGTATACGATAATGGTGTCGTATACAAAAGCAACAGGAATGGTGAGAAGAGAATACGCCAGGTGTATCATGTTTAGCTTCCCAAAAAGGATAGAAAGGGAGGCTGGCTGAATTAAAACGGAGGTGAATAAAGTATCACCCCATGTGTAAGTTCTATTTTCCCTTTCTTGTCAGAGTGCCGTTTGAGGGTGCAGTTGTAGTTGTTTTTGAAAGTGATATTCGTTCAGAATAAAACATTTTCAATTTGTTTTTAAAATTGCTTTTGAAATCACAGGGACTAAGAATACAAGCAAAATGACTAAAAGTGAAATTGGGAAGGCCATACAAGTGGCGAGCTGAAATATAATATAATAGTTCTACAAATCAAAATCATGCAGAAGATTTTTTAGGACTACAAAAGGCTCTAAATTTCAAAAGAATGTCACCAGTTAGACAAGAGCATCTCTTGTTTTCTCAAACCATGGCTTGATAGTGAATTGCTATCACCTGAACTAATGTTGGCAAGCAAGTCTATAGCCAGAAATCAGTTGATTGATCTTAGTCTCATCCTAGAAATTGCAAGCTCTCCTAAATTGTACAAGATGTAAATCACGATGATGAGTTGATGCCAAATACATAAATATGAAGCTCCATGCTAGTGTGAGAATATTTTGAGTGTTAAAACAAGTCACAGTGCAACCTTGCTATTACATTGACAATTTAAAAACAGCCTGCATAAACACCATAAACATCCAGAAAGAGGAAATTTTAAGGAGTAGATAATGATAGAAGCTGTGGTACACACCTTCTTTTTGGACAACGTATCCACAGGCGACATAACTATTGGCTGAACATAGTTCTTCCCTCTATAAAATATGACAGTGTCATCTCCAATTATTTGTATAGGGATCCCACCACTCAACCTGGCAATTTCCCGAGCAAACTCTTGTACATGGCCAGATTTGCAAGATGAATTGCAGATGACCTTTACAGTTTCATGTTTCTTCCAATGCATATGCATATTAAGAATGACACCTCCAAATACTCCTCTTCTTCCAATTGGCACATAATTAGACTTTTTCTGGGCCATCTTTTTCATGAAAAAACGCTCCTCGCCAGTCAGTTCATGTGGTTTGACTTCAGGTCCCTGCATTTTAGGAACTTCATACCGCTTGAGTCTTTCAACCAGCTTAGCTTCCTTGATTCTGGCCTGCGATTATAGGAACAAACAACGAAAAAGTGATCACCTATAACAATGAAACTTGGGAGCCCTATCCTAAAATAGTTTTCCCTCTCTGTTCTCACAGCTAACAGACCTAATAAAGAGGGGAGCGTATTCATCCTCACATTCGCTCCTCGATTCTTTTCCATTACACATTTTTGTAATGAAAAATTGATCCCTACAGTATTTTTGCAAGGTGAATTTGTTTTTTTATCCTTTGCTAGTTGTGTGCAACAAGCACAAGAAAACAATCACTTACAGGGGATTATGCTCATAATAAATATTAGAAATCGGGTTGAAATCATGCTATTGTTCGATTATCAAAGTCTACTTGTTTCCACTCAACTAACAGGCCGGCAAAATGTTATGCAAAAGAACTTCACTTCAACAAATCACTTGATTCATAACAAAAATTATAAATGGCTGGGATCACATTGATATATTTTCATTTATCCTAAGCTAAATGTATGCAGCCAGCTATAACATACATCAAACTCTATAACTGGTTACAATAAGCTAAAATAAAAATAATAAACATCAAAATTTGCAGCCAAACAAGCCAGAAACCAAAAACAAATAAATCAATCATGCTCACCCTCTCAAGTTTGGTCTTAATCCTCTCTTCTACACTGGCAAATTTCTGCCTCTTCTTCCTCTTAACTGTAAGCGAACGCGGGTCCTTTCTATTAGCAGCTCTTCTCTTCTCCTTCTCTTTCCTTCTCTGCAACTTCAATCTCTTCTTTGTCATCCACTTCTCTTTCTTTGGAGAGTCAGCCTCATGTGTTTCAAACTTGGGTTTTCCTTGTGATATCACTAAGTTCACTCTTCCATGACTCACATTTCTAAAACCCCATGAAGGGTTTATCAAGTTTTGTGAAATTCTCTGTCTTGATTGAATCAAAAATGATTCCTGTGCTTGTAAAATTGGCCTAAGCAAGCATTTACCGTATCCCAATAAATAAATGCATAAAACCCAACATTTTTTCATATCCAAAAAAGCATAGAGTTTAAGTCTTTATTCATATCTTAAATATATATGGAGAAAGAAAGTACCTGAGAAATGAAGATGGTGGCTTGAGAAGAGAAGAAGCTGCTCTTTTTAAGCTATGAAAGAATAAAGCTTTTGCCATTAAATTTATCAAATGCAACTACTTTATGCTAGAAAAGACTCAATTTTTCATTTTTGAAAAAGAAATCAAGAAAATAGAGACTGAATTTGGAAAGGGAAAGAGAGACCGGAAGAGCTCGTTTCCTTTCCCTCAGCAGCTCAGGGGAGACACTCCGTGACTGAGTGAGTTCACTCCGTTGGGCCTGGTCTAAGCCTGTCCAATTAAAAAGGCTCAAACATTTTTTGAAAAATGATTTTTTATATGTATGTGTGAGTAATTACATATTGAAATACAAACATGATACTAAAATTTAATATAACTTTTAAAGTTTAATTCTTCTCAATTAGAATTTATTATAAAATAATAAAAATTAAATTTGATGATTTGATAACCTCTTACATAGTTTTATTATTTTATGGGTTTTAATATTATTGATTTTTTATGGTTAAAAATAGGAAAATAATGAAAAATCGAGGTTAACTTATTTCTTAAGTCTTGACAAATAATAATTTTCTTTTGTCATAATTGAAATGATTCCAAATTCACTAGTTTTAAAAAGCTATAATGCAAATAGTGATCTCTCATTAGTAATTAGTAAAAGAGCTCGGCCAGCCACTGTGCACTGTGGACTGGCCATTTTCAGCCCTTGCTTCGCGCGCGTATGTGCACCTGTCTTTGTTTTTTTTTTTGCACAGAGATACTTTTTATAACTTCTATGGCGGAAATGAAAAAGTAACGCCTGTGGCCGATCGGGTCGCTGAGCGCTGGAAAATGCAGCGCGCAGAGGTTCGAACCCCTCAGCCAACAAAATTTATTTTGGTTGGTTTTTTTTTTTTTTTACAGAGATTCGTTTTATAAATTCTATGGCGGAAAAGACAAAGGAACGCCTGTGGCCGAGCGGCTCGCTGAGCGCTGGAAAATGCGCGCTCAGGGGTTCGAACCCCTCAGCCAACAAATTTTATTTTGGTTGGTTTTTTTTTTTTTTTTACAGAGATGCTTTTTATACATTATATGGCGGAAATGACAAAGGAACGTCTGTGGCCGAGCGGCTCGCTTGGCGCTGGAAAATGCAGCGCGCAGGGGTTCGAACCCCACAGCCAACAAATTTGATTTTGATTGGTTTTTTTTTTTTTTTTTTCTTCTCTGAAATACATTTTTTTTTCTTGAAAGCAGCTGTAAAAAGCTTTATGCCCGCTCATAAAGCAATGATAATTGTTATTATCATAATATTATTATTATTAATAATAATAATAATTTGATAATTTTTATTATTTTAATAGTAAGAGTAATGATAATTTTAGATTTTCAAACTTTGATTTTGCTATTGTTATACTAGGGGTTGTTGAGCTATTTTATTATATTAAATTTTGCATAAATAAATATTATATTTTTATTTGGATCCAGCAAATCCTATAAAAATTGAATACTCAGCCCGCAACGTAGAACATATATTTTTTTTAAATTTTCAAATTAAATGATTTTTTCAGCTAATAATTTTTTTTTGTTTTATCATCTATTATATTTTTTTATGTGCTCTTTCTTTTATTTATTTTATTGGTTTTATTGTTATTATTTTCAAGTTAGATGAATTTTTTTTCCTGATAATTATGATTTTTTTTTATTAAAGTTATTATGATTTTTTTTCTTTTATTTATTTCTGTTCTTTATTCATCATTAACACAATAATAATAATAATAATAATAATAATAATAATAATAATAATATATTCTTTTTATTGCTTACTCTTTTGTTAATGTTTTTGAGTGTTTTTTCTTTCGGGATAATTTGATAATTTTAATTTTTTTTGCAATAATAGCAATAGTCATTTTGTATCTAATATTACTAGGGATAAAAGACAACTAAAAAAAAAATACACAAATTTACCTAGGTTATCTACAATTAAAAAACGATACAAGTCACTTTTGTCTCGATTACACTGTTCCTTTTAAACGGTAAACAAGTCATTATTATATGGTTTAATATTTATTGCATATTATCGCCTAAAAATATATAAAGAGATAAAAAAAAATGACCTCGGATTTTTTGCAGGAAAAAAATTAATATCAGCATTCTTAAATACATTTAATATAATAATATGATGAATAAATCTTATAAAAAAAAATTAGCTTTGTTAATTTTGTGCTCTTTTGTTCAAGTTTATTTCTTAAAAAAAAAAATGGATTTTTAATATTTAAGATCTAATATTACCCGGGAAAAAATACAACTCAAAAAAACAAAAGGTCAACAAATTTGCCTAGATTATCTACAATTAAAAAATATACGAGGCACTTTCCGTTTTGACTACACTGTTCTTTTTAGACGGCAAATAAGTAATTATAGCACGCAAAAAATTTATATTTTTTTTAAAAAAAAATTGCAATATTTTTATTTATAATATGTCAGATCTAATATTACTGGGGAAAAAAGGCAACTCATATTTTTTTTTTTACAAATTTACCTAGGTTATTTATAATTAAAAAAAATATAAAAAGCACTTCCCATTTCGATCACACTATATAGTATGTGAGACTAAGTATATGTGTTTAATATTTATTTAATATTATCGCCTAAAAATATATAAAGAGAGAAAAAAAATGACCTACGATTTCTTGCAAAAAAAAATTAATATCGGTATTCTTAAATATATTTAATATAATAATATGATGAATGAATCTTATAAAAAAAAACTTTGGCTTTGAATTTAAATTTATATTTGAGACTCTTTTTTTTTCCTTTTAAGAAACGGTGACCTTTTTTTCACATGTATTTTTTATTTTTTAGTGTCCAAGTCAGTTGTTCTTTTTTAACCGGGTTTTTTTTTTTTTTTTTTTTTTACCAGAGTATCCGTGACAACAAATTTTTAATAAATCATTTCACCTTCTTAGCAAATTTTGTAACAAATTTTATCAAAAGTTTTTTAGCAATAACAATATTCAATCACATTTTGGTTGAACAAAACTATTTTTAACAGATTTTATCAATTACAATTATACTAATTAAATATTAAAATAACAAAATACAACATTTATAAAATCAATCAATTTTCTACATAGATAAAAAAGTCCAGCGAAGCGGGCAAATCGGCTCGTATATGCTATTTAGAATATTAATATTAATTAATTATCAATAAATTCTCTCGTGCTTTTAATTTATTGAAGGAAAACTTATTTACACAAAACTATAAAATGAGTAACCTTCGGGGGGTATAATTACAGATACTATTAGTTTGGTACTGAGTTGAAATATATTTACTAGATGAGAGACTAAAAGGAGATTGAAGGTTTAGCAGTGATCTTACGTGTGGAAGTAAACTCAGATTGCCACGTGTTCACCAACAACTCGTTACAAATAGGAGACTTTGACTTTTTATTTCTGTCAAACCCAATCAATGTTTGCCACCTCGCTCTTACCTCGCGTCCCCATTCTTATCATCCTGAACTCGCAATGTTCTCCCTCCTCTTTGTGGCTTGCAGGAACTTTAGCCCTGAATCGATTACTACAAATTTTTTCAAGTAAGCAAAAACTATTTTCAAAGTTTCAATCTCTTATAATTGGATTTGAGTATAGATTATGGAAATTAAGGCTGTTTAGATTGTGGGAAATCAAGGAAAGTGACAAAGTTTGAATCTTTATGATGAAAGTTTAAATTTTTTTGTCATAAAGGGTTGATTTTAGCTGTGAATTTTTTTTTTTGTTTATTGTGATATAGATGGCTGTTAGAATTGTGGGTTTGGGGTTTTAATTTTTTTGAATATGGGGTCTGCTTGGCTGCTGAGAAACTGCGTGGACAAAGGAGAAACACTTTTTTGGTAACGAGAAAAGTTCATCAGTTAGCAGCAGAAGGTAGAGAGTGGTTTTGAATCTTTAGCTGTACTTGTCACATGAACTCGAGACCGTATCTTTGGTTGTACTATAGACTTTCACTAATTGAATTATGTGAAGTGTTGACCTTAGCTGTGATGATCGATTCATATGGATAGCATGCGTATGCTGTATTATGGATACTTTAAAGTTCTAATGCATGCATAGTTGTGGTATGTAGTGTAGGTGAGTTTTCTTTGTAAGTAGAGCTCGGCCGATTCACTGTGTCAAGAGTCATTGGTTTTTTTTTTTTATGAATTTGTCTTACAATGAATAGATTTTGGCTGCTACTTTTACTCCTTTCGTATCCTATTCTTAGTTAATTGGAATTTGCTTGTTTATGTTAAATTTTACTGGAAAAATTTTGTGGTCAACCGGTAGCTTTGTTTAGCAAAAATAGTGGTTTATGGAAGAAAAGCTATACAAAGTTATGACTGTGAAGCAATGAGACCTAGTTTGTTTAGTTTTATAAGATCTAGAGGTACCAATTTATAGACAATTTCAATAAAATGTGATTATACTTGCCATAATCCAACTAAATTAACTAAGAATATGCTGTAAAATAGACATTAATGAACAGAATTGATTCTTTATAAGATCATTTGCTAACCATTTTGACACATTTACCTGATAACTCAGCCCAACTCTCTCTTTGCAAAGAAAAACACATACAACAGGTAATGGAATGCGTGCATGCATGTGTTACAGCCGGAAAAGGTTCCGCAGCATATATGCCTCACTAAATCAGTATGGCTAAGGCTAAGACTTGTCAGCCAAAGCCCATGTGGGTTCTGTTACGAGAAATGATAGCTAGGCTTTGTTGTTTTATGCCATTTGTGCAATCCTTTCATTTACCTAGCTGGGAGAAATGCAAGAGTTTTAAGATTTAGTTGTTTCATGGTTATTTTGAAATAACAGAAATCCAGATGAAGTTTGGATCCCAGTTATTTAGCCTCATTGAGTAGTCAGTTCTCTAAGAACGTTACCTTTTCTTCTGTCATCAAAGAAATGGCTGTTATCCCATGTATTAGTTGATAAGACGTCGTGTGGGCATGGAAGTCATTGAATCAATTGATGTTGTTTTTACAGTGGACTTCATTGTTGATGGTGATGCTAATGGTGATGTACCGGGAAATGCAGTTGTGGACATTGCTGGGGCTGGAGATGAAACCGAGATTTTTGAAAATTCTGTTGAAGAAGAATTTGAACAGTATGAAGATCGTAAAATGGATAAAGAGACTTTGGCTATAGATACGATACCAGACGCAGCTCCAGCTATTATGTCAAAGAGTACTGCAGATGAGCCATACTTTGGACAGGAGTTTGATTCTGAAGCAGCTGCGCATGCATTTTACAATGCTTATGCTACTCGGACAGGATTTGTCATCCGTGTAAGCAAACTTTCTCGATCCAGACGTGATGGATCTGCTATTGGTCGGGCGCTTGTTTGCAATAAAGAGGGCTTCAGAATGCCTGACAAGCGTGAAAAGATTGTCAGACAAAGAGTGGAAACAAGGGTTGGTTGCAGGGCAATGATTTTGGTGAGAAAAATAAAATCTGGTAAATGGGTGGTCACAAAGTTTGTGAAGGAGCATACTCATACCTTGACAACTGTCAAAGGTCGAAGGGATTGCATTTATGATCAATATCCGGTTAGTTCTTGTGTTCTTATTATCATTAAACTACTATTAGTATTCATGGTTTGAGCTTTGACATCATAAAAAGTATTAAATTCTTTTGAAATGCTATTGAACTTTGGGTCACGCTAAAAACTGTGCTTTTGCACGTATCAAAGACTGATACATGCATTTTAATGTTTTTCTTTTCTTTTCTTTTGCAGAATGAACACGATAAGATTAGGGAGCTATCACAGCAGCTGGCCATGGAGAAAAAGAGAGCTGCGACCTATAAAAGGAATCTGGAATTAATTTTTGAGCAGATTGAGGAGCATAACGAGAGTCTATCAAAGAGGATCCAACATATAGTAGACAGTGTTGGGGACATGGAAAACAAAGAGCAGAAGAGTCAGACATAGTTCCAGCATTATTCCTACTACAGTGCAAAGTCCAGAATTGGTGTACAAAATGCTGCTGGGTGTACAACATACATAAATATCAGAAGCTGACCTTTCTCTAGTGTTTAGTTTCAGGTTTCTGGCTAGCTAGACCTTGTGAAAATGTTTGGCTCAGTTGGCCTTCATTTGGATATACATCTGGTATAATTGTGCTCCTATTTTTGGAGCACATGGTGGGTAGGAGAATTATATAGTAACTTGTACAGTCTCTAAAAGGCATTGCCATTGCCATTGCCATAGATAGCTGAAAATTAATTCTTGTTTGCATTTTATAGGGAAGACCGTTTTGAGTCTTCTGTGTCCTGTATATATCATAAAAATGAGTTTTTCTTTTGTTGATTATTATTGTCATTAAAACATTATTTGTTTTTCCAGTCCTTTGTTTGACTTGGTTTCATCAAGTTAACTGGATCGCAGGGTAGTCACTTGGTTTGGTCGAATCATTGTTAAAATTGATTCAAATTGAAATCTAACTCGATTAGATTCTGAGTCATGAGTCATGAATTTGCTGGATGAACTGCAAAGGAAAAAAATATTTTATTCTTTATAATTTCAGAAAATTTCACTTCAACTTCAGTTTTAATTTTATAATATTAACTTTATAGCTTTTAAGAAGTTCTAATGTGATCCTTGTCCATTGAATAGCTAACAAAACCGAGAGCAATTGTCCGTACCTTTTCATCCTTTTCTTCTTTAAAATTAATTTGGGATAAATCCTGGTTGACAAACCAGCGACCCTGGCGGATCTGATAACTATGATCTAAGGGCATGTTGGAAGGTTTCCAAAATCATAGTTAGAATTGGGAAATTCCAAACTACAGGGATTGATGTGGAATATTTCTAGATATATAGGGGCTAAAGTATAGTTAACGCATTAAGAAAACAAACAACAATCCCAACTGTCTGTCTTCCTTTCAGTTACTGACCGTTAACCTCAGCTTCCAGCTCCCATGATCATCCGCCAAAGGTAAAGCTCCAAACTTTGCAGTCCCGTTTAACAATTCTCCACTCTCTCTCTTCACACACAAATTCTGTATATTCACTTAACCCTTCACGTTAATTGCTTGTTAAGGCAATACATAGCATCAAGTTTTGATCTTTCTATTAATTCACAGGTTCCCTTTTGATATTTTGTTCAAAAATGAAGAAAATGATAGCACTAGGATTTGAGGGTTCCGCAAACAAGACAGGAGTTGGGGTCGTTACATTAGATGGTGCAATTTTGTCAAATCCAGGACATACTTATATAACCCCACCTGGCCAAGGTTTTTGCCAAGAGAAACAGCCCGACATCATTTGCAACATGTTTTACCACTTATAAAATCTGCTTTAGAGACTGCGGGAATTACCCAGATGAAATTGACCGTCTTTGTTACATTCAAGGTCCTGGTATGGGGGCACCTATACAAGTTTCTGCTACTGCTGTTAAATTCTTTCACTGTCGTGGAAGTAACCAATTGTTGAGGTTAATCATTGTGTTGACCATATTGAGATGGGTAGGATTGTTACCGGGGCGGATGATCCTGTTGTTTTGTATGTTAGTGGTGGGAATACTCAGGTTATTGCATAAAGTGAAGGACGATTTCGGATTTTTGGTGAGACTATTGGTATTGCTGTTGGGAATTGTTTGGGTCGGTTCGCTAGAGTCTTGCGGCTGTCTAATGATCCAGCTCCTGGAAAGAACATTGAGCAGGTATTTTGGTATTCGTGAGTTTTTTTTCTTAGGTTTCTCTTCGTGGCTTAGTCTTGCTTTGCTTTATTTATTTGGATTCTGTTTGCTATTGATCCTTATGTGCATTGAAGCTGATAAAAACATAACCATGTTTAGGTTTACAAGTTCACACTCCTATGATTTTTGAAACCTTGGTTGTGAATGCGTAGATAAATAGGAAAACTGTCGGCTCCACTGTGTCTTAGTTGTGTTTCTTGATTGTCATATTGCACTCTTTGGCAGCCTGTTTTAATGCTCGAACAATATGAAGCAATCAAAACATTATCAAGAGGATCTTGTGGTATTGGATTCATCTTCTATGGTTTTATGTTTCACACGATCAAATCCTGTCGTTTTAAATTCAATTTTATCAGCTTATTATTGTTTCTTCTTCCCCTGTTCTTCTCACTTCTCAGTGAAGCTTTTTGTGAAATTCATATCTCAACTTTTGTAGCTCTGTATAAGGGTTATATAAAATGGCTTCCGTTACCTGTGTGAACCAAAGGTTCTTATATACTAATGAGCTACTTTTCATGCTCAATACTTTAATTATGTTCGAAATCGTGTCAACATTCACCTCATAATGTTGTCATAACCAGCTTGCTAAGAAGGGAGAGCGATTCATAGATCTTCCTTGTGTCGTCAAAGACTTCATTGATCAATTGGCTTGATATGAGTTTATACAATGGAAACTATGGTATTAGTTTCACGCTTTTATATGAACATGACTGCAATTGGAAGTTCTATTTAGGGTGTTGCTTGAATGATTGACTACCTGGAGACTGAGAGGACAATTAGAATGACTGGTTGGTGGGAATCTCTCCGATCCATGAGTTACGGAGGATCTCAACATTTACAAAAGCATTAATTGGCTGCGCCGCCATACGAGGCATTGCTTGCACTGTTGCAGATTACAGTGTGGTGCCAAATTTCGCAGAAAAAATGGGACCAAGGTGAAGTCTTCCCTGCTGGGTTCTCTAGAATTCACTTTTTTTTTATTCTATTATTTCTTTATATCCATTTGGAAGAGAATATGTACCTTGGGCTTATGAGTTTCTCCAGAAATTTAAAGCATTAATTAACAAGTTTACTAGCACCACCTCATCAAGAAATTCTGATTGTGAGTCCACAAGAAATCAGAAGGGGAATGAACTTGGAACTTTGTTTTTTGTGACTAATTAAGGCCACCCTTTCATATTTCAAGACTCCCCAAGTCCTAATTTAATACATCAATCCTTGTATAAATCTTCCATATTCCTCACGTGAGTTATTCAATGCCTGCCAGTCAGAAGCCAGGATTTCAATTCAAGACATCCCAGATCCTCCATGTGGAACATAGCTTCAGGCTTAAAGAAAGTCTGAGAAGCAGCTGCATGTGTGAAAGACAAGTTTCACGCAGCACTTGGATGGGTGAAACATGGAATCCATCGTCTGATTGAGCTAGTGAAAGAGGTCTGTAACAAAATCAAGGGATTTTCAAGTACCACCAAAGAAGCAGCGAGGAAGAAGGCCACACAGAAGAACAGTAATTCATGGGAAACCTTTTATGGTTTATGAGAGGCTGATCGTTTCACTGGTTTTTCAATGCGCATACGGAAATTCATGGGAAACCTTTCATGGGTTTAGATAGCTGCTGATCTTTCAGGAATTTCCTTTCATGGAGGATGAAAGCTAGCCTACCTTTTCAATTCTATGTTTAATACAACTTCATGATTTATTATCCAAAGTATATGACATGAACTAACCTGAGAACTGAACTGACTCGCCAGGCAGATCTAACCACAAAAACAAACACCGAGGATGATTCACTTCAGACCAGTTAAACAAATTAACCATTGAGAAGGTGTCTATGAAGAATCTAACCTTGCTTTTTGGTATATGACTACGTACTGTGATGGTTTCTTCTCTGGAAACATTTCTAGTACTAAATCCAAGTTCAGTGCAACCGGCATGACTCTTAATTCCCAGTTGAATCAGCTAAATGGATTTAGGTTTTAGAACATTTACTCCATACAGAAATATGAATATGTTTTTACTTTCTTACATTATGATTTTTAGCATAACGTTGTCGGGTTACAAAATTCTGATGGTGCAAGGGACGAACAGTTTATTAGGTCTTCTAAACCAAATATATTTCTTGTTGGTTCATCTATCAATTAACTACATATAAATAAAGGAAATTGGAGTCGCTCTCAATTATTATTATTTTTATTTTAAAAACCACTAAATCGCTTGCACATTATCAAATTGTAATCTAAGGATCTTCCCAACTCTCTCTGGCTTTCTCTTTTATGATTAATCTTTTTCCTGTACAATTGAAAAGCATGAAGAAAAAAAACTCTTAACTTAATTGGCACCATCTTCATTCCTTACAAAATCACTAACGCCAAGTAATTTAATTAAATAAGAACCACCAAGACTACGTTACAGCAAATGTTGATCACTAAATTAGAGGGCTTTTCTTATTCTAGTAGAACACTATGAAACTTGGATTGAGCTAAGACGATGAGTTACTGAGATGATATGCTAAGTTGTGCTGAGTTTAATAACAATAACTCAATCTCTTTTGTGTTCAAGTTATGCAAGGGGATGATTTTAGCCTTTGAGAATGCAATCAATGAAATATATATGTAACTTATGTGTTAATGTAACCCCAAAAAAACTTAAAGAGTTCATTAAATCATATATAAACATAACCTTATTAGTTCATTTATTGAGTTTTAACTTCTATATTAATTAATCATTTCTCATTTCATTAATTTAATCTCTTTTTCCCTAGTAGAATGTTACAAAAATCCGTGCATGATGATAGCTCAAACTCATTAGATGGTAGAAATTGTCCCACCTTAAACTCTTGCTCCTTCAATAGTTTTGTTCTTTAGAAGGTGTCCAAAGAAGAGAGACAAAAGTAACCCTTCAAACTATTTAGATTCCAGAGTTCTTACTGATATGGGATATTGATGTCATTGGAGGGGCTAAATTGATTGAAATCAGAATTGTTTCACTCACTAGTACATTGTAACCAAATACAAAACACAAGGACTTCTGCATATCTTTTGTTGGTGTCTACATTAATCATGGATGAAGTAGAACTACTTGACTTCATTGATGTAATCAGAAGCTAATTATTAGTGTCAACCTTGTATTCTTAGGCACAAATTAAGGTGGTGGGATCTTAATTACATGCGATCATAGGCATCAATATCTCAAGATCTTAAGAGGGAGAAAAAGTCCTTGACTATATAAAAGAGCAAGTACCTTAGACGTGCAGCATCAGCATCATCTCTCTCTGACCTCTCTTCTGCCTCTGAATCCACATTTCAATCTAACCAAACCTTTTCTTCCTGTTTCATGTCTATATTTCCTTCTCAAACCTTGGAATATTTGATCCCATATATTGTGTAGAAGGATGATCAAGGAAAACAGTAAAAATCCTTTGCAGCTGAAGTCAATGAATCACATCTCGATTGTTTGCAGATCACTTGAGAAATCTCTTGATTTCAACCAAAACGTTCTCGGGTTCTTTCCTGTAAGGAGACCTAGCTCATTGAACTTTGATGGTGC
Source organism: Salix brachista (assembly GCA_009078335.1). Lineage (NCBI taxonomy): Eukaryota > Viridiplantae > Streptophyta > Magnoliopsida > Malpighiales > Salicaceae > Salix > Salix brachista. Next base: position 12,021,480 of record CM018578.1, on the reverse strand, counting down.
ATGGTACATACATTTTAGTATACGTTCTTGAGTTCTTTTTCTTTCTCTGTTTTTGGCCTCCATGCATGCTGATCAAATCATTTCCTTGATGTGCACTTACTCAGGCTGTTCAGTTGTTATGGCATTGGCGTACATCTACTGCAATCTGAAGACCCTGAAAACATGCCCAAGATTACCAAGATTAATCCCAAGGACAACCACTTCTCTTTCCAACTATCTCTCTGCAGCTCCCTCCCTGCACGTACATACGTACATGAAACATGTATAAATACATACATAGTTAACTTGGATTTAGAATTAAGGTGGATTGCATGCCTTCTCCAATTGATATTTTCCTTTCTTCCACCAGATGAATCAATATTCAGTCAATATAGATTAGTTATTATCTCAAAAAATGAAGAAAAAAGAGTTCTAATGTATTTTCTTATTTTGAAAGTACAAAATTGTACTCTATAATCGTCTTAAAAACATTTGTTTTATGATAAAAAAAAAACAAATATAAATTTTTTTACTGAGAACACAACATCATTTTATTCATGAAATTTGTTCAAGGATAAATTTGACTGCTCAACTGGATGTTATTTATGATATCTATTTAACAGTGATTCAAATACTTTAACTCTCATAGTAGACAACCATTTGGAATGCTATATCAATGGTGCTCCAATTTATTTAACTCATTCCTTAAAAAGTTGAGTACGTAAAGACAAGAATAGAGGAAGATGGAATGGAGGTTGATCAACTATTTTTCCAGGACCTAGATGGAATGATGATAGAAATTTGCAACTGCGATAACCTTCCTGTTACCCCCCTAGCCCATGATGTTATGCTTTCATGCTCATTCAATAACAAATTGTAAAATCTAAAAACAAATAGCTAGCAGAGTTCTAAGAATATTTTTGGGCTATTGATTTTTTCATGCACGTAACTTATTAAACTTATCGGTTCATCAAGTCTTCCACAAATATATTGTAACTTCATTTACGTAATATATTAACTTCTTTATTAATCTATCTGCTTTGTTAATTCACTTAATCTATTATTATATATATCAAAGTTATCAATCTCGTTTCGTTTCAGCCGAAACGTTTCGTACCAGTAAAAAAAACATTGTTTTTGTCTCGGTTTAAATTCGGCCGAAACGCGCTAGAAGCAAGCCGTTTCGGCCATGAAAAAAAAAATTTAAGTGAACACCCCACACCCCCTTTCCCCAAATCAATTTCACTCAAAATCTCCTCTTCCAGTCCTCACCTCGATAAATCTCAGTCCTCAGGTCAGCGGTGGGACTCCTCTTCATTAGCAAGGTTGTCAATACCGTTTTGTTTTTTCTATTGATACGGAATGTTTCGGTTTCGGAGTGCCGTTGTATTGTTCATATATATATGAAAAAAATTAAAATATTAATTTAACAAACATAATTAAAATTCAAGATAAATTAACTTTAAATTATACAATACAAACACAAAGTCAAACAAATATAATCTCAAAATTTCCAAATTTCCATCGAATGCTTACGCAATAACCCTCCTTATTACACCCAAGTCGCCTGGCAAGAACCCTTCCATTACTCGTATTTCAAACCCTATCTGCCGAGCATATTCATCATAGAATACCTTCGCAGCATCTTCTGATTCATACTCCATGCCTTTGTGTGGTTCTACAACCATATCTTTTCCAACATTTTCAACCAATTCTTTTCAAATAGAGCTCTACTATATCAATTCCCTCATCTATATCCACTGCCACACAACAACACCATTCACTATTACCTTTTAGACACTTATTCGTCTATTAAAATTAAGCTCAAAAGTTGGCGAGAATAAACCAAAAATAGCATAGTTCTCACTCTTCTCTATAGCAGCTAAAACCAAGTTAAGAACAAACTAAACTTCCCGCCAAACAAAACCCAACTTCTCATGTCAAGAACATAATTCAACAGTAAACAAAACAACAAACAACATTAACAACAACTGCTTCATTTCCTCTTGTTTTCTCTCTCTTTCACTTTCCTCTCATTTCTCAGAAACCAATCAGACTATATATCAAAACAACATCAAGAAAACACATAATTCAACCTTCTCTTCTCAAACCAAAGTTCACTAACAAAATCAAAAAAGAAAAAAGATGGAAGCTTTATAGCATTAAGCGATAAAAGTGAACTAGACTTTGCAATAAAAAATCCAAACTTTTTGTATCATTGAATGAATGAAGAGTAAATTAAACAGACCCAGATAGAGATTGTAACTTAATTGATGCAGCAAAGATCAGAGTGACCCAGAATTGAGAGAGGGCATTAGAAGGTATTTTGAAGAGTTTTGAGAGGTATTTTCGGGTTTTGGTGAGTAGGGATAAGATGGATCAGAGTCTAGTGAGACATGATTGTGAAACTCATTGTTTTGATGACATGTCAATCTTTTTTTTGTTTATTTGAAGTTTTTTCCCTTTTCTTTTATTTAGGAAAAATAATAAAAGAGTCATTTTTTAAAGATAAAACACTTAAATTATTAATATCTTTCTACCAAACAAAGCAACTCACAGTACCAACAACAAAAACCCAGCTTAAAATTCAAGTAAGTCTATCTCTCTTTACACTTTTCTGTTTGGTCCCTGAAAAATTAAACAAAGAAAGCCTTCTTCTCTTCTGTTTAGTATATAAAGCTATGAACTTTATATCTGTTGAGCTCCATCTAAGTGCTAAGCCTGGTAAACTAGAGATTAAATTTGTGTTGTTTTTTTGGTCTTTCTGTATGAATTGAATTTCAAGTTGTGAACTTTGTGTTGTGGTTGATAATTTATTCTATATTTACTGTGAACCTAGCTGTGAAGATGCAAGTTTCTATTGTTTTGTTCTACTTTCAGTGTCGTCAATTTGGATTGTGTAGGCTCATTTCTTTGTTCTTTAGTGCATTTCACATACAGTAATTCATCAGTAGCTTATATCCATATGGGAAGTAGCCCTTTGGTTGATCTTTTAGGCCATGTTCAGGATTTCGTTTGTTGTCATAATGTGAAAGTTACAGGGAGATGAGATTGTGAAGTCAGGTGCCATTTTTTGGTGCAAACTGAATGTTTTGAAAGTCAAATACAAGTGCTAGATTTTGAGCATTGAAAATTGCCAATTCAATATAGAATTCTAGCCATGTGTGAGAGTGAATTATGCATGCGGTGATTTGGTGGCACACTGTGCATGATTCGCCTGAATGGCTAGAATTCCAGGCTGCACGAGCATAGCCCAGGATGTTCTAAAGGTTGATTAGGACTTTATTGGAATCCCATCCCCAAATTCCTGCTTATTTGTGACTGGAATTGAGTATCGAATATGCTTTCATCAAGATTTAGAATGCTTGTGGTTAATATTTATATGCTTAAACAATGTGTTTTAGGTGATTATGAATATTGATTTATGGTATGCACATCCTGTGACGGTTTGCCAGTTTGGTGCCTGTGCTATCTCCATTATGCAGTTATTATAGTTTTCAGCTTATAGGATTTCCACTCGTGATGTTAAACATAAATTGTAACTGGTGATATTGAATTGCAGTGGAGATTGAGACCCTCGTGGAAGACAAAATTGTGACAACAGAGAGTATTGTGGGAGGTGAAACTGGTGCTTGTGAAGTTGACACAAGCCAAGAACCATATGAAGGTATGGTATTTGAATCGGAAAAGTCTGCCAGAGTTTTCTATGATGAATATGCTAAACGGGAAGGATTTCTTACACGAATTGTATCATCCCGTAAGTCTGAGCATGATGGAACAATCATATCTCGTCGACTTGCTTGTAATAAAGAAGGGTTTAATCTCAGCAGCCCAAATACAGGGCAAGTTAAAATTAGAAAAAGAGAAAGCAAACGGGAGGGTTGTATGGCAATGATATTGGTGAAGAGAGAGAAACCAGGGAAATGGTTGGTGACAAAGTTTATGAGGGATCATAACCATCCACTAGTAATATCATCAAAAAAAGGTCGACCAACACCAGTAAGTTCCTTCAATTTGGTTAATGCAGTGTCGTCTGTGTTTCTTGCATACCTTGTGATGCACACACCCTCACAACCCATATACATATTTGTACTCATGGTGCAGAGAATTGGCAGCTAGAAATCGGCAGTGTTTGTCTTTAAACCTTGAAGCTTTGCTGAATAAATGCTACTTTATATATATACACTAAAGACTTGCGTAGTTACTGACTCTAAAATTGCTTTAAGGAGCTATGTTCATATATTTGACATTAAACCATGAATAAATCAGAGGGTTTCATGTTGTGACCACTTTTAAAAAAAATCAGTCTACCATGATTTTAATAAAGCATACTGTAGAAAAGTGTGCACTTCCATGTCAGTTTATTGTATCAAGATTTGAACATCAAGGCCAGGAAGATGCTTCTTAAAGTCAAGTGTCGATACATTGTGTATCGTAAAGTCCTATATACGTCTCATTTATTCTTATACGCGATAGAATCTGCATATCCATTTGCTTGTTTTATTGATCAATTGTCTTCTCAGCAATAGTTGTTCATGGATTGTATTGGTCATTGCTGGTAGTTGTTATTATCTAAGTTCTAAACCATTTTTGCTGTCTTGTTAGGATGAAAAAGATGAGAGAATTCGAGAGCTATCCTCCCAGTTGCATCATACAAACCGACAGTTAGCAGCATGTCGAGAACAGCTGCGAACATTTATGACTTACATTGAGGAACACACAATGTGCATGTTAAAAACAGTCGAAGGCGTTGTTCAAAACATTAGAGAAGTTGAATCTGAAACCAGAAGCAGCTCGTAGGTTACTCATAGGACCTGACATTATGCTTGTAAATCTTGTACAAATTTCTACTCTTGTTAGCAGGTGAAGTGTCATCAAAATTCCTTCCAGTGGTATAATTCAGTTTCAAATTGTTTCGAGGCCTTGTAATCATCCGCTTGACCTAATCTCAGTTTTGTAACTAAACTAATGATATTTCATGTACAATATTTTGCTGCACTGATCTATTAGCAATAGCCATGGTGCCTTAGATTACAGCTAGCTAGCTTTACTTGCAACCATTGATACCCTTTGCTCCCTAGCAGTCCCATGCCAATTCTGAATGCAGCAATCAAGGACTTGAAAGACAACCAAGAAAACTAACTTTTTCCATGGTGTTACCTCTATTTTATTTTTATTAGATGATAATTGAGTTATTGGAGGAAATCAATTAAATTAAAAATATGGGCTGATTAAATACTACGGTATTGTGCAAAATTAAATTAATTTTTATACATCACTTTTTTTTTGGGTATTTCATAGCTCTTTTTTTTTTAAAGAAAAAAACCACTAATCTTCTGATATCAATCATGATTTGGTCAAAAACATGGTGAAGATAAAACGGCATTGAAACTATACAAACAGTATATTTGAATTTACCTGCTAATCTATAACTCAAGCCTTGGAGTGAATGAGCTACTAAATTTTAATAAATAACTATAATCTATACAAATGATATGTAAGGTAGGTTTAAGCCAATATTAATTAGGGCAAGTTCTCCAATTCTTAAAATAAAGAGATTCCCATGCACCACAAACTAATACTTTATCTACCCTAAAAAATAGTAAGAAAAAAAAAATACTCCAACAATAAATTTTTTTTACAGAATAGGCACCTCTCCATTGTTGTAAGGGGAGCAACTAGCAAGGACTAGTTCTTCCACAAGATGACATGTCACATGCATATTATAAAACAATACTTTCCACTTTCCACAGCAGCTGTGTCAACTAGACTACATGTCGTTTCTTGAAACTGAACTTTCCTCTCTATTTCCTTCTGTGCCATGCTTCTTCCACCACAGCTTGAAACTGTTGACTGGCTTCCAGATAAGAGAGAGATGGAGAGAGAACATAAAATGAGCTGAGAAAATCCTTGCCTTGGAGGGCTTTGGATTGGGGCTCTTTGATAAAACCAAAGGTTAGTGTTTCTCTCTCTCTCTCTCTCTATCTCTGACATACACTTGTTAACTATACATACAAAGACACACAAAAGGTGAAATCTTTTTTAAGTTTCTTGATGGGGTTTTTTTTGTGTGTGTTTGTTTATTGTGTTGAATTGGTTAGGATGGATTGAGGAAGTGGAAGAAGCTGAAATGCTTTTCAAATACTCTTCTTTGAAATGGAGCTCATTTGACTGCGAAGATTTTGCTTATGTAATAAGTTTGTTTCTTTTGGTTATCTAAATATGGTAAATGAGAATGTTGTGCTGTTAATCAAATTGAATTTAATATATGAAACTATAAAAACCCGTGTGCTTAAATTTAGGACCTTGGTCAAGGTTTTGTAAACATTAGTTCATCAACCAAATTGGTCTTACAGTTCCTTACTGGACAATTTTTCTTAGAGACCAGGATGGAAAGAAACCGTGAAGTCATTGTCTGGTCAGGTGCCTTCTTGGTCTCCATTTAATGTTGCCCCATTTCAACTTTTCCTTGTCGAAAGGTTTTTCAGCCCATCTAGATTTCGTATTGAAGATAGGACTGGATTCTAACCCTCTGACCTCCATCATTGGCTATGCACATTCTCGACAGAGACTGTTCTTAATTAAGCATTGCTTTTTCCCCCTAGTCTATACACTTTATTTTCGCTATCCTGACACTTTTTTGAGTCACCTTCTCGTGGTCTCCATGTGCTGCACTTTTCTTGTTTCTTGCCTGAATGAGAAATATTTTGATAATGCCTTCTTTTTGTCCGTAGAAAAGTAGTAGATGGCACCTGTGTCAATAGAAATCCAACTGAAATCACCAAGGTCTAACCCACTTATTTATTGACCTGAGTAGTCTGGGAAGAGAAGCATGCCATGCGAGTGTGCCTTGCATGATCTTCATGGTCAGGCATTGTTGTGCAACATGAAACTATGGGGGAAATCTAGACTTGGGGGTACAGAAAAAAAAAATTAATATAATACCTGCTTTCGCTTCTTCAATGCTTTCAGGTTTTGACATCTAAATTTTTGATAGGTTCATGATGGCAAGCACCTCTGGTGAACAATTTAATTCTAACAGAAATTATAGATGTTGGCTGGCTGAAACTTTTGATGACCAAGAAACAGCAGATGATGAATTAGCTGATAATCTGGATGGAAATGACAACATAATAGAGCAATCTATTCAAGATTTTCCAGTAGGTTTGCAGCCATTTGAACCATATATTGGGATGGAGTTTGAGTCAGCAGAGTATGCTAGGGAATTTTATGAGTTGTATGGCAGGCGAATGGGCTTTACCATACGTAACAATCGTACACGTAGGTCACTCAAAGATAACTCAATAATTGGTCGAGAGTTTGTTTGCTCAAAAGAAGGCTTTCGTGGAGGAAAGTGTCCAAAGCGAGAAAACGGAGTTTTTCAATCAAGGCCAGTCACAAGGGAGGGATGCAATGCAATGTTGAGGATAGCTGCAAAGGATGGAGGAAAATGGGTTATTTATGGTTTCATAAAAGAACACAATCATGATCTTAATCCTAGTAAAATACCACCCCGCCGCTCACACAGGATTGCATTTAGTGAGGTATGATTGGTTTTGTATGGTATGGTTATCATGTGCATTTCAATTTTAGAACTTCATTAATTTAAATGTTCCTGTCATCTCTTGCAAAAGCTTGTATTTGCATGATATGAAATAACTGTTCTCTTCTTGCAGGATGAGAAAGATCTCAAAATTCGAGAGCTATCCACAGAGCTGCATCGTGAGAAAAAGAAATCTGCTGCTTATCAAAAGCAGCTACAGATGGTTTTAACATATATCGAGGAGCACACACAACGTTTATCACTTAAGTCTGAAGTTGTGGCTAACAAAGTGAAAGAACTTGAGGCTGAAGAGCCAGAAGATCCAGATTATGAGTAAGATTATAGCTGAAAATTTTCTGTTACTAATTCTGGTTTTTCTTGACAAGATACAAATGAATAACCTCATTTTAGACTTTGCATTCGCAAAGATGACTGCTGCTATATGCAAGATTCTCCATGCCATCCGCTGAACTTTGTAACCAAATATAACTTTGCTCTTGGTGAAGAAAGCTTGTTTACAACTACAAGGTTCGATGGGATTCGTAAAGAAGGGCTGGTTTTAGGAACTGCTGTATTGAGATGTAAAGAAGGGCTGGTTTTAGGAACTGCTGTATTGAGATTACAAGCTCAAGCATGACAAATTTGTAACAGTTGAGAATGATTCAGGAGAACCTTTTATAAATTCTAAGCAGATCACTTATCCAGAAGTCAAAATTCAACTTTGGAGCATAGTTGTCAATTTCATATTGTTCCCGTCGAAACGTTTTGTACAAGTTAAAAAAACGAGACGAAACGGCGTCATTTTTATCTCGGTTTAAATTCCGGTCTGTTCCAGATTTTTCGGCCAAATACTGGCCGAAACGTATCGGCTTCGTTCCGCCTGTTTTGTTTCGGCCAAATGATGTTTTTATTAAATAATAAATAATTTTACAATATTAATCATATTTCTTAATCCGACTGTTAGATTAAGATGAATTCTTATGAGAAGTCTCTTGACATATCTATATATATTATGTTAAAATTTTAGAGTAATCAGAGAATATAATAACTTTGCGCGAGATTGATGATGATATTCTCGTAATATTATACATGTTCATAATTTTGTTCAGAAAAGTCATTTTATTGTGTTTTGTTTAGATTAAATTGCACAATTCTAAATAGTTTTATTTTTGGATTTGAACTAATTTTTTTAAATTAATATATATAAACAGTACAACCCCGAAACAGAACGTTGAAACACTCCGAAATCAAAACATTCCATTTCAATTGAAAAAATAAAGCATGAACCGAAATGGTATTAACAACTTTCAGTTGCAATCATCCATCTTGGGTCCAAGATGTGATTCTGATTATGAATATATGAGCAGGAAAATTTAAGCAAATATTTCCTTCTCCAGGGAGATTGAAGCAAGTGTTCTACCTTGTCAGAACTGTATAACACCTAACACTGTTGATTTTTGGTCAGTGGAAAAGGGGGGAGAAAATTTAAAATCCAAATATGTTAAGAACCTTGTCATAGAAATCTGGCATGTTATGAAATCCAGAACAAAATAACCTATTAATGGTCAATGCATTTTCAATAAGCTTCACCAAGAAGTTTCAAATTGAAGTCAAACCCTCCCCTTTTAAATGCTGAATTTAATAGGGGGAGGCTGATAGGAAAGCAGAGTTAAGAAAATGATAGCAGAGCTAAGTAAATTACTATTTGTGGTTGTTTTTTAAAGTATTTTTTTAAAAATATATTAAAATAATATTTTTTTTATAAAAATAAAATTATTTTTGATATCAACACATGAAAATAATTTTAAAATATCAAAAACAATTTAATTTAAAGTACCAAACACTTTCTAAGTGATTGTCTGGAAGTATACTTTTCATTCATAAATGCATCAAAATGATATTTTTTTATTTTTAAAAAAATTATTTTTTGACATCAACATATAAAATATTTAAAAATACTAAATTTTTTAAAATACAAAATAAATTTTTTTTTTCAAAAATATTTTGTGTTGGGATAATTATCCTGGTTTCAAACTTTTCCTTGAATGCACCAATCGTGCATAGAATGTTTTACTCCCGGTTTTCAATCTGGTCACTCGATTACTAGGGTAAATTGATGGAAAGACTGATTTTTTTTTTCTTTTTCAAAACGATTTTATTTTGATTTTTTTTAATAAAAAAGCATGGATTAATCAAGTTAATATCTCTAATCGACAACCCTGTTCTCGAGGCAGGTTAACCCTCGACTCGGATATTACAGTTTAAGGCCTGTTTGGTATAGCGGTTGCGGTTGTGGTTGTGGTTGAAAAAATGGAGTTTTAAAAATGAAGTTTTAAACTGTGGTTCAAAAAAAGCAGTTAAGTGTTTGGTTAAAACTGTAGTTGAGTTGAAGGTTGAAGAAAAAGGAGTTTTGGTGTTTGGTTTCCAAACTTTACAAACTGCTTTTAACTTGTGAAATTACTTAAAAGGGTATATATATATATATATATATATATATATACACATAATTTTTTTAAATATTGTAAATTTAATAATGATAATAATATTATGTAATTAATAATTCATGAAAAAACAAATATTATTTTTTATTCTCCCATCAAACTATTTGCAATTTCATCACGAACATATATTTTCCTTCCATTAAGACTGATCTGTATCTACACATTTTTTTTAAAATATATATATTTTTAAATTCGGACTGGGCCTCACCCAGCTAAATGGGCCGGCCCAGCTTGGGCTGGGCCGAGAGCAGCCCAGCCCAGCCCAGTTTCACGAAACGGTGCGCTGCACTGTGCACGTCTTCTTCGACAGTGCAGCGCACCTACACGTGAAATAGTGGCTTCCGACCGACCACGACGAGAGCTTCAACGGAGGATACCGACGGGTAGAGGAGGACGAGGTGGTTCTTCCTGTGGTGGTGGCGTCTGAAATGGTGGCCTGTGGTGGCCGGAAACAGCCTTGGAAGGTGACGGTACTGTTCACCGACCACGACGAGAGCTTAAAAGGAGGATACCGACGGGTAGAGGAGGCCGAGGTGGTTCTTCCTGTGGTGGTTTCATCGTAAATGGTGGCCTGTAGTGTCCGGAGTCAGCGTTGGAAGCTCTCGGCTTCCATGGCTGCTCTGTTTTGGGCAGAGAGAGAGAGAGAGAGAGAGAGAGAGAGAGAGAGAGAGAGAGCCATGCACAGGATCACGACATGCAAAATACCAGTTTTTGTTAAATTATCGAACATAATCACATTGTAAAAATGTTGCCATTTCATCGCCATTTCGTGCGCAGATGAGAGGAGGATAATTGTGGGTTTTGCATGTAATTTTTTCACAGTTTTGTAATCTCACATTTTTGCATGAAAACGCAGATAAACAAAATGGAATCGCGATCGCAGAAGCTCCAATTTCCAGCTTCTTGCAAACCACGGTTTTGGGCAATTTTTTGGTGGGCCCCACAATAATATAATCTGCTTTTTTTCCATTACCAAACACCATGTTTGCTCCAATCTCCGTTTCAAACTCCAATCTCCGTTTCAAACGCAATGCCAAACGGGTGCTAAGCACCCGTTTGGCGCACCAGTGCGTTTAACGTTTGCCGTTTGGGATGAAGGTTCAGTGTTTGGTAACAACAAAACGCCATTTAAAATGAGTGGGACCCACGGGTTTTTTAGTCCCGAACGGCGTTTCAAGAAAAGCACCTGGGAGGTGCTTTTCAAACGCCGGTCGGGACTCCGTTTTGATTAAACGAAAAAAAACATCTCATCTTCCCGAAATGTCATTGGGCCTGTTCTTCTCCTCTCATCTTCTCCATTGGAAAAATCCCTGAATCGCCGTTTTCATGCAAAAATGTGAGAATGAAAAATTTACATGCAAAACCCTGTGCATGGCTCTCTCTCTCTCTCTCTCGCTCTCTCTCTCTCTCTCTCTCTCTCTCTCTCTCTGCCCAAAACAGACCGAGAGCTTCCATCGTTTACTCCGGCCACCAATGGCCACCATTTACAATGAAACCACCACAGGAAGAACCACCTCGGCCTCCTCTACCCGTCGGTATCCTCCTTTTAAGCTCTCGTCGTGGTCGGTGAACAGTACCGCCACCTTCCAAGGCTGTTTCCGGCCACCACAGGCCACCATTTCAGACGCCACCACCACAGGAAGAACCACCTCGTCCTCCTCTACCCGTCGGTATCCTTCGTTGAAGCTCTCGTCGTGGTCGGTCGGAAGCCACTATTTCACGTGTAGGTGCGCTGCACTGTCGAAGAAGACGTGCACAGTGCAGCGCACCGTTTCGTGAAACTGGGCTGGGCTGGGCTGGGCTGCTCTCGGCCCAGCCCAAGCTGGGCCGGCCCATTTAGCTGGGTGAGGCCCAGTCCGAATTTAAAAATATATATATTTTAAAAAAAATGTGTAGATACAGATCAGTCTTAATGGAAGGAAAATATATGTTCGTGATGAAATTGCAAATAGTTTGATGGGAGAATAAAAAATAATATTTGTTTTTTCATGAATTATTAATTTCATAATATTATTATCATTATTAAATTTACAATATTTAAAAAAATTATGTGTATATATATATATATATATATATATATATATATATATATACCCTTTTAAGTAATTTTACAAGTTAAAAGCAGTTTGTAAAGTTTGGAAACCAAACACCAAAACTCATTTTTCTTCAACCTTCAACTCAACCACAGTTTTAACCAAACACTTAACTGCTTTTTTTGAACCACAGTTGAAAACTCCATTTTTAAAACTCCATTTTTTCAACCACAACCGCAACCGCTACCGCTATACCAAACAGGCCCTAAGTCTTACTGCCTTTTATATAACTGATTGTTGCTGTTGTTTTATAAAATATTTTTTATTTAGAAATATATTAAAATAATTTTATTTTATTTTTAAAAAAATTATTTTTGATATTATCACATAAAAATATTTAAAATATCAAAAAAATTTAATTTAAAATAAAAAAAAAATCAAATATTTTTAAAACAGTGAAAAACATAATTGTATCTTAGCTGACTGGGTTTAACCTAAAAAAACACGCGCGGACATTCCCCAACTCAGCCCTTTTCGGCTTTTCCCTGGTACTTTGTCCACAAGCTTCACTTCACTTTCATCAGTTCATGTCAACCTGTCAGCCAGCAACCTCTCTCTCCGCTCTCAAATCAAAAACTCTAAAAATCAACTAAAACCCTTTACTTTACCAGAATCCAGTCTTCAAATCTAGGGCTTCCACTTCTATCTTCAACCCCAAAAGGTTTTTATCGCTATGTAAAGCTTCATTTCACTGGTGAGTTCATCAAAAGTTCGTCTTTTTCACTCTTTTGTTTCCTTCCCTTCAATGCATTTCTTTATCATTTCTTTAGTGGTCTCTTAGTCTAATTTTGTTAGAATTTGATTATTTGATCACTTCTAGTGCTGTTCATAGTGGTCTAGGCAAAATTCAAAGAAGAAATATACTTTCATGGCTTTATGATCTGTGGTATTGTTGGCGATTGCCTCTATCTGTTAAATTCATCAGATAGAAAGTTATATTTCTTACTACTTGTTGAAAGATAAAGATGTTAATGTAATAAGGTGATTTAGTAACTGTTATATTGGGCTTGTGTTAACTTTCCAGCTGTAGCCTCTTTTTTCCTTCTTTTTTGGGATAATTTTGGTCAATGGTGGAGGACATATATCGAAGATTATGTGTTGTTTTTGTCAAACCATGTTCTTGAAGGCATTGACACTAGGGCAAACTGGGGAAAATAATGTTGTAAGGGGCTCCATTTTGTTGTTGTTGAGTTCTGAAGCTTCTTTTACAGTGAAAAAGACTTAATTATTAAGAGGAGCATGTCCCTATTTGGATTTTCTTGGGGCTGTATTTCAAATTCTTATTTTGACTTGATTTCTTACCTTCAGTGAGTTTTTTATTGGATCTATTTTTTAATTGTGATCCTACTTTTCCTTCTCTTTTCCTTGTTAGAGTGCCTTGATGATGCAGTGAAACTAATTTTGAAGTTTTTTTCTGCAGGAGTATATAATGGATAAGCAATCTGTTCATGGGTTTGATTCCAATGAAAGTGACCTGGATTTGCAAGGCGAAGCCTATGAATGTGGAAGGATAGAAGATGAGCTTCAAAATAACTTGGATTTCTGTGTAGATGAAGATAACAAGACATCTGTGCACAGTATTGAACGAGCTGTAAATGCTGAAGGTTTAGAACCATGTGTAGGTATGGAGTTCAACTCGAGAGATGAGGCCAGAGAATTTTACATTTCCTATGGCAGATGTACTGGTTTTACTGTGCGTATACACCATAATCGACGCTCTCGGATTAACAATCAGGTTATTGGTCAAGATTTTGTTTGTTCCAAAGAAGGATATCGAGCCAAAAAGTATGTACATAGGAAAGACAGAATTCTCCCCCCGCCACCAATCACCCGGGAGGGCTGTGGAGCAATGATAAGGTTAGCCTTGAAAGGAGGAAAGTGGGTTGTCACCAAATTTGTCAAGGATCACACTCATAAACTAATGAGTCCCAGTAAAGTTCCATGGCGAGGATCTGGGAAGCAATTAATCAGTGAGGTATGTTTGAGGTTGAAAATGGCTTCTAAAAGTTCTTTAAACATTAATTCACTGGATGAACTGATCCTTCTTTTTAATTAGCGTCGTGGGATTATCACTAGACAATGATTGCTGGGACTGTTAAGCCAGATCCTGCCAAGCTTTAACCACTAGTTCTTATATGCACTACACTGACAGCCTAGCAGCATGAATGTCTTGTTAATGGTCTATTTGAGATGGATCTGAATATTTTTTACTCATTTATTACCATAAACTTTACTTTTCCCCAAGCAATAAAGGTGGCCGTAGTCAGTCACTGCACTATGAAGAAGGAGCTGGGAAGCTCAACTTTCCCGCTATAAGCAGAGAATATTGACCATATAATCTAGATTGAGTGCTGTAAATAGGGTGTCTTCATTGTTCACAGTTTCCCTTCTATTTCATGCTCTAAATCAATTGTCATGAAGTTATTGTGATTTCCTTAATAATTCATTTTTTTTTTTTGCAGGATGAGAAGGATAAAAGAATCCGTGAACTATCGCTCGAGTTGTATAATGAGAGACAAAAATGTAAACGACGGTGTGCTGTATATGAAGAGCAGTTAAATATGATTCTACAAGATTTGGAGAAACACACAGAACATGTCTCTAAGAAAGTTGATGATGTTGTCAAGAGCATTAGAGAAATTGAGGAGGAACATCCAGATGACTCGAACAGCGAATGAAGTCATTGCAGACATGATTTAATCCCTCATTTCCTGTGTTTATGAGGATGGATGATTTTTAGAAGTCAAATACCAACTTATCACATAAACAGTTTGTTTGGATATTCGGATAATCATTAAGATTGATAACTTCATGATTGATCAAGTCAATTATTTCTTCCTTAAAATATCAATGGCTGCTCTCTTGATTTAGCTTGGTGCAACATACTGCCATTGTTTTTTTCTTTTTCTCATTAAGTTTATGCAAATATTGTTTGAATATCTGATTCAAAATTTTAGTTTCTTTGATAAATATGTCAGGGACTTTGTGCAACTTTCCTTTTGGAGGTTGATTGTTGGCTTAGCAATAAGATTGGAGATTTTTCTTCTTCGTGATATTACTCCTTAATCTGTTATTTTTCGAAGTGTGAGTTCAATTGCTCTTTTCAGTTAAACCAGGCTCGGCTCAGCAGTTTGACCCGGAAAACTTGGTATCTAAAGCCTGATCCAGGTTAGACTTCTAGTTGAACTCGATAAAAGACATTGACTGAGGTAAAACTCGGTTAGGTTTCTAGGTTCGAGGTGCCACATAATTTTCTGTTCTGAAAGAAAAACAGAGAGAAGAACAAAACATTGTTTTAATAAAAATGAATGATTTAGGTTCATCCGATGTTCCAATAATCCATGTCAAAACTCTAGGAGTTAACATGAAGATAAGTTAAATTAGAGCAGATTAAACAATTATACTCGTTCTTACAACCTAGATAAATAAAAAGAAAAAAGAGGAAAAAAAAAGAGGAAACATTTGGACCCATTACAACTAAGGTCATTAAAGAGATAATAAAAATAAAAGGTAACACAAATATTGCCAACATCAAATAATAATTTGATTTTTTCTTTTCAAAAAAAGAGCTTCAAATAACAATAACATATATTTTTAATTATTTATAACAATTTATATAGCCTGAATTGTTGGCAACAATTTTCTGGAATAATAGAAACTCACAGGAAAAAAAAACTAAAGAACACATTTTTAAGATACCATTTTTTTTCTGATTTATAATTTTAAAGTTTTAATTTGGTAGCAATAATAAAAAAGATTATATTTGTGATGTCGAGAAGAAAGACCTCTCTCCTCTCCATGGCTTTAAGTCATTGGTGACTTGACTCCATCCACTTTTAAGAAAAAAAATTGGAAATTGGGAGATATGAGTGAGTATGCTTCAATTTTCTTAACAAAGTCGCTAGAAAAGTGATCACTTTAACTCATTGAGCAAATCCCAAGCAAAAAAATTGAATTAAATCACCATGTGCTTCTCTGTCCCTAATTAGTAATTACTGACCGTTAGATTATAATTAGCCTCAAAATCCACAGTTAATTCTCTCTTACTAGTTCCTAACAGGACACAGAACCCCGTGAACTTAACTCAGACTCAAAGTCTTGCAAGAGAAACAAGAGTTAGAAAAGTAAGCTCCTTTTCACTTAAACTTTTTATTTTATTTTCAATAATAACCTCTGTCTATGCATATTGCTTTTAATTTTTAATGTTTTGAAATGGGTTTGCTTTAAATTGTTGAGAAAGTGATGAATTGATGTCAAACTTGGTGTAAAAGGAATAAAGTTTGAATCTGGAGTCCAAATATATACTTGAAATGAAGCAAAAAAAATGACTTTGATAGCTTCGTAGGACAATTTCTCTTTTTACTCTGTTTTAGATTGTTCAGTTGCTGAGAAATTGAGGGAAAGAGGTTGGAAAAGAAAATTCTGTGTAGTATTAGTTATGTAGGACGATGATATGCTTGATTTTTAAGAAAATGGGAAAACTGTGTCAGCTCTTGCTGATGATTCTTTAAAGGAAAAAACTTTCCTATCTTTAAGTCAAAGTTTTTTACTTGGAAAATAAAGTTGTAGATGAGTCCATTGATTTATTTTATTGCTTGTTTAGGAAAGTGAGATTGAAATTGTCCGTCTATCAATGTTTTGATGTTTTGTTTTGGCTTCGTTTGAGAATGAGAGTATTGCCTAGCTGACATGCTATTGTCGAGCAACTGAACTGAGAGCGTCGTATTTTTTTTCCTAATTTATTTGCTTTTAATATTCAAGATGAAATGGATTGCCTGAATATGTGTTACTTGAAGTGTCTGCCAATGTAACTGAAAAATATGGATACTTAAGTCCTCTGTGCTCTTGTGAATGTGTTTGTCAGCCTGAAACCTTATTGTGCTGGCTTTGTTACTGCAATGAAGCAATCGATATGCATAGCACCTAAATCAATATCTCAAGGCCGGGAGTAGCACTGGATCTCATTTCATTAGGGATCATTGGATAGAATTCTCATGCTGGGAACATAATGACCAGCACTACCGATGGGCGCAGTTTTCTGGATAGTGATGGAGGTTCAGACGAGGAAGTGTTTGAAAGTCTTGGTGAGCATGAAGCTTCACAAGATGGGCTGTTGCAGCAATGCATTTCCCAGTGTGTTGTTGATAATGACATGATTTTGACAGAATCATCTATGGAGAATTTAAGTGTGGATGGTTTAGAACCATATACTGGGATGGCTTTTCCATCTCTAGATGATGCAAGAGATTTCTATTATGAATATGCCAAGCAAACGGGTTTCACCATTCGAACAAATCGGATCAGACATTCACTAAAGAACATGGCAGTAATAGGTCGTGACTTTGTTTGTTCAAGAGAAGGCTTTCGTGCTGCAAAGCACTCGCTGAGAAAAGACAGAGCTCTTCCTCCTCGTCCAGTTACAAGAGAAGGTTGCAAAGCCATGATAAGAATGGCAGCAAGGGATGGAGGGAAATGGGTGGTTACCAAGTTTGTGAAAGACCACAATCACAAGCTAATGACTCACTGTAAATTTCTCGGAGAATTGCCGACTATAAATATACTTAGTGAGGTACGTCTGCAAGATCACTTGCAATTTACAAAGCTGTTATTATAGATCAAATTAGCAATTGTTAGAAATTAGAATATCCTTAATTAGGCTATTGACCCATGTCTTGACATACATTACAGACTTTTAAGGTGTCTAAATTTGACATTCATATTTAACAGCCTTTATATATGCAAATTGTTACTCAGGTTCCTTTGAAATTCTCTTGGCAAAATTTCTAATATCACACCCTCCGCCACCACTGTTTGTTTACAATTCCATGGATTTGTGGGTGTTAGAATCTGTCATTGGATTTCTCAATCCGAGTATTTGTTCCTGAATCATCTCTCTTTTATTGGTACCCTGAACCAGATACAAACATGTCTTCTCTAGTTACATCCATAAATTGATGCAGCTTTAGATTTTCATAATTATGATCTGAAAGTTGATATCAGCTGTGGTTGGGGCCTAAGTGGAAATTTCATCAGTAACCCATCCATACTTGGATGGGAGAATGAGTACATTATTGTGACTCTTTTGTTCCATGGGAATCACTGGATTTATGGTTTTTGTGACCCATACACTCGTGTTCTAATCATAGACTTTGTAAATGGTAGGTCTATGATTAGAACACGAGTCATAGGTTGGGAGGATGCCTCCCCTGTGGATGAAGCTTAAGATATGTTGCAAGGAAAGTGCGTTAAATCAACTGAAACAATACATATAGCACAATTCCTCATCTTGAAGGCTCCAAGATTGAACAATGTGACATTGTAGCATGCCATACAGGAAATGATAGCTCGTGTCATTTTGAAGTAAAACTAATGGATAAGGCTATACCCTTGTGCATGGGCTGTGAAATATCTTTGATTGTGAAATTGTATTTATGATGAGATTTCAATACTGGATTCTTCCAACATTTCTAAGACTTCCAAGATTTTCATTCTCCTAACTTTGATATGTTCAACCATGTTTGCAGGAAGAAAAGGATAAGAAGATCCAGGATCTATATCATGAGCTTCAGCGTGAAAGAGAACGATCTGCAGCATTCCAGCAACAGCTATGCATGATTATCAAAGATATCAAGGAACATGAAGAATTCATGTCTTTAAGAGTTGAAGATATAGTTAAAACTTTGAAAGAAATTGAACTCTGTGATTCATAGTTTTGAACGCAGATAAACTGCAATTTTTATCTTCTTGAGTCCGAATATCGAGCTCACTTCTCTGGATTTCCTCGAGTCTGAATATCGGTTCCATACTACCTTTGACATGAAACTTTTCTGGAGAGCACTGGCATAGAATGTATTCATAATTAATTTCTTTGGAAATGACATTCTAAGCTTTCTACATGTCGACAGATAGTGGACTTGCAAGGGAACCAAATGCTTCACCTTTCCTTGCTCGGATTTGAGATTTTCCTGGGAAGACCAGTTAATTGTTCTTGGATTTTGTTTCAACTTTCAACCATGCACAACAGGCTTTTCTTTTCCATTTGCCAGTTGTATAGCCTTTTGGGAACGAAGTTGTAATTCCATTGAAAGCCAACAACGTCCAAAGAGACCTTACAATCATTTTAGTAGTTGTTGAACAGTTTCTTTGGGTTTTATGTTGCTTTTTCACCTGATTTTAGGAAAGTCGATGTTTTAGGTGGCTTCTTTGACTTCGCGGTGGCAAATTTAGCTCATCATTTTAGGGGTTTGCCGTTGAAGATCTTTGACTCATACAACATCTAATTTTCAGGCAACCAAATTGGAAGCAAACCTGCAGTTCATTTACTCATTTTACTGCATCTCGAACATTACTACAAGTTGAAGATAAGTTGCCAAACTCATTGATTATCAGAAGAGAAAATGCAAGCTTTCTGGAGAAACTCTTTATGAAAATTATAGTTTGCAACAGTCAAATAGCAGTGAGCTACAAAAAATAACAAACATATAACAATGATATAATGAAGGATTTAGTCAAGAAGAAACAAAGGGAATCCCCAGCAAGCCAATCAGAAAAAATTCAAGAACGACCTACTCTAAAGTTCCAAAACCCCACCAGGAAACCTCCTTCCCCCGAGTTAATTAACCAGGGACAGTGATGATTTTGCTTTGCCTCCTGCTAACACGTGTCAATTATCGACTGCCTATAGCCATGGCATAACTGGATCTACACGGTACACGTGTACAATTGATTCAAACAATGGCAAGCATTAACACTTGGCGAAGCTGATCCTGTTTGATGATCCCCGCTCTCTCTTGATATCGAAAATATTTACACCCCAAAATAAAGATTAGTGTACTTTTTGAGCGTATGATTAGCCCAAAGCACTTAAACCACCGCCCTTCATCATCTTCTTAAACTCCTTGTAATCCACCATTCCATCACCATCCACATCCACCTTCATTATCATCCTCTTGCAATCCTCAGAAGTCCTCCCTTGTTTAAGACCGAGTGAGGCTAGAACAGACCTCAACTCATCAACAGAAATAAAACCATCACCATTTTTATCGAAAACATTAAAAGCCTCCCTCATATCTTCCTCCTCGTCTTTCTCATCCATCAGTGACTGGTACAGCTCACCAAACTCGTCAATATCCACACAACCATCACCATTGACATCAATCTGTTCAATCATCTGAGTGAGCTCTTTATCTGGGATAAGGATACCAATATTCTCTAAAGAATCATTCAGCTCCTTCTGCGTGATCCTCCCATCTCCATTCCTATCAAACATTTGGAAAACTCTCTTCAGCTCAGCTTGGTCCATTCTTTTCGAAACAAAAGACGGTGGTGGACACAAAGAAGAGGGTTTGCTGGTGATGGTACTGGCTTGGTGGGGGTGGTGGTACCAAGAAGTTGGGAGGAGAAACCTGAGTTTCTTGGGGACCAAGGAGAGGAGGAAAGAGTTGAGAAGATTGTAAAGAAGGAAAATCCTGAGCAAAATAGATGGCATTGAAGGCAAGAGTGTGGATCAAGTGTACTGTGGTGGGAGATGTTTTGCCTTCTTGTTACTGCCTGACAATGTTTACGAGACTGAATCTGAGTCCTTATATAAAGGAAACTAGGGCATAAATTGTGGGATCCATGGGAGTATTTTCTTACAAAAAAGATGAAGTTAGGTCAGTTCAAAGCTGGCCTCTCTCTCACTCCTTGATCATGCTACACGTGTATTAGCTTACACAGAATAATTAACCTTTTGTCAAAGACGCGTTGCCATTATTATTGCTGTTGTTGTTGGGTTGTCCCTTAGTGGAATAGTAATCTATTGGGAAAATCTTTTGCTTGCTTTCACGCAACCAAGTTTTTTTTTTTTTTTACGAAAATGGAGTAGATTAGGTGCCTGTATTAGTTTTCTGTTTGAAATTATAATGGAAATTATTTAAAAATATATTAAAATGATATTTTTTTAAAGTATTTTGTATATTAATATTTAAAATTGATTTAAAACATTAAAAATATTAATTTAAAAAAACATGAGATTTCTTAAGAAGATTTTTTATTTTTTTTGGTGAAATTACGGCTATATGTATGCACAACATGAATAAAACATGAATTATTTCATGAATTTCTTCATGTGATCAATGAACAGTCGATTCTAAATACATTGGATCCAACTATTATTTGTTTATTTTTATTTTTTGTTATAAGTGGGATCTTGTTCTTTTTGTTTTATTAGTTAATGTAATAAATTATATAATGTAATTCGTTATAAAACAATTCTGAAAAAAAACTAATTGAGTAAAATAATTTGTATATTTATTCCTTTTTTTTCAATTATTTAAAAAGTTGATACTTTTGGTTACGAGAAACATTGATTAGTTATTTGATCAGATTTCACCTTTAACTCTTTTCTAAATAATTGTTGTTTTTCAAATGCCTTTCAATTTTATTAATAGCAAGTAAAATTAGAGATTTTTACAAGACATGAAGGATTTTCTATATCTTTTTTTTAGAAAAAGAGTAGGCCATAATGTATAGCTAACAAAGGGATTAGATTATAAATAAATAAAAAATACAGCCAATTAATATGGAATTTATTAAACCAAAACTATTAACTAATTATTTGGGAGGAATTGTTAGCTAGTTTACTCAAAATAATTTTTCAAGTGAGAATAATTCATATTTTTCATTCAAGTGTATCAATCTGAAAACTATAGAATATGATCATACCAGCACTAATACATTAGATTTCATCAGGACTCCGAAGTTAAATTGTCCCCAAGGAACGTGATGTAATAATAGAGGATTTGCGATCTGCACAACATGTCTCGAGTTTGAGTCAGGGCATGCATTAATTATAAAAATTTGAAACAACCGGAGTTTTACTCACTCACCTGGAGCAACAAAGTACGCTTTCTGAGAGATGGAGTTTCATCACATTAAAAAATAATCTTAAAACTATAGTTTTTTTATAGAAAAAAAAATCCTTACACTTAATTTGGTCTTGTCTCAATCAAATATAACAATATCAATCCAAATTACAAGTACATTTTTCATATTAACAAATACCTAAAAGAAAACGGAAATCATTGTTGAAACACTGTTCACGCACTCTAAAATCACTGTGGACGCGAGCTTTCTCCTCCGTGCGTCGCGCGAGTTCGTCCACCCTTTTTTTTTCCCGCCTATGAACAGTGTAGTGACTCTTTTAGCCCCGATAATAAGACAAAATAATGTTTTCGGCTGAGGGGGCTGAGGGGTAAGGGAGTAATTGCGCGCGTACGGACCGGTCCGGTCCGGTCCGCCACAACGGTTTTTTTTTTAATTTTTTAAATGGCTAAAGATGATTCTAGCCCCTAATAAGACAAAATCTATGAATTAAGGTCAGGGACATAACGGTAACTGACCCTTATTATTTATATATATTTTAAAATCTGTCAGGCGCGTGCGGTGCAGGCGCACGACGATGTTCGCCCCGACGCCCCATTCAAGCAGCGCGTGCGGTGTGATATGGTGGCCGGAAATGGGCTACCGGCGTCAATCCGGTTCTCCGCCACGTCTTCATCCCGGTACGGCGCGTTGCTTCACACGGTGGCCGTGGACGCGGCGGTGGCCGGTTAAAGCCGGTTGGTCCGTTTCTCTCTCTCCTGCATGTAAAAGTGCAGAAGATCCCCCCGAGTTGTGTATAAATTCATTTCGGTCCCTTTACTTTTAATTGTGTATATGGCCCTGATTTCAGTTATATAAGTTTTGATTTTGTTCAATTGGATCCTTCGATTGCAATTAAAGAAATCTTAACGTTTCACTTCGGTCCTTCATCTTTTAATTTTCGGATTAAGTTGAAAAGGCTGAATATATTCGGTACAGAAGTTTCAATTTTTGCAAAATTTGTCCTTGAATTGAAAATTTTAATAAATCTAACTTTCATTTCAGCCCTTAAACTTTTAATTTGTTATTTTCATCCCTTTATATTTTATTTTTATTTCAGCCCTTATACTTTTATTTTTTAGAATTTCTAATATAACACAATAATAATAATAATAATAATAATAATAATAATAATAATAATAATAATAATAATAATACTAATAATAATAATAATAATAATAATACTAATAATAATACTAATACTAATACTAATACTAATACTAATACTAATAATAATACTAATACTAATAATAATAATAATAATAATAATAATAATAATAATAATAATAATAATATAATTCTTTTTCTTACTTGCTTCTTGATAAAAAAAATTTCCTTTGGATAATTTGTTAATTTTTATTTTTTTGGCAGTAATAGCAATGATAATTTTTATTTTTCTTTTTATATTATGTCTTTGTTTTATCTTTTGTTCAAGTTTCTAGCATTTTTTTAATATTTCTTTTATTTTTGTTTCTTTCATAATAATAATAATAATAATTTAATTGTTTCTCTTCCTTACTCTTTTGTTAATGTTTTTTTTTCTCCGTGTAATTTAATAATTATTATTGTTTTGACAGTAATGGCAATGATATTTTATTTTTTTCCTTTTGTTAAAGTTTCTAGGATATTTTTAGTCTTTCAGTAATTATATGTTCTAATATTTATTGAATATTATCTCATAGGAATATATATAGGGAGAAGAAAACATGACCTAGGATTTTTTAAATAAAAAAATTAATATCAGTATTCTTAAATACATTTAATATAATGATATAATCAATAAATCGGATAACATAAAAAAAAAATTGTCTTCGGATTTTAATTTTGTACTTAACACAATAATAATAATAATAATAACAATAATAATAATAATAATAATAATAATAATAATTTAATTGTTTTTCTTGCTTGCTCTTTTGTTAATGTTTTTTTTTCTCCGTATAATTTAATAATTTTTATTGTTTTTACAGTAATGACAATGATATTTTTTTTTTCTTTTGTTAAAGTTTCCAAGATATTAAAAAGAATTTAATATCAGTATTCTTAAACACATTTAATATAATCATATAATGAATAAATCGGATAAAAAAAAAAAAAATTGTCTTCGAATTTTCATTTTGTACTTAACACAATAATAATAACAACAACAACAACAACAACAACAATAATAATAATAATAATAATAATAATTTAATTGTTTTTCTTGCTTATTCTTTTATTAATGTTTTTTTTTCTCCGTATAATTTAATAATTTTTATTGTTTTGACAGTGATGGCAATGATAAAAAAATTTCTTTTCTTAAAGTTTCTATGATATTTTTAGTCTTTCATTAATTATATGTTCTAATATTTATTGAATATTATCTCATAAGAATGTATATAGGGAGAAGAAAACATGACCTACGATTTTTTGAACAAAAAAAATTAATATCAGTATTCTTAAATACATTTAATATAATGATATAATGAATAAATCGGATAACATAGAAAAAATTTGTCTTCAAATTTTAATTTTGTACTTAACACAATAATAATAATAATAATAATAATAATAACAATAATTAATATTATTATTATAATAATAATTTAATTATTTTTCTTACTTACTCTTCTGTTAATATTTTTTTCCCTCCGGATAATTTAATTTTTTTTATTGTTTTGACAGTAATAACAATGCTAATTTTTATTTTTATTTTATTTTTTTGTTTTATCTTTTGTTAAAGTTTCTTGAATATTTTTAGTCTATCATTAATTATATGTTCTAATATTTATTGAATATTATCGCATAGGAATATATATAGGAAGAAGAAAATATGACCTAGCATTTTTTGAATAAAAAAAATTAATATCAGTATTCTTAAACACATTTTATATAATAATATAATGAATTAATCGAATAACATAAAAAAAATTTATTGAATATTATCGCCTATAAATATATAAAGAGAGGAAAAAAATGACCTAGGATTTTTTCCTTAAAAAAAATTAATATCAATATTCTTACATACATTTAATGTAATAATATAATTAATAAATCTTATAAAAAATATTTGTATATTTGTATATTTGTGTCAAATTAAAATATGTAAAACTAATTATATGTTTTAATATTTATTGAATATTATCGCCTAAAAATATATTAAGAGAGAGGAAAAATGACCTAAGATTTTTTGAAGGACAAAAATTCATATCATGTTTTCTGAATTATATTATATATAATGATATGATTAATAAATCTTATATAAAAAAAAGATTGGCTTCAAAATTTAATTTTGTGCTCTTTTATTTAAGTAGGTTTATGAATTTATCCCTCAATTCATTAGCATGTGCTTAGTAGCAGTTTGCAACTCCGTTTCTGTCGTTCCCGCCCGCCTGTCCTATTTGATTCAGTCAGTCATCTGAAAGTGCTTGCAGGGAATTTCCAATTTTTTCATTTTTAATATGTTAGATCTACTGGAAAAAAAAACATCTCCAAAAAAAAAATGTTGACAAATTTACCTGCATTATCTACAAGTCAAATTAAAAAATATACAAGTCACTTCCCGTTTCCATTAGACTGTTCTTTTTAGACGGCAATAAATAATTATAGCACACAAAAAAATTAAGTTTATGTTTTAAAAACAAAATACAATATTTTTGATTTCTAATATGTCTGATATTTATTGAATATTATCGCCTAAAAATATATTGAGAGAGAGGAAAAATGACTTTAGATTTTTTGAAGGACAAAAATTCATATTAGTATTCTTAAATATAATTATACTAACTAAATATTAAAATAATAAAATACAATACATAAAAAAACAATCAATTTTCTACATAGATTAAAAAAACTCGCTGCATCGCGCGGGCAAACCACTCGTTATTTCTAAATATTTTTAATCGGATTAAGATTCAAAATAATTTGAAATAAGACTCTATTTAAATTAGAGTCTTAATTACTAGATGACCATGTATTTTACTAGATCATATGAGTTTAATACCTATGAACAAGCTTGCATGAAAGAGAGTTTATTGGTACTTATTTACTTTATTTAAAAGTCCGTTGAAAAATATGACCGTTGATAACGGATCTAAACATTAAAGAGAAGTGAACGTTAAAAAAGTGGGTGGCATCTAAGAAAGGAACGCGCCAACTGACAAGGTGGATTTAATAGTGACCGTTAGATACTGTAACAAATAAACGGCTATTAACGCGTGATTGGTGGGGTGGTGACACCTGGCAGCATTAAGGGACAAGGCCGGTTTTGCCCAATTATTTGACTGAATTTCGTCTTTTGAGTTTTTACTCGGACGGCCTTGAAAGAGGAGACCATTAAGCTTTTGCTAATACGGTGCACACAAATAGAAGCTAGTTAAAATTTAAATTTTATTTTAAATTATTTTTTATATATTTTTAGATTATTTTAATTTACTGGTATCCAGAACACCTTTTTTAAAAATAAAATATATTATTTAAATCTATCTTCAAGTAAAAACTATTTTTAACAACAATTTTTCATAAATATTAATACTTTCACAAATCCAACTCTTAATTTCCCTAATAAAATCATCTAAAATAAAACATAAGAGAAATGAAGAGTTGGATTTGTGTGTAATAACGTCTAGGGGTGTTTGAGATATTGATATATATTATTTTTAAAAGTGTTTTTCACTTAAAATATATTATAATAAAATGTTTTTATAAAATTATATTTTATATAAACACCTAAAAATAATATACATATACGATTACAGTGGAAGCAACCTCTCTTGATTAAAGCAGACAGTCGAACATTTTCTTCTCGGAATATATTTAGTGATTCCTTCAAGTGGGACAAGGATGCTAAATTATCTCTCATTGCAAGTTGTATAGTATTCAAACTAGTATTTCTTGTTGGGTAATCATTCTCACCCCAAAATTCAAGCATCAAACCCTTGATATTAAAAAAAAATAAAAATTATTTATATATGTTGTCAAAGAATCATTTCATCTAAAAGTTTAAGTTGATACGTGAGACCTCAATATATGATTTATAGTATTCTTTAATTCCCCCTCGAGTAAAAGTTTTTTTTTTGCTTGAAACTTGCACAAACCCATATCATATCATGTTATGGGTCATTTCACCTAAAAGTTTCACCTAAAAATTTAAACTGTTAAATGAGACTCAATATATTATTTATATTATTCTTTAATATATCTTATGTATAACTTTTCTAGTAACAAAAGAGATGAAGATAACAATAGAGATAAATTGTTAAGTGAGACCCAATAAATGTTCTCTTGTCATTTTTATTCAATAGATTGAATAAAAATAATTAACTCGCAAGCAAGGTCTTGCCCTAGCGATCAAGAAGAGACTCATCACTTCCTCTCACCCTAGGTTCAAACTCTGTCATGCACTCCTGTCACCCCCGTGATGCCTTACCTGTTTATTGAGCTTGCAGAATTTTCAGTGGGCCCTGAGATTAATTGTGGTGCACGCAAGTTGACTCGGATACCCCTAAATATATATAATGAACTCTTAATACAGATACAATTACACAGTACACTCAAGCTTGTATAAGAACTTTTATTTGTAGCACATCAGTCATTTTCTTCATAGCCTAATTTCAAGTTGGTTTATAAAAACCTATCACCTAATTAATACAAGATTAGGTAAGCCATTACACCATGATTATTTTAGGTATAATTATGTGCCAAATTCTCCTTGTGGGACATGAGCCAACGCGGTTGGACAGCTTACAAGGCATGTTAGCATCAAAATTATTGTTATCTTCGCAAGTTTTACGCAAAATATTATCGAGACTTTAATTAATGAGTAATTAATTAAAAACAAAACATAATGATGGTCAATTGCTTGATGGGAAAGATTTAATTAAGTGAGCTTGATTGTTTTAGTTTTGAGCTTTTATACCATAGTCTATTATATTGTGGTAACAATCAAAATAATCTTATTTATATATTATTTATAATTTATTTTTGAAGTCATCATACAGAAACAATTTAAAAACACATAAAAATAATAAATAAATGATATTTCCCAAAAAATTCGAAGTCAAGATGTAATTAAAACTACCCGTAGCATGTATGTAATTAATAACTTCACTTGTTATAGTAGAATTAAATCTCCCATAAAATTCGAAGTCAAGATCTGAAACTTGCCCCGGAGTGAAGAGTGAGAAATTAAATCTTTAGTTGACTCCATCTGATTGGATTAAGTGATAAACTAAATATAATGTTAATTAAGACTTAGGAGTGGTGTCATGTCATGTGTGCAACTTGTGATTAGGTCCTTTCCTTTCCTAATCAACTTAGAATCTAATTATTAACACAAAGTAGTTGACCAAGTAAGATGCTCCGCATGAATCATATGATTACTAATATAATGATCAGTAAAAATTT
The DNA here is from genome assembly GCA_009078335.1 of Salix brachista. NCBI lineage: Eukaryota > Viridiplantae > Streptophyta > Magnoliopsida > Malpighiales > Salicaceae > Salix > Salix brachista. The sequence continues at coordinate 11,993,077 of CM018578.1, read as the reverse complement.
ATATAATTATTAATTTGAAGACTCGTGATATTAGTTGAGATATTTAAAAAATACTACTACGAGAAGGGACAGCAGTAGTTATTGCAAGAGTTGTTTATTGCAAGTAGCCATAGACAGTGGAGACATATCTGTCTCCATCTCTTGACGAGCTGGCCGGCTCTCAACTTTCTCGGAATTGCATAGAAAAATCCCCGACATTTTTTGTCGTTGCTCGTCTTCAATAATCATGCTCCCACGCACCGGAGAAGAGAGAAATAAGTCAACCTCCAGCTAGCTTCCATGCTTTCTTTTGATAACTCGGAATTGACCGACAAAAGCAGCACCGATCTGAGAAAAATGCAGCCGGATGGAAAACTTTACTTGCAGCGTATGTTGAAGGTCAAGACAACAGAAGTCAAAAGACATGCTACGAGGAGCCTAACAGATGATAAAATTTCATCGGAATTTTAGAAATCTCAGGTCCGGAGCCATTCTAATAGCCTGTTTGAGTGTAGTTAAGGTAGATTTTAAAAGTTTTTTTTTTTTTTAAAAAAAAATATATCAAAATAATATTTTTTTTTTATTTTAAAAAAAATCATTTTTTATCCAAAATATCCAAAAAAAATCATTTTTATTCGAAAACGCTTTTAACTTGCCGTGCTAAACATGGTTTAAGGGTATGATGGTTTGGATTGTGTCTTAAAATTATTTTTTTGAAAAAATGTTTATTATTTATTTTAAATTTATCTTTTGATATGTTTTTGAATTTTTTATATGTGCTGATATAAAAATATTTTAAAAAAAAAACCAAAACTAATTTTATTATATTTCTGAATAAAAAACAATTTAAAAAATAAATTCTACGGCATTCTCAAATAAGCTGTAGGTTTCAACCCTAAAAAGATGTAGGGGAGTTCATCCGAGGTGGCGTTTATTTACAAGGTGTGCGGCACATGCCCGTTTGAAAGTGCATTCCAGACAATGTTTTTCTTAATTTTGTTTTTTTATTTATTTTTGTACTATTTTAATGTATTGATGTCTAAAATAAATTTAGAAATAAAAATATTATTTTAATATATTTTCAAACAAAAAACACTTTAAAAAATAATTGTTATTACACTCTCAAATACCCATAAATTTCAACCAAAACAAGAGTGGAAGGAAATTCATCTAAGGTTATATTTCGCGTGACACACCTTATAAACAAACAAATGATCTTTAAATATACATGAATATAAAAAATATAATGTTTCCTATCACATATATGATAAATACAACCAAAAAGGATAAAATCATGTCAATAAATAATAAATTTTGAAGGTCAAGACAACAAATTCAAAAGACACGCTACAAGAAGTCTAACTAATGGAAAAATTTCATCGAGAAAATTATGTTAAGAAATAATAAAAACATATATTTCTTAATTTTTCTTCTCATTTTCCCTCTTTATTATATTTATTTATTTATTATAATATAAATATAATAATTATAACTTAAATACTATAAAAAACAATTTCGAGCAATGAATGATCACATTACTTTACGTGGGCATGTCGCCAACAGACTATCAAGGTGGTAATAACGGGCTCCATTATATTGGATTAGCCCATCCAAACTAAACCCAAAAACTTGTAATTTTATTAAAAATCAAGGCCTTGCTTGACAGAACAAAAGCTAGCTATTTGTTTTAGAAAATAATTATATTAGTTCTAGTCGCTGGATCAAAGATCCTGTGGCTGGTAATTTAATATATATATTGAAAAGATATATTAAAAAAGAAGAAAGAAAAAAAAGTGGTTTACAAGTTTTTAAGCTTTTTTATTTGAATCTGATAAACACGTCAGCGCCTCAATTTCTTTTTGAGCTGTAACTAGATCACAATCAGGTACTCCTCTCTTCCTTGAAGCAACCATGTGGTCTCTTGAAACCACAGATTCTATTGGCTGAAATTCTTTCCTCAATCCCGAGAAAGCCCACACGCAATCACAACTCCCGTCCATGTTATTTAATGTATTCTAGCATACGCACTGTTTTTTTCCCTCGAATTTTCTAAATCAAACAAAATTACTGAAAGAAATATTTCCTCGATCTATTGGTTTATTATTAATAATAAAAAACCAAGATTTAGAAAACCCATGAAACACGGCATTAGCCGATTCTTCAGTCTTCTCACTTCTCAGCTAGCTAGGCCAGCACAGAAGAAGTTTCTCTCGAATTTTCCTTCACTCTCTCGCCATCTTCCCCGGCAAATCTCCGATCAGGTAAATCTGTCTCCCAAACACTCTGCTTATAGACTTCAGCTCGCGCTGTTTTTTTTGTTTATTTTGCATTAAAATTTCTATTTGAGTGATTTCTTCTTAGTTTCAGCACTTTAGCTCCGTATTCTTGTTAAATGTTTTATTATTTTGTAATTGAGATTATTTTTTTTGCTAGTTGTAGATGTTAAATAAGGAAGGCGATGGAGGAAAGGAGTATTTTCGCAAACTTTCGAGAAAAGAACTTCAAAGTTTGTGTAAGAAATGTAGTTTGCCTGCTAGAAAATCAAGCTCTGAAATGGTCGAATCGCTTGCTTTTTACTCTACGGTAATAATTTTATGAGAAATTTCAATATCTGTTAATTATTTGCTGTAGTTGTTGAGGATGTAATTAGGAAATTAGGCAATTATGTTTTTTTGGGTGAAATTATCAGCGTGTTTATTTTCTTAACTTTATTTTGGTTAATTATATGCGTAATTTTGATGCACCGTATAACGAAAGAAAGAAACTAGGATTTCTCAAGCCTCAAATTACAGCTCTAAATTATAGAGATAACTGTGATTTTATAAACTCTGAATAACACACAAAACTGTTTAAAGAAGAGCTATAACTGACTTAGTTAATGAAACATAAACCAATAAAACTCTGAAACCTAATTAAGAAAGGAATACAAAAACAATTAGGAAAATAACAAAAATTCAGAAACATCCTTTGGGCACAACCTCAATCTTGGCTGGCGCTAGCTGGCCAATCGTATAGGGAAGCACACTTACAATATTTCAGCTCGATTCAGTTGCTGTATTAAGAGTTATGCCTGTTTTCATCAGATATCTCTTTTGACTCGTCCTCACTTCTCCTTGGGATTGGACTTTTGATACGTGTCCCATGTCAAATTTGTAGTGTTGTTGTTGAGACTATTTGTGTTTTTTATGATACTTAATATGCTAATTGATATGAGTTCTTTAGGAAGAAAGTTTGAAATAATCACTAATTTTGTTTGTGTGGGGGAAACTCAATTTGGTAGGATGTGTTTCATTCTTGAAGAAGTTTCATTTTTTTGGTATGTTTGCTGTAGAAAATGTTTTCCAAGATTTTTGAACTTATCTGTGTTTTATATGCCAAGTTTGTAGTGTTGTTATTATTCAAATTATCAGTGTGTTTTATGAATTGCTGGTATTCTAATTGCACCTCTTGAAGGAGAACCTTGAAGTAATCACTAGTTTTTGTTAAATAATGAATTTTGGAATTGATTTGATTGATTGTGGTTCATCCTCAAAGAAGTTATCATTTTTTCTTTTTGAATATGCTATGGAATGTTTTGTGTTACTTTCAAAGTTTTCTGCGTGTTTTATACATGCTCGAGGAGGTTGTTGTGAAAATTAGGCAAGTTTTAGAATTGTTTTGCTTGATATGCTAGTGGCTATGAGGGTTTTATTTTTCCTCTTTTCCCTCACAGACAGGTTTTGAGGTTCACTTTTCTTTTGAGATTAATTAAAATGCCTTTTCTTGTAATAAGTACATTGAATGTTTGACATATTTGCAGAGGAAGGGTTTGAATCTGGTATCGTCAGGCACAGGCATATGTGGGGTTCAAGATGCTTTACTTCACACGTCTTTGATGCCACCAATGCAGCCTAAGCCTGCATTAAATCCTATAAAAGGTGTGCCTTTGCAAACCACCAAAATCTGAACCTAATTTCTGTGAATTTAGGATTATATTCCTGTCTGTAAATTGACTTAGTACCAGATTGGTATAGATTCTTATGAAAATTGATCATTGTGTCTATTGCAGATAGCTTTGAACTCAGATCTTGTCCCAGAGAGGAGATTTGTAAAGGGAATAGAAATCTCAAATGCAATAATTTGGAAAGTTCTATTGGCTCTGGAGCGTATAATAAGGTTTGCTTCTTTTTATTGATGTATTATGTTTTTGAGTGAATGTGTTTATGAAGATTTGAATGATTGAAATGCTTCCAAATAGACCATACATGATGCAATCCCTCCTTTTTTATTTATTCAAAATGTCTTAAAAGGCGCATGTGTTGACTAACATGATAATTGTTAGAGGGTGATGTAAGGAACCTGTTGATTTTTATATCTTTTGTCTGCATTATAGGTGCTGCAAAATCCGAACTCCTACTTGTTGATTTTGTTTTCACTATGTATCTACAGGAAAGCTTTGGTGGCTTAATTAGTAATTTCCAAGAGGTATCTCCATCCCAGTTTTTTTCTCAATATGCTGGGAGTCATGTCAACTTTAATAAGCGCCGATTAAGCCCTGATGGTAGGGTAGAAGATTCACCCCAGTTTCATGGTAGAGACATAAATACTGCAGCCAGTTCTAAAGAGATTTCCCTTCCTTCTATTATAACTACTGCAAATGTATCGGCATCTTTTGAATTTCATGTCAATTCAGAAGAGGGGATCAAACTTTCTGTTGATTTGAATTCAAGCCCATCAGAGTGGATCAAGAAATATAAAAATCAGGTTTCATTTTGCGACAATGTGGTAAATACAAAGTCTCGAAGTCTTTATGAAGAACTTGGGTGTATTGGAGAGAGTAATAAAAAACTGAAAAGTTCTGTACTTCAGAATATTGATTCTGGCCAAAATAGGGATCGCTTTGTGCAAGCTGAACCTTCTCCGGGTTCAGTTGGAGAAACAAATAGTCATGTTAGGAATGGTCATCCGGATGGAAATAATAATTCCCTAATCTCATCAGCTGTTATACCATGCGATGTAGCTGTAGATGTTTCCCTGTCCTTAAAGGAGGATCCAGGACTTGCCTCAGCCAGACCCAGTTCTGATGGGCAGAATCACAAAAATTCGAACACTGAATCCTGTAGTGAAAAGGAATACATAGCTGCCCTTGACTCAGATATTACTGATACTCCATTAGAAAAGACAGCCTGCAATTTTCCTGTAAACTCCATATCCAATGGTTCAGTGGATCATATTGCATTGATACATCAGAATTCAAAGTGGGATGATGAAGTCTGTGAGAATTCAACCCAGCAGAAGAACTGTAATCTTGAGAATGCCAGTGTTGTATTTCCTGGGTGCTTTATGGAGATGCAGTTATCAGAAACTGGAAATTATCACAAAGATGCATCATGTTGGCCTCATAAAAATGGCAAATTCTTGGATCCATATGATTCAAAGCACAATACAGGATCTGAGCAGGATGGGCAAGCCAACTCAAGTGAGAATGATCATTGCAGAAACCAGGTGTCCACATGCTATGGAGAGCAAGTTACCTTTTCTCCTCTACATTACTCAAACTTTGTTGCATTTGCATTGTTTTTCTATACTTCTACATGTAGATTTTAAAGTGTGGCATCTGGCTATGTCCTGTGTCCTAAATGGCTTCCCACTTTCCTTGTATTAGACCTTGGAGTCCAAGGTAAATCACGAGGCAATGTACTAGGCTGAAGTTATTGCAGATTATCAAAAAGTTACGGGTGAGAGTTTCATCTTTCCCTGTTATCTAAACTAAAATAATGCTGTCACTCTATCTACCAAAATGGTTTTGCAGCCCCTCTATCTATATAAAAAAAAGAAGTTATGCAATATCTCATCCTATGATTTTGATGAACTTAGATGATCCTTGGGTTAAGTTCTGACTAATTCAAATATGTCAGTGAATGTTCCAAAACTATTCAGTGGAATGGCTTTAGTTCTGACCTGTGCTATATGAGTTGTCCACATCTACTATTTTGTTTGACAGTTCATTCCGTGTAATCCTGATTGTCAGGTGCTCGTTATCAGCTAAATATTAGCACTTTCCGTGAGATCATGGTTCAGATGATCTGTTGCTTCTATCTGACATGTTTTTGCTTTAATTTTGTTTGTTGCTTAGAGAAATGAATAAGGGTAGTTTTATGTGTTCCGCAATGCAAATTTCCTCTGTTTTGTTGACAGGACTGTAAGTTTTGAACTGTCAATTAGCAACTATCCTCTGATTTATATTGTTAGACTTGCAAATTTTAAACAGAAAGTTTGTATATTGACTACTCTCTCTCATTGCTGGTCTCTTTGTAAAAGTTTATTACTCGGGCAAAAACCTTCCTGTCCCTATCATGCAATCATCTTGTGCTGCAACAGCATGCAAAAGAAGGAATCCATAAGCTGACTACTATATGGAATCTTGTTGAAACATTTTTGTTTGTTAAAATGCAAAATTCTAAGTCTTCTTCTCTGATTCCAAAACTTTGTGGTGAGATATCCACATCTATTTTTTGTTTCTGCCAAGTATACCTAGTGAACCTAATGAGTTAGAACCACCTTCACCTTTTGCAGGAATGGAGCAATGCTATCAATGGCAGGGAGAGTTCAGTGTAATTTATTTTTCTTGTAAAGTATTTTTCTACTTTTTATTTATTTATTTATGCTGTTATCTGATTTTATGCAAATCTGCCTCTTCCAGATGCTCGCAGGTTGATGACTCATTTGATAAGATTTCATTAAATTCTGGCGTTATCAAATCAAGTGAAGAACTCCTTAGAAAGAGGCCACATATATACAGAGTGAGTCAGAATGGCCGTCGCAAAAGCCACACGATAATTTTGAGAAGCACAAGGCGTTCTGCTGGAAAAGTCCTTCCTAGAAGATCCATGAGGCTAGTCTCTAAGGTTCTCTCTCACTCATTACTTTTGGCTATACTACTAATTATCACAGATGGACACCTCATTGGAGTGGATAACTAATCATGACTTGGGTCATACATGATACAACTACCCAGTCGACCATGACCTGTATTGGCTTCAGAGCTGCTAGTTTTCACATCTTATGTTCAAACATTTTGCCGTTTCATTTCCCTTCACATAGTTGTGATTCCTTGCTTTTCTTTTCTTTCTTTCTTTCTTTTGGTTTCAGTGAGTTCACGTTCTACATGCTGCCTGCATCAGAAAAGTTGGATTGATATTATTGTTTGGCTGTTTCCAAATTTAGGGTACAGTTTATGGTAAGTACAACATCCTTACTCTCTATTGACTATTGTTAAGCAGTCTTTAGATAGAAGATCACGTTTAGAGTTATTAAAAGGGAGTCATAATATAAGCCATATAACCGGCTATGATGTTGGCTTTATTCATTCAATACATGCGCACATGCCATCCATGCATGCAGATATGTATGGCGATAATTGACTTTATAACTGTCTTAATGCCCATCTTACTTTCATCAAGTTGCAGATCCTACATTTTTTGGAGATAAGTTCATACACTAAAGAAAACTACAATGCATTCATCAAGGCAGTTAAAGCCGTATAATTTTTCTTCTGCCACGCAGCAGTCACAAAAGCAATCTGAATATGGAATTACATGGCAATTCGGTAAATATAAAATTATCTGTACCATATTTTTGTTGTACTGAATGCTGATTTGTATATTTTCGGAATTTTCCAACTTCTGATTCCTTAATGAATTTTACTGTTTTCCAAAAGAAACTTGAATTTTCCAACCCGGAATTTTATTGTTTTGAGATTTCTCAAGTTGGAAGTTAGCTCCTCTGAGTACTTGACTTTCTCGTATCTAAAATTATCATCATCTCATTAGGTGTTGTCTAAATATATTAATAACAGATTGTCAAGAGACAAAAAAAAAGATTGTCTATGGAGTACAAAACATAGGGGAATTAAGCATGCTATATATAACAATCTATTTATAATATCATACAACTATTTTAACTATCATCACTTTATTATCATCATCATCGTGCCACCATTACTTTCGCCTCCACAAACTTTACCACCATAATATGTCATCATTCTATATTTTTAGTGTAAAATATTTTGCCAGAATTTTCTTCAGCACCTACTTTATTTATGCATGGAGCTGTGCATCTCTACTTCCTTGCATTTAAATATTGATACACACGAATCAAAATAGAAAAGGCAAAAAATGAGACTACATTTTTTTTATCAGATTAATGATTCATAACATAAAATAATAAGACATTTGGATATGTATATATGTTTTAAAATCAAAACCACGTGTTGTTTTCTTTCTTACTTTCTTCTTGGACTGCCTACTCCTTTAATACATATATATATATATAATTGTGGGGCTCTAAGTTGGTTATATAACCTATTATTCAATTTAACAGCTCAAATTCTCACATGTTTAAGTCAAAGCACACAAATCCAGTAACCATGGGTGCTCTCATTGCATATTCCAAATCTTTCTCTATGAAGATGATTTTTTTTTCATGGTGGTTTTTGTAATCTAGATAACTCTTTCTTGCACTTATATTTCTCTACGTAGAAACAATTAAAATAAAGATAATAGTGGATACTCACAGGTAGAGTTTCTCCTGAATTAGTACTCTGTTAATTACCTAACAAAGTAAAAGATTTGATATATATATACACCGTACAAAATCACTAAAGAAATTGCCTTTTTCTTTTCAAACGGTCAAAAACAAAACAAATTATTTAACAAGACCGTGAGAAATAAGTCTCTTAATTGTAACTGAACTCTTAAATCTCTTGATGCTGAAAGAATATATAGATTAGTTGTGTGCTTTGTTCTATGAAAGATAAATCAAAATTTGGAAAGTATATCTATGTATAGCAATAACCAAACTTGGGTAGTATGACTGATGGCTCTTGCACTTCACAAGTGTTTGAGGTGATTTTATTTCGTGATATACAATTTCTTGGTTATTGACATCCATTCTTCTTTCGGGGTCAGAGAGATTCCTGATATCCAAGCCAGCTAGGTTTTTCTTCAAGTTTGACGGGTTCTAGATTATGTTGTATGACCCCCCGACAAAATTAAATATTCTAATTTGAAATAATCATATATTGAGATGCACAGAAATAGAGGAGGCAAGGAGACAAGAGAGAAGCATATAGTAAAATTGCTAAACCCGACCAGTATATTTCTTTTAATGAAATCTAAAAAACAAGATTTGGATTTTAATTGAAAATGGGTATTATTTTAATCCTTGTCGCGTGCAAACTTTGAATCTTCCTAGACATCGAACTCAAAATCAAAGCAGAAAAGCTTAAACCAGCAAGAATTAGAACAAAGATATGAATTATCATCAGGTTTTCATTTTTTTTTTCATTGAATTGCAAAATTGTGGCTGGTCCCCCTACCTTAATTTGATGGTATCATGTCAAATCCCCATGTTACGCTTCTTACATATCCCTTGAAATCGGGACTTATTTTTACATTATGGATTTGTCTTATATGCTAATTTAATTTGACATCACCTAGTACTTTCAAACATATATGGTTATCCTGTGTGGTTGGTCAAAGCTTGGCTCAATAAGATTATGTGAATTTTGTTTTATGGTTTCAGCTTTTTAAAAATAGGTTTAAGAAAAATATTTTGAGTTACGGTTTTAATAAAGTTAATTTAAAAAGGTATATATTTGGTTAAAACTGGTGTGAGATAAATTTTTATGTATAAAATAAATAAATAAAAAGTTTATAAATAAAAAAGTAAATTATTTTATCTTCTAAAAAATCAAAATTTGAAATACAATTATATATAGTACCAATACAAAAAAAAAATCATTTAGCAAATTAAATATTTTTTATTGATAATTGACAAAAAAACAACAAAAAATTCAAACTCAATTGAAAAAATAATTGTGTACTGCTTTTCACCTTCACTGGGATTGATAAGAAGTTGAGAGAGGAAATTACTATTTGTAAATTGTACTTTTTATTTTTCTTTATCTTCTTTCATTTAAAGAACTAGGAGACATGGTTGCATGTAACATCCAACAAACTAAATTTAATTTTTGACCTAACCTTCCTAATCTAGGCAACAAAGGGAGGTCATCATGAACCCTAAAATCCTAATCTCTTAAGTGTTTTGACAATTGGATTTAACAAAATAAATAAATCAAACTCAGTACTTAGATTTGAGAGAAATATTCTACTCCATTAGAAATTAATTTCTTTTTGGGTCTTTAATCTCCATAAGTCAAACAAACCAGTTCGTGGATACCCAGCAATCATTCCATTAAAAAAAAATTGATGATTAAATTGCGTCAATTAATGTGTGCACAGATTCAAATTTCGAAAGAGACCACAGCTTCAACATAATTAAGAATAAAAGTTTTTCTAACCATATAGTAGTAGGTGGTCACCGATAATAACTTTAAATTAAAAGAATTATTTTTCCCGTGATTTCAGGTTTGAGTTCTAAATTACTAATATGATGGTTACTGGAGACTTACATGAATGTTAATTTCAGGGTCCGTAAAGATATGCACAAACCGACCCGAACACTAAAAATAAAAGTTTTAAATTGAAGAGATACTTTTTTTTAATTATGTGGTGGTATAATAAGAAAAGTTTAATGTATAGTGAGAATTATGCGAAATTATATTTTTTCTATATATATTTTGAGGTGGTGAAATAATATCTAAATTTTATGTCATGATCTAAACTAGTACGTAGAAACACAGCTATATAATTATATTGACTGGGAATGAATTGGACCATATTTTTTTTTCAAATATTTGATTTAAAAAAAAACTCAAATTAATATTTTATATTTTTTTATTGTTTTGATGTGTTGATATCTAAAACTTATAAAAACATTCTAATATATTTTCAAGTAAAAAACATCTTTTATTACAATTTAAAACATAACTATACCAACTGTTTTTATTAAAAATAATTTAAAAAACAACATTATTTTCCTTCTTTTTTATTTTTTTTAATATTAACCAATTAAATTACTAAATTTTTAATTCAATCAACTGAGTTTTATATAATAAACTCAATTATAAATACAGCTTGAATTAGACTCCCGGTGTTGGTCATTAACGGGACTTTCTCGATAATTTTTTATCTAGACGTAGTTTTCACCAACTTTATTGCTATAAAATAAGAAATTAATCAGTACGTAACTCTATCATGGTACGTGTGTGTATATATATATATATATATATATATGAACTTGAAACTTCAGGTGAGAATTATCAGCTGCAACCCTAGTTAAACTAATCATTAAGAAAAAAAAAGAGTTTAAGCAGCCATTAATAGCATGCCATAGGTGTTGAAATTAATCTTTCTTCTGAACCATATAATCTAGTCATGGTAGCATCTATGGAAAATCTTTTGGAGGATGCTATTTATAGTGAATTCTTTTACAGATGAAGACAAACAAATTTTGCAGCTCAGTGTATTTACGGAAGACCGAAGACATGCACGAGAACAAACAAAGAAGACAGTTCACTCAAGAAGCTAGAAAGAGTAAAAAAGGGCTAAACAGAAGAAGAAGAAAAGGAGGTTTGAAAGAATGGTAAGAGTGCAGTGAGCAAGTCATGAAAAAAGATCAATTAGCATTAAATGCCTCATTTATTGTCTTCACCTACACCTGCCCGTATTGAGTTGCTGCAGTTTTATGGACATTTATGACTCTCCCTCTCCCTTTCTCTCTCCCTCCCTCTCCCTCTCTCTTGCCTGAAACAACAGCACTCCTGCAACCACCATCAACATACTCGCCCCACTAAAAAGTTCTTTTCAAGCATTATTAACTTTTTGCTGTAGGACACATGCAAAAGAGATTATTTCTTTACCAAAATGAGGTGGGATTGAAGATGTACTTGAAAGAAGCTGAGTGTTGGCTCCAAATGTGATCTAATGCAAGTTTGTTGATCCGAAACTTGCAAAGGCTGTCTTCCAGTTAAAGGGTAAGTTATTTTTTGAAGCAGGAGGGTGTAAAGACCAAAAGCTGCTCAAGTTCTTGGATTTTCAGTACAGGGTGTTGTGTCTATGAGATTTTTCTTTTTAGAGATGGCAGGTCTTTAAATCTGGGTTTTGGTTGAGCGTCGGTAGCTTCAAGTATGTTTGTAATGTTCGTCACATTTTCTTCTCCTTTGTTGTTTATGGATGAGGGTCGTGTGTTGTGGTCTCTGGATGCAAAACAAGAGTAGGATATGGTGTTTAGGTGTCGTTCTTGATAGATTTTTGCAGCTCTTGCTGGTTTCTGTTGAGCAATGACAGATATCAGAATTTCACATCATGGTTTAGGAGACTAGCATGCAAGTCATAATCGATGTGAAGTCCTTTTCTACCTATAGTGTAGGTGGTTAACAATCAAAACATAGAGTAGGTGCCATTTCATATCTTTTGTATCTTGGGGTTTGGCTTGTGTGATGGGAGATTTGAGCTATTCTGTTAGAGATTTTTTTATCAGGGTCTTGATGATTGGCAAATGGAATGGTGGATATTTGGTTCAATTTGTGGTTCTATCAGATTTATGGTGGCTAGTCTCAGGTTTAGGTTCCATGTCTTCCCTTGCCATTTCTTACGGTGAGGATGGCCCTGTCTTTTGCGCTCTAAAATCAGATGGGTCTCATCTTGTGAATTGCTATGGTTCAAATCCAGCTATAATCTACGGAACCCCGGCTCATTTCCCTTTTATTGGTCTTACTGCTGGAGATGGCTTTGTTTGTGGGCTTCTGTTGGAATCTAACAAACCGTATTGTTGGGGAAGTAGTGGCTATCTTCGACCAGGTGTGCCTCAGCCTATGATGGAAGAGGCCGAGTATGTAGAAATCAGTGCAGGTGATTACCATTTATGTGGTTTGAGAAAGCCTTCAACAGGCAGGCATAGAAACCTTTCTGTTATTGATTGTTGGGGTTACAACATGACAAGGAACAATGTGTTTGATGGGCAGATTCAGTCAATCTCAGCTGGTTCCGAGTTCAATTGTGGATTGTTTTCAGAGAATAAGACTGTTTTTTGTTGGGGTGATGAGGCTAGTAGCCGTGTAATCAGCTTGATTCCTCAGGAAATGAGGTTTCAAAAGATTTCCGCAGGTGGATATCATGTCTGTGGGATTCTAGAGGGGGCGGATTCAAAAGCCTTCTGTTGGGGAAGGAGCTTGAACCTTGAAGAAGAGATTTCTATGATATCAGCAGCATATTTGAATCAAGGAAACGTTGATTTTCCTCCAAGTGATCCTATGCTGTCTGTCGTGGGAGGAAAGTTCCATGCTTGTGGAATCAAGAGCTATGGCCGCGGGGTGATTTGTTGGGGCTATACTGTAAAGCGAAGCACCCCAACTCCGACAGCAATTAAGGTGTACGAAATCGCTGCTGGAAATTACTTCACTTGTGGAATTCTTGCCGAGAAATCCCTCTTACCTGTTTGTTGGGGTCTTGGATTTCCTAGCTCTCTTCCCCTAGCAGCTTCACCTGGTCTCTGTGAAACTGCCCCGTGTCCGCCTGGTTCCTATGAATTTTTCGATGCTCATGCACCTTGCAAGTCTCCAGACTCTCACGCTTGCTTGCCTTGCAGTAATGGTTGCCCTGCTGAAATGTACCAGAAAATGGAATGTACTTTGAAATCAGATCGTCAGTGTGATTATAACTGTTCAAGTTGCTATTCAGCCGAATGCTTCTTAAACTGCTCTTCTTTATATTCCAATAATGCTAAAGGAAATAACAGGTTTTGGTCAATGGGACTGCCGGTCATTATTGCAGAGATTGGCCTTGCTGTGTTCTTGGTGATTGTTGTAGCAACAACTGCTGTTTTGTATGTTCGCTTTAGGCTGAGGAACTGTCAATGCTCGGCAAAACAATCGAAGCGCAAGAAAAACAAAGGCGGCAGCGGCTCTTCAGTTTCTAAGGATAACGGAAAGATCCGTCCTGACATGGATGAGATTAAGTTAAGGAGGGCAAGGACGTTCACTTATGAGGAACTTGAGAGGGCCACCGGCGGATTCAGGGAAGAATCCCTGGTGGGAAAGGGAAGCTTCTCATGTGTTTACAAGGGGGTATTAAAGAATGGGACGGTTGTCGCCGTCAAAAAGGCTATAGTGTGTTCTGATAAGCAGAAAAACTCCAAAGAATTCCACACCGAGCTTGATCTGCTATCAAGGCTGAACCATGCACATTTGCTCAACCTGCTTGGCTATTGTGAAGAGGGTGGAGAAAGACTTCTGGTTTACGAATTCATGGTTCATGGATCCTTGCACCAGCATCTTCATGGGAAGAACCCTGCCTTGATAGAGCAATTGGATTGGGTTCGAAGGGTTACCATTGCAGTCCAAGCAGCTAGGGGAATCGAATACTTGCATGGTTATGCCTGCCCACCTGTAATTCATCGAGACATCAAATCTTCAAACATTCTCATTGATGAAGAACATAATGCCAGAGTGTCTGATTTTGGCCTTTCTTTGTTGGGACCAGCTGACAGTAGTTCGCCTCTGGCTGAGCTACCTGCAGGAACTCTTGGCTATCTTGATCCCGAGTATTATAGGCTTCACTACCTCACAACCAAGTCCGATGTTTACAGCTTCGGCGTGTTACTCTTAGAAATCCTCAGTAGCAGAAAGGCCATAGATATGCAATACGAGGAAGGAAATATCGTTGAATGGGCAGTTCCTCTGATCAAAGCAGGAGATATATCAGCCATTTTAGACCCAGCTTTGAAGCCTCCATCAGATCCCGAAGCTCTGAAAAGGATTGCGAATGTAGCATGCAAGTGTGTTAGAATGAGGGGGAAGGAGAGGCCATCCATGGATAAAGTGACGACAGCCTTAGAACGTGCCCTTGCACAGCTGATGGGCAGTCCATGCAATGACCAGCCAATATTGCCGACCGAGGTTGTTCTTGGAAGCAGCAGAATGCACAAGAAAACCTCTCAAAGGTCTTCGAACCGATCGGCGATCTCAGAAACTGACGCCGTAGAAGGCGACTCAAGGACCGAGTTTCGCGCACCTTCATGGATAACTTTTCCGAGTGTTACTTCCTCCCAAGGGAGAAAATCATCAGCCTCGGATGCAGATGTCGATGGTAAATCCTCGGCAAGAAATTCAGGCTATGTCGCAACAAATGCAGCAGGGGATGGGCTGAGGAGTTTGGAGGAAGAGATTGGACCTGCTTCACCTCAGGAAAGATTGTTCTTGCAGCATAACTTCTGAAATGACTGCCTTGAAACATTTCGAGTTCTTGGTTGTGATTTGTAGGGTTTGATTTGGCTTCTTGTTGAATGAAAATGTAAAAAAAAAGAAGAAAAAAAAGGTTAACATCTGGAATAGAAGCAGTGCTGCTGCTGCTGCTGCCATAAGCACTGCTGCTCCTACTAATGCTTCATTTGATTCTGTAGTGCAGTATCTGTTTTGTCATGTGTTTGTCACTATTATAGATTTAAAAATGTTTGATTATTCAACACACAGTTATATAAATCTAATTATTTTTTTTTAAAATAACTTTGCTCAAGAAAAAAGCTATAATTCATAGTTTTTTCCAACATATTTTCTCAAACTGTAACTATAAAAATTGTCACAATACTTGGATTATATTTGTTTTTGCGATCCAACAATGTTTTTTAAATTTCTTATTTCATGTTTTTGAATTGTTTTAATGTGATAATATTAAACAAAAGTTATTTTAATATATTTTAAAATAAAAAAAAAAACACTTAAAAAATTAAATTTTACTACATGTCCAAACATCCTATGAACATAACGGTATCAGCATGACTACTGTGTTGTTTTGTAACTTTTTGTTCATTCGCAGCAGATAAGATCATTAAAAAAAAACATTAAAAAAGAATGTTAAAAGTATAGGGGATTTGTTTTTTGTAAATCAATTATTTTTATTGAAATAAAATTAACTTGTTTTATTGACTTTATCAAATTTGTTGTTGACTTGATCAAATTTGGTCGGATCAACTAAATTTACCAAAAAAAAATTCTCAACTTAAGTTTTGAATTATAGATTTTCTAAATCAACATACCAAATTAGATTTAACAAAAATACATGAACGGTCAAGATGGGGCGGGGGAGAGCTTCTACCATGGATAGTGAAATGAAAGAAGCTAAGCAGGAAAAAACAAGAAAAAGCCAAAAATGCCCCCACGCAGGATCGAACTACGGACCTTCAGTTTACAAGACTGACGCTCTACCACTGAGCTATAGGGGCTTTTCGTGTACAGTCTGTAAACCTATATTAAAATAACAAAAAACCAATTAATAGTGTTGACTAGGAGGCTTCTTATTAAAGGTGTAAGAAATGCAGGTGTTTGTTTTAAGTAATACATTAATGATATAAACTCTTGCCATGGTAGTTTTGTAATATTAGTATGTTACTGGTCCAGTTGAGATCAAAACCACCATGCCGGCGGAGGTGGACCTGGTGGTGACAACAAGGAAAATAACGACTATGATGGCAGAGGCTACTAGGGAAGCGGTTGCTATGGCAGCCCAAAAGTTCAGAGGGTGAAAGTGTGTTTAACGCAGCAAACAATTTTAGCTCCTATTTAATCCCTCTACCAGATAATGCCAAGTGATCCTTCAGCTTAGAAGACTAATGAGGTACTGGAAAAACTAGATGAATCTTTTTTATCAGTTAACGCATGATCTTCATACCTCATTTACTTGTATTTCCTGTAATTCCAAGCAGCGGTAGGGGAAAACTAGATATCTTTGACAGTAGATCTTATGCTCTCTCTGCTACTGCAGAAAAACAGGAAGAATAAGTCTTGGGAGTTCAAGTTCTAACTCCCATGACTTCGGCCTAAATAATATCCAAAATATTTCGAAAAAAAGCCGGTACTGGGTCGGCAAGATCAACCTGCAAGGCTAAGTTTGATAACTAGAACATAAACATGTTCCCCTTTTGCTTGATCATACTTTCATAAAACCAATTATCTTCTACTTTACATGTCAAGTATTTCTTGTGCTTTCACAATGTTCGTTGATGCCTTCCTAGTTCCTACCCCAAGAGGTATTGCTATATCGGAATATCATATATATAATGTACATTATCGATCTTTTGATTATGAAACTTTAAAATTGTAACTATAGGAGTACTCGAGTGGGGAAAATCGACATCGGCAAAACTTTCTCCTGAACAGATTGTTGAAGAAGAAAAATTTGTCTGTAATGTACCAACTGTAAATTCTGTTGTGTTCTGTACGATAAACTTCATGCTCTTTCTCTTGGGATACTTGGAAGTTGATCTCCAGCATCTTGAATCTTTCTTAATTCTTAGAAACCTGTGATGGATCAGAAAACAGCTAGCAATAACAAGATAAAAATTGCCTTTGATGAGCGCCTAAATCCAAACTGAGGGGTTTCTAAACTGTGTTGCCATTGCATCCGACAGAAACCTGACAAGCTTTTCTCTTGCAACCTCCTTCTCCTTCTTAAGTTCGATATGACGAACCTGGAAATATCAATCCATGAATTAACAGTTCATCTTCACTGTATCAAGATTAATTAAACAGTTCAAAACTGGAAAAGGAAAGGAGGGGAAATGCTTGAGGGTTCCCCCAAAGACTTTGGTCAAAGTTGACAGTTCATGCTAGCCAAGGTAGGGCGAGGTCTTATACGGTATTCAAGTAATTTATACGGACTGTTGCAGTATCGGTTTTGATCACTATTACCTTGACAACATCTGCCCCTGCATCTGTTACGATGACGAGGCATCTTATATCATGCTCACTTGCATATTCATACTGCTCTGTAAGGCTTGGATCAGGTAGTGGGACAAACTCAGCCTGGTGATCATAGACAAACAAACCAATTAGTACAGAGCAACTAAGACATTTGAACAAGCACAGCACAATATTTAATTTTCAACCTTAATATTCTCTTCCCATAATTCAGCGACTAATTCCATGCGCTCAACCAATAAACCTCCTCCTCCTCTTGAACAAACAAGAACAGCGGAGGCAGCTTCATTTCTGCAGTAACAAATGGCAAGTCGATATCCACCCTTGCGAATGTAGTTGAAGATTGAAACAGGAGATTGGAAAGAAAAAGAGGAGCAAATGAAGGAAACTGCACCTAAAAGGCTTGAACTCTCCAGGAGAATACTGAATAATTGTCTCTAATGCAAGGCTAGAGCCAACAGCGCCAGGAGGACTTGCTCTCTGAATAAAAGAGCACAGAAACATTAACAAAGATGCACACTTCACATATGAATTATGCTTCAAAACTATAATCTATGCCTCACTGGACAATATTGAGTTGTCTTGCCAAAAACAGATGGCTGAACCACCCACACATGATAGATATCAGTAAATGCACATAACTGAAATAGAAAGATGAGAAAGAAGGGAAGAAATAAGGAGAATGCCATACATATTCATTATCCCACATTTGATGCAGCAAATAGTCATACCGACCACCAACAGCAAGCAACGCGCCTTCATTAACTGATCCAGGATTGTTCTCCTTCATTAAATATATCTGGGCAAGGAAATAGCAACTGGCTATCAAAACTATCAGCCAAAAAAAATATACATGCATATAGTTAACAGGTAGATATAGAGAAATCAAACAAAGAAAATGAGTCAGAAGCTGTGCCCAGCCCTAGAGCGGCTCCATGTATCCTTTAACAACTCCTCTCCACCAAAATGATTATATGCTTTGTCACAATTAGGCCATTGGAATCAGCTTGCAGAATAGATAGTTCAACTAGCCATTTTGGAATTAAGAGATACCATAGATTATGGGGAGCATAATTGAACTAAAAAATATGGTACGATCATACTTGGGCCAAAAGGAATCTGCATGTATCTAGGCTGGGCTATATATCATCTGGAATGATGAAAGATTCCACACAGTCACTAGGCAAACAGAAACACAAGATAACTATGACCAACAAGCATTAGAAAGCAGTAGTAATTAAGTATTATGTATGAGCATATAAATATTATACTAGTATACACGTATGACTGAAGCTAATTTACCTGAAAAAACAAGTCCCTATGATAATTTTCAGTTGGTGGCATTAGTGCATTTATGTAAACATGGTTCTCTATCTTCCAAACCCTCAAATAGATAAAGAGGTCCGACAGCTCATCAAGTGCCTTCCGGATACGATTATCTGCAGTTGTATCAGAGTTAAGTAAAAGTTATACTAGTTATTAGACCAACAAGCAGCAATGCGCTTTGTACCAGCTGGCAGAGCTCCCCTTAACCGAGGAAGGGCCTGGTCTGCAGCTCCACAGAACCTCAAACCAACAGTCTGCAACCTATTCACAACAGCTTCTGCTAAATTTAATTCCTGAAAGAGAGTGAGGAGGGGAGGGATCAGTTAAATCCCTTTGAATTGAGATATTGTATTATATGAACTGCAATATTAGCATAACATGGCTTTGCCACTGAAGATGAATATTCTGCAAGTTATGAGCCCCTATCAATGTACCAAGCACATTCAAGTAATCAAACAAAAAGGAAAGGGATGCAAATTGCAATAACACAACGGGATAGAAAATGAGAAAAAAAGATGAGACTCCAAAAGATTGAACACAAGCCAGCAAAAAGATATGAAGCATAAACGGACAGATGGGCCTAGCTTATAAATACCTTACCAACATAACACAGTACAGAAATGATATGCAGACACTGAAAGCATCAGGAGATGATTAAGCATACAAAGACACTTTGAAATTATATGCTTACTCAGTCAGCAGTGTGACAAGGAAGGACCGATTATTATTTGACATTCAGATCTAAGTTTCTAAGAGAAAAAAGAGGAAACACTTCATGGTGCTAAATCATGTAAGCCCTGACACTTTCAGTAAACATAAAAATCAAACAGCTGGATTATATTAATAATCAAAAGTGAGGAGTGCAAAATTGCTGCAAAGACTATCTAAGAGGAACAAGAAACTGGAACTTAAACAAAGTCATGTGCCTTAAATAATTAATTTCAACCATTTCAAATAGCCTAACAAAAAGATACAAATAGGCATAAGAACTTCTAAAAAGGAATGCTACAGTTGCTTGAATAGCGCTGCTGTATTGTCCATGACAGAGTACCCAAGTACTGCTCCTGTTGCTCTGTAGCAAACTTTTGGTTTTTTCTTTCAGCATTGGTTCTCCATGAGCTAGCAGTATCCCCGAGTTTAACTTAAGACTTTCCAAAATCTCATGGGTTCCAAAACAGATTTTCATTCTTCCATTCTCTATTCACCTAAATAACTTGATACAAAATGAACATTAAATAACTTGAGATACAACTTCTGGAGGGAGCCCAGACTTTGGTATTCTTCGACCAATAAGCAAACAGATGCTATTTTCCCTACAAGGGTGTACACAAATTGAAGATAAAAAGAAATGAACCAAAATTTCCACAGGACAATCACACAGACCAAAGGAGGATAAAAGTGATGCTGGCATTGAAAAATGATGGAGGGTAATAAAGTTTTAAGTTGATTTGTGACATTTATCAAACCTGCAAAAGCTGGCGCCTAATTACTGCCCATTTCAACTTCCGTTCAGAGGATTGGGGACGCAAAGAACCCATCAGAGAAAGAAGCTTCATTTGAAAGGAAGCATCTGTGAGGTCATATTTGACGTGCCCAATAATGCATCTCATAAGTAAATCAATAGAATACCTCTGCTACTTTCTGTTTATGCTCCGAATTGATTCCTACCCAAGACCAGATAGCATCCAGTAGGTCCCCGTGATTTAGATGAATATCACAAGAATCTGGGACAAAGAAGCGAGTTACAATGTCCATTGTCACCTGAGAAATAAAAAAATAAATCAATGAATTCAATAATGAAGCATTCTAAAAATTGTAAATACAATGAAGAGACAAGTTAATGAAAGATACATTGCATTTAACTTTTATCAGTCACTCCATGTCATTGATAGTTGTGACTTGTTCTATATATATAAACCTAGATTTGATGCAATTTCTAGCAACTGTATGCCAGACTGTAAAAATCCTAAAAAACTACTTTCCTTGTTCTTTATATAGAAACCTTGACACAACTAGTTTTCAACTATCATTTTATCCTGTGTTAACAATGATCTATGGAGGGGTATTATTGAAAAGACACTGCCCAGTCTTATGAAACTATACAGAAACCTGGTGTTTTGTTTAACTTGAAAAGATAGTAACCTCATAAAAATATTATTTAGAGAGGAAACTAGATTACTATTACCTTCCTGAAGAGGGCAATTTACAAGAATTAAAAATACAAAAAAGCTGAATAGTGGATTTTGAAACCTTGCATAATTGCATAAAGATTTCTCTCGATCTAAATCACATAGCGTTTATTAGAAAGTTTCTGTGCATCCCAATCTCTGTAGTTTCACTCTCCATAGATTTAAAAATATGACGAAAACCTTTCCCCAAAGGTGGTAGTGCTGTTACTATAAGATCAAAATAGCTCAACTTTTTATCATACACAGAATAACTTTACAATTGGATGAATCCTATTATCCTAGTCACAGTTGTCAAGGATGCATAGTTGTCATTAATAATTGTTATTAAAAAATTTCACATTTTTACATCAGATCCTTTCAACATGCCCCCACACACTCAGAAGACAAGTGAACA
Organism: Salix brachista; assembly: GCA_009078335.1. NCBI lineage: Eukaryota > Viridiplantae > Streptophyta > Magnoliopsida > Malpighiales > Salicaceae > Salix > Salix brachista. Next base: position 11,971,554 of record CM018578.1, on the reverse strand, counting down.
GAATAGAGAAGAATTAAAGCGACATTTAACTCAACTCAGCTTTAGCTTCATTCGGTTCTACTATGGACGGACCATCAAGAGAGGAGAGCTTGCACAATAAACGAATAGATCTTGAAAAGATAGAAAATTTAACTGTCAACCCACCACCCCAACACACACATCCAGCCTCTTCAGATAATCTTTTTAACTAGCAAGCTAAATTTTTTAATTGTCTTTAATCCATCTCTATCCTAGATGAACTTCATCAACATTTATTTATTCAGAGAATGAAATAGAAAGTAAAACTTCTAAGGTGTCATTTTATTTAATGTATATTTAACCTTGCCTCATAATTAACATCAATCTCCCGTTTATATTTAAAATTTCTATCAATTTCTTCAATTGGAAACCCTATTTCCATAAGTTCAAATAGGCTACAGAATTTTTTCTGTAGTCCCATATCAGGGACCTTGGCAGATGCTCTAGTAAAATCTCATCATTACCTCCATATAGACAAGTTGAGTAGTTTCACAAATATCTAAAGATTATCCTGGGAAAAAACAAAAGATAAAAAGAACAGTACCTTAATAGCCTCAGCCTCTGTCAGAGCTGGTGCACCTCCAATAACATCAAAATCTCCCTATTATATAAAAAATTGCAATTTTTTATGAGTTCTGACAAGCAAGTGGATGCAGAAACATTTGATCATAGATGTTGCAGATGACTTGCTGGAAAAATATTAAAATCCGTACCTGGAGATAGCGATTTGGTGGTGAATGACCGATTGCTCTTCTAAAAACAGATGATATTTCATATCGTTTGAAAGATGATTTCTGTAAGAGATAAAATACAGGAATGGTTCACTTAACAATATATAAATTGAACAGTTATGCTGAGATGCTTTGCTGCGATTGGGTCTTGCACAGTTCATTTTCAGTGATACGCCCTAACTTTTGAGAACTTGTCTGCACACAATGTCAACTTTTGCTTGAACAGAACTTCATTCTACATCTACATCCCAGATTTTGTTTGTAGAAATATCAGTTGGCAATTTTACATTTATTTTAAGCTCATGATAACAAGTCCACAGCAGACATATTTTTATCCAAGTTTATCCATAATAGGCCCCATCCTGATCTCACTCAAAAATGACAAAAAGGTAAGGGAGGATGCTAAAATAATTTGAAAGTAACTTTTCCTGACCATATTAAGATATCTTCTTTCATTCAGTATAAAGCCCATATAAACGTTTAGTTTTCAGTACTACTACTACTTTAACAATACATACATGAAAAACAAAATAAATCCTTGCTAGTAATTATTTCATAATCTTTCTTCCCTAATAATTATATAAAAAAAAGTGTACTCCTCTACAATTCAATTATTCAATTCAGATTTCCTCCCACTGATTGGTAAAATTTGCAATAATAAGGGAGAACAGTTAACATGCCAAACAAAATCCCTAAGGTTTTTTTCCTATCATCCATCAGATGAGTCCCCAGCTCTAATGCCAGGTTTGTTTTTGTGCAGCAAACTTTTCAAGTCTGTTCATTTCAGATGCTTTGTAAGGAAGTCAAGTTTCCCAAATTAAGGAAAACTTCCATTCAATATAGAAAGAAGCCCTATGCAATATGTTTATCAGGAACCATAAATGAATTGGCATTTGTCAAAACCAATACCATTTCCACTTTGCATATTTTAAATTAAAAAAAAGTACTCCCTGATTTTGATCTAGATTGCTAAACCCTGGGATGCCAACTCCCTCTAGGTAAGTCATGGTTCAGAACAGTGTGCAGTTAACGAGGAAAGTTGAGAGAGCAAAGAAAAGAAAACAGAGAAAGAACTACAATCAAAAAAGAAAAAAAGGGGGATAGTCTAATCAAGCCATGAGTAGATAAGCATCTCCCTCCTTAATCTTGTATGCCAATTTACAAATAGCATATATATGGCAAGAAATCAATGTCAAACAGTATGGAATTTGGTACCTGGTTTGCAATAAGCCATCTAACAAAAGGCAGACGCAGCTCATGACAAAGTTCAAGCAAATCTCCCCCATGGGTCAAAAGTTTGACAGTGTTCCTTCTCATGCAAAACTATAAGTTAGAGCCAGTTCTAGCACTAGACAAGAAAGATGACAGAAACATTTGGGTAGAACCAACCTGCTAAATTGTGGGGAATCATCTAATAAGCGCACAGGTATTATTTCCAGATGCTTTGCACAATGCTGTTTGAACACTTCTCTAACAATTTCAATAACACAATCTCGAAGCTCAGTGGCTAATTCTTCAAACTGGATAGAGGAAGTATCATCTCTGGCAATCCTCACTCTACCAGCATGTTGATGTTGGTTTTTCATGCGTAACATCTCTTCATCAAAGATAGCATTCACAACTTTATCATACACACTTCTATCCTCAGAAGTTTGCATTGTTCTTAGCATATCTAAAAACACAGCAAAAAGGCAATAAGTTGAATTGATTAACAAAAAGCTACATGATCACTTCAGAAGACATCAAATTCCATATTTGTCCAAAAATCAAATATGTTAAAAAAAGCAGTCCATGAAAATTCATCATAGATTCTAATGTGCTTGTAATTTCACAGAGATCACTGCCTAACATTAATCATTGCTACTTATTTGAACTTGTAAGAAAAAAAATATGGTATTAGAGCACCACTCTTGAGATATACTAGTATTTTGTGCCCCATTCATTTGATGGAATTGAGACCATAGATTTTAAATTCCTGAGAATTGAGTATCCTCTCTCAGAGTACATTCTTCTTTTTCTGATAATACAATTCCATGTATTTGAATACATTCTTGAAATTCCTTAGTTTTTGCTATTTTTACAAATTTTAACATTCAAATATTATGAAAATCAAAAAGTAAAAAAAAAAATTATAAGAAATAAGCTGAGGCATGCAAGTCCAAGTTTTATAATCTCTTTACCATGATCTCCAAGTTTCCCTTTCTTCATCTGTTAAGACAACAAATCCTACTTGTACATCACAATAATATTTGTCAAGGAACCATCTCACCTAAAAAGTTAAGTTGTTAGGTGAGGCCCAGAATATGATTTATATTATTCTCTAACACGCCCCTTCAAGTGAAAGCCTTTTGGGCTTGAAACTTGCACAGGTCCATACTACCCTGTGCTTGATTTTTTTATGAAATAGAATGGGAGTGGTGAGATTTGAACTCGTGACCGCTGAGTTAACAGAGCTCTGATACCAGGTCAAAGAACCATCTCACCTAAAAGCTTAAGGCCCCATAATATGATTTATATTATTCTCTAACAATATTGTATGTAATTTTCAAAGACACAAATGAGCAAATGAATACATTCACACAAGAATACAAAAAATAATTACTCACTATCTAACAACTCGGATTCCATTCTTGGAGGAAATGCATGCTTTAGAAGATCTGTGGCAGATGGACGATCTGATGGACTTGGAGACATTAAGCGCCGCAACAAAGATGCTTGCTCTGGATATTGAGCAACCCATGAGGGAGGAAGCTCTCCCTTTTGTTTCAGATCAGATAGAATAATGTGTCTCTCCATGGCTGTCCCAAAAGGGTGCCAAACCTCAAAAAACACAATTCCTAAGCTGTACATGTCAGCCTGAAACGTAGAGGGGTTAGCAATCTTGCAAATAATATATGAACAAAATGTATTACATGACTGCAAAATTGGAGTTTAACTAGCATGATGACTAATGCTGAAGATTAAGTTCAAGAAGCTGCCACCAAAAGTTTACCTTTTCATCAATCTTTGGCCATCCTTGCTCAATTTCAGGAGCAGTATAAAAGTAGGTTCCAACTTGACCAGTACCATCCATTGAAACTCCAGCTGTATCTGTAGGCAAAGCTGTATCATGATCCAGCTGCTCCAATTCCAAGAACTTGGCTGAAACCACAGATCAAACATCAGTTAGAAAATGAATAGAGATATTGCCTTTTATTTTATAATGGAATTGAGATATTGCTTGATCATGAATCAATGCATGCCCTCATCAGTAACCAATTCCTATTTGGATGTGGTAAAAGATCCAATTATGAGTGCTTGCACATGTGCACATCATGATTAGGTTAAGAACTTCAAAAAGCACCTCCTTTCTTATCATGTCCAACAAGACTGTGGGGGATGATAATAACACTCCAAAAATGTTTAACCACAATCCCAATATGTCACCTTTGTTTCTTCTTATTTTTATCAGAATATGGGATAGCGGGAGCGTGGTAAAACTTTTTTGGAGTGCTAACATCATCTCCCTGGACATCTTTTTGTATTTGTTTTACTGTTTTTTCGCTGGAGGATTTATTGCCAAACTGGAAGGCCAATATCATTGTTAAAGAAAAAAAGATTTCCCTCCTAGAATCAAAGTTAAAACATGAAATATTCGATTTTTTTTTTACTTTATTTGTAAAAAAATGTGATAAGAATTCTCTTCAACTTTCTAGCACCAAGTAGTTCTTGGTAATTTTGTAGCCATTTTATAAAATAATCCAAAATTGTAGATTGGTGCAATTCAATTAGCTTCTTATATTCAATAGAAATACTCACAATTGCAACTGACATAGTTCATTAAATAGACAATAAACTCTAGTACTCACAGAGAAAGAGAATTGCTCCTGGATCTTACCGAGACCAAAATCTCCAATTTTAATATCATTCCGAGCATCAAAAAATATGTTATTAGGGGTCAGGTCTCGATGAATGATTCCTTGTGCATGTATGTGAGCCAAGCCTTCCACAATTTGCCGACATAAATGCCATGCTAAGTCTTTGTCAAAATGGTTATATGATTCAAAAACCTGGCGGAGAGTCCTTCCAAAATCGAAAGCAAGGGAAAAAAAAAAGAAGAAGGGAGCAGGGTCAATAAAATAACAAAAAAGTAATAAAACGTGCAAAAGCTCATTAGTTTCATAAAATTTATAGGATAAGAGGAATAAAGCAAAAGTATTGCTGACAATTATGGCAAAAAGAAAAATCAGAACTGAAAAGCAGTTGATAACTTGAAGAAAGTGATTTGCTATTTAAATTGCATTAACAAAGAAAAGAAGTTGCAACAAAAGATTAACAGCTATAATCACTTCAAGATGAAAAATAAGCAATTTTACGGAAAGTTTGTGTGAATTATAGACTTCCTTTTATATTTATTACATGAAAAAAAGGGATAAAATAATGATATGCTCAAAGACATTTTTGCATTTCGTGCATTTTTCACTGCAAATTCATGAAAGTTTATTTGTTCCTTCTCATTTAAAACAAAGGAAAAACTAATCTACAATAATGAATGACGGCAAATCATGTAAAGAATACTATACAGGATACAACACAAGGCAGGAAAAAAATTCAAGAGAAGAAAACATGATACCTGGGGCAAAACTCCATTTGAATGTACAGATATGTTGATTCAAGCTTATTCTCTTGCCCAACACCAGCCGAGCTTGCACCCTTGTAGCTGAATGTGGAGCTTGCTGCAGTAGCAGAACCCCAAGTACAGTCACCGAAAGAAACAACAACTCCTGTTTCAAACCATGCCTGGGACATTTTACAGATATCACAATCAGCATACAGGCCCGAAAAATATAATAGAATTTTTTCCTAAACCTTACATTTCTACAACCAAACTAAAAGTATGTCACTTTCAGAAGCGGTATAACCTCTTTGCCATAGAAAATATAAGCAGCATGCTGAATTAACACATCTATAAATTTCAGAAAAACTCATTAGAACAATCTTATGTCATTCTACAAGTGACCATTGACTGTCAAATACATTTTACATGTATGAATATCTTGACATACTACTCTTCACCAATAAAGAAATGATTGTGATAGTTCCTACTCAATATTCCACAGAACAAGCAGAAAAGAAAGTTATACCTGATAGTATCGAACAACATGCTGATGCTGCAAACGTGAAAGAGTGGCAACTTCCCTAAGAACCTCGCCATGGTTGACACAAATCTTAAATAAAATCCAGCATAAAAAAGAAAATTCACAGCAAACTTCAAGCAAATTTTACATGATCAGAACACAAAATCAAGTTTCCACTCCATTTCTATTTTTTAAAAAAAAAAACAGGGAGTTCTATTGCACCAAAAGAGAATGATGTTTCTAGGGAGTCAAAAGAAAAGAAGACATCTTGGCATTCAATAAACCTTGTGCACTGACTTCCACTACATAATCTAAAATAAATTTACCTCAAGATTCGGTCATTAACAGGCAGGGTTTTGTCCTTGAGGCGAATTTTCTTCACCGCATACTGCCTTCCATCAAGCTTATTTTTGCACAACACAACATGGCCAAAACCACCATGACCTGTTACCATTGATAGAGGAAACTCTGAGTAAAGCATAAATATGGTATCTACTGAACTTATGGCCACAAGAAAGGCAAATTGCAGTTTTGTTATGACAAAAATGCAGATGGGAATAAGACAGCAAGCACAAAAGGACAGAATTTTGCTGAAAAGAGATCACACAAAAACCCTAATTCAAAACTTTATCGCATAATGTCTTTTCAACTAGTTTGCCTCTTTAAAAGGTTTACAACTCCTTAAATAAACCCCAAAACCAACCTAAACAAACCAGTAACCTGAAAATAAAGGAAAAGTAACAAAAGTCCCAAACAAACTAGGAAAAATAAAGTTATTAAGCATACTATTTAATTTCCTAAACTAAATAGGAAAAATTAAAAAATATTAAGAAAAAATAAGTCTGTAATGGTGCTCCTGTGTCACAAATGTAATGTCAAAGTACTTAGTGACAACAATGCCATGAAGACTCAAACATGCAGTTTCATAAAGAAGCGTCTAGTAAATCAGTAATTAAATTTTCAAGTACATAGAAGTCTTGGTCAAATGGTAAAAACACACTTATATTCAAGCATCTTCATAAAGTACCTATATGTCAGCACCTAATATCCCACCTTTCTATGATCTCACATAGACATATGTATATATATCCACAAAGAATTCAATCAGTGTCTAAATAAACTTACAAGGACACATGCACACATGCAGATATGGAGGATTATAATACCAAGGGGTTGCAGCTCTTCAAAATCATTCAGATATCGAGAGCTTGGGAGAGATGCACTAGCCCCTCCTAAATCAGAAGTAGGTTTCCAAAATTGAGATATTCTAGATGAAACCTAGATAAAATTAATAGAACAGACAACAATGTGAAGAAACAATTTGAAATCAGTTTCCAGTTGTCAAATAAACAAAGAAAGAGAGTGGCAAACCATTTGCTGATGGAAAACATGATCAAAGGTCTTGTTAAAGGTTGCAGATGGTTTAGAAGCTAATTCCCGTACCGACTCAGGAATTATCTGCACCAGGTTATCCATCATCAGAGAACATATAAGTTTGAAAGGGTTTAAGAAATCTTTGACTATTTCCCAGACAACAGAAATGACTTCGTTTCTTTCTGCAAGACAGGAAGATGAATCAGATTACATACACCTAAGTTGCAGAGTTCAGTGGTTATTTGAGGCAGAGCATCAACCAATTCTCCTTTTGAGGCACAAGCAAGATGGAGAAGATGAACCTGATGATGAAGCAATATCAGTCCATAATTGAACTGGAAAGGAATAACCAGTCCAGAATCTTCAAACAGAAAAGGTAAAGAGAAAATATGAAGAGTATGATTTTTATCCCAATAATAATTAAGTACCATTAGAAGATCTTTTTCAACAGTTTGAGATGCTTGGTTAAACCCTGAGGAATTCAATGACAGTGATTCCCAAGGCTCACTTTCAAAATCTTCATCATCGCTGCTAATGTTGTCATCTTCCTGGTCGTCGTCATTGTCTTCTGATCCATATCCATGTTCCTCGAGAAAAACACCCTATAAAAGCATGCAGTGTCTTTGTCAGTGAATATCATCACAATACAAATTTGACCTTCAATTTGAAGAATGCTGGCAAATAATGGTAGCTACTATTTCTTCAAAATTGATGGTCTGTCTGTCATACATTCTTTACTACAGCACAATAATTGAGCTGCTTTGTGCAAATCCATCGTTTATTCAGGCATATTTATGAAATGCACAAACAATTAACTTTTCTATTTTCATCAAGTTCGTCACCATTTTCAAGAAGCAATCAAAAGCTGAATTGTACTTTCTGCCCAGAATTTCAAAAGTTGTCTTGGCAACCTAGGATTTTTATATTTTCAGTGCTTATTTTACAAAACATGTTCATCAAGGATGGTTTAACTCCTGTATAATTAAAGTCTTTTCATAAGCAATCCATCGGAAAGGCAACAAAGGAGGTGCCACCCATCCATTCACAAACATAAAACCTGCACAAAAAACAAAAGGAGAGCAGTGCATTTACTCTCTGATTTTGATCCATGCATAATCAATAATAACTATAGTGAAGAGTCCAGTGAATATCTAAAAGCTAAGAAAATTCACAGCACTTCCGTAATCACCTCATTGTTTTAACAATTTGGTGTTGGTTGTTATACACATTTAGAAATGATATATCCAAAGAAGAGCATTAAAAGGATGGAACAATGGAATAATAACTATAATGAAGAGTCCAGTGAATATCTAAAAGCTAAGAAAATTCACAGCACTTCCGTAATCACCTCATTGTTTAACAATTTGGTGTTGGTTGTTATACACATTTAGAAATGATATATCCAATGAAGAGCATTAAAAGGATGGAACAATGGAATAATAACTATAATGAAGAGTCCAGTGAATATCTAAAAGCTAAGAAAATTGACAGCGCTTCCTTAATATCCTCATTGTTTTAACAATTTGGTGGTGGTTGTTATACACATTTAGAAATGATATATCCAAAGAAGAGCATTAAAAGGACGGAAAAAGAACAATGGAATCATAAGCAGTGCAAACTTAAAAAAACTAAGACAGTAACACTCAAAAGGAAAATAAAATAACAGAAAATGTTCAATATTATCCACCTGCTTCTCCCCCTTCATGTCAATTCCTGTCACTTCCTCCACTAGAGATCTACTTGAATTAGAAGTAGATAGGCCCTTATTTTCATTTTCACTTTCTTCTTCAAGGGTATCCAACTTGGCAATAGGGGAAACCAACAGGCCTTGCTTCGCCTCTTGGACTGTCAATGGCTTTGTAATCTTATCAAGTTTCATCTCCTGTACCTCATATCCAACTTCTGAATGGTCTAACACGTGGGATTTTAATTCATCCACAGCAAGACCCCAATGCCATGACTCTCCACAGCCACTGAAGAGGTCTATGAAACCATAAACAAAAGGTCCCCTGGATGAGCAGCTCTTGTTACTAGAAACTGCAATGTCCTTCTGAAACAAATGGCTGCTGCTATTGATGGTTGAGCACAAAACCTGCAGAAGAAATGAATAAATTCCTCATCTCTTTACATAAAATGAAGACCTGGAAATTAAAAACAAGAGTTTCTAATCCAAAAACATAAGAAATATAGGACAGCCATAAAGTAAATAACATCAATTCCCCAAGTCTCCGATCATGACAAAGATTAAGAAAACACCAAACCAGAAAATACTGATAAACAGACACTGATTCATGGAATAATCATGACACAAGAAAAGCCGAAACTAAAATTGGGAAAATGAAAGCATGGAAGCAAACTAATGAATTGATGAATAAATCTATGGCATATTGATTAAAAAATTGGGAAGACAAGTGGCAATTCCATGTCATAGCTTACAGGTTCAGGTGCCGGAACAACTGGAGCTATTTCTGAGAGGAACTCTTGAGCAGCCTCCACCAGATTGAAAATCATTACACGTCCTTCTCGGGCATTAGAATTTGCCTTAATCGAAAGAGATTTGCAGTAAGGGAGGCAATTCAATTCAACCCAATAACATGAAATGTTGGAAGCAAAAACATAAATATGTATTTATAGTAATAAAATTAAGTACATGATAATGCATGTATATGCATGTGAATTTTAGAATAGTTACTTACATAAATTTGAATTTATTCAAGTAAAAAATTGAAATGTTGGAAACAAAAATATAAATATAAATTTCAAGTTTAAGTTAACAAAATCAATAAATAACCCTTAGCTAAAATATCAAAGAATCACACGGCCCAAAATCTTATGTTATAAGGTGAAGATCAAAGGTAGGCTTTAATATCTTTAGCATGCCCATGCTAAAGCACGATAACCATAAAATGTTGACGAGGCATTGGCTTACCACCCCATTGTGTTGAAATAATTAGTAAGTAAATGGAGAGGGTTCGAGGATTTGAAATCCAGACCACTGGGTCAAAGAGGCTATCATACCCTATGAAAGAACCCCTTGATCCAAAAACTAAAGCTCTTTGGTGAAGTAAAGGTTGGCGTTGCTATCTTTAGAAAATAAACGTGAAGGAAACAAAAAAATGCATTCAGGATTGCAGATCATGTGCATGATAGTATATTGTCAGTCAAGCTCAAACTAGTCATCCTTTACCTGGTCATTTAGGAGAGAGAGAAGATTATCTGCATCACATTTTGTCAAACCTTTTTCAGGAGTAATCTGCAACCTTGGACACTTGTCTGGGTATCCAGGCAAGCACCTGATAAATAAGTTAAAGTAAAAAGGTATGAGAAGACATGTGTTAACATTAAACAAAAAATAACAGTAACTAGTGAATCACCAACCTGACTGAAAGCAGAGCTGAAACATCTAGATCCTCGTAGCCCATATCTTTTGAGTAAGGCCTGCTCAAATTCAAACACAGCAAAACACAATCAAGACAAATCATATTTCATGTAAAAAAAATAGAAAGAGCATTGAGATAAAATGAACCTGAGCTTTATGGTGATTTGTGGAGGCGAGTCTGAAATGATCTTGCAATCTTCTTGAAATATTGCATTCCTATATGCATACAAGATTATAATAAAACACAAAGACACAAGTGTGAAAAGTAAATCCTTGCATAACATGAAAGCATAAGAGAGTACAACCTGAACAAATTCTGATCATGTAAAGTCATATGGCCATCACTAGAAAACTTTAAATATAGCAAAAGTTTAAGGCTTTTCTTCCACTTGCAAAGAATGCCATAGGCCATCATCAAAAAGTATTATTTGAATTAAAAGCATCCTGAAAAATATGAATAAGTAGAATCTGCCCTCGGATACTCTTTAAATCCAAACACAAACAATTCCAATGCATCAAAGGTCCGAAACCATCTCAATTACAAATGCAATGATCCTCGAGTGAATAACCGATTCCAAAACCTATTCAAATTCGTCAGCAAAATATATTATTATTTGTAGTCTGAGCCCATATATATTGTATATCCCATTGGAAACCAAGTCTAAATTTCAGATATTTTTTAAGGCAGTGAAGATCACCAACTTGTAGCATTACACCCTTTTATTCCAAAAACAATATGCTGAAATTCAAACGTTTGAACCAAACCACCGAGTACACCAAAGCATCTTCCTTTGGCTTCCAAAATCAAAATATGAAATAGAAAAAACAATAAATCCAGACAAACACCACTTACAAGGCAGTAATCTCTTCAACAAGAAGCTCGTTATCATTTAGTGCATTATAGGAATGATCTTTAGATTGAGACCTTCCTTTGATTCTCCTTCCACTCCCTCCTCCTTTCTTCTTCTTCTTTGAACTATGACCCATTCCTCAACACCCCACAAACCCTTTTCACCTTGTAATCAGGACTCAATCTTTCAGCCAAAATGTATAGAAATCAATGAACTTTCATAAACCCAGAAACCAAAATGCGTTAAAATCACTAAAAATAGACTTTTTTTTCCTGTCATCAAAAACCCATGAAGCCCACAAAGTTTCCTCCCTTTTAAAGTAAAATATATATATATATTTAGATATTTTGAAATCAAAAGAGATTTGCTTGAATTAATTTGTGCTGTGAAAAAGTGGTATTTTGGGGCGAGTTAAAGAATCGAAGTTTGATTCATAATTTCATATACGGTACAGCGGTATTTGTGGACAGCTTGGAGGCTGGTTTTTCTAGGCACTGGACTTTGATTTGTTGGATTCTCATATTTTATTTATTTATTTACTTGTTCATTTTTATACAACAAAATGCATATTTGTTATTAATTAATTATTCTTTGTAATAAAAAAGAAGAAACAAAAAAGGAAATAAATTTTATATTTAATTATTTTAATTATTTATTTAACAATTGACATTTATCAACATGAACTTTCATCTTGGATAGCATGATTTTTTTTATTTTTTATAAAGTAAAACCTTCATGAATTTGGATTTTTTAAAACATAAAAAAGATATAAAATATTTAACTGAATAAATAAATATAAAAACATAAAATAATATGTTTATAAAACATTTTTCAAGTGATTTTTTATTCAAAGAAGCTTATATTATTATTATTATTATTTATTCTATTTCTTGGTAGTGACAAAACATTATTCTATAATTTATATCATTACATTAATGTTATATTAGTAAATCCATACTAATAGTATGGGTAAGTCTATCAACATGGACCTATCTACATGTGTCATGATGGTGATGTGAATCATAGAAATGCACTACTTGCATGACTTTGGCCCATGTTCTTGATCAGCAGGACTTATTTTAGTATTGATTTTTGACTACTCATTTGAATCCTCATCCTTATCTTCACCCCCATCATCTAATTACTATTTTAATAGTTAGAAAAACCAATTAAAAACTCCATATTTTAAAAATTATACCAAAACTACTAATCTTGTTGCCTGCCAAAACATGGGAACACAATCCATTTTTTCTATCAAGATTTTATTTTTAAAAAAAAAAAACATGGTTAAAAAATCTAGCAATATTATCAATTCAATTAGTTAACTCGAATCAATTTAAAAAAAAAAAACACATTTATTTTTAAAAAACCAAACTGGGTTTAATATGAGTTTTCAAGTTTAGACATGATAATAATCGAGCTTTAGATTTGTAATTAAAATTGGTTTGTTTAATTAACCATCAAACTTGAATAAGTATTTTATAATATGAGTTCAAATTACTTTATGTTTGATTTTCATTAAATAAAATAAAGTGGTGAAATTTCAACTCATGACTGCTGAGTCAATCAAACTCTGATACCATATAAAAAAATTATCTCACTTTAAAATTTAACTTGTTAGATGAAACTCATAATATGATTTATATTGACACTAATTAAGATTTTTTTTTTTATAACCATGTAATTGGTGGTCTAGCGGTAAGATTTTGAGATTAAAATGTTTGTTCTCTTATGGTTCTAGGTTCAAATTTTATAAATGTTAATATGATATTCATTAGAGGCTTATATAGTTATTAATTTCAGAATCCATGAAATTAATCAAAATAAACGAAAAACTGGTACAAATATAAAAATTAAAAAAAAAATTCTTTGGTTTTCATGGTGAACAGGAAAGAGGAGAGGGAGAGGATCTAGCCTCACCCACATCTATCCAATCAAAATCCATCTTTACTCTTGATGACATCTACACTTCTTTCTTCACAAATTCCTCATCTCCCACCAAGAATCCCATAATTTCCATACCCGGCTTCCCCTTGCTCTTTCTTCTATCCCAAATGGCCAGCAACTCTCTACATCGCTCCACCACCACCACTCCCTCCTCAAGCTCCTCCCGTCGGACATCTCCCCGCCCTTCTCCCTCTTCCTCAAGCCTACCACCTCCGCCTCCACCGCCACTAACACTTCGCTCTCCCTCTCTATTTCCTCCACAGCATCCACCAGTACTGCTTACTCCATCTCCCCCGCCACCTCCACCACTCCCTCCACTTCCAAAACCTTCTCCCTCGACCTCCTCCAGCAACACCTCTCCAACCAAAACTTCCGCGAAGCCGACGAGGAAACCCGCAGGCTGCTCACAGTTCTTGCTGGCGAAGCAGCACAAAAACGTGGCTATGTCTTCTTCTCTGAAGTCCAGTTCATATCAGAACAAGACCTTCGAGACATTGATGGACTCTGGAGAAAGCACAGCAACAACAAATTCGGATACAGTGTTCAACGGAGAATATGGCGACAAAAGGTTGGCAAAGACTTCACTAAACTTTTCATCAAAATTGGGTGGATGAAGAAGCTCGATACAGAGGTTGAGCAGCACAACTACAGATCTTTTCCCAGTGAATTCATCTGGGAGCTTGACGATGATACTCCTGAAGGTCACTTGCCTCTGACAAATGCACTTAGAGGCATACAATTGCTCAGCACCATTCTTAGCCATCCTGCTTTTGAGGTGGAGGAAGAAGCGGAGGAAGATGAGGTTGAAGGCGATAAAAAAGGAGGACTGAAGGGGCTGAGGGATAGCTCGAACCCATCCCCATTAAGCAACAGAGTATTTAAAACAGATTACAGCTTCTAAGTAAGAAATTCAAACCCAACAAAGATGGGATTTGGTTTTTTCTTTTCTTTTTTACATAGAAGTAATTAGGAAAATGATAAAAAAAAATCAGGAAAACAAGAATTAAATTTGATATAAAATTTAAATAAAACCATGAGGGCAAAGTTTAAGAAAAAACCAGTCAGAATTTAAGTTATATTATTATTATTATTATTTTATAACCGGACTAAATCCCCGGGCCCACTAAACATCCTGCAAACTCAATGAGCATGTAAGGCACCGCGAGGTGACAGGCGTGCCTGACAAGGCTTGAACCTGACAGGCGTGCCTGACAAGGCTTGAACCTTGGGTGAGAGGAAGGAAGAAGCTTTTCTTGACCACTAGACTGACAATTTAAGTTATATTATTAAATAGATTCGATCTAGCAAGTTGATTAAAGACCTAGCAATCTAACCTCCAAATAAATTAAAAAACTGTTTAATTTTGTAAAAAAATACATTAAAAATCATATCAATGATCGAATTATAAATACTAGGCCAAGTTTAATAAGTTTGATATAAACTTCCCAGGCCCAACAACATCGTCACTTCATCCTCATCTCGAAGAAGAAGAAAAATGTCAAGAAATCAGCAGCACCTTCTCCGGCTAGTCCTGTCTTGCCGAAAAATAACAGCTCAGGTAACAAATCCGACGAATTCCACAATAATCGCGATGGCTTCTTCCTCCGAACAAGAATCATTCCTCTCTATCTACCGCAACACTTCCCTCTCTGTCTTCTCTCGCCAAACCTGGGACTCGAAAACGGCGTCGCGTGTTGGGGAGAAATTAGGGTTTAGATTAAAGGAAATCGGGGTTAATAATATCTGCATTGATTTAAACGAAGAGTTGTCAAGGCCGATTCATTATAGAAAGCGCGTGTTACCGCTGTTTGATTCGGTGAAACGCGTCGGCATTGAAGTTGATGGAGTTGAGAAGCTAGGAGAGATTGGTCCTGTTTGATGGAAGGTCAGGACTTGATTGTTTAGTACACATTTTTGACAAGGAGAGGTACTTGTCTTGTCTTTAATTGATTTATTTTGTATTTGATTTGATTTTGATAATTGTAGATCACAATGAAATAATTATCACATGAAAATGATGGTTTTGTCTTAATCTTGTGATCATTTTGTTTAATCTTTATCATATTATTTGCCAAAGTTAGAATCTCGAGACACTGTATAGCTGGCTCAGTTCGAGAATGGACTTCTTAGGAGTTATGTTATGGATTTGTAGCTGATTTAGGATAAAGGGTATTGGATACTTGAGGTACATTGTGGTTTGCAGTATTATTATGGGTAGAGGGTGTGATGTTTTGGAGAATACATGGTATGATAAGGGTAGGCTTAGTGTTATTGGTGTGCAGGGTCATGCGAAATTAGGTGTGTGCTGCTCAGTTTGTTTTGATCTATATGCGAAAGAAAATAGTAAGCTTTGGATTGTTTGAACAATGTACCTCTAGTTCTGGAATCTAGTTTGAGCATTTTGCAAGTTGGTCTGGTAATGCTGGAACTGTTTGCTAGCTTTCAAGTTATTCCCTCCTTAAATGCCTAATCACCATATTTTTTATGATCCAATTCTGATTGCAAATGGGCCATGAACCCTGAGCTGCTTCTTTTTTCCAGGAGGGCATGTGAATTGGGTATTACTGTGTGTAGAAATGTTATCTTTTGCAAGTGGATTTCAAGTATTGTTTGTTGACCCTTTCCTTTCTTGACAAAATCATGATTTTGTGGTTATCAAATTTTATCTTTTGATCACCCGCTTTGGGAAACTCCTCTATTGAGTTTGAAAGTAA
The DNA here is from genome assembly GCA_009078335.1 of Salix brachista. Taxonomy (NCBI): domain Eukaryota; kingdom Viridiplantae; phylum Streptophyta; class Magnoliopsida; order Malpighiales; family Salicaceae; genus Salix; species Salix brachista. The sequence goes on along the minus strand of CM018578.1, from coordinate 11,955,423 downwards.
ACCCAAATGGTGCTGGTTTGCTTGCTTGTGCCTTTTGAGAGTTCAAATATCTTAGTAGCTTTCCTCCATCATCCCTTGCTGGATGTTTTGTGTATGTTAGGTGAATTACTAAGATTCTTGTATGTACTTGGATCCTTTATAAGTTAGCTTTGTGATCCTTAACCAGGTGAAAAAAATGCAGGATGTTGAAATAGATGGAAAAAACAACAAATAAAAAGAGCAAGAATGAGAGAAGTTATTGTAAGAGTAAAGAAAGATGTGGATGTGGAGATGAGGTCAGAATATATACTTTGCATCATTAGTTGCAGTCTTGCATCATTTTCCTACATCGAGAAAATATCATCTCCTTTTACTAACAAACTAGTCTAGATTGGAGTTGACATCGTTATCATGGTATGATTTTCATGTCTCTCAATCTTCCCATCCACATTTGAATACTCGAGTGTATCAGCATAACCTAGAAACCCAAATTGTCTACTCTTAATCATACTTTAGATGTGTTAAAATCACATTAGGTGATCCTGAAATGCAAAATCACATCGAGTGTTTTAAAACAAGCAATATCCTCCATCTTAGTCCCAAATAGCCCTTATTTTACAACTATTCGCATCCCACACTTTGCCCTTGCCCTTTATCACCTCACTCCAATTGAATTACTCATCTTCATCAAAGGCCACAAACTCAACATCAAAAACTTCACACAAGAGCTTCCATAAACTCTTTCATGTAAACACATAACCATTGTTGTAATTGAAGGTTTGATTCTTTGCTTCATCAATCACCGCTGCCCATACATGTTGCTCAGTTAGGACTCTTGCATCTGACATATCACAAAAGTGCTCCCATGTTTTTTTGTGCCCAGAATAACGAAATGATATCCCTTGGCATCAGCAATTAGTGGCATGGATAGATAAAGTGAACATGTTGTAAACACCTCTTGAAGAAGCACCTATTATAATCGATGGCAATAAATTGAGTGTGTAATAAATAGAGAATATGATGCAACCAGGTCTTGTTGAGTGTGTAATAAATAGAGAATATGATGCAACCAGGTCTTGCAAGGCATAATAGAAATTGGGGTAAGGGACTCTGTCTAGGTCTTCATTGGAAGGTGGCTTTGTAATGGATAAGCTTGCCTGTAAGTGAAGGATCAAATATTGGACCCATATATTGTTTATTGCCTGTTTGCGAAGTAATATGTTTCGAGTAGCGAGGGAGTAGCTGATTATAGTGCATTAAGCACGTTGGAGTTCATGGAGATGTTTACTGCTTCACTTCAATGAATTTGTAAGGAAACCCTAAGACGTGGGTGATTTCATGGGCAATTTGAAAGAGTTTTTTTTTTTTTTTTTTTTTTGGGGGGGAGATATATGAAACAGTCTATTAAGGAAGGACGAAACCAACTTGGAGAGGGATGCCTTGCTATACGCCCTACACTTTCAACGGGCTGCCTGGAGTTTTTGACTTTTTAAGTGCTTCTGCTGATGAAAATTCCACCCAAGCCTATGGGCACTAACTTTATATAAACCTGAATGGATATGAATATGATTTTTTTTTCTTGACCGGATGTGGGTAATACCAAAAAAAAAAGAGGTTAATATTTCTCTCCAACCTGAAACTTTATCTAACCCCAGCTTAAACCACACAAAAAATCTTGAAGTTTGAAAATTTAATATTCTGTATCAAGCTATATATATTGAAAAGTTTACCATATTTTATCCTATTTATTTCTTTTGGAATTTCAGAAAATGTTTGGATTTAGGGGGCCAAGTTCCCAAGTTAGAATTTCAGTTCTTAGACTAGACAATAGCTTGATCTTGGTGAACTAATTATGATCTATCCACATAATAGAACTAATTTAATCATAGAAATTTATTAAATTAACGTTAATGATCTAGCTACATTTAAACCTTGTTTCAGAAAATAAAAAAGAAAAGGAGAAAAAAATCTATAAAACTTAAGGAAAACTGAGAGGGGAAGACTGCTTTAGTTCAATTATACCTTACTTGGGTGGCAACAGATTTCTTTCCCTGTTTTAAAGGCAAAAATTAAGCTGCGTCTGTGTACGCAGTTCAAGCTAAAAAGCATATAAAAAAAAAACTCTTTAGCGTAGACAAACAGGCATAATTAATTTGTTAAATAATATAGGACAACAAAACCTTACGAGAAAGAAAGGAGTGTGCATGAATTGTAGACCAAGAAAAGGATCAAAATACTCAAATGTGTGTGTCTATATATATACACCCACACACGTAAGAAAACGTAAAAAGAGATATGGAGGGAGAGGGAGAGATGAAGAAAGACACACGAGGAGGAAAATGGAGCCAGAGAGTGCCATAGCAAAGCAAATGAACATCGCAATGAAGAGCCATTCAACTTTTGAGAAGAACAGCATAGTCCAGGAACTGACCAGATGGTTTCTCAAATGCTTCTTATCAATGAAGATGGTATCATCAAGTACTTCAAAACTCTGCTTCTTCTTCTTCTTCCATAGATCATCAAGATACTCTAAAAAAGAAAAGATCATATGATTGCATTGTTGTTATTTAGTATTGCCACTCAAATCTCTTCGACCCAGACCATTTTGAATCTCATGTCAATTAATGCTGTCATCCACATTTTGAACTTAATTTCTGAACATGCTCATCACAACCGTTTGGTGCAAGTAAGAGCAAGTTCTGCTGGGGCTACCCTAATCATTATCCATTGCAAAATGGAAAGAGATAAAGGTGACTAAAGATTACTATGGTGATGATCATGTTGGAGTTGGACATGTTCCCATCCTTGTCACACTAAACAATTTGAGTGCCAATATTAAATAGCAAGCGGTGATTTGATTTCTTTTTCGTTTAGACTCGTGATGGTCTACAGGAAATAGAAGGAAGGGAGTTTTGAAGGGCTGGGATGATATCACATTCGTGGATAAGAGGGCATTTTAGAAACCTGGCTAATTCTTGGGCTATATTGCTCTTATCGAAACTTGAATGGCATTTCGTGGCTATGATCAAGAATCAAAGTTGGATCTTGATCTTTATGATCGTGAAGGTGATGTGGTTTTTCTCAGGATTGAGTCATATGAATATCTTTCAAATTCAAATTGAAACTCAGCTCAGGTTAGGTCAAACTTTCAAGTCATTTTTCGGATCAAGTCAAGTTTTATATCTATGCTTTCAAGTAGCACTCCTTATGTCACTATGTCTAATCAAGGTTTATCTGACTAACATCAAAGATGATGAGATCCACGACTGATCAAGTCTCTAAAAACATGGCGTGATGGCAAATGACTTGAAATCTGCATAACAGGTCTCGAGTTCGAATCAGGGCGTGCACTTCTTGTAAGAATCTGGACAACCAGGATTTTACTCGCTCACTTGGGCCCACAAAATACGTTTTCCGGTTTCTTCGAATCCAAAAATAAAAAATAAAAAAAATTGCTAGCCATAGAAAATATTTAACATCAGTTAGGCATTTGCATTCAAGCTGATCTCGAGAATGTAACTCTCAAGCATATGTGCTACAGTCTGGATCAACACACAATATATGCTTGATCCCCTCTCTATTCTTGTAAAATATACAAGCTTGCCCGGCTGTTATTCTCTGTATCTGGGCATAAATAATTAATACTAGTGAGCCTTGATCACTGTGTGTTCTTGTTCATAATAGAGCATCTATATGGGGAGGATAGAAAAAGAAAAGTGAGGTGAGCTGAAGAGTCAAAAGTGGTCAATAGGGTTTTTCTCTTTTATATGCTTTATATATACTATATAGGGATATAATTATAAACACTAGCAAGTGGAAATAAAAAGGAAAAAGCTGGAGTTTTTTCTTAGACTTGAATGGAATTTTAGAACGAAAAACTTTCCAATTTAATCCTTGTGTTAGTATACATTTGAGAATTAAGTCCCTGTAAAAAAATTCATCAGTCATCTCGTTTTTGTTTTTCAGTTCAATTCGATTGCATGGTAAAATAGCCTCTCTTTAGAGTAAACTAGCTAGTCCCCATTAATCTAAATTTTAGTTTCAATTATGTTGAATTAATTTGGGAGGGGAGGGTGATTTTCAAGTTTGACACTGCGTTTCAAAAGTGTTCTTGAAAAAAATTGATTGATTTTTATTTTTTATTTTTTATTTTAAATTAAAAATATTTGGTGTTTTTAGATTATTTTCATATACTGATATCAAAAATAATTTTTTTAAAAAATACATCATTTTGATACATTTCTAAACAAAACATACTTTCAAAAACAATATCAATTACACTTTCAAACAGTCACTTATAATAACGAAGAGACTGAAACATTTTTCTACTTCTCTATTCTTTTCATAGTGGGCTTGCATTGGAACTCTCTTGAGTGTATCAGTTTACATTAGAAACCCTAATTCTCTACTCTTATTCATGCTAGAGACATGTTGAAACCCAAAATGCAAAACCACATCAAGAACCTCAAAGCAAGCAATATATTATTTGTTCCTGTCTGGAGTGTGGTTACGGTTATTTTTAAAAATATTTTTCGTTTAGAATTGCATTAAAATGATTTTTTTTATTTTTAATGATTATTTTTGATATCAACACATAAAAATAATCTAAAAACACCAAATTTAATTAATTTAAAATAAAAAATAAAAATATTTTTTTTCATTTTTGAAACGCAGTGTCAAACAAACACCTTAGTCTCAAATAACAAACACCTAAGTCTCAAATAGCTCCTAATTTTAAGCAATCCCATTCCACACTTTGCCCTTCCCCCTTCATCATCTAAACCCATTTCATCATCTAAACCCATTCAAACTTCCCATCCTCCTCAAAGACCACGAACTCAACATCACAGAGACCTCACGCAAGACTTCTCATGGTTTGTCATTGAGAGATAGCTTTTCTACCGTGCAAACTATTAATTAATATTAATTCTCGACTGTTTCATTATGGTTGGGGATCTCCATTAAAGTACAATAAATTATATGTACCAAATATTTAGCAAGCAATAAGGAAACGGTAAAGCTTTTATGAGAGACGATGGCAAACACTAACGGTGAAGCTTACCTCTCAATCTCCCTCACCCACTACCATCTGCTTCGTCCCCCTCTCAACTTCTACCCATCTACTTCGCCTCCCATGGAAGCTCTCCATCTCCCTCACCCACCTCTGCTAACACCCCGAAACCCATCTGCCCCTCCTCCCTCTAGAAGCTGCATGCATGATCAACACACCCAACGGGTTTCTCATGTTGGCAAAAAAAAGCAGTCAATCGCAATTCGCAGGGAACGCATGCAAAAAAAATGAATCGCAATCGCACCAAAAGCACAATTTTCCTACTTATTGTAAACCGCGATTTCGGACGATTTTTAGGTGGGTCCCATAACAATTTTATCTGCTTTTGTTCATTACCAAACACCATGTAACTGCTTCTTGCTCCAATCTCTGGTTCAAACGCAATGCCAAACGGGCACTTAGGAGTGTGATTGAAGTTGCTTTTAGATATGTTTTTTATTCAGAAATACATCAAAATGATATTTTTTATTTTTTAAAAATTATTTTGGCATCAGGACATGAAAATGATCGAAAAACATCAAAAATATTTAATTAAAAATAAAAATAAATTAAATTAATTTTTTTTCAAAAAATCGTCAAACATCCAATTAGTCCCAAATTCTTTCCACTTGTAATCGACTAGATAGTTTATAAGATGAGCCAATTTTGGTTTGTAGAGTGATGGAGAATCCAATGTCGTGTTCCTCAAGGCATCAAAAAGTGCATGGCCATCAATCGATTTGCATGGATAACATCATGAGAAAGGGACGTCCAGCTGTGTTCATGACCCCCCTCACTTGACCGTTTACAAGACACTCACATGGGCTTGGTTTAGCCCACGACTTAAATCATAATCATTTATTTGGTCAATAAATCGATCTAAAATTTATTTCTGTAAAATAAAAATCTCTAAATTAACATTTATTAAAATGCATGGTTTTTACATTAACTCTATCTTCACATATCATTGCCCCTTAGGTTTTTTCTTTTTTCTTTTCAAATGACTCTAAAAGTAGAAGGGATTAATTGATGATCATGAAACAATTAACCTTAAATGATTTGTTCATCATTTTTTTTTTTAAAAAAAAATGTATGTTGTTCATTTGCTTATATATGGATAAATAAATGGTTTCAACCCCAAACAAATGCCCTTTAAGGAACTATAATGCATCTCTTACTTTTGTCAAGAGAAAATATTTATTAATGCAAGGAATTTGCTAACTGTGATGCGATTAAGGTCCTGTTTCGCAGCATGTTTCAAAAATATTTTTGAAAATTTTGAATTTTTTTATTTTTATTTTTTATTTAAAATTAAGATCATTTTCATGTGTAAATTTTAAAAAATAATTTTAACTGTACACTCAAAAACACAATAAATTAAATATTAGGTTATTTTGCTGATACACTGCGTAAACAAACCCACACTAAAAAGTTTTAGAAGATTAAGGACCTGTTTGTGAGTGCGGTTGCGGTAGCTTTTCAAAGCACCCGTTTGGCAATGCGGCGCGTTCCGCGTTTGCCAAATGGGACGCAATTTGGTGTTTGGTAACATCTGAAACGCAGAATTTACACATGGGGCCCACACAGAAATTTGATAAAAACGGCATTTTAAGAAAAGCTGGAAAACACATGCTTTTCCATTTGCGGTTCGAGTTTGACAAATACACAGCAAACGGCGATTCAATGTTTTTCATCAACAGAAAATTAAAATTACCGTTGAAATTTATAATTCCAAATCAAACCCTCTCAACATCTCTGCTCCCTTCACTTCTGCGCCTCACGCCCCTCACTTCCTGTCCTCATTATCCTCTACAAAACCCATCTAACAAACCCATCTGCTCAGGAGAAGATAAAAGAGAGATATGGCGAGCTAGGAGCGTGGGGTTGCTGGTCCGGTTTGGTGGTTAGTTCAGTGGTTGTTGTGGCTGGCTGAGGAGGAGACGAGGGAAGGCTGACGTGATGGTTATTTATGGGTCCTTGTTTGAGTGAGAGTTGCCGTTTTCCGGCGAGTTGCTGTTGATGGGGAGTGGAGTTCAATCAGCGGTGGTGGGAAGGGAGGCTGGTCAGCTAGGGTAAGGAAAAGGGAAGGGAGGATGAAAAGAAAGAGTGAAAACAACAGAGACGAACGAAGGAGAGGGGGAAAAAACTGAAGGGAAAAGGGAAGAAGGATAGTAGGAAAAATGAAAATATTTAAGAAAAAACCGGAAAAAAGTGGGATCAAGAATAATTATTTTAAAAAAAATAGAATCTTGAATAAATAACTTAAAAAACAAAAAAAAATGTATTTCTTAATTAACTTTAAAAAAAAATGAGAGAAAAAAATGGGATAAAAAATAATTGATAAAATAAAAAAATAAAAATTGACAAAAAGAAATATATTTGTATATACCCTTTTAAGTAATTTTACAAGTTAAAAGCAGTTTGTAAAGTTTGGAAACCAAACACCAAAACTCCTTTTTCTTCAACCTTCAACTCAACCACAGTTTTAACCAAACACTTAACTGCTTTTTTTGAACCACAGTTTAAAACTCCATTTTTAAAACTCCATTTTTTCAACCACAACCGCAACCGCTACCGCTATACCAAACAGGCCCAAAGTGCTTTTCGTGCCGAAATACATCAAAATAATGTTTTTTTATTTTTTAAAAATTATTTTTTGACATCAGCACATCTAAATGATCTAAGAACACCAAACCGCCAGTTTCTAAAATGAAAAAAAAATCAAAAATTTTGAAAACGCCGGTTGCAACGCAATCCCAAACGGGGCATAAAAGGTGACCAAATTGAGTAGGGACAGTTTTGTCTTTCAATAAAAAAAGACACCACCATAAATCGCGGGACGGTCAGTGTTCTTTTCATTGGTGGGTCCTGGGATTCTTTTCCGGGTTTCTTCTACTGAAGATTCGCTAGTCACCATCCATCCACCTAAAACTTTTAATGACAGCCACCCTTTTGTCTTTGAAAAACAATTATAGAAAAAAAATAATTATAATTTCACCGAAATTATACTTCACAAGCCCCGCCGAGTGGAAACAAAGTTGAAAAGAAATTTCTTGAAGTGACTTGCATCTCATTAAAAAAAAATGAATTTTTTTTATTTTTTATTTTAAATAAAAAAAAATGTTGTTTTTAGATTATTTTAATATGATGATGTCAAAATTATTTTTAAAAAATAAAAAAATATTACTTTGATACTTTTTTGAGTTAAAATCAATTTTAATCACGCTCCCAAACAAGAAATTAGGCTATTGGATAAACTTATATGTTACTAGTCAATATTTTTTTTATTAAATTTATGTTTAAAACAAAATTTGATTTGATGAGGTTTGAATTGAATTAATTGAATCACTAAACACTTAATCAGTATTTTACAGAGTTATTATTTTAAAAGCTTTAACTAGAAACAGACTTGAATTAGATTTTAGATTTTAAATTTCTAAAATAAACCTATTAATAGAGTGATTTATATATTTTTCTTTGATGGTAAATTTTTTTCCAGAAAAGTTGTATATTTTCCAGAAAAAAATTACAATATTCAACGCGTAATTAGTAGTATTTTATTATTAGTTACTTTCAAAACATATTTTATAAGAAAATAAATTCAAGTAGAAAAAAATATAATGAAGGAATTTTTGTCACTTTTGTTCTTTTTCCATTTGTTTCTTTTTCAAAATGGTCACTAAAATATAACTAGTAAGATGTCATTATGTATTTACTGAGTATTATTTTATTTTTATTTTTTTTGTAAATCAGTTCATGTCTATTATTTTATAAGAAAAAAATGATTTTGATTTTTTATAATATTATTCAAAGTTGTTTTAAGTATCATAGGTACTGTTTATATTTTCAAAATTAGATAAACAACGTGCAAGGTGAAAAACAAACCAAACTACTTGAACTAGTTTTGAAAATACTCAATTGGTCTCCAAGAAGAGCGTAACGATGATGATATAAAACTTGCGACCTGCACAGTAGATTTTGAGTTTGAGTCAGGATATACATTCTTTGTAAGAGTCTGGAACAACTTGAGTTTTATTCGCATAACTAAACCCACAAAATAAGTCAGGACATACACCCCTTGTAAAAATCTGGAATAACTCGAGTTTTATTCGCTTAATTAAACCCACAAAATATATTTTTTGGAGGGTAGAGTTTCCTCGTTTTAAAAAAAAACTCAATTGTTACATAATCAAACCAGCTTTGATCATAATTTTAAAGTTCTACTATTTTCATGAACAAGCCCAAGCAATTTACTGCTCAATTCGAAATGTTTAGGAACATTAAATATATCTGAAGATAATTATTAAAAAAAACATTATTGAAATATGCTACTTTATTATAAAATCAGTGGAAATTAGCTATAAAAATACACATAGAATAAAGTGTTTTAAGTGTTTTTAACATTTAAATCAAAGTCAATGTACGATTTGAGATAAAATAACAATTTTTTTAAAATAAATAAATAAATTATATTTATATTCATTCGATTTTGTTTCTGGCTATAAACATGCTTAGCATTTAAAGGATTGTTTTTAGTTTTAAGTGTACTCAGACCAATTATGTGCAAAAGAAGAAGTAGGTTTGACACTTTAAATTATAGATTTTCAAAAATATATATTTGATTAAAATTGTTGTGTATGCAAAATAAAAAAAATATTTTTATAAATAAACTTGTGATGGTTCTGAGTTTAATTTATAAACAGACGATTCTCAATTAATTCAATAAAAAATAACTAAGTTTAATTTATCAAACTCACCACCCTAATAATTATATCAAAATATCTTTATAAAAAAAAATCAAAACAAATTACAAGACTTAATTTCTAGCTGATCCAATTTTAAACGATAAAACTGGAAAACAAATATATTTAAATAAATAAAAAATAACATGAGTCAACTTAAGTTCACTCGTTAAACATTGTTTTTGGATTATAAGATTGAAAGAACTTGATAGAAAGTAAATAAAAATAATAATAATTTAGCCTAATTTTCAATTAACTCAATATTAAAAAATAAAATAAAAAAAAATCTTAACTAACCAGGTTAACTTGTTGTGATCCATGTCATTAAAGTAGAATAACCGAATAAAAAAATATATTTAAATGATATGTTTTTAAAAAGAAATTAAAAAAATATAAGAAAAAAACAAAGACAAATGTTTTTTAAAATATTAATTAAATATTTTAGTATTTAAAAAAAATATTTTTGATATCAGATATGAAAATAATATAAAAACAATAAAATATTTAATTTAAAAATAAAAATATTATTTTTTAAAACAAAAACAGGTGAATATATAATCTAAAAATAAATCCACTCATATACTTGAGTAAATAGTGTTTTTCTTCTTCCTGTAAATACCAGCCTGTCACAACAATGGCATAAAAATCCATTTCTAAAATTATTATTTACTATTACTGCCCAAAAGAATAATTGCAAAAGACAAAGAGAAGAGAGAGAAAGAGACAGAAAGGCCCCGGGGAAGAAATATCAAACCTTCCTCTTCCCCATCACCGGCTTTTTTCTTTGTTTGTTTTCTAAGGTAACAATTTATTTTTCAAAATTGTTTTTGACTCAATTTTTCTTATCAACATCTGTTTACTTATAATTAATTAATCTTCATTTTTTTCCTGGCTACTGGTAATTTTTGCATTTCATTTTGGCTTCTTACGGATCGTGATGAAACGAGCTTTGGTTATGTGAAGAACTGTAAATTTTTTTATATTCCATTTGGTGGGTGCTATTGTTTTTCTATTTAATTCATGTAGCTTATAGACTTTGAATTTTGATTATTTTTCTGGGTTTTTGGCATTTTAATGATTTCTATTTCCTTTGCGAGCCAAAATCCCATCTGGATTTTTAAAATTTTGTTGATTGTGTCACAAGAATGTGAATTTGATTTGTTATGCCTGTGTAAGTCAATGAGTTTTTGGCAGATTGTTGATCAGTGAATTTGATTTGAATTGTTGTGAACTGAATTTTGGTTTTTTTGTTTCTGGTGTTTGATTTTGTAGAAGAGGAGGGGGTTTGAATTTCACTTGGTAACAAAATGGGGGTCATGTCAAGACGGGTCGTGCCTGCCTGTGGTAGCCTGTGTTTCTTCTGTCCTTCACTGAGGGCAAGGTCAAGACAGCCCGTTAAGCGATACAAGAAGTTGATCGCTGATATCTTGCCGCGTAATCAGGTGATTTGATATGTGATTCATGGCAGCTTGCTTTTGCCTTTTCTACTATTTTTATGGGTTTTCTATGGTCTGGAAGGATACTGAATTGAGTTGGAACTCTCTTCTTGTGCCTTGAACGTGGTAGTAGTGTTAATCTAGTGTGTATTAAATGGATCATTTGTGGTGGAAAAGCAGTTTATGTGATTATGTAGATGTGACTTTATTTCTACTCTGTTTCATCATGCATCTAATCAAGTGAACTTCATTTGTATTGCTACATTTATAGCCACTGGCATCATTGGTATCATTGTCAAGAATCATGTATGTATTATTAGTGAACTTGGTCCAAGTGCCAGTGATTTTCTAATTAAGGAATTTCATCATCTTGCAAGCAGAAGAATCTATAGCTTTTGCAGTTCATTCTTAAAGCCTCTTTAAGGCCTATTACTCATCTCACCCTCTCCATCCATCCAGACAGGGAAAAGAGAACGTTATTTTGATAAAAAAGTGGTGTGCAACTTTGTTTTTGTTCTTTTCCTTTTGTGTTGATGCAGCCAGCATTTTGCAGGAGACTGAACCAAATGATAGGAAAATTGGGAAGCTTTGCGAGTATGCTTCAAAGAACCCTTTACGAATTCCGAAGGTCTGTTTATTGATTCCCCTTTAGGAATTTTCAATGTTTACTGATTCATTGAGACACCATTACCTTGCAGATTCATGCATTTAAATATTTCGTCAAAATTTATCATTTCATTGGTTTAATTATTTTCTTTAACAAGTTAAAGGATAAGGAAAATGCAAGTTTATATTTACATGTGACTGTCCTTTTTACCCTCTCTTGTTAGCATGTTCTCCATTTAATAGTTTTTTAAGCACTAACAGTTCGTTATTTTTCCCTGCTGTAACTATTTGGTCTTGATGTGAACACAAGCTTTTTATCTCGCCTCACAGCTGATTCTGGTCCATAATTGAAATTTTTAATGAACTGCAATATCCTATCTAAATATTGTAGAATTTATAGAAAAAGAAAACAAAACTGGTCAGTGTTCTGCAAGGATGATGTGTTCACGGGGTTCAATTTTCAAATAAATTGTTAGAGTTTCTTCAACAAGCACTGCAGTTTCCATCTACCGCCACATTATATAACTTGGTTTTCATTGGCTATTAGTTTTACATTTACTCGCTCCTCAGATTACTGATACCCTGGAGCAAAGATTTTACAAGGAGTTGCGGCATGAGAACTTTGGATCTGTGAAGGTTGTAGTGTGCATTTATAGGAAGTTGCTATCGTCATGTAAGGAGCAGATGTAAGTCTATGCATTTTAGACTTGAAATGACTTGGACTCTATTTGCCAAAACCACTCAATTAGAAAGTTATTGAAGATAGCCTTGAAATTTTACCTTTTAATGTGTGCGTTACGTTTTGAATTGCTTCCATAAAGTTATGCCACATTTAGGATTTTTTCCCCTTAAGCAGATAATAATTTTCATGTATAAATATTGTAAGCATTTGACTAGAATTTGTAAAAAGAAAAAGAAACTGTACTGGTAATTGAGAATAAAATAAAAAGATAATGTATATGCGATTAAAGCTGCATGGTTAAAGAAGTATTGGGATTTTATTGATGCCAATGGATTAGTTTATATAGTCAGAATAGCATCTACAAAGTAATATAGACAGTCACAAATTATTCTTTGGAGTGATATTAAGAACCTGTTGTTTTTTGCAAACAGTAACTGTTTTTGTTTGATGACATTTCCTGGTGCCATTCAATGCATGCAGGCCTCTATTTGCCAGTAGTTTGTTGAGCATTGTTCGGACTCTTTTGGAGCAAACTGGGAAGGATGATTTACGGCTTCTGGCTTGCAATGTTCTTGTTGATTTTATAAGTTGCCAGGTTTGTAATGGATAAAGCTAGAGTTGTGAGAGTAATGTTGACATGAAGTTATATAAATTGGCACATTTGCCTATGATACTAACTTATTCAATGAAAAAATAGATGGATGGCACATATATGTTCAACTTAGAAGGCCTCATTCCTAAGCTCTGTCAATTAGCACAAGAAGCTGGAAACAATGAAAGAACTCTACGTTTGCGGTCAGCAGGGCTGCAAGTGCTGGGCTCCATGGTACAGTTACTTTTTCCAGTTCAAATGTCTCTTGTTAAGGAATTGCCACACAGCTGTTTATGTGGTTTTTGAATTTCTGTTTGTTTTTTCCTCTAAAGATGAGGCACATGCAGTTTAGATAAATGTATGACCCAGTTGCATTACCAGGTTCTTAGAACTTGTACTTGATACCGATTTCTCTTTTCTACTTTTTTGCCCCTAGATTTCTTTGCTGATCTTATTTGATAGTAGAACTTTAAAGGGATTTTGACTTGTTGATAACCCAAGAACAGTTAAATTAATTTGAGCTCTGTTTTTTTTTCCAGGGGAAGGAAAATTAATTTACATGACTCTTTTTTCAGTAACTTTCTCTATTCATTTTTATGTTATTATATCTAATATTTCACTTCTCATATTTTTTTCATCTTTACAGTCTTTTATTGCTCTCTTGCTATTGCATGTAGCCCAAGATTCTCATATTTTCTATTCTTGAGCAGACTTGATTGCCACTCTTCCCATGCATTGATTGTCACTCCTTTGATGCATTCTTAATTTTATTTTGTTCTAGGTGTGTTTCATGGGTGAGCAAGCACACATCTCGATGGATTTTGACAGTGTGAGTAGACCTTCTCATGTACCCTTATTATCAAAGCCTTTGACATTAGCAAATACATGCGACAGTTGTTGGCTTTTGGTATTAATTGGAACACTTTTTTTTTGGTCTGAAATAGATTATATCAGTCACTTTGGAGAACTACATTGATTTCCAAATGAATCCAGACACAATGGAAGATCAATGGGTTCAAGGAGTGCTTAAAACAGAAGATAATGGCTCATCTTTCCCAGACATAAGCAAGAAGGTTTCCTTATCAGACCTTACAACCAAGCCTGAATTGGACCTTGCAATGTAAGCCTATTTTATTAGCTCGATGCTATGTGTTTAGAGGCAATAACTTTTGCTCAATTAAAATTGTTTGATTTTCCTCTAAAACAGGGATACTTCCAAGAGTCCATCTTACTGGTCTAGGGTATGTTTATGTAACATGGCTAGACTAGCTAAGGAAGCTACAACAATACGACGTGTCCTTGAACCTCTATTCCAAAACTTTGATGCTAACAATCACTGGTCCCTTGAAAAAGGAGTTGCCTATCCTGTTTTGACATTTTTGCAGTCACTTCTAGTCGAATCAGGTTATGTTTGGAACTTGATGAACTGTGTTTTTAGGCCGTGGGTGTGGTTTCAGATACTCAACTGTAATTCAAAAACCTTTTTGTATACTCAACTGATATTGCTTATATTAACACCAGGAGAAAACTCGCATCTGCTATTATCTATCCTGGTCAAGCACTTGGATCATAAGAGTGTTGCCAAACAAACACGTTTACTGGTAGACATTGTTAATGTCACAGCACGTCTTGGACAAAGTGCAAAGCAGCAATCCACAGTTGCTATCATTGGTGCAATATCTGACTTGATGAAACATTTACGAAAGTGCCTGCAAAATTCTTTTGAATCATCCAGCCCTAGGGATGGCATCAATGAAAGGAATGCAGATCTTCAGGTGGCCTTGGAAAACTGTATCGCACAGCTCTCAAATAAGGTTTGCTGTTGTTCCTTTAGTTTTCACTTTATTTAATTTATGGAATGAACTAGCAGTGCCACAGAAATTGTAGCTTCTGATTTTAAAACCATGGTTTATCTTAATACTTATGTAATTTTATTTTATTTTTTGCAAAAAAGTTTGGGAGTGAATTATAGGTAAAAAATATTGTTGTTGTTTAATTTCCTCCTTGTAGTTTATGTACAAAAGCTGTTTTTAATCAACAGGTGGGGGATGTGGGACCCATACTTGATACGATAGCCGTGTTCTTAGAGAATATTCCAGCCACTACTGTTGTAGCTAGAACAACTATCTCTGCGGTTCACCAAACTGCACGGATCATCTCTTCCATCCCTAACATATCATATCACAAAAAGGTAAATAGATGTACTTTTACTTTTGTGCGTTTTAATCTCTAAAACCATTCAAGTACTGAGGTTATACTATGTAATCTGTTTCAGGCTTTTCCTGATGCTCTATTCCATCAATTGCTTGTAGCAATGGCCCACCCAGACCATGAGACTAGAGTTGGAGCACACAGTGTCTTCTCTATCTTGCTTATGCCATCCTTGCTTTCTCCCGGGTCAGACTCTGAAGCTGTTTCTGGATTTTTTGGTTCATCAGCATCACAAAAGAGGAGTAAAAGTTTCTCCTTTCAGGATGAAAGTGAAGATAATGTTGATGCCATGGATGAAAAATCATGGGAAGAAGGCAATCTGATATCGGATGTCAGTGCAAATCATGATTCTCATGATCGTCCAAACAACTTCAAACGTGCTGTCTTAGATGGAAAAACGGTATGGAGCTCTGAAATTTTGAGCTTGAGCTTTTTCATTTAGTTTTCAAAAAAAAATTCCACATCCAAGATGGAAAAATGGTCTCATGCAGTTGAATGCTTGCTTGCAGCTAACTTCCCTTCGATTGAGTAGCCATCAAGTCAGTCTTCTGCTTTCATCAATATGGGTTCAGGCAACATCTGCAGAGAATTTGCCTGCAAATTTTGAGGCCATGGGCCATACTTATAATATTGCTTTGCTTTTCACACGATCTAAGGTTAGCCATGCTTACATTGTTCTAGCATAGGGCACATTTACTTCAATCTCCTTTCAAGCCTTCAAATTTCTTAAGTATCTTAGTTCTTCTGGGGGTCCTTCTGAATCTTTTAAACCTACAATGGTGCTTTAAGCCAGCAATCCCCCCCTCAATTTACCAATGATTCTTTTCTCTTTGCAATGATACTGACATTGAATCTGGAGAAGAAAATTACTGAGAGGGGTTTCTGCATAGCCAAAAAAGAAGTTCAATTTTAGATAACTGCAGAATCTAAATGCTTTCAAATTGATGGCCATACTTAGCCTGTGTGTTGATGAACTTTTATTATTACAGACCTCAAGTCACGTGGCTCTAGTTCGGTGTTTTCAGCTGGCATTCTCTCTTAGGAGCATCTCTCTTGATCAAGAAGGTAAGTTGAATCTATTAGTGAATGATAATGTTTTGGTTGAATGATTAACAGCATTTGTTTTGAGGTGCATGGATGATTCCAATGTGGCACTGTACATTTGTGAATGTAGCAAGATGTTGCCATCTGGAGATGGTGGCATTCGTGAGATCAGAATTTCACTTACACTTCCCTGATTCTCATTGTTATACACATTGACAGACCTTTTATCCTGGCTTCCAAAACTGCGTTTCCTGGTTATCTGTTTTCTCACAATTTTGCCTTGATTTTTCTCTTAATCAGGCAATAAAAATGAAACATTAATGTAAAACTATGGTTTCACTAAAGATTTTTACTGAATCACACAGGTTTATTTTATATCGTGAATGGTGATAATGTGAGAGGCAGACTACCCAGATTTTTTCTTTCGTTCCTTTTCTCTGACTAAAAGATCCCTGATTTATGATTTCTTTATTGCTAGTGAAGTTTTTCTTCTGAAATTGATAGACTGGTTGTGTTTGTGAAAATTTCTTCTGATATATATATATATCTTTTGCATCCAAATTTAAGCAGGTCTGCAGCCATCTCGCAGAAGGTCCCTCTTCACGTTGTCATCGTTCATGCTTATTTTTGCAGCAAGGGCAGGAAATCTCCCTGAGCTAATTCCTTTTGTTAAAGTCTCTCTAACAGAAAAAACAGTTAGTTTCCTTTTCCATTACCATTTAGAAGATAATGTTTTGTTTTTGTTTTCCTATGGAATTGACATGTTTCCCTTGGAGCTTCCTTTAACACATTTGCATCAATTTATCATTGTTTTGGCAGGCTGACCCTTATCTTGAATTAGTTGAAGATATCAAGCTACAAGCAATTTATGTAGAATCCGAGGAAGGGAAAATAGCATATGGTTCAGAGGAGGATGATGTTGCTGCTTTAAAATCTCTCTCACACGTAGAAGTTGATGATAGTCATTTGAAGGAAACCCTGATATCCCGATTTATGACCAAATTTGTCAAATTATCAGAGGTGATGTTCTGATTTATATTTATGCAATTTCTTAACAATATCACTACTGAATTTGACTGTTCTAGATCTGATATAAGACTTTTCAAATGGCTAAAGGTCCAAGCTCTGAATATCTATGAGTGACAGTTGCATGGTGAATAGCACTAGTCACATTTATGTCATTAAAAAATAGAGTGAATATTGTGACAAACGAACACACTTGCATAGAAATACAAAGAAAAAGAAAGGGATGTATTTTAAAAAAACATTGGAAGAGGATCTGTATTAATTCAATCCAAGTCAATACCATTTTGCAATTAGACAAGTATTAAGAATCACAGACCACAAACTTTTCTCGCCTACTATAATAAGTTGCTCATGCTTTAGAATAATTATGCTTTTTCTGGAGTTTATGAAAAATCTTGAATATTATGCCCAGGACCCGAGGTAGATGTTTCACAGTTAATTGTGTTGTTTCCTTTGACAAGGTTCCAACGAGGACAGTGTGTTCTATCTCAAAAGGTTGTACAGTATTTGAGGTGTACTTTATTTCAAAGTTAACTCTTTTTCTTTGTTTTCCAGGATGAGTTATCAGGCATAAAACAACAACTTCTACAGGATTTTTCACCTGATGATGTATATCCTTTAGGAGCTCCCCTGTTTATGGATACACCTAGGCCATGCTCCCCTCTTGCTCGAATGGAGTTTCAGGCATTTGAAGAGGTAACATCATTAATATAATGTTTTCCATCTTACATTTAGCAGATGTGGTGACAGTTCACTTATTTTATCGGGTTTGTCTCAGATTATGCCTGCAGCTGCCTTGACAGATGATGAAAGCTTCACAGAACTTAATGGAAGCCAGTCAGGTCGTAAAACATCAATATCTGTCCATACACTTGACATTCTAAGTGTCAATGAGCTTCTAGAATCAGTAAGTGGAGCAAGTCTTGTCTCATCTATTTTCTTAACTGGTTATTAGATGGAAATGCCAAACTAAGTGGAGCAAGTCTTATCTCAATAAATAGTCACTTTCCCAGACATCTGGTACAAATGTTGTAAGAGAGAAAAGCACGGTAATTGTAATAGGAATATCTTGTTTTACCTATTTCTAGTCGAGGATAAAATCAGCCTTTTTTAATGCCTTGTGATTTTCCTTTTCTTGATGACTACCTGTCTTAGCTTCACACTTCCTTGCAAATTAAATCTGTCATTGCTCTATCCAGGTATTGGAAACTGCACGACAAGTTGCAAGCTCTCAGGTGTCCTCTACACCTGTACCTTATGACCAGATGAAGAGTCAGTGCGAAGCACTCGTTACTGGTAAACAGCAGAAAATGTCTATACTACATAGTTTTAAGCATCAACCGGAAGCCAAGGTTTTCCCCGGCACAGATGAAAAGAAAGACACCTCCGTACATGATGTGGTGAGTTTATTTACTTTACAGGCACAGGCCACGCTTATTGAATAAATTGCCTTTCCAAATACACTACTTTTTGTCCTGTCTTGTCCCTTTGCATGAATACATAACTCGAGCGTCATTCCTCAGGTTTAGTGGTTGTGACATTATAACTGAAACTGTTACCAATAACACCATCAAGAACAAAAACATCAGTGATGTCAAAATTTGATGTTATGATCATCACCATCACTGCTGTCATTATCATACCTGAAGTTTGAGCTTCAGAAGTTTCCTGGAAGGTTGTGTTTGGACCTTTTTTCTTTCATTGTGGTTTTGGATCTCCCTGTTCCAAAGCTTTGGATGGTTTTTGTATGTTCCCGCACCACTGTATTTTATACATGCGATGCAAACGTTTTCTTCATGTTTTTCTTCTGGAGGTGAAGATTATTCAGCAGATAGGCTATCTCATTAAATCATAATTCATGTGCTGATAAAGTTACTTGTAAATTATTCGTTGCTCAGAAAATGGAGTTGCCCCAATGTGATCTAAAGCTAGCTATGAAGGATCAAATTAGAGCACCTGATCAACTCGCCCTCTGCTCACTTGAGTACGGACAAAATTCTTTCAGATTACCACCTTCAAGCCCTTATGACAAATTTTTGAAGGCGGCTGGATGTTGAAGAGTTCTATACTTACGAACAACTACAATGTTTGTCTAATTTTAATTCTCCTCTTCTAATTTAGTTTTCATCAGAAAGCTATCCTTTCCCTTTTCCTCAATTCTTTATCGTGGAAGCTTGCCATCTTTAGCTTCACATGTAGATTTTCCCCGGTCTGATTACTAATGTGGAGAAGAGAGAAGGTAATACGGGGAAGATGGGTGGTTTTCATCTACTTCTGCATTGTTTTCAATATCTATAGCAAGATTTGTTAATATACTGATAGGATCAAGTGTTCATACTAAATTTGTTGATTATTATATGTGCATATACATATACATATATTTGTATAATAGACATCTTCTACCTTGCTAAATTTCTCTTGAAATGTGCTGAATTTTACTTTTTAATCCTTTTGTGTGCAAGCATTACTTCGTTCCTGGAAAATCTTCTCCCTTTTCTGGTCAATTTATGATATTTCTGGTTTAATGCGATGATAAGTGCCAAGAAGCCATGGATCATCTGCATTGGTTGAGAAGCTTGATGAGAGCAATGAAAATTGCTTTGACTTGGCATGCAAGCTTCCTGTGAACACCTCTCGTGGATGTGGACAGTGGCTGAAAAATGACAGCATTAACTGGGTCCAGAAGAAAGATTGGACGAAACATGGAGTCACAAGCTGAGGGAATGCTAGATTAGATGAGATTATAGCATTGCCCTACACAGATTAAATAAAATCATGAAAATATAGGATGAAAGCATCTTTATTTTTTAGAGGGGCATGATCCTATAAAATGTCGGGCCATTGAAAATGTCATACGATTGATTCATAGGTAAAAAAATAAGATAAAAAGAATCTTCTTTTGCTTTTGAGCTAGTTGAGTTTAAACTTACATCAATAGAAATGTTGGGTTTTTATTTTATTTTATTTTATTATTACAAACCCAACTTGACCTAGGTTTTATGTCTCCTATTTTCAAATCAATCCATTAAATTAAACCACATTTAAAAATTATGCTTAAAAGGCATAATAATATAATTTATTATATAAAATATGTCAATTTATTGTAACAAATTTCTAATCATTAATTCAATACTCTCACAAATTATTTTTATAATATAGTCATAAAACTCGATTCGAAGCTGACTTAATCCAAGACCAAGATCATATACTGAAGATTAACTTAGACTAACCTGACTTTTATTTTTTAGAAAAATAATCATAAACATGAATGTTTTAATAAAAGAATGATTTTTTTCATTGACTTTGCCTAGGTAAACTCCAAATCAATAGATTATTGAATTGATTACTTGGATCAAACTAGTTTTTGTAACTATTGAGAAAAAAAAAACTAAAATTGAATAGACATTCACGATACTCTCTCAAAAATTATTGTGGATCAACATGTTAAAATTATCATTTTCCCCTTTACAACACTAAATTTATAACTTTAGTAAAATGGTCTTTTACATGAGATTCAAATGTCAATTCAAAATTCAATGGATATCTATGACTTTGCTTTTTTTTTGTTGTGCAGGAAAAAAAAAAAAACTAAAATAACCTTAAAAACTAAATTAATTAAACTAAAGGGGTAAGGGTTTTTTCAGACATTTCACAATTTTTGAACTATGAGATACCCAAATTACCCTTTGAATTATTTTTAAAAAGTTCAAAGTTAAGGGCATTTTTGTTATTTTAGATAGACTTTTTACTGGTGACTTAAGGGCATCGAAAACTTTTAGTATATTTTTTTTATAAAAAAACTACTTTTACGAGCAACACATGCATCAACAAAGTGGGAGGTGTACATGTTATTCGGGTAGCACTTTCAATGTGACTTACCCCCTTTTTCACAGTGGCAATACATGTGTAGCCACCTCATACACAGTGAACCTTCGATGATGTTTATTATTTTCTCTCTCCAACCTTGAAAAACATGTTGCCTTTGTAAAAAAAATCAGAAAAATGTGCTGTTTGCTAAATTTTTTTTTATCATATTTGGTTCACAATCTTTTAATTGTACCGTATTTGATTTATTTTTCATTTTCATCCTTTGACATTTGATTTTTATGTCAGACTTGTCCTTTTGATTTTATGATATTCTAGGTTTAACCCTCAATATTTTGATTTTTAATTTTAGTTTTTACCATTTATCATATTTTAATTTGTTTATAATTTTATCATTGAATCACTGATTTTGTTTTTAATTTTTTCAAACTTGATCCATTTTCTTAATTTTTATTTATGCTTTTGGTTTTTTCTGTGAATTTGGTGTGCCTTTTTAGTTCACGAGTTAATAATATTTCAGGTTTGACTCTTAATGTTTTGTTTCTTCATTTTGATTCCGAACTCTTTTATCATTTTTCTTCAATTTCATCCATAGATCCATTATCTTGATTCTTTTTGTTATTTAATTCTTATTCTTTTGATTTTTATTAATTCTTTTATTTATTTTTAAATTTCGATATTTAATTCAAAATTTTAGGCTGTCCTTTTTTTCCTATTCCAAAGAGATCCTTATTTTCTTAATGAATATATTTTTATTTCACCATTCATCATTTACTTATTAGGATCCAAACTCCATGGTTTTTCCCATAGTTTTTCAACCTCACTAAATGATTGATCCTAGACAAGTATGTGGTCATAGGTCGAGTGAGTTGACTAGAGTTAACCCAAGCCAATCAAATTTTATTTTTTTTGTAAAACAAAATAATTTTGAAAAAAATAATAATCAACAAGTTTGAACTGGATTAACTCAGGTTTTTACGGTTTATACCGAATCGACTCTCCTTTTGAAACCTGACTTGGCCCAAGGCCCACATCACCTGGTCCAGCCCATTGGATCGAACCGAGATTTTAAAATACTGATTCGGACTCCAGAAAAACACTTGCCACCTATCCAGTGATTACTTCTTACCAACATCAGGTGTGAACTGTGAACGCTCCCACAATCTTTCCCAGCCCCATTCACGCGTCACCAAAATTTAAACGCTTTCCACTTGTCAGCCGCCTACTGGCCTCATCCCGTCAATAACAAGACTCTTCAAACAAAATCTTAGTAGACGTGGCACTCGATCACCGGACCTAGAAACGAGTAGGGCCCACACACACGTATACATAGAAATTAGAGCTCGTGTTTGTGTATTGCAAACTCGCTCTCTCCGTTTTTAAGCCCACTCACTGAGTCATCATAACACAAAACTCGCTCCCCCATTCTCTCTCTCTCAAAACCCACAAAACACCCATGTCTCTGAGGTTCTAGCTTTCTCTCTTCATCGTTCTTCCTCTCTCTATACAGATCTCTCTGGTCAGGTAAGTCTCAACCGTCCTTTTATTTTCGCTCTCCTTTTCTTTTCATGCATTTGTTTTTTGCGAAATTTTTAGTCACTGAAATAAATAATTTCTTTTTATTTTTGGTGTGCAAGTTACTGAGAATGACCGAATCATTGTTAATGGTTGTTTATTATAACTTCTTTTTGATGATTTTTGACCGCTAGCGTGATCTAGGGCATTTTAAATGAAGATAAACTAGCGAAGACTTTCAGTTTTTAGCTTCTATGGTATATTTTGAGAGCAATATATCAATTTTAGGGAGTTTATGAAAGAGATGTTGCGGTTGCTAGGTTTTTAGTAATTTATGTTTAGGAGAGCTGCTTAGAGTGTTTTAGATAGTAAGTTTAGGTATTTAGAGCATTTTAGCTACTGATTTTTCACGCATAGGGTGTATTTGCGTGGATTCCGCTGGGGGGTGGCGTGAGGACGGGAGTGGAAGAATGAGAACTGTGTGTGGGAATGTATGCATGTATACATTGTTGGTTTTGAGAGGAACTTTTGTTAAATCTGTAGCGTTGCTGGATTAATTATCAGAATTAGAAACTAAAAATAATAGTGTTCTATGTTTGAGAGTTTAATAATTGAGATTTTATCTTGTACATGTTTATTTATTGTAGGGATTGGAGGCTGAAACTTGAGTTTGTTGTTGATTTTTTTTTGAGGTTAGGTATTTTAAATTTATGGGAGAGTGCAGTGGACAGAGTTAGATTTTTGTTTCTTTGCATATGTATTCAAAACGTTCTGGTCAAGGAGATGGCCCGGGTCCAAGGCCTGTACGAACTAGTGATAGACTCAGGAGAAGGCCGAAAGTGTTTAGCCGGACGTACTTGTATTATACTCCAGGCATTATTCGGCCCAGGAAAGGCAAAACCAAGACAAGGACTGCAGCTTCTCGGATTGCCAAGATGTTGGGTAACCGGGCAGTGCGGGCTGCAAATGCTAATGTAAGCGCTCATATTTCCTGTAGCTTCATTTCTCTTTTTACTAAATCTGTCTTTGAGACTTTTTCATGGACATTGAACATGCAAGCATGGTGAGTTTATAAATGTTTCTCCTTTGTGTTAATGCTAATTAGATTAGTCCATGATTTCCTATTCTTATTCCTATTAAGGATTCTAAAATCTGATTTATGCTGTTTGTGATTTTTTCAGTCAGTTCCAACCAATCTTCGACGCTCGACAAGAAAGAGGAGACTTTCTGCTCATCTTGAAGATTACACAGATAGTTCTGGATCAGAGGATGAAGACTTGATGGTTAGAATCTATACTCTTGCAAGCCCTAAGTTTGTGTATACATGTTACTATAGTTTTTTCTCAACCTGTATGGGTTTAAGCTTGATATGATAAAAATGATTTGTTCTCCATTTTTCACTTCGTGTAAAGCTTTGGGTAACATTATTTACAGAGACCTGCATTTCGACCATTGAGGAACCAGATTCATAATAGTTTGAGTCAAGATGAGTTATCATCTTCCAAGCATAAAAAAATTGTGGAGACAAAATCAACGCCTCGACGTGAAGGACTGCGACCCCGTCGTTCTAGGACAATCATAAAAAAGTCATTGGCTCCAGAGTCTGGGGATGAGCAAGATACTTCTGAGGAGAAGGCTGTCCAAGATGAGACTGAAAACGGGAATGATATTGATGATAATGATGCAGATGATGGTCAGAATGATAACGAGGCTGAGGATGAAGGAGATGGCGATGGAGAGGGTGAGGATGAAGGAGAGGAAGATGACGATGACGACGACGAAGGTGAAGAGGAGGAAGAAGAGCAGGATGGAAGGAGGAGATATGATCTCCGAAACCGTGCAGAAGTCCGTAGGCTCTCTATGGAGGAAGGTAAGCAAAGACCACGATCTCCTCGAAGGGTATTGCATCAAGGAATGGGGACAAAGGTCAATAGGGATGTAAGGAAAGGGGGATCAAGGGTTCACAAGCGTCATCGTTTATCAAGAGCAGAGGATTCTGATGATTCCCTTCTTGTGGATGAGATGGACCAAGGTCCCACTATTCCTTGGGCTCGAGGTGGGAGCAGATCTGGACCTCCTTGGCTCTTTGGGGGACTAGAGATGCATGGGACAACAGCTTGGGGATTGAATGTTGCTGCATCTGGTTGGGGCCATCAAGGTGATGCTTTAGCGAACTTGACATCTGGTGTGCAAACTGCTGGCCCTAGCTCGAAGGGAGGGGCAGATATTCAACCTTTACAGGTTGATGAGACTGTAAGTTTTGATGACATAGGCGGGCTTTCAGGATACATAGATGCTCTGAAGGAGATGGTTTTCTTTCCCTTGTTATATCCAGATTTCTTTGCCAGTTATCATATTACCCCGCCAAGAGGGGTTTTGTTATGTGGTCCTCCTGGTACTGGGAAAACATTAATTGCCAGGGCATTAGCATGTGCTGCTTCAAAAGCTGGCCAGAAGGTTAGTTTTTACATGCGCAAGGGTGCTGATGTGCTCAGCAAATGGGTTGGTGAGGCTGAAAGGCAATTGAAACTTCTTTTTGAGGAAGCACAAAGGAACCAGCCTTCCATTATCTTCTTTGATGAAATAGATGGACTGGCTCCTGTTCGATCTAGCAAACAAGAGCAGATTCACAATTCTATTGTGTCTACTTTGCTTGCCTTAATGGATGGCCTGGATTCTCGTGGACAAGTTGTCTTGATTGGAGCAACCAACAGAGTCGATGCCATCGATGGAGCGTTGCGTCGCCCTGGTCGGTTTGATCGAGAATTTAACTTTCCTTTGCCTGGTTGTGAGGCCCGTGTTGAAATATTAGACATTCACACCCGCAAGTGGAAGCATCCTCCTTCAAAGGAGCTGAAGTCAGAACTTGCAGCTAATTGTGTTGGCTATTGTGGTGCAGATTTAAAGGCACTATGCACTGAAGCTGCCATCCATGCTTTCCGTGAAAAATACCCTCAAGTTTACACAAGTGATGATAAGTTTGTGATAGATGTTGATTCTGTTAAGGTTGAAAAGTATAATTTTGTCGAAGCCATGTCCACAATTACCCCTGCAGCTCATCGAGGTGCTGCTGTGCACTCTAGGCCATTGTCTTTAGTAGTTGCACCATGTCTACGAAGTCATCTCCAGAAAGCAATGAGTTGCCTATCCGATATATTTTCGCCCCTTACAGTGTCATCAGAGTTTATTAAGCTTTCTATGCTTTCCTATGAATCTGCAATTCCTCTTGTGTATAGGCCACGACTTTTGCTTTGTGGCTGTGAAGGTTCTGGTCTGGTAAGTATCTTTTAGCCTCTTGATCTTTGGAGTATTGATCGTTATGGAAACACCAAACTAAGAGTACTTACTGATTTAGTTTAACAGGATCATCTTGGGCCTGCGGTGTTACATGAACTGGAGAAATTTCCTGTTCATTCTCTAGGGCTTCCATCTCTGCTTTCAGATCCCAGTGCAAAGACCCCAGAGGAAGCTTTGGTACACATATTTGGTGAAGCACGGAGAGCCACACCTTCCATCCTTTACATATCTCACTTTGATCTTTGGTGGGATAATGTAAGCACATGCCTCCCTCTACTAACCCTAAGGAAAATGCAGTAAACATTTTCTGTGGTAGTGTATGCTCTTAATTTTTTCTACAAACCCAAGGGATTCATTTTCTTGTATCTAATCTGAAACAATTGACCATGCTTGCAAAAACTTTAATTTTATGATTTTTTAGTGATTTGTTTTTCTTAAGCACCTTAAAGTCAATGGTCCCCCGTGTCATCCTTTATCCGAGCCTTAACGCTTGATGTTGCAGGCACATGAACAGCTCAGGGCTGTTCTTCTGACTTTATTAGAAGAATTGCCATCTGACTTACCGATTCTATTACTTGGAAGCTCTTCATCTCCACTTGCCGAGATTGATGGCGCGTCGTCGGTATTTCCTGATCATTCAGTGTACGTTCTACTTATATGAAAGAAACTGTCTGTTGCAATTCCAGTACTGCTGTAATAATCATCATGATTAATTTTAATTGCTGGTAATGTTACTTGAAATTTATAGTCCTTCTATATTACTTTAAACATCATTTTAATATCCTACTTTTTGTGTGTATTCTTGTTTGGCTAACATGAGATTCTGTTGATTTGTTTTTCTTCAGTCAAGTTTGCCCAAGTAAAAGGACTATTTATCGTTGTTATACATATTTTATTACATACTGGAATTATTGTAAACCATCATAGCTGATATGAAGGTCATCTTTAGGCACCAAAAAGCTTTCAGTGCAAGCTTGTATACCCTTGAAATTGTTTGTTCCCCCTTTAAATAGATCCATGGCATGCACTTGGTACTTGCAAAGACTTTGTTTTCTTGTTGCTGTTATATCTGGGTAACCTTACCTCAAGCGCCATTTTTATATAATGATGACCACAATATTTTCTCGCTCAAACAAGTATTTTACTTATGTTGCCAGCTATCAAGTGGGCAAACCATCAACCGGGGACAGATCTTTGTTCTTTGACTGTTTAATTGAAGCTGCCTTATCAATTGTCTTGGAGGACGTGGCCAAGAAATCCCAAGGATCGGCACCCCTCCCTGAACTTCCCAAGGCACAAAAAGTGGCTAGCAGCCCAAAGGCATCAGAGTTGAAAGCCAAGATAGAAGCTGAGCAGCATGCTCTACGCCGAATGCGTATGTGCCTCAGAGATATTTGCAACAGGTAAGCTGACCATAGTTCTAGTCTTGTCCTTAGAAGATTGGTATTTATGACATCACAATTGTGGTTCTGCACAAATCACATGTAACCTCAAAATAATGTGATTTACTGCCTTAAGGCAATAAAACCTTTCAAGGTTAGGATTATAGTTGTAGTCTATTTCACGTTGAAATGGTCTCAAGTTTAATAGCTTAGACAAAATGCTGATATCACAGAGCATATTATATCAAAGCAATGCAGCATGGAACTTACACCTTCCTTCAACAAGAAATTTTAGATTTGAATTGCAGCTTCACTATGCATCAATATAGAAATGGTCTCTATGTAATTCAGCTTGTTGGCTCTAAATAAAATGCAGATATCATGGAGCAAGATTCAATTTGTCTTAGTTAATTTAAGCCAAATGTAGATTTCCAAAAAAAATGGGTCATTCCCATAGGCTCCCATAACCCTCATAGCCAATGATCCAGATTTTTTTCTCAATCTCTAAACTTTTGAAAAAATAACCTCTAAATTTTGCTGGAGAATCAAGTATGTGGTGACAAACCAAAAGGAGTTGGAAGTAACTAAATGAGAGATTTAGCGAACAATTAAGATCCTGAAGTGAGTGAGAGCAATGAAAAGTGGCATGAGTGAGGAATGAGGTCAGGAAAGGGCGATTAGACTGTATGTCTGTGTGAACATGCATGTGCGTGTGGGAGTGGGTGCTATATTTCTTTAATCTGAACAAGCTCAGGTTGTTTGTTAGTGCGCTAGAAAAATCAACACCCTATGATGAACCCTCTCCACTGGTTACAGTGCGCCTCGTTAAATACAAACCAGTTATCTTTGTCCAGTATTTGTACTTCCCTGCACCATTCACACTCTTAACCTTCTGGCTTCTTTGCTGCAGGATACTGTATGACAAACGATTTAGTGCCTTCCATTATCCTGTCACCGATGAGGATGCTCCAAACTACCGCTCTATAATACAGAACCCTATGGACATAGCTACTATGCTGCAGCATGTTGACTCTGGTCAATATATCACATGCTCAGCGTTCCTGCAAGATATTGATCTCATCGTGACCAATGCAAAGGTGTGTCTGGTTTGTAGCTGCATTTAATTCTATTTATAGGTTTCCTTTCATGATTTGTTCATTGCAAATCTTTCGTTAAACTGTATTCCATTGAAAAATAAACATGTCTATTCCTGTGTCCAGTGCATTTTTCATACTCAACTTTGCTGTATGATTTTGTAACCAAAAAAACATGTAGGTGTACAACGGAGATGATTATAATGGTGCTAGGATTGTCAGTAGAGGTCATGAGCTTCGGGATGCAGTAAGTTCATATACTCTTTGATTTTCAATTTCTTCTCCTCTCCTTTGTCTGTCCTTTGTCACCACCGAAAGCATCATGGATGAAGCTTTTCTCATAATATATTTATTACAGGTGCATGGAATGTTGTCACAGATGGACCCTGCGCTTGTCACATACTGTGACAAGATTGCTGACCAAGGGGGTCCAGTGCAAGTACCAGATGATTTAGGGGGATCTATTTTTCCATCAACCCCTGTTGTGCAGCTGGGAACAACTAGAACAAGTGCCCGGTTACGTAACGTCCAGCCTGATGTTAATCTAGATCAAAGCTACGAGGCCTTGAAAAGGCAGAAGAAAAATGCTGATGCCACTCATGCTGGTATGTACATTTGTTTTTTCCCAATGATCTGAATGATATCTTGAAACAGTGTTAAATTGCAAGGCACTTATTTTACATCGACTGGTGCAGCAGTGTGCTGATATAGATCAATAGCAAGTATACCAACTCAGCCATCGATTTCCTGTACACCTCCACTAGAGGGAGCTATTTCAGTTATGTTAATGGATGTGACCCGTCAAATTACCTAAATCTCTTGTAAATTTTGATAACTAAATCTCGAAGCCAGAAAGCCAAAATTTGCTATTCAATTTATGAATTTGATCCAGAATCAACATCCTCTTCAGCTGATGCCTTTATTATTTTCTCAAGTTCTCTGGATTTGTTAAATCTAAATTTTAATCTTGCTTTTGATCCCTCTTCAGATATGGCATTCTGACCATGTATATACTTTTCTTGAAACTCAGCTCCAACAGCGGAAGATAAATCACGGCATCAGGATTCTGTACAGGCAAAGCCGCCGGAGGAGCACGAGGCAGACGATATGAATCCCAACAGACCTGAGTCCTCTTCTGCAGATGACATTCAACATGAAACTTCAGGCGGAGAAGCATCCGGTCATATCGAAGGGAGTGGGTCCCAAGATGTCGCCATGTCAGATGCCGAAGTATCAAGCCATGGAGAGTACATCAAGCGGCTTTTCATCGAGCGCACTGAAAATTACGACATCCCACAGCTTGAAAGGCTCTACACTCGTATCATGAAAGGCATCTTCGAAACCAAGGCCAAAGGCTTCGAAGATGGCCCCAGATACTCAATTTTGAGGTTTTTGGTGAAATTTGTAGAGGACGCTGCAAATTTCTGAACTCCATACCTTTTCCCATCAACAGAAGATTAAAAAGAAACAAAAAAGAAGAAAAAAATCTTGCAGGTAGCTTCTGTAAAGTCGGATTTTCTTTTCAAAAAATTTTGAGTTAAAGGAATCGCCCCTCTCCCTTTCCCGCTCTCTTTACTTTTACCGTTGCAAGACAATTAGCATACTTTTCATTAGTTATAAAAAAGGCATATGCAGAGACTCGAACCGGAATTGTGATGGCCAGTGGCACATCCCGCACCTCCGACGCCGAACTTAACAAATTGAAAATCGAATGCAACTTATTATGTGGATCAAGAGAAACATTAAAATAGGTTGCTTTAGTTTCATTGACCATGGTTAAACCAGTTCAGTTCTGTTGGCTATATAATTACTCGGACAGAAGTAGCCTAGGAGAGCTTTCTCAGGGCCTAAATGCATTTTGTTTGCTACTCAACTTGAAAATTACAGAGCTACCAAGAGATGTTTGGCATGTTTTGCAGTATGGCCAACATCTGTTTTGCAGCTGATTTCCTTGCTTCACGCGGGCAAGGACACAGGTTCACCTACACTCGAAAACTCAAACCTTTTCCTTTCACAGTTACATCAGCTTGGAATCTACCTTAAAATGGAAAACAAACCTGTATTAGCCATAGTTCAGCACATTGATGAAGAACTGGAAAATATATTACTCTCCATTGCATTGAATTTGATCTTACCGTCTAGTATCGACACACGATAAGTTGGTAGAATCCATCTGTTCTCGTAAAATACATCATCCAAGCCCTGCCAAATGAGCAATAAGGTAATTACTATGTGAAAACGAGAGGAAAAATCCTAGCCAGCACTCCAGTACGAGTACTGTTCGTGTGAAATCTACTTAACATGCTATTATACCATCACTGGTGATGCATGCTAGTGTTTTTATCACTTGCAGCATAATACATGCACCAAATTCCCAGGACACTGTCGTGAACTATACAAGTTACACAGTATGATAATGTAAAGATGATGCATGGCCACCACATCAGGATTGCAAGGCACAGGAGTAATATACTTGCCACAATTGTGCTCCAATAACTTGGGCGTTAACTTAAGTCCTAGCTACATTAGTTTTCATTATTGCGAGGCATTTTTGTGTTTCCAAGATAAATTGAGGCTCATCCTACAAAATCATGCCATAAGTAGACCCGCTAAGCTTTTTGGATATTCTGGTACGGTTTATACTAGCATGGATTTTCATATTGAGTTACGAGACAGATTTAAGTTACTAGTACAAACTTGCCCGACATGAATTTTTCATGATGAGCATAGTGTCTGGCAATCCAATACTCCTGACAGATGGAGACGAGCTTTGGTCCCCGTAAGTCCTTTCACGAGAAACACTTCTCAGGGATACAAAATTACAACCTTCTATAAGGGATTCTATCTTCAGGGACAAATTATCTTCACCACCTATAATAATAGGTCAGGAGTAAAAGAAGAAAAATAACAATAACAAATTTAGACAAGCACTTGGACTCTGATTGAAACTGCACGTTTGGAATTCTCATTAAATGAAAGTACACTTCTATACTATTACAAACAAGGGGGAAAATTCATATTGTGATTGCGATCCACCAGCAATCACATAAAACATGTAGGAAACAAAATTCAAGACGTAAACATGTAGACAACGCTTCTAGGAATGCTTATCATCACGAAAGCACAAATTAGTTTGATGATAATGTAAAAAAATGACAATAAATTAATGCAATCCATGCAATTAGAGCAAGCGTAATGAAATTGTAGGAAATGAAAGATCAGGGTGATGAAGTAATTTTCAAGTGTGTTTCTTTTTCTTCAAGTTCACTTTCATTCTACGTTCCTTCAACTCAATCATGCTTGCTAACATCTTTATTCTAGAAACAAGTATGGCACCTCATTTTGAGCAAACAATTCTACAGGATCAGAATTGGAATCGATCATAGAGATGATAGAGTTGGTAGTGAGATTCTTACTCGCATCTCATCTTAAATACATGATTTTAAAATTGAAGGAAAATTATGATACAAGTTAAAGAAAAGAAACTGGGATCAACTGAAAGACAAGAAGAAGAAAAATACCCATCAAAATTGTCTCAATGTCTTTATCACACTGAGCAATTTGATCTTCAATGTCTCGTAGCTGAAGAGACTGCAGACACAAATAAAGATCTGTCATGGAAGTTTCCAAAGGGGTAAAGTTGGAAGATGTTTCAAAATAAGGAACTGACCTTTCAAGCTAGCATGACATGTGGAGGCAAGATTGATAATACATTGGCTAAATTATTTATATACATAGAAGGGTATGTGTTGACTGGTCCTAGTCTAGAATGGGCAGATGTCATGGATCATGATCACATTGCCAACAAGTAGGTTTCAGGTAACTGCCTCAGCAAACACATCAATCTTTGACCTTTATAGGCAGACAAATAAAGTTACTAACCACTAATTTGACAAGTGATAGTGAATGTGATTATTTTTCTGGCATGATCGATGCAGAAAAGGATATGGAAATCTTAAAGGAAAAAAGTTGTACCAATCTATCCCTTTTGCTTAAAACAACTGTCAATGCAGCATCTGAAAGCTCCTTTTCCTTTGAAACTAAGATGGTGTGTAATTTGTCAAGATTTTTGGAGTTGGATTGACAAGTAACCACAGAATTATCAGTTACGGACATCCTATCTTGATCAGCAACAATATTGTTGCAGTTTTTGTTTCCATCAGCAGCAACTGCACCCACACATCCAGGAATTTTCTGACTTATTGTCCAGTCAACCAGGTCAACCTGCATGCCAAGAGGTAGATTCAGGTTATATACAAATAAATAAACAATAGAAGACAAGCTTTATAATATTAACATTAAAAACAACATTCATGTTGTGATCCAACTAAAAGGCATGTGCATATGACTTCACAAGTATTACAAATCTAACCCTAACCTTATCACCACTAGCGGAGCCCTTTGAACACTTCTCCACAGTTTCCATCTTACTTGCCAGGCCCTCTATACACTTATCTGCAGTAATTGTCTTCTTCTGGCAATTTTGAGGTTGGTCTATGCAAGAAAAACTTCTTTTGTGTTTATTTTGGGTATGAGCCATATAAGATTCATCCACATCCATCTTCTGTGTCCTATAACGATCACCAGACAAATCAACCACGCAACGTTTATCATTGAGATTCTGCTTTGATGAATTCATCTCACTGCCAAGACATCCATTATTGTCATTGTGCTTCAAAGATTGGGTAATGGTCTCACTGCCGAGAAGCTCTGCAGCACTATCATTTACATGATTATGATATCTTTCTGAGACTTCTGCTTCACAAGGTCTTTCACTCCAATCAGAGCTGCTTATATTTATGGTTTCCAATCCCACTCTTTGAACTTGCACACCATCAGAAAGTCCTTCTCTGTTTAGAAGACAAATTCATCTCCAAATGATAAGTGAAGATAGTAATAAAAATCAAAATGCTAAGAGGCAAAAGCCTATAAAGTTAGTTATCCCCCCAAATGACATTATTTGAGCAGCCACCAATTTCTGCAGCAATCTACATGACAATGTTCAGAGATTTTACAAGCAAAAAGAAAGAAAGAAAAACACATGGGTTATAGCTGAAGGACTTCTTTACGATTTTGAGTTCTAGATATTTGAGATTACTAACTAATAGTTCAAATTCAGCCACATGAATTCCAAGTTAAGGCACTCTTGTGCCAGAATATTAGCTTTAAAATGGGTATTTCCATGAAAGAAATACCAGAGGTGAAACCTCTCCATCAAAAAGATAAATGGATAAATAACTGAAGGTGAAGCCTAATCAGCCAAGAAAACTAGCTAGTCATTGATGCCCGGACTAGGTTTGAAACCAATATTCATATGAGGGGGGAAATGGAAATCCATAGGCACTGAGAAGGAAAGCATGCAATATAGCAAAAGATCACAGCTAGTCAAGGTTCCCCAAAAACAATTTCTTTGAAGAGAATTTGAAGACAGTCATACAGGTCAACATATTTGCATGAAAGTGAACTCAAAACACACACATGGTGCTTTAAATGTGAATCATATATCATTGCACCAATAATGGTCCTTGAAAATATACAAACTAGTGACTATAGTAAAGTCATATATCCAGGACACTTGCAGTAAGGTAACAGAATAACAAAAGTAAGATTAGATTTAGTTCAGCCAATTAATTTTCTCACCCAGAGACATGGAAACCACAATATCACATAGCAAAAAATTAAAAAAACAAATTGAAATATTCAAAACATATCCTATTAACTAAATCTATAGATGAGATGTCCAGGTGAAAGCAAAGTTATTTCCACATGGCTGAGCTCACAGACAATAGTGCCTTCAAGAATTTTCCACACCTCAAAAGCCAGTCTGACAGAACCTCGGCATAAGGAAGCAAAAGAAAGTATTCAACAACTGAGGTATGTGTCCACCAACTTGAACTCTTTAAGGCCAGAGGACCCTGCAAGCTACACAGGAAATACAAGATTGTCTTAAGATAGAATATGGAGCTTCATCATGTTAAATGATTGTCTTAAGATATACTTTGGTTGATGTTTATACATCTCACCAATCAAGAGAAAAAAAGAAAAAGAAAAAAAGAGGAAAGTGCACTATGATAATGGCCAAAAGGTAATCTAATTCTCGATAGTTTCAACCAAACATGTCTTTGTGTTAACTGTAATTATATCATGTGAGGACATGAATGTGTGTTTTAGGAATTCATAATTGCCTACACGACAATCAATTAAACCATTTCAATTGTGATGCTGATCCAAAGAAAATTGAAGGGCCCATTCAACTGGTAGTTAACATGCAGCCTTTACACTGAACAAAAAAACAATTACCGAATGTATTGCTGGGTGGTTATAGGGTAAAATGAAAAGGAGGAGAAAGACCTATTGATAGTATTCTTAATCGGGATTTGAAGAGCAATGCTGTTGTCTGCTTTGGTGAGTTGCATTATATAAAAATATACAGCTGTCTTTTCTGTACTTGTAGAATACGTGACATGACTTTCCAAAACCACAAGGTTGCTTTGATCAATACCTGTTCCCCATACAGCACACCCCATTAAAAACTAATATTCATGATAAAAATAAAATAGTGTATCTAGAAAAACTACTAATTTTCTCCATTTGCAATAATCATATTCAATCAGGTACATTTAGGAATAAGTAACTACTGTACTCTAGCAACTGCAGCTGCAGGAAAGGTCAGAGAATACGAGGATTAGGTGCTTAAATTACAAGCTAATGACAGCATATGTTCACTAAACTCATCATGCACAGAGCTTGATTAATAATTTAACTTGGCTGGATGGAAATGCACAAGTAACAAAATCTACTTAACTAATATCCATGCACAATTGTTTTTAACATACTACATCATATACCTGTTGCTTCCTTGACAGCTGAAAATGCAAATTGCTGAAAGTGACCTTCTTTGCTGCTTGATTTACCTTTCAAAGGTTTTTTAATAATTCGTTTCTTTTTGTTTACATGATCAGAATCCACGGGAACCTCCAAGCTGTTATTAGAGACATCCACATCTTTCTCAATCACTGACCAGAACCCCTCAGTGATTGAACCAAACTGCAAAAAGCAATTCTCCTTCCTGGAGTCTACTAAAAAAACCGCAACCTTGGAAATTGGCCATCCATCAATGTTTAAATCGTCTTCTGATGCATCTAGGCTCATAGATATGCTGCATGCCTCCATAATACTTTCCTCCAGCAATGGAAATGGTTGAGATTCAGTGTCATTTGATCTTTGAAAGAGTCTTATATGTGCCATTAAAGCAGGTTTGATAACCACAGCTAACTTGCAGAAGCTCTCAAAACATAAAAATTCAAGCTGTGGATATTGTTTCCTGTGGTAGTAGTTGTACAGTAGAACAACTGCATGAACCTGGAGGAAAAATCAAAAGGGGAGTTAAAAAAGATGTTGGCAAAGGGATGAGAGAGAGCAATGATGTCCGCATATATATATATTTAAACAAGCGTATTTGGGTATGATTTCCAGCACAAATGAGCAAATGATGGATAAGTGAATGTATTACGATACGCATAATTCCAAAAAAAGGATTATGGAAAAATGGAGAACAGCATGAAGTTATACATTGATAAAAAAATGCATATTTATATGCACTCCCCCCTCCTCATTTCCTCATGTTTTCTAATACTTTCCCTCCCCTGTTTCCCCTTCATGTTTTTCTTTTAATTTCTTAACATTCTTTCCTCGTAACTTACAATAATTTAGCAGTTCAAAAATCCCTCATAAATTCAACAGTCAAAGTATGTGTGGAAACATTTTATATAAACTTTCCCTATGATAATATCATTATATAGGCTAAGATATGAAGCATCCTAACATATGAGAGAAGGTGCAAGGAAAAGGAGGATGGTTGTACGTTTCCTTAGTTCAAGATGATTGACACTACCCCAAATGTTGATCATTATGGTACAATGGATTAGGCACAGGAATTTAAGTTTCCGTAGAGTTTGTTGCAGGGTTTGTATTTATAGCATTATAGCACATAGAACAGGGTTGGTTGGTTTAAGTGAAACCAACTCTCAATGCTCCTCCATTTACCCAGGTTGCTTCAGATAAAGCCATCATGGTGCCTTAAAAGGCCTGGTGAACAAAATTCAGGTCTACTTTGATAGAATTAGCTTCTCATGGAGGATAAATATTTTTGTAGCTTATATTTGTCTTCCCTTATTTTTCTGTTTTTCAGTACAGTATACAGAATCTTACTAGTTCAAGGAAGGACCATAGAAACAAGTATAGATCTGCAATAACTGTTTAGAGAAAAAGCCTAGAAATACTTTGGCTTAAATGAATCAAGGGATGCAGAAGGAACCACACATCATAGGAAAACAAAATGATGAAGTTGCAATAACTATGTTTATTTAATAGACGTCAAGATCGTTACGGTCAATATGATACCATGCCTTACAGAGCACGAGTAGGGCCCACCACTCATGTGAATGGGTGTGCTTCTTCTTGTGCATGTTGGATGGGTGTGGTAGCGTCATTAGCAGGTGATAGTAAAATACTCATACTAAAAATATTGCTCTCCAAGAAAAGATATTTATATGACAATTCATTTACTACAAGAAATATGTTCACCTAAATGAAGAGCCAACAAAAAGAAGAAAAGGCACCTGTTTTGCGATTGATTTCTGGGCAATTTGTGATATATCTCCCTTAGCAGAAGATTCTCCATGTAGTTTTGGTTCAACCAGGTATTCTAATAATGCAGCAATAAAATCCTCAGTCGGACATGCATCTGCTACATCCATGGCTTTTGAAGCCATCGGAGCACAGCTCGCCCTACAAACCCTCAAAATAGAGACAAGGAAAACAACATAACAAAAACTTCAGCCTCCAAAGATTCATCACAACAAGGAAAAAAACTTTATATAATAGAGATGGAAGCTACAAAGCTATCCCAACGTGCAATTCCTTAATTGCCAGCAACTTCACTACAATATAGTATCAATTCCTTAACTGCGTAGCACTAAACCTATCAGCTTTTAAAGATCAAACCATGAACCTTAATCTCATTCTCCTTAAAAGAAGTACCAAGTAAAACCATAATAATAGCTCGGATTTTCGATTATATAGTACGAGAACATAAATGATACTCAATTCAGACAAATTCAATTAAACATTCTCGTGCTCCTTTTCTTTTCCCATTCTTCTTTCTGTGAAACAAGTATGAAATCAATCGTGCAATGCATCAACATGCATTAAGAGATCAAATTAATAAGGCAGAAAAGTAATAAAATCAGAAGCTCAGATGGCGATTTCTAGTGATTTTCTAAATTCAACAACCTCTACCTTGAAAGCAAGCAGCATTCATTACAGAAATTAACAAAAATCAAAATTTTATCTTTAAATACCATGAAGAAAGCACCAACATAGCACAAAAAAATACTAGAAAATTAAAATTTTCGCATTAAGAAAACACAATATACCAAATTCTAAACCCAAATAATCAAACCCTTCTCTTACCAAACCATAAGAAATCCTCAAAACAAACTAAAAAGCTAAAAATTCAGAGGGGGGGGGGGGGGTCACATAATTAAAACCTCACCTAAAACCCCGAACAGTAACGTATCAAAGAGTAATCAGAAAATTGGGTTTCCCTTTTTTATTATTAAAACAAAGCATGCAAGAGATCAATGAGTAAGAAATTAGTGAGAGTTAATTATCAAAATGAGTAAGTGCAAACTAAGAAGTGCATGTGTGGGCTCTCTCTCTCTCTCACCGTGCCAGATGGGAAGGCGCCAAGCCCTCGAGTGATACAATCATACAAATCTCACGTGGGCCTTAAAGCCCTAACTCCATTCCCATCCTGTGTGTAAATTTTATCATGAAAAAAAGGAAGACTTTCTCCACATATTTTTAACCAAATTTATAAAACCCATTCCGGATCATGATTTTATGTTTGCTAGTGTTTGTAGAGCTGTTTTTTTTTTTTATTTAAAAATATATTAAAATAATATTTTTTTAAATTTTATTTTTGGCATTAACATGTTACAATAATACAAAAACATTAAATACAACAATTTAAAGCAAAAACAAATTCAAGTTTTGATAAAAAGTAGCTTGAAACTTAATGGCACACTCCCTTAAAGTCTAAGTCATGGATTGAGTAAGTCAATTAAAAATAATATTATTTTAAAAAATAGATATTATTTTGATTTATATAAAATTTTAAAAAAATCAGGTTTTATTTTGATATTTACTTGTGTTTTTTAAACGCAATACCAAACAAAATCTTAATTTAATTTGATAAAAAAAAAACTCAATTCATGACAAGTCTCAAATAGAAATCTCACTAAAATAGCTTGCTAGGTTTCACAAATTGTTTAGCAATGTTTGAGCTCTTTGAACTATTGTCTCGATTGATAATAAAGTTCAAATCCATCCCCATATTATTTTTATTTTTCATCATTAAAAAGTTAAACTTTCACCAAGCTTTTTAAACTCTTTAAAGAGTTGTCTCGGTTGGTCATAAAGTTTTATCCTAATAAATGTTTTCATTGAAAAAATGGTTTTCTTTATTTTTGAGTATGTTTAGAGTTTTTCTAGAATGGTTTTTAAGTCTTTGTTGACGGTAAGTTGATTTGAAAATAAACCTAATCCTTGAAGAAAATAAAATGATGGCATGTTTGGGAGTGTGGTTGAGGTTGTTTTTTAAAATGATTTTTATTTACAAATACATCAAAATAATTTTTTATTTTTAAAAATTATTTTTGATATCAGCATATGAAAATGATCTTAGAACAAAAAAAAAATTAATTTAAAATAAAAAATAGTTTCAATGCATAAAAAATGGATAAATATTCTCCTTATTTCTTACAGAAAAAAAAAATGTTGTTTTATTAATTGAGATGTCAATATTATTTTTGGGGGAGGAACCGATTGCATTCATGATGAGAAATTTTGAGTTTTCTTTGTGATTTATGCTGCCACAAATCATGGAAGAGGGAAAGAATGTGCATGCGAGAGTTATTATTTTTTAAAATATTTTTATTTAAAAATATATTAAAATAATTTTTTTTATAAAAAAATTATTTTTTATATCAATATAATATAAAATATAGTTATGGTAGCTTTATTTATGTATCAATTTTTTTTTTGTTTTTTATATGAGATATTATTTAATTCTATCATTTATGGTGAAATAATTTTCTATATTTTTTATTATATAATAAAAGTTTCTTGAACCTTTTTTTTATCTTTTGTTCATGTTTTCCAAGTTTTTTGTTCCTTTTCTTGTCTTTTCGATTCTCTTGCCTCTTTTTTCTTTAATTATATCTTTTAATATATATTTTTTTATTTAATTTTATCTTTCATATTTAGATAATTCTTTTTCTTTAAATATATCAAGTAAACAAAGAATCAGGATAATTCTTTTTCACGTAATTTAATTTAATTTCAAAGCATTTCCCACATAACATTTCAAAATAATGTGTGTGTGTGCACGTATATATTTGGATGTATCAAGTTTTGTATTGGATTGGAAAGTATGGAACTGTTGGGCAATTTGATTGAAATTGTTTTTGAAAATATTTTTTTATTTAGAAATACATTAAAATGATATTTTTTTTTGTTTTTTAAAATTATTTTTGGTATCAGCACATGAAAATGATCTAAAAATACCAAAATTTTTAATTAAATAAAAATAAATAAAAAATTTATTTAAAAAAATACTTTTGAAATACAGTTTCAAATGGTGTCACCTGAAAGGCGTGTGCGTGTGAAACATTGTTGTCGCGTCAACCTGCAGTGTTTTAAAAACAATGGCAAATTTCCTATACATCCCTAGACCCAACGATAAACACGACAAAACCGAGGATGAAAGTATCATAATGTCCCCAGCTTTATACCTTCATTTTTGTCTTTTCTGGGAGTATTTGTGTAGTTTCACTGTACGCAAATATATGAAAAAATGAAAACACCCCCAACTATTGTGCATTTTTTTGTCTGCTCCCTGGGGTAAAATAGCAGTTTTATTGTGCAATTTAAAACGGAATATACCAGAAAACCCCAAACAATTTGAAAATACCATACATGTCTCTGGAAATGTTCAAAACGCCCTCGATCCTCATGGTTGGATTTTTCAGGCTGGAATAAAATGATAATTTTACTGTCGTAATCTATGTTAATTTGTGTTTATGTACACAATAAAACATCGACTCTTTTTATTTGTTTTTTAATATATATATATATATATAGGTTATTTATTAAATGATTGTTTCGTAGAAAAATCAAATTTTGAATCGACATGATTAGTTCGTGGGGGCACACAAAATTATGGTTGACGACTGGATCCATCAATTTTGAAAAGATTCGATGATCGTTTAAAGATTTCAAGAATCAAATATAACGAGTCGCTTTCTAAAATATATTGAAAAATCATGTTCATGAATTCAAAGTACACATTAAGAAAATAACTTGCCTCTTTTTTTCTCCCTCGACTTATCTATTTATTTATATAGCACTTGAACATTGTTTAAAGAGATTTAAGGCAAGTAATGTTGTCGTCAATAAACTATAAATCTGTTTGACATGACATTTCATAAATTGATAATCGAGGCAAATAATGTTGTCTTCAATAAATTATAAATATGTTTGATATTGCGTTTCAAAAAAAATTTAAAAAAAAATTTTAAAAAAAATATTTTTATTTCTTACATTAAAAAATGGTAGTTTTAGATTATTTTCATAAGTTGATATTAAAAATAATTTTTAAAAAATAAAAAAAAATATTATTTTGATACATTCATGAACGAAAAGAAGCAACAAGCACGAAAAGATACTGTAATCGTGAATAATCTAAATCTTTTCTACGATAAAAATATAATTATTAAACTCGATAATCTAATAGGTTGATTTTAAACCCTCAACACATCAAAAAAATTAATTTAAGATTACCTTATAGATCAATTCACACTATTATGTCAAAACCTTGTATTGTTTTTTTTTTTTTTTTTTTAATTTTTGGTATTTTTCTTAAGAAAAAACTGGAGATAACAGTTTAATAAACCCATGTCAATCTAGTTTTTGATTCGAGTTTTAAACAATTCACACATGAATTGAAATTAAAATTAAAAAAAAACACCCCACGGTTTTTTTTTTATTTTTTATTTGAGAAAATTCTATTTCTAGAAAAACATACTTTGTGAACCTAGGTGAGCGAGTAAAACCCTGGCTGTCACAAACTCTTATAAGAAGTGCATGTCTTAACTCGAACTCAAAATTTACTGTACAGATCTCAAGTATTTTGTCATCATGCTACACCTGAAAAACTTGCCATCCCACAGTTCGATTCAGTGCATGAAGAAAAACTTGGTAAAACTTTCTGGATAATTGGCATAATATTCGAGCCAAAAAGTAAAAAATAAAATAATCACAACTTCCCTATGAAGTTATTTTTAATAGATTTATAATTATTGTTAAAAAATATCTATAAATTAAGTTATAAAGTTGAACTGAATTAAAAAAAACAGACAAGAGTAGCACTCCTAGAGCATACGCATGCGTTGACCATGATTGTGTAGGGTCAAAATCCAACATTCACAGAAAATATTCAAAGCATGTGGGCACCTATGTTTCACAAACAATTCAATCGATGTTATCATGACGATTTCAATTCAGATAAATAAATTAGGTGCTGATTATTTATATATTTATTTAATGAGGGATGGTCAGGTTTTCCATTTAGAATCTGTTTCACATTACTGTTTCACACTACATTTAAAAAATATTTTAAAAAATACAAACTTTTAATGAGGGATGGTCGGCGCTACTATTTAATTTCAATTCTAGATAAGTACTAAGAAAAATAATGAATCTTGTTAGTTTTAGTCTTGTTATGTTTTAGTCATTGTATTTTTATATATATAAAATTTAGTTTTGAAAATCACAAGCTAGTTTCTTGATTGAAATTGATTTTTTTTATGAGATTGATGATTTTAATCAAGATATTCTTGAAAAACAGTTAAATTTTCATAAAAAAAAAAAAACAGGTTGAAATTGTTTTTAAAAGTATTGTTTTGTTCAGAAATACATGGAAATGTATTTTTTTATTAAATTATTTTTGACATCAACAGATTAAAACACTAATTTTTTTTCTAAAAAATCATTTTTTTTCTTAAATATTTTTAAAACACAATATCAAATATATACGGGTTCACATTATTATTTTTAAAAAATAAAAAGTGACCAGCTAAATATTTCACTGCATGCGATCAATTATAAAATCACAATATACTCTGAATAAAATATAAAATGTTGATCGATAAGAATCTGGCTGTTGATGCACGGAGAGGGTGGGTTTGCCATGAAACACGAGGCAGTTTCCAAAGAAAGGGACAACGTCTTGATCGGGTAGAACTTTACAGCTGACAGATTGATTCGACACCATCACTGTTCATATGATTTTCATCTGCTCCAAGGCTAGCTCGTTCATCACACGTCCCTGTCAATGATTATGTATGAATGCTTTCTTTTTCCCACTTTGAAATCTAATTCCTTTGACTCCTGGAGCTGTATCAGTATGAACGGAAGGATTCTGCAGATTTTATTTTTTCCTACTGCTATGATTTTCAAGGTTTCGTTCATTTTCCACCTTGCACGGGGTGTGATAATTTCTCTGTTGTCTCCTGAATTTTCTTCTCTCTCGTATTTAAAAGTTCTCTCTGCGTTAGTTTTCATGTTTTATATGTTTTGTTTCTGGTATGCATGCATGTACCTCGACGCAACCATGTTCAAAGATGCAGTCTTGCTAGGGTAAATCTCAGTATAATAATAATAATTATATTCTAGAATATCTCCTGATAGCTTAAGTTTTTAGGTGAGATGGTTCTTTAATATGATATCAGAGCCTTGTTGACCCAACGATTATGAGTTCTAATCTCACCATCTCCATTCTATTTGATAAAATCCAAACACATGTAGGTCTCTGCAAGTTTCAAACCCAAAAAACTTTCATTTGAGAAAGTGTATTGAAGAATAATATAAATTATATTTTAAAATCTCACCTAACAACTTAAATTTTTAAGTGCGATGGTTTTTAACACTACTAAACTAATGGACGGAGACTTTAGTGTTTTCATTCATTCTTGATTTCTTAAATTTGAAAACATTTTTTTTAAAAAAAAAAACAAGAAATGTGTCGTTGTTAGAGAAACTATTTCACATCACAACGCAAACACACCATGTTAGATTGAGAGAGAATATTCTGGGATTTAGTTGTACAAGAGTTCTTCATCGGATAGATTCTGGGCACAACATAGATCTAAAAGTTTTATAAGATGGCGTAGAGTTGATAACTTCTTGCTAAGCTGGAAAGGGCATAAATATTTAAACGATCATGTTGTCCCTTGTTGAGCTTGCTTCAGGTGACACACTGCAGGGGCATTTTTTTGGCAGATTATTAGGGAGGATTGAAGAGGATCTTTGTCTAATAATCCTTAGGATTGTTCGATAGTGAAACTTAATCTTGATTTACATATATATAAACTGATTCCAGAATATCTCTAAACATGAAAAAAAACAACAAAAAAAACAGTAAAATATTTATTCCCCTCTCAATATTTAAACCAGTAAATTTAAACTTTTAGGCGAGATGATTCTTTAATATGATATTAGAACCTTGTTAACTCAGCGATCACGAGTTCAAATATCACCACGCCCATTGTATTTGATAAAAATTAAGCACAAGATACTGTAAATCTGTGCAAGTTTCAAGCTCAAAAGTCTTTCACTTAAAAAAATATGTTAGAGAATAATATGAATCATATTCCGGGGCTTTACTTAACAATTTAAACTCTAGGTAAAATAGTTTCTCGAAATAGTATCAAAACCTTGTTAATCTAGCAGTCACAAATTCAAATCTTACAACCCTCATTCATCCATGTATTAATTATAGTATGTATATATCAAGAGTAAGCGATGATTTTTATCACCAAATTACAATGAAGTTACAATTGCTATATATCGTTTGTCGAATCAAATTAAAGGCCTTGTACTTGTGGATATTAGTGAATGAGAAGAGGATGAACAACTACTGAACGATATATATATCCATCATTCCGATCAAGCACAAATTAACCATATTTCTTGATAACACAGTGAGCACTACATGACTG
This sequence comes from Salix brachista, assembly GCA_009078335.1. Lineage (NCBI taxonomy): Eukaryota > Viridiplantae > Streptophyta > Magnoliopsida > Malpighiales > Salicaceae > Salix > Salix brachista. Next base: position 11,910,818 of record CM018578.1, on the reverse strand, counting down.
GAGAACCAGAAAGTCAACAAGACATCGTTGCCTAGCTAGGGCACAGAAACATGGCTGACAATTTTTTGTACATGAACAAAAACCAGTGCTTAGAGAAGAAACTAAAATTAGAGACAACAAAACCCTAGTTCATCCAAGACCAAAGATTAGGAAATGGCTGCTCATGAACAATGGGCTCTAACTCCTCTTGCTGGTAATTAACATAATAGTGGCCACCACTAGTACTCGGTGGCGCCGGCAGATCATCAGGATGGTATGGAGGAGATAGCGGTAGCTGCTGCATGTTGCTCCATTGATTATAATGATCCAATGGCATTGCTGAATCTGCAGGCACCAAACTTCGTTCCTGATCAAGCTGCTCCACTCCAACATTTGTCGAGCTACCGGTTTCGAAATCATTCCTCGATGAATGTTGTTGCAAACTTGGTTTTCCCTTATATTTAATCTTGCAAAGCCTCCACTCCTAGCAAAATAAAAACAGTACAGGCTCATGAAGCAGATTAACACAAGAATTTGGCAGATATATATAACTAAGAACATGGAATTAATTGCACACTCAAAAGAAATTACTAGCTAGCCAGTACCGTGGTTCTTGATTCAAGGCTATATTCATGCATAATCCAGTTAGTCTTGACGGCGTTGTTGCGGTTTCTTTCATTGTCCTTGAACCTATGGAATGTCAACGGCCTCTTGTTCCCAACAAGAGGTTGACGATGATCATTATTAGCATAAACTTTCTTGACATGGCTCGTAGCTTTCCACCAGCCCAGACCGTGTACTTCTCTCGAATCATTTATCTCCCTCTTACAGTAGTAGAATCTCTCGCCATTGCTCAAAGCCGTGGATTCATTCCCTGCATGTTAAAATGTTGCTGAGCAAAAATTTGAATAGAAAATTTCATGAACAGACAAGATAATGCAATCAAACCATGTATTATATGAAAAAAAAAACCTAAACTCGGAAAATCCATGCCCTCTTTAGCACCATTGCAGAGAAAAGGAAAGAAAAAACTTGAGCCCTACATGCAACAGAAAAAGAAAGTAGGACTGTAGGAGGGAGTGCACAGTACACACATTCAAGATCCTGTGGTTCACGTTCGTAAACGTTTATTTGGAGAATGAAATGGAGTGGCATTTCTTGGCCAGAAGCTTTTCTGTCGAGGACTTGGATGAGCTCTTCATCAGTGGGATTGAACCTGAAGCCATGTGGCACCATCTTCGAGTATAAAATGACCTAATTTCCCTTTTGTTTTAGAGACCTGGTTCTGCGAAGATGACCTGTAATTCTGCTTCCTTATATAGAGGAGAGAAACTAAAAGGTAGCTATAAAAAAAGATGTAAAGAAGAAAAGGAAAGCACAGTTGATAATACGACGTAAAGAAGACAAAACGAGAGAGATGCTACAATATTGCTAAGTCTATTAGGAGACAAATTTAATTTGTTGTAAGCAATGACTTGAATATTTTGAACAATAATAAATCTTGACCCAAAACAATAGTTAAATATGTATTTTTGTGTGGTTGATATTGTTTTTCAAAAATATATTAAAATGATATTTAAAAAAAAAAAAAATTGATATCAACTCATAAAAATGATCTAAAAATACTAAAATATTAATTTTAAAAAATAAAATAAAAATTCAATTTTTTTTAAAAGTATTTTTGAAACGAAATATAAAACATAACATTATTAAATTCGGGAGTGGATCATCTAATTTAAAAGAAAGAAAATATCGAATGGAAACATTTAGTCTCCGTTTACGACAAAAAAATTAATAGATATATTTCATAAATAATGTATGACAAAAAAAGCATCATTGATCAAGAAACAGTATTTTTTATTTGAAAATATATTTAAATAATATATTTTATTTTATTTTTGACATTAGTAAATCACAACCATGCAAGAAAACAAAAAAACAAAATCTAGTTTGGAGGAAAACCCTATCTATTTTAGGCATTTTTTATGAGTCAGAGTTAAAAAAATAAAACTCCAATTGTTCTTTAATTTTATAAGATGTTCATGTTCCGACTCGAAACTAAAATTTACAATTCAGATTTCAATCTCTTTACCGACACGTGTTGAATATCAGCTGGGTCATCTATTTTTCACATTCAAACCTTTGAATCTCATGTCATTTCAAGTTTTAAATGAATACAGGAAGGCAAATATCTGCAAAGATTTATTTGTTGAAAAGTGGTGGGCTTGATTGGTCGAGTGAGCCACCGTGCGATCTCCACCAGATACTCCTGGGCTCATATAAACGTGGAACCAGGGGACCATCAGCTCTTATTTTCTTCAGCATCAGTATCTTATCTTTTTGTAATTTAATTACTGATGGTGGATGTTTTTTAAAATATTTTTTATTTAAAAAATATTAAAATATTTTTTTTATTTTTGATATCATCATATCAAAATAATTAAAAAACACCCTTATATTTTAATTTAAAATAAAAATAAAAATAAAAATATATATTTTTTAATTTCTTTCAAAAATATTTTTAAAACACTGCGATGGAAAATTAGTTTCGATGATCTTTCACTCTATTCGAATAGATATATTGAAATGGTTTCTTTCTTTCTTAAATAGTTCTTGTATCCCTGCAGATATTGTTAAACTCAATTGAAATATATATGTATATATATCATATAGATGTATATAAAGAATAGAACACACACATTTATATATACTGAACACTAAATATTAATTAAATAATATGAATATAAATTTAATGGATATGATAATAAGTAAAATATGAATATAAATTTAATGGATATGATAATAAGTAAAATATAAATATAATAAAAACAGGAGCCATGAATACCATTAACTAATTTAATTAATTTAATAATTTCAATTCCCTCGTGAATTTTATATTTTGTTCATGCGAGGAAGCCAATCATGTATTTTCATGCCATGGTTTGCTTTTTAAAATAAAAAACAATACAGAAGTCTACATTGACATGACAAAAAAAGAACATATTAAAATATTATTATTATATTGACACGTCGATTTGCTTCTACATAACTTATAACACGTCGATTTGCTTCTAGATTTCAGTTCTAGTGCTGGGCATTGCTGGTTAGTTTTTATTGTATTTCAAAAATATTTTTTTTAAAAAATTATTTTAATTTTTTATTTTAATATTTTTTAATTATTTTAATATATTTTTAAACAGAAAATATTTAAAAAATCAATCTTAATCATAATCCTGAACAAGCTGTTAGTAGTCAACATTTATGTCATCCCTTTCAAGTCTATATGATTTCATATACAAATTCATCTTCTTTTATGAAAAAAAATCATTAACCCTTTGATTATAAAGTAGTGAGAATTTTGTTATTTTTTTTAGTTTATAGATTTTTCTCAATTTTAAATCCTCGTCCAATCAATTCAAGAGTTTAAATACGAGAACTATCTAGTAGGTGATCCAGTGGTGAGAACTTGAAACTAAGTGTTTGCTTTCCTTGTGATTTCAAGTTTGAGTCACGTGGTTGCTAATATGATATCACTAGCTAGAGGATTATATGGTCATTAACTTCAGGACTTGTGAGTTTAATTAAGATACGCGCAAACTACCGAACAACCAAATTAATAAAAATTATTTAAAAATGATATTTTCTGAAGTGTTTAAGATGCCATTTGACAGCACAGCTTTGGTCCACAGACAGCAGTTTGAATCATGAAACAGATTCTTAAAAATTGGTCTCTTTCACTTGTGATGGATGGAAGAAGCTTCTTGTTAGTGTCCAGCGACCATTGATTTTTCATCATCGACCCTACAGTATTTAACTGTTAGATCATGGAGCTTTGCCAGCAGACAATAATGAATATCTTGATAAGATCTGTAGTACTGTATTTTAATGTGTTCTTTATTATTATTTTAAAATACATTAAAATAAAATAATATTTTAAAAACAATCATCTTTAATAACAACATATCAAGACAATATAAAAATATTTTTTTAAAAAAAAACTAAGATTTTTCTAAAACACTTTCCGAGACGCATTCCCAAACCGTATCTTAGCCAATATAATGTTCTACCAATGAGCATTACTTATATGGATGAAAATGTTTCAATTTTCTTTGAAGTCAAGACTGACTTCTCAATCGATGTTTACACGTGGCAAAGGAAGAAAACATTACATTATTATTAATTTCTTCAAATGAGGGATGGATTTAAATCTTTAAAACGACTTGTACATACGAGGATATCTTTCACGGTCAAGAAGGAAGATCCCCTCCTTGTGGAATTTTTTTGCTTCGTGATACTCTAAATCTTTCGATTTCATCAAAGGATATGGAATCTTCTCTAGATTTGCCGTATCTATCGATGGTGTTTTTGTAGACTTGTTCAATGAACAAACAGCACACAGAGATCTTCAATCTTGAAATTCTTGGGATGCCATGAAGATTGGGCCCTCCAGTGTTTTCTCTTGTTGCTTTTGCCCTCGTGGGGGTAGATTTTATCTTCGGTCGGTCAGTTTATATACATTTCGATTAATTTCATGTATTCTGAATTTAATAATTATAAATTTTTTTAGTGATTATCTTATTAATAACTATAAGTCTTAAACTTGAAATTATAAAAAGAGCAAATTTTGTAATCCAACTTGAGACACGAAGCATTCATTTCTCTTTCAAATGTGAAACCAAGCCTTAAGCTTGCATACATTCCGAGCCTAAACATGAGCAATGTAAACTAGATATCCTATCTCAGAGCCTGTTTTATAGTGTACAATATATTGTTTTTTAAAATATTTTTTATTTAAAAATATATTAAAATAATATATTTATTTTTTATTTGTAACACTAGCATATCAAAATAATAATAATAAGACATCTTAATCTTAATTTAAATTTAAAAAAACTAAAAAATATTCAGGGATTAAAATGTCAAATAATCTCAGAATCTCAGTGATCTATAATCAAAAAGGTCTTATACCCTAGCCCTAGGCTCCTTGAAGTCGGTCCTTACCACTCTCCCCTGACGGCCCCACCCTTGACATTTCAAAGATTCGTGTCCTTGATATTGTGTTTTAAAAATATTTTTGAAAAAAATTAGAGATTAAAAATATTTTTTTTATTTTTGTTTAAAATAATATTTTTTGATGTTTTTATATTATTTTCATGTGCCGATATTAAAAATAATTTAAAAAAATAAAAAAAATACTTTAAAAAACAACCACAACGAAACTCCAAATAGGCCCTAAAACTTTCAATCTAGCATCTAAATACTTAAAAAATGGTAAGATCATGTTAATAAATGTATTGTTTTCTATAATCTTAGGTTTGAGTCATATGATTATCATATTAATAACTATTAGAAGCTTATATAGTCATTAATTTTAGAATACATAAAGTTAATCAGGTATGCGTAAGTTGATCTGAATATTCATATTAATAATAATAATAATTAAAAAAAAACGAGTCTATTGTTTCCTTCTCAAAGACATCTCCCGTATCCTAAGTGGATTGCAAAAGCAGAAATTAATATCTTAGCAGAATCTAAGTTGATAATTGATAGTGATTGACTCATTTTCTCTCTTAGTGATTAACTTATTACAAGTAATCGTGTCATTAAGACAAAAATCTATTTTATAATCAGCTCCATGTGGATATTGTCCAGGATGATGGAGACATTCTTGACACTTTCTCCTCCTCCTTTTCTTCCCGCCATGTAAATGGTATTATTAGGCTCGGTCGATCCGGCAAGTTGATTTGTTGACCCGGCGATCTAGAATCTGGCTCGGATGCGGTTGATTTTTTTTTTATTACGTGGATGTTCCAGATAACTTGCGTGTATTTCAACTAATTCTGTACAGACTTGTAATTAATGACCCTGTAAATTTCCAGGGAACAAAACTTATGCGAGCTCTTAGATTATGATCTTAGCACATAATTCAATAGCTAATCCTGTTTAAAAAAACTTAAAGTCCTTCTCTGTTTAGAAGACAAATTCATCTCCAAGTGATAAGTGAAGATAGTAATAAAAATCAAAATGCTAAGAGGCAAAAGCCTGTAAAGTTATTCCCCCATCTGACATTATTTGAGCAGCCACCTATTTCTGCAGCAATCTACATGACAATGTTCAGAGATTTTACAAGCAAAAAGAAAGAAAGAAAAACAGATGGGTTATATAGCTGAAGGACTTCTTCATGATTTCGAGTTCTAGATATTTGAGATTACTAACTAATAGTTCAAATTCAGCCACATGCATTCCACGTCAAGGCACTCTTGTGCCAGGATATTAGCTTTAAAATGGGTATTTCCATGGAAGAAATACCAGAGGTGAAACCTCCCCGTCAAAAAGATAAATGGATAAATAGCTGAAGGTGAAACCTAATCAGCCAAGAAAACTAGCTAGTCATAGGTGCCTGGACTAGGTTTGAAACCAATATCCATATGAGGGGGGAAATGGAAATCCATGGGCACTGAGAAGGAAAGCATACGCAATGTAGCAAGAGATCACAGCTAGTCAAGGTTCCCCAGAAACAATTTCTTTGAAGAGAATTTGAAGACAGTCATACAGGTCAACATTTTTGCATGAAAGTGAACTCAAAACACACACATGGTGATTCATCATCAAAATGTGAGCAGGTGAAAACTAATAAGTGCCTGTGTGATGCATGCTTTGGAGAGACAAGAGGAGGCCCATGATCATCTTTTTTTCAAGTGCAGGTTCTCAGAGAAGGTTTGGAAGGGTATTTCTCAGCGTGCTCAGGTTCTTTGGCCTAATTCCTCTTGGGAGCAGGCGTGGGATTGGGCAGTGATAGAGTTCGGTAACTCCAAGCATCCTCTGCACCGGACGTTAGGGCTAGCTTTGGCAGCTTCTGTGTATCATTTGTGGACGGAGCGTAACCGTAGGTTGCATGACCAGCATTATTCTAGTGTGCAGCAGGTCGAAGCAAATGTTTTTCATGCGGTAAGGGATAGACTTGCCAACCTGGGAGATAGAGAGGGGCTGCCTGAGACTGTTCGGCGTCAATGGGAAATCCATTAATTTGCTCTCGTCTGCATGGAGAAGACGACGGTCTGCAGGGCCGAGTCTGAAGGCCAGTAAAGGCTTGATGGTTGCCTGCTGGGTTTCGGGGGTTTCTTTGTTTTTTGGTCGGCTCTTGGGGCCAGAGTCTGGTGGGAAGGCGCCAAGCCCTCAAGTTGATACAATCATACAAATCTCACGTGGGCCGTAAAGCCCTAACTCCATTCCCATCCTGTGCGTAAATTTTATCATGAAAAAAAGGAAGACTTTCTCCAGATATTTTTAACCAAATTTATAAAACCCATTCCGGATCATGGTTTTATGTTTGCTACTGTTTGTAGAGCTGGTTTTTTTTATTTAAAAATATATTAAAATAATATTTTTTTAAAACATAAAATAATGATATATCTCCCTTTTTTATTACTAAAACAAAGCATGCAAGAGATCAATGAGTAAGAAACCAGGTGATTTGTCAGTGTGTTGCGCTGGGCTTTTTTCTATGTAATAAACTAATTGATTATTTGCTTGTTATAATTAGTTTTTTTAATATTTAATGAATGAAATTGTAATAGATCAAATCTGTTAGAAATGAGTTTTTCTATATATATATATATATATTCATTCATACGTTAATATTAAATAAATATTAAAATATATAATTAGTCTCACATATTTATAAGAAACAAAAACTAAATAAATGACAAGAAAAACAATATAAGTAGATTTCAAAAAAAAATATTTGACTTGAAAGATAAATAAAAAGAATTTAAAAAATATCAAAGAGAAAAAAATAATAAATATCAATTTTAAAATGGTCGTCAACACAAATAAAAATGTAAACATTAAAAAAAACCCTTAATAACAGTGAAAATAATAAAAATTAGTTAGATCATAATTATTGTTAGAAAAAAATATTCTATAATTTTTTATTTTATAAGATTTATTACTCATATTATTATATTAAAAGTATTTGAGAGTAATGATAGTAATTTCCCCCCAAAAAAACCTAGGTTATATATATATATATATATATATATATATATATATATATATATATATATATATATATACACACCGATCTCAAGCACTTTCCAGAGTATTTTGCTATCACACTACACCTTTGGAGAAAAACTTGTCATACCATAGTTCGATTCAGAGTGTGTTTGATATTGCTTTTGCTTTTATGGTTGAGATTTTAAAAAAGTAGTTTCATAAAAAGCATTTTAGTTGCGGTTCAAAATAAGTGATGAAGTGTTTGGTTAAAACTGTTTTTGAGTTTGAGATTAATGAAAAGCAGTTTCATGTGTTTGGTTACCAAGGTTTTCATATTGCTTTTAACTTATGAAATTACTTTAAAGGGCGCGCACACACACACACACACATATAATTCTTTACATATTGTAGATTTAATAATTATAATAATATAATGTAATTAATATTATAAATAAATTGGACACTTTTTTTTATTCTCTCACCAAACTACTTGCAATGTCATCACGAACAATATCTATACGTGAATATTTTTAATATGATTATATTAAGATTATTAAAAAAACATATATATATATATAATATCAATTTAATTAAGTTTATTTATATTTATATTTTAATTAAGTTTTTAGATTTTTAGATTATTTTAATATAACAAATATAATAAAATAATATATAATATAATATATTATATTCCACTCAACCCGCCCCGCCCCTCCTCTCCCCTGTCCTTAACCACAAAACAAACACCTTCTCAGTGCATGAAGAAAAAGGAAAACTTGCCATCCCATTGTTTCACAAACAATTCCATTTATATATTTATTTAATGAGGGAAGGTCAGGTTATACACCGCGTTTAAAAAATGTTTTAAAAAATACAAACGTTTAATGAGGGATGGTCGGCGCTATTTATATATTTATTTAATGAGGGGTGGTCAGTTTTCCATTTAGAAATCTGCTTCCACCGCCTCTAAAAAATGTTTTGTAAGGTCAGTTTTCCATTTAGAATCAGTTTTACACCGCGTTTAAAACATATTTTTTTTTAAAAAAACAAACTTTTAGTAAGAGATGGTCGTTGCTATTATTTAATTTCAATTCTAGATAAGTACAAAGAAAATAATGAGTCTTGTTAAAAAAATACTAAAAATAAAGTTATAAACATCTACCCCGGCAGATGAAAGGAAATTGTGTTTTAGTCATTGTATATATATATACAATGTTGATCGATAAGAATCTGGCAGGCGATGCACGGAGAGGGTGGGTTTGCCATGAAAACACAAGGCAGTTTCCAAAGAAAGGGACAACGTCTTCATCGGATAGAGCTTTACAGCTGACAGATTGATTATTCGACACCATCACTGTTCTTATGATTTTCATCCACTTACCTAAATTCCACCTTTTGAATCTGCTCCAAGGCTAGCTCGTTCATCACACGTCCCTGTCAGTGATTATGTATGGATGCTTTATTTTTCCCACTTTGAAATCTAATTCCTTTGACTCCTGGAGCTGTATCAGTATGAACGGAAGGATTCTGCAGATTTTATTTTTTCTTAGTGCTTTGATTTTCAAGGTTTCATTCATTCCCAGCTTGTACGGGGTGTGATAATTTCTCTCTAGTCTCGTGAATTTTCTTCTCTCTCGTATTTAGAGCTTGTTTCGCACGGTTGTTGATGTTGTGGTTGAGGTTGAAAAAAAACAGTTTCATGAAAAGCGCTTTTACCTGCGTTTCAAAACTGAAATTGAAGTGTTTGGCATTGCTTTTGCTTTTGCGATTGAGGTTGAAAAAAAGCAGTTTAAAAAAAAAGCGCTTTTACTGCGGTTTAAAATAAGCTGTGAAGTGTTTGGTTAAAACTGTAGTTGAGTTGAAGGTTGAAAAAAAGCAGTTTTAAGTGTTTGGTTACCAAACTTTTCATATTGCTTTTAACTTGTGAAATTACTTTAAAGGACATAGACATATACACACATTTATTTATATATATTTATATTATATTAATAATCATAATTTTATAATGTAAGGAATAATTCAAGTAAAATGGATACTTCTTTTTATTCTCCCATCAAATTATTTGTAATTCCATCACAAACTAAATTCATACGTGAAGGTCTCTGCGATCCCTAATTATTTGATCGAGGATCAACATCTGATAAAACATCATCTGAAATAAAATTAAGATTGCGAAACAAAATTATATTTTAATGTCTTTTAATATATTTATTTATATTTTAATTAAGTGTTTAGATTTTTATATTATTATTTTAATATTAATAATATAAAATTATTATTTTAATTATAACCCATTTGCTAACACCCTCATCTGCTTCGTCCCCCTCTCAAAAAACCCATTTGCATCTGCTTTGTCCCCCCCCGCCATGGAACCTTTCTCATCTGCTTAATCCCCCTATGGAAGCTCTCCATCTCCCTCACCCACCTCTGCTTCTAACACCCCGAAACCCATAGCCCCTCCTCTCTCTAGAAGCTTACCTCTCAACTTCTCCACCCCCCCCCCCCCCCCAAACGCATGCAAAAAAAATGATTGGTTTTACGTTTAACGCTTGAAAAGCATGAATCACAGCAAGAAAACCAGCTAATCGCTGCTTTTCTTGCACCGGCGTTTGGAGGAAAATTGGACGTGGGACCCATGTCACAAACCTCCGGTTGGAGGATAACCAAACACCGAATCCAATCTGCTTATATACAAACGTGGGTGGCATTGCAATGCCAAACGGGCACTAAAACTGTGGTTAAGTTTGAGGTTAATGAAAAGCAGTTTCGAGTGTTTGGTTACCATGCTTTTCATATTGGTGTCAACTTGTGAAATTACTTTAAATGACACACACATATTTTTTTTTTAAATTATTGTAGATTTAATTATCATATAATAAAATATAATTAATAATTCAAGTAAATTACACAATTTTTAATTTTTTTTAAATATAATTTTTATATTTTTTTAAAAAAATTGGACTGGGCCTGACCCAAAATAAATGGGCCAGCCCAGCCAAGGTGGGCCAAAAGGCCCAACCCTGCCGGACTTGGGCTGGGTCGAGAGCAGCCCAGCCCAAGTGTTAAGACTAAACGCAAAACGGTGCGTTTGGTTTTAAAGAAAAAACACAAAACACACCGTTTTGCCTTTCGTTTTCGTTTTGCATTATTCGGCATGTTACTGTGCATTTTCACTGTTCACCGACTGTGACGAGAGGGTCAACGGTCGGTACCGACGGGTAGAGGAGGCCGAGGTGGTTGTCCCTGTCGTGGTGGCATCGAAAATGGAGCTGTGTGGTGGCCGGTAGGAGCTCTAGAAGGTTGCAGCACCAGCTGCTGCCACTGCTGACGCCGGGGCTTGCTGCCTCTGGTGATGCTGGAGAGAGAATGAGAGAAGGAGTTGCCGTGGAGGAGAGATAGGGAGCTGTGGCCGTGGCTGTGGAGGAGAGAGGGGGAGCTGCCGTGACTGCATGTGGAGAGAGAAAGGGGCAGTGGTTGTGGAGGAGAGAGAGGGAGCTGCGGCCGTGGCTGTGGAAGCCGACGACGACGATGAGGAATGAAGCATTCCATTTGTGAGCTGGGCTCGTGTACGTGAACAGTAAAACATCTCAGTGTTATTTTATTTTCAACATTCTTTAGTTTATTAACCTGCGTTTGTTTTGAAAAGCATAAAAAATATGTTTTACAAAACGCGGTCGAACCGCTGAAATTTAGTGGGACCCACAGAAAAACTCTGGGGTCCCGTTTGGTATTAGTGGCGTTTAGCTCCGCGTTAAACGCAAACGCAGTATGAAACGCGGAGCTAAATGGCCACTTAAAAGGTTTCTCTGCATTAATTTTCTTTTTTTAAATGTTTTGTTTCTGGTATGCATGCATGGATGCACCTTGACGCAACCATCTAATAGTTTAAGTTTTTAGATGAGATGATTCATTATGATATCAAAACCGTGTTGACTCAGCGGTCACGAGTTCTAATCTTAACACCCTCAATTTATTTGATAAAAATCAAGCACATGTGAGACTGTGTAAGTTTCAAACCTAAAAAACTTTCACTTGAGACGGTATGCTATAAAATAATATAAATCATATTCTAAGACCTCACCTAACAGCTTAATCTTTTAGGTGAGATGATTCATTAATACTATGAAGCTAGTGGATGGAGGCTTTAGTGTTTTCATCCATTCTTGATTTCTTAAATTTGAAAACATATTTTTTTTTAAAAGAAATGTGTCGCTGTTAGAGAAACTATTTCACATCAAATCAGTGACGCAAACACACCATGTTAGATTGAGAGAGAATATTATGGGATTTAGCTGTACAAGAGTTCTTCATCGGATAGATTCTGGGCACAACGTAGATCTAAAAGTTTTATAAGATGGGGGAGACTTGATAATTTCTCGTGAAGCTGGAAAGGACATAAACATTTAAACGATCATGCTGGCCCTTGTTGAGCTTGCTGCGGGTGACACACTGCAGGGGCATTTTTTTTGGCAGATTATTAGGGAGGACTGGAGAGGATCTTTATCTAATTATCCTTAAGATTGTTCGATAGTGAAACTTAATCTTGATTTATATATATATATAAACTGATTCGAGAATATCTCTAAATAATATTCTGGATATTATCATGTTAGATTGAGAGAGAATATTCTGGGATTTAGCTGTACAAGAGTTCTTCATCGGATAGATTCTGGGCACAACGTAGATCTAAAAGTTTTATAAGATGGCGTAGACTTGATAACTTCTTGCTAAGCTGGAAAGGGCATAAATATTTAAACGATCATGTTGTCCCTTGTTGAGCTTGCTTCAGGTGACACACTGCAGGGGCATTTTTTTGGCAGATTATTAGGGAGGATTGAAGAGGATCTTTGTCTAATAATCCTTAGGATTGTTCGATAGTGAAACTTAATCTTGATTTACATATATATAAACTGATTCCAGAATATCTCTAAACATGAAAAAAAAACAAAAAAAACCAATAAGAATATCTCTGGACGTAAAAAAAGAAATTAAGAAAACCAGTAAAATATTTCTTCCCCTCTCAATATTTAAAATAGTAAAGTTAAGTTTTTATATGAAATAGTTCCTTGACATGATATTACAGCCTTGTTGACCCAGCGATCACGAGTTCGAATATCATCACCCCCATTTTATTTAATAAAAATCAAACATAAAATAGTGTAGATCTATACAAGTTTTAAGTTCAAAGGGTTTTCACTTGAGGGGTGTGATAGAGAATAATATATATTATATTTTAAGGTCTAACCTTAGAATTTAAGTTTTTGATAAGATAGTTTTTTTATATTTGATAAAATCGTAACATCAGTGTATTAATTATAGTATGTATCAAGGGTAAACGATCTCTCCTGCTATAATTTTTATCACCAAATTACAATGAAGTTACAATTACTATATATCGTTTGTCGAATCAAATAAAGGCCTTCAGCTTGTGGATATTAGTGAATGAGAAGAGGATGAACAACTACTGAACGATATATCCATCATTCCGATCAAGCACAAATTAACCATATTTCTTGATAACACAGTGAGCACTACATGACTGGAGAACCAGAAAGTCAACAAGACATCGTTGCCTAGATAGGGCACAGAAACATGGCTGACATTTTTTGTACATAAACAAAAACCAGTGCTTAGAGAAGAAACTAAAATTAGAGACAACAAAACCCTAGTTCATCCAAGACCAAAGATTAGGAAATGGCTGCTCATGATCTAGCTCCTCTTGCTGGTAATTAACATAATAGTGGCCACCACTAGTACTCGGTGGCGCCGGCAGATCATCAGGATGGTATGGAGGAGATAGCGGTAGCTGCTGCATGTTGCTCCATTGATTATAATGATCCAATGGCATTGCTGAATCTGCAGGCACCAAACTTCGTTCCTGATCAAGCTGCTCCACTCCAACATTTGTCGAGCTACCGGTTTCGAAATCATTCCTCAATGAATGTTGTTGCAAACTTGGTTTTCCCTTATATTTAATCTTGCAAAGCCTCCACTCCTAGCAAAATAAAAACAGTACAGGCTCATGAAGCAGATTAACACAAGAATTTGGCAGATATATATAACTAAGAGCATGGAATTAATTGCACACACAAAAGAAATTACTAGCTAGCCAGTACCGTGGTTCTTGATTCAAGGCTATATTCATGCATAATCCAGTTAGTCTTGACGGCGTTGTTGCGGTTTCTTTCATTGTCCTTGAACCTATGAAATGTCAACGGCCTCTTGTTCCCAACAAGAGGTTGACGATGATCATTAGCATAAACTTTCTTGACATGGCTCGTAGCTTTCCACCAGCCCAGGCCGTGTACTTCTCTCGAATCATTTATCTCCCTCGTACAGTAGTAGAATCTCTCCCCATTGCTCAAAGCCGTGGATTCATTCCCTGTATGTAAAAATGTTGCTGAGCAAAAATTTGAATAGAAAATTTTCATGGACGGACAAGATAATGGAATATGATACTATCGAACCACACAGTTAGCATTATATGGAGAGAAAAAACCTAAACTCGGAAATTCATGCCATCTTTAGCGCCATTGCAGAGAAAAGGAAAGAAAAAACTTGAGCCCTACATGCAACAGAGAAAGAAAGTAGGAGGGAGTGCACAGTACACACATTCAAGATCCTGTGGTTCACGTTCGTAAACGTTCATTTCAAGAATGAAATGGAGTGGCATTTCTTGGCCAGAAGCTTTTCTGTCGAGGACCTGGATGAGCTCTTCATCAGTGGGATTGAACCTGAAGCCATGTGGCACCATCTTCGAGAATAAAATGACCTAATTTCCCTTTTGTTTTAGAGACCTGGTTCTGCGAAGATGACCTGTAATTCTGCTTCCTTATATAGAGGAGAGAAACTAAAAGGTAGCTATAAAAAAAGATGTAAAATTAAAGAAAGAATTGTCTTTAGTGGTGAATTGAATGTAGTTTTCAATTTACCAAAAAAAAAAAAAAAAAAAAAAAAGAAGAAAAGGAAAGCACTGTTGATAATACGACGTCCAGAAGACAAAACGAGAGAGATGCGGCGTACATTGCAAATTAATTAGTCTATCAGGAGACAATGCAATGGCTTGAGAAAACTTATAATCATGAATATTTTGAACAATGGAATAAGAAACGTTTATTCGTTGCATTTTAAAAGTGTTTTTAAATAAATTTTTTATATTTTTTACTTTAAAAAATTTATTTTAGTGTTTTGATATTATTTTTATATGTTAATGTCAAAAATGAATTTTAAATTATTGATCAAAGAGCAAATAATCCGTATCCAATTTATTAAGCGCTAAATAGACCTTGAAGAAAATTGAAGGGAGGTTAGATTTTTCATTTAAATTGCGGCACGTGACCTAGCCCGTGACACACAAATTCATGGGATAGCTAGTATTTTGAAGTCATTTAGTGTCATGATAAAAACTAATCTTAATTTGGATAGAAATCTAACCTAACTTAACAAAAGTTCCCATTTTTTACCTTAGTTTTTCTAACTATCTTTTATGAACAAAAAAACTACTTGTGCTTTATTAATCACATGCCTAGACACATTCCACTATGTATTTTTATACTTCTTAAGTATCGAAACATATAATGATCCTATGTGTTAGAGAATAATATAAATCATATTCTGGGGCCTCACTTACAAGCTTAACCTTTTAGGTGAGATGGTTCCTTAACATGTTATCAGAGCCTTGTTGACCCAGCGGTCACGAGTTCAAATCTCACCACCCCCATTCTATTTGATAAAAATCAAGCAAGGTGATGTGGGCATGTGCAAGTTTCAAGCCCAAAGGGCTTTCACTTGAGGGGGTGTGTTAGAGAATAATATAAATCATATTCTGGGGCCTCACTTACAAGTTTAAGCTTTTAGGTGAGATGGTTCCTTAACACTATGACCCAACCAAAAACCCATTGATTGAACCAATAAACTAGAACATGAAAATTCTTTACGCCCTGGTTTTAAAATTCAACAAGAGGTTGATCCATGGAAAAACTTAAATCACGTGTTAAGAGAGTTGACTCGAGTTAACCCATATCTTTTAAAAAAATCAAAGCAATATTATTTTTGACAAAAAAACAATAAATTTTTCATCGGGTTTTACTCGAGTTGACTGGATACAGATCACCTCGAGTTTTGAACAATTTATATTGGGCCATTCCCTTTCTATATTTTTTCTTCAAACTGAACTAATGTAAACCTAATGGTGTAGTCTATTGCTATCAATGGGAAAAATCCGTCATTGTTTACTTATAATGAAATTCAAATATGTTGAATTGATGAAATACAATACAATAAATTTAATATATTTTTTTTCCATAACTTGTTTGTCAAATTAACACAAACAAATTGTCTAAATTCAAGAGAATTTCAAATAACTTTTACGACTACTTTAAACCACAATATAAATATTTGTTTGTTTTCTAATGAAAAACATTATTTTATTATTTTAAGAGTCACTAAGAGCTTCAAATTAGCAATATTTTTTTTTAATTTCTTTCAAAAATATTTTTAAAACACTGCGATAGAAAATTAGTTTCGATGATCTTTCACTCTATTGGAATATATATATTTTAAATGGTTTTTTTCTTTCTTAAATAGTTCTTTTATCCCTGCAGATATTGTTAAACTCAATTGAAATATATATGTATATATTATATAGATGTATATAAAGAATACAGCACACACATTTATATGTACTGAACAATAAATATTAATTAAATAATATGAGTATAATTTTAATGGATATGATAATAAATAAAATATAAATATAACAAAAACAGGATCCATGAATACCATTACCCTTCCTAATAATCATGGCAGCCAAGTTGTGCACTTCACCCGTAATTAATTAATTTAATAATTTCAATTCCCTCGTGAGTTTTTATTTTTTTCATGCGAGGAACCCTGACCCTTTATAATTTTAATGGACGTTTTTTCCTGGTTACTGGTATATTTTTTAAAATAAAAAACAATTCAGAAGTCTATATTGACATGACAAAAAAAGAAGAACATATTAAAATATTATTAATATATTGGCCCTTTAATTTTATCTCATAACACGTCGATTTGCTTCTACATAACTTATAACACGTCGATTTGGTTCTAGTTTTCAGTTCTTTAATTCTAGCGATGGGCTATTGATGGTTGAGTGATTGCTTGGAGCTGTGTTTTTAATTTTATTTATTTATTTTAATTAAATTTTTTTTGATGTTTTAAGTTTATTTTGATATGCTATAACCAATATTATATAATATATTTATGAACGAAAAATATTTTATAAATCAACTTTAACCACGCTCCAAACAAACATCTTTATTCTTTAGTAGTCATCTTTATTCTTTAGTAGTCAAAGTTTTTGCCATCCCTTTGAAGTCTATATGATTTCATATTCAAATTCATCTTCTTTTAGGAAATAAAAAATCATTATCTTTATTCTTTAGTAGTCAAAGTTTTCGCCATCCCTTTGAAGTCTATATCTTCTTTTAGGAACAAAATCATTAACCCTTTGATTATAATGTAGTGGGAATTTTGTTCCTTCTTTTGGTTTATAGATTTTTCTCAATTTTAAATTCCCGTCCAATCCATTCAAGAGTTTAAACACGAGACTTTCTAATTTTAAAAAAAAAACATCATTAAGTGTTTAAATATAAAAATCATTTGATATGTTTTTTTTCTGAACCGACGTGAAAAAAGGATTTGACAACACAGCTGTGGTCCAAACGAGACAGCAGTTAATGTTGAATCATCACTCAAACAGATCCTTAAAAATATTGGTCTCGTTCATCGCGCCTTGTGATTGGTGAAAGAAACTTCTTGTTAGTTGTCCAGCGACCATTGTTTTTTCATCATCGGTCCATGCAGTATTTAACTGTTACATCATGGAGCTTTGCCAGCAGACAATAATGAATATCTTTATAAGATATATTGTTAAAGTTGTTTTTTAAAGTGTTTTTTTATTTTAAAATATATCGAGTAATATTATTTTTATTTTTAATAATAATTTTAATATTATCATATAAAAATATCTATAAAAATAATTTCAAGTAAAAGGAAAAAGCTAAACTTTTTTGTAAAATATTTTTTTAAATGCATTCCCAGACAGGATCTAAGCCTCCGGGGATGTTTTTGCTTTGGGATATTCTAAATCTATCGATTTCATCAATGGATATGGAATCTTCTCTAGATTTGCCGTGTCTTCAATCTTGGAATTCTTGGGATGCCAGCAAGATTTGCTGTGGGGGCAGATTGCTGCGGGCGATAACATGGGAAGCTGAGTAGGTAGCTGGAGACACGAATCATTTGATGGAACTCATAGTTTATGTTGTTCTTAAAAATATTTTTTATTTTAAAATGTATGATATTTTAAAAAAAAATTATTTTTGATATTAGTACATGAAATGAAATGATTTAAAAATATTATTTTTTTAATTAAAAAAATCAATTTCTTTAAAAAGAAGAAGCATGAACATCATTTTTAACTTTGAGTTTTTGTTTTCATTCTTTTATTTGTTTTCTAGATGAGAGCAAAGTTGTTAAATCCGTTCTGTTCTGGCCGGAACTTTCCGTTCCGTTTATAAAACCGGGACAAAACGGCGTCGTTTTCGTCCCGGTTTTAATTCCGGTCCGTTCCGGAAATTCCAGCCAAATTCCGGCCGGAACGTCCCGGTTCCGTTCCGGGTGTGCCGTTCCGGGATCAAAATAAAATAAAAATCAGAAACAGAAAAGAAAAGAAAAGAAGAACTCAACCCATAAATTATATATTAGTACAAATAAAAAATCAAAATCAAGACATAAAGCAACGTTGTTCAGCGTTGTTCTCTTGACGCAGCGTTGTTTGGAGGGATTTTTTGGTTTATGAAGAAGAAGAACTTTGAAAAAGAGAGAGAGAATGATGGCAGAGTTTTGATGGGGTTATGGGAGTGAAAGGAAAGAGTAGCTGTAGAGGTGATGGTGACCATTCTTTTGTATTCAGAGAAAGAGAGGCTGGTTGGGTGTGTTTGGTGTGGAGGGGGCTGCGGCGGCTAGAGAAGAAGAAAGGATAATTATGGTTTTTTTTTATTGAAATGAAGGGGACAAACGGGGTGGGGTGGTTTTTATACTAATTATTATATAATAATATTAATTAATTATTATAATAATTAATTATTAATTATTATAATAATAGTTAACATAAAAAATAGGGGTATTAATTTGTAATTAATTTGATTGAATTATTTGTAATGGAATGTATTTTAATTAATTATGTTTGAACTTAGTGATTATTTCTTAATGTGTTCATTTTGTTTTTTTAAGTTTTTCTAACATTAAAAAACAATAAGTAACATTAATTAATTTCAAATACAACAACCATAAAAAAACATAGAATTACTTGAAAAACATACAATAAGTAGCTTAAATTTCAAATTTCAAATATTCTAGATCTTTTAATTATAATTAAATTCATTTTTTATTTTTTATTTAAAAAAAATAATTTTATTGTTGGAATTTTAGAGATGTTTCTAATTTTAAGATTATGTTTGTTTGACTTTGTGTTTGTATTGTATAATTTAAAGTTAATTTATCTTGAATTTTAATTATACTTGTTAAATTAATATTTTATTTTTTTCATATATATATATATATATATATATAATTAATTATTTATGAACGAAACGGCACGCCCGAACGCTCCGAAACCGGAACGTTCCGTTCCAATCGAAAAACCGAAACGGCGACCGGAACGGTATTGACAACTTTGGATGAGAGTATTGTATGTGGATTGTTATTTGGTTTGGCCCTATACATGATACATCCCTAGTGTAGTGTCAACCTGATAATTGTTTACATGCTTGTAATTGTGATAAATATTATTTATTATATCAGCACATTAAAATAATAAAAAACAAAGTTGGATCTCAATGCTAATCAAGCCTCAAGCTTACATGCTGCCGAGCCTAAACCTGAGCAATGTAAACTTGATCTCCTACAAAATACCGTTTTTTCAAATGTTTTTTCCTTGAAAAAACATAAAAATAATGTATTTATTTTTTATTTGTATCCAAGCCCTAGGTTCCTTGAACTCCGTCCTTACTAGTCTCACCTGACGGCCCCACCCTTAATATCTCAAAGATTTGAGGCCAAAAATTTCAATCCAGGAGATGTTTGTAAGTGTAGTTGCGGTTGCTTTTTAAAATGTTTTTCGTTTAAAAATACATCAAAATGATATTTTTTTTATTTTTTAAAAATTATTTTTGATATCAGCACATCAAAATGATCTGAAAACACCAAAAAAAATTTCATTTAAAATAAAATAAAAAATTCAAATTTTGGGCAAACTGCGGTTGGACCGCAATGCCAAACAAGCACATAGTTTTGAAAAAATGGTTTCGAATTTTTTCTGAAAACTATGCACGAAAACTAGAATAAAAAAATGACCAAGTCAATAACCAAGTCAATGATGGTTAATTAATTAATTAATTAATTAATTAATTAAAAAACTTGATTAGGTGTGGTTATTATCTCAATTAGTGACAATGTCAAGCTCTGCATGCCGCCAGTAAAACAAAACAAAACCAGGCTGTTGTTTCCTCTCAAAGACATCTCCCGTATCCTAAGTGGGTTGCAAGTAATCGTGTCATCAAGAAAAATCTATTTTATAATCAGCTCGGATATGGATGTTGTCCAGGATGATGGAGACATTCTTGACACTTTCTCCTCCTCCTCCTCCTCCTCCTCCCGCCATGTAAATGGTATTATTAGGCTCGGTCGAAAAACAAACAGACCTACAGGACAGTATCAGTAGCTGGGGCTCAAATGTTTATGGGCCTGGCCGAGCATCATCAGCACCGAGCTCAGGATGGATCGTTGACCTAGTCCTTCACTAGCAGGCTTCTCCTTGATCAAGAAGTTCATTGCAATTTAATTTGGTGATAATTATGGTAAATATTGACAGTAATTTTGGTGGCTTTATTAATAAATAGCAGGCCCATGGGCGGCTTTGGATCCATACACAGAATGTTTCTTCTTCTTTCTTGGTGCAATGGACCAGAAGAAACAAAATTTAGGCCTCACAAGAGACTCCAGCAACATCTCTACGGCAAACTGCTTGTTTAAATTTATCTCTAGTTGATCTTGTTTAATTATTTGAAATTATGCTACCATGATTGAGAAAATTTACTGATCTGCCTCCTATATCATGTGATAAAATAAATAAAAAATGTAGCAAAATCTATAGGGGTCTTAAAATAAAATAAATATAATTCTCCTGACTGTCTATATTCCCGAAAAAAACAAAGCCCCAAATGTCTCTAGCTGTCATCAGAGTTCCCTGTAGACTACGGACAACGTTTGGGCTCATCAACAAGCGTAAAAAAATGCCAAACACTAGATTCTCTTCTAAACCCCTCCAATCCAAAACAGAGATGTCCACTTCAGACACTGTCCCAGGTCAGAGAGAACCAAAACCTTAAACTTCCTAAATGTCCTTGTTTCAGTGTATCTTGTTAAGGTTGAGACTTTTTTGGTTTTAAAGAATACCCTTTTGATCTTTTGTTCATGAATTTCAGGTTCCAATGAAGTTTCTGTGCCAGAAGTTCGTGTTTTTGTGAGGAAAAGGAAAGTGAAAACTACTGTTGAGGCTGCTGAAAAGGAGGTTAAAGTAGAGCCCAGGAAGCAGAAAGTAGAGTCTTTTTCGTGTCTATTTTTTTTGTATATATATATATATATAATGCTATTGTTTTTATAGGATTAATAATCTCGATTAATCTTTTTGGTATAGCTATCTGCTTTACCTGACATTGAAGAATTTGCATACAACAAAGGAAATGGTTCTGCCCGGATAAGTAAGTGAGACCATCTTCAGTGAAGGCTGTAAAGGCGTTGGATTTAAATAGGAAAGGATAAAAAGAGAGAGTGGGTAACTTTGATCAAGAAATTTGCTTGGGGTGTGGTGGGATTGTAAAGGCGTTGTAAAGATATTTGTGTTTTCCATATATAAGAGGATGGAAAAACATTTTCTTGTGGGAGCATAATTGGTTGTAAAAAACTAATGAGTGATCCAGATTTGAGAGGCCTTGGATAGGGATTCAGGGTTAAGGGTGGCGTTCATGGCTGTCAAAATCGAGATTTTGACACGGATTGGAAAGGGCTCCGAAAAATCGGATCGTAAGATCGGATCGTAAAATCGTAGAAAGATCGTAAAATGTCCGTACAAAAATTATTATTTTAATTATATTTAAATTTAAAAAATGAATTTAAATATAATTAAATATTATTATTTTTTATTATTATTATTATTCTACGATTTTTTACGATTTTTCTACGATTTTTCTACGATTTTGAACGATTTCTCTACGAGTTTGACCGAGTTTGACCGGTTTCGATTTTTCTTTCCGGTCCAACCAGGTTTTCGGAGCCAACTCGCAAAATCGTACGATTTTGCGAGTTGGCTCGCGATTTTGACTACCTTGGTGGCGTTACTTTCATGAATATTTTGAACAATAATAAATCTTGACCCAAAACAATAGTTAAATATGTATTTTTGTGTGGTTGATATTGTTTTTCAAAAATATATTAAAATGATATTTTTTTTTAAAAATAATTTTGATATCAACTCATAAAAATGATCTAAAAATACTAAAATATTAATTTTAAAAAATAAAATAAAAATTTTCATTTTTTTTAAAAGTATTTTTGAAACGAAATATAAAACATAACATTATTAAATTCGGGAGTGGATCATCTAATTTAAAAGAAAGAAAATATCGAATGGAAACATTTAGTCTCCGTTTACGACAAAAAAATTAATAGATATATTTCATAAATAATGTATGACAAAAAAAGCATCATTGATCAAGAAACAGTATTTTTTATTTGAAAATATATTTAAATAATATATTTTATTTTATTTTTGACATTAGTAAATCACAACCATTACAATTGTTATTATCATTATAATTAATAATGCCCATTCCGGATCATGATTTTATGTTTGTAGTGTTTGTAGAGCTGGTTTTTTTAATTTAAAAATATATTAAAATAATATTTTTTAAAACATAAAATAATGATATATCTCCCTTTTTTATTATTAAAACAAAGCATGCAAGAGATCGATGAGTAAGAAACGAGGTGATTTTTCGGTGTGTCACGCTGGACTTTTTTCTATGTCGTAAACTAATTGATTATTTACTTGTTATAATTAGTTTTTTTAATATTTAATGAATGAAATTGTAATAGATCAAATCTGTTAGAAATGAGTTTTTCTATATATATATATATATATATATATATATATATATTCATTCATATGTTAATATTAAATAAATATTAAAATATATAATTAGTCTCACATATTTATAAGAAACAAAAACTAAATAAATGACAAAAGAAAAACAATATAAGTAGATTTCAAAAAAAATTATTTGACTTGAAAGATAAACAAAAAGAATTTAAAAAATATCAAAGAGAAAAAAATAATAAATATCAATTTTAAAATGATCGTCAACACAAATAAAAATGTAAACATTAAAAAAAACCCTTAATAACAGTGAAAATAATAAAAAATTAGTTAGATCATAATTATTGTTAGAAAAAAATATTCTATAAGTTTTTTATTTTATAAGATTTATTACTCATATTATTATATTAAAAGTATTTGAGAACAA
The DNA here is from genome assembly GCA_009078335.1 of Salix brachista. Taxonomy (NCBI): domain Eukaryota; kingdom Viridiplantae; phylum Streptophyta; class Magnoliopsida; order Malpighiales; family Salicaceae; genus Salix; species Salix brachista. The sequence goes on along the minus strand of CM018578.1, from coordinate 11,887,212 downwards.
TGATAGTAATTTTTTCCCCAAAAAACCTAGGTTATATATATATATATATATATATATATATATATATATATATATATATACACACCGATCTCAAGCACTTTCTAGAGTATTTTGCTATCACACTACACCTTTGGAGAAAAAACTTGTCATCCCATAGTTCGATTCAGGGTGTGTTTGATATTACTTTTGCTTTTATGGTTGAGATTTTAAAAAAGTAGTTTCATAAAAAGCATTTTAGTTGCGGTTCAAAATAAGTTTTGAAGTGTTTGGTTAAAACTGTTTTTGAGTTTGAGATTAATGAAAATCAGTTTCATGTGTTTGGTTACCAAGCTTTTCATTTTGCTTTTAACTTGTGAAATTACTTTAAAGGGAGCACACACACACACACACACACACACACACACACATATATATATATATATATATATATATATATATATATATATATATATATAATTTTTTACATATTGTAGATTTAATAATTATAATAATATAATATAATTAATAATTCAAGTAAATTGAATACTTTTTTTTATTCTCTCACCAAACTACTTGCAATGTCATCACGAACAATATCTATACGTGAATATTTTTAATATGATTATATTAAGATTATTAAAAAAACATATATATATAATATCAATTTAATTAAGTTTATTTATATTTATATTTTAATTAAGTTTTTAGATTTTTATATTATTTTAATATCAACAAATATAACAAAATAATATATAATATAATATATTATATTCCACTCAACCCGCCCCGTCCCTCCTCTCCCCGCCCAGCTTAAATTGAAAAGCAGGTTTTACCTGTTTATTGTAGAACGTAGTTCTCACTTAATAATTGTGTGGTCCCATATCAAAAATTTGTTTCAAACACCCTGTCCTTCAGATTTTTTCAACCTCCGGTGCAATCGCAAAAACAAACACCTTATCGGTGCACGAAGAAAAAGGAAAACTTGCCATCCCATGGTTAATAAAAACGTGGCAAAACTTTAAATAGATTTATAATTATTGTTAAAAAGCATGTGGGCACCTCTGTTTCACAAACAATGATGTTGTCATGACGATTTCAATTCAGATAAATAAATAAATTAGGTGCTGATTATTTATATATTTATTTAATGAGGGAAGGTCAGGTTTTACACCGCGTTTAAAAAATACAAACGTTTAATGAGGGATGGTCGGCGCTATTTATATATTTATTTAATGAGGGGTGGTCAGTTTTCCATTTAGAAATCTGCTTCACACTACATTTAATAAGAGATGGTCGTTGCTATTATTTAATTTCAATTCTGGATAAGTACTAAGAAAATAATGAATCTTGTTAAAAAAATACTAAAAATAAAGTTATAAACATCTACCCCGGCAGATGAAAGGAAATTGTGTTTTAGTCATTGTATATATATATAAAATGTTGATCGATAAGAATCTGGCTGGCGATGCACGGAGAGGGTGGGTTTGCCATGAAACACAAGGCAGTTTCCAAAGAAAGGGACAACGTCTTCATCGGATAGAGCCTTACAGCTGACAGATTGATTATTCGACACCATCACTGTTCTTATGATTTTCATCCACTTCCCTAAATTCCACCTTTTGAATCTGCTCCAGGGCTAGCTCGTTCATCACACGTCCCTGTCAGTGATTATGTATGGATGCTTCATTTTTCCCACTTTGAAATCTAATTCCTTTGACTCCTGGAGCTGTATCAGTATGAACGGAAGGATTCTGCAGATTTTATTTTTTCTTAGTGCTTTGATTTTCAAGGTTTCGTTCATTTCCCAGCTTGTACGGGGTGTGATAATTTCTCTCTAGTCTCGTGAATTTTCTTCTCTCTCGTATTTAGAGCTTGTTTGGCACAGCTGTTGCTGTTGTTGTTGAGGTTGAAAAAAAGCAGCTTCATGAAAAGCGTTTTACCTGCGTTTCAAAACTGAAATTGAAGTGTTTGGCATTGCTTTTGCTTTTGCGATTGAGGTTGAAAAAAAGCAGTTTAAAAAAAAAGCGCTTTTACTGCGGTTCAAAATAAGCCTGTGAAGTGTTTGGTTAAAACTATGGTTGAGTTGAAGGTTGAAAAAAGCAGTTTTAAGTGTCTGGTTACCAAACTTTTCATATTGCTTTTAACTTGTGAAATTACTTTAAAGGACATAGACATATACACACATTTATTTATATATATTTATATTATATTAATAATCATAATTTTATAATGCAAGGAATAATTCAAGTAAAATGGATACTTCTTTTTATTCTCCCATCAAATTATTTGTAATTCCATCACAAACTAAATTCATACGTGAAAGCCTCTGCGATCCCTAATTATTTGATCGAGGATCAACATCTGATAAAACATCATCTGAAATAAAATTAAGATTGCGAAACAAAATTATATTTTGATGTCTTTTAATATATTTATTTATATTTTAATTAAGTTTTTAGATTTTTATATTATTATTTTAATATTAATAATATAAAATTATTATTTTAATTATAACCCATTTGCTAACACCCCCATCTGCTTCGTCCCCCTCTCAAAAAACCCATTTGCATCTGCTTTGTCCCCCCCCGCCATGGAAGTTTTCTCATCTGCTTCATCCCCCTATGGAAGCTCTCCATCTCCCTCACCCACCCACCCCTATCTGCTTCGTCCCCCTCTCAACTTCTACCCATCTGCTTCGCCTCCTATGGAAGCTCTCCATCTCCCTCACCCACCTCTGCTTCTAACACCCCGAAACCCATCTGCCCCTCCTCTCTCTAGAAGCTTACCTCTCAACTTCTCCATCCCCCCCCCCCAAACGCATGCAAAAAAAATGATTGGTTTTACGTTTAACGCTTGAAAAGCATGAATAGCAGCAAGAAAAGCAGCTAATCGCTGCTTTTCTTGCACCGGCGTTTGGAGGAAAATTGAACGTGGGACCCATGTCACAAACCTCCGGTTGGAGGATAACCAAACACCGAATCCAATCTGCTTATATACAAACATGGGTGGCATTGCAATGCCAAACGGGCACTAAAATTGTGGTTAAGTTTGAGGTTAATGAAAAACAGTTTCGAGTGTTTGGTTACCATGCTTTTCATATTGGTGTCAACTTGTGAAATTACTTTAAATGACACACACATATTTTTTTTTAATTATTGTAGATTTAATTATCATATAATAAAATATAATTAATAATTCAAGTAAATTACACAATTTTTAATTTTTTTTAAATATAATTTTTATATTTTAAAAAAAATTTGGACTGGGTCTGACCGAAATAAATGGGCTGGCCCAGCCAAGTTAGGCCAAAAGGCCCAAACCTGCCGGACTTGGGCTGGGTCGAGAGCAGCCCAGCCCAAGTGTTAAGACTAAACGCAAAACGTTGCGTTTGGTTTTAAAGAAAAAACACAAAACACACCGTTTTGCCTTTCGTTTTTGTTTTGCATTATTCGGCATGTTACTGTGCATTTTCACTGTTCACCGACTGTGACAAAAGGGTCAACGGCCGGTACCGACGGGTAGAGGAGGCCGAGGTGGTTGTCCTTGTCGTGGTGGCGTCGAAAATGGAGCTGTGTGGTGGCCGGTAGGAGCTCTGGAAGGTTGCAGCACCAGCTGCTGCCACTGCTGACGCCGGGGCTTGCTGCCTCTGGTGCTGCTAGAGAGAGAATGAGAGAAGGAGTTGCCGTGGAGGGGAGAGAGGGAGTTGTGGCCGTGGCTGTGGAGGAGAGAGGGGGAGCTGCCGTGACTACATGTGGAGAGAGAGAGGGGCAGTGGTTATGGAGGAGAGAGAGGGAGCTGCGGCCTTGGCTGTTGAAGCCAACGACGACGATGAGGAATGAAGCATTCCATTTGTGAGTTGGGCTCGTGTACGTGAACAGTAAAACATCTCAGTGTTATTTTATTTTCAACATTCTTCAGTTTATTAACCTGCGTTTGTTTTGAAAAGCATAAAAAATATGTTTTTCAAAACGCGGTCGAACCGCTGAAATTTAGTGGGACCCACAGAAAAAATCTGGGGTCCCGTTTGGTATTAGTGGCGTTTAGCTCCGCGTTAAACGCAAACGCAGTATGAAACACGGAGCTAAATGGCCACTTAAAAGGTTTCTCTGCATTAATTTTCTTTTTTTAAATGTTTTGTTTCTGGTATGCATGCATGGATGCACCTTGACGCAACCATCTAATAGTTTAAGTTTTTAGGTGAGATGATTCATTATGATATCAAAACCATATTGACTCAGCGGTCACGAGTTCTAATCTCAACACCCTCATTTTATTTGATAAAAATCAAGCACATGTGAGCCTGTGTAAGTTTCAAACCCAAAAAACTTTCACTTGAGACGGTATGCTATAAAATAATATAAATCATATTCTAAGACCTCACCTAACAGCTTAATCTTTTAGGTGAGATGATTCATTAATACTATGAAGCTAGTGGATGGAGGCTTTAGTGTTTTCATCCATTCTTGATTTCTTACATTTGAAAACATTTAAAAAAAGAAAACAAGAAATGTGTCGCTGTTAGAGAAACTATTTCACATCAAATCAGTGACGCAAACACACCATGTTAGATTGAGAGAGAATATGATGGGATTTAGCTGTACAAGAGTTCTTCATCGGATAGATTCTGGGCACAACGTAGATCTAAAAGTTTTATAAGATGGCGTAGACTTGATAACTTCTTGCTAAGTTGGAAAGGGCATAAATATTTAAACGATCATGTTGTCCCTTGTTGAGCTTGCTTCAGGTGACACACTGCAGGGGCATTTTTTTGGCAGATTATTAGGGAGGGCTGAAGAGGATCTTTGTCTGATAATCCTCAGGATTGTTCGATAGTGAAACTTAATCTTGATTTACATATATATAAACTGATTCCAGAATATCTCTAAACATGAAAAAAAACAAAAAAAACCAGTAAGAATATCTCTGGACGTAAAAAAAGAAATTAAGAAAACCAGTAAAATATTTCTTCCCCTCTCAATATTTAAAATAGTAAACTCAAGTTTTTATATGAAATAGTTCCTTGACATGATATTACAGCCTTGTTGACCCAGCGATCACGAGTTCGAATCTCATCACCCCATTCTATTTAATAAAAATCAAACATAAAATAGTGTAGATCTATACAAGTTTTAAGTTCAAAGGGTTTTCACTTGAGGGGTGTGTTAGAGAATAATATATATTATATTTTAAGGTCTAACCTAACAATTTAAGTTTTTGATAAGATAGTTTCTTTACATGGTATCAGAACCTTATTAACCTAGCAATCACGAGTTCAAATTTCAGTACCCCATTCTATTTGATAAAATCGTAACATCAGTGTATTAATTATAGTATGTATCAAGGGTAAACGATCTCTCCTGCTATAATTTTTATCACCAAATTACAATGAAGTTACAATTACTATATATCGTTTGTCGAATCAATTAAAGGCCTTCAGCTTGTGGATATTAGTGAATGAGAAGAGGATGAACAACTACTGAACGATATATCCATCATTCCGATCAAGCACAAATTAACCATATTTCTTGATAACACAGTGAGCACTACATGACTGGAGAACCAGAAAGTCAACAAGACATCGTTGCCTAGATAGGGCACAGAAACATGGCTGACATTTTTTGTACATAAACAAAAACCAGCGCTTAGAGAAGAAACTAAAATTAGAGACAACAAAACCCTAGCTAGTTCATCCAAGACCAAAGATTAGGAAATGGCTGCTCATGAAAAATGGGCTCTAGCTCCTCTTGCTGGTAATTAACATAATAGTGGCCACCACTAGTACTCGGTGGCGCCGGCAGATCATCAGGATGGTATGGAGGAGATAGCGGTAGCTGCTGCATGTTGCTCCATTGATTATAATGATCCAATGGCATTGCTGAATCTGCAGGCCCCAAACTTCGTTCCTGATCAAGCTGCTCCACACCAACATTTGTCGAGCTACCGGTTTCGAAATCATTCCTCGATGAATGTTGTTGCAAACTTGGTTTTCCCTTATATTTAATCTTGCAAAGCCTCCACTCCTAGCAAAATAAAAACAGTACAAGCTCATGAAACAGATTAACACAAGAATTTGGCAGATATATATAACTAAGAACATGGAATTAATTGCACACACAAAAGAAATTACTAGCTAGCCAGTACCGTGGTTCTTGATTCAAGGCTATATTCATGCATAATCCAGTTAGTCTTGACGGCGTTGTTGCGGTTTCTTTCATTGTCCTTGAACCTATGAAATGTCAACGGCCTTTTGTTCCCGACAAGAGGTTGACGATGATCATTAGCATAAACTTTCTTGACATGGCTCGTAGCTTTCCACCAGCCCAGGCCGTGTACTTCTCTCGAATAATTTATCTCCCTCTTACAGTAGTAGAATCTCTCCCCATTGCTCAAAGCCGTGGATTCATTCCCTGTATGTAAAAATGTTGCTGAGCAAAAATTTGAATAGAAAATTTTCATGGACGGACAAGATAATGGAATATGATACTATCGAACCACACAGTTAGCATTATATGGAGAGAAAAAACCTAAACTCGGAAATTCATGCCATCTTTAGCGCCATTGCAGAGAAAAGGAAAGAAAAAACTTGAGCCCTACATGCAACAGAGAAAGAAAGTAGGAGGGAGTGCACAGTACACACATTCAAGATCCTGTGGTTCACGTTCGTAAACGTTCATTTCAAGAATGAAATGGAGTGGCATTTCTTGGCCAGAAGCTTTTCTGTCGAGGACCTGGATGAGCTCTTCATCAGTGGGATTGAACCTGAAGCCATGTGGCACCATCTTCGAGAATAAAATGACCTAATTTCCCTTTTGTTTTAGAGACCTGGTTCTGCGAAGATGACCTGTAATTCTGCTTCCTTATATAGAGGAGAGAAACTAAAAGGTAGCAATAAAAAAAGATGTAAAGAAGAACAAGAAAGCACTGTTGATAAAACGACGTCCAGAAGACAAAACGAGAGAGATGCGGCGAACATTGCAAATTAATTAGTCTACCAGGAGACAATGCAATGGCTTGAGAAAACTTATAATCATGAATATTTTGAACAATGGAATAAGAAACGTTTATTCGTTGCATTTTAAAAGTGTTTTTAAATAAATTTTTAAATTTTTTACTTTAAATAAATTTATTTTAGTGTTTTTATATTATTTTTATATGTTAATGTCAAAAATGAATTTTAAATTATTGATCAAATGAACTAATGGTGTAGTCTATTGCTATCAATGGGAAAAATCCGTCATTGTTTACTTATAATGAAATTCAAATATGTCGAATTGATGAAATACAATACAATAAATTTAATTTTTTTTTCCATAACTTGTTTGTCAAATTAACACAAACAAATTGTCTAAATTCAAGAGAATTTCAAATAACTTTTACGACTACTTTAAACCACAATATAAATATCTGTTTGTTTTCTAATGAAAAACATTATTTTATTATTTTAAGAGTCACTAAGAACTTCAAATTAGCAATATATGTTTTTTAATTTCTTTCAAAAATATTTTTAAAACACTGCGATAGAAAATTAGTTTCGATGATCTTTCACTCTATTCGAATAGATATATTTAAATGGTTTCTTTCTTTCTTAAATAGTTCTTTTATCCCTGCAGATATTGTTAAACTCAATTGAAAATATATGTATATATTATATAGATGTATATAAAGAATACAACACACATTTATATGTACTGAACAATAAATATTTATTAAATAATATGAATATAAATTTAATGGATATGATAATAAATAAAATATAAATATAACAAAAACAGGATCCATGAATACCATTACCCTTCCTAATAATCATGGCAGCCAAGTTGTGCACTTCACCCGTAATTAATTAAATTAATAATTTCAATTCCCTCGTGAGTTTTTATTTTTTTCATGCGAGGAACCCTGACCCTTTATAATTTTAATGGACGTTTTTTCCTGGTTAGTGGTTTATTTTTTAAAATAAAAAACAATACAGAAAGTTTTTGCCATCCCTTTGAAGTCTATATGATTTCATATTCAAATTCATCTTCTTTTAGGGAAAAAAAAATCATTATCTTTATTCTTTAGTAGTCAAAGTTTTCGCCATCCCTTTGAAGTCTATATGATTTCGTATTCAAATTCATCCTTTTAGGAGAAAAAATCATTAACCCTTTGATTATAATGTAGTGGGAATTTTGTTCCTTCTTTTGGTTTATAGATTTTTCTCAATTTTAAATTCCCGTCCAATCCATTCAAGAGTTTAAACACGAGACTTTCTAATTTTAAAAAAAAAAACATGATTAAGTGTTTAAATATAAAAATCATTTGATAATTTTTTTTTGAACCGACGTGAAAAAAGGATTTGACAACACAGCTGTGTCCAAACGAGACAGCAGTTAATGTTGAATCATCAAACAGATCCTTAAAAATATTGGTCTCTTTCATCGCGCTTTGTGATTGGTGAAAGAAACTTCTTGTTAGTTGTCCAGCGACCATTGTTTTTTCATCATCGGTCCATGCAGTATTTAACTGTTACATCATGGAGCTTTGCCAGCAACAATAATGAATATTTTTTTTTTTATGATCGGGGTATCCGGGCCAGCTTACGCGCACCTCGACTATTCCCCGGGCTCACTTGAACATCTGCAAGCCCAAATGAGCAGGTAAGGCACCGCGGGGGTGATAGGCATACCACGCAAGGAAGGATCCAGAGGGACATGAGAGGAGGAGCCCTCCAGCCGCACTCCCACTGGGACTCGAACCGAAGTTCGAAAGATGGAGGGCGCACCCCTACACCGCTGGGCCACAACCTTGTAGGTACAATAATGAATATTTTGATAAGATGGGAAAGTTGTTTTTTAAACTGTTTTTTTATTTTAAAATATATCGAGTAATATTATTTTTATTTTTAAAAATAATTTTAATATCATCATGTAAAAATATCTATAAAAATAATTTCAAGTAAAAAGAAAAAGCTAAACTATTTTGTAAAATATTTTCTAAATGCATTCCCACACAGGATCTAAGCCTCCGGGGATTAATTCAATATAATGCTCTCAATTTTTTTGCTTTGTGATATTCTAAGAGCCCCTTTGGCATGGAGTTTCAACCGTTGTGCCGCATAAATTCAATTTTTTATTTTATTTTAAATGAATATATTTTGGTGTTTTTAGATCATTTTGATGTGCTGATGTCAAAAATAATTTTTAAAAAATAAAAAAAATATCATTTTAATATATTTCAATACAAAAAATATTTTAAAAAGCTACCACTACCATTCTTTCAAACAGATCCTTTCGATTTCATCAATGGATATGGAATCTTCTCTAGATTTGCCGTATCTTCAATCTTGGAATTCTTGGGATGCCAGCAAGATTTGCTGCGGGGGCAGATTGCTGCGGGCGATAACATGGGAAGCTGAGTAGGTAGCTGGAGACACGAATCATTTGATGGAACTCATAGTTTATGTTGTTCTTAAAAATATTTTTTATTTTAAAATGTATGATATTTTTAAAAAATTTATTTTTGATATTAGTACATGAAATGAAATGATTTAAAAATATTATTTTTTAATTTAAAATAATTAAAAAAATAATAAAAAACACAGTTGGATCTCAATGCTAATCAAGCCTCAAGCTTACATGCTGTCCGAGCCTAAACCTGAGCAATGTAAACTTGATCTCCTACAAAATACCGTTTTTTCAAATGTTTTTTCCTTGAAAAAATATAAAAATAATGTATTTATTTTTTATTTGTATCCAAGCCCTAGGTTCCTTAAACTCGGTCCTTACCAGTCTCCCCTGACGGCCCCACCCTTAATATCTCAAAGATTTGAGGCCAAAAATTTCAATCTAGGGTGATTGGGAGTGTGGTTGTGGTTGCTTTTCGTTTAAAAATACATCAAAATGATATTTTTTTATTTTTTAAAAATCATTTTTGACATCAGCACATCAAAATAATCTGAAAACACCAAAAAAATTTCATCTAAAATGAAAAAAAAAATCAAATTTTGAGCAAACTGCGGTTGGACCGCAATGCCAAACAAGCACTTAGTTTTGAAAAAATGGTTTCGAATTTTTTCTGAAAACTATTTTTTTTTTCTTTTCAAAACTCTATGCACGAAAACTAGAATACAAAAATGGCCAAGTCAATAACCAAGTCAATGGTGGTTAATTAATTAATTAATTAAAAAACTTGATTAGGTGTGGTAATTATCTCAATCAGTGACAATGTCAAGTTCTGCACGCCGACAGTAAAACAAAACAAAACCAGTCTGTTGTTTCCTTCTCAAAGACATCTCCCGTATCCTAAGTGGATTGCAAGTAATCGTGTCATTAAGACAAAAATCTATTTTATAATCAGCTCGGATATGGATGTTGTCCAGGATGATGGAGACATTCTTCACACTTTCTCCTCCTCCTCCTCCTCTTCCCGCCATGTAAATGGTATTATTAGTTGTGTTATTAGGCTCGGTCGATCCAACAAGTTGATTTGTTGACCCGGCGATATAGAATGTGGCTCGGATCGGGTTTTATGTTGATTTTTTTTATTTGTATGGGTTTTCGGGTCAGTTTGCGCGTACCTTGACTAATCCCACGGCTCCTGAAGTTAACGACCATGTCAGCCTCCTATGATCGTCATATTAACAACCACATGGCTCACAAAACTCTTATTTTCAAACTCATATCACTGGACCATCTAATAGATGATTTGATGTTGAATTTAATGAGAATTGATCTAGTCAAACCTACAAAATTAGTTAGATTTTTTTTAAAAATACAATAGACGGCATGTCGTTTGATTTTCTTTTCTTTTTGCCAAACAAACAGGGGGTTGACAACTCGTACACTGTGTTTTGCACTGCGTTTTAGAAGTATTTTTGAAAAAAATTAAAAAATTTTTATTTTTATTTTTTATATTAAATTAATTTTTTAATGTTTTTAGATTATTTTCATATCAAAAATATTTTTTAAAAAATATCATTTTAATTAACATATAGCTAAAAGAAAACGGAGAAAGGAATAGTGATTACTGTTCACCATGACTCATCCGCACTGTGGACGCGAGCTTTGTCCTCCGTGCGTCGCGGGTGCACGTCCACCCTTTTTTTTTTGTTTTTTCCGCTTATGAACAGTGTTTTACCGATTTCGTCCCTGATAATGAGACAAAAACACGGTTTACGCTGAGGGACACGAGCGTAATTGACCACGTACGGACCGGTCCGGTCCGCCGGAACTCTTTTTTTTTTTAATATTTTTGAAAATGTGTAATGACGTTCTTAGCCCCCGAAACGACAAAATCTATCAATTCGGCTCAGGGGTGGTTTAGTAATTGCCCACGACGTTACTGTGCGCTTGCGTCAGCGATGTCAGCCGACCGTACGGGCGCGTTGCGTGACCCCGGTTGATTCAGGCGGCGCGTGCGGCTTGATAAGTCGGTGCAAATTTTTCCTCCGCCGGTCAAAACGATTCGCAACGCTTCCCTGAATCCCATGGAGTGGCGCGTGTGGTTCAAATATGGACGTGTAGGCTCAAATAGTCAGTTGAACGTTTATGTCCTCTTTTCTCTCTCCTCAGCGCCGGAATCCATTTCAGTCCCCCGAGTTATTGTGCATGCATTTCAGTCCCTTGGCTTTTGTTTGATTTCTGTAATCCAAGTTTCGAATTCTTTTAATTTCGTCCTTGCATTCAAATTGATATATATGCAATTTGCATGTCAGTCCTTCTTCTTTTAATTTTTCGGTTTTCTATTAGATCCCTTAATTTGTTTAGTGCAGCAGGTTATATTGTTTTCAATTTTGTCCCTCATTTCAAATAATTAATAATAATAATAATCACAACAACAACAATTATTTCAATAATAATAATAATAACAATAATAATAATACCAATAATAATAACAATAATAATAATAATAACAATTATTTTTGTTAGTAACTCTTTTGTTGATATTTTTTTTGCTCTTCATAATTTAATAATTTCTATTGTTTTGACAGTAGTGGTGTTAATTTTTTTTATATATATTTTTAGTCTTTCGCCTAAGAATATATATAGGGAAAAGAAAACATGACCTAGGATTTTTTTAATATAAAAAATTAATATAAGTATTCTGATATACATTTAATATAGTTATATAATAGTAGATGATCGGCCACACAATTACAAATAACCGATTAAAACACATTAACAAATTTAATTGTTTTTTATTTGTAGAATAATGTCTACTTTTGTCCATGTATATATAAGTGTACTTAACACAACAATAATAATAATAATAATAATAACAATAATAATAATAATAACAATAATAATAATAACAATAATAATACAAATAATAATAATAATAACAATAATAATAATAATAATAAAAAATAATAATAATAATGATAACAATTATTTTTGTTAGTGACTCTTTTGTTAATATTTTTTTTGCTCTTCATAATTTAATAATTTCTATTGTTTTGACAGTGATGGTGTTAATTTTTTATATATATATTTTTAGTCTTTCGCCTAAGAATATATATAGGGAAAAGAAAACATGACCTAAGATTTTTTTAATATAAAAAATTAATATAAGTATTCTAAGATACATTTAATATAGCTATATAATAGTAGATGATCGGCCACACAATTACAAATAACCGATTAAAACACATTCATAAATTTAATTTTTTTTATTTGTGGAATAATGTCTACTTTTTTCCATGTATATATAAGTGTACTTAACACAATAATAATAATAATAATAACAATAATAACAATAACAATAACAACAACAACAACAACAATAATAATAATAATAACAACAATTATTTCAATAATAATAATAATAACAATAATAATAATAACAATAATAACAATAATAATAATAACAATAATAACAATAATAATAATAACAATAATAATAATAATAATAATAATAATAATAATAATAATAATAATAATAATAATAATAATAATAATAATAACAATTATTTTTGTTGGTAACTCTTTTGTTAATATTATTTTTTTCTCTTCATAATTTAATAATTTCTATTGTTTTGACAGTAATGGTGTTAATTTTTTTTAATATATTTTTAGTCTTTCGCCTAAGAATATATATAGGGAAAAGAAAACATGACCTAGAATTTTTTCAATATAAAAAATTAATATAAGTATTCTGAGATACATTTAATATAGTTATATAATAGTAGATGATCGGCCACACAGTTACAAATAACCGATTAAAACACATTCACAAATTGATCAATAAACTACAACAAAAAAATATCACACCAAACAATCAAATAATTCACCATACAAATGGATACAAAAAAAAATTCCATAACCAGTAAACACAACTAAATAAAGAAAAATTAGATGATCAGCCACACAATTACAACAAAACCAACCACCAACAAATTCCCAATTGACTACAGCAAACAAAAATCTCTAATCAATATAATTTATTACATTTTTTCGACCAACTGATTATATAATTATCAATCCAATTAAAACACACCAGATAATCAAAACATTGCAATTTTGCTATCTATGAGTTAATTAAATCAACACACAATTCAAATTCAAACTGTGACTAAATTATTCTCAAAGCCGGTAAAATAATGTCAACAACCAACCAGATCAATGCAAATAAAAAATAATCTATCTTTAATAGATTTCAGCGATTACAATATTGCTATCAACCAGTTAAATACTTAGTAACTGTTAAAAAATATTTAACCATCAACACATTCAGTTCAAGACAACAAAAAATCATCTTTCATTCATTTTATTGATTACAGATTTACATCAACCAATTAAATAACCATCAAAACAATTAATACATACAAAACAATTAATCAATTATGGTCTTGCAATACTCAAATTACAATTCGCTAATCTTTCATAAATTTTATCGCTTATAAGTTTTTAAATTTCAAAATTGAATTATAATAATACTAGAATAATAATAATAATAGTTTTTTTTTCTTGCTTACTCTGTTATTAATGTTTTTAAGTGTTTTTTCTTCAGTTAAAATTTTATAATTTTAATTATTTTTGCAATAATAGCAATAGTCATTTTATATCTAATATTACTGGGGATAAAAGACAACTCAAGAACAAAAAATTGACAAATTTACCTAGGTTACCTACAATTAAAAAACCAATACAAGTCACTTTTGTCTCGATTACACTGTTCCTTTTAAACGGCAGACAAGTCATTATTATATGTTTTAATATTTATTGCATATTATCGCCTAAAAATATATAAAGAGATAAAAAAAAATGACCTCGGATTTTTTGCAAGAAAAAAATTAATATCAGCATTCTTAAATACATTTAATATAATAATATGAAGAATAAATCTTATAAAATAAAAAAAACAAATTGGCTTCAAATTTTAATTTTGTGCTCTTTTGTTGAAGTGTATTTTTGAGAAAAAAAATTGGATTTTTAATATTTAAGATCTAATATTACCTGGGGAAAAATACAACTCAAAAAAGCAAAAGGTAAACAAAATTGCCTAGATTATATACAATTAAATAATATATTAGGCACTTTCTGTTTCGACTACACTGTTCTTTTTAGACAGCAAATAAGTAATTATAGCACGCAAAAAATATATATTCCTTTTTTGAAAAATATTGCAATGTTTTTAGTTATAATGTGTCAGATCTAATATTACTGGGGGAAAAAAACAACTCATATTGTTTTTTTTTAACAAATTTACCTAAGTTATATACAATTAAAAAATATAAAAATCACTTCCCATTTCGATCACACTATATAATATGTGAGACTAAGTATATGTGTTTAATATTTATTTAATATTATCGCCTAAAAATATATAAAAAGAGAAAAAAAATGACCTATGATTTCTTGAAAAAAAAAATATCAGCATTCTTAAAGATATTTAATATAATAATATGATGAATAAATCTTATAAAAAAAACTTTGGCTTTGAATTAAAATTTATATTTTAGACCCTTTGTTTGTTTCTTTTAAGAAACGGTGACCTTTTTTTCACATGTATTTTGGATTTTTTACTGTCCAATTCAGTTGTTCTTTTTTAACCGGGTTTCTGTTGTTGTTTTGTTTTTTTAACCAGAGTATCCGTGACAACAAATTTCTTATAAATCATTTAACCTTCTTAGCAAATTTTCTAACAAATTTTATCAAATTTTTTTTACCAATAACAATATTCAATCACATTTTGGTTGAAAAAAACCATTTTTAGCATATTTTATCAATGACAATTATACTAATTAAATATTAAAATAACAACATACAACATTTGTAAAATCAATTAATTTTCTACATAGATAAAAATGTCCAGCGAAGCGGGCTAATCAGCTCGTTACTTTCTAAATAGAAAATAAAAACAATCTAAACCACAATTATAAAACAGTCACTTAATAAAAAAAACTAAAGTAAGGCTAGGCACGCGGGCTCGATCTCAGGCTTGATGTCCTTTTCTTTTTGTTTCTTTGATTTTTCTCTGCACTAAAACCATTGCTGTACCGATTCATTTACTCTAATAAAAAAAATGATTTTGAAGTTTAGAAATATATGTTTTGTGCTTATTTAAAATCACTTGTATTTTTTTAATAAAAAAATTATGGTTTTGTAATTAGATATAAAAAAAAATACATGCGACATGATATATTATTTATCATTACATGTATGACTCGATCTCTGATTTACATCAATAAATTTTTTATTTTTTTAACACATAAATTTTGATTTATTTTATTGAATGTACGTAATATCATTTTATCTTGCAAAGAAAAATTAGTTTTGATAGTTTTTTAAATTGTTTTTTACTTAGAAATGAATAAAAAAAATATTTTTTTTTAAATTATTTTTTATAACAGAACATCAAAAAAGTATAAAGATATTAAAAAATAATAATTAAAAAAATCATGAAAAATGATTTCTATCGAAAAACAAACAGACCTACAAGACAGTATCAGTAGCTGGGGCTCAAATGTTTATGGGCCTGGCCGAGCATCATCAGCACCGAGCTCAGGATGGATCGTTGACTTAGTCCTTCACTAGCAGGTAAGAAGTTCATTACAATTTAATTTGGTGATAATTATGGTAAATATTGACAGTAATTTTGGTGGCTTTATTAATAAATAGCAGGCCCATGGGCTGCTTTGGATCCATACACAGAATGTTTCTTCTTCTTTCTTGGTGCAATGGACCAGAAGAAACAAAATTTAGGCCTCACAAGAGACTCCAGCAACATCTCTACTGCAAACTGCTTGATTAAATTTATCTCTAGTTGATCTTGTTTAATTATTTGAAATTATGCTACCATGATTGAGAAAATTTACTGATCTGCCTCCTATATCATGTGATAAAATAAATAGAAAATGTAGCAAAATCTATGGGGGTCTTAAAATAAAATAAATATAATTCTCCTGACTGTCTATATTCCCGAAAAAAACAAAGCCCCAAATGTCTCTAGCTGTCATCAGAGTTCCCTGTAGACTACAGACAACGTTTGGGCTCATTATCAAATGTAGAAAAATGCCTAACACTAGATTCTCTTCTAAACCCCTCCAATCCAAAACAGAGATGTCCACTTCAGACACAGTCCCAGGTCAGAGAGAACCAAAACCTTAAACTTCCTAAATGTCCTTGTTTCAGTGTATCTTGTTAAGGTTGAGACTTTTTTGGTTTTAAAGAATACCCTTTTGATCTTTTGTTCATGAATTTCAGGTTCCAATGAAGTTTATGTGCCAGAAGTTCGTGTTTTTGTGAGGAAAAGGAAAGTGAAAACTACTGTTGAGGCTGCTGAAAAGGAGGTTAAAGTAGAGCCCAGGAAGCAGAAAGTAGAGTCTTTTTCGTGTCTATTTTTTTTGAATATATATATATATATATATATATATATATATAATGCTATTGTTTTTATAGGATTAATAATCTCAATTAATCTTTTTGGTATAGTTATCTGCTTTACCTGACATTGAAGAATTTGCATACAAGAAAGGAAATGGTTCTGCCCTGATAAGTAAGTGAGACCTTCTTCAGTGAAGGCTGTAAAGGCGTTGGATTTAAATAGGAAAGGATAAAAAGAGAGAGTAGGTAACTTTGATCAAGAAATATGCTTGGGGTGTGGTGGGTTAGTTTTCATTTTGAGTAAAGCTAAAGGCTTTCCTTGTGAGTAAAGTTAAAGACTTTTTTTTCTTTCTTTTTAATGTGCTTCCTTACTTCTGTTTGAGGTCGAGGATGTTTAGAGTGTAGAATGTCATGTCGAGTGAAGTTGAGGTGAAGATTTTCGGTTTTTAAAGTACTTCATATCCATTCACGGTCTGTTGGTAGCTCAAAATTGTTAAGCTTGTGACAGGGATTTTAAATGTTATATTATCATTTGGTCTGTTGTTCATGACATAAAGAGTACTGATTAGGTTCTGCAGGCAAGTCAAAATCTACAGAAAATGCGCTTCTTGTGGACAGTGAAGTTGCTTCTACTATTAGGTCAGCAGGTATGCAGAATTGAATGGTGTCAAATTGATTTTGGATTTGGCAGGTGAAGGATAAGAGAGTATTGTAAAGATATTTGTGTTTTCCATATATAAGAGGATGGAAAAACATTTTCTTGTGGGAGCATAATTGGTTGTAAAAAACTAATGAGTGATCCAGATTCTCATTAATTAAACCAGTGGAAAATGGCTCCCATAAAAGCATCTATAAAGTGCATAGAATCAAAGATTTGAGAGGCCGTGGATAGGGATTCAGGGGTAAGGGTGGCGTTACTTTCATGCCAATACTATTTGTTGGATGAAGCATGCAGTTGATGGTATATTTTGCTAGCATACAGTTGAAGCGGTATTTTGATATCAGATATAATTATGGTAACTGGAAAAAAAAAGACAACAAGTTTATGACTTCAATCATCTGAATGAGCCATTGTCAATGTTAATCACAACATTCCATAATTGTCGCTCTTATCTCAGTTAGTTTTATCAGTATCATATTCAAGTGGATGATTAGCTGACATTGTCAATTAACTTAGAATTCTGAAGTTTGTGTTACTGGCTCTGATATTTAGGGGAGGCTGGATTTTGATGGGGATATGTTAAATAATGAACACGTAAATATTAGTTTCGTTTTCTTTTGTTGCTTGTTGGTAATTATGTGTTTTATTTGATACAGGTGAACCACCTCTCAACTGGGAAAAAGTCCTTGAAGGGATTCAAAAAATGAGGTCTTCGGAAGATGCACCAGTAGACACCATGGGATGTGAGAAAGCTGGCATTTCTCTTCCTCCTGAGGTATTGT
This sequence comes from Salix brachista, assembly GCA_009078335.1. Classification (NCBI taxonomy): domain Eukaryota; kingdom Viridiplantae; phylum Streptophyta; class Magnoliopsida; order Malpighiales; family Salicaceae; genus Salix; species Salix brachista. Next base: position 11,868,988 of record CM018578.1, on the reverse strand, counting down.
TCTTTTCCATTATGCATATTGCTCTGACAAAAGCATATTTATGAGTATTCCCTATGCTTTCTGTAATTCAAACTTTAGCAAAATGGTCCCTTGCTTTCTCTCTTAGTTTTTATTAATAATTTTCTACCTCTGCATCAACATGATTGTCTTAGTTTATGGCTCTTTTTTTGTAATTTTATGCAGCTGTTGCACTGAGAAACTTTGCTAGATGTCCCATTTTGTTGCATACTGGGACCTTAGGTCTCAAAGTGCCTGCTTGGTGGCTATGCAGGCCACCCATGAGGTGGCTCAGAAGTTCTTCAAGACTAGCTAAAATTGTAAACTCACATATCTAGATACGTGAGTGTGTTCAATGGGTGCCTCCATCTGCAGAGTTTGTAGCTGTTCTTTTTTGAAGGAGGTGCTTTATTTGTAATAGATTATACCTATTGTTCAGTCTTCGGGAGACCTTTCAGCTTATTGCAATAGAGCCTGTCCCTTTATTCCGGGTCCCTTTATTTTGGATTTTCTGTTTATTAGAAAAAAATCCTTTACTCCTTTTAGGCTTCAGTTTAACAAATTATTGCTTGGTTTGAAACTTTAAAGAATGATAGTTAGGTCATTTTAAAAGAAACGTCACCATTGTCAACTATTATTAGCTTTGAAAATGTTGTGCTAATTCAAGAAACTAGAACCAATTCTGACCCATTATCTGTGGAGAATTATCTCTGTGCATTTGGATTGGCTACAATTTCTTGTATTTGACTGATAAATGAGTTTTAGTCGATTTTCTGTGACATCATTTGCAGTGATCTCTATCTTCTGACTTGTTTTACTGAAAGTTTGGAACTTTAACGAAATAAATGCTGCCAATTTCATTTCTTATCATCTTCCAAAGCCCTGTACTTGTAGTTTTGCTTTTTGGTGGGTTTCAAATTCTTAGATTTTGGTATTATAATGTTATTTTAACCCATCTCCTTTGTTTAGGAAAGAAGATTCGCGGTCTTGGTGTCAGCACTTCTCTCAAGCCAAACAAAGGATCATGTTACTCATGGCAAGTTCATACCAATAAATAATAAGTTTGTCATCATTAAAAAATGTTTTATTTTGATTCTTGTTTGTTCAAGAGGACGTCATATTCTCCAAATTCCATTTGTGTGTTTCTTCAATTATGATATTATTCTAAGAGTTTGGGAATATCCAGTTACCTGAAAACTTGTGATATTTGCTGTTTCATCAGAAAGATTGTTTTGAGTGCAGGAGCAATTCAGCATCTTCAGCAAAACAATCTGCTTACTGCTGATGCCATTGATAAAGCTGATGAAACAGTAATCAAGGATTTGATTTACCCGGTATGTGTTTTCACCACAACATGAACAGATGAGGAGAAGTTATCTTGTTTTACCGAGGCATTCAGCATCTAAATAAACAAGTTATTTACTATTGCTACTATTATTATGATTTGCGGATTTGGTTAATTATGCTATTTCTTACTTTAGGTTGGCTTTTATACAAGAAAAGCTAGTAATTTGAAGAAAATTGCAAAAATTTGTCTCTCGAAGTATAACAGTGATATACCAAGCTCTTTGGAGGACTTACTGTCCCTTCCAGGGATAGGACCAAAGATGGCTCATTTGGTATGGCCTTAATTAAATAATCTTTATAATAAGGATGTTGGCTTAGTTTGTTAAAGTTTTTGGTGTATGGTGCTTTAGGTAATGAATATTGCTTGGAACAATGTTCAAGGGATTTGTGTAGATACCCATGTGCACCGCATTTGCAACCGCCTTGGATGGGTGGCTCGGCCAGGCACAAAACAGGTAACTTCCCATGCATTTCCTGATGATGGCTTTGTGTGATTTTACTTATGATTTCCTTTTCTTTTCCGGGTCTAACTTGCTATGAAGTTCCAATTATCCAAGGAAATGCATCGAGCATTAAATGATGATCGTAAAAATTCAAAATTTAGTATAATTTCATGGAGGATCTAGCAAAAGCCCACATAGATTGTGACCTTGTAAAGTGTGAACACATAAAGCTATTAAATTTATCATGTATATGCTTCCTCTACTGTTTATGATGAATACAAATCAGATAAATGAAACTTACCATCATAAATCGTCTCCCTTTATCTCTCTATATTTTTGCGCTAAGTTTTTTGTGCTTCTTTCTCTGTGTATATATTCATTTTTATGAGTTCTTTTTTCTCCCCCCATACTGCTAGAAAACTTCAACCCCTGAGGAAACAAGAGAGGCTTTGCAACTATGGCTTCCAAAGGACGAATGGGTTCCAATAAACCCTCTTTTGGTACGTGTAGCTCATTCATGTACACTCAAACATGCATCACACAGGCTCACAAAAATAATTGGCAAAAGTGAAAGCAGATATTTAGTGCTCTTATGTGAATGCAACCAAATCATGCATGTCTAGTATTCTCAACTGTACATATGAATGTCGGTGCATGTCAAATTCATTCTCCATTCATTGAAACATTTTGAATGGCTTGTAATCTTGTAACGTCCTTATTTATAAGTGCTGTCGTCTGGAGTTATGCAACAAAAGATTCTGCTAGGCTTATCCGAGTCTCCTAATGTGCTGTAGTATTATTATTTTGTAATTGGTGGCCTAGTAGCAAATGCCCTGGGACATTCTCCATCTTTGACTGGTGGAGCTGCACAATCCCTCTTTCAATGCTACGCAGTTACTGTATAGCCATAACATAAACTCATAGGCATGTTAATAATATTAACCAAATGCAAATTATTGCTTGTGAAATTGAACAGGTGGGATTTGGGCAGACAATTTGTACTCCACTTAGACCTAGATGTGAAATGTGCTGCATAAGTGAGCTCTGTCCATCTGCATTCAAGGAGACCTCTCCAGCATCCAAGCAGAAAAAGTCTGGTCGGAACAAGAAGCTCTAAAACACTAGTTGGTTTTGATCTTTGGCCTCCTGTTCTTACTTTGTATTTGCATTGCAATAGCCAGCCGAGGAAGTATAGGTTTAAGTTATTCCGTTTTGTATCATATAGTGGTCTGTTTAGGCAGCATAGGCAAAAAATGGTGCCCATATTTTCTTGGCAAGGCGATAGAAGCGATGCAGTTTTGGGAGGGGATGAGTAACGATTGAATCAATCCGTATCTATTTTCCTTAAATTTAGCCATGTATTCAACAGAATGCATTTCATCGAGGATACAAAATTCATGGACAAATTGTGTTTTCTTGTGCCCTAAAAATTTAGTTTGGCCAATGGAGTCCTATCAGGCCCTTGGCTGTCCAATCTCAATTCCCAAGGTAGCTACCATGTCGAGCTAGAAAAGAAAAGATAAAAGAGATTGACCTCAACACAGGTTTAATTTGTTTTTATCTATCTGTCCAACTAAATATGTTTTTTTCCTGTGTTTTTCTGTTTTGAGACACTAACTAAACAACCTAAATCTCTTTCCCTGCTAGTAGAAATCTCACGTTTCCAACCTTTATCTTGGCTTGAATTTGAGATGATTCCAAAAAGTTCAGGTTTTTTACCTGGGGACTCTGGGGGATCCTGTGCTCTGGAACTGCTTGTTAGTGTTGATGGGTCACGTGTTTAAGAAAAGGCTTCATTTCAACATTACTGCAATGTATTTCCAAGAATGCAGGCATGCAAATCAAATTCATGCAGCTTTTCATTCTCAAGCATGCCCTCCTGTATTCTCTGCTAGGATTGACTTGCAAATCAAATGATACCATTGTTTTTCAGCCGGTATTTGATCAAAAAATTCGAGATGAACCGGAATTTAGATTTAGATAAAAACAACACTGTTTTATTTTGTTTTTTTAACTGATATGAAATATTTCAGCTAGAACTAAACGAAATTGACAATCCTGAAACAAACACATGCAATTATGCTTCACATGGTATCTCCGCCACATCTCTACCTTACGTAGGAATTTGTACTACCAGTTTCAGACACCACAGTACTCTACAAATTTCAAGCACCACTGAATTATGAAAGTAAAACGGAATTGAATTTATGGTCTAGTAATACAACACACCACACACAATAGCACAAGGTGCGGTCAGTTCAAATTGTGGATGTTTGAGTCAATTAGTTGGACTTGAAAGAAGTTTATCTAGAATGCCAAGCCAAAATCAAATTGGCTTGGGGTTTTTCATACTAATGAATCATTCACATCACCAGAACTGACATTTTCAGAACCAAGCCCTCAGTCCTCGCTCCCCACCTCTTATAAACTAACAAAAATAGAAAGCCGCAGATGGGTGCTTCACCTATACTTAGACTGACAAAGGTAACTTGTTCTCGCGCCATGTCCAATAGTTAACTCTCATTGGGTCCACATGCCGCAAGATAGAACAGATTGCTTTTGCCAAGTCAGAATCTGGCGGGTCGGAGCTTGAAGGCCTCAGAGAATCTACAGCATCTTTAAACTCTTGGTTTGCTTGGAAACCATGGGAGAGAAGATCCAAAAGTGTGCTCAGAGCAAAGACATGGTTGGCTTTGGCACTCAAAACCTTCAAACATACAGAAGAAACCTGAGGATCGCTGATCCAAGACTTGGGGTCATTTTTGTAGAGGCCGCGAAGATATCTCCATGGGCTCTCATTCTCAGGGCTGCGTAAAATGGCCTCAACAGTGTACTTTACTTCGGACTCTCTCATGGCTTCTAGGCCTCCCAGGAGGGGAGATCCAGTTACCACAAAATATCTCTGTCGTGAAACAAACAGATAAAAATAAATTGTTGTGCCAAAAGGAAGGACGAAGAACGATATATGCAAAATGGAAGCACAGAGAAGGTAAAATGAATGTGATGACAAAAGTTTCTGACAAGTTATTTGAATGTTAAATCACTGTGGAAACATGAAAAACCTTGTAAATCAACACCTTTTCCCCTTCTTTTATTATTAGTCTATAAGCATGATGTAAGTATAACAAGCTCACAGAACACTTCATCTCTGTTATGATATGGTTAGGATAAAAACAGCACGCGCAACAAACTTGTACTTGATTCCAAGCAGAATTATTGAAAACATCTTCTTCAAGCAGCTGATGACAGTAGCTGAGTTCATTTTCCCACCCTCCTAAAGCCTGCAATACCCACTGCACCAGGAGAGGAGAAAACCGATAATTTACTTAAACCCATAATAAACAATGTTTACAAGAATGCCAGACATTGAAAAATATCATCCCAATTAGATCTCTTTGACATGTATCTAATATAAGATGGGGTGAAGAGAGAACAACAAACCTGCCTATAAGACCAGGCATGATAATTTTTAGCATCAAGGAAAAGCATCCTCTTTGTAAAATCAAGTTCCTTAGAAGCAACATCGGTTCCCAATTTCTCAGCAATCCACCGCCTATGATGCCTGCGAAAAATCCATTATTACAATTAACATTATGGAATTTACAAGATCATTTTATAACTAAAAACAGCTAAATTCCCCACAATGACTGACCAGGTAGCCTAAGAGGATTGGTTCTACATCAAGTCACTAAACACACGTACTTCAAAGAACCTAATGTATTAACCCACCCACCCTCATCTATAAAACGAGTTCGGAATCAAATTGAGTAGCTTTCCTAAATAAATTGCACCAAAGATGAGAACGTCAAAAAAAAAGAGTTGCTAGCATTAAAAATCATAGCTGATCTCAAAGAATTAATTGAGATACTCTTTCTAACTACAAACCCCATAACTCAAGGTGGCAAGCAACATCTACTTCAAAGGTAACTTAACCAGCTAATTAGTGAATACACTCATCTCAAATTCAAGGCACTGCATATTTGCTCACCATATCTGATAATTTTTAGGGTTATTCTCTGAAATCCCCGACATAAACTCCAGCTCTTCGTTCAAGTCTATGCCCAATGCATCAAGAATCAATCTTCTGAAATGCCACACCTTCAAAAACAAACAATAGAAACAGTTAAACAAGTCTCTCACTACATTGACAAATGCTGATGAACCCCATCCTAACCGTTCAAAAAACAAAAACAGTTGCCAATCAAGAAACAATCCATTACAAAACTCGCAATATTTTGCAAAAACAAAACAAACCCACTATCCTAAACACCATAAAAGACACAAACTTTAAACACAAAACAAAGGTCAAAACAATCAGAAACACCAAAACACACACGATCAGCACATAAGTAAACAAAAAAAAAAGTGGGGCACTTACAGTGTAATTCCCAGGGTTCAAGAGAATAGCTTGATGAGTGAGTTGAAGTGCACGAGGAGAAAACTCATTAGCTTTGTAAACAGCACGGAAATAGTCCATGGTTTCAATGAATTCTGGCTTGTAAGCGATGGGGACAACTGGGTTTGGTCCATCATCTTGTGGGATTGGTGTCACGTCTGCCCACTCTGGATTCTGGCTAAGCGGCAATTTGTGCTCCTCTGCATCCATGTCTTTGACAGTACTGTCTTTGCTCGCTTGGAGACGAAGATCAGAGAGAAAGCAAAGAGCTTAGCTTTATGGGGTCTTCGAAGTAGGGCCCATGTATAATATGGGTGTGGGGGTAAACAAGTTTTTATTTTTACTAGGGGTAAAACTTTAATAAAAACACTAAACGGCATCAGTCATTCACTATTCATTACTGTTGCTCAAGATTCATGTACACTGTGTATTGGCAATTTCGCCCAATGCTTCGCGGGTGCACCTCTGCCTTTTTTTTCCTGTTTTTTCTACAGTGTATTGGCAAAAAAAGCCCTCGAAAAAGACAAAAAACGTCGCCGGTTTCAGGGGCTCCGAGGTAATTGGCCATTCCGGTCCGGCCCGGTTCGGCCGGGCGGTTTTTTTTTTTTTTTAATATTTCTTCAAACAGTGCAGTCACCGTTTTAGCCCTCTAAAACGACAAAATAACGCACAGGGTGGGAGGGGCGAAACGGTAATTAGCCAATTTTTTATTCTTTTTCGCTCCGGATTACTGTTGGCGCTTCCCATCACGCACCGTCCATTTCCGTGCGCACGCGTGTTTCGTGCGGCGCGTGCTACGTCATACGGCGTCCAAAAATGATCATCCGGCGGCTAGAACGATTTTTCGCCATGCGCTCTTCCACATGGGGCAGCGCGTGTATACATGTGGTTTCCAGGTACGTGTCAATAGGCGTTTGAATTTCCCCCCCTCATTTCTCTCTCCTCCTGCGCAAGATGACGTCAGCGAAACAGTGTTTTTGGCAAAGTTCATTTCAGTCTCTGCACGCCCGAATTTGTTGTTCTGGCCCTTATTGCAATTATAGAAGTTTTGATTTGTTTCAATTGCGTCCTTCAATTCAAAATCATTATAATATATAGTTTCAGTTCGGTCCTCCTACTTTTAATTTCCGGATTGGCTGTAAATAGCTCAATAAATTCGGTACACAAGTTTCGATTTTTTCAAATTTGTCCTTTGATTTAAATTGATAATAAATGTGGTTTCCATTTCAGCCCTTGGACTTTTAATTTTTCAATTTAATCCCTTTATATTTGATTTTCATTTCAGCCCTTATACTTTTATTTTTTTATGTTTCAAGAATAATCCCTACTTTTGTCCATGTATATATAAGTGTACTTAGCACAATAATAATAATAATAATAATTTAATTGTTTTTCTTGCTTACTCTTTTGTTAATGTTTTGTTTTTTTCTCCGTATAATTTAATAATTTTTATTGTTTTGACAGTAATGGCAATGATATTTATTTTTTTTCCTTTCGTTAAAGTTTGTAGGATATTTTTAGTCTTTCATTAATTATATGTTCTAATATTTATTGAATATTATCTCATAGGAATATATATAGGGAGAAAAAAACATGACCTAGGATTTTTTGAATAAAAAATATTAATATCAGTATTCTTAAATACATTTAATATAATCATATAATGAATAAATCGAATAACATAAAAAAAATTTGTCTTCGAATTTTAATTTTGTACTTAACACAATAATAATAATAATAATAATAATAGTAATAATAATAATAATAATAATAATAATAATAATAATAATAATAATAATAATAATTTAATTGTTTTTCTTGCTTACTCTTTTGTTAATGTTTTTTTTTCTCCGTATAATTTAATAATTTTTATTGTTTTGACAGAAATGGCAATGATATTTATTTTTTTTCCTTTTGTTAAAGTTTCTAGAATATTTTTAGTCTTTCATTAATTATATGTTCTAATATTTATTGAATATTATCTCATAGGAATATATATAGGGAGAAGAAAACATGACCTAGGATTTTTTGAATAAAAAATATTAATATCAGTATTCTTAAATACATTTAATATAATCATATAATGAATAAATCGGATAACATAAAAAAAAATACAAATTTACTTAGGTTATCTACAATTAAAAAATATACGGGTCATTTCCATTTTGATTACATAGATTTTATCAATTATTATTATACTAACTAAATATTAAAATAATAAAATACAATACATATAAAAGCAATCAATTTTCTACATAGATAAAAAAAGTCGCCGCATCGCGCGGGTATACCGCTCGTAGTTTCTAATGCAGATATGCTATTATGGGAATACGTGGTTAAAAATCGATAAATTATAGGTTTCGTGAAGGTAAGAAGATTCGATTATTAAATGTAATTAAGCTGAAATTTATTAATTGATTTAAAATTGAATAAACTTTTTTTTAAATGGGAGGAATCTTCATTTCTGGAAACGTATTTTGTGGGTTTGTGAACGAGTAAAACCCCGATTATAATAAGCTATTGCAAAGAATGCACATACTAACTTGAACTCGAGATATATTGTGCCAATTGCAAGCTTTTTGCCATCATATTATGCCCGTGAAAATATAAGATTGAATAAACCATCTCTATGTGTTTGACTATGATCTCGAGTATGTTTATTTGTATTCATTAATTTTTTTTTTTATTTCTCTTCTTATTTCAAATTAGTATTTGTGTGTTTTCATATTAATTTTGATATACTATTATTAAAAGTAAATCCTTACAAATAAAATAAAAAATATTATTTTAATATATTTTTAAATGAAAACACTTTGAAAAATAATAACTACTTTAATATCAAAAACAAACTTTTAACATATAGTTGCTAGACTATATACCTTGAAAAAAATTATATATCTATCATTTTTATGAAGATTGGCTGATCAGATCAAATTGAGAAGCAGAGGGACGAATGGTGATTTTTTAAACCCTTGTTTTTCTCAAAGATCTCATAACAGAAAAGGATGACAAGTCGTTTATCGCCCACTATTACCATAAGGACCTGAGATTTCTCTGGAAAAAAAAGAAAACCCAATAACAAAAATGACAGTAGCAGCAGGGATCGGGTATGCTTTGTTAGCATTAGGACCTTCTCTTTCACTATTTATCTCCGTTATCTCCAAGAAGCCCTTTTTAATCCTCACTGTTCTCTCCAGGTAACAAAATTACACTGATCCATCTCTTTTTTAGCTTAAATTCCCTATCTTTTGTGTGTTTTAGATTGATATAAATTATGGGATGTTTGGATTCATTTTGGATAATTAGAGATTTAAGTGAATGTTTTGAACTTCTTAAGAAATGGGTTTTGCATGAATTTGGTTTCAATGTATATATTTTAGTGGTTTTTCTCGTGGGTTTTTTCGGGATTTTGAATTTTAAGTGAAAACATTTTGTCTTCAACTGAAATGGGTAATGCTTAGTTAATTTTGTTTTGGAGAATGTCCTTTTTAAGTGAAAATGTTGATCAATTGCTTGTTCTTCTTGTTTGGTTGTGAATAATGATGTATTTTTAGTGATGGGATTTTTGGCTATTGATGTTTGTAGTACCCTGCTATGGCTCATGAGTCTGATTGTGCTAGCTGGAGTATGGAGGGCCTTTCTTCCTCTGAAATCAAATACATGGTGGCCTTTTGCAATTCTTATACTCACGTCAGTTAGTTTTCAAGAAGGGCTTCGGATTCTTTTTTGGAAAGTTTACAAGTAAGTCTGGTACTTTCTTCTGGTTTTGAGATAGTTGTGCTTGTTATTTCTTTGTTAAAACCTTATGCTTCATAATTATGATGAATTATTGTTCATTTTCCATTTAATGTTGTTGATGATGTGTCTATGAAATGTGACTAGTTCAGATTGTGAAATTACTTGCCTTTGCAAGTGAAGTTCACAAGCTGGCAGCTTTCTGGAGAAGATTTCTGGAGTTTCTTATGTAAAAGCATAAAAATCAATGTGAGAACAAGACAGAATAAACAATTGACCAGAGATTTATTGTGAATGTTTTGCTCACTGAAGATATATTGCACATGATTCACAAACTCTAGCTTAGCGTTTGCAAAGCTAGGAAATCATTTCTAAATTGCTAAATCTTTGAGCTGGTAGTAACCTTCATGTAGAATCTATCCCAGTTTTTTCTCACTCCCTTGCACTTGCATTCATTTGGATAAAACTACTACTGCGTCTCTCTCTCTCTCTCTGCATTTCATTAATGAGAAAATATGTAATAAAGAATTTTAATTTTTTAAATCCACTTCATAGACATCTTCAGATACTGATGTCCATGAAGTTTGCAGTTTTTCCTATGTGCAGCTGATGATTGAAAATTGATGAGGTCTCAGTTGGTTTTTGGTAATGTTGTTTATGATGGACTTTATGTAGGCGATTAGAAGATATGTTGGATGCTTTCGCTGACAGACTTGCAAAACCACGCTTATTTCTGACAGACAAGATGCTAATTGCTCTAGGTATGCTTTGCAGATGTCATTGAATCCTACTAGTGTTGCCAGAATTGCTAGTCTATAACTTAAAACTCAAATTGGCACTGTGATTGTCATTCTATGTTATCATTGTTATTTAAAGCCAAAACTTGCTTTACTGTCACAACTTTGCTGTTTGTGTCACCTAAAAGTTGACATTTCATGCTGCAATGTCCTGGCAGAACCCTTTTGCTTTATCAACTAATCTCCTAGAATACAATTGGTTTTGTAATTATGATCAGCGCTAAACTTGTGATTGCAATTGATTTTAGAAGACCCCGGCTTAGTAGTGAATTTTAATCTACATCGTCTTTTAAGACCATATGGTTAGGTCAACAAGGAATGAAAAAAAAAAAAATAGGAATATTCTAATATTGCAATGAAATGTGAAATAAACTTGTGGCGCAGGTCGCAGACTTGCCACCCATAACTATTGTTTTTTGACTTGATATATTGTTAATGATTATCATCTAGCTATCTGTGATGGTCCCCTAGCATGTTTTCTTGCTACTGCGATATGGAAGCTGATATAACTTTAAATGAAATCATGCAGCTGGTGGTTTAGGTCATGGTGTAGCCCATGCCGTGTTCTTTTGTATTAGCCTGCTAACACCAGCATTTGGCCCCGCAACATTCTTTGTTGACAAGTGTTCACAATTACCCTTTTTTCTTGTTTCTGGTCAGTTTTTTTACTTTCTTTAGATGCTATGAAGTTAATTAATACATATTTTCATTGCAATCATTGTGAATTCTTGGTAGCTGACATTAATTCTGGCTTACTAATTGCAGCAATCATGGCTCTTGCATTTGTTACCATTCACACTTTCTCAATGGTCATTGCATTCAGTGGGTATGCCGAAGGGAATAAAGTGGATCAATATTTTGTCCCTGCAGTTCACCTTGTTGCAGGAATGGTGGTAAAAGCCCTCTCTTTTACATATCTAAGATCATTGCCTGTGTGCTTTATGGGTTAAATACATGACATGGTCTTGAAACATCAGTACTTTAGCATCTATGCTGGAATATTCTATGGATGTGGCCATCCAGGTGATGGGCTTGAAATTCGATCCATAAATTTAGCTCCTGATATTACTAATTTTGTACATGTGGACGAACTTTGTAGGTATGGAGGTTCTAAGTATGATGACATGGGCTTATTAGTTGATAGAAGCTTTAATCTGCATACAAATAGCTATCTTGCACCTAAATTTGTTGATTTGGAGGATATATTGTCAAGTTTTTGGACACGGACACGATAACTTGAAAAACTCTTCTCGTTGATTAATGACCTGCACATTTTCCTGCAAACTGAATAACTGATGACATGGGCTATTAGTTTATAAAACCTTTAATCTGCATACAAATAGCTATCTTGCACCTAAATTAGTTGATTTGGAGAATATATTGTCAAGTTTTTGGACACGGACACGATAACTTGAAAAACTCTTCTCGTTGATTAATGACCTGCACATTTTCCTGCAAACTGAATAACTGATGATATGGGCTTATTAGTTTATAAAACCTTTAATCTGCATACAAATAGCTATCTTGCACCTAAATTTGTTGATTTGGAGGATATATTGTCAAGTTTTTGGACACGTGTAACTTGAAAAACCTCCTCTTTGATTATTGACCTGCACATTTTCCTGCAAACTGAATAACTCTTAATGACTTCTTTATCATTTCCTTCTTAGACACTGGTAAATTTTGCTTCTGGGGGTTGTGTGGTTGGCATTCCTCTCCTCTATTTCATGGCAATCTTAACCTCGTTGCACTGTGGGAAAATGGTTATGAGAAGATTATCAGAAACCAGACAGTAATACACAGTAAGCGATTTTTGTTGAGGCTCACCCTGTGAAAGCTTACAAGCAGGAGCATCAAGGAAATAAATGTTTTGTACGTTACAGGCATATTGCAAATATGGAGGGTTATTTTTTTCACCCAACATCTGTAACCCCCCCCCCCCCCCCCCCATGCTAATCTTTGACTTGGCAACTCTCACGATGAATGCAAGAAATTTTATAATGTAAATGGTTGCCGATTGAGATTCGTTGTGTTGAATAGCGTTAACCGTTCTCCGAGATGACCGTCTACATACCAAATACATTGCTGGATGGCAATTTTATGCATCCTTTCTTACTACAAACTGATTGTCTTTCTTATCTTTTGAACAATCCTGGATTCCCAAACATCACCAAGCTATTGTGAATCTATCAGGGAATTGTTTTTTCAATGCTGTATGTGGATCAAGGATTATTGATACTTTTCCAGAATCAGCTGCGATTTTAAAGCTTCAGAAATGGTGCTCGTGAATAATTTTTCATGCGTAAACAAATTGCTCGAGACATCCAAGATGGCTTTTGAATTGAGACATGCCATCCTCAGGGAGTAGTCAATGGCAGTCTTTGCAGGGACCATGTCACCTTGTCAAGTCTGTTAATATCTCAATACTTTCAATTATATGGTGTATCTTCTCCCATCATGGCATTTTCGACCACACCATCGTTCAGGACAAAAAACCAAAAACTGTGCTGGCGTGCTGCACACAAAGTTTGACACGGTGTTCGGAAGAAAAACCCAAATTTGTGTCTAGAAATTCTATCATTGACTTCCGTACAAGAGACTGATTCAAACATCAAACGATATGGCCCTTGATAGGAAGATTCCATCAACAGCCGAGAAAAAATTTAGGTTTCCAACCTTCAGGAATAATACTTGGAGTCACGGTCAAATAAGAAACTTGTTATAGCCATGGATCTGACGAGAAAAGCTTGAGCAGTGTCGTGCTAGAGTGAATGAAACCAACCATACAGAATGCAGATTCAAACACTGCGTAGCAACTTGGGGGTGATTTTCCTTTCTAATATAACTTGGGAAAAAAGGGTAAAAGAGCACAGGACATAGTTTGTTAAAAGCTGGTCAGAGTAATTTTTTTTTTAAGAAGTTATGATTAAGAGTAGTGATATTTTTTAAAAAATAATTAAAATAGATAAATTTGGAGGAGAAAAAAAAAAGAGACTAAGATTTCAGAAGTCATGATAATATAGATAAAAAAGAAGGGTAAATTCTAAAATAATATCTTCTGTACCATAAAAAACTTCGATTAGATAAGTTTACGTTGTTAAGTAAGGTCACCGATAATGGCTAGATTGTATCACCACCTATTCTGGCCATTATCAATGCATCTTTGATATTGTTTTATTTATCAAGTATTTTTTTTATAGTATAAGAGATATCATCATCAAAGCTTCAATAAGATTTCATTCTTATGCATTTTAGTTTTTTTATTAATAGTGTGTTTAAAAATATAGTAATGATTGTTTTTCATTCTTGAAAATGCTTCGAAATTATATTATTTTATGTTTTATAATTTATTTTTAATATCAACAGACAAAAAATACATATAGAATAATTTGAATAAAAAAATAAAAACTTTTCATTTTTTTTTAAATATAGTTTTTTTCAAACACAACTTTTATTACTATTTTTTTCAAAATCCTTCTTGGCCTGTGCTGTTTGCCAATTTTTATCCTCTTTTTTTTTAAAAAAAAAATCCACCACCTATAGATTAACTGCTCATTGTAGTGCATCTCTTGGAACTCACCTTTGGATACACATGGAATTACATATGAACTGAAAGCAAAACTCATGGTTGCATTTCCATAACATGGAGCTGATTGACAGCCAGGAACATTATACAAAAACGAATGGAATTACATAAAATCCTTACAATATTCTTTTTATACAAGCTAAATGTGAATAATCTAAGCAAAAAGGATTAAACAAGGAGGAAGAGTGAAGGGGATTACAAAAGGAATAAGCAGGAGGATGCACACTTACAAAAATTTAAAGCACTGATTCCATTATTATGAATCTAAAAAAAATTAAAAAATGATGATATCTGTGATCTGTGGTATACAAATTCAATATAAAAACAAATGCAATTTTAATTTGTGATGAGTTAGCAGGTACTTTTTGTCGAGTTCTGAACTTTTGTTCACTTGAGAAAGAACTTCCAGACATCCCTATCAGTCATCTCCTTAACTAAATGGACTCCAAAAATGCCTTCCTCATCGACCAGACTTCTTAGCTGCCGTGCTCCATTATTGAAACCAGCATAGTTTTTCTTTGTTGCCAAGTATAATACTCCATATGGAGGCCTCAAACACTGGTCATGTAAAACAAGAGTTAAGAATGGATCTATAATAAAAATAAACCCTAAAACCATTAGGAACTCGATTTATGGCGTTCTAATTTTATAAAATGGGACTTTATACTTGAACATCTTTCCACATGGAACATGCATAAAAATTCACTTTAATCAGATATTGACAAGGGTACCATCTGTATGGCTGATCAAATTCATTACGCCGCATTTGAGGATGGAACTAACCAGTCAACTAGCGCATGTTCAATACAAATGAGCATCGAATTCATATGTTCATTAAGTGAGAGATTATATCCAATACAAGAACAGGACAAAAAATAATATGTGGGAATTGCATACACTCAATTACACAGAAATGTTGATTTTCCAATCCTGCATTCATGTGCAGGATATTGGCATTATGAGATGGTAAACCTAATAGCTAATCTGTTTATTGTTTCACTGCCAAGGTTGTCACTGGCATGTCAACTAAAAACAGACTAGCATAGTTTCATTCAACTACTTCCATTTCATTACATAGGTTCATGATCCTTCCACAAGTTTTGCTAAATGTGGATGAAGTCATGTTTCAAGTCCCACAGGCTTATTACCACATACAAATGTTTCCTCTGTTTATATTATTTTTTTGTTACCATCTTACCATAAATATACCATAGATGTTCTGTCAACCTCGTCATGGAACAAAATAATATGAATTTTGGCTTTCATAAACAAAGCAAGGAATCATGCAACATGAAACCAATAAACTAACCTTTTTAATGAGAGCACACAGCTTCTTCAAAGAAGATACAGAGTATGGGATGTCTGTCATCAGAATAACATCATATCCCCCTTCTCCATGATTTGTCTCACTAGCCCTCTCCCATGCTTGGCTTCCTGAAAGCTTCCTAGATTGTCTTGAGGAAGTTTCCTGACCAATGATGCTACCATCCAGGCTACTACATCCATCCATGAAATCCTCCTCGGAAAAGCTTACGCTCATCCTGGTGGTCACTTCAAATGTATCATTCCTCACAACAGATAAGACTGTGGGGAGTTCCTCCCATTCCCCAGCATAGAAGTGCACTGACGGTGCCAATGTTTGTCTTGTTGGAGTCAGGGGACACTCTGGCTGTCGGCTCTGCCTGTCCCGAGCTTGCTCAAGGTTAGCAAGAACATTTGGTATGGTTGTGCACCTTATAGTTTCTGCATTCAGATCTTGGAAGTGGACTGTAGAAGCACCCTGTAAAATTCCTTAATTAGCTTAAACTGGTAGAATATAGACAGATCCTCAAAACTCCATGCTCTTGCACCTTTCTTGAGAAAGAGAAGATTTAATTATGTTCCATTTAATTCACTACTAACAAGGACATGAATGATATTTGAAATCAGATAATCCTGACCTACTCATAATGGAAAATCATGTCAATGATTCCAAGTTTTTGTAGCGAATGACATATATTTCAGAATGGTCTTTAAGAATGGTCTTTAAGTAACATAAAAATCATCTGTATTGAAGGGTCCATTTCATAAGAAAATGGAATTTACCTTCAGGCAAGCAAAAATTCCTGGAATACCATAGCTACAACCAAGCTGCAACAATCACCAAGTGGAGAAATCAACTGTCAGATCATCTTGTTAATTACTTCAAATGAAAAGGAGAGGCATCATAGTAGCAAACAGAAATGAAGCCATCACAACCGAAACTTTCAGGGAAGGGGACTATCAAGGTTTCTTGTGGCAAACTTTTGTTTTAGACTATAAAATGCGAAAAGGAAGATTTCAAAGCATGAATGGTATGCAGTAAGCATTTTTGAACTTAATTACCTCAAGTACCCTCTTGCCTCTAAAGCTCAGTTGTCCATCTCGAATTTCATGCTTGAGAACATTAACAAGATCAATAGAGCTGTCCCAAGATTTCAGATACCCTGCAAAATCACATTGGTTTCTAGCTTTAAATTCAAATCAATCAATTCATACATCTAGCGGCAGATAAATTGAACTAAGAATTTTAAATTTTCAACGCAAGCTGGAAGAGTAGGTACTAACCATCAGTTTTGGAGGATATCGTCTCAGAACCAACAAACCCAATAATATCAGCAACACTAACTCTACCCTGAAAGAGGTTGAAAAAAAATTAATCAAGGCTCGCAACTCGTACCACTAAGCAGATAACCATACATAGAAGAAGTAGGTTTTAAAACATGCAAATATAACTTCCAGAACTGACACAGAAAATCTCCTGACAATAACTAAACAAGGCAGTTTCCTTGAAAAAACCAAATTCCCTTCTATTTTTTAAGACCTTAAACATAAAAGACAGCCAGTTTTTACATAACCATCAAACAAGGATTTTGATTCAGCTTATACCTTGAGCACATTAAAGCCTTGGAATTCTACATTCTCTCCAGCATACTTATAAGGATGAACCATCTACACACACAAAAAAGGGATGATTCAGTTTATAGGTCAACTTTCCCCCCCCCCCCCCCCCCCCCCTCCATCACCAATTTCAAAATCTCCAGTCATAAACTTCATTTTTCACCAAAGACTCAAGCCAAACATAGATGATGCATAACAATTAAGCGACGAACAAAACATACCTTTGAAGGGAGAATTTCCACAGCTGGTGTAGGAAGAACCGCATCTCTCTCTGAAACAGTTGACACACCATGGCTTCCTCTATCTTGAGGTAACAAACCAGGTAAACACTGTGCAAACAAAGATGGAGTACGCATCTTTCCTGTATAATTTCCTTCAAAGAAAACAATCCTCCAAGACACAACACAGTCTGCAAAAAGATGAAAACTGTCATTACCAACAACAAAAGACCTTAACAAAACCAGATCATAAACATCAAGCTCACCAAAAAACAAATAAGAAACTCAAAAAACAATCAAGATTTAAAAATGATCCAGAAAAGCTAACAAAGTGAAGACAAAAACTTTACCCTGTAAGAACAAAAAGGAAGTGATTTCTTGAGCTATTCTCAATGGAAAAACTTGTTTAAAAGAAACCCTTATATATATTATAAGGTGAAAGAGCTTAAAGTTCAGAAAACACTGAAATTTCAAGAAATCAAAGTCAAAAAGAGGAGGCTTGACATACCCTACCGAAACCCAATAGGGAAACACAAAGAAGCTTCTGATTCAGTAGAACTTGAACAGTTTAGTTAATTACGATAAAGTAGTCGAATTTTGCCAAAGTAACAGAATTTGACACTTTTTTTTTTACAAGGTGGTTGTTGAATTACGTTTCAAAATATTTTAAAAAATAATTGAATTTTTATTACTATTTTATATTATTTTCATGTATTAATATTAAGAATGATTTAAAAAAATATTATTTTGATGCATTTCTAAATAAAAAATATTTTGTAACATGTAGTGTCAATTTTCATAAGAATTTGGTCAATACTGTTTTTAAAGTGTTTTTGAGTTTTTTATTTTAAATTAATTTTTATGAGTTTTGATTGTAGTAATATTAAAAATATTTTTGATTTTTTTTGTAAGAATAGTTTTTTAATGTATTTTTAAATAAAAAATATTTTAAATAATAATTGATATCACATCTATTATTTTAATTTGGGTGGGGGTTATTTGGCTAACTAAACAAGGTTGTTTTTCCATGACCAATTATTATTTTGTTACTTTTTACTTATTTTAATAGGTGTAAAACTCGATCCAATTTGGCAAGTCAAACTATTTGATATGGTGATACAAAGTTGATACAAAACTACTATTGCAGTTGAGGTTTTTCTTATGTATTTTTTTGTTTAGAAATATATCAAATTAATTATTATTTTAATATCATCATATCAAAACGATAAAAATTATTATAATAAATAATTCAAAATAAAAAATTTAAAATCTTTCAAAAGTATGGTTTAACTGCATAAACAAACACTATCTAAAATATGAAGGGTAATCCCACAATATTATCCAAAGTATGAGCTATTAAAGAATGCATGTATCTAGATATAATAACCTCTTAATTAAGATTAATTTAAATTTAAAATAATTTTTTTGTTTATTTGATTCATATTATGAGCCTGTTTGGGAGGGCAGTATAACCGCCGTTTGCTCAAAATTCAAATTTTATTTTTTCATTTTCAATAAAATTTTTTTTGTATTTTTAAATCATTTTGATGTGCTGATGTCAAAAATAATTTTTAAAAAATAAAAAAAAATATTATTTTGATGTATTTTTAAATAAAAAGTATTTTCAAAAGTAACCGCAACTGCTCTCCCAAACACATAGTATAATTTTGGTGGCAATGTAGTAGTAGTTGAAAAGGTAGGGATATTGATAGAATTGTGGGTTTTAGAGGAACGCATCGTGCAAATTAATTGTTTAATCATGCCATCGTGTACACCAGAGTCTACGTCGACCTAGATCACACGTGCGACACGTGTGGTGGTGGTGGTACACTTATGGGGTTAAACATTTTTTATGGTTAATATTTTAGAAATTTAAGAATAAAAGTCAAGTTTTTTCATTAGATTGTCTTTGACATGAATAGCTAGAGATTTTTTACAATGATATGAAAATAATTATTTTTTATTATTTTAAAAGATATCAAAAAAGAAAATAAATAACATATATTTTTCAACCTAGATAGAAATATTATTATTAGTGGGTTCATGATTTATTTTTCTCTTTTATTATCTCAATGTTGTTTTATGTATTGTCAGGAAGGGTTTAAATATATATATATATATATATATATATATATATATATATATATATATATATATATATTAAAATTTTGGTAAAGGGAAAGAAAAAACTTAATCTTGACGTGAAAAGCACGATTTGAAAGTATCTTTATTATTAAAACTAGAATATAATTATCAAATTCAATTTGGTTTTGAGCATCAACTCAGGTCCCAGCTAACCTAACCCACGACCCGAGAGTCTTGGCCGAATTGTTTTTTCATTCCTGCGCAGCTTTGGGAATTCATTTCTAGGAAGTTTCTCAAGATGTGAAACTTGTGCCCACCTGAAAAATATAATTTGTGGATCAAATAAACAGGTAAAATTCTAGTTATTTCAATTACTTATAAAGGATACACGTTTTAACCCGAACTTGAACTCGAGATCTATTGAGCAAATTGCAAGCTTTCACTTTGTATATATATATATATATATATATATATATATATATATATATATAACGGCTAATATCTATAACTTTCAAAAGACTCTGCTTCCATTGACTTTGACCACAGGTTGTTCGAATATTTTTATATAGTAACAGAAGAAAACAAGCATATGCCCCGAGAGAAAATGAGAGGAAATGTCAGCAACCGAGGTTGGTGGTAATGGATGATCATAAGAAAGGGCCAGCTCTCCCAAATCCATGGTGTTGGGTTGGCCGAAACCCAGATTTGCTCGGAGAAAACAGAGGAGGTGATGTAAGAGAAGAAGAAATAAAAGCAGAGTGATGGTTATCGAACTCTTAACATGGAAAAGGACTCGTGTCATTCGGTTATTGGATCCATTCATTCATTTATAATTATTTCTTGAATATTAAAAAAATAATAACGTTTTTTTCGTATTGATTTACAGCCTTTCAATTGATATATGCTTCCTTTCATTGATGAAATAAGCCGTCTTGATCAACTTTCTCAAGTCATGACGAAATTACTCAATTATATTATTGAAAAACATAAATTATCAATTTATCTAAATAGTAGAGGAAGAAAATTAAAATTATAAACAATATGTATTTATTAGTTATAAAAAAACAAACATGTGAATTATATATTATTCTTCATCAACTTCTGCTTTCCCTTAGTAAATCCCACCCACCCTTCAAACCAAAGCTGTTAAACCTACAACTCCCCAAGTTACTTCAGTCCATCATTTTTAGTGAGAAAACAGCTTCATTGAATTCTGAATCAACTCCCTCATGTCCATCGAACTCGTCAAGGCCCAATAGAATCTCAATTGGAAGTATCTTATTCGATGCAAAATCATCAGAATCCACTTTTGGGGTAGAAACTTTTCCATCTTTGACAGATTTCTTCAGCCTTGATTGCATGGAGTTCATCTGCTTGGCACTCCGATTATCGTCCCTTCTTTGTTTCTTCTCCGGAATATTTGGTGCTGCCGAACCTGAGCTGAAGACAAGTCTTCTCCTACACACCACTTTTGAGTCCACCCTGCTATCATGGAATTTCATTTCAGCAGATTCGGAAGAGACCCTCCGAGGAGAAATTGACAGCTTCAGCATGTCCTTGCGAGGAGACATGGCAAAACATTTCCAATCTTCCTCGGAATCCCAATCCAGTTTCTTATCAAATGGCCAGAAAAGAGGGCCGTCTGTGTTGGAATCTTTTAAAACTTCAGCTTCTGAAGAACTATTCTCCGGTGATAAATCACGGCGCAAATCTCCTTCCTTGAATTTCCCAGGGGTAGAAACGTTAGAGCTAGATGAGAAAGTCTCCGAACTCAGACTTCTCCAGCAGGATGGACTAGGAAAACTAGACTTTAAAATATCTGACTCCAACTCCGTATCCGGAGTCCACGTGGAATCATCACCATCAAGACTTAGAAAAGTGACAGAAAAACTCATCCTGTCCAAATCCGACACACGAGAAGAACAAGAAGGAGAATCGAAGGCAGCTGAATCGTCAAAGCCTGTTAAGTTCCCACAGTAGTGCTCAAAATTTGAGCTGGGACTCTCAGAACTACTCACGGAGAAATCTGTTTTCCTCCTACATGGTTCCGAAATCAAACTAAGTCGTTTTTCTTCCTCCAAATCCTCCTGCAAGAACATTTCCAATTCCGGCCCAGTTCTCTCCGAAGATTCATCCTCCTCGGGATTTGGTGTTCTAGATTTGTCAGAGATCGAACTTGCTTTATCTAAATGGACATAGAAATTTGTTTTCCTCCTACATGGTTCCGATATCAAACGAAATCGCGTTTCTTCCTTCAAATCCTCCTGCAAAAACACTTCCAAGTCCGGCCCAGTTCTCTCCGAAGATTCATCCTCCTGATCAGGATTTAGTGCTCTAGACTTGTCAGAGATAGAACTTGCTTTATCTAAATGGACATCAGATTTTGCCAATGTTGATGACCATGAGATCATCCACTCATCAACAGAAACATGTAATGAAGACGATAATCTATACTCGTCAAAAAAACCTGTAGGAGATGAACTATCTGAAGTCAACCACATACAATGATCATTAGAGCATATTTCCTTACCAATCTGCTCATCAAGATCAATCTCCTCCTGTTCCACGAACTCTATAACTACTTCAGCTGTCTTATTTCCTGCTTTACAGACAGGACCCATCTTTCCTATTTTCGATACAGTCGATTTCCTTTCGGTTCCATCTGGGCCTGATATTTTCCTGGGAGATTCAGGTTCGCTCTGATCAAATCTAGTTTTCTTCATCTTTGAAAACAAAGAGTTTACCCTCTTCACACCATCAAAAGAGCTGCTACTTGCAGCAGCCTTCAATGTCCTAGTCTGCAACGATCATCACTGTTACACCACTGGTAAAACAAAGAAATACTCCGAAATTTACAGGTGAATAACCAGAGCAGAGCTCATCAAGACGTCAACCAGGAAATTTCCAGACATGTTAACCGAAAACATACATTAAAACCCAAATAAACAATCAAAAGAAAGGCCAAGATGATGTAATCTAACTAAAAAAGAGTGAGAAGAGGATTGTGTGATATAAAATATATTATAAATATGAATGAAAAAGAGTATACTAATTAAGCCCAACACCTGTGCACGTACTTTGAAGGGCAAGGTCAATGTCCAATGTACCACACCTAGTGCACAACTTACGTGAAAGCATTCATCACCTCTAGATTAGGTCAATTTTTTTAGCTTCCCTTTCTCCAATATATATATATATATATATATATATATATAAAGAAGGTCAAAAAATCCTTGGAGTAAGCAAAAAAAAAGGATTTTGATTAAAAAAAAACAGAAATTAAATTTTAATTCATAAAAAATAGCTTGATCAGCACATATTCAACGTATGTGTTGCATCTTTTGCTAAACTAAAGTAAAAATAAATAAATAAATAGAAGCAACATACCTTTTGATTCATATTGATGCAGTGTGGTCTGGATGGAACTGAGATAAAAAAAAAATGAAAAAAAATACTTTTTGAAGGCCAAAAGACAGAGACGAGAAACCCTAGGCAGGGCTATGAATATGATGTTGCAGAGGATTAATGTTTCTGGTTTGTTTATTTTATGTGTATAATAATGGAGGGAATATATAGAAAGGAGGGAATATTAATTAGTAATTATATGTTACCAAATTAAATAATTAATATTTGACTGGTATCTACCCTTTCGTGTTATAGCTTAGGGCTTAACTCTTGCGGTTACTTTAATTTAATGTTAAATTCTTTTTATTTAAAAAAAAAGATTTTAAAGGGCCATTTTAGTGATTTAACAGGTTATTTTTTATAATTAAATTAAATTAAATTAGATGAAATCTGAAAATATATTTTTCTTATGATTCATTGGGTATTTTGACTTATTGCAATAAATATTGATTAAAATATTTACGAAATCACCCATTAAATGTAGATTTCATGATATACAGTATTTGGAGGATAGATGCATGTAAACTCTACGGCCCAATAAGCTTGCAATTTGAATCAAACCATGCCCGGCCCATAATTTCTAGACCCAACGGAGCTACACCACTACGGCCCATGCTTCCCCCTATTTTTTTTTTCTTGCAAATTTTGTTTGATTTGGTTCATTTTACAAATAAAAAATATGATATAAAATATTTTTCAAAGATAATGTGGAGAGAAGGTGGAGAAGTGGTGGTGATAATGATGGGAAAAAAAGATATTAATGGTGATGATGATGATGATGATGATGATGATGAAATGAAAGTGGTGATGATATTGATGGTGAAATAGAAAATAGTGGTGAGATGATGATAAGATGGAGGATATAGTTGTGACTTGTGAGGTGATTGTGGTGGTGATGAAAGGGGAGGTGATGGTGGTTAAAATAGTTAGATGATATTGCAATTGAATTATTCTTTGTAAAATATTAAGTCGGCTAGTTCAGCAGGTTAATTCAGTTACTTGAATCGAGTCAAATTTTATTTTAAATCATTTTAAACATTGAACAAACTAAACTCGAGTAACTAGATAGATCAGTCTATAATTTGATTTATCTTATTAAACCCAATTAAACTCTATCAATGGGATCAGCTATAATTTTTATTTTTAAAAAGATAAATAAATTAAAACTGAGTGGAGTAGGATTATGTGGTTGCCGAGTCCGAGATGAAACAAAAGATTTCATACAACCTTAAGTGAAGCAAACATCATTGAATATCTGACATGATTTGTTAGAACATGGATTAATGCATGAACATGGAATAAAATGGATTTATCACAGAACAAACAGAATCCCTCGTGGCCCACTTGCATGAACATTCATTGAATTTCACGATTTCTTGTTTGCAAATTTCAAGACTGTGAATCTGAAACCCCACTGGCCAGTGTTATGTCACCTCCCCTCCCCACTTGCCTGCGCCTTTGCTTGACATTCTCCACTAGCAACTATATACATTGAACCTCCTTTCCCATCTTTCTCGTATAAACAAGCACCTCCTCCATTTTCAATCATCTCCAAATCACTCTGAAAGAAAATGGTGATGCCAAGTTTCACAGAGGAGCTGTGCCTCTCTTTCGCAATCTTTCTCTTTGCGTGTCTCTATCTTTTCCTGGTAGTTCTGGAGTCTTCATGGAGCAATAGTGCAGCAACATGGCTGCCTCAAGACTGTTTCTTTCCATCTTCACTCTCACAAAAAGAATGGCATCAGTGAGTGATTGCTTCGAACAGGGAGAGAGCAAAAAATGGAATGGAAACAAGATCCCCGAATCTCTTTCTTCTCTTTGTGGTCATATAATTATGTACTTTGTAGGCATAAGTTGAGTGAATGGCAAGAGTGGGAATATGTATGTAACAATTTGCAGATCATATGTTCAATTTTCTATGCTAGAATGTAGTCGGACTTGGCTATTCTAATGATTGTGTTGCAAGGAGATCGAGAACTTTGAATTAGAGACCTTTTCATGGTGACTGTGAACTCTCTTGCTCGTTGATTTCATAATCTTTTCATTGCGTGGCCATGAATGTAGGAAGTCTCTGCTCGAGGAGCATATTCCATTAGACCTTCATCAAGGTGAACTGTAAAGGAGATAAGACGTCAAACATTAGCCGTTAGAATGCACTAAAAGAGCCCTAAGAAAAAGGTGGAATAAGCCAAGTAATCATCAACCAAAATAACTAATTTTTTTCTTCATTTTTTTGCCATATTTAGTCCTGTCCTCCCCCATTTCTGCTCCTTTGTTAGGGACTCCATTTCTCTATCCAAGAATCTTCCTCTGATAGCCAGGATGTTGTTAACGTAACAAAAATATACGAAAGGAGAGAAGATCCCTGATAAGGTGAATCCATGGGAGCCTGTGTTTCCACACCTGCAAAACTAGTTCATATCATCTCCAAGAGATCATTCCACGATGCCCGTAAACCTCTACCCTCGCCGGATCAGAACGATTCGGTGGTGCAAACGCCAAGAGCTCTTCAGATAGCATCAGTGATCAAGGATCCTACAGGTCAAAACATTCATGAAAAATATACATTTGGAAAAGAATTAGGGAGGGGTGAATTTGGGATCACGTACCGATGTTTTGACATCAAAACAGGTGAAAAATATGCGTGCAAGACCATATCTAAATCCAAACTGAAGTCAGAAATTGATGTGGAGGATGTTAGAAGAGAGGTGGAGATCATGAGGCATTTGCCTAAACATCCTAATATTGTGAGCTTCAGGGAGGCGTACGAGGATGGAGATGCTGTTCATCTTGTTATGGAACTTTGTGAGGGAGGTGAGCTTTTTGATAGGATTGTTTCAAAAGGGCATTACTCTGAGCGTGCCGCAGCGATGGTTACCAAGACCATTCTGGAGATTGTCAAGGTAGAGTTATTTTGTGGATTCGGAATTATGTGTTATGGAAATGATAAACATGATTCATGATCTCAAGGCTAACGTTTCTTTCTTGTCTACTTTGGTCGGAGGCCTTAATTTTTCATACATTCCATCTATAA
Source organism: Salix brachista (assembly GCA_009078335.1). NCBI lineage: Eukaryota > Viridiplantae > Streptophyta > Magnoliopsida > Malpighiales > Salicaceae > Salix > Salix brachista. The sequence goes on along the minus strand of CM018578.1, from coordinate 11,843,026 downwards.
TTTTAGATGTGGCAGATCACTTAAAGATTGATCATTTCAAAATTATCATGATCATGATTCTACAGTGCTTCAATTGAGATATAAATCGAGATCGAGATCGAACGTTTCGGATTCAAGATACTTTGGAATAAACAGCTATGTTCTTGAGAGATTTGGATTTTTCCCCCAAGGAAAATAATCATTTCTATGCTGGTACTCCTTGCAGGTATGCCATAATCATGGAGTGATACACCGGGACCTAAAGCCAGAAAATTTCTTATTTGCAGATGCAAGTGAAAGCTCCCAATTAAAAGCAATTGATTTTGGCCTCTCCATATTCTTCGAACCAGGTACATCTTCCGCATTTTCTGTTCTTGCCACCATTACATTACTGTATGGTACTTGTTCCAACTTTTGAGTTGCGAAATCTGTCTGCCGCAGGCCAGCGTTTCAGAGAAATTGTTGGAAGTCCATACTACATGGCTCCAGAGATTTTGAGAAGAAACTACGGGCCAGAAGTTGACGTGTGGAGCACAGGTGTTATCCTTTATATCTTGCTTTGTGGAGTCCCTCCATTTTGGGCAGGTAAACTTCTTCATCATCAAAATGCAATCCTCGTATTTCTGTCGAAACGACTGAAACCGTGTTCCTTGAGTTCATGAAAGAAACTCGCAAAACTTTCCTTCTCCTGTAAATGAATTCTTAGTGTTGAACTCCGGTTATGGCTTCTACAGAAACCGAGGAAGGGATTGCGCACGCAATTGTCCACGGTGAAATAGATTTCACAAGGGATCCTTGGCCTAAAGTTTCAGAGGAAGGAAAAGATCTAGTGAAGAAGATGCTTGATCAAAATCCTTACAACCGATTAACAGTTGAAGAAGTTCTTGGTTAGTAGCCTTTTACATCATAAAAAATTGGAAGTAACTTGCTTGAAATACAAACTAACTAGTCCTCTTCTTTCATGTCATGTGAAGAAAATCCATGGATACAAAATGCAAGTGATGTCCCTAATATCTCTCTTGGAGAAAATGTGAGAACAAAGATTAAGCAATTTTCCTTGATGAACAAGTTCAAGAAGAGAGCTCTCAGGGTAAGTTTTTGCCTTAATCCTTAAATGCCTCGAGGGGGTGATTATATCTTCTGATCAAGCTCTATCCTTCTTTCAGGTGGTAGCAGACATCTTACCGGACGACCAAGTAGATAAAATCAAACAAATGTTCCATATGATGGACACAGATCAAAATGGAGATTTGTCATTTCAAGAACTGAAAGATGGCCTGAACAAGTTCGGACACTACGTTCCTGACCCTGATGTGAAGCTATTAATGGATGCTGTGAGTTATCACTCTGCTTCTGCTTGTGTTTTTTGTCTTTCAACTGATGTCTTTTGAAGATTATGACATTCGAAAACAACTTTCCTTCTGTTCAATCCCTGTCTTCTAAAGGCGGATGCTGACGGCAATGGAACGTTAAGCTGCGAAGAGTTCGTGGCAGTGTCTGTTCATCTGAAAAGAATCGGCAGTGATAAGCATCTCACTCAAGCATTTAGATTCTTCGACAAGGACCAAAATGGATTTATAGAGTTTGAAGAACTGAGAGAAGCCATGTCAAATGATGATCTAGGTCCAAACAATGAGCAAGTGATCAGAGACATCATATTTGATGTTGATCTGGATAAGGTAATTCACAACTCACAAGTCCTCACATTCTTTGAATCTCCTACACGATCTAGCTACTATAACAATCTTTTCTCTATTAGATTAACAATGGTTTTGTCCCTTTTTTTTCTTCTTTTTTCAGGATGGTCGGATCAGTTACAATGAATTCAAGGCAATGATGAAAAGTGGTTTGGATTGGAAAATGGGTTCTCGTCAATATTCAAGAGCAATGATGAAAGCACTTAGCATTAACCTGCTAAAAAATGAATCCAAGCAACTGAAGTAAATTCTCACGATCGATGTACAACATTCAACATGAACAGAAAATGTTTATTATTTCCTGAGAAACAATAAAGATTTGAGTGAAAAATGAATAAGAATCATGCTGTTGAAACAAATTCTTATGAGCTACCCTAAACATGAACTAAAAATGTTTTTAGTTTCCTCAGGAAACAGTGAAGACTTGAGGAGAAATTAGTGTGGATCATGCATCATCAGAATGCTATAATTGTTTGGCTGGTTTACATTACCTGCCTCCCCTTCTTTTTCTTCTTCATACGAGGGGATGAGTGTATAAGTAGGTGCATTTGTTTGATTTTAATTAAAACTGTTCCTTTTTTTTTACTTTTCTATTTATCTATGTAGAATTTGAACTTAAATCTTAAGTTAAGTTACCATATTTGGTTATGATAAGATCAGTGGCTGAAATAAACCAGCGGAAGAGCCAATTAAGATCCACAAATGCAAGCGATGACGCACTGAAGACCTCACAAACAGCCGAACTGCCAGTCACTTGTCTTCAAGTAGCCATGCTTTCAAAATTCATGGCTGCAGAATAGACATGATCACCATAAAACAATGAATTATTTCATTGCTTAATTCATTCATATTTGCACAGAATCAGAATGTTAAAGAATAATATAAATAATATTCTAGAACCTTAACAGATTAATTTTTTAGGCAAGATAGTTCTTTAACATGATATCAGAGCCTTATTGACTCAGCGGTCACAAGTTCGAATCTCACGACTCTTATTTTATTTGATAAAAATCAAGTATAAGATAGTATAGGCTTGTGTACAAGTTTCAAGCCCAAAAAACTTTCACTTGAGAGAATACGTTAGAAAATAATATAAATCATATTTCAGGATGCTAGTAACTGAAATAGAACTAGACCCTTGCAAGAACCCAAATTGTTCAACACCATCTTTATGGAAGTTCAACCAACGCAAAATACCACACCACTATTCAATGGATTTATAAAAGAACAAATAGCGTGAGCTACATGGGAAGAGAAGAACGAAGTTCAAAGCAAAGTCCACTGAAGCTTCAGTTTTTCTATTTCACAAATGAGTTAATTTGCATTCACAGATGAAGAACATTTCCTATATATATATATATAATTACCAGCAACGAAAGCAAATTGCCGGGTCAGTATGTTAATAGAAAAGGATAGATAACTATATACAGTACACCAAACATGGCGCTTGCCTCAAAACCTCACAAGGATTCCAATCAGAAGCTTTTCATCATTCTTCCAATCCTCTGGAAAGGATGAGCCATCAAACCATAAATAGAAAGAATCCGCCGCAATTCCCATTCTTTCAACTTGCTTGGAGATTTCAACTTGCTTGGAGAGTACTTATTCCAAGAAGGTTCCAATGTCCACAGACATGGGTTTAGAAGTTTAAATGGCTGTGGCAGCATACCCAGCACGTGGAAGCAGCTTGGAACTGGAACCGGAATATTAATCATCTCCATTTTTGCTGGAACCACCAGTTTTACCACCCTTTCCCTTGCTGCCTTTCCCTTTGCTGACAACGGCATTTTTTGAGCTCGTGGTCTTGCTACAAGCACCATGAGAGTCCACATCTGCTAGGCCATTCTCTAATGCTCTGACTAGGTTCTCGAAATAATTTTTTGTAACACTGTTGCAAGTTGGTGTATAAAGAGAGGCTTTAATGCTAGTATTATAATTGCAGCTATACCTGAATGCTTAAACAAATGTCTAATTCAACAAATTTAAAAGAGGAGATAAATCTTTAATGTGCACAAGGACATTTAAAAAACCTATTGGCCAGGAAGTAAAATAAAGCACTAGTGCTGCTGCCTAATTAGGATGGAACTCATTATACATGGACTCGCTCGCTAAGCTTACAATCATCTCACTATCTCAAGCTATTTCAGATGCATGCAAGAACTACCCTCCTAAGTACACATCCCCGGTCCGTGAATAAAAAAGGTACATAAAGTTGCCAAAGCAATCTGCAGCACTGGAAACAATTTCGCGGATTAAATCTATATTTTATAGATCATAAAAGTAGTTAGATGTTATAGAATTTTTGGACAAAAAATTCTATATATCAATTACGCATGTACACATGGAAATTATAAAAGTGAAGTCTAAACAACTGTTAACCATCCCCTTCCGTAAGCCTTCTAGCCATGCAGTTGATGTTTTTTGAGGCCAGGACAGCTTACAAGCATAACCAATGCATATGCAGCAATGTTTATCTTCACACAAAAAGGATAGAATGTTCCATGGGACAAAATAATTAACCCCTGAACGAGCTAAACCTATATACCTTGCACCATATATAAATTACAGGTCAGCAAATAATTTGCTACAATACCTGGTCAGCCCAGCTAACTTGGTCCGGAACTCATCAAATTCTTTTGATGGGCCATCAGCAGCAATAAACTGTTGCAATTCCTTCTCTGCACATTGATGAAGCCGTTCCAAACCAGACTCAGCCTCACCTGCACAGAATGACAAGATTATTCTATTAACTATGGTGCCCATAAGGAACAAATAGATAAACCCAAAGTAGTTCTTTGTCTATTTTTTTTTATCTAGCTTGGTTTGAATAATCACAAACTCAACTTGGACCCACAAACATGGACCCCGCCTCTCTTATGGGAAGGGATGCATGCTGTTAGGCCACAAGTCTCACACAGTCACTCAGTAAATAATTAATCATATGCATACCTTGCAAGTACTCAAAAAACTGTCTCTTGGCTTGCTCATGCTCATGTAGATAAAACCCATACGCATAGGTCCATTTCAGAACTCGCCTGCATTCAACTATCTACAAGTACAGAAAGCCAATAAAAATACAATATAGGTCTTTATTCCCCTTTATTCCAGTAAGCCCCCCCTCCCAATAAAAAAAAAGGAAAAAAAAACTCCTCCCACAACAGAAGCAAAACTCCTATGACAACTCACCTGCAGCCAGGCTTCTGTTATGAACTTCAGCTGAGACTCAGGTGTGCAATGGATGTCACTAAGCTTCTCAAGCTGGAAAATTCAAGAAATCATGAAGTTAAAGGAACTCTGACATCTTTCAGTAGTTAGCTAAATGATACAGAATATTTGTCAAAAAACAGCACGTATAAGAAATAGTATGAACAAGAAACGTACATGTACAGTCTGCATTTGATGTAAATCTGCAAGAGCTTTTTGCCTTGACTGCCACATGAAAACAAAACAATTAACTCAGTGCAGGCACAGGACAGCCAAAACTTGCAGGAATACCGGAAAAATTGACAAATTTAACTTTAAAGAAATCCGAAACATTCAAAAAAATATTTAACTAATTGCAGTGTAGGCAAATAAGCATTTAAAAGCACCAAAAGAAAGTAGGGAAATTAACACGATCAACCATAAAGAAAGCAAATTAACAATTACAACACCAGAAACCTATCATAGAAATGAGCTGAAACTTTAACATGGGAAAATAACTACATAATAAATAAGCTGTAACTTGACATAAATAGCAATAAGTTCACAAAACTTTAGCATACCGACTGATTGCTTGCCCATCGTTCATAATAATGGGTGTATCTCTCCAAAGAATTTTTTGCCATTTCTCGCCTCCTCTCTGACTCATCATACTACAAGCAACAATATGAATTTCAAGAATTACCACAATACATGAGGTAGATCTAATATAACAGACAATATTAGACTTACTGCTCCCTCTTGCTTGGCTGCCTCATATCTGTTACAAGCATAGAAACCACCTGTCCTCTCACCATGATCTGACCATGCACCAAGGCACAGCCTGCATTTACCCATTGAGGTAAGGCAAAACTTCATCCCGAGGATAATCAATTTTCAAAGGTTTTGACAACAAAATTCAGAACTTACCAACAGAACTCAAATTTGCAGGGTGGGGTGCATGTCATGTGCATGCACCCTTGGTTTTTTTCAATCGGTCGCTTGCATTTTGGACAAGGTTTGGAATTAGCAAGTATCCTGAGTGTAATAAAAAAATATAAAATCAGCATAAAGCAGCACAGGTTATTAATGTAGCAATTATTTATACATCATCTTCTTACAGCTCTGCACCTGCACGTGTGTGTGTGATGACATTTATCACCATTATCAATAAAGGGAGCAAATTAGTATCTATCATAGCATAATCACAATATATAATTTTTGAGGCATAATTAAATTTTCTACCAGTTCATGTTTTCAGACTCGGCGCTGTTCTTCAAAATCCACTTTGTCACTGTTCCACAGTCCACTGGACGATGAGCTTCCTCTACACACTGCAATTATACAACAGCATGACAGCTAATTTCTACCAATCACTACATGACAGCTAATTTCTACAGAATCTAATACGGTGACACTCTCAACACGAAGATTATGCTCACATTCCAGCAAAAGTTGTGTGAGCAGAGGCAGGAAACATCAAAACTTCCACTACCAGCAGCAAAATCAATTGCATACTCGCATCCTGGAGCAGGACACCACTTGGTCTGAAAGTAAGCAAATTGATAGAGAAAAGGATAGGGTGTTAGAATAAATTTTTTTCTAGATCACAGCAGATATTATTAATGAAAAGAAGAAATATGCAGAAATGGTTGGGAGAATATGCTGTCCTCCAATCCAAGTAACAGATAACAAAACTATGATAATAAAGCATCCCAATATCGCTGAATGCCAGCTACAGAAACACGTCTAAAAGAACTTGAAGCATGACACTATAATGAAGTAAGAAACACTATTCTGTCCCACATCTACTGTGCAGACATAAACTGATCCTTGAAAATCCTAGCATCCCTCTCTAACCAAATACACCAAACGATTGCAAAGACTGCACAACACCGTAAAGGTGGCCAGGATATTGGGCAACTCATGAACGGGGAATGGGGGGCAGAATGAATTGTACAGTAATGTATGGTAATCATCACCAAATTTGAGTCATGATATTTGGTGGAAGAAGGGATGACCCAACTCACTGTAAGTGAAAACTTCAAACAGGTAACATATACAGAAACAAGATATCGAGGTTCCATAACCTGGGCACACCTTTCTGTTGTCTTCAATATAGGACCTAAGGAGGTACCGGGAGTATTTATCCTTATCTCCACCAGGTGCTAACAAATTGATCATGTCTTGACCAACAGCAGCTTGACAAGATGGATCAGGGCATCTTAGCATCAAACATCCAGGACCATCATTAATGGTTGTGCTAATGTAACCTGCCATGGTGAGCAAAAGATAGACAAAATCAATAATGACTAATTGGAAGGCATGGAAAAAGCTAAAAGTAATCAAAATAGTAATGAAATGTTCAAGTGTATCAACTGCACACATGTTCCAGAAGACAAAGTAATAAAAAAGATATATGCAAAACTTGCTGCAATCAAAGCAAGTTCTTTTCTAACAAAGTAATAATATATTAAAGGGGAAACAAAAGAACAAGAATGGCAGACAGATATACACTGCACAAGGTACACGATAATAGACAACAGATCCAAACATAACAAGACCAAAGTATTTACATTGTTCTTTGATGGGAAAACAGAGAGCGAGAGCAACATGGAGTAATGAACCCTTCAATTTTGTGTCAGAAATATTTTTATAAGATGAGAGGGAAGAACTGGAGGAGATTGGAGGGTTTTCCATAACCCCTGCCTCTGGATTGTAAAATATTCCAATATTGCAAAACTGGAGTGTTAACAAGGGAAGAAATTGAGTTCATAATTTTACAACTCTTATTTTTCCAATTATAAACAATCAACCCTCTCCACTCTTTAGGCTTTTGAAATTGAACTTCCATATACATCCTATCACTAAACAGGGTGACAGTACATTAAGTTCCTCAAAATTTTAACTAAGGGGAGGATCATTATTTCCCACCTTTACTTACCCTACTATACGCATTCTTCCTCAACTTCTTTCAAAACTAAGTGTTAAATTCAGCAAAACATCAAAGCATGTACTGTAGGAACGAAGCATAAGAAAGGAGTCCACGCAAAAAGCTTTGCATAACACAGATAAGTTGATCCATAACTGAAATTTAAATCTCACCATGAAGATTCACCATCCCCCCTTCCCACCCAAACAACTAATAAATAATGAAGGGGATAAAAAGGAAAGAAATTAACCTGACCAGCATGTATTACAGAAAGGATGGCCACAAGCAGCAGAAATAATCTTATCACATGGGAAGGTATCAAAGCAAATTCCACAAGTAAGCTGGCCATAAAAGCAACCAGTGTGAGTAGCAGACACAAACAGTGGCAGCAACAAAGCTGTAGAAATCAATTCAGCACACGCATATTCTTTTAACTAAAGCACTTACTTCTCGAGCATTAGAAAGCTGAACTACTTGCTTGTCTAGCAAGCCAACAGATTTCCGGACAGCATCTTCATCTGCAAACCATGCATCATGCACTTTGCTAATACTCCTGCAACACTGAATCTCATAAGAACACCAAGATAAAAGAAGCATTTCATCGGTAACAAATTTACATTTGAGGAAGCAATATGCAGAAGTTTTCATAATTATTTTCCAAGGGTAATTCACCGGTTACTTGTAAACAATAGTTCACATGCTGTGAAGCAATTCTCTACACCCTCACAAACTAACCATAAAAACAGAAAAACAAGAAAAGGTCTGCTAACTTACCAATTATAATGTCGGAGTAAGATGCTTGCCGCAACTCTTGATATGGAAAGGACAGTAGACACTCTTGTTACGTCATCTTCTTGACGATGAAGTATATCTTCTTCCTTCAAGACTGTATAGCTTTTCTGAAACAGAAAACACATTCAAAATATTAGAAGCAAGTAGATGAAGAAATAAATCAAAATCAAAACAAAGAGTAGAAACAAGTAATAATTATAACTTTCAAACTTCCGGGATTGATACTCCGAAACCCCTAAAAAAAAAATTCCAGGTTCAATAGATTTAGATACACATAAAGTGTGTTGCAGTTCAGTTGCCAAAAAAACTATGTGTAAATCAAGGAAATCCAATCAATGGTAGCAGAATTAATTTCCAAAGATCACACTTTTTAAAAGTGCCGAGACTTTTAAGTCTAGAACTGCTGTTAACATACACAAGTTTGGATCCTAATGAAGCCATTCATAGCAGTTTTGAAACCTAGAATAGAAGCAAATGAAACCTCTAGGATGTCAAGATATCATAAACAACACAATAGACTTAGGAGAAGTCTCTAGAAACTGCCAAAAACAACTAAACTGAAATGGACAAGCTACCATCTCCAATGCCTAAACAGCATAGTCCCTCATTACAACATGAAAAATAAAGCCTGGCTAGTTGAATCAAGATCCTTGGTAACTTTCTATGGTTAAGCTAAGTTGGTCAGTGAAAAAAAAAACATTAAAAAATGGAAACATAACTCCAAGATCAAGAAATGTGTAATATTATAGAAATTAATTTAAAACCATATTAATTTCACACAAATTTGGGGTTAAGGAAAACAAATAACCAAATCCTCAGTTTCTGTAGTGAGGAAAAGCAATTAAAGAAAAGAACAAGGGAGGAGAAAATGAAACATGAAGAGAAACATCCCAGCTCTTGGTATAACACTTAGAATCGGTTATGCTCATTCATTTACGATTCTAAAACCAAATTGTTACATAAGACCAAATCACAACTTTCTTCTCATTTTTAAATTAGCCAGAAAACAAAAGCATGTCTAAAGAGGCTCCCCTACTCCTAAATCAATATTTAGTAAAGTACAAAATCGCATCCAAACCAAATACCACAATGTGGCTTAAGCATACTAAGCTCACTATTCATACTTAATCACCAAGGCTAATAAGTTATATGGTCCACTTCCGCATCTCTTCCATGAAATTTAAGCAAAATGATACCTCAAATGTATTCATTTCTCAAGTCTTAAATAGTATCTTTGGCTAGGTGCAAGTTTCCCCTATTATAACCAAAAATCATGGGGCGAAATTATTTATCAAATATTTATATTATCCTCATAAAATCAAAACTCAGCTAATTTAACGAAATGATTTATGTATCCTCTCATCAATGCACATCCCTTCATTCACCCATTCCCTGTATTTCCCTCAAATTTCCTCTTCAATCAAACAGACCCTGAGCAAAGAAACATGAAAACACAGCCTCAACAGCAGCATTCCTCCATTATCACAACCCAAAAACCCAAAGTCCCTAAAAATACAACTAATCCAATATTTATTTCTTGGTCCCGTAAAATTATCCTACCTAAACCTACACGCCATCATGAGTTCTACAAAGCAATTAACTTCAGCACTAAAAACCCACGCACTTAAAATCCTTAAAATCACTTATCTTTCTAATCCCATCATCACTCCTTGATTCCCACCAAATTATCTTTACCAAACCTACACATCACCTCAACTCCAGTAAAGCAATTAACTTTTAACACTTAAAATCTAAAAAAAATCACTAATTACTCCTTATTCACCACCTATTTATCTTAACCCCGAAACCCATCACCACAACTCAATCAAAGCAGTAAACTTTATCTCTAAAATCACCAAAATCAAAATTCAAAGATTGCCTGAGAGCGGAAGGACAAGTCATCGGGATCATCAACAGCTTCAGCCATGAAATCATAGTCAGGACCATCATCACCATCATCATTATCATAATAATCACCATCACTGTCATAATCATCTTCCATTTCACCACTAAAGAAACCATCATCAACTGATTCGACATCGTTCGCGTCCATCATATCATCCTCCGAATCCATCCCTACAGACCCCAGAAAATTTTGGGATTTGGGGGATCAGAGAAGAGAAACGGGGAGGATAGAAGAGCTTGAAATTATTAAAATGAATATGTTCTATTAAATTAGGAAATTTAATTATGGAGAGAAAAGGAAGAGGAAGAAAACGTGGAGTAATAAGTAGATATGAAAGTTGATTATGGAGTAGGTGGCTTATAACTGGAAGCAAAAGTGGCGTGATTGTCATAAATGGGAAATAAAATTTGCTAATACATTCATGAATATTGCTATTTAAGTATCACCGACCGGTCAACCGGACACATTTTAATTTAATTTTAAGATTTAAGAAAAAACAAATAAAATAATTTTGTTTTTTGTTTTAAGAGAAAGTAAAGAACAAAAGGAGTTCACAAGATTTAATTTGTTTTGACAAGGATTGCTGATCACCCTAGTTTTTTCATACGTAACACAATGTCAATCCTCTTTCTTTTTCTTTTTTTTTAAATTTAGATTATAATTTAGCTAAAAAAATGGCCCGTCATTATAAGATTTTTATATCTAATGTTGATATATATATATATATATATATATATATATTATTGACCTTAACATTATACAAGAATAGACAAATGAAGTTTTAAGGACCAAAATCACAACTATAAAGATAACTAGTTTTATATTTATTTGGACTTCACATAATGTCGAGTTTAAAAATATCGAGTCTAATAATTCTCTAAATTTATATGCTTTCGAGCTCAGAACATAATTGAATCTAAAAATTTAAATCTAATAGCTAACTAAATAAATATATACTTAAACTCAAAGTGCAACTAAGTTTAAAAATATTAAATTTAATAGCTTGTTAGTTATATATATATATATATATATATATATATATATATATATATATATATATTTGAGTGGTTGCGGTAGCTTTTCAAAGTGTTTATCGTGCCGAAATACATCAAAATGATTTTTTTTTTATTTTTTAAAAATTATTTTTAAAATCAGCACATTAAAATGATATAAAACACACAAAAACATATTCTTTTAAAATATAAAAAAAATAATCAAATTTCGGTCAAAAGCCGGTGGGATCGCAATGACAAACGGGCATTAACTTCGCTACAAACGCAAATGCAAACAGCCATAATTAGTTTTTCAAGTCATTGGTCTGTTATTTTTTTCCAAGTAACCGACCATAATTTTCAGACAAACTCGTTGTGTTTTTGTTTTTTCAAATGTTATATTCGGATAGAGAATAACTTACGTGTCAAAACTTGCTGTCACGTTTTTCCTTACACTGTCTCGCTGTCGAGTCTAATTTTCTCAATTTCCTCTCCAAACTTTTCTGAAAAATCTCAACATTCAGACTTTCCCGTGGATTCTCAGTGCTCAATCGCAAAACCCGAAAGGCCAAACCACACGTTGCCTTTGCTTGCTTTCGCCTGCATAATCTTGATTTGATTAGATTTGATTCTGACCATTTAGACTAATTGAAAGCATTAACTTCATTTCCTTACTATTCCTTTTTTTAATCCTCCAATTTGTTTGCTTAACCACTGTTTCATCACCTACCACGAGCCCTTCTTTTTAATTCATTAGAATTTATTTTGATTGGTGGTTTTTGATTGATTGAAAGAGAGGAAAATGACGATCCAGTCTTCACCGGGAAGTTCCAGTTACTTGCCGGGAAGTTCAGGGTATTTGGGTATGTTTCCGGAGAGACGAATGTCGTATTTTAGTAATTCCTATGTTATTGGATTGACTGTTGCTGCTGGCATTGGTGGTCTCCTTTTTGGCTACGATACAGGTAAACATCGATTTTTTCTTTCATTTCTTCTATCCTTCTGGTTTCCTGTTTTCAATCTCGTCAGGAAAAGAAAAATATATCAAACGTTTGGTTATTTATTTATTCAGAAAATTAGCAAATGGGTGTTTCAATTTATTAAAGATTTGATGAGAAAATGTTGGCTATGCAGGTGTAATTTCAGGGGCTCTTTTGTATATAAAAGATGAATTTGAGGAGGTTAATCAGAGTAGTTTTCTACAGGTAATATTTTTTGTGATTTTTTTATAAAGATTTGATTTTGGGTTACTTCCTTGATGGGGTTATCAAAAGAGTGAGAATAACCTTTACAGAACTGAGTTTGCAATGACAACTGAATTGAAACTGAATTTCTAGGTGCGAAAACTTTCATCACTAACTGAGAAATAATGAGATTACTAGAGCACTGAAAAATTCAAATAATCAAAATAATGTCATTGATTATGTTGTAATCTGGAGGTCTTCCATCATAATGATTTTTAAATTTTGCAGGAAACCATTGTTAGTATGGCACTGGTTGGCGCGATAATAGGAGCTGCAGCGGGCGGTTGGATCAATGATGCTTATGGACGCAAGAAAGCGACCCTTCTTGCTGATGTTGTATTTGCAGCTGGAGCGGTTGTTATGGCAGCGGCCCCGGATCCCTATGTTCTTATACTGGGACGACTTTTTGTTGGCCTGGGTGTGGGTATAGCATCTGTAACTGCTCCTGTATATATTGCAGAAGCATCTCCATCAGAAGTAAGAGGAGGGTTAGTGAGCACAAATGTTCTTATGATTACTGGTGGACAGTTTCTTTCCTATCTCGTAAATCTTGCTTTTACTGAGGTCAGTTTAATTTTTGCCTTTATTTTGCAGTTTGTTTGAATACAGTTCGGCATCCTGCCAAAAAACATTTGTCTATTGGAAGTTATTGATTCTCTGCCTGTAAAAATGTTTATCATGAAATTCTGGTATTCTTTCTATCCGTAACAGTTCTCACCGAATGTTTCTTTTCATGTTCATGTGGTCTTCTATGTTAAAAAAAACTCGAAAGATTTGTGGTCTACATGGTTACTTGAATATTAGTTTAAGAAAAAAAGGGCATCTCACATCTCTTTATGATCCAGATCAGAAAAAAAAACGCTAGTATAATTATGTGCATGGTTTACTGTTGTAGTAGTTCACAATTACTGAACTTGTAGCAAAGGAGCCTAACTAGCATTGGGAATACTTCGTTAATGTTTTCTCGTCATTATGAGGAAATGCGAAATACAAAAAGGAAAGTCTTTAATTAGCTCTTAGAGTGGGGAATTGAGAAAGGAATTTAAAAAGTAATTGTCAATGGATCATGATATCATTTACAAAGAAAATGTTTAATGGCTCTTATAAGTAACAAATGCTGCAATGATTCTATTTCAGATGCAGTGTAATTTTAGGGCATCAAAAGGTCATTCTTATTGTACTTTAAGATTTATATTTTCTTCCATTCTTCATCTCTTGCTAACGTTGTTATTGCTTTGGTAGGTACCTGGAACATGGAGGTGGATGCTTGGAGTTGCGGGTGTACCCGCTGTGGTTCAGTTCTGCATTATGCTATGCTTGCCAGAGTCTCCTCGGTGGCTTTTCATGAAGGTATACACAACATGGATGATTTTAGAATAAAATACTTTGTTAAACTGCAGTTTTAACTTTTAACATGAGTTATTTTTCTTTTCACACATTTGCATCTAAATAACATTGATCTTAATATGCAGAACGACAAAGCTAAAGCCATTGTAATACTTTCTAAAATATATGACATTGCCCGGTTGGAGGATGAAATCGAAAACCTTTCTGTTGCTGAAGAGGAAGAGCGCCAGAAAAAGAATGATGTCAGAATCTCAGATGTGTTCAAATCAAAAGAAATGAGACTTGCATTTCTTGCTGGGGCTGGACTTCAGGTAAGATATGACAAATCCCTCATCAACTAAATTACATCGCTGTCCTTAGAATGACTGACTCGAATTGTTCATTGTGCTGTGCATCATCACTAATGCTGCAAACTGGCAATCAATTTATACACCCGGTTCTTCTTTTTTCCCCTTCCACCTGACTGTATTTTCCATGAGGAAAATAATAATTTCTAAAAGTAGCAGTGTTATCTGCCGACGGAATTACGAGAGTTACTATAGGATGTGAGGTATGATGTGATTTTTCTACGAGTGTCTTTATATTCTTCTACTTCTGCCTTTAAGATGGCATCATGAGTGTTTTAACAAGATGCTGAGTCTATTTCCTCTTTCATAGGGTTGGACTATCATCTTATTTTTCTAAGATATGAAAAGTAAAAAACAATATTTACTGGGTACTTTTCTGGCCCAAACCATGTTGATAAGTACTGGTTGAAGTTGATATAGAAAAGTTTTGGTTGAGAAACCTGTTGACTATCATTGTCTTTCTCCCTTGATCACTTGAGGTCACTGAATATAGAAATCTGGTACCGCGTCAATTTTGTTGTGCTTTGATTCAAAAGTCCTTGTCTTTTGTTGTGCTTTGATTCAAAAGTCCTTGTCTTAACTCTTTTTGTTTTTTCAAGAATTAGAATTCATAGGTGTGAGGTATATTGCCTTCAACCTATATTCAGTTATTAGACGAGTTTAGGTGGTTTTGGTATCATGACAATGTTTGTAATATGGATCGTCTTGATATTATTTCCAACGAAATACATGAGTGTCCTGTTGAAACACAGAGAGGCATGAGCTAGAGGTGCTAGACAAAATGTTGGGCAGTAAATAGAAGCCCTCCTTAACAAGCACCATAACATATAATGACTGGGAGATCTGTGATGTTGTAGGCTTTTCAGCAGTTCACTGGAATCAACACAGTCATGTACTACAGCCCAACCATTGTGCAGATGGCTGGCTTTAGTTCCAACCGATTAGCACTTCTCCTGTCCCTCATTATCGCTGCCTTGAATGCTGCTGGAACTGTTCTTGGCATTTACTTTATCGACCATTTTGGGAGGAAAAAGTTGGCCCTCTCAAGCTTAACTGGTGTAATTGCATCGCTTGTCATTCTGGCTGGGGCATTTTTTGGCAGGTCATCTGGTTCTTCAAATGAACTCTTCGGGTGGATTGCAATTCTGGGTTTAGCCTTGTATATTGCTTTCTTCTCACCAGGAATGGGACCTGTTCCATGGACTGTGAACTCAGAGATATATCCCGAACAATATCGAGGAATATGCGGGGGCATGTCAGCTACTGTGAATTGGGTTTCCAATTTGATAGTAGCCCAAACTTTCCTTTCAGTTGCCGAGGCAGTAGGAACAGGTTGGACCTTCGTGATTCTCGCTGGCATAGCAGTGCTCGCAGTTGTGTTTGTGACTGTGTTTGTCCCAGAGACCATGGGGTTGACATTTGTTGAAGTAGAGCAGATTTGGAAGGAGAGGGCATGGGGCAGTAGTTACAACAATGAAAGCCTTCTTGAACGAGGAAACGACAGTTGAGTCTTAGCAAGTGTTGTTTGCACAGCATGATAATATGAGTCCCATATGTGTAGGTTTTCAAAACAAAAAACTGTATTAATCGTACCTGCAAGTACATGTGCCTGTAGAAAAACATTTATCATGGAGATGGTACCCCCCTGCATGAACACAGGCCCCTTTTTTATGTCACGGGCTCTATAATTAGAACTTGGGGGATAGGACATAAAAGCCTGGAGTGTGAGTTCTTGTGTAAACAGCCATGGCTCGCTCAATATTCAAGGAATGAGCCTTTTTTCCAGTGGTTTCCTGGAAAGTTCGTTATATAACATATATATTTTCTGACCCAAGTTGCATTGATTCCAAAAGGGGACTCGAGTCAACTCCGTCCTTGTCCCTGATGTTATATATGTGCAGAATTCGATCACAAATCATGTGAAATAGCATCAAGCAACTAAAGAGCAGTTGCATGCTGGATATAAGGAGAAAGACGTTATAGAGAGCAGTAGCTGGGAAATAGTAGAAAGAGTGAAGCACATAATTTTCTTAAGAACACACACAAAAAAAAAAAACGCAAGTCAAGTATCAGGTGGTACGAATGTATTTTCTTATGAACAGTAAGGTTGCCATTGATTACCTTTCTTCAAAGATTTTGCTTCTGATTCCCAAAGCTCTTGTATTGTTACCTTTTTATCAGAGGAAGCCGAAGCAAGCGTGTAGCTGCATCTGGACAAGATGAACAAGTCATCTGTTGAGCAAAGTATTATTAAAAACTAATACTAATATTTAATGAACTTGTTTTAACTTTTGAAAAAATATACAAGAGTTACTACACGTAAAAGAGAAAGGACTCTTGGGAAAGTACCGGGTGACCCTAAGCTGTTATATTAAGCTTCAAAATATGATTTATATTATTTTATTATATATCATTTTAAATAAAAATTATTTAGATTTGAAATTTGTACAAACTCATATTACCTTGTATTTGATTTTTATCAAATAGAATAGGGGTGATGAGATTTGAAATCATGACCGCCGTGTCAACAAGGCTCTGATATCATGTTAAGAAATCATCTCACCTAAAAACTTAAACTGTTAGGTGAAGCCTCGGAATATGATTTATATTATTTTCTTACATACCTTCTCAAGTAAAAGTTATTTGGGGTTTAAAACTTGCACAGACTCACACTGTGTTGTGTTTGATTTTTTACGAATAAAATAAGGGTGATGAGATTCGAACTCATGACCACTGAGTCAACAAGACTGATATCATATTAAAGAATTATCTCACCTAAAAACTTAAGCTGTTAAATAAAATACCAAAATATAATTTATATTATTCTCTAACATCCGACCCCGTAAAATAACATCAAAATCTTCATTTTACATCAAAATCTTGAAGATGGCTCAATCAATTTTGAACCGGGACAACCGCATCACCAAAATCCTAATCACACAATTGATTTTGCATCAAGTTCATATCTTTTTCTAGATTTCACCAGACTACTGAGCTGCCGGTTTTCTAAATCAACCCGTCAAACATGATTTAATAACTACACCTTAACTTCTTTGATTCCAAAAAGGGACTCCATTATTGCCTTCGGTGATAAGCGTTGAAGAACAGGATTTCAGATTAAAGAAGAACAAGAATCTTCATTTTCACATGATGATGTGTTATGTAAATTGTCCCTTTCTAGCATTAACTCCTCCATAATGACCCTCCCAGACGGGTTGTCGGGCAAAACTACACGTGTAAAACACAGAGTGGGTCAACAACCATGGCCTTGCTGCTGAAAACAGAGTTTTGTTTTTGGCGATGGATTTCTCATCTTCTTTCTTAGAAATTTCCAAAGTCTCCTGTCTTTGTATTTTTCGAGAAAATCCAATTAATTATCTGTTAAGTCATTCATTGATGTTCTAACATCTCGAGAAAGTTCTGAGCATTATTTTATGGCCTAGAAGCTCATAGTCAATGGATGCTGTATCCAGAAGATGTTGAAAATAACATGAAGAAATTGAGCTCGCAAAAAACATGTTTGTTAAATCCAACCAGGGAAAGCCTCCGGTTATAAGTTTGATGGATTAAAAACATAATTAAGCTTACAGGTTTATCGATTAACCGAGCCAAGTTCTTAACTAATAACGGGTTTGATAGACGTGGCGTGATGATAAAAAACTTGAGATCTGTACAGTAAGTCTCGGGTTCGAGTCAAGACATGTATATTTTGCAAGAGCATGAGACAGTCGAGGTTTTACTCGCTTACCTGGACCCACAAAATGTGTTTTCCGATGGATGAAGTTTCATCGAATCTAAAAAAAATGTTTGATATTACAATAATAATTTGTTTTTCAAATTAATTAAATCAAAATTAGATTATAGATAAGATATTGATAGTAATGTTTGGATTGATCTAGCCATTAATCCCTCCAAGATTTTAGCTAACAGCATGCTTAATGCTAGGATAGTTTTTCAGACTAATTTTTACTTGTAAATATATCTAAATAATATTTTATTTTTTGAATTTTATTATTGATTTTAATACATTAAAATAATTTAAAAATACAATTCTAATTTATTTATTTTTTTAAACAAACCACAACCGCGTTACCATAATGAGCTGCTAAATTTAAGTCATCGAGGTTAGCTGACCAATGCCCTCTTAACACCTCCTTGCTGTCTTTGACTATGTAAAATTGGGTGACCTAACTTTTATTAATTTATTTATGAATTAGTCTAAGTTGGTTTAAAAAAGTGTAATTATTTGCCTCCCTTTTATATTATTCTTTTGACCAAATCATCATTCTAATTTAATTAAATAAATTAAGCTAGATTTTTTTAACATGGGTGTTTGGGTCAGCTTGCATGCATCTCGACTAATTCTAGAGGTTCTAAAATTAATGACCATGTAAGCTTCCAGCGACCATCATAATAGCTACTTCATGGTTCGAACTTAAATTCATAAGAAAAGCAAAATTTTTAGTCTCAAACTCTTAACACCAGACACCGACCTGCCGACAACATGATTAATTAAGCAAGAATTTGAATTTTGGATAGTTGGCAATTGGCAGCAACTATCATGCAGGATTTTGATAAAAGGTAATGATGTTCAGTATTTTTTTTATTTTTTTTTGTTGACATGGAGATTGAAAAATAGAATTCAATTACCATTAAATTTTCATTTTAATGCTTGATTGAATAAAGAAATAGTTACAAATCAAAGGGATATGACAATTTTTTAGGACGACTTATTATTAAATTCCTGAATTATAGCATGATTTAGCATTTCTATTTTCCAAAATAAATATGATATCAGGAATTTAATAACTTTTACGAGACTTGATGAGACTAATATCCTATTTTACAAATATACAAGCTAAGTTTTATTCATACTGATTTTTAGAGGGGATTTTTAATTAATTGAAGATAAATTAAATTAAATATCTCATTAAAAATAAAATCAATCAATGGGATGAGCAATTGAGACTAAATAAAAAGAAAAACTATAACTTCGAAGTTATA
Organism: Salix brachista; assembly: GCA_009078335.1. Lineage (NCBI taxonomy): Eukaryota > Viridiplantae > Streptophyta > Magnoliopsida > Malpighiales > Salicaceae > Salix > Salix brachista. The sequence goes on along the minus strand of CM018578.1, from coordinate 11,823,606 downwards.
AAATTTTGTTCTTGACAAACACCTGGTGGAATTTTGTAAACCTAAGAAATAAATGTAAATATATAATTTTTATCTTGTCTCAAATCCAAACTCATGTAAAAATAAAAATAAATAAATAGAAGAGTGAGGGTGGGTGTGGGGTAATGAATTATATAAAGGGATGGAGGTTTAAATAAATAAAAGTGTTTTTATTTTTAAATATATATTTATTTATTTTAAAGTTTTTTTAATGTTAAAAATATTTCTAAAAAATAAGTGTTACGGCTATACACGTAAGTATATTACATACACTGCTGTTGTGGGGTCCAGATATTCTGGGCTTTATTAATGTACGTTACGAGAGATACTGACTCGTGTTTCCCGCGGAATTATTAACCGATAGTGACCAGCCACGTGAGTTGGTGGAATGTAATTGTCTTCACTGCAAACCACCCAATGGTGGGGGCCCACGTGGCTCATCGTAAGCTGCATAATGCATACATGTATCATGGCCGTGCCATGCCATGCCATCGTAGCATCATATAAAAAAACTTTACAGCAAATGGCCAAGCCTGCCTGGCTTTTGCCGAGGCACTTTCTAATTCCGAGGTAGCACTTTATAAAGAAAAAGAACACCTTTTTTTTGCCAGCCTGTAATTATTATTATTTAAAAAAAAAGTATTTGAATTGCCCACAAATTAATCTTGTTCGGTTGACTCGATTAAACCTGGTTTAAATAAACAACAAGGAAAGAAAAACAAATTTGATTAATTCATTGACTAGCGTGTTTACTCGGGGACCCGATAGTTCTTGTTTTGTTCAAATCAGTCCCTGAAATCCGGACTAAAATCTATAGTTTGAACATTAAGTTCGAAATGATTGAAGACATTCTTGAAGTCTTGCCTTGTTTAATATCATCAGTTGACCCTTCATCATTACAAATCATTCGATGTTTCCATTGTTCTAATTACTAACCATACCAGAATTACAGGGGGTGTCCAAGAAGATATGTTTTAGTGTCGGTTTGGAAGTGTGGTTGAAATTATTTTTTAAAATTATTTTCGTTCAGAAATACATCAAAATGATGTTGTTTTATTTTAAAAAATATTTTTGATATCAGCATATGAAAATAATATAAAAACACTAAATTTTTTTAATTTAAAGTAAAAAATAAAAATAAAAAAATTTCAATTGAAAATTTAAAGTGAAACACTCTCTTCGTAAAAAGAAATCATCTCTAACATTACGCAGCTATAAAAATAGAAAACTGGCCTAATGGCGAGTTTTCCACCTTGTTCATCTCTCTCTTCAAAGAGCTATTACCCTAACTCTACAATCTATAAATTCATAATCTTTTCCATCTTTAGCACCAAAATCTATTAAGTGATTGTTTGAAAGTGTGATTGAAGTTGTATTTTAAAATATATTTTTTTGAGATGCATCAAAATGATTTATTTTTTTAAAATCATTTTTGGCACAAAAAGGATGTAGCTCAACAGATCAAGCTCTATGTTAGCTCTCTAAAGATCACCAGTTTGAGTCTCGCGAATCTTAAGGTCGCTGGAGATTTATATGATCGTCAACTTTACAGTCCGTAAAATCAGTCAAGGTACACGTAAATTGATCCGGATACCCGCATTAATAAACAAATAAAATAAATTCAATTGACAATTACAATATTTAGCGAGGCAAATGATTTAAGATAGAATCCACTCGTATTATATGAAAGTTGCTAATAAACTCCATGTATATATATCAAGCAATCCAATTATAGAAGGGAACTCATCTCTATCATCACACCATGCATCAAGCCTGGCTGGCTCACCAAACATAACAACAGCAAAATTGAGGTGGCGGCTTGATTCTTAACAGGATTTTCCGGCAAGTGGGGAGGAATTAATATGAATAAAAGATAGAAATTGATTTCGTTGATGAAAAAAACCCTAATAATTCGCCTCGATGCAATTATAATGTATTAAAAAAGAAAAGAAATGTTTATTATTCAAGCCATGACTAGTTGTGAACAGGTTGTGCTTCGAGGGCATTATTCCCAAACATACCGGATCAAAAGTTTTTTTTTTTTTTTTTTTTAGAAGACTACAAAAGGGCAAGCCAGGATTTTGGGATGTCATGGATTCTGATAGAGTTCAAAAGTTTTTTATTTTGTTTATAAATATATTAAATAATATATATTTTTAAAAAGTTATTTTTAATATCAGTCTATGAAAATAATCTAAAACATTCAAAAAATTTAATTTCAAATAAAAAAAATTCAATTTTTTTCGAAAATATTTTTAAAATGCATTGTCAAATAATCTCTATGGTCTACCAATGTAATAAAATGATATCATATGATGTATACGGTAAGGAGGCAGAATATATTTTAAATCATAAATACTAGCCCCCACCACCTTAAGCCTTGAGCACGCAAAATGTATACCACGTCAATCCATGGCTTCCCATAGAAATAACTTTTCTTAAAATGGAAGAAGATGATGGGATTCCAATGGTATTTCATTACATAAATCTATTGACTATATAATTAGTAGATTAAGGTTGTTTGTATTTGATTTTAGATGGCAGAAGAAACTTGTTTTTGAAAAAAAAATGTCTAGGGTATTTGGGATTTCGGTTGAATCGTGCTTCTGAAAAAAAAAACCTGATTTTTTTTAGTTTCAAATTATTTTTTTTGTGTGTTATTGAATTAATTTGATGTGTTGATATTAAAAATAAAAAATATTATTATTTTAATATATTTTCAAATAAAAAATATTTAAAAAAAAAACTCTCACATCACACCTTCAAATTGTCGCCTACTTATAGAAAAACCAGGAAGAATGAAATGTGTTTTTGATATCGTTGTAAAATGTGCTTTTAAAAAATGTTTTTTCATTAATATATATATATAAAATATAAAATAGAAAAAAATATATATGTTTGAAATGGATATATTTCAGACAAATTTAAAATGGATTTCTATAGCTAGTTGAAGACATATTCTCTTTATCTTCATTATTTTCGTCTCATCTATTTCAAAACATTAACCAAAACCGACCTTAATATTTTTATAGGATAGTCAAATGAATTAATTAATGTCATCTCGTATCAATATGCACCGGAAAATAGGAAGTTTCTAGCAACCCAATGAGGTGGATGATATGGTCGGTCTCTTCTGTCATGCATCAAGTATATATAATTTAAATTCACAAATTAATAATATAAATTACCCTCTTTTTTTTCTGTAGATAAGGATGAAAATTACCATGGGATATGCAAATCCAATCTCATATTCTTGGGTCCAGGAGTGCATTTATGTCTCGTAATTTACATGATAATCGATGAGCACAAGAAAATCCAACTTTAATTCGGACCGATGTTGATGTTGTGTTTGGAGTCCGTTTGGAAAGCATTTTTAGAAAGAAAAAAATGATTTTTATTTTAAATTAATTTTTTTGGTGTGTTTAGATCATTTTGATTTGCTGAAGTCAAAAATGATTTTAAAAAAATAAAAAAAATATTATTTTGATACATTTCTGAATAAATAAAAAATACTTTTAAAAACAACCTCAACCAAAAACTATGGCAGATGTCATGTTTCATTGATGTTTGATCTGCATGATCATGGTGGTGGTCTTTGCGGGTTCAAAATCCATGTCTTTCAGAGCAATATATTGCATGATGGATCGGTGGTTTAGCATGGATGAAAATGATAGTGAGAATTAAGTGTGGCATGATCCAAAAACATCTACGATGAATGATTCAAGTGTTAGAGAATTGTTTGAGGCTGTAATACAATGGAAACCAAGTTGCATTTTAAACACCAGAATTAAAAAAGACGAAGATCGCAACCACATAATTTCTTTTATTTTTATGCGGGGAAACTCATTTATCCAAAAATATATTTTAAGGGTCTAGACAAGCGAGTAAAACTCTGTTTATCTCGTGCTCTTATAAGAAGTGCACGTCATAACTCGAACTCGAGACCTGATGTTTAGATCATAAGTTCTTTATCATTACGTCATCTGGTCGGTGAGTGAGTAACCATATAATTTCCTTAAAAGCAGTACGCTGATTACATGTGAACCTAGTTTAATACAGAATTACAGCCGCAAAACCATTATAAATTTTCACCTGGCTTGTCTATTTCGATCCAAAATTAAAGGCTGTGGTGTATGGATGCACTCTCTCGCAGGGACAAAATTAGGGTTTTCGTTACGTTTCCATGTCCCTCGTGAATATCCGTCTGCGATCTGCATGCATGGTGTTTGATGAATGAATTGTCTCCTTCCATTTTTTGGAGCTTTGGGTCAGCACCAAACCCTTATCCTTCACCACACCACATGATCCTTATCCTTTTAAAGTTATTGCTTTCCCCTTCTCCGTTCAAAGATGGTTTTAGCTAACTTTCCTTTGATCAACCCATCAGTTTTTTTCTTCTTCTATATATATATATATATATATATATATATATATATATATATGTATGTATATATATATATATATATATATATATATGTATATATAAACTAGCAAAGTCCATACAATATTTTACAAAATATTATATGTGCATGGATTGTAATGTTCAGCGTTCTCATTAGATTGTGATGTCCTAACATTGCAACCTATTTTTGATTAATGTGTGTCTCCGAGTCAGTTTGCGTGCATATTGATTAATCCCACGGTTTCTGAAGTTAACGATCATTTAAACTTTCAATAGTTATCATATTATCAACTATATGACTCAAATCTTAGAAAAAAAACTAGGGTTTCATAATAATAATAATAATATCGAATACATATTTAACTTAATATAAATATAAAATGACTATATATAGGATAAAAAAAATTCTACCCTTAATAAATAATAAATAACATAACCTATATATTATATATTTTTTAACACATTATATTTATTAAAAAAAAAACATGAGTTACACATATAGTATGGACACATGATCATCTCGAATTTAGAAAGTTAGCATAGATTAAGAGTTATTTGACACTGTATTTCAAAAATATTATTGAAAAAAATTATTATTTTTTTATTTTAAATTATTATTTTTAGATTATTTTTATATGTTGAATAATTTAAAAAAAAAATTAATCTTAACCATGCTTATTTGGTTGAAGCTTTGGTTGACAGTTGCTCTAAGTTGAGTTGCAAGTTGGCCGATCACCTCATTTTTTTTTTTTTTAAATAATACAACATTATTTTTTAAAATAAAATAAGCAAATAAAACTCAATGTAGATTAGATTTGAAAACTACGAGTCATTGAATTAATACGACATACTAAGTCTTATCACTTAAATTTATTTTTCACAATAACTTTCATATGAAACTATGTTTTTATTATTTTAATTTGTTAAAATTAAAACCAAAAAATATTATATATATATATATATATTTAATTGACTAACAGAAAAAGAAGAAGGGAAGCCGAAAAGCATAACGCAGCTTTTTGTACAGTTCAGCTTTTCGAGGCATGGGAAAGCAATTATCCAGCGTCCGAACGCATCCCTATATAAAGCTGCTGCCTTTCCCTGACGAACAAGTTCACATGCTTTCACATTTTGCACGTACAGACAAAAAAACCCAACCGCGCCACCATCATCATCATTAAAGTGGGGTCTATGCACGTGGTAGGCCCCACCTTTCTCTTTTCAATCGCCACGTGTCCCCTTCTTCTGCCTGTCATCGTCACCCACCATTATCTTAACTCTTAATTGCCAACTCCACACCACCATACATACATATCCACCAAGATGGATGCACATACATACATACATACATACATAGTGTTCATCATGACACCATGCCAAGATCTGGGAACCACCCGACAAATCTCTTGCATGCTTAATTACATATTACATCACTTTATTTTATATTATGATCCATCTACTATTTTTTTTTATCAAACCCATCCCTGTAATCCACAATTCTTATTTTACAGGCAATACTCGAACTTGTAAAAAATAACTAAGATTTGATTTAGGATCGACTTGAACATGGTAATGGGTTAAAGATTGATTTAAATTAGCCTAAAAATTTATTCTTTTATACAAGCAATGCTTGATAAGTACTCCATTTTGAGATAAGATCAAGAAATTTCACCTTCTTCACTCTTTTAATAGAAAAAACTGTAAATAATAACTAAGATCTGGTTTGGGATCGACGTGAACATGGTCATGAGTTAAAAATTGATTTAAATTAGCCTAAAAATTTATTCTTTTATACAAGCAATACTCGATAAGTACTCCATTTTGAGATAAGATCAAGAAATTTCACCTTCTTCACTCTTTTAATAGAAAAAACTGTAAATAATAACTAAGATCTGGTTTGGGATCGACGTGAACATGGTCATGGGTTAAAAATTGATTTAAATTAGCCTAAAAATTTATTCTTTTATACAAGCAATACTCGATAAGTACTCCATTTTGAGATAAGATCAAGAAATTTCACCTTCTTCACTCTTTTAATAGAAAAAACTGTAAATAATAACTAAGATCTGGTTTGGGATCGACGTGAACATGGTCATGGGTTAAAGGATTATTAAATTGTCCTGAAAATTCATTTTTTTTTATAAAAAAAACCCTGAAACAATGTTATTTTGATAAAAAAAACTAGTTTTTACTAAATTTATCTTGGATATTTCTTGAATTGATATATTGTTAAATTAACTTATCAAGCTAGATTAGGTCTTACAACTATATTTTTGTTATAATTGCATGGTAATGAATATGATTTGGTTTAATGTATTTTTATTTATTTTAATTATTAACTTTTAATTGTTATTTTTTTCATCACTTTTGCAACAAAAGAAATAATGAATAAAAAAATGAAATGAATATTAGTAGAAAAAGTTTTTAATTAATGTAAAAGAGTTATATTAATAAAACAATAGTGAAGGGACCATAATAAGCTGTTTGAATAATTTAAGGATGAAATAACATGATTAATCTATCTCTCGTTAGATGCGACAGCTTTATAAGCAGCATCTCTCCCCCCTCTTTCAAACACCTTCGAGGGAGCGTGAGAAAGAAGAAAGAAACCCTTTTTACAAAAAAAAATGGGTGCCATCTCTTGTGAACAGGAATCTTGGATTTCTTCAAGAAAACCAATAGAAGTTGAAGAGAATGATCAAACCCACAACGTAGATTTTCTTGATGATGAGGTTCCGTGTCAAGAGACTGAACAATTGTGGCAAAACATGCACCAAAACAACACCTTTACCAAAAGCTTCAACAAGGGTTCTCTTCAGAAGATCCAGAGAAAGAAGAGCCCAGTGCTGTTAGAAGGGTATGTGGAAGGAAGTAGTGACAGTAGTGAAGATGAGTTGAAGAGGACAAAGAGCTTGACAGATGATGATCTTGATGAGTTGAAAGGGTGCTTGGATCTTGGGTTTGGTTTCAGTTATGATGAGATCCCTGAACTTTGCAATACTTTGCCAGCTCTTGAGCTTTGTTACTCAATGAGTCAAAGGTTTCTTGATGAGCATCAGAAGTCTCCTGAGAGAAGTTCTCCTGCTGTAGCTGAGGCTGCGAGTCCTAGTCCTTTTGCTAACTGGAAGATCTCTAGTCCTGGTGAGTTGATTTAATTATTTATTTGGTGCTTCGTTGCTTGATCTGGTTTTTGAATGTTTGGAGGTTCCAAAATTTTTATGGTTCAAATGCTTAATTTGAATTTAAATTATGGAGCTTTTTGGCATTATGTTTGAATTTCGAATTATTGAATGTTTTAGATCTGTAGTTCATGTATGAAATGATGAGTCTGTTTCAAATTACCGGGCTCTTTGAGATTCGATCTAGGGAGTTTTTTACTGGATTGCAGTGGTTTTTGAATCCGTTTTTGACGGTTCGTAATCTTCAATTCACAAGAAAGTTTTAGTTTTGAGGTTTGATGTGATCATTTTGAATCTTTGTTTTGAAAATTTGGTGTATCTTGCTTCAAATTTGACGATTTATGATCTGCTTGGCAATCGCCTGATTTAAGAAACCAATACTTGCGGTACATTTAGCGTTTTCCTTCTCCTAACACAAGTACAAAACCGAGTGTATGCGCTCTACAATAAGACTTATCTGATGTTTTGAGGGCTAGAAATTATGTACTAGGCTCTGATTTGTTGTTTGTCTAATTGATTTTATGATAATCAGTCAATTGATTTTTACTCTCTGCTTCCTTGTTTTACCCGTACAGGTGACCATCCTGAAGATGTTAAAGCAAGACTCAAATATTGGGCACAGGCTGTGGCATGTACTGTTAGGCTATGCAGCTAAAGGACAGTTTGAAACCAAAAGATTCGTCTTCTTAAGAACCCTTGATGAGTATTTTCCTTGGCAGTGGACAATCAATAGCGTGGACCTACATCTAGTGTTTCCAGTGCAACTATATGCAGGAAGTTAAGCTCCTGCATTTTGTTTAGCTGGAATGGACCGGCCAGAGCCTTTGCAATGATGAGCCGGCTTTGAAGAAGCTGAAGAGGAGGAAGAGAAATGTTTCAGGTTTGAGATTAACTGCGTTCTCATACGAGTCATGCATAATTCGGCGGCGACTACAATACATTTCTGCAATTATTGTATTGGGAATATTGAAGATAAATTGATATGAATAAAGTTATTTCTCCTCCATGTGGTCATATTGATAGTAGTTTGTGTTTGATGCGGTGATTTGAACCTGAGTTGTTGGTTTTTATGCAGTGGTGAGAACCTCTCCAATAGAGCCTTCACCAGATACTTTCAGACCTCTGTGATTGCCTGAGGTAACTAATCTAACTGAGTTGAGTCTTTGATTAACCTTGTTGTCAATCCAGAAATGGTTGTTACGGTGTGCTACTGCTAACAACGTCATAACAACGCCTACTTACTACGGACAACTAACTTGTGTTTATCCATCCCGTGGATAGATTAACTACGCCATTTTGGCTGGTGTGGTGGATGCAAGACTGAGGTGGGGGATAAAGAAGTGGAGAAGAACAAGCTCAAGCATGTGCTGAACTCCATTGCTATTTGCTAACACAGTTTTTCTTATGATTAACTCAATTTTTCAAACATCTGAATGGATTTACTTGTTCTTCCATTTGCTGTAAAATGAGAGCATAAAATTGCTATGATTTGTATCCATCTGGTGCCTCATTTTCAGCGCCCTCGTTTAGGACGAGGATCTTCACTTGTTCTGAGAAGATAAACTAACACAACTATGAAACAAAGCAATTGCCGGTGGTTAGAACTACCTTATGAAGGTCAGTGACGGTTTTGGCTGGCTGCAGTTTATGCGACTGCAGCACACAAATGGCCTCAAAGTGGCTCCTATGATGTCACTGTCTCTGCACTGTGCAGCGATATTGATACCTGCTGGGTTAGCCCTTCGTGCAGCTGGAATCTATATCCAAAAGGAATGGCCGGAAAGATTGCTATTCCATGTCAATTCGGATAAGAGGGTCAGAGATTATCAACTTTACAAGGTTCCTCGAGAATTTTCTGTAATTTATTAGAGAAATCTGAATTCATGTAAATCTTCCTTGACATTTAGTTACGTGTGAAGAAATCATTTTCTTACATGATAAGTGCAACGAATGAGTTTTTTAGGATAAGAATGGTTGCTGTTTTAGAATAGAAAGGACAGGATAATGAGGGCAGAGAGCAGAGCCTAAACGCAATCTAGTTTTCTTAGAAGTCTTGTTGTTCTGCTCACCTTCGATGTTGAGGAAATCTTCAGCCCCCATCAACAGCAATTTTCATGGACAATTTTTCTCATGAACACCACTTTTGAGTGTGGATAACCTGCCAAGAACCTTAAACTTCTGAATCGATAACTACCCCATTGATGCTGCGAACAAAAGTAAAAGATGAGGAAAAATCTTACTCCTGAAGACCCCCATATGCAACAGAGAGAACTTGGGATTTTTTGCATGGGAAAAGGTTGCATATTTAAAGGTTTTGTATTTAAATAATCCAGAGGTTAGCTCAACTAACAGTTTAAATTATTAAGTAAATTTTTTAAAATATGATTTATATTATTCTTTGATATATACTCTCAAGTGAAAGTTCTTTGGACTTGAAATTTGTACATGTCCATACTATCTTATGCTTGATTTTTCATCAAATAGAATGAGAATGATGAGATTTGAACTCGTGACCGCTGGGTCAACAAGATTCTGATACCATGTTAAAGAACTATCTCACCCAAAAACTTAAACTGTAAGGAGAGACTCTAGAATATGATTTATATTATTCTCTAACACAGTTCCTCGAGTGAAAGCTCTTTAGGTTTGAAACTTGCACAGGCTCATACTATCCTATGCTTGGTTTTTCATCAAATAAAATGAAAGTGATGAGATTTGAACTCGTGACTGTCGTACTTTGATACCATATTAAGGAATCATCTCACCTAAAAACTTGAACTGTTAGATAAGATATCATAGTATGATTTATATTATTCTCTCAAACAATCAAGTTATTGTAGAGTTCAATTATGCTGTTCACTGGCTACAAAGGTTACTCATGTTCGAAGCAAGCAGCGGTAGCTTGAGGGTGATGAGATTCGAACTCGTGATCGCTGCTGGGTCAACAAAACTCTGATACCATATTAAAGAATTATTTCATCTTAAAACTTAAACTGTTAGATAAAACTTCCTAGTATAATTTATATTATTCTCTCAAACAATCAAGCTATTATGGAGTTCAAATCTGCTGTACGCTGCTGGCTACAAAAGTTCCTCATTTTCGAAGCAAGCAGCAGCAGCAGCAGCCTAATTTGAATCACCTCAGAAGTGGAATTCCATTTTCATAAAATCCCGTTAGAATATTCCTTGAATCAATACATGCATTTATTTCTCAACTTGCTCACGCACTTATCAATTTTAATAGACTTTTCAAAGATAAACTAGCAATCGGTTTCCTCTAAACTTGATTGCTTGCGTGTTTAAATCTCTGACAAGGAAGCGAGTTGACCCTTCAACTCAGCCATGAAGATAAGCACTTCGAGACTTATCAGGAACAGGGAGAACACAGCAATGAGAGGTTGGAGATGATTGGTGCCCAATAATTGTAAATGATTAAAGAGTATTTTAGAAGCTTAAACAAATCCAAAGACGTTTAGTGGTTTACGACATCATTAACTGATTGATTAACTTAGGATTAGAAAAAGAATTTGTCATATCCACTTGTATGAATCTCAATCATTTTTATTTATTTATTTTGCATGGATAGCATTAAAACCGGGAAAGCAACATGCAAGGACTCAATTTGAGTGTCGTGTCATGGTTTGGACAATTATAGGCAGCAAAGAATAATGTCTTGAAATAGGGTAAGACAGATTTGGCCATCAATATTATATACCAATGTCTAATTTTGGCAGCATCCAACTTTATTAATATGAAAACAAATTACATGATACATACCGAGTTAGGAAATTCTATAATTTGTCACCCGGGGGGTTAATATTACAGTAGGACTCGTATCATGTGATTTCTTATTTAAATATTGTTATTATAATGTTTATTTAATTAATAAGATGTTTCAGGCAGGGTTTTTAATACCATTCCGTTCCGGCCGGAAAGTTCCGTGTCGTTAAAAAAACCGAGACAAAACGGCGTTGTTTTCGTCTCGGTTTTAATTCCGGCCCGTTCCGGAAATACCGGCTAAATACCAGCTGGAACGTCTCGGTACCGTTCCGGGTGTACCGTTTCGGCCTTAAAATCTTTATTTTGATTAACTTGTGGTTGTGTTTCTAATTTTGAGATTATGTTTGTTTGACTTTGTGTTTGTATAGTATAATTTTAAGTTAATTTATCTTAAATTTTAATTATGCTTGTTAAATTAATATTTTTTTTCTTCATATATATATATAATTAATTATATATGAACAGTACAACCCCGAAACGACACGCCGAAACACTCCGAAACCGAAACGTTTCGTACCGATAGAAAAACCAGAACGACGATTGGAACGATATTGACAACCTTGGTTTCAGGATTTGTCATCTTTAATTGATTAGACAAGTGATTTGTTAGTAATTAATAATTATTATTTGAGTTTTTCTTTTCTTTTCTTTTCTAGTAGCATAAATGTTTTTTGCAATACTTAAAAGTATTTTTTGTTCAGAAATATATTAAAATGATTTTTTTTGTTTTTAAAAAATTATTTTGATATTAGCACATCAAAATGATCTAAATACACACAAACAATAATTTAATATAAAAAATATTTTTTTTAAATATTTTTGAAATACAATATCAAATACCTTACTTCTCATGGAATAGTAAAATAAGTAAAAATCCTAAATCATCATCATATTATATTTGTTTTTGTTGCGTGACCTTGTTTATGTAAAAACAAACATTACTCTCAAATATTACCGTAATAAACCAGATTAAATTCTAAATTGATCCGCCAAACACATTTCAGGTTTTATAAATAAGATTTTTATTTGGACGGAAGCGACCACATCAAATGCTTTATTACTCAAACATAGGGATTAACATCTCAAGACTAACCAGCCATGGATCATATCATCAGCTAATAACATGGGACAATCTTTGCTTGCAATCAAATCATTTGATGTTTTATTCTTGAACATAAAAACATGTAGCGTCTCCGAAAGGCGTGATGTGGCGGCAAAGCACTGAAGATCTACCTTGCAAGTCTCGGGTTGCAGTAAAGACGTGCTCGCCTTGTAAGTATCTGGGACAACCAGAATTTTACTCGTATAACCAGATAGTGTAACATACTGCTTGGCTCGTGCTTATGGCGAAGCTATGAATTGGGATGTTAGGGTGTGGGAGGATTCCACATTTTCATGCAAATACTTTGGTGCCAAACTGCTGAGAGAACATGAGTGAATGGATTTTTCTAATGAATTGAAAAGAAAGTTGGAATCACGAATCTTGCCTAAGCATTGCAAAGCAGGGCAGAGTCTGCTGATGAGAAACTGCGATCAAAGCTTGAAAAAGGTTTCTACCCGCCAATGTACGAAAGGGAGCACGCATTTCAAAAGTATGGCAAATTCGAAATAGCTCGTTAATTGCTGCAGAAGATGGACAAGGATCGCGAGCCTTCTAAGATAAAAACTAGTTCTCGATGAGCTTTGATCAGCCAGTTACGTTTACTCCCCTGGTTTTTGATCAGCTATGAGCCTATGATAAAGTAAAAGCAGTAACTATGCATATGCTTTGGGTGAACTTTCCTTTGGATCTTTAATTCAATGTTGAGTTTATATGAGAATAATTATGTGTTTGTGGACTGTCAAATAAAATAAAATCTAATTAAAAATAATCTACTAAGTATTTTTAGGCAATTGAGTTTTTAATGTATCTAATAAGATGTAGACTTTTAATGTGTAGAGATTAAAGAGTTATTCATATTCTAATGATGGACTAAAATAATGCCAAAAGGCATGAATACAAAAGGGTAACTTGTTTCCTATATATATGGTCATGATCCTCAGATTACACGTTCTGCTTCATTATTATTCTGATATCTCATCATCAGAGAGAAAATAAGGTTAAAGTAAAGAGAATCAAAGGGTTCTCAAAGGAGAACATGTTAATCTGAAAGGTTATCCGTAAGACTTTCAAATATAGATTCAGGTACGTTTCTGTTTAATTGTTTATGCGTTTTTGATAATTCAACATAAATATTTCTACATGTTATGAAATTTACAGTCCTAACACTTTCCTGTCCTGGGCCAAACCAAGAATCTCTACAAGAGTCATGGTGTACTTTTAAGGTTTTCTGAATGAACCAGGTGATGATGCTATCTGGTCAATGTAATGGCAGAGTTACCTCCTGAGAAGCCCCGCACAAACAGAAAACTATTGCCGAGATAATGGTTGGTCCACGGGAAGATAATGGTTGTTTCCAAATGTGTTTGAGAATAATATAAATTATTCTAGGGTTTCATCTAAGAACTTCAGATTTTAGGTGAGATGTTCCTTGATATGATATCAAAATCTTTTTACACAATAGTCACGAGTTCAAATCTCACCGTCCCATTCTATTTGATAAAAATCAAACATATAGTGTGGGTCTGTATGCAAGTTTCAAATATAAAAGGCTTTCATTTGAGAGAGTGTCTTAAAGAATAATATAAATTATATCTTAGAGCGTCATCTAATAGCTTAAACTTTTATACGAGATGATTTCTTGACTATGAGAGCTGAATGCTGCTCTGTCAAGGAATCCATCACCTGTAAAACATTTTGATACTTGAGCTACCTGTTAAGTTGCGCGGCATTGATCTCCATATTTTCGTCCCTACATGATCCTTGCCTTGCTAATTTTCTGTATGCTGCATAAGCTATAACTTAGTTGATTTGCTTGCTCCTAAGTGTTCGCATCTCCTGGATTATTAGTTAATGTTGGCAAAAGATTAACTTGGGGGAGGGCAGAAGAGAGATATAAGGACAGTTTATTTTTCCAAGTCCTCGCATGTGATTTTCTTTTCATGCTCATGATCATCAAAACCATTAAAACTTAAAAGTGATTTCCACTAGTATTTCTCATAGCTGTTAAACTTGGCTTGACTCGGCAAGTTGACTCGAGAAACGGGTGACTCGGAGCTCGATCCAAATCAGGTTTCGAGTTGAATTGATAAAGAACATTGACTTGGTTAAGTTTTTCAATTGACCAAGCCAAACCTGGTAGGTCAACTCCAAGGAACTTTTTTCAAGAATGAAACGGGTCTAACAACTATGGTACTGTTTTCCACTTAGTTCCATACAAGCTCATCTTCATGAACATCAATCAATGCTTGTATGGTGCAGAAGCACATATGAGAGACCTAAAAACAGTTTTTTCAAGCGATCATCCAAGTACAAGGTCCATCTTGTTCATTATGAAAATAAATATTTCCAATGCTGATTGATAATACAAATTCATAAATCAAGTCCAGAAGAACAGAACATTCCATATTTCATGTACCTCAACATTATTCCCAGTATATGCAAATTTCCTGCAAAATGAAGGTGGAGAAGATGCAATCATATGACAGGATTTCATTAAAAAGATCAATACTTGGAACCAAAAGTAAATGAAATTCAGCCTAGATAGCAGACTTTTCCTTAAAATATGTTTGAAAAGATAATTTCATCATGTTATCGTACATCTTATAACTAAAATATTTCCTGTCTTAAGCTTCTTTTCCAACTTTCACTGCTAAATCAAAGGATATTAAGTGGATTTTTTTCTCACAGATGTTTGCTACGAGAAAGAAAAGAGATCCTAGAAAGGAAATAAACTTTTTATTTCGCATTGAAAATGAAATGAAAAGAAAACAAATAAACAAAAAAATTTTATCTTAAGCTGGACTAGATTGTCATGCTGCCAAAAACTACCTATTTGTGATCCTGATTCGCTAATTTAATCAAGAACTCCTAAATAGAATCGAGTTTTTATAGCATCCAGGGAGATAATTCATCGTGGATTGAAATAAACTAAGAGAAAATCCATATTTGTGGGCAGCTGGAACACAAGTAAAGTCTCAAGTTTAACCATCAAACCTTGGTCATCAGGAAGAACCCAGCAGATTCTCTATGTCTTTCTGCAGATTGGAATACAGGAATGTCAGCTGAAGTTTGCAGAAATCCTTGGACTCAGATGTTGAAATAGGAAAAGAAAGACTGACCTCAATCTTAAGAGGTGATGTAGTAGGAGCATATCTCTCAACAACCTTTCCTTCTTTGTTTACCAAAAATTTGGTGAAGTTCCACTTGATGGCATCTCCAAAGTATCCTCCCTTCTCTGATTTCAAGAACTTGTAGACAGGTGCTGCGTTCTTCCCATTCACATCAATCTATAACCAGACATATTCTATCAAATTGAAGAATTAATAAAACCCGGGTCCATATATTAAGAATAATTCAATCAGGGTGAAAGTCTAGAGTTGAGAAAACAGTGCAGAAAATTTATACTACTTTTTTGAGATCTTTCTTTCATTGAATATTACCTTATCGAAGATTGGGAATTCAGCTTTGAAAATTGTGCATACATTGTCCTTAATCTCTTCATTGCTTCCTGGTTCTTGTCCAGCAAACTGGTTGCAAGGAAATGCCAGGATCTCAAACCCTGCCATAATTGTGCCAGCCGAGAAGTTAAAACCTCAAATCTACAGAGATATTGTAAGAAAACACCTTGAAAATATAGGTGTTGCTCTACGAGAATGAGTGACCAACCTTGGTTTTTGTACTTTTCATACAGAACATTCAATTCCTTGTAGTTTGAATGTGTGAGGCCACTGCAGAATCAAAAATAAGATTCAATAAAAGTCAAAAGGCTCATTTGAACAATTTAAATTTATCTGCAAAAGTGTAATTCATACAAGTCATAAGACTTACAAAAGTTCAAGAAGAACAGTTTTCAGTTAAAATATCGATGATCATCAAGAATTCAAAAGTTTTGACAGAAATAAGCATCCAACTTACCAATGATAAAAAGAGGCTTCAGACTAAAACAAAAGTATGCTATATGAAGACCTCAATCAGGTATACTTCAAATGTTGAAGTGAAAGTCATTTTCCAAATATTGTTCAGCAACAGCCCTCGATGCTACAGAGCTGGGAATTTCTGAACAAGCATTTTCCCTCATACATGTATGATAAGTTCCTATATATCTATACAATCCTGGATCATCTATATAATCCTATATATCTATAGAATCGTAGATGACTAGATTCTTTGCATTCAGAAAATGTTCTATCACAGATTAAAATACAATTACGATTCTAAGACCCTCAGCAAGTTGAGAAATTGTAAACATGCCATGAAGACAGCAGGTATTTTGGTGCCAACCTTGTGAATTATCAAAACCATAAATCCAGAAAGCTGGAAACAGAAGAAACCATGCTAGATTACCATTTTGAAGCAACATTCACAATAAGGAGCACCTTCCCACTGTATTCACTTAGACTCATATCGTTTCCACCGATATCCTGCAACACAACAAGAAACGTTATATAAATCCAGGATTCCTCAGAAACATAATTGATGTTGAAATCTTAACAACCTCTAATCTGCAGCATATCAGAACTCCATATTACCCTAACTACACCATGGCTCAATTATCTTAAAAGAAGGATCAATAATTAAAATTTTATACACAAAGGCCTTAGGAATTAGAGTTTACCCTATATTTTGTCCCCGCCCAGTTATCAATAGACCAAGGAAAAGGAAATTGATAAAAAAAAATTCTTATAAACAATTTGGCTACTGGTGTATGGTAATACAGCTGTATCACTAGCCATCTGAATATGATATCACCAGCCTAGCTCATAGATTAATCTTCTCCAAGAAACTCGTAGCCTGGACTGGAAATAATTCATTTCAAACGTCCACATCTGAATCCTGTGCTACTAAACTCTATTGGAAGGGCCCCGTACCAATGATGTTCAGCAAGATTAAGAACCAACAAATATTCAATAAAAGTCAAAAGCTCAAGCAATGAATTAACACGCAGAACATCAACAAATCCATAACAAAACAAGAAGAGTTCAGAGCTCTGTCCTGTGTGTCAACAATAATATGTATTGACACTGTGCTCTCCTCCCTTTCCCGACTCCTCCCTAACCAGAACAATGAAAAAGAAGGAAGAAGATTGAGCAGTACCTTGACAGTAAAGTCATAGATGGACTTGGGACTTTCTTCAGCCATTTTTCTTGAAGGAAGAAGAGAGGGGTAGCGGTAAAGGGCCAAGACTGCAAAACCAATAAAAACAAGAGAGACGGAGTTGGCGAAATGCATCATTCAGGATGCCAACATATACAAAAAAAAAAAATTATGTCCCTGCAAGACCTGATGGTGAAATCTTGAAATATTATGCCTAACGTTGACAAATCTTTGAATTATTACAGTGTGAACGGGATCTTTTTGGTTTGTAGTATTTAATAAAAGATTGTGGGCAGGTAGGACTGTGGCTTAGATGGGACTATCCGCCTATATTAATGTTCTTGTCGTTCATGTCAAAGTTTTCATTTCCGATTGAGTTGATTTTTTTTTCAATTGAAATTGAATATTTTGGTTTTGGAATGCTTCATTGCTCAGTTTAAGATTGTACTGTTTATATATATTAATATATATATATATATATATTATTAAAAAAAATTAATATACACAGATCACTGTGGATTTCAATAATAAAATATTTTTTTGCCCCTTGCTCCAAAAAAATTAGCCCTTGATGTCGGGGGGTATTTTGGACATTTACATATGACCCCTGTGACATTTATAAATTGTTTGGGGGGTATCATGGTCTTTTCTGTTTTTATTTGCACAGTGAAACTACTTATTTATCCATGGGCGCTAGCAAAAGTATGAAGGTTGTATGAGGGTATTTATGGTTTTTTGCCTTAAACTGAACGGTACAATTACGCTCTTGCCCTCAGGTGAGGCACAAAATGCGTGCTGGGGATGACAGTAGTGTAGGGTTTTCATGTTTTGTGCACAGTAAAACTACTTAATTACCCTCCAAAACGACAAAACAAAGGCCTGTCTTGGGGACATGACGGTACTTTCACTCCTGGTTTTTCATGATTATTGCCTGGTCCAGAGGTGTTTAGGTAATTTGAATTTTTTAATTATTTGTCCTCGGGGTTACTGCAGGCACGTCGTTCGGACGCGCCGTCAAATTTCACGCATATGCGTCTTTTGGGAGGCGTGTGAGGTGTCTGTTGGTAGTTGATAATGTCTGGTCGCCGTGTTTACGGGTGCGCCACCATGTGCTCTTTCTCATTGTGGGGATTGTCTCATTGTACGGAGAGCATAGGAGCGTCGGTGGTCAAGTTTTCTTCTTTTCCCCTTTTTCACTCTCATGCAGCGGCAAAATACATGTCGGTCCTCTTAATTGTTGCGTGTTTCATTTCGGTCCTTAATCTTTTAATTTCATTTTTCTTCCTCATTTCTTCAATAGAAGTTTTGATTGTTTTCAATTATACCTTTCAATTGAAATTGATGATATATATTGTTTTTCATTTCAGCCCATATTTTTGTTATTCTTGGTTTGTTTTTTCCCTTTAATTTTTTTGGTCTGTACGTTTTAGTTTGTTTTAATTTTGCCATTCAATTAAAATTGATCATATATGTTACTTTTCATTTCGATCCTTATTCTTTTATTGTTTTTTAAATTACGGTGATATTTAAAAAAAAATCCCTTTATGTTTTTTGGTACCAAAGTTTTAATTTATTGCAGTTTTGTCATTCAATAAGAATTAATTATATATTTTATTTTTCATTTTGACGCTTATTCTTTTAATTTTTTTATTTAGTATTAATTCCTTTGGTTTTTCAATCCTTCTTTGACAATGTTTATTTATGTCTGTATTATGCATCTATGCTTTTAGTTTTGGTTTTAATTTTTGTTGTTTTATGTTTTCTTTGGATTTATTTTTATTAGGTTTACTCCTAGAATTTTAATTTATGTAAGTGATCATTTTAAAATTAATATTTTTTCCCTTTTCCCTTTGTTTTTTTTCCGTGTTTCTTGCTATTATTATGTGTTCTTTGAATTAAATGATTTTTTTATGCTCCTAATATTTATTTTAGTTTTGTCTTTTTCTAAAGTGTTTTTTTTTTATTGTTCAAGATAATTTTATGGTTTCATTGTTTGCGCAATAATAATAATAATTTTAGTCATTGTTTTTTATTGTTTTTTTGCTTTTTTTTAAAATATTTTGCTTTTTTTATTCTTCGGGACAATTTAATAATTTTAATTGTTTGGACATTAACAATGATAATAATTTTAACTGTTATAGTTTTGATAATGATGATAATGTAGTGATGAAATTTCAATAATGTTTCTTATTTTTGACCTGCGTTGAAAAAAATAGTTCTAGCTGCGACAGAGAAGATGTAGGTGGCTAGTATGTGTGTGTGTGTATTTTAAGTTTTAAGAGTTTTTATATATAATTTTAAGGAAGAAGAGAGGGGTAGCTGTAAAGGGCCAAGACTGCAAAACCAATAAAAACAGGAGAGACGGAGTTGGCGAAATGCATCATTCAGGATGCCAACATATACAAAAAAAAAATTATGTCCCTGCAAGACCTGATGGTGAAATCTTGAAATGTTATGCCTAACGTTGACAAATCTTTGAATTATTACAGTGTGAACGGGATCTTTTTGGTTTGTAGTATTGAGTAAAAGATTGTGGGCAGGTAGGACTGTAGATGGGACTATCCGCCTATATTAATGTTCTAGTCGTTCATATCAAAGTTTTCATTTCCGATTGAGTTGATTTTTTTTTTCAATTCAAACTGAATATTTTGGTTTTGGAATGTTTCATTGCTCAGTTTTAGACTGTATCTACTGTTTATATATATATATATACAGATCATTGTGGATTTCAATAGTAAAATTATTTTTTTGCCCCTTGCTCCAAAAAATTTAACCCTTGATGTCGGGGGGTATTTTGGGCATTTTCATATGACCCTTGTGACCTTTACAAATTGTTTGGGGGTGTCATGGTCTTTTCCGTTTTTATTTGCACAGTGAAACTACTTATTTATCCATGGGCGCTAGCAAAAGTATGAAGGTTGTACGAGGGTATTTATGGTTTTTTGTCTTAAATTGTACAGTACAATTACGCTCTTGCCCTCAGGTGAGGCACAAAATGCGCGTTGGGGATGACGGTAGTGTAGGGTTTTCATGTTTTGTGCACAGTAAAACTACTTAACTACCCTCCAAAACAACAAAATGAAGGCCTGTCTTGGGGACATGACGGTACTTTCACTCTTGGTTTTTCATGATTATCGCCTGGTCCAGAGGTGTTTAGGTAATTTGAAATTTTTTAATTATTTTTTCTCGGGATTACCATAGGCACGTCGTCCGGACGCGCTGTCAGGTTTCACGCATATGCGTCTTTTGGGAGGCGTGTGAGGTGTCCGTTGGTAGTTGACAATGTCTGGTCACCGTGTTTACGGGTGCGCCGCCATGTGCTCTTTCTCATTGTGGGGATTGTGTCATTGTACGGAGAGCGTAGGAGCACTGGTGGTCAAGTTTTCTTTTTTCCCCCCTTTTCACTCTCATACAGTGGCAAAATACATGTCGATCCTCTTAGTTGTTGCGTGTTTCATTTCGGTCCCTTATATTTTAATTTCATTTTTCTTCCTGATTTCTTCAATAGAAGTTTTGATTGTTTTCAATAATACCTTTCAATTGAAATTGTTGTTTTTCATTTCAGCCTTTATTTTTGTTATTATTGGTTTGTTTTTTTCCCTTTAATTGTTTCGGTCTGTACATTTTAGTTTGTTTCAATTTTACTCTTCTATTAAAATTGATCATATATGTTACTTTTCATTTCGATCCTTATTTTTTTATTAAATTACAGTGTTATTTTTTTTTTAAAATCCCTTTATTTTTTTGATACCAAAGTTTTAATTTATTGCAGTTTTGTCATTCAATAAGAATTAATTATATATTTTGTTTTTCATTTTGACCCTTATTCTTTTAATTTTTTAATTTAGTATTAATTCATTTGGTTTTTCAATCCTTCTTTGACCATGTTTATTTTATGTTTGTATTATGCATCTATGCTTTTAGTTTTGGTTTTAATTTTTGTTGTTTTATGTTTTCTTTGGATTTTATTTTTATTAGGCTTACTCCTAGAATTATAATTTATGTAAGTGATCATTTTAAAATTATTATTTTTTCCCTTTTCCATTTGTTTTTTTTCTTCTGTGTTTCTTGATATTATTATGTGTTCTTTGAATTAAATGATTTTTTTATGCTCCTAATATTTATTTTAGTTTTGTCTTTTTTGTTGCTATTTTTGTTTGCTCTTTTGTTAAAGTGCTTTTTTTTTATTGTTCAAGATAATTTTATGGTTTCATTGTTTGCGCAATAATAATAATAATAATTGTAGTTATTGTTTTTCATTGTTTTTTTGCTTGCTTTTTGTAAAAATATTTTGCTTTTTTTATTCTTCGAGGCAATTTAATGATTTTAATTGTTTGGACATTAACAATGATAATAATTTTAACTGTTATAGTTTTGATAATGATGATAATGTAGTGATGAAATTTCAATAATGTTTCTTATTTTTATGGGTAGAAAATCAACGACTTATTTTATTGTTTAGTTAATGTAGGTGTTTCCACGATTTATATTTTTTCGTTGTGTTTAGTTTGAATTAGGTTATAAAATAAATTAATCATAATGCATTAAATTTGATAATTCAGGTATTTGAATCTTCTTACTTTTTTAATGGTGTTGATAATTTTACGTTGATGATTTCATTGAAACTTGTTGAACAAATAAATTGATATTGATTTAAAATTCATATATTTTATTGCAAACTCGCGCTTCTCTGGAATTTGACTCAAATTTATTATTTAGCTCAAATTTATAGTGTAGTAAAAAATATCTTGCACCCTTAATATTTTTTGTGTTGAAAAAAATGGTTCTAGCTGCGACAGAGCAGATGTAGGTGGCTAGTATATGTGTGTGTGTGTGTGTGTGTACATTATAAGTTTCAAGAGTTTTTATATATAATTATAATATTGTTAGCTTTAAGTTATTTGATTTTGAAATTAATTTATTATCTCTACTTTATTCTAATTTGAATCCCTTAAGAGTAAATCAATTTAATAGATCCATAAATAACTTGGATGACTGATAAAAACATAACATGATTTTTAATATATTAAACCCATACCAAATTGGATTCATCTCAGTCACTCTGTGACCTGAATCATAAACTTAAATGAGTTTAATAACTTTGTTGTTTTTAAAAATTATTTTAATTTTAATTTTATAATAAAAATATATACATGCAAAATCGAGCATCAATGTTGAACAAAACATTTTACTTGAGTTCATAATCACCTTACAAAAAAAGTAGACAAGAATAAACCATGAATTTTATTTCTCAATTAATCCAATATTAAAAAGTAGTAAAATGTTTTTTTTTAAAAGGACCAAAACCTAAAAAAAAACATATAACGTTTTATGGGTAAACACATCAAACTAATGGATAAGATAACTTGAGTCAATACGTCAAACTCATAAGTTGGGTAATGAACTTCACTGAGATTAATAATCCCACCCCTAAACTATTGCGTGTATTTAACTCTATGATAACAAAAATAAATAATAGTAAATAGAGCGTCAAACCATAGAAAGTGAAATGAAATAAATTATGAAAAAAAAATACGCCAAACCTTCTAATAGACCCATAGACTTTCTAAAATCTAATAACATTTTTTTCTTCTAAATATATTTTTTTTAACTATATGATAAATAGAAAAATAGATGATTATATAATAGAATTCAATTAGAGAAAAAAGATACCCTACAAAACCCATGAATAAAAACAATCAGGGTTACCTCACCAAACTTGCAAACTAAATCATTAACTCCACAAAATTTAATAATATAAATTATTTTTTAACTAATTTATTTTTAAAATGGAACATATATGAAGTTGAGATATTTTTTTAATATCAACCAAATATTGACATATTTTTTTAATATCATAATAACTATATATAAAAAATTAAATCAAATTATCAACTCTAAACCTCGATAAACATATAATATAATAACTAAATTAAAAATAAATGAATTAAAGAGTCAAAATTAAAAGCTTCTCTCACGCTTTTTAATTCTATACCCAATTCTTCATGCACTCAATGCTCGATGCTTAATCTGAATATACTTATCCAAATCGAATATGGTTCTAAATGTCTTGAAAAATTGACAAAAGGATCCAATCCTGACGTGCGAGTAATCTCTTAGAACCTCATCAATAAACTTTATATGTTTGGGACAAAGTTGTCAATACCGTTCCGGTCGCCGTTCCGGTCGCCGTTCCGGTTTTTCTATTGGAACGGAACGTTCCGGTTTCGGAGCGTTTCGGCGTGCCGTTTCGGGGTTGTACTGTTCATATATAATTAATTATATATATATATATAAAATTAAAATATTAATTTAACAAGCATAATTAAAATTCAAGATAAATTAACTTTAAATTATACAATATAAACACAAAGTCAAACAAATATAATCTCAAAATTAGAAAAAAAAATCAAAAGTTAAAAAAAAAAAAAGGATTTTAAGGCCGGAATGGCACACCCGAAACGGTACCGGGACGTTTTCGGCCGGAATTTGGCCGGAATTTCCGGAACGGGCCGGAATTAAAACCGAGATAAAAACAACGCCGTTTCATCTCGGTTTTCTTAATGGAACGGAACGTTCCGGCCGGAACGGAACGGAATTGACAACTATGGTTTGGGATGTAGCTGAAAATAGGCATGTAAATTAGGGACTAAATTGAGGTTTTTCCACACCAATGATACACCACTGGAGAAAGTGGCCTTGGATCCTTGGCGATTAAAGTTGGGTCGAGGAAACCATGGAAGACGTTTAGGGATGAATTTGTAGTTTACATAAGACGTTGGGTACTAACTTGTAGTTTCCAAACATTCTTTATTCTCAGCTTTCATTTTGCTCTTACAGAACCCAAGGTAGCTTAACATAACTCCGGGCGTAACTCACAAGCCATAGTGCAAAACCCTTCTCCGCCACCATCTCCTCCTCCCTCAAAAGCCCCTTGCTCCTCTTCTCTTCCGCCATGGAAGAAGTCTGTGAAGGAAAAGACTTTTCCTTTCCATCACATGAAGAAAAGATAATAACTTTCTGGTCAGAAATCAAAGCCTTTGAGACCCAATTGGAACGCACCAAAGACCTCCCGGAATATGTTTTCTATGACGGTCCACCGTTCGCTACCGGCTTACCTCACTATGGCCACATTTTAGCAGGTACAATCAAAGATATTGTGACCAGATATCAGACGATGACTGGGCATCACGTGACACGTCGTTTTGGATGGGACTGTCATGGATTACCAGTTGAAAATGAGATCGATAAGAAATTAGGGATTAAGAGAAGAGATGAGGTGTTGAAATTGGGGATAGATAAATATAACGAGGAGTGTAGAGGGATTGTTACCAGGTATGTGGAGGAATGGGAGAAAGTTGTTGTTAGAGTTGGGAGATGGATTGATTTTAAGAATGATTATAAGACTATGGACTTGAAGTTCATGGAGAGTGTTTGGTGGGTTTTTAGCAAGTTGTTTGAGAAAGGGCTTGTTTACCAGGGTTTTAAGGTGGGTTTTTGTTGCTTTGTGTTTTTGCCTTGCTTTGATGGTTTCTTGTCGTGCTTTTTGGTGATTTGCTCGGTCTATATAGAGGTTTTGATGTTGGTTTTTGTCTGATTATAAGATTTTTTTTTATACGGATATTGGAGATTATGCAAATGCAGTTATCATTTGATTATAAAGTTTTGGTTCTACGAGATTGAAAGTAGTACCAACATAGCATCATTGTGTTATAATGTATGCATTGAATTTTGAGATTTTTCAAATTTAGTTGTTGAAGTAGGATCTCAGTCAAATAGGGCTTCATTGTTTTTGGACAGAAAAATGTTTAATTTTGTCACTTGCTAAGGTTTATCAGTTTTTGGTTATGTTGGGGGAGTCCTTTCCTCAACTGGGGTGTGAATGTTTTGAGTTCACTTTAATGGTATATTTTACCGTATGATGATATTATTGTTTCTTTGCAGGTCATGCCGTACAGTACAGGTTGCAAAACTGTGCTGTCAAATTTTGAAGTTCAGCAGAATTATAAGGTTCGTGATTTCTAATTTTGTGTATTGCTTTGTAAATCAACCTACTCATGTAATTGATCTTTCTGACACAACTGGTGTGATACAGGATGTACCTGATCCTGAGATAATGGTGTCATTTCCAATTGTCGATGATCCACACAACGCATCCTTTGTTGCTTGGACAACTACACCATGGACTCTTCCCAGTAATCTTGCCCTTTGTGTTAATGGAAATTTTGACTATATTAAGGTTGGTGTCTTGAACTTCTTCTTGATTTCGTTTATTGTGAAAAAAATAACAACAAACAGCACCTCAAATATGCAGTGTGTCATACAATTGAACATTGTTTTAGCCTGCAAATTAATTATTGTGCCCTGTATTCCTGTAACGCGAGATCCTTGGTTATATACATTCCACGTAGTGATTCATTTCTTTTCTCAATGCTCATTAACATGGCAAACCATTTAGTCATAGTCTGTCATGGAAAGCTAGGTTCAAGAACAAGGCTTGTGAAAATGTGCTTAAGGCTGTTTCACATCCTCAAGGGATGTGCATGTGCATGCACATGATCGTGAAAATGTACTTTTATCTATTTATTTTAAAGTGATGGCTGAAGTAGCACTTATCTTGATCGGGGCGTGCTTAAAGAATTTTGGATCTTTGTTTTGGCACCTGGGCAAAAATTTCAGATGTTGCATTTGGCATCATGTGCTGATTTCCCTTATGTTGTTTTTCTGAATTGTTTGATGAACATGCTTGTACGTGATCTTCTGATATGCTATTCGAAACAAAATCCAGGTTCGTAACAAGTACACTGGAAAAGTGTATGTTGTTGCAGAATGTAGGTTGTCAGCACTTCCTATTGAGAAGCCAAAATCAACTGCATCTGGATCTGCTGGTGATTCAAAGATGTCAAATTCTAAAACTAAGAGTGGGAAGGCTGAAAACTTAATGGATTCTTATGACTTGTTGGAGAAAGTCAAGGGCAATGAGTTGGTGAACAAAAAGTGAGCTTTGCTTTCATATTATGTGCTTCTAGCAGTTGACATCACTTTAAGATGGTTGCTCCTGATTATTTTTTTCTTTAATCTTGTATGTGTGAAGAACTTTTCTTGGTAAATTTTTAGTGACGGGATATGGTTCTTTTCATCACTCCTGTCATTGGAATAATGTTATTCATTCTACTGGATGGTAGGTATCAGTCAGTGTTGAGATTTTGAGAGATTATACTTTGCAGGTATGAACCACTATTCAATTACTTCATGGAGTTCTCAGACACGGCATTCAGAGTTGTTGCGGATGATTACGTGACTGATGACAGTGGTACTGGTATTGTTCACTGTGCTCCTGCATTTGGTGAAGAGGATTATCGTGTTTGCATTGAAAATCAAATACTCAGTAAGGTTGTTGTCATATGCGAAACTGATAGTTTCAGTTATCTTGTTTTGAACATCCAATAAGTTCAGCTTGCTTTGTCTTTTTTTTTTTTTAATGTTAGGTTGTGTAGTGCACTTTGAATCTATTTTTCTTATGCTCACATATTATATCATTTTCCCCCATCTTGCAGGAGAATTTGATTGTAGCTGTTGACGAGGATGGCTGCTTTATTGGAAAAATTACTGATTTCAGTGGGCGCTATGTCAAGGATGCAGACAAGGATATCATTGAAGCAGTGAAGGTGAGGCTTTCGTGTTTTCCCATGGATAATTTATGCCAACTCATTTATTCTGAAAGCAATTTCATGATGTAGATGAACACATCATACCTCTGAATGAGATTATTTGTAAAACTACTTTGCAGTTGCTTTCAATATTTTGCTAGATATTATCAAAATGTGGCGAATTTTGTGAAATAAATATTGTTTTTCTGATACCAAGTCAATGCTATGACTTAGTAGTTTTGTTTTGCTTGTGCTTCCATATTCCTATTATTCATGGGCTTCTGGTCTAATTGTTTTTCTTTACCAAAATTCTTTGTTTGATCAGGCAAAAGGCAAGCTTGTTAAATCTGGGAGCTTTATGCATTCATATCCCTTCTGTTGGAGATCTGATACACCTCTCATTTATAGAGCTGTTCCAAGCTGGTAAGATTATTTTTACTATAATTTGATTTCATTCCAGAGCACACTGGCATTTAGTTTTTCTTAATTATTTGTTTTCCCAAAACCAATACTTGTTGATTTGTTTTGAAGTGCTAATATGTTTTTCTTCCTCCTTTTATCCGGAAATTATAATCTGTGTTGATGCGTATTGGACATTAGCATTCAATGGAATTTCATGAACGTTTTTGCCCGCCGTCAGAAGAAGATTGTCCATGCAAATAAACAAAAAGAAACTGTTGTTAGCTGAATGTTTGCTTGTTTCATGATGCTTCACATTATCTCGCCCTTAAGCATTTGCATTCAAAGATCATTGGTTATATCTTAATGCTGCTTTGAGATTTTTAAATCTCAGTTTTCTCACATTACTTTTTATTTTCTTGTGTTGCAGTTTATAATCCTTTTAGTTTTGTGTCTTTTCCATATTTCACTTTGTGCTGCATCATGTAATCACTTTTGTTATGGATCTTGTGCTTAGGCAATATTCTGCTCTTGTTATTATTTTTTGTGGCAATCTTTCCAAATTGTGCATTTATTCTAATAGAGCCGTGCTATTGAACTTTCTGTGTAGGTTTATTAGAGTGGAAGAATTAAAAGAGCAATTGTTAGAAAACAACAAACAA
This sequence comes from Salix brachista, assembly GCA_009078335.1. NCBI lineage: Eukaryota > Viridiplantae > Streptophyta > Magnoliopsida > Malpighiales > Salicaceae > Salix > Salix brachista. The sequence goes on along the minus strand of CM018578.1, from coordinate 11,795,320 downwards.
ACATACTGGGTTCCTGATTATGTTAAGGTCAGAACTGTATCCCTGTACCTCTTCCTTTTTTGTTGGCTGTGTTCATCTTTTCATTATGAGATTAAATTGGAAGCTGAGATGGTTTTTCTGGCCAGAAGATTTATATCTGGTGTAGAATGTTTCTACCCCTTCTTAATTATTTTTCTGTTTTTTGCCTTCTCACTGGAATCTAAATTCTGAGTGATGCTTATATTTTTTAATATAAGCAATTATTGACAAGTAAAGGTTCAAAAAAATGAAGAGTAGTGGACTTAAAGTTGCTAACGAAAAGGAAAAAGAGAGATAGATTACGTAGCTGAACCTCAGTCATGAATAAACATGTTGAGTTTTGATTAGGTTCATCTGTGTCAAGAAGGTTGACTCATGTACCAAATATTAAGCGATTGATGCATGTTCTCATTCTGGTGGGAGGACTGAAATCCCTTGAGAAATAAAAGCAAGGGCCATGCAACCAGGGTAACAGAGATCCCATTTGTAATATGGGCCTTGGGCACATTAAAAAAGAGAGCAAATAATATCTGCTGTGAGTGCACATCTCCTGGCTGAGCCCTCACCCCAAATTCTCAGTTTTACTTGCTAAGAAGTGAACTTGAGCAAGTGAAAAGATTTTGTATACTTGAGCCTTGTAGTAGTTGAGATGTATCCTTTGTAATTGTGATCTGAGGTTTTGCATGCCAATACTGGTGCTTTTGCTCCCAACATGTGATAATGCAATATTTAAATCCTTAAAATCGATGATTCAATTGGAACCTCGTTGCTGTACATGGTCAAAGAAGGCATGGGATGAAGGAACAAATGGAAGGAAGAGTGAGAAGGAAAAGTTAACTATCATTACTAATTTGTCTGATGTGCTTCAATGAAATCAAGTGGACACTGTTGAAAAAAATTGAATTTTTCTGGGAATCATTTTCTTCCTCTATGTAATGATATTCACAAATGAAACTCCAAATTGGTCGACCATGAGTGTTTTCATTTCCTAATATTAATAGCTGTAACAGTAGCTTACTTTGAATATATTGTTCATGATAAGTTTTGAAAGTGTCTGTCCTTAAGTTATTGTGCTCAATCAGAAATCATAATAAACTGTGGTTTCATGCAATGTTGAAGTTTTGGCTTTTGTTCTTTTCTTTTTCTGGACACATTTAACAGGAAAAACGGTTTCACAATTGGCTTGAAAATGCTAGAGACTGGGCTGTTAGCAGAAGTCGATTTTGGGGCACTCCCCTACCTGTATGGATAAGTGATGATGGTGAAGAACTAATAGTCATGGATTCTATCGCCAAGCTTGAAAAGCTTTCTGGCGTTAAGGTATGATCTCCCTCCCTCCCTCCCTCCCTCCCTCCCTCTCTCTCCTGTTGATGCAGGCTAATTCTTTTATTTTTTATTATCCTCCTTGGATATCTTGTGCAATGACTAATTGTTACATGTATACGCATGCAAAACACATTCTTTTGGGTCCTAACTTATGGCTATATTCTGTTCACGCAGTTAGCATGATTCCATAACCTTATTAATAGTTATCTATCACCTAGTGTTGATCATAGGGCCAACATTCCTCCCATCTGTTACCTAAACATTCATGCATGCACTGGTTCTTCTATGTCTGCTGGGCTTGTGGTTGTGTTTATCCATGCTATAATGATACATGTCTTAAATTCATTTTTGTCATCTTGTAGGTGTTTGATCTGCATCGTCACAATATTGATCACATCACGATCCCATCCAGTCGTGGTCCTGAATTTGGTGTGCTTCGACGTGTAGAGGATGTAAGCTACTAGATCTGGGTTTTTTATGGATTGTCCTCCCCCCCTCCCCTGTTTTCTGTATGACAGTAAACTGAAAACAACATCGCACCTCAACAACATCGCAGCTTTAATGAAAGTACTTCCTTTCTTGATTTCTATCCCATTGATTGTGAAGTATAGTTGAATATGGCTTCATTTTAACTTCTATCCTTGGTTTCATAATTTCACTATTTTTTTAATTTTTTTCTTGCCTAAATAGGAGTGCTGCATACTTCGCATATTTCTTTTGTTCTCAAGGAAGCAAGGGGTAGACTTGGGTTAATTCAGAATTGATTTTGAAAATACTATACTTTGCTTGCTTATAACTTCTACCATTTCCTTGAGAATTTTAGTCAGATTGTTCACTTGTGTCCCCTAGAAATGGGTGCATGCATGCTTGCCACACTTTTTGGTTCTTAATGAAGCATGGCTGGATTGGAACCTTAGTCTTAACTGCTACACCCTCCAATGTTTTACTCAAGAGTTTTTCATTTGACTACACTACCAGGATGTTATTTTATGTGGAATATCAAGTTTTATGCATTGTTCCAGATCATTTGATTCAATGTTTTAATTTTGCAGGTATTTGATTGTTGGTTTGAGAGTGGGTCGATGCCTTATGCTTATATCCATTACCCGTTTGAGAATGTTGAACTTTTTGAGAAAAATTTTCCTGGGCATTTTGTGGCTGAAGGGCTAGACCAAACTCGTGGATGGTTGGTTCCATAGTCTTAAATATTTCATAATACCTCCCATATTTGAGTCTATATTGCTGTTTTTTCAAGCAAAATACATTGAGTCTGTACCGAGTACAATAGAATTGAAGTACATAAGGAGATGCAATCTCTTCTAATTCGTGGCAATATTTCATTTATGCCAAAGGAAAGAAATTAACATGATGTTCTTTAGATTGTATCCATTGGGATTGAGGTTTATGTTTTCCTGTTAGTCACTTGTGCAACAATGATTATACAAAGAACTAAGCAAGTCTAATTGTGGGTATTTGTTTTGGATTGCAGGTTCTATACTCTCATGGTGTTGTCTACAGCATTATTTGGGAAACCTGCATTTAAGAATCTCATTTGCAATGGACTTGTCCTGGCTGAGGATGGAAAGAAGATGAGTAAAAGTTTGAAAAATTATCCATCTCCTATGGATGTTATTAATGACTATGGAGCAGTAAGTTCTTTTTTTAACATGTTAATCATCTTTCTCTTAAAATAAAATTGCACTCCATTTGGTTATTGTTCTAGGTGTTTTGTTTTTGATCAACAAGTTGCTTGTTCATGTTTTCTGTGGTTTTTATGAGAACTTTCTTTCTTTCATATTAAGGTTTACGTGTGACTTCTGTACAGGATGCATTACGATTATACCTTATAAACTCTCCAGTTGTGCGTGCAGAGACCCTACGTTTCAAAAAGGAAGGTGTTTTTAATGTTGTGAGTATCTCCATGAACTGTTTTTGGATTTAGGAAATTTCTTCAGTGTCTTATCTTCACAGGCTCAATTATTTTATTTTATGTTTTGCTTTTGTGCTAACTTGACTCTTTTCCTAATCTATTATTTTAATTCAATCCAGGTCAAAGACGTGTTCCTTCCTTGGTACAATGCTTATCGGTTCCTTGTACAGAATGCAAAGAGGCTCGAGGTTGAAGGGCTTGCACCATTTACTCCTATTGATTCAGCAACTCTTCAAGATTCATCTAACGTGCTTGATCAGTGGATCAACTCAGCTACTCAGAGTCTTGTTCACTTTGTCCGTCAGGAAATGAATGCATACCGCCTTTACACGGTTAGCTGTTTTTAAACCATTACTTAGCTGCTAGTAGTTGGAGTTTTGTTGATTGTATATAGAAATGGAACTTGAAGATAATGAAGTAACTCATCTTATGGAATATACTAAAAAACTTGAATGTATATGAATATGGAATATGCTATAAACTTGAAAAGGCTCATATGGAACTTGGAGATAAAAATTAACTCATGTCATGAGCATTTATAAATATCTCTCCAAACACATCTTTTGTAGGTGGTACCATATCTTTTGAAGTTTCTTGACAACCTTACAAATATTTATGTGCGATTCAACCGCAAAAGATTAAAGGGTCGTACTGGTGAAGAAGACTGCTGGACTGCTCTTTCAACTTTGTATAATGTATGATTTCACTTGACACTAATTTCTATATTGTGTGTTAGAATAGTGCTCTTAGATTATGTGCTATTACTTATATCTGCAGTATCATGCTCTACTTATGGAAACCAAAGTTGTTTGCATTCTTGTCTTGGTTAGCATAGGTGGTAGAGGTTTTAGTTGTTTCATTACCTGCTTGTGATAGTGCCAGCTTTGTGAGTGATGCTCTGCATGTGCTGAACAATTTTGCATTTAAGCTAATTGTTGGTTGAAATTCTTTGGATCTAGATATGCATCTTGTATATAAGGTTTTCAGTCATCTGATTTGAAGTAGCTTTCCTCTTCTCGAGTGCACACCATCTTAGTTCCCTTTCAAGGTTGCAGTTTGCTTTTCTACCAATATCTTCAAAGGTCATATACTTGTCTTTTCAAAGCCACAACCTTGTTCCTCGGTACTTGATCTGTTAACTATTCTTGAATCTTGGAAACTTAATAGTACCACTCACTAATACTTCATGGTGAACCCTATGATAACTTAAAATTTTCAAACATGCTTTGTCACCATTCATACCAAAAAGAAAATTCAATTAAGTATTATCATTTCTGCTTTAAAAAGTTATCAGGTGCTCTGTCTTTCCCTATCAAGGATATAATCCTTTTTTACATGGATTACTACTGCTTTGAAGAGGTGATTAAGCATGCTTGTCCTGTTTTTACTTTGTTTTTTCTGATGCCAAGTCATAACCATTGCTGATTCTAAAATAAGAACATCTCCCTCATGCTTGTTTATTTTTGGATTAACTTTTTTGTCCCTTCCATAGTCTGCATAAAAATTTGAAACCCTTGTGTACTTGTCACATATAGACATCAACACCTTGCTGCTTTAAAGGCATTTCTTTGGCTAGTCTTTTTGCTATTATTGCTATTCACTGTTATTGCACTGCTTGATTGATTGTCTTGATAAGAAGCCTTCACTGAAAATCTCATTTGCATTGAATGTTATTGGTTTTCAGGTGCTTTCAATATCATGTAAGGTAATGGCACCGTTCACACCTTTCTTTTCAGAAGGTCTGTATCAAAATTTGCGGAGAGTGTGCACTGGATCAGAGGAAAGTATTCACTACTGCAGTTTTCCTCAAGTAGAGGGAGAGGTATTTTTAATATTTGTTGTAGGAAGCTCATTTTTGTTATTTGATTAACATTTTTAAACTTATGTAAGGTTTCTAGGCTGTCAATCTTTGGTCAGTTTGAATGTCCAGATACCATACCCAAATTGTGAAATTTTGTGTGAATCTGGAGGATCCAAGATTTAATTTTTAGAAAAAAGACTGCCATATGATCTTACAAATATTTATTTTTGGATTTTTTTTAAAAAGCCACGTAACTTTGGTTAGCTGTTAAGCAGAATGTTTGGTGCACATTGACATTTAGACAATTGTACACATTTTTTATTTATTAATTCATTGTAAACTTTCTTTTGCTTCCAAATATTTATTTTTGGACAGCCATATGATCTTACAAATATTTTTTTTTTGGACTTTTGTTTTTAAAAAACTACTTAACTTTGGTTAGCTGCTAAGCAGAATGTTTGGTGCATATTGACATTTAGACAATGGTACACATTTTTTTATTGATTCATTGTAAACTTTCTTTTGCTTTCTCTCTTCTAAATGATCATCTTTTGAAATAAGTTATATTGCATCTCTGTCATTGTAGAGGGATGAACGGATTGAACAGAGTGTTGCAAGAATGATAACCATTATTGATCTTGCGCGAAATATCCGTGAACGGCACAACAAGCCTCTAAAATCACCGCTAAGGTGCTCCTATAAGCTCATCCCTCACTCATTGGTCCTTTTAATTATATACCTCTGCATTTAATTTTGGTTGCCTCTTGTTCATTCATTCTTTACCTCCTTAGTTTCTCTTTACTCTTCTTACAATCTACAGGGAGATGATTGTTGTTCATCCTGATGTGGACTTTCTTGATGACATAGCTGGAAAACTGAAAGAGGTTTGTATTCCATTCCTTAATCATGGAAGTGAAACTCTTAATATCTCTTTATCATTACATTATATAGCTGATAAAATAAATATTTCTCTTTTGTATTCTCCCTGTTATCCTCAATCTCTTTGATCAAGTTCACTCATAGTATTTGCTGTTATTTATATTCCCACTGCTTTATGAGTTGTGTATTCTGCTTGCGTGGTAGTATGTGCTCGAGGAACTCAATGTAAGATCTCTTGTTCCGTGTAACAATACTCTGAAATATGCTTCTTTGCGTGCAGAGCCTGAGTTTAGGTATGCAAATTGTTATTTCATTTTGAAGTATTTTATACTGTTCTGAGCATATGATTGATATTTGGTTATTCTCTTCTAGCGTGTTAGGTAAGCGACTTGGAAAATCTATGGGAGTTGTTGCCAAAGAAGTTAAAGCAATGTCTCAGAAAGATATTTTGGAATTCGAGAAAGCTGGAGAAGTTACCGTTGCATCACACTGTCTGAAACTGTCTGATATTAAGGTGCTTCTTTTCTTATTGGATTAATTTATATTTCTATTTATTATGCACCGCACCCTTTTATTTGGCAAAGGAGTTAATTTCCATGCAGATGAAATGGTAGTTGCTTTTGTGCTATGTGACTCTTTGATGGAAATAATCTGAGTGTTTCTTGGAAAGCCCTTTGTGATGCGGAACAGTTTGTCATTCAACGTACTCCAACAATTTTGATGAGATGGAGTAGTTTTTAGTTTGGTCTTGAAATTCATCGCAGCTAAGACTGAGTTTCAGTTCCCAGCTGGCTGGAGTTTTTAGTTGACTTGGTTGATTTATTTTCTTCAGAAGGATTGTTATTCCAATTCACTGATTTTCATGTTCTTATGGTTTCTTAGGTGGTTCGGGAATTCAAACGCCCTGATGGTTTGTCAGACAAGGAGGTTGATGCTGCTGGAGATGGTAGGAATCAGGAATGACATTCTTTTAAATTTTAATGGAATAGGTGTGTATGGCTGAAGTTTTTGGTGTCCAATGTTTCAGGTGATGTTTTGGTAATATTAGATTTGCGTCTGGATGAGTCATTGTATGAGGCTGGCGTTGCTCGTGAGGTATCTTTGAAATTGCTCTGATTGTCATTCAATATATGTGATTACACATTTCAAACTTCGTCAAGAATAGAATTGTAGAAGGTTCACATATCTTGTATTACCGCATGAAATTTATTTCATTTGGAAAGTCTACAAAATTGCTGGTTTATGTTATTTCATCATATTCTGATTTTGAAACGGAGACCCGTAAACCTCTTTATTAATTCACCTATTAAATTAAAGGAAGTTTCTCTGTGGACTGACATTGGTTAAAGGACGTGTGATGCTTCATGACTTGATTGTTTATCAATTTCAGGTTGTCAATAGAATTCAGAAATTGAGGAAAAAAGTCGGACTTGAACCAACAGATGCTGTTGAGGTTTATTTTGAATCTTTAGATGAAGATAAATCAATCTCCCAGCAGGTCTTGAATTCACAGGTAATGTTTACATGTAACTTTTCTTCCTTGTTTTTCTTTTACATATTGGCTGCAAGAATATTGTTCAATAGTTATCATTATGTTTTGAAATTTATTGTTTAGGGGCCCAAAATTTTTAAGCTTCTTAATATTGTCGTCCTTTTTTTATTCTAAAATGGCCAGATAAATAAATTGGTGATAAGTTATGAATCTCTCTGAATTTTAATCTCTATGCTGATTTTCTTTGAGTGTACAATGTCAAGTTCATTATGTATCCAACATATGAAAAATTAAATCCTCGTGGTCTTTGTATGCTAACTGATGAAAAACTATATCCTCCTAACAGTTTATATATACAAACTGAGCACTCTGCTGTATCTGTGTGATACTCAAGTGTTTCTAATTTTAAGCTCTTCATGACTAAAGTTGCGTATTTTATGTGCAGGAACTCTATATTAGGGATGCAATCGGTTCTCCATTGCTTTCTTCTACCTTGATGCCACCACATGCAGTAAGTTCAATTCTTTCTTTTTTGTAGTTGATGATTTTTTGGCTCATACTTCTAATTTAAACTTGAAATAACTTTGGAAAACATCATTACTTTGAACATACATTGCTCCATCATGAAATTTCATTATGGACATTTGGCTTCCAAGGCTCAAAGTTCTTTCATAAACAAGTCCAAATTAAAATGGATTTAACTGCCATAGCATGGACATATGGCTTCCAAGGCTTGCCGAGGTTGTTGCCTTGGTAGTTATGCCTTGTTCCAGTATCTGTTAGTCTTGGGATTGACATATGGTGGGCAGTTGCCCCTGACTTGTTGATTGAACCACCCAAAACCCTTTGCATGCCGGACTAGGAGCTTCTTCAAAGAGCCATGTTTGCGCGATACATCAAGTCCCTAAGTATGCTTGTGTAGGAGCCATAAACTAATTGTATTTTAAGAATGATGGGTTTTCTCTCTCTTTTAAACAAAAAGGAATTTCAAGAGATTGTATGTTGGTGTTTGTTTGGAGTAGCTTCTCTCAGAATTAAATTGCAGGTTGTACTTGGCGAGGAGAGTTTCCATGATATTTCCAAGTTGTCCTTCGCTATATATTTGGCAAGACCAGCTCTAGTGTTCAAATCTGATGCCATTCTTTCATTATACGGAGGTCTCTCTCTCTCTCTCTCTCTCCCTCTCTCTCTCCCTCCCTCTCTGCTAGGCATCTTTTGTCATCTTATCCACCTCCTATCTGCTAGGCATTTCTTCTCCGCTTATGCACTCCCTCTCTCTTACTATTGATCAGTGGTTTCAGGAAACACAAAATCTGCCCATGGTCTAGAAACGTACTTGCTATCAAGGGATCATTCTAATTTGAAATCAGAATTTCAACTTGGAGATGGAAAGGTTTGCTTCTTTCACCCGGCAATTTCCCATTTCCACGAATCATGGTAAATAAGCATTAAGACTTTAGTAAGCTCTTGTTTAACGAGCTTGTACATCTTTTTCCACAGATAACTGTTGATTTCATTGAAGGCCTACCTTCTGTGAACCTGGTATTTGGAGAACATGTATTCCTAACTGTTGGTGACTCCATTTTGAGAAGTAAAAGTGGGTGATTTCGATTCTTTTTTATAGGTTCATGTAGTAGGATACACGTTTCTTTCGACTGATAACAGAAATTTCTGCCCCCGGTTGCTTTAATTGGGGGGGAAATATCATCTCTCTCTGTCCTGCTAAAGGGTAGAGAGATCTGTGTAGCTAGAACTTTGATAGTCACTCATTTTTGTTGAATAGATATATGTAGTTGGAACCTCAGACCTCAGTGAACATTTGCTTGCAATAAATTGGATATTAATGTCTACAAATTTACAATTTTTTTCCAATGACCACAAATAACAGGTACTTGATTTTAGTTTCTTGCACCATATTAATCCTGCTAATGAGTTATGATTTTTTTTTGGTCTAAATATTTGAAACCAGTCATTTGTCTCCACATTATCAGGACGTGGCTTGATTTGGTTCTCTTTACATGTAAGCAAGTTCTCTAAAGCACGCAAGTTATATATATATATATAATCACATTCATTATCATGGTAGCAATTTCCTTTCACACAAACCTCATTATTCATTGTCTTTTTAAACCGACCATAACATTGAGTATGAAATTTGAAACCATTCACATAATACCCATTGTAACATTTCATTGAATTTGAAGGGCCATAGCAAGTTCAAAGATTTGATTTGTATTCAACCTACCATAATAATAAGCGATATAAGAATTGGTAATTTCAAAACAAATAAATAATAAGCGATATAATAAAAAGTTCTTTGAACCCATCTAGTGATGTTCAAATTTGTTACATGCCATTGGTGACCATAATTTCATCGAAGGTGAGAAGAAAACAACCTGGACGAAATCTAGATACAAATGGCCGTTAGAAATAGTGATTTCAACCTGAACTAGAAACTGCTTCCTGACAATGTTCCGCTTCACAAGCACAAGCCTTCTCTTCCTCGGCAGAGAAACTGGGTGCTTTTGGAATCAAACCGAGAACCTTGAACATAAGTTGATCTGCATCGTAATCATTGTTGGGGGTTGTCAGTAGCTTCTCGCCAGTGAAGATGGAATTTGCACCAGCAAGAAAGCACAGAGCCTGCTCGGCCATTGAGAAACGCACTCTCCCTGCTGATAATCTGACCATTGCTTTTGGCATAACTATACGTGCAGACCCAATCATTCGAATCATCTCCCATATTTCAACTGGCTGAATGAGGAGGTAGAAACATGAAATCTGTTAAGCTTCAAAGCAACTGATACTAAATTTGGAAGGACAAATCTCATGATGCAAGTGTGAAGCAACTGCTTTACAGTGTAAAAAGCAATGGAGCTACAACAAATTAATAGAGTCTATGTTCTGGCATGGTTACGAAAATTGATGCACTATCATTATCACACTTTGCTGAATAGAGAAGACAACAGAGCAAGTGTGATTCTTACTAAAGTTAGTTAATATTATTGGTTTCACATTTTACAACTAAAGCAGCAATCAGTTCATAAAGTGACAACAGTTTTAATAGTTAACTTCATATAAGAAAAATGTTTCTACTTTCCATATATTATTAGGTTGTTGGGAAACAAAATCTGAAGAACAAAGATAAATTGAAAATCTGCAGTGCATTATCAGGCACAGCCATTATTATTATTATTATCATCACAAAAGCAACCATACTCACTCGTATCAAACACGAATATAATTTACCTTTTGTTCTTGTAGAGGGGTGCCTTTCACTGCAACTAATGCATTGATTGGAACACTCTCTGGGTGTGTAGGGAGGGTTGCCAATGTATGCAATAAACCAACTCGGTCTTCCTCTGCTTCTCCAAGCCCTATTATGCCTCCTATTAACAGAAAAATAGACAGTTTCCATTATAACAATTCAACTTTTCCATTACAAAAGAAATTAATGTTTGAAATTTAAACAGAATGTGCGGTTGCCATTATTGCCCATCTCCATTGTTTAATGCAAGGATTCACTCTGAAGTCAAGAAGTTATCAAATTTCTTTTTCTTTGCAGTGGACTTTTCTTTTCAAAATCTACTTAGGAAGAAAGATGCAAGAAAGTTGGTCCAATCACCTGAGCACACACTAATTCCTGCTTCACGGACATGTTCAAGGGTTTCCAAGCGTTCGTCATAGGACCTTGTAGTGATGATGTTGGGGTAATATTCTCTTGAGGTATCAAGATTATGGTTATAAGCTGTTAGACCAGCCTTCTTCAGTTCTACAGCCTGCTGCTTCTCTAGCATGCCCAAGGTACAGCAAACCTCCAAGCCCATATCCCTGATAGGCATCAGAAGTTTCAATCAAAGACTAAGCATTAGAGAAAAAAAGGAGCTGATGCAGCATTTTGCATGACGTGGCTACTTTAAAGACTGTAAATGCATGAGCTAGCATATAAACCTTCATTTTAAAAATCTCAAAGTGTAGAAATTTCTCCAATTCTCTCTCTTGGCAGCTCACTTCAGTAGAAACACAGCTAGGGAATAATCTTTTTGTACTGTAATAGTGTGTGCAGTATGAAAATCTGTTTTATAACTTACGAAAAATGCTTGATTCATGTATATTTCTTCCGTAAATGATGCGCTCATTACCTGATTTCTTTCACATAATCTAAGATCTGGTTAAAGTTGGTCTTCCTTCCTATCGTATCTCTCCAAGCAGCACCCATGCAAAAACGTGTGCTGCCAGCCTCTTTTGCCTGCAAAAGCATACAGAGGTTCCAACTCATATGGAAGAAGAAGAAGAAGAAGAAGAAGAAAAGGACACCATGCTACACTAAACATGAAACTGATCAGATTAAACTTCATTACTATCTGATAAAGGCACCAAACAAGAAGTTGTACCAAGAACATTAGAATTCACTCTTGACGTGTGATCTTCCTTTTTCAGCTACTTTGCCAAGTGAAGTTCTGGGATATTCATGAAACTTTTGCTAAACCCTAAAGCTAACTGCATAACCATCAAATTTGCTATCGAGCTATAAATATTCCAAAAATCTAGTACATATCCGTTAATGACAATTTTTCAATTCTTGTACCCGAATTAAGAAAAACAAAACAATATACATGATCTAAAAACAAAGGTAATCAGAATATATGCAAGTCATCAATCAATTAAGACATGAAATTAAGAAAGCCATCTAAATGACGCAGATTTTCTTTGACGAAGTTGGCAAGATGACTGAACCACAAGATAATTAAAATCAGAAATAAAGCATAAACTTTTTTAGCACAGATGCCATCAGAAACAGAAAGTGTTTAGCTGCTTAAGACTCTTGTGAACCAAAATACCATAAATCAAAAGGCTTAAAGAAGATAAAAAGACATACCCTCTTAGCAGCCTCGATAACAGCTTCTTTAGTCATGAGCCTCTGAGCCTTGAGTCCAGTACTATACCTTGAAGATTGAGGACAATAAGAGCAATCCTCACTACATCCACCAGTCTTTATAGAAAGCAAAGTACATTGCTGAACTTCTCTAAAATTATGAGCATATCTATGAACTTGAGCCTAACAAAACAATACAAAACATCAACCCAAGCATAAAAAAACCCTTTTCTCAGTATTTCTAAGTAAAAAGAACTAACCCCATGAAATAGGAGATCAAGAAGAGGGGAGTCATAAACATCCTTGATTTCTTGACTTGTCCAATCATTCCTTGGACCATCTTTGATAGTTTTTTCAGCTTGAATTGCTGCAGCTGATGAAGATGAGTAACATAACGAGGAGAGGGTGACAGAATTCAGTCTTAGTTGTGATCTAAAGATTGATCTAACTGACAACATTGTCTTTCGTTTTGTGTTATGATGGTGTGGCTCTTGTTTTTCCTTTCGTTAAAAACGAGGTGAAAACTGGAGCGAAGATAAAGAGGTTTTACTTTCAGATGTTAGAAAGGAATGGACAGCAGCAGTAGAAGCAGCCAGCAAGAAGGGTTAGGTTGAGATAATGCAAACTACCTACCCCCCAACTGCTTAGTTTGGTTTACTTCTTTGATGGGACCTTTTTTGCATGACTGCAACCAGGTGTGTGTATTGACCTGAGCTTTGTTAGATTCATTGCGAAATGCAAAATATTCTGTAGCATTTAAGTGATAAAAGTAGCACAATTCGAATCAATATGAAAGTCTTCTTGATTTTGTTTTTGTTTTTATTTTAATTCACATATATTTGAATAAAATTACATTACGAGACACTACTTCTGCCACGAGACATTGAAATCCAGGCTAAATTGTGAATATCTTTACTAATTCTATTAATTCTAAAATTAATAATTATATAAGTTTCAATGATTAATATATTAATAATAATGATAAACGATTTTTATATTTAAACAAGGATAAATAAAATAGAAAACAAAAAATAATTGAATAAAAGTATAACTAAAATATTAAGTTATTAAAATTTTTGAGTTATAACCTTTTTTTAATAAATTACTTAACATTATTGTTTTGAAACAAAAACGATAGCCAGTCATAACATAAATGACATATCTTCTTTTATTTTCTATTTTATATATAAATTTAACTTTAAAACAGTTTTAGAAATAAAATTCTTATGTTATTTTTTATTTTTCATCGAATCTATCCTCTGTACTCACCAAACACCAACAAACACCCTTTTGAAATTTAATTTTTTTAATTAAATTTTTTATTCAATTTTATAATAAAAAGTTATCTTTTCTATCGCCAACAATTGTTTTTTCAAATGCAACGCCCATACCATTAGATTTTCACATTTTTGTACCAACAAATTCATCAAGGTGTTCTACCAGAAGCAAATTGAATAGTTCATGCATAGAATTATTCAATATCACATGCACAGAACTTTCAACTATCAACTTTCATCATGTGTAACCCAATACCTTCAAATGAAAATCTTCCAATAGAACCGGCAGGTCTTGGGCTGGTGGTCAAGAAGGGCTTCTCCCTTCCTCTCACCCCAGGTTCAAGCCTTGCCAGGCATGCCTGTCACCCCGCGGTACCTTACATGCTCATTGAGTTTGTAGGATGTTCAGTGGAGCCGGGGATTTAGTTGTGGTGCGCGCAAGCTGGTCTGAACACCCCGGTTATCAAAAAAAAAAAAAAAAAACTTCCAATAGACCTCCAACTTGATTTTTCAAAAGACCTTTTGCATGATAATCCACCAAGTCTACTAATTCAAACCCAAGCAAAAGAAACCAAAGCAAGTTACAAACTAATGAAAAGATTCAACCACCACAAGTGCAACGATCCAACGTTTTTGATAAAGAAAAATCACAAAACCTGGTATGGACAGGTAATAGGATGGAACGATCCAATTGTAAAACCTCTGAAGCTGCTGAACCAGGCATGTGAAGAACATGAACATCCAGCCATTAAAGTTAAGGTCTATTGCAGCAATTGCCGTCTAATTTTGGAGGCATATTTAACAATTGCAGAAGCAGAGTAACATTGAGGTGGTGAGATATGATTAAAACTACATTTTGCTCCAATCATAATTTTAAAGATACTTGATTAATCATCACACACTGTTTTGCATGGATCCAACCGAAAACTCTCCAAAGCCTTGCATTATTCTTCCTCGCACTATTAAGACTAGTTTCCGCAGCTGAATTTAATATGCATGGTCATGCTTTACAGTTATAGACCAATGTTTTACAATCATATCATAAAAGGAGAAGCATTCAACCCACTGGCTGACCTTAAAACCCCCATTTCTGCCATACAATCTTCATCGTTGAAGAAAAAGATATGGACCACAGAAGCACAGGTTCACGATCATATACAAGCTCATGCAGTCCCATCATTCACTAATTCAAGTTGAATGGCTATACAAGCTTTCATAGATAAAATAAAGATTCGTTACATCTGAGTTGTTACAATCGTATGGAATTCGTACACATTTGTGTTTACCAGTGTAACTGGAACGTCGAACACCTAGTGCTGATGCCGGAAGATAAACATCCGGAAAAAGCATATCTGCAAGCACCAATTAACGGTAAGTCATACATTTTATTTCTTACGATGCACTGTCAATTCAGAAATTAAATGCAAATAATTATCTCTCTAAAGATGATAAGAATCAAATAACGCACAGCAAATTGTATGCTTGACACTTTTAGAATACCATGATCCAAACTATGATCACCTCTCCTTCTAATCAAGAAACTTACCACGGGTTATTCTAACAATGTACACTGTCACTCATGCTTCACAAGTCATCTCTGCAATGAACAAACAGCTCAGCTAGCAGCCACTTTGTTATCCATGACTTTACTCTGATTTCCTCATTTTGCAGCCTTCCTTTTGGCTTGAATTTGCCGCACATATTCTGTCACGATGACGTGGAACTTAGGAGCAAGCTTACTTGATGAGGAAACATTAAGGCCTGCTTTCCTAAGAGCCTGAGTCACATTTTTCTGAGCCTTTTGGAAGTGGACAGTGCAGAGTGCAGGAGCAGTTGATCTCAGTATTGGCTTTCCACATGTTATTGGCCCAGCCTGAGCACTTTAGTACATAGCCAACCAAAGAAATCTTTTGATAAGTGGAAAATCAACGGATTAAAATCAATCATAATGTATTATTTAAAAATTCATCATATGATACAGGAGCCAATAAAATATTTAACTCAGATGTGACAACCAAATCCAACCAACTTCCCATCAAAATAGTTTTAATTTGGTATCATGGGAAGCAAACTGGCGGCAGAAATGGTTGCCATCTTAGTTGTAAAGCAAGAGAAAAGGGTTTAAAAGCAAGCTAGCTAGAATTTAATTATGAGGCATATATTGATCAATGCATGATTGATTTCATTTTGGATGTTAACTAATGCAATCAATCTATCACAAGCTGCAGCTACGATGTCAATGCCCAATGGACCTTAAGGCAAGACAGCTCTACATTGATTACATATCACGCACAGCAGAAACCAAAAAAAACAAGAAAATGAACTTAAAAAAGGATGGGCAAAACCTACAACTTTACTGAAGACACATTGCACACTAACATTTCAGTCAAATCATTTGGTATAATATCCAAGTAACATGATCTCTTGGTGAAAGTATAAACATGCGACTAATGCAATAATCCAAATTACTTCTACAGCACCATTAGAGTTCTTCGTAACCATGCATGACTATCACAATGAATTGAGCAACTAGTTAGATCATCAAATGTTGTCTCACAATTTGTTCAAGAATAATGAGAATTCTCTCAAACATTTCCCCATCATTTTCTTCTTTTGTTTAGCTTATTGTCTACAGTATAGCAAATACTTCAAATTCAAATTGTTCCATAATCGTCACTAGAAGCTACAAGACAAGCAAATACTTCATTTCATTTCTGCATATATCAAGATTCCCTGGTCCAATTTGCAAAACCTTTTCATAATTATGGATTAAACTCCTAGCTTAACATCAAAACAACACTGTTTCATCTTGAACCCTGAAATATCAGGGTCACAAGAAATTCTCAGGTAATTAATTGTCATCGAATTTGCAAATCCCTCACGATTCATCAGACTTCTTTCCAGCTCCCTAACACCATGTATATATAAACCAATTCCTACACTATCTTAATCAAGCTCATTCAATTTACCTATACCAAACTTCCTCAACTGGCCCGTGGCAAACTAATCTTACACAAACATGCAACTATTAAATAAAACTGGCAATGCCTACCATTCAATCATAAAAAACATACCAAAACCTAGCTAAAAAGAGAGTTTAACTCCACCAACAGAATCTTACAGCAGCCAAACAATCGAACAACGCCCCCTCCCCAAATAAACAAATACCTATTAAAGAAATAAGCTTTATGAACCAGAAATCAAAGACAAAGGTAAAGCAACATCAAACCTTTTGATAACATAACCACAAGGCCTGTAAAGCTTCTGCTTTGCATCAGAAAGTATATGAAGATAACAAAAACTTGTCAGAGCCATAGCCTTTAACTTACAGCCAACAAACAAACACCTATGATTGCTCTTGAAATCACTAAAATTATTATTATTTTCGCCAATAACTTCAATATTAGCCTCCCCCTCTCCATTCTCCCTCTCTAAAACACCAAACCCACCACCCTGCTTACGCTGCTCTACTTTTTGAAGGATGTTTTGGTGGTCTTCTTTGAATGGGCTAACACCATACTTCCAATAGTATTCTCTGTAAAGAACTTTGAGTTCTTCCATTAATGCCCAGTAATAATCTTTGAAGCATTTTGAGAGCTGTTTCAGCTTGTGGGATCTTCTTTTTAGTAGTTCTTGGCGCGTAATGTGGGTGGCGCGTGACAAAACCTGGTCTTTGAGGGAGGGAGATAGTGGTGATGGACTAGCTGTAGGGTTAGGGTTTTGAGTGGTGTTAGATTGTGGGGTGGCTGCTTTGGGGGTCGAGTGGTGGTTCTTGGGTGGCTTAGAGGAGGAGGGGTGGTGGTTTTTGGTGGCTGCAGTCATGCTTGCTAGAGAGAGAAAGTTCAGAGAGAGACAGAGAGGGGGATTTGTTTTGTTGTTTTTAAGTTATATTAAATATTTAGGACTTTGGTTGAGACTATTTTTTTTTAAATATATTAAAATAATATATATTTTTTTAAATAAATATTAGTAAGTGGATTAAAATAATTTAAAAATATATATTTTTTTAAATAAATAATAATAATTTTTGTTTTAATTTTCTTAAAAACACATACCGTCATAGCAGACGACATGTAGTTTACTATACGGATGATAGTTTGCATTGGAGAAGACAACAAGTTCCAGCGAAATTTACTGGCCATATTGGGTTTACGATCAAGTCTCTGATGGGAAGGCTATGGAAATCGGAGATAGTGGCTCGGAAGAGGAAAAAAAGATAGTGAAGAAGATGATTATTGTAGGGTTGTGATAGAACTCTATCTTTCTACCTTAGCAATATCACCAAGAACAAGGGAAATCAGAGGAATGTATTCTGTATTTTCATTTAACCTCCCAAATGAAATGGCTCCCCTCTCGGTAATAAAGCCAGGCACCAAGTGCGTAAAACAGAAAATGTGAAATTGCAACAGAAATATAACAAAACCCCCAACAGAAATGACACGTGGTTCCCCTCTAATAGTGATTCCTATCATTACCCCTCCCTTTGAAACTAAGTTTTTCCAAGAATTGAAAAAACTTTCTTACAACTTAAGCAACAAAATTAGGAAATCTGGCCTTGAGATCATTATAGTCCTCCCATGTGGCATCCTTAGGTGTGTGACTCTTCCAGTGGACCAAGACGACCACCCTTGCTGCATTGTTCCAATTGTTGTAATTCTTGAACTATTTCTTCCTCCTCAACACTGCTGTATCCCATATCTATCAATAAAATTTGCTTCCTAGCACACTTGTGACCTCTCATGAATTTTTCATCACAATAAAAACAAAGACCATTCTGTTTCTTGTATTGAATTTCTTCTGGGGTTAATTTCTTGATGTGCATATCATTTCTAGGAGCAATTTCAGTTTTAGCAGGCACAAACTCATTGTGTGTTGGTGAAAGAGGTGATCTAGACCTAGGAATTCCGGAAGAATGTGCATACCTCAACTTCTGCAGCTTAGCATCCACTTCATGAGCAAAATTCATGGCTTCATGTACTGTGGTGGGACGGAGGAGCTTGACATCATGCTTGAGTACCTCCTGCAACCCCCCAATGAAACAACTCAGACGAAAGGTGGGACTGAGGTCGTGGATTCTGGTAGCTAGGCGTCTGAACTCAGCTATGTAGTCCTTTAATGGACCTGTCTGCCGCAGCTTGAAGAGCGACTCGGCGAAATCTTCAAATCCGTGGGACCCAAACTCTCTGCAGAAGCATTTAGTAAAATCTTCCCAATTAGTGAAGGAAGAAGAACACTCTTCCCATTGGTACCATTGCAAAGCTTCCCTATCCAGATGAAACGACACCATCTTGACCTTCCTCTCTTGCGGCACTGAGAAATAATCGAAGTATTGCTCAGCCTTGTAAACCCATTCAAGTGGGTCATCCCCGTCATTGAATCGAGGGAAATCCATCTTGATGAAGGGCATGCGAGTCTCTGGAGGCACCCCTTTTTCTTTCTCTCGCTGGCTTCTCTCACTTTGCCGTCTGCAACTGTCACCCACGTCTTCATCCGTCGCAGGCGTGAATGTCTGATCAGGACCCAGTCGCTGTGAATCCATTGAATCGAAACGCTTGTCGATGGAAGCAAACTTGTCTTCAAGGAGACGCTGGATTGATTCCAAAATGGTTTCCAGTGCAGATACACGGGCATCCATGGTTGCTGATCGAGTCCGGGTTCGGGAACGGGTCATATACCAAAGGAACAGCTTAGAGGATCAAAGGCTCTGATACCAATGATAGAACTCTATCTTTCTACCTTAGCAATATCACCAAGAACAAGGGAAATCAGAGGAATGTATTCTGTATTTTCATTTAACCTCCCAAATGAAATGGCTCCCCTCTCGGTAATAAAGCCAGGCACCAAGTGCGTAAAACAGAAAATGTGAAATTGCAACAGAAATATAACAAAACCCCCAACAGAAATGACACGTGGTTCCCCTCTAATAGTGATTCCTATCAGGTTGTGGTGTATACAAATGAAACCTATGAATCGGCCAGCAATGAACGAAGTTGTGGAGATTCTTGAAGGAGATGTGGAAAGCCTGCAACTGCCTCCGAATCCTGTTCTGAATCTAGATGAGAAGCCAATAAACACTTGTGGGGAGTCATCTTCCATGTCTGATTATTCTACTGAATCGGCCAGCTTGGTTGAAAATGCATATAATTAAGTGATCTTGTATGAAATACCCTGCTCATCTGCAGGGGAAGGCTTGTCCCATAAATCATATTCAGCTCATGCTCTTATCAGATAAATTTTTACATCAAATCTGCTTCTGGTTCTAGAGATGTTTTTGGAATTGCTTTGTTTTGTTCTTTCTTTAAAAAAAAATTCAGCAGCTCTTGCTAAGCACAAGCATCAATTCCAGGAAAAAATGAGCATGAAGTCTAGCCAATGCTGGAAACGACTACCAAAATCTCAATAACACATGAAGATTGAGTCCCTCAGATTCTGATATTCGTGTGCAAGATCTGAAATCTGAATCATTCCGATAGATAGATATTCTTCTTGATTCGTTTTACTATATTCCTGTTCCCGATTCATATTCCCTGTAACCCCGCTTAACTCAACATCCCTCATTGACGAAGATGAGGTGTTGTTCATATTCATTCCAACTCAGACTAGTCTCAGTTGCATATGTACGCCAGGCAATCTGGTTTCCCTAATCTGTCCTCCGATCAAGCAATCCATCCATGCAAGATCTTCATCCAAAAGTAGTTATTCCTGTTCCATTTCAAAATCTCGCTCAGTCGCTGAGGCTGCATTAATTACCTCATTATCGCTTGAACTTGGCACATTCTTATGTTTTCAGCTTGAAAGCTGATCAGACATTGCTCGTTGAACACCAGCAGTTACATGCGAACAGATTTTAGCACCACGCCCTTCAACTCTAGCCAAACATACTACCACAGAAGGTACGTTTTTTTTTATGGAAAATGCATTAATTAAGTGATCTGATATGAAATGCTCTGCTCATGTGCAGGGGAAGGCTTGTCCCATTAATGATACTAGTATTCTGAAAGTTAATACCATTATGATAGACTGTAATCATTGACCTTATTATTAGAATATAGAAACATAATCTTCTATTTATGGAATGTAAATAATTTCCTGTTTTGTAGCCGAAGGACTCTCCCTTCATACTTGTATAAATCATCAAATTATCAATGCAATATTCAGGCAAATTATTCCAAAACTCTATCATGGTATCAGAGCAACCCTAGGTTATCATTCTAAAGTCAAGCTGCCTCTTTTTCTTTACCAACTGCAACTATCACTCTTCTTCAATCTACTCTGTTAATCAAAACTCTACCCAGAAAAATCCAGAAAAACACAATGACAGACTCAACAGACTCAATCACCTCAGCCACCTCACTTTCTTCTCCCACCACCAAACCTCATCAATCTCATCCTGCTCTTACGGTGTCCAACATCACCACCTTTATCAAAGTCACATTAGACATTGAAAAAGGCCAATACATTACTTGGTCTGAATTGTTCAAAATTCACGCAAGAGCCTATCAAGTTCTGGATCATATCATCTCAGCCACATCAGAAAAGAACAAACAAATTGCCTCCATTCAAGACACGGACCCTGAACTTTGGTCCCGTGTTGATGCAATTGTCCTACAATGGATTTACAGCACCATATCAGAAGACCTACTCAACACTATACTTGAACGTGATTCAACAGCTGAAACCGCATGGAATAGATTGAAAGACATATTCTCAGACAATAAAAATTCTAGGGCACTATACCTGGAACAAGAATTTTCCAAAGTCCAAATGGAAAATTTTCCAGATGCATCTTCTTACTGCCAGCACCTCAAATCCCTCTCGGACCAATTGTCCAATGTGGGTGCCCCTGTGTCGAATGAACGGCTGGTTCTTCAACTCCTCTCGGGATTGACCGATGCTTACTCTTCAATTGGATCACAGATACGCCATGGAGACTCTCTTCCCCTCTTCTACAAAGCCCGTTCCATGCTTGTATTGGAAGAAACAGCACGGATGAAAAAGGCTGCCCAATCCCCCCCAAACTCTGCCTTCTTTGTCTCTCCGGTTGCAAACTCCGGTGGCCAATTTTCTGGAAACCCACATCACCGTCCAAACCCACACCACAACAATCGCAGCTCCTTTAATCACAGTGGCAGAGGAGGTGGCCACAGAGCACGCGGTGGAAAGGGAAGAGGGAGAAGCGGTGGCCGTGGAAGCCAGTGGCACGGGCACACCACGGCATGGCAGCCGGGATATGCCCAGCAGCAGCCAACGGGGCCAACGGGATACACATCCCAGGAGCGACAGCCCTGGTCTTATGGGCAGGCTCCTTGGGCTGGGCCTTGGCAGCAATGGGCCAGCCCACCATGCCCATACCCAACGGCTGGGCAGCCCACTCAACGCCAGCCCAGCCAGCCCAGCATTCTTGGGCCTAGGCCACAGCAGGCCCATATGGCAGCCATCACTCCACAGGCCCAATCCACACAGCAGGCCCATTCTTCGTATGCTCCTACCGACATCCAAGCGGCCATGCACACGCTCTCCATTGCTCCTCCTGATGATCAATGGTATATGGACACCGGAGCGACATCTCACATGACTGCAAATGGGGGTAATCTCACATCTTATTTAAATATGAGCCATAATCGTAACATTACTGTCGGAAATGGTCATACAATTCCAATTATTGGTTATGGACATGCATTATTACCTGAATCCAAACATCCTTTCACTTTGAATAATGTCTTGCATGCCCCAAAATTGATCAAAAATCTTGTTTCTGTGAGAAAATTTACCATTGAAAATAATGCTTCTATCGAATTTGATCCGTTCGGTTTTTCTGTGAAGGATTTTTCAACGGGGATGCCTTTAATGAGATGTAACAGCTCGGGTGACCTCTATCCAGTTACAACAAGACCAACCATTGATTTTTCAACACCATCTACCTTTACCGTTGTATCTCCCGATTTATGGCATAATCGTTTAGGGCATCCGGGAACTCCTGTTTTAAGTTCTCTTCGTAGAAACAATTTCATTATTTGCAATAAATTTCAGGACAATTTTTTTTGCAATTCATGTCCTCTTGGGAAACAAATTAAATTACCTTTCTATGAATCTCTTTCATTCACCTCTTTACCATTTGATATTGTGCATAGCGATATTTGGTCTTCACCTACCCTTAGTTCGGAAGGTCATCGTTATTATGTTTTATTTCTTGATGATTTTACGAATTTTCTATGGACTTCTCCAATAGCCAATAAATCTCAAGTGCATTCCATGTTTCTGACCTTTCGTGCTCATATCAAAACACAATTTGAAAGAGAGATTAAATGTTTCCAATGTGACAATGGCGGAGAGTACGACAATAAATCTTTTCACCAATTTTGTCAATTACATGGCATGACTTTCCGTTTTTCTTGCCCACATACTTCTTCTCAAAATGGAAAAGCCGAAAGAAAAATTCGTACCATCAATAATGTCATCCGCACCCTCCTTGCTCATGCATCTCTACCAGCCTCATTTTGGCATCATGCACTTCAAATGGCCACCTATCTCCTCAACATACTACCCAACAAACAACTTGCTTTTCAATCACCCACAAAAATTCTCTACCAAAAAGATCCATCCTACTCTCATCTTCGAGTCTTTGGATGCTTATGTTATCCTCTTATTCCGTCTACTTCTAGAAATAAATTGCAAGCTCGGTCAACACCATGTGTGTTTTTAGGGTACCCCTCTAACCATAGAGGATATAAATGTTATGATCTCTCCAGTCGTAAAATACTTGTTTCCCGGCATGTAATTTTTGATGAGCATACATTCCCTTTCTCTACATTACATACTCCTTCATGTCCTACTTATGAATTTCTAGATGCAGGTCTCTTACCCTTTCTCCACTCACCTGCTCCACCAAATCATCCTCCTGGACAACTTGCTGATCCACCACCCCAACCCTCGAGTCCTATTCAGATACCACAACCACCACCCCCCAACCCCATCCCCGATTCTCCAAACCAAGAGCTAGCCAGCACATCAAACACATCACCCCAAGCAGAATCCCCTAACACCACTGCTCCACCACAGACTCAAAGTCCACATCCACCAAAGGCACCAGCCCAACCCCCTCAAATTGTCCATTCTCTTCACTCTCCACAAATGACCACCAGATCCCAACATGGTATTGTTAAGCCCCGAAAGCTCTTTAACCTTCATACTTCGGCTGAAACATCCATTTCTCCTTTACCCACTAATCCCCTTAATGCATTACATGATCACAATTGGAAAATGGCCATGAAAGACGAATACGATGCTCTTATTGAAAATAAGACGTGGGACTTAGTACCCCGTCCGTCTAATGCTAATATCATTCGAAGTTTGTGGATTTTCAGGCATAAGAAGAAATCTGATGGATCATTTGAGCGGTATAAAGCCCGTCTTGTAGGTGATGGTGCAGGTCAGCAAACGGGGATTGATTGTGGAGAGACATTTAGTCCGGTAGTCAAACCGGCAACTATTCGGACAGTGTTGAGCATTGCTTTATCTAAATCTTGGTGCCTTCATCAACTAGATGTCAAGAATGCCTTCTTGCATGGCAATCTCGACGAAACAGTGTATATGCATCAACCTCCAGGTTTCCGAAATTCAGAGCACCCAAATTATGTTTGTTTGCTAAAGAAATCTCTCTATGGGCTTAAGCAAGCCCCACGTGCTTGGTATCAACGGTTTGCTGATTATGTGGCCGTATTGGGGTTCTCTCACAGTATTTCAGATCACTCGCTATTCATTTATCGGCAGGGTAATGATATGGCGTATATCCTTCTATATGTGGATGATATTATTCTTGCTGCATCATCTACTACTCTTCGGCAAACTATCATATCGAAACTTGGCACTGAGTTTGCTATGAAAGATTTGGGTCCCATCAGCTATTTTCTGGGCATATCAGTTACACGACATTCCGGAGGCCTATTTCTTTCACAAAAGAAATATGCAGAAGAAATCATTGAGCGAGCTGGTATGTCTTCTTCTAAACCATCTCCTACTCCGGTGGACACAAAAGCTAAACTCAGCATTTCTTCAGGAAATCCTTATCATGATCCGACTGAATATCGTAGTCTAGCTGGAGCACTACAGTATTTGACTTTTACGCGGCCGGACATTTCCTACGCGGTTCAGCAGATATGTCTATTTATGCATGACCCCAGAACACAGCACATGTCGGCCTTAAAGCGCATCATTCGCTATATTCAGGGTACTCTAGATCTTGGTCTTCACCTATATCCCTCATCAGATCATACTCTTATCTCGTACACCGACGCCGATTGGGGCGGATGTCCAGACACCAGACGGTCTACTTCTGGCTATTGTGTATACCTTGGGGATAATTTACTCTCGTGGTCTGCAAAAAGACAACCCACATTATCACGATCTAGTGCTGAGGCCGAATACCGGGGAGTGGCTAATGTTGTTTCTGAATCGTGTTGGATCCGTAACCTACTTCTGGAGTTACATTGTCCCATTTCAAAAGCCACATTAGTATATTGTGATAATATCAGTGCGGTTTATCTTTCTGGCAACCCAGTTCAACATCAACGCACTAAGCATATTGAGATGGATATTCATTTTGTGCGGGAAAAAGTCGCGCGTGGTAAAGTTCGTGTTCTACATGTCCCTTCACGTTATCAGATTGCTGACATCTTTACTAAGGGACTTCCGCAGCAACTTTTTGATGATTTCCGGGATAGTCTCAACGTCCGGCAACCTCCCGTTTCGACTACGGGGGTGTATTAGAATATAGAAACATAATCTTCTATTTATGGAATGTAAATAATTTCCTGTTTTGTAGCCGAAGGACTCTCCCTTCATACTTGTATAAATCATCAAATTATCAATGCAATATTCAGGCAAATTATTCCAAAACTCTATCACTTATTTCCTGGTTGTGTAACTAGCTAAGATAGTCCAAGTTGGCTTGTTTGGATCGAACTAATCCGAGTTCTTATCAGATGAAATCTGCATCTGATTCTAGAGATGTTTGTGAAATCAACTTGATCGTGTAATTTGTTTTCTAAACATCTTCGGCTGTTCTTTGCAAAACACAAGCATTAAGCCTGGCCAAATGCTGGAAAAGTCTCCCAAAACCTCAATAACATGAAGATTGAATCCCTCAGATTCTGATATTCCTGTGGATGATCTGAGATCCGGATCATCTGATAGTTGTCTAGTCCCAGTATTTGAAAGATGTTCTTGCTTCATTTCAATAGCTTTATTATATTCTTTGAGTCTAACAAAGTTTCCAACTTGCTGTTTACTTTTGTCATATTTGGGTTTGATGGAAAAAGGGTTTCTAGTTGGAAATTATAGACCATGGCATTGACATAAAGCATAATCGATCATTGTTTCAAGGTTATTCAACATTACAGAACAACTAACCACAATGAATTGTTGGTCTATGATACAAACTAGCTCATTTGATAAGAGCGAAATAATAAGGATATATATTACAAGTCAAAACCCTTAAGAACACCATAATTACATATAATTTAATTGATCCAAGTCTCTGCTAAAATACAAGTTATATAACCCTACTATAATATTCTTAGGCCTAAAATGAATAAGAAAAAAAAAACTTAGAATTCACATCAAGCAACTCAGTGATCACAGCCTTGAAAGCAATGATGATCTAAAAATATATATATGATTACTCTGTTTCTGAGATGGCTGCCAACTCTTGATGAAGATGCTTCCTTAGAATACTTGCATTCGTTTTCTTTGGAATTGTGGAGCTCAAAGGATTAGGAGGTGTACTTAACCTGTCTCCTTCACCTTCCAGCATCTGGACAACAAGCTTCATGGAAGGACGGTCCACTGGGTTCCACTGGATGCACCACAGTCCCACAATGGCGAGCTTCTTCGCAATTTTAGCATCTCCTTCTTCCTCGATCTGGAACCGCAGGTCATCTCCTTCTTCTAAAAGATTATAAATCCATTCTGGGAAGTATACTTTATCACCATTTTCTGCTGTATCATCAACATTTTTCCTTCCACCAACCATTTCTAGCACTAACATTCCAAAACTGTACACATCTGACTTGTAGGAGACATTCCCAAAGTTTCTGGAGAACACTTCAGGTGCTATGTAGCCGATGGTTCCCCTAGCTGCTGTCATGGAAATAACACTTTTATTCTTGGAACACAACTTAGCCAGACCGAAGTCTGCAATCTTGGGATTGAAGTCATTGTCCAGCAGGATATTGTGCGGCTTGATATCAAAGTGGAGGATTGTTTGGTCACAACCCTGGTGGAGATATTCAATCCCCTTGGCTATTCCGAGGGCAATATGATGCAGCCTTTCCCAGCCAAGGAAAACATTCTTTGCGTTAGCGGGAGATATGAACTTCTGCAGCGAATGGTTTGGCAAATACTCGTAAACTAGAGCTCGTCTAAATCCATCAGCACAGAAGCCAATCAAGCGGATTACATTGACATGGTGAATCCTAGCCATTGCTCCCATTTCGTTGACGAACTCCTCTCCTTTTTCTGTTGAATTGTTGAGAACCTTAACAGCTACCGCAATTTCACTGGTTAGCTTTCCTTTGAACACTGTTCCATAAGCTCCGTGCCCCAATTCATCGCTGAATTGATTTGTGATCTTCTTGAGATCAGCATAGGAGTATCTTGTGGGGTTCATAGCTCTGTAATCATCCAAAAACCTTTCAACCTTGGCTTGATATTCTTCTTCTGATTTTCTGAAGCTATAGATTTTGGTGACTGCAATGACTAAAATGCCAAAAAGGATTGATCCCGTGGTTACACCTGCATATAAATAAGCCTTCCAAGTCAAGAAACTGATCTTCTTTTCGGGAAACAATGTGTTACAGTAAAATCTTTGAGATTTAGTGAAAAACTAACCTATAGCCAGTTGCTTTTTCCAAGTACCTGTAGAAGATAAGAACCCTTGTTAGGTTCTCAATTTTAGAAAGTTTCTATTCTGAATTTTTAGAAATGATAACGCTAAATGCACAGGTAACCCACTTGTCAGGCACCTCACAGCAGGTAGAACTTATCTGTTCAAAGCCACATGCAATACATGATTCAAATTCTATATACAGACCAAGTAAAACAAAGAATCCAAGAAAATGCCATGAACACATAGCAGTGCAAAGAAAACTTAAAGCTAAAGATACCTTTGTGCAAGCCATAACACTCAGTTTCATGCTCAGTGATGTTATTTTTCCTCAATACACATTGTTGGCCTGTTGCTTCACAAGATCCACAATTGGGGCTGGACCAAGACAGACGAATATCATGCGGAACAGGTAGGTCGTACATCTTGGTACAAGATAATAATGACTCATCGTCGTCAATAGAAAGTTCTGAATCAACGGCAAGAACATCATAGAGGGGAGTACTGAGACAAGCGATCTTATGCTGAGATCTTGCGTTATTTGAAGAACAATTGAAGATGGTAAAATTGACCTTGGACATCTTGAACTGTAAGTGAAACACAGACGATGAATAACTTGAGTCTTGTCTTAGAAGGAAACCTTGGGGATCACTTGCCAGAATAACTTGATTTCTGTAGTCAATCTTTTCTATGTGAAACACAGACGATGAATAACTTGAGTCTTGTCTTAGAAGGCAACCTTGGGGATCAGTTGGCTCGAGCACTATATCGCCCCTCTCATTGCAAGATAGAGCAAACCCAGGATAGCCACACTGGTCTGGCTGCCTGTCCTTGATCCAGAATGGAAATCGGATGTCGACGCCACGGTTCCCACAAGATGTCGTGCAATTCAGGCTTGCTCCAAGTTCAGCAATGAACATGAAACAGAACAGGCATCTAACCGTTTTTGATGGATCTCTCATCGTTGCCTCCTATGTTGAAACAGTAGTAAACTCAGATGGGAGCAGCAAGGGTAACTCTGATACCTTGGTTTTATGTCACCAGAAAGTTCTCAATTGGACTTTGCTTTAATAACTCTGATACCCTAAAAGAATATTTCATGGGATTTTGTCTTGTTGTAGAGTGTAGAAGCTTAATTAATTTTGTTCATGGGATTTTTGTTCTGCTGTAAGGTCTTAAAATCAAAATATTTCTTTATTACTGTGACTTTGAACATTTCACAGAATGACTTGGCAGTTGTCAGTAATTTTAATATGCTGATAGATACTCTCCAAAAGTCACCTTTATTTTTATTTGAATTTATCTGTTGTCTTCTCAAGACTAGAAGAATTGTTTATGCACTGCATACTCTTTCTCCATCCTTGTCCCGGTTCCTCTTTGCTGCTCCTTCTCCACCCATGGCTAGGCTCCTCTTTGCTTGTCACGTAGAATTGTTTATACTCTGCTCTTGTTCTTCTCAGATAAATTTTTACATCAAATCTACTTCTGGTTCTAGATATGTTTTTGGAATTGCTTTATTTTTTGATTTTTTTTGATTAAGTGATCTTAATACTCTGCTCATTTGCAGGGGAAGGCTTGTCCCATGATTGATACTAGTTTTTTGAAAGCTAATACCAGTATGATAAACAGTAATCATTCACCTTATTTCCTGGTTGATAGAGTCCAAGTTGGCTTGGCTTGTTTGGTTTGAACTGTTCTTATCAGATAAAAATTTTACATCAAATCTGCATCTGATTATATCATATGAAAATTTATTCAGTCAGAAGTCCAGGCAAAAATAAGCATTAATGCCATCCATCGCAGGAAAAGACTCCCTGAACCTCAGTAACATCAAGATTGAATCCCTCAGATTCTGATATTCATGTGGATGATCTGAAATCTGAATCATCTTGATAAATATTCTTCTTCATTCGTAGAGAAGCAGACGACAGTAGCCTTCAGTCAAAATCAAAAAGCCTGCTCTTAAGAAGACTTCAAACAAAGTGGATGGATCCAATGCACACGTTGCTCTTCCAGCTCGACTGGAAAGACATGTCTTTTTCACTATGACCTGTCGTTTATCACATGTATTTGGTAAACCAACCGTTGGTAAACCGCCATAAGCCGCTCTGCTAAACACAGTTTGCACATCCCTTTTGAACGCAGAGACGTAAATTCACAAACAGTTAGGTCGTACATCTTGGTACAAGATAATAATGACTCCTTGCCTTCAATAGAAAGTTCTGAATCAACAGCAAGAACATCATAGTGGACAGTACTTAAACAAGGAGCCATCCAGTTTGGAGGTCTTGTATTATTTAAAGAACAATTGAAGATGGTAAAATTGACCTTGGACATCTCAAACTGTAAGTTAAACACAGACGAGTTGAAGTTTGAGTGTTGTCTTAGAAGGCAACGTTGGGGATCACTTGCATGAATAACGTGATTTTTGTAGTCAATCTTTTCTATGTGGAGTTTCCCTGCAGGTGGCAGCTCGAGCACTATATCGCCCCTCTCATTGCAAGATATAGCAAACCCAGGATAGCCACACTGGTCTGGCTGCCTATCCTTGATCCAGAATGGAAATCGGATGTCGACGCCTCGGTTCCCACAAGATGTCGTGCAATTCAGGCTTGCTCCAAGTTCAGCAATGAACATGAAACAGAACAGGAACCTAACCGTTTTTGATGAAACTTTCATCGTTGCCTCCTATGTTGATGCAGGTTTCGCCTAATAATACTTGGATATTGCTGAAACAGTAGTAAACTCAGATGGGAGCAGCAAGGGTAACTCTGATACCTTGGTTTTATGTCACCAGAAAGTTCTCAATTGGACTTTGCTTTAATAACTCTGATACCCTAAAAGAATATTTCATGGGATTTTGTCTTATTGTAGAGTGTAGAAGCTTAATTAATTTTGTTCATGGGATTTTTGTTCTGCTGTAAGGTCTTAAAATCAAAATCATTTCTTTATTACTGTGACTTTGAACATTTCACAGAATGACTTGGCAGTTGTCAGTAATTTTAATATGCTGATAGATACTCTCCAAAAGTCACCTTTATTTTTATTTGAATTTATCTGTTGTCTTCTCAAGACTAGAAGAATTGTTTATGCACTGCATACTCTTTCTCCATCCTTGTCCCGGTTCCTCTTTGCTACTCTTTCTCCTCCCATGGCTAGGCTCCTCTTTGCTTGCCACGTAGCCTTGTTTCTCCTGCTGCTAGTACTCTTCCAAACCAGCAACTGCAAGGATACCAATCCCTGTGCCCCTTCTTCATGCGGCAGTCAAACTATTAGCTACCCTTTTAGCCTAGAGAGTGATCCGTCAAACTGTGGACACCCTCTCTATACCCTCCACTGCGAGGAAAACACCTCCACCGTTTTGTATTTAGACTCACGAAAATACTACGTGCAGGCAATCAACTACAACAACTTGACAATCCGAGTGGTTGATGCTGGTGTTAAGGAAAACGATTGCTCCTCTCTTCCTGATTTTTCTTTAACATATGCAACATTAGGAAATTCTAGAAGTGCATATACATGGTTTGCAACTACAAGCGTAGATTATGCCATTTATCCATATACATGGTTTCAATACAAAAGGACAGGGCCGGAATGGCATAAATGGTTTCCCACATACAAGCCTCTCCCATTATCGCAGATGATGATTTTTATAAACTGCGCAAATCCTGTGAATTCTCCTCTGTACCTGGACACTGGTGCTTGCCTTAATGGAGGGAAATATCCCAATGTTTCTCTCTCGATATATTCTTATGTTAATGTTGGTGGCATGAAGGCCTCGGATTTGATGGGAATGTGCAGCTTAGAGAGGATGACGTTGTTGCCAGTCAAGGATTACAAGAACATGTCCTTCAAGGAAATTCACAGTCTGCTGGAACATGGGTTTGAGCTTTCATGGCACAGTAGCAGGTGTGGACTTTGTGCAAACGGATGCTACATCGAAGATTCGAACCGTACACACTGCATAGGTGGGCAATATTGAGTAACCAACAGTTCGTTTTTCTACTTTCAACTTCTGTTTGCATGATTTCCCCATTTCAGACAACTGTGCTTTTTAGTAGCCCATTGTAGTATTGAGGATCTCAGTCAATTCAATCAAGCTATCATAGGTTGCTGTTGGTAATGATATCATATATATTGATAATAGATGATTGCTTCCAATCTAATTTTTCTGTTAAAAATAAACAAAATTTCAGTTTTTCTGAATAACAAAGGATGTAGTCTACTGGTTACTAACCAGATTTTGTTTTTTCTGATTAATAGAGGAATCAATTGACCGATTGTTTTAAACAAATCGGTCGACCAGTTTGTAAACGATCGACCGGTTTAGTCAGCAAAATATAATTCATGTTTAGAATAAGATTTCTTTGTTTTAGTTTAATTCCTTGATTGTGTAGTACTTTATGCCTATAAAAGGTTTGTAATCCAGCATTGTTAAGTAGTCCTTCTTCTCAATAGAGAGCTTAGATGGAAACACTTAATAGAATTATACCTTTTTCTGAATCCTCACCTATTTTTCTTCCAACATTTTCTATCTCCTTCATCCGTTTATCTCAATTCTCTTCATCTTGTAATATTTGCTCAAATAAAAAATCTAATTTTTGTACCTGATCTCTTCGTCCAACAGAATCTTCTTGGCTCGAGATAACCGCAGGTGAGGATTCTATTTCTCAATGTTTTCATGTTTGATTCCATAATTCCATACAGTTCTTTCTAAAATATCTCTAAATTTTGTTTACCTTCTCTGCAGTCGTCCTGTTGTTGGTATCCATGTTAATTGGTAAGAACATCCATATTAATTGGGAAGAACTTCCCTTATTTATTATTTATTTTTTAGTTTATGATATTGGATCATATTTTATTAGTAGATAAAAAATGTTAATGGTTATAGGAGGCCTAATGCCTCAGAGAGATCTTTAGGTTACCGGGTATGTATTTATGCAAAGTTGAACCTGAGACTTTTAAGAAAATGAACTCCTTTTCTGCAAATCATGACGGTCTAGATTTTAGATGAAGTTTTCAACAAGGAGAAAAAATTCTAACACCAAACCTAACGCATGTTGTGTATTTATCAGATAATTGATAAGAAATAATATTGATTTCCGTCTTCAATTTTGTTTCCCCTCAAACTTCACACACAGCACTAGTTCAGGGGCCAAAATTTATCTTTGGGAGTCCGTTTGTGATTGCGTTCTTGATCTATAAATGGCGACGAAGACATCTATCAGCATATGACACAGTTGAGGAATTCATACAGACTCATAACAATCTTATGCCAGTAGTAAGGTATTCTTATTCAGAGATTAAGAAGATGGCAGGAGGTTTCAAGGAAAAAATTGGCGAAGGAGGTTTTGGATGTGTGTACAAGGGAAAGCTTCGCAGTGGGCATTCTGCAGCGATAAAAATTCTGGGCAAGTCTAACGCTAATGGACAAGATTTTATCAATGAAGTCGCTACCATTGGAAGGGTTCACCACACTAATGTAGTTCGGCTAGTTGGGTTTTGTGCTGAGGGATCAAAGCGTGCTCTTGTGTATGATTTCATGCCTAATGGATCTCTCAATAATTTCATTTTTTCTCAAGAAAGATCTGTCTCTTTAAGCTGGGAAAAACTGCTTGAGATTTCCCTTGGAGTGGCTCATGGCATCGAATATCTGCACCGAGGTTGTGAGATGCAGATCCTACACTTTGACATCAAGCCTCACAACATTCTTCTCGATGAACATTTCAATCCAAAAGTTTCTGACTTCGGGCTTGCTAGGTTGTGTCCAGCCAATGAGAGCCTTAAATCTCTCACTGCAGCAGGGGGAACGATAGGTTACATGGCGCCGGAACTGTTCTACAAGAACATCGGGCGTGTCTCATACAAAGCTGATGTTTATAGCTTTGGAATGCTGCTGCTAGAAATGGCTGGCAGAAGAAAAAAATTGAATGCGTTGGCTGAAAGGTCCAGCGAAATTTACTGGCCAAATTGGGTTTACCATCAGGTCTCTAATGAGAAAGCTGTAGAAATCGAAGATGGTGGCACGGAAGAGGAAAAAAAGGTAGTCAAGAAGATGATTATTGTAGGGTTGTGGTGTATACAAATGAACCCTATGAATCGCCCAGCAATGAATGAGGTTGTGGAGATGCTTGAAGGAGATGTAGAAAGCCTGCAACTGCCTCCGAAACCTTCTCTGGATCTATATGAGAAGCCAATGAACACTTGTGGAGAGTCATCTTACATGTCTGATTATTCTACGGAATCAGTCAGCTTGGTTGAAAATGCATATAATTAAGTGATCTTGTATGAAATGCCCTGCTTATCTGCATGGGAAGGCTTCTCCCATAAATGATACTCTGATATGATATGCTCTGCTCATGTTCTTCTCAGATAAATTCTTACATCATATCTGCTTCTGGTTCTTACATCTATATGAGATGTTTTTGGAATTGCTTTATTTTCTTATTTTTTTGGATTAAGTGATATTCTGATATGAAATACTCTGCTCATTTGCAGGGGAAGGCTTGTCCCATGATTGATACTAGTTTTTTGAAAGCTAATACACAGTATCATAAACAGTAATCATTCACCTTATTTCCTGTTTGAGAGAGTCCAAGTTGGCTTGGCTTGTTTGGTTTGAACTGTTCTTATCAGATAAAAATTTTACATCAAATCGGCATCTGATTATATCATATGAAAATTTACATCAAATCTGCATCTAATTATAGAGATGTTTTTGAAATTAAATTTATATATGTTTTTAAACAAACTTCTGTAGCTCTTGCTAAGCAGTCAGAAGTCCAGGCAAAAATGAGCATTAATGCCAGCTATCGCAGGAAAAGACTCCCTGAACCTCAGTAACATCAAGATTGAATCCCTCAGATTCTGATATTCTTGTGGATGATTCTGATATTCTTCTTGATTCGTAGAGAAGCAGACGACAGTAGCCTTCAGACAAAATCAAAAAGCCTGCTCTTAAGAAGACTTCAAACAAAGTGGATGGATCCAATGCACACGTTGCTCTTCCAGCTCTACTGGAAACACTTGTCTTTTTCACATGTATTTGGAAAACCAACCGTTGGTAAACCGCCATAAGCCGCTCTGCTAAGGACAATCTTGCACTCGTAATTAACTTCCCACTGATCCATTACATAATTTAACGACTAATTAATGCATGAATAAATTTAACTGACAATTAATTAAAGATAATTGCAAAGTGGACCCTGTACTAAACTTAATTGAATACTACCCTGAAATTAAAATCATTACGAATTGCCCCCCATATATCAAGACATCTGGCGTTGACTAGGGTTGGCTTGTAACAAATATAAACTCTTACAATTGAGTCCCTGATATCTCAAATATATCTAGATTCAATTATTTCTTCGTTGGTATTTGCTATGTATATTTTTTTTTAAAACCATGAATTCCTCAGAATCCACTGCACGCAGCTTATAGATCACAGCCTTGAAAACAACATATATGATTACTCAATTTCTGAGATGGCTGCCAACTCTTGATGAAGATGCTTCCTTAGAATACTTGCATTCGTTTTCTTTGGAATTGCCGAGCTCAAAGGATTAGGAGGTGTACTTAACCTGTCACCTTCACCTTCCAGCATCTGGACAACAAGCTTCATGGAAGGACGGTCCACTGGGTTCCACTGGATGCACCACAGTCCCACAATGGCGAGCTTTTTCGCAATTTTAGCATCTCCTTCTTCCTCGATTTGGAGCCGCAGGTCTTCTCCTTCTTCTAAGAGATTATATATCCATTCTGGGAAGTATACTTGATCACCGTTTTCTTCTGTATCATCAACATTTTTCCTTCCACCAACCATTTCTAGCACCAACATTCCAAAACTATACACATCTGACTTGTAGGAGACATTCCCAAAGTTTCTGGAGAACACTTCAGGTGCGATGTAGCCGATGGTTCCCCTAGCTGTTGTCATGGAAATAACACTTTTATACTTGGAACACAACTTAGCCAGACCGAAGTCTGCAATCTTGGGATTGAAGTCATTGTCCAGCAGGATATTATGCGGTTTGATATCAAAGTGGAGGATTGTTTGGTCACAACCCTGGTGAAGATATTCAATCCCCTTGGCTATTCCGAGGGCAATATGATGCAGCCTTTCCCAGCCAAGGAAAACATTCTTTGCGTTAGCTGAAGATATGAACTTCTGCAGTGAATGGTTTGGCAAGTACTCGTAAACCAGAGCTCGTCTAAATCCATCAGCACAGAAGCCAATCCACTTGTCAGGCACCTCACAGCAGATAGAACTTATCTGTTCAAATCCACATGCAATACTTAAAGCTAAGGATACCTTTGTGCAAACCATAACACTCAGTTTCAAGCTCAGTGATGCTATTTTTCCTCAATCCACATTGTTTTCCTGTTGCTTCACAAGATCCACAATTGGGACTGGACCAAGACAGACGAATATCACGCTTAACAGGTATGTCTTACATCTTGGTACAAGATAATAATGACTCATTGCCTTCAATAGAAAGTTCTGAATCAACGGCAAGAACATCATATGGACAGTACTTAAACAAGGAGCCATCCAGTTTCGAGGTCTTGTGTTATTTAAAGAACAATTGAAGATGGTAAAATTGATCTTGTACATCTCAAACTGTATGTTAAACACAGACGAGTTGAAGTTTGAGTGTTGTCTTAGAAGGCAACGTTGGGGATCACTTGCATGAATAACTTGATTTTTGTAGTCAATCTTTTCTATGTGGAGTTTCCCGGCAGTTGGCAGCTCGAGCACTGTATTGCCCTCCTCATTGCAAGATAGAGCAAACCCAGGATAGCCACACTGGTCTGGCTGCCTGTCCTTGATCCAGAATGGAAATCGGATGTCGACGCCACGGTTCCCACAAGATGTCGTGCAATTCAGGCTTACTCCAAGTTCAGCAATGAACATGAAATAGAACAGGCACCTAACCGTTTTTTATGAAACTTTCATCGTTGCCTCCTACGCTTGTGACTTTGGAAAGTATCTAAGCTCTCTATTGAGATTTCATGGGGTTTTTGTCTGTTGTAAGGTTTTAAAATCAAAATCATTTCTTTATTATTGTGACTTTTAACATTTCACAGAATGACTTGGTAGTTGTCAGTACTTTAATATGTTGATAGATACTTTCCAAAACTCGCCTTTATGTTTCTTTGACTTAATCTCTTGTCTTCTCAAGACTAGAAGAATTGTTTATGCACTACATACTCTTTCTCCATCCATGGCTAGGCTCCTCTTTTCTCCTCTTTCTCCATCCATGGCTAGGCTCCTCTTTGCTTGCCACGTACCCTTGTTTCTCCTGCTGCTACTCTTCGAAACCAGCAACTGCATGGATACCAATCTCTGTGCCCCTTCATGCGGCGTTCAAACTATTAGCAACCCTTTTCGCCTAAACAGTGATTCGTTAAACTGTGGAAACCCTCTATACCCTCCACTGCGAGGAAAACACCTCCACCGTTTTGTATTTAGACTCACGAAAGTACCACGTGCAGGCAATCAACTACAACAACTTGACAATCCGAGTGGTTGATGCTGGTGTTAAGAAAAATGATTGCTCTTCTCTTCCTAATTTTTCTTTAACATATGCAAGATTAGGAAATTCCAGAAGTGCATATGATATGTTTCCTTTTACAAATACAAGCTTAGATTATGTCAGTTATCCATATACATGGTTTCAATACAAAAAGACAGGGTCGAGATTGTGTCCCGAATACAAGCCTCGCGCATTATCGCAGATGATGATTTTTATAAACTGCGCAAATCCAGCGAATTTTCCTCTGTACTTGGACACTGGTACTTGCCTTAATGGAGCGAAATATTCCAATGTTTCTCTCTCGATACATTCTTATGTCATAGTTGGTGGCATGAAGGCCTCGGATTTGATGGAAAAGTGCAGCTTTGAGAGGATGACGTTGTTGCCAGTCAAGGATTACAAGAACATGTCCTTCAAGGAAATTCACAGTCTGCTGGAATATGGGTTTGAGCTTTCATGGCATAGTAGCAGGTGTGGACGTTGTGCAACTATTTGCTACATTGATGATTCCTACCATACAAAATGCCCAGGTTAGCAATAGTGAGTAGCATCTCATTTTTTTCAATTTCAACTTCTTTTGGCATGAATTCCCAATTTCTAGCAACTGTGCTTTTCAGTAGTATTAAGCATCTCACAGTCAATTCAATCAAGCTAGTGGAGGTTGCAGTTGGTGATATCATATACATAATTGCTTCCAATCTAATTTTTATGTTAAAAGTAAACTAGATTTCAGTTTTTTGAATAACAAAAGAATTGGTCTACCATTTGAGAATCGGTTGACTAATTCATAAGTGGTCGATCTGTGTAGTTAGCATATACGTCACGACCCGATTCCTGAATCCGTGACCGGCACATAAGCATGGTTCCCCTACAAGGTTCCACACCTATGCGAACCCAAACTTACACACAAATTTATCATTCATATTCAGAGTCTAACGCAGCGAAAATAACAAAGTTAACCATATATTATAAATCGAATGTCTTCATACAAGAGTTGATTATATACAATTATAATTGTGGAGCACTAACTAGACATAAGAACAAAAAGTGTTGACTACAACCAAAATAGCAGGTTCTGAGAGCGCAACAAAATGACCTGCTAACAAGCTACGAGCCTGAAAATAATAAATAATAGGAGGGTGAGTTCAACAACCCAGTGAGTAGATAATATCCAATATACACATACGAGATAATATAGCAATGAGAAATATATTATCGCATTGGCTTTAAGATCTTACAAGAAGGTTCTTAAATAGGTCATAACAAGAAAATCATAATGCAATGAGCATGAGGCTCCGTACTGTGGGATGATCAGTCCGCACAGGTTGGTGACTCCCCCGACCAACTAGGGTTCAGATACGATGTGCACAAAGACTAACATTTCCCTGTTAGCATGGGTATTCTGACTGGCATACCGTAGGTATATATATATATATATATATATATATATATATATATATATATATATATATATAATAATCAAACAGACATATTCATATCTCAAGGCTCAACTCATGGCATCAATCAAATGAGGAGCTATCAATTCACAAGCAGATATTGGTTTATATCAAGAACATATATTCAACAATTGATTATGCTTTATCATATCAAGAATAGTAATCAATGTATATATTATCAAGAAGCATAATCCAAATACTAGCAAATCAAATATTTATAATATTTCTTATGCATATTAAATATTATCCACTCACCTGACTCAAAAGCAAACAAGGTTCAAAAGCAGAATGTTGAGGAAATCTTACTAACGTCCCGCAGGTTGAATATCGGGATTATCTGAATATATAAAAGAAGATATACTCAAAAATGACTCAAAAGAAGTAAAATACCTTTAATAACATATCTAAGAGTTCAACTCATAATCCTATGTGTTTTTGAATCAAACTATCCATTCTTCGCAAAAACCTAAAACAAAGGTTTCTTCCGAAATCCAATTCAAATTACACAATTCATAAAATTGATAATAATTCATCAAATAAGCCTCAATTATCCATCAAACCAATATCAAATACTTATATTTCATCTAAGGACCATTCTGTAATTTTCTTATATTTTTAGGGTCAAATTGTAATTATGTCAAATTGAATGACTAAATTGAACACTTCATAAATTCATAGCTATACTAAAATCGTGTCCATAATTCATCCTCAATTCTGTCCAGAATCTCAAATTTCACTCCAGGGACCAAACTGAAATTTTCCAAAGTTCAGGGACTAAATTGTAATTTTCCAAAGTTCAGGGACTAAACTGTAATTTTAACCAAAAGGACCAAAATGAATTTTCGTCATCTTCAACCTCAAGCCCAGAATTCCAGCAAGGGTTTTTCTCAATATTTTCTTAAACCAAACATCTCAAAACTTCAAAATCATCTACAATCAAACCTATTAACCATTACCCAACACATTCAACCCTTAACATCTCCCTTAATTCATCTTTCAAACCCAAATAAAATCCTCAAACCCTAACAATCAATACAAGCAAAAATCGTAACTAATAACCAAATTTATTAAAACATACACATTACCTTAATAACTTATTTCTCTTTCCCTCTTTTCTCCTCCTCTTTTCTTTCCCTCTTTTCTCTTCTTTCTTTCTCTCTTCCCGTTTTTCTCTCAAATTTCAGATCTATTTCCTTTCTTTTTTCTTTTTTTTTCTTTTTCTTTTCTTTTCTTTTCTATTTATATTTATAAGCTTATGCAATTACTACCATGCCCTTAATTTATTTACACACCTAATTCTAAGCCACCAAGGGCATTCATGCATTTTCCTTTCTAAAACTTTCAAAACACATATACCCTCCATGTTCAAATTAGGATTTCCATGTATCAGTTTAGTTCCTTAATTGTCTATACAAAGCTTGTAAATCAGCATCATTAAGTAGTGCAAACAGAGAGAATAAATAAGAGAGGTTAGAGACAAACACCTAATAACAATATATCTTTCTCTCAATCTTCTTCTTGTTCCTGAGTTTCTGCTTTGGAATGCTGCTGCTAGAAATGGCTGGCAGAAGAAAAAATTTGAATGCGTTGGCTGAGCGGTCAAGCGAAATTTACTGGCCATATTGGGTTTACGATCAATTCTCTAATGTGAAAGCTGTAGAAATCGGAGATGGTGGCACGGAAGAGGAAAAAAAGACAGTCAAGAAGATGATTATTGTAGGGTTGCGGTGTATACAAATGAAACCTGTGAATCGGCCAGCAATGAACGAAGTTGTATGTTATGAGCCTGGTCATCAAGGGACACGCGGGAGTGATGAAAGGCTGGACATGGAACACATGGCGCAATGGATGAGGAGATGAGACTACCAAGGTGACATGGATGCAAGACACATGGCACATTGGGGAACCGGACTGAGTTACTTTGATGTTGGACACGGGGCAGCTGAAGGATTGTTATTTTAATTAAGTATTTTATTGTTGTTTAGTTAATCAGTATTTCAGTTAATTCAGTACTTTAATTAATTTGTTGCACACGTTCTGTCCATTATCAACTAGTCAGGATAATGGGTAGTTATTTTCTAATTATGTATTTAAAGAACTATTTTCCATTAATGAAAGGTTATCGAAAATTCCATAAACATTGCTGAGTGCAAAGGAGGGGTCTGGTTCCTCAAATAAACCAGAGTCAATTCTAGCTATTACAATTAAAATCATAACAAGTGGTATCAGAGCCGGCGTTCCTGGCATGGCAGACGGGACTCGAGCAAACCAAATGGCGGAAGCTATCACTTCTCTACGAAGTGAAACTAGCTCTATACGAGAAGAATTAAGCAGGCAAGGGGCTCTTATGGAACAAGTCTTACAGCAGTTACACCATGTGGCGTCTAACTATGAAAATTTCACACAATCATCAGGCAGGCATAATGCAGGAGAGGGGACTTCTCAAAATCTTGGGGAAAATCCTAAGCCTATACTGGAAGCACCTGTTGGCATTCAAGCTCGTACCATGCGTCTGGACTTCCCTCATTTTGATGGAGGAGAGCCACACGATTGGATCTTGAAGGCACAGCAGTTCTTTGCATACTGCCAAACACCAGAAGATCAGAAGCTGCAGATTGCCTCTTTCCACATGGAAGGAAAGGCTTTGTCTTGGTATTGCTGGTTAATGGAGTCGAGCCCAGCAGAGAGTTGGGAGGCATTTCTGGTAGCCCTTCGCACCAGATTTGGACCTTCAGCATATGAAGATCCTGTGGGAGCTTTCACGAAATTGAGGCAGACGGGAAGTGTGGAGGAGTACCAAACCAACTTTGAGATCCTGTCCAACAAAATTACTGGGGTAAGTGAGGATTTTCGTATTAGCACATTTCTTAGTGGCTTAAGGGATGAGTTAAGGATCATGGTTACCATGTTTAGACCCAATACCCTATCGGCAGCCTTTGGGTTAGCTAGGTTACAGGAAGAAGCAGTGGGTAGGAGATACCAACCTGTAAGAAACATCACCACAAACACAAACCCAAACACAAACCAACACAACCATAACAATATTCCACCCTACCCGAGACAAGCACCCCTTAGGTTACCTGCACCCAACCATGCCATTCCCAAATTTCCAACTCCACCCAATCTACCACAAACCAATCAGAATTTCCAAAAGAAATACCCTTTACCCATCAAAAGACTCAATGCTAATCAAATGCAAGAGAGAAGAGAGAAGGGACTATGTTTTAATTGTGATGAGAAGTATCAATATGGACACAAGTGCAGCAAACCAAGTTTGTATTTACTGGAGGGAATTGAATTGGAGGAAGAATGTAATGATATGGCTGAAAATTCTGAACAGTATGATCAATCAATTCAAAGTGCTGAATTATTGGTCATTTCTTTGAATGCTATAGCTGGGGTACCTTCCCCTAAGACTATGCGCTTGGTGGGATATATTGGGAAGCATGCATTAACTGTTCTAATTGACACAGGCAGTACACATAGCTTTGTGGATGTGAATGTAGCAAGAAAATTGAGGCTGCCAGTAGAGGATAGTCAACTGGCAGTGCAGGTTGCTAATGGAGCAACTTTTCCTTGCCAAGGTTGCTGTAAGGCCGTAGTTTTAAAGATGCAAAAATGTGATGTGTTGGTCAGTTTATACCTTCTGACCTTGGGGGGCTGTGATGTAGTGTTAGGGGTTGACTGGCTGCGGAGTCTTGGGACTATACAATGGAATTTTGCAGACCTAAGCATGCAATTCCTTGTGAATGGGAAACCTTTAGTTTTGCAAGGGTTAAAACCCTCTCACAACTTTTTGGAGGAGGAGCCGAAACTCACTAAGACCACCCTGACTGAGGGAAGAGGTCTTTGGTTGCAATTAATGGAGGCAGATTCGGCAGCAGACTCACCAGTTCTAAGTGCAGACTTACAAGGGGTTTTGGATCAATTCCAGATGGTATTTCAGGAACCTAAGGGTCTACCTCCTTCCAGAGGACATGACCATCAGATTAGGTTACATGAGGCAGCTACACCTACTTGTGTAAGACCCTACCGATACCCCTACTATCAAAAGGAGGAGATAGAGAAGCTGGTTAAGGAAATGTTACAGGCTGGAATTATACAAACCAGCCAAAGTCCTTACTCATCTCCAGTGTTACTAGTGAGGAAAGCCGATGGGAGTTGGAGGATGTGTATTGACTACCGTGCTCTCAACAAGGAAACCATAAAAGATAAGTTTCCAATTCCTAATATTGATGAGTTATTAGATGAATTACATGGGGCAAAGCTATTTTCTAAGCTTGATTTAAGATCGGGCTATCACCAAATCAGGATGAAACCTGAAGATGTGCCCAAAACTGCCTTTCGGACTCACGAGGGACACTATGAGTTCCTAGTTATGCCCTTTGGGCTGACTAATGCCCCCTCAACTTTTCAGGGCCTAATGAATGAGATATTCAGATCTCAGTTGAGGAAGTTTGTTTTAGTATTCTTTGATGACATCCTTATTTACAGTAGATCTATGGCTGAACATGTTGATCATTTGCATACTGTTTTAGACATCCTAAGACAACATCAACTATATGCAAAAGCTTCCAAATGTGTCTTTGGCACATTAGAAGTGGAGTATTTGGGTTATGTGATTTCACAGGAGGGGGTGGAAGCTGACCCAGTGAAGATTGCAGCCATGGTTAATTGGCCAATTCCCAAGAATCCCAAGGCTTTGAGGGGGTTCTTAGGTCTCACGGGTTATTACAGGAAATTTGTTAAAGGCTATGGTAGCATTGCAGCACCTTTAACAGCACTGTTAAAGAAAAATTCTTTTCTTTGGACAACTGAAGCTACAGAGGCCTTTGAGGCACTCAAGACAGCAATGGTAAGGCCTCCTGTTCTAGGGTTGCCAAATTTTACTATACCATTTGTGGTTGAGTGTGATGCATCGGGTTGTGGAATTGGGGCTGTGTTAATGCAAGAAGGTCGACCTTTAGCCTATCTAAGTCAGGCTTTGAAAGGGAGGAACCTACTGTTATCTACTTATGAGAAGGAATTCTTGGCTTTGGTTCTAGCTATCAGAAAATGGAGACATTATCTATTGGGGCATCAATTCAAGGTCCGAACAGACCAGCAAGCCCTAAAATATTTGTTGGAGCAAAGGGTGGGTACCCCTTTCCAACAAAAATGGGTAGCTAAACTACTCGGTTTTGATTTTACAGTCGAGTACAGATGTGGAAAAGAGAATAGAGCAGCTGACGCTCTATCAAGGCAGATGATTAATGATCCTAATCCAGTCAGTTCAGACTCTACAAATGCAGAGGGGGAATTACAGGCCATCAGTGTGGTGCAAGCTACTTGGTGGGGTGATCTACAGCAAGCTTATGACCAAGACACTCAGTTACAGCAGCTAATCAGTCGCAGTAAACAAGGTGATCTTGATGCTACTAAATACAAGTTGCAGGGAAATTTATTATTCTACAAAGGCAGACTACACTTGGGGTCCTTAACAGATTATCACAGCAGAATAATAGA
The DNA here is from genome assembly GCA_009078335.1 of Salix brachista. Classification (NCBI taxonomy): domain Eukaryota; kingdom Viridiplantae; phylum Streptophyta; class Magnoliopsida; order Malpighiales; family Salicaceae; genus Salix; species Salix brachista. The sequence continues at coordinate 11,751,341 of CM018578.1, read as the reverse complement.
GCAATATCATGGCAGTTCAATTGGGGGACATGCAGGCACTCAGAAAACACATGAGAGGATCAAACGTGAATTTTTCTGGAATGGAATGCGCACAGATGTCAGACAATACATTAAAGGGTGTGATATATGCCAGAGAAACAAGACAGAAAACATCAAACCAGCAGGATTACTACAACCACTCCCAATTCCCGAAGGCACATGGAAGGACATCAGCATGGATTTCATTGAAGGTTTACCTAAGTCTAAAGGGTATGAAGTCATCATGGTAGTTGTTGACAGATTTAGCAAATACAGCCATTTTATCAAGCTATCACACCCATACACAGCAGCAAGCGTTGCACAGCAATTCATTGAAAATATATTCAGGTTACATGGCATTCCACAAACAATTGTATGCGACAGAGATGCTATTTTCACTAGTGCATTTTGGAAAGAATTATTCAGGTTAAGTGGGACTAACCTGTTATTGAGTTCGGCTTACCACCCGCAGACGGACGGGCAGACGGAGATCATGAATAAGTGGCTGGAAGGTTATTTGCGTTGCTTCACCAGCGACCGGCCTCAAGACTGGGCTAAGTGGCTAGCTTTGGCCGAGTGGTCTTACAACACCTCCACCCACTCTTCAACTGGACTCACACCTTTTGAGGTGGTTTATGGATACCCCCCACCTCGCCTGCAACCTTTTGAGCCACATTCCACAGCTGTTCAAGCCGTTGAAGATGAGCTCAAAAGCCGAGACTTCATCTTGACACTGGTAAGGGAGAACCTGCAGGATGCACAAACTCGCATGAAACAATTTGCGGATAGAAACCGAACAGATCGAGAGTTCGAAGTCGGAGATTGGGTTTACTTACGCTTAAGGCCGTACCGGCAGATGACGGTGGCTGTGCGCCGAAATTTGAAGCTGTCGGCGAGGTATTTTGGGCCATTTCAGGTTACGAAGAGAGTTGGGAAAGTTGCTTATAAGCTTGAACTACCTCCTAACACGAAGATCTACCCGATCTTCCATGTCTCTTGTCTCAAAAAGAAGGTTGGCACTCATACTCACACCAGCCCTAATCTACCCAAAGTCATGGAAAATGGGACTCTTGCTCCGACCATTCACAAAATACTAGCCCGAAGGATGAAGAAGAAAGGAAACTTAGCTGGCACTGAACTCTTGGTTCAGTGGGACGGAGCGACGGAAGAAGACGCGTTGTGGATCGATGTTTGTGAGTTACGCCGACAGTACCCCGAACTCGTGGGCGAGTTCTTTTGATCGAAGGGGCTGTTGTTATGAGCCTGGTCATCAAGGGACACGCGGGAGTGATGAAAGGCTGGACATGGAACACATGGCGCAATGGATGAGGAGATGAGACTACCAAGGTGACATGGATGCAAGACACATGGCACATTGGGGAACCGGACTGAGTTACTTTGATGTTGGACACGGGGCAGCTGAAGGATTGTTATTTTAATTAAGTATTTTATTGTTGTTTAGTTAATCAGTATTTCAGTTAATTCAGTACTTTAATTAATTTGTTGCACACGTTCTAATCCATTATCAACTAGTCAGGATAATGGGTAGTTATTTCTTAATTCTGTATTTAAAAGAACAATTTCAATTAATGAAGTTTATCGAAAATTCCATAAACATTGCTAAGTGCAAAGGAGGGGTCTGGTTCCTCAAACAAACCAGAGTCAATTCTAGCTATTACAATTAAAATCGTAACATTGTAGAGATGCTTGAAGGAGATATGGAAAGCCTGCAACTTCCTCCGAATCCTTTTCTGAATCTAGATGAGAAGCCAATAAACACTTGTAGAGATGCTTTATTTTTTTTTTTTTTTTTTTGATTAAGTGATCTTAATACTCTGCTCATTTCCAGGGGAAGGCTTGTCCCATGATTGATACTAGTTTTTTGAAAGCTAATACCAATATGATAAACAGTAATCATTCACCTTATTTCCTGGTTGATAGAGTCCAAGTTGGCTTGGCTTGTTTGGTTTGAACTGTTCTTATCAGATAAAAAATTTACATCAAATCTGCATCTGATTGTATCATATAAAAACTTACATCAAATCTGCATCTGATTATAGAGATGTTTTCGAAATTAAATTTATATTTTTTTTTAAACAAACTTCTTTAGCTCTTGCTAAGCACAAGCTAGAAGTCCATGCAAAAATGAGCATTAATGCTAGCCATCGCAGGAAAAGACTCCCTGAACCTCAGTAACATCAAGATTGAATCCCTCAGATTCTGATATTCATGTGGATGATCAGAAATCTGAATCATCTTGATAAATATTCTTCTTGATTCGTAGAGAAGCGGACGACAGTAGCCTTCAGACAAAATCAAAATGCCTGCTCTTCAGAGACTTCAAACAAAATGGATGGATCCAATGCACACGTTACTCGAAAGACATGTCTTTTCACTATGTCCTGTTGTTTATGGCATCAAAAGTCACTTGTATTTGGAAAACCAACCGTTGGTAAACCGCCATAAGGACAGTTTGCACATCCCTTTTGAACGCAGAGCCGTAAATTCACAAACTTTGAGTTTCTTCCTCAATGATGGCGCTCGAAATTCACTTGGTAGAAAGTTTAGAGAGAGAGAGAGGGATTTGTTCTGTTGTTTTACACTAAGTCATAAAATGTCTGAACAGAGAACCCGTCATCTCAGACCACATGTAGTTTACCATATGGATGACGGTTTGCATTGAAGACGACGACAAGTTATTCAGGAGCTGATTAATTCTAGGGAAACCTCAAATTAACCCCTCCAGTATTATTATATGCTTATTTTGTCATAAAATATAAACTTTTACAATTGAGTCCCTGATATCTCAAATATATCTAGATTCAATTATTTCTTCGTTAGTATTTTCTATATATTTAAAAAAAAAAAAAACCACGAATTCCTCAGAATCCACTGCAAGCACCTCATAGATCACAGCCCTGAAAACAACATTTTTGATTACTCAATTTCTGAGATGGCTGCCAACTCTTGATGAAGATGCTTCCTTAGAATACTTGCATTCGTTTTCTTTGGAATTGTGGAGCTCAAAGGATTAGGAGGTGTACTTAACCTGTCTCCTTCACCTTCCAGCATCTGGACAACAAGCTTCATGCAAGGACGGTCAACTGGGTTCCACTGTATGCACCACAGTCCCACAATGGCTAGCTTCTTTGCAATTTTATCATCTCCTTCTTCCTCGATTTGGAACCGCAGGTCTTCACCTTCTTCTAAAAGATTATAAATCCATTCTGGGAAGTATACTTGATCACCATTTTCTGCTGTATCATCAACATTTTTCCTTCCACCAACCATTTCTAGCACCAACATTCCAAAACTATACACATCTGACTTGTAGGAGACATTCCCAAAGTTTCTGGAGAACACTTCAGGTGCTATGTAGCCGATGGTTCCCCTAGCTGCTGTCATGGAAATAGCACTTTTATACTTGGAACACACCTTAGCCAGACCGAAGTCTGCAATCTTGGGATTGAAGTCATTGTCCAGCAAGATATTATGCGGTTTGATATCAAAGTGGAGGATTGTTTGGTCACAACCCTGGTGAAGATATTCAATCCCATTTGCTATTCCAAGAGCAATATGATTCAGCCTTTCCCAGCCAAGGAAAACATTCTTTGCGTTAGCGGAAGATATGAACTTCTGCAGCGAATGGTTTGGCAAGTACTCGTAAACTAGAGCTCGTCTAAATCCATCAGCACAGAAGCCAATCAAGCGGACTACATTGACATGGTGAATCCTTGTCATTGCTCCCATTTCGTTGACGAACTCCTCTCCTTTTTCTGTTGAATTGTTGAGAACCTTAACAGCTACCGCAATTGCACTGGCTAGCTTTCCTTTGAACACTGTTCCATAAGCTCCGTGCCCCAATTCATCCCTGAATTGATTTGTGATCTTTTTGAGATCAGCATATGAGTATCTTGTGGGGTTCATAGCTCTGTAATCATCCAAAAACCTTTCAACCTTGGCTTGATAGTCTTCTTCTGATTTTCGGAAGCTATAGATTTTGGAGACTGCAATGACTAAAATGCCAAAAAGGAATGATCCTGTGGTTACACCTGCATATAAATAAGTCTTCCAAGTCAAGAAACTGATCTTCTTTTCGGGAAACAACGTGTTGGAGTAAATTTGAGAATTAGTGAAAAACTAACCTATAGCCAGTCGCTTTTTCCAAGTACCTGTAGATGATAAGAGCCCTTGTTAGGCTCTCATTTTCAGAAAGATTCCATAGTCATGACAATATTCTGAATTTTTAGAAACGATAAAGCTAAATGCACAGGTAACCCACTTGTCAGGCACCTCACAGCAGATAGAACTTATCTGTTCAAAGCCACATGCAATACATAATTCAAATTCTATATACAGACCAGGGAAAACAAAAAACCCTAGAAAATGAAGGTGCCATGAACTCTGAACAGTGAAAAGAATACTTAAAGCTAAAGATACCTTTGTTTTGTCTGTGCAAGCCATAACACTCAGTTTCAAGCTCAGTGATGCTTTTTTCCCTCAATCTACATTGTTTTCCTGTTGCTTCACAAGATCCACAACTGGGAATGGACCAAGACAGACGAATATCATGCGGAACAGGGAGGTCGTACATCTTGGTACAAGATAATAATGACTCCTTGCCTTCAATAGAAAGTTCTGAATCAACGGCAAGAACATCATAGTGGGCAGTGCTTAAACAAGGAGCCATCCAGTTTAGAGGACTTTGGTTATTTGAAGAACAATTGAAGATGGTAAAATTGACCTTGGACATCTCAAACTGTATGTTAAACACAGACGAGTTGAAGTTTGAGTGTTGTTGTCTTAGAAGGCAACCTTGGGGATCACTTGCAAGAATAACTTGATTTTTGTAGTCAATCTTTTCTATGTGGAGTTTCCCAGCAGTTGGCAGCTCGAGCACTATATTGCCCTCCTCATTGCAAGATAGAGCAAACCCAGGATAGCCACACTGGTCTGGCTGCCTGTCCTTGATCCAGAATGGAAATCGGATGTCGACGCCACGGTTCCCACAAGATGTCGTGCAATTCAGGCTTGCTCCAAGTTCAGCAATGAACATGAAACAGAACAGGCATCTAACCGATTTCGATGAAGCTTTCATCGTCAGGTTTCGCATAATAGAACTTTTCACCGACCCAAATTAATAACAATGGTGTACGTTTACCTCGCTTGTAGAACTGGTGGCGGCGGCTACAACGATGGTTTTTGAAGAGGAAAACATCGTTGGAGGCTTTGATTGCCCATTCCATAACTACGAGGAAAGTTCAAGCTCTGCTTCCTTGGAAACAGGGAAGAAAGTGAGGGGGCAATAATCCTTTTTTTTCTTTCACAGAACTAACATAATAATAATAATATCCGGTTTTTATTACTTTTGACTATAATAAAGCTTTAGCTTCACGCGTATTGATGATAGATAGGTTTGACTTTTGAGACTTCAAGTGCGAGTCTTTCATAGCTAGATGAGCCAACATACACCTTTATGATCTAGTGGGATAAGTCAAAGTCTAAAAAGAGGCATGGTCATCAAGGCATGAGAAGAGGCTTGGTCATGTTAATCTAGAAGACTAGAACAACTCAAAAGGTTGACAATTTTTGTAGGAGTTTTCGAAGGTCATTTTCCCTATAGTTCAACTGTTTCATAACGCGGACTGCTGAATCTTTAGATATAAAAAAAATTATTCGAGACCCATTTGTTTTGGCAGTTTTTGTGTTTTCCCTTCTTTTCTTGTATATAATTTCATCCTTTATTTTTTTTATTGAATTGTTTTATGACCTAATTAAATAAGATTGAGCTTGAAATTATATTGAAAATATTGAGTTCAAAGAAAAATGACTAAAATATAAAACATAGAGAAAATACATTTTTAATCCTAAATTTACAAATATTTTTAGTTTGATTCAAAAAATCCTAATCAACCTAGACAAGATTATCAGGTTTTGAATCGCGACATGCTAAGTTGACACAATTCTGAAACTGTTGTCTTCTCAGGAGTTGACGAGTTGTTATCATGCTTTGCAACCATTGTTGTGACTTTTCAAAGGTAATCATTTGTGGTTCTTATCATGCTTTACAACATACAGCCATTAATATTTGCTTCATTATATATTGTGACTTTGACGTTTCAAAGGATGACTTGGTACTTTGAATATGTTGCTTCATTATTGTGACTCTGACTTGGTGAAAGTCTCACGTCGAAAAACTGGCCTTTAGATTTCTACTTCTTCTATGTTGCACTTACTTTAACTGTTGTCTTCTCAAAGCACTCTTTCTCCACCCATGGCCAGGCTCCTCTTTGCTTGCTTGCTTCTCCTGCTGCTAGTACTCTTCCAAACCAGCAACTGCATGGGTACCAATCCCTGTGCCCCTTCTTCATGCGGCAGTCAAACTATTAGCTACCCTTTTAGCCTAGACAGTGATCCGTCAAACTGTGGACACCCTAACTATACCCTCCACTGCGAGAAAAACACCTCCACCGTTTTGTATTTAGACTCACGAAAGTACTACGTGCAGGCAATCAACTACAACAACTTGACCATCCGAGTGGTTGATGCTGGTGTTAAGGAAAACGACTGCTCCTCTCTTCCTGATTTTTCTTTAACATATGAAAGATTAGGAAATTCCAGAAGTGCATATACATGGTTTACAACTACAAGCGCAGATTATGCCATTTATCCATATACATGGTTTCAATACAAAAAGACAGGGCCGGAATGGCATAAATGGTTTCCCAAATACAAGCCTCTCCCATTATCGCAGATGATGATTTTAATAAACTGCGCAAATCCAGTGAATTCTCCTCTGTACTTGGACACTGGTGCTTGCCTTAATGGAGTGAAATATTCCAATGTTTCTCTCTCGATACATTCTTATGTTAATGTTGGTGGCATGAAGGCCTCGGATTTGATGGGAATGTGCAGCTTAGAGAGGATGACGTTGTTGCCAGTCAACGAATACAAGAACATGTCCTTCAAGGAAATTCACAGTCTGCTGGAATACGGGTTTGAGCTTTCATGGCACAGTAGCAGTTGTGGAGGTTGTGCAATCGGATGCTACATCGAAGATTGGAACCGCACACACTGCATAGGTGGGCAATATTGAGTAACTAACAGTTCGTTTTTCTACTTTCAACTTCTGTTTGCATGATTTCCCCATTTCAGACAACTGTGCTTTTCAGTAGCCCATTGTAGTATTGAGGATCTCACAGTCAATTCAATCAAGCTATCATATATTGATAATAGATGATTGCTTCCAATCTAATTTTTCTGTTAAAAATAAACAACATTTCAGTTTTTCTGAATAACAAAGGATGTAGTCTACTGGTTTTTTGTTTTTTTCTGATTAATAGAGGAATCAATTGACAGATTTTAAACAAATCGTTCGACCAGTTTATAAACAAAATATAATTCATGTTTAGAATAAGATTTCTTTGTTTTAGTTTAATTCCTTGATTGTGTAGTTCTTTATGCCTATAAAAGGTTTGAAATTCAGCATTATTAAGTAGTCCTTCTTCTCAATAGAGAGCTTAGATGGAAACACTTAATAGAATTATACCTTCTTCTCAATCCTCACCCATTTTTCTTCCAACATTTTCTATTTCCTTCATCCGTTTTTCTCAATTCTCTTCATCTTGTAATATTTGCACAAATAAAAAATCTAATTTTTGTACCTGATCTCTTCGTCCAACAGAATCTTCTTGGCTCGAGATAACCGCAGGTGAGGATTCTATTTCCCAATGTTTTCATGCTTGATTCCATAATTCCAAACATTTCTTTCTAAAAACTCTATAAATTTTGTTTACCTTCTCTGCAGTCGTCCTGGGGTATGCATCCGAAATAATTGGTAAGAACATCCATATTAATTTGGAACAACTTCCCTTATTTATTTTTTAGTTTATGATATTAGATCATATTTTATTAGTAGATAAAAAATGTTAATGGTTATAGGAGGCCTAATGCCTCAGAGAGATCTTCAAGTTACCGGGTATGTATTTATGCAAAGTTGAACCTGAGGTCTCACATTTTAAGAAAATGAACTCCTTTTCTGCAAATCATGACGGTCTAGATTTTAGATGAGTTTTCAACAAGGAGAAAAAATTCTAACACCAACCTAACGCATGTTGTGTATTTATCAGATAATTAATAAGAAATAATATTGATTTCCGTCTTCAATTTTGTTTCCCCTCAAACTTCACACAGCAATAGTTCAGGGGCCAAAAATTATCTTTGGGAGTCCGTTTGTGTTTGCGTTCTTGATCTATAAATGGCGAAGAAGACATCTATCAGCATATGACACCATAGAGGAATTCCTACAGACTCCCAACAATCTTATGCTGGTAGTAAGGTATTCTTATTCAGAGATTAAGAAGATGACAGGAGGTTTCAAGGAAAATATTGGCCAAGGAGGTTTTGGATGTGTGTACAAGGGAAATCTTCGCAGTGGGCGTTCTGCAGCGATAAAAATTCTGGGCAAGTCTAACGCTAATGGACAAGATTTCATCAATGAAGTGGCTACCATTGGAAGGGTTCACCACACTAATGTAGTGCAGCTAGTTGGGTTTTGTGCTGAGGGATCAAAGCGTGCTCTTGTCTATGATTTCATGCCTAATGGATCTCTTAATAATTTCATTTTTTCTCAAGAAAGATCTGTCTCTTTAAGCTGGGAAAAATTGCTTGAGATTTCCATTGGAGTGGCTCATGGCATCGAATATCTGCATCGAGGTTGTGAGATGCAGATCCTGCATTTTGACATCAAGCCTCACAACATTCTTCTCGACGAACATTTCACTCCAAAGGTTTCTGACTTCGGGCTTGCTAGGTTGTGTCCAGCCAATGAGAGCCTCAAATCTCTCACTGCAGCAGGGGGAACGATAGGTTACATGGCGCCGGAACTGTTCTACAAGAACATCGGGCGCGTCTCATACAAAGCTGATGTTTATAGCTTTGGAATGCTGCTGCTAGAAATGGCTGGCAGAAGAAAAAATTTGAATGCGTTGGCTGAACGGTCCAGCGAAATTTTCTGGCCATATTGGGTTTATGATCAAGTCTCTAATGAGAAAGCTGTAGAAATCAGAGATGGTGGCACGGAAGAGGAAAAAAAGATAGTCAAGAAGATGATTATTGTAGGGTTGTGGTGTATACAAATGAAACCTACGAATCGGCCAGCAATGAACGAAGTTGTGGAGATGCTTGGAGGAGATGTGGAAAGCCTGCAACTGCCTCCGAATCCTGTTCTGAATCTAGATGAGAAGCCAATAAACACTTGTGGGGAGTCATCGTCCATGTCTGATTATTCTACGGAATCAGTGAGCTTGGTTGAAAATGCATAGAATTAAGTGATCTTGTATGAAATACCCTGCTCATCTGCAGGGGAAGGCTTGTCCCATAAATGATATTCTGATATGAACTATTCTGCTCTTGCTCTTCTCAGATAATTTTTTACATAAAATCTGCGTCTGGTTGTAGAGATGTTTTTTGAATTGCTTTATTCTCTTTTTTTTTTTGATTAAGTGATCTTAATTCTCTGCTCATTTGCAGGGGAAGGCTTGTCCCATGATTCATACTAGTTTTTTGAAAGCTAATACCAATATTTCCAGGTCGAAGACTTCTCCAAGCTGGCTTGTCTTGTTTGGTTTGAACTGTTCTTATCAGATAAAAATTTACATAAAATCTGCATCTGATTATAGAGATGTGTTTGAAATTAAATTTATATTTGTTTTTAAACAAACTTCTGTAGCTCTTGCTAAGCACAAGCTAGAAGTCCATGCAAAAATGAGCATTAATGCTAGCCATTGCAGGAAAAGACTCCCTGAACCTCAGTAACATCAAGATTGAATCCCTCAGATTCTGATATTCATGTGGATGATCTGAAATCTGAATCATCTTGATAAATATTCTTCTTGATTCGTAGAGAAGCAGACGACAGTAGCCTTCAGACAAAATCAAAAAACCTGCTCTTCAGAGACTTCAAACAAAGTGGATGGATCCAATGCACACGTTGCTCTTCCAGCTCTACTGGAAACACTTGTCTTTTTCACATGTATTTGGAAAACCAACTGTTGGTAAACCGCCATAAGCCGCTCTGCTAAGGACAGTTTGCACATCCCTTTTGAACGCAGAGCCGTAAATTCACAAACTTTGAGTTGCTTCCTCAATCATGTCGCCCGAAATTCACTTAGTAGAAAGTTTATAGAGAGAGAGAGAGAGAGATTTGTTATGTTGTTTTACACCAAGTCATAGAATGTCTGAACGGAAAATCCGTCATTTCAGACCACATGTAGCTTACCATATGGATGGCGGTTTGCATTGAAGACAACGACAAGTTATTCAGGAGCTGATTAATATTAGGGAAATCTCAACTTAACCCTTAGAGGGTTCCTCTCTTCTTGTCTCTCCTAATTAAGTCCATCCTGCGCAGTATGCCTGTCATCCTCGCGGTGCTTTCCATGCTCACTGAGCTTTCAGGATGTTCAGTGGACCCGGAGAATAGTCGAGCTGCGCGTAAACTAGCCCAGACATCCCGATCACAAAAAAAAAAAAAAAACACACATCATTTAATATAAATAAAATATGTTACATAGAATTCATGGGTCATTTTATATCTCAAAAGCATTACATTGTTTTTATCTCATAAAAAAAAAAAAACGAAGAACCTAGCAAAGCACGACACAATACAACAATAAAAAGCCCAAATCTATTATTTTCAACTCTTCACTCAAGTGATGATATGACACAACAAAGGAATGGGATCCTAGTGGATTCAAAAAACTTTGAAAACATCATTTTACCTTACCACATTATGCGGTTGGATGCGAATCGAGGAAGTGAGTGCCTTATGACTAATGTGTGTATATATATATATTCTTTTTCTTTTTTCATTTTCTCCAATAATAATAAAATGATAAAAAAATCACTAATATCGGACCGGTATATTCATTAGAAGTTATTCTCTTTCTTAATTCAAATAGCGATGGCATGGGAGTAAATATTATCATAAACAAATAATATCTTTATAGTTATAAACTTTTTAACATTGTCATAAAATTCAATACAAGGATCCAAACTTGAAATTTTTTAACCTTACTACTTATTTAGCCTGAGTTTTAGATTAAATCATGTGAAAGCTTTTACAACATGATCTTGTTTGCAAGGTAGATTCAAATAAAAAATTAACTCAAGAAGGTTAACATTGAATAAAAACTCTATGTTTAAGGTTGAAATTGAGAAATATAAAATAACAAAGAAAAGGGTCCGAAAACCCAAAGAAAATTAAAAAATATTTTTGTATTGAATGATAAAATTGAAAACAAAAAATAAAAAAGAGAATTCAAACAAATTATTTTAATAATATATTAACCTGTTTCACTCAATAAAACGTGTGATATCATATCTTAAGCCACATTTGTTAATCACTTAATTACAATATGTGTTTGAGAACTAGATAATTAAAATTATATATTAATTTATTTTATTTTTCATACAAACAGCAAAAATAACTCAATTTAGTTTAGTTATTTTGATAATTTGTTGTATGATGGATACAAATCAATAATATTTTGTTCTATGTACCATTCAAGTTTTTCTCTAATGCACTGCCGCCGTTGTAAAAATGGCACATTTAAACATAATTAATTAATAATATCCATTACGGGTACAATCTTGCACTCGTAATTAACTTCCCACTGATCCATTACATAATTTAACGACTAATTAATGCATGAATAAATTTAACTGACAATTAATTAAAGATAATTGCAAAGTGGACCCTGTACTAAACTTAATTCAATACTACCCTGAAATTAAAATCATTACGAATTGCCCCCCATATATAAAGACATCTGGCGTTGACTAGGGTTGGCTTGTAACAAATATAAACTCTTACAATTGAGTCCCTGATATCTCAAATATATCTAGATTCAATTATTTCTTCGTTGGTATTTGCTATATATATATTTTTTTTAAACCATGAATTCCTCAGAATCCACTGCACGCAGCTTATAGATCACAGCCTTGAAAACAACATATATGATTACTCAATTTCTGAGATGGCTGCCAACTCTTGATGAAGATGCTTCCTTAGAATACTTGCACTGGTTTTCTTTGGAATTGTGGAGCTCAAAGGATTAGGAGGTGTACTTAACCTGTCTCCTTCACCTTCCAGCATCTGGACAACAAGCTTCATGGAAGGACGGTCCACTGGGTTCCACTGTATGCACCACAGCCCCACAATGGCTAGCTTCTTCGCAATTTTAGCATCTCCTTCTTCCTCGATCTGGAACCGCAGGTCTTCTCCTTCTTCTAAAAGATTATAAATCCATTCTGGGAAGTATACTTGATCACCATTTTCTGCTGTATCATCAACATTTTTCCTTCCACCAACCATTTCTAGCACTAACATTCCAAAACTGTACACATCTGACTTGTAGGAGACATTCCCAAAGTTTCTGGAGAACACTTCAGGTGCGATGTAGCCGATGGTTCCCCTAGCTGTTGTCATGGAAATAACACTTTTATACTTGGAACACAACTTAGCCAGACCGAAGTCTGCAATCTTGGGATTGAAGTCATTGTCCAGCAGGATATTATGCGGTTTGATATCAAAGTGGAGGATTGTTTGGTCACAACCCTGGTGGAGATATTCAATCCCCTTGGCTATTCCGAGGGCAATATGATGCAGCCTTTCCCAGCCAAGGAAAACATTCTTTGCGTTAGCTGAAGATATGAACTTCTGCAGCGATCCGTTTGGCAAGTACTCGTAAACCAGAGCTCGTCTAAATCCATCAGCACAGAAGCCAATCAAGCGGATTACATTGACATGGTGAATCCTAGCCATTGCTCCCATTTCGTTGACGAACTCCTCTCCTTTTTCTGTTGAATTGTTGAGAACCTTAACAGCTACCGCAATTTCACTGGTTAGCTTTCCTTTGAACACAGTTCCATAAGCTCCGTGCCCCAATTCATCGCTGAATTGATTTGTGATCTTCTTGAGATCAGCATAGGAGTATCTTGTGGGGTTCATAGCTCTGTAATCATCCAAAAACCTTTCAACCTTGGCTTGATATTCTTCTTCTGATTTTCTGAAGCTATAGATTTGGTAGACTGCAATGACTAAAATTCCAAAAAAGAATGATCCTGTGGTTACACCTGCATATAAATAAGCCTTCCAAGTCAAGAAACTGATCTTCTTTTCGGGAAACAACGTGTTGGAGTAAATTTGAGAATTAGTGAAAAAACTAACCTATAGTCAGTCGCTTTTTCCATGTACCTGTAGAAGATAAGAACCCTTGTTAGGCTCTCATTTTCAGAAAGATTCCATAGTCATGACAATATTCTGAATTTTTAGAAACGATAACGCTAGATGCACAGGTAACCCACTTGTCAGGCACCACACACCAGATAGAACTTATGTGTTTAAAGCCACATGCATTACATAATTCAAATTCTATATACAGACCAAGTAAAACAAAGAATCCTAGAAAATGAAGGTGCCTTGAACACAGAACAGTGAAGAGAAAACTTAAAGCTAAAGATACCTTTGTTTTGTCTGTGCAGGCCATAACACTCAGTTTCAATCTCAGTGATGTTATTTTTCCTCAATCTACATTGTTTTCCTGCTGCTTCACAAGATCTACAATTGGGGCTGGACCAAGACAGACGAATATCATACGGAACAGGTAGGTCGTACATCTTGGTACAAGATAATAAGGACTCCTTGCCTTCAATAGACAGTTCTGAGTCAACGGCAAGAGCATCATAGTGGACAGTACTTAAACAAGGAGCCATCCAGTTTGGAGGTCTTGTATTATTTAAAGAACAATTGAAGATGGTAAAATTGACCTTGGACATCTCAAACTGTATGTTAAACACAGACGAGTTGAAGTTTGGGTGTTGTCTTAGAAGGCAACCTTGGGGATCACTTGCAAGAATAACTTGATTTTTGTAGTCAATCTTTTCTATGTGGAGTTTCCCTGCAGGTGGCAGCTCGAGCACTATATCGCCCCTCTCATTGCAAGATAGAGTAAACCCAGGATAGCCACACTGGTCTGGCTGCCTGTCCTTGATCCAGAATGGAAATCGGATGTCGACGCCACGGTTCCCACAAGATGTCGTGCAATTCAGGCTTGCTCCAAGTTCAGCAATGAACATGAAACAGAACAGGCATGTAACCGTTTTCGATGAAACTTTCATCGTTGCCTCCTCTGTTGATGCAGGTTTCGCCTGATAGAACTTTTCACCGACCCAAATTAATAACAATGGAGTACGTTTACCTGGCTTGTAGAACTAGAAATTGGTGGCGGGGGTACAACGATGGTTTTGGAAGAGGAAAACATCGTTGGAGGCTTTGATTGACCAAAACTTTCCAAAACTAGGAGGAAAGTTCAAGCTCTGCTTCCTTGAAAACAGGGAAGAAAGTGAGGGGGCAATACTCCTTTTTTTTCTTTCACAGAACTAACATAATACTAATAATAATAATAATAGTAATGATAATAATTATAATAATATCCGGTTTTAATAAATTTTGACTATAATAAAGCTTTAGCTTTACGCATATTGATCCACCATACACATTTATGAACTAGTGGGATAAGTCAAAGTCTAAAAAGAGGCCTGGTCATGACAGCATGAGAAGAGGCTTGGTCATGTCAATCTAGAACAACAACTCAAAAGGTTGACAATTTTTGTAGGAGTTTTCGAAGGTCATTTTCCCTATAGTTCAACTGTTTCATAGCGTGGACTGCTGAATCTTTAGATATAAAAAAATTCATCGAGACCCATTTGTTTTGGCAGTTTTTGTGTTTTCCCTTCTTTTCTTGTATATAATTTCATCCTTTTTTTTTTATTGAATTGTTTTATGACCTAATTAAATAAGATTGAGCTTGAAATTATATTGAAAATATTGAGTTCGTCTCTCCTGTTTATTCAAACTAAGGACTTTTTGTTGGAATTCTGGATAAAAACTCAAATTTCAGATATGAACAAGTACTGTTCAAATCTGTACGGACAAATTGTCAAAACCTGAGAACAGGTACTGTAGAGATCAAGAACTGGGTTCAGGACTTTTTCCAGAATTTTGACAAAGTTTTCCAGAAAAGAAAGAACAATAAGCTTTGTAATTTTAAGCTAAAAGATCATAAGCATGGGCAGAATTTCGTGTGTGGTTACTGCCATCCCACTCATCTTATTTATAGAAATCAAAGCATTACAACGGCTATAATTCAGAAAATCTGAATTGACAAAGTCAACAAAATACAAAATCAACCTTTAACTGAAATAACTAACAAATTGACTATTTGACTAATACAATATGGACTAGAAACAGAGCACTATAATATGATTACAATGCCTTCAATTCTTCAATTCTTCATCTCCTTCAACTTGTAAATCTTCTTCAGCTTGTAATCCTGTGCAGGTCTGGAATCATAATTTCCAGATTTCAACACTCCCCACCGAACTATTCGTCTCTCCTGTTCACACAGGCTCTGATACCATAAAGAAAAAAAAAAGCTGAACTGAATAATGTGTTTGATTTCTGTTTTGTAATCTGTGTACAAGCCGTGAACACTAAGCTATACATGTAGAGAATTTATACTCATATAATAATCCTACCGTTATTAATACAAAAGGAAACTTAATGTTTTCCTTTTGTATTGACAGAAAAATAAGGTAAGTTACTGTTGAGTTTACAAGAAAGGAATGTTCCCGTTGAAATTAAATGAGAGAGGGAACAGAGGAGATAACAGAGGATAGAAGATTTGCTGCTGTTGAATTAGCAAATCTTCTCTTTAATCCGTGGGGATCAGTCATTAATTGGAGAGCAGATTATTCACTGATTTGCTGCAACATTTGATTGTTGTTGCCCGTTGGAATCAATTGAATTTCTGCATTGATTGTTGATTCATTGTTGTTGCATTGACTGTTACTGTTTGTAGGGCTGGTGTTACTGTTTGTGGGCTGCTGCATGCTTGTTCCGTTAACAAAATGACTTGGTAGTTGGTGGTGATTGGCCACATACATTTCAACTGATAACAATGGAGTGTATTTACCTTGCTTGTAGGACTAGAAACTGGCGGCGGCGGCTACAACGACGGTTTTTGAAGAGAAAAACATCCTCGGGGACAAAGATGGAAGCTTGTTACGGTTGTTTTAAGGACAACAAACTACTTGTTTTGAATCGCGACATGCTAAGTTGACACAATTCTGAAACTCTTGTCTTCTCCACCCATGGCTAGGCTCCGCTTTGCTTGCTTGCTTCTTCATCACCCAATTTTTGGGTGACTCCCCAAAATATACCAAAAAATAACAAAAATAAAATAAAAAGTGCGTTTTCCAACCCTCGACCATCAATTTAAAATAGTGCGCTTTCCAGCCCTATTTTCCCTCATCTTCGAGTGCGTTTCCCAACCCTCGACCATCAATTTAAAATAGTGCGCTTTCCAGCCCTATTTTCCCTCATCGAGTGCGTTTTCCAGCCCTCGACCATCAATTTAAAATAGTGCGCTTTCCAGCCCTATTTTCCCTCATCTTCGAGTGCGTTTTCCAACCCTCGACCATCAATTTAAATAGTGCGCTTTCCAGCCCTATTTTCCTCTTCATCTTTGAGTGCGTTTTCTAACCCTCAATCATCAACTAGATAGCGAGCTTTCTAGCCCTATATTCCATCCCATGAAATCTTCATCACCATTTTTTTCTTCCATCTGGGCAGGTCGCCCATCACAACAAGACCATCTCTTTGTTTTTACCATCTTCACCATTCTCACTTGGTTAGGTCATCCATTACAATGAGACCATTTTCCTGTGAAATTTACAAATACCATCATCTTCCATCCTTTAAGTGTCCTCCTTAGGCCTCAATCCTTAGGTAGCACTTTCTAGCTCTATCTTACCATTTCCTTCTGAGTGCGCTTTATAGCCCTCATTCTCATTTCTGGGTGGATCAACCATTTCTTGGTCTGGTAAATCCACTTTTCTTTTTCTTTACAACGCTTACTATTTAAAATCTTTTGCAAGACTTTAGTCGTAAGCATTGTAAAGAGGGGGTCATCACCCAATTTTTGGGTGACTCCCCAAAATATACCAAAAAATAACAAAAATAAAATAAAAAGGGTCGGCATTGGTAGAAAAATCAATGTGTAAATTTTGGCTGTTTTCGAGAGTCTAATTGTATCTCTTTTGTCCCCAAAAATAGAGAAAAATACAGATTTAAGGCAAAAATAATTTATCATCGGATAAATCTGTGTAAAAACTAAGTCGGGAGATATAATTATATTTTTATGGGCCAATTTGATTTAATCATCGGCCAATTTAAAAGTATAATTATGTTTGGGAATTAATTTAGGGTCCAGTTAAAGGATTTAATTAAGTGCAAGGACTTAATTATACTTTAAGTTGGTCAAATTAATTTTATTAAGGGCTTAATCAGTGAAAAATCAAGTTAGGGAGCTTAATTCGGGTTCAATTGAGAAGTTGGGAATTTTCGGAGACTGAATTGAATTTTTCCAAGCCAATTGTGCGAAATCAGGGGTCCAATTGAAAACAATTGAGAGTTTAATGGTCAATTGAAGGTCAAATAGCATAAATTGAAAGTCAGGGACCAAAATAAAAAAAAGCGCGCAAATTTAAGGCTAACATTGAATTTTTCACGGGGACACAATCGCACAAAATTAAAAGTTTAAAACCAATTAGGGGTGCGATTGAATCAATTACAACTTGAGGGACCAAACTGCATTTTTTCTCTCCCTCCCAAATCATTACGCGTGACTGCACTGTTCAGTCACCTGAACAGCGCAGCACGCCGCTGCCCACTGCAGGTGCAGGTGAAGAGGCAGCCCATCGCTGCACGCAATGGGCAGCCGAAGGGTTGCCTCCTTCACCTATAAATACCCGATCACCATGCATGCAAAAGAGGAGGAGAAAACTGGGCAAAAACGTGGAGAAAACGGGAGAGAAAAGAAAGAAAAACTGGGCAAAAACTGGGCAGAAATAGAGGAGGAAGAAGACAGGGGAGAAAAGAAAGGAATTCAAGCAGAAAGTAGAGAAAAAAAAGGCAAAAAATAAGGGAAGATTTACGTGAGAAAGATAGCTGGTCTTCATCCCTCTCGGTCCAGCTCTTTCTCTCTCGGTCTCGGCTTCTCTCTCTAAAACCAGAGGCGTCGGTCTCTCTCTCCTTCTCGGTCAGCACTCCGGCCACCAGCTCAGGCCACCCAACTTCACCCTTATCACCACCTAACGCCTCCTATACACTCCAGAAGCCCATCCGTGGACCCAGCTGAAGGCAGCAACAGCAGCAGTGCCCGTCGCAGCCACACAGCCCCGTCACCTTCCGACGCTCACTCCGGCCACCACAGGCCACCATTTACGAAGACACCACGACCAGGAGAATCACACCGACCTCCTCTACTCAAAGGTACTAACCGTTTCTCCATTTGGCATACTCGAAAAATCACTGTTGATTGTCTCCTACCTCTCGTCGTTCGCTGCATGCACATTTGAGTTGGGCCGGGCTTCACATGCGTTAGGGAGGTGGGCTTACAGCCCACCCGGACTGGAGGCCCAGTCCGTGAGAGGTGGGCTGACAGCCCACCCAGGTTGTAGGCTAGCCCATTCAGAGATGGGCTGGACAAAATTTTATTATTTTTTTTTAAAAAAAAAATAGCAAAAAAATATAAAAATACAAAAATTTCAAAACATAAAAATGTGTTGTTTTCGTGCATACGGTCGGATTCCAAGATTTTTTTTTTCATCATATTTTTCATAAAAAAAAATATTTTGCATCTTCCTCATGTTTTAAAACAAGAATTGGATATCGTAACCGGTTTATGATTATCCGTTGGAATTTGGCCAAAATATCAAAAATAATTTTAAATATTTTTGTTTTATCTATTAGGGTGTAAATTTACATTGTAAAGTACATCCATGGATAAAAAAAAAGAGGTTTTTAAACTACGGTGTAAATTTATATTGTAAAGTACATCCGTAGATAAAAAAGATTTTTACTACGGTGTAAATTTACATTGTAAAGTACATCAGTAGATAAAAAAAAGGGTTTGTAACTGCGATGTAAAATTACATTGTAAAGTACACCCGCAGACAAAAAAAATGGTTTTTGAAAAATGCAGTGCAAAATTTTTAACTTAGAAAAACAATCAAACAACAATGCAGCTTACCTTAGGTAGGGTGTACTGGGGGTGATGCGTCTTCCCCTTGCACAACAAGTCTCCTTACCTAGACTCTCGCAGACCAATAGGTTCCTAGTAACCTTAATACTAGGGGTGAGCATTTTCGGTTCGGTTCGGTTTTTATCAAAAAAAGTAACCAAACCGATTTTTTTTTTTTTTAAATACTAACCGAAACCGAACCGGACATATCAAAAACCGACCACTTTCGGTTCGGTTCGGTTCGGTTTTTTTGCTGAAAAAATTGAAAAAAAACGAAATTGGGTTATGGGCTTTCTGTTGGGCTTTCTGTTGGGCTTTTTGTTGGGCTTTTTGTTGGGCTTACAATTATTAATGTATTAAACTGAAAAAAACTGATTTTCTTATATAAACCCAAAATATTTTTAATTTTTGGCAACTACTAAAAAATATTAATGTATTAAATTGTTAATATAATGTTTATTAATTTTTTTTAACCTTTCTAATACTTTTATTTTGTTTAATTTAGCATGTGACGAAATAATGCCTTCAAAGCTCTACCCAAGTGAACAAATTTAAATTTAAATTACAAGAAATGCCTTCAAAGGGCTTCAAAATAAAGAAATAGAAACAATAACATAAAAAACATCAAGAAGTACATCTGGTTTGAATTAATTATCATCCGTTGCTAGATTTAGTTGTCCACCAAATTCTACAAAAAAAAAATAGAAATGTTAGATTGAAAATAAGTTGATTAATAAATAATAAAATAAAAAAGACAAGTGTATAAGAAAAGTAACCTGATTCAAGATTTTCATATATTTCATAATCATTCATCGATGTTGTAGTGTCGATCGGGATTGATCCATATTGCAACCAATTTTCACAACAAACAAGTGCTTGAACAGTTGCTGGAGATAAAGAACTTCGGAATTGGTCGAGTATACGACCGCCTGTGCTAAAAGCTGATTCAGAAGCCACTGTGGATACAGGAATAGCTAAAACATGTTGTGCAACCTTCGAAAGTATTTTATATTTCGAAGCATTAACCTTCCACCAACCTAAAATATCTAATTTATCATCATCAAGATCCTCACAACCATCATTCAAATACCTCTCAACTTCATTTTTATTTTCTACACTATCTTCCTCTTGTAAATGTCTTTTAAATCGTGCAAAAGTATTATCACCAACCTCAATTTCATTGCAATCCATATCATTAACATCAACAATATGTCTATTATCATCCTCCACTTCATTAGCTCTTAAATAAAACTCATATAGTCTTACTAAATGATCTTTCACCTTTGTTGTTAAATCTTGTGCTTTGTGATAATCATGCAACTCACCAAAACAAAATTTAACATATTTCAACTTAAAACGTGGATCTAAAACATTAGCCACATACAATATGAAATTCTGATTTGCATCATAACCCCAATACTTCTCAAACTTCAATATCATTTTCATCGCCATTCCACTTAAAACATCATCTCTACTTTTACACAATTTCAACAAGTTTGTATGCATGTAAACCAATTCATTGAAGAAAGAATTTGATGTCACATGTAATGAGCCAGAAAACTTTAATGTAACTGTGTAAAAGATCTTTAAAAACTTGACCAAAATTCTACCATTTTCCCAATCCTCCGAACCAGGTGGCCCTATATTTTTTTTATTCCCTTTTTGATCAACCTCTAAAAAATAACCCATATACCTAATGTCACTCTCACCTAACCTCACAAACACCTTTTCAAATCTTTCAGCAGCATCCAACATAAGATAAGTTGAATTCCATCGAGTTGCAACATCCAAACATAATAACTTCTTACACTCTATATGCAATTTTTCTGCACACTTTTTAAATGCAAGCAGCCTCGCAGGTGAAGATCTCACAAACCTTACTGCATTTCTAATCTTAACAACTGAAGCATTAATCTCTTTCAAACCATCACTCACAATAAGGTTTACAATATGTGCACAACATCTTACATGCAAATGATCATTTAACAATATATTAGATGACCAATCTATCATCACATTCTTCAAATATGAAATAGTCACATTATTAGAGCTTGCATTGTCTACTGTAACAGTTAAAAGTTTATCAATACCCCACTCCAACAAACAATTCTCAATCACTTGACCAATTATCTCACCCGTATGATTTGAAACTTGACAGAAATTGAGAATTCTTTTATGCAATTTCCACTCACTATCAATCCAATGAGCCGTTAAAGACATATAATTAATGTTTTGGATTGATGTCCATGTGTCTGTTGTCAAACATAATCGTTGACCCCTAAGTGCTATCTTCAATTTTTCCTTCTCGTCAACATAAATTTTCAAACAATCTTTCACAACAGTAAAACGAGAAGGACTATCAAATCTAGGTTGTATTGTCCTCAAAAATAATCTAAATCCCTTACCCTCCACAAAATTAAAAGGCAACTCATCAATTATAATCATTTTTGATAATGCTAGTCTACTTTCTTCATAATTATAAGCTATTGCCTTTAGAGTGCCCATATTTTTGTCTTCCGATTCATCACTCTCTTTCTTAGGTTCTAATACCAAAAGTTTTTGCTTCTTATCAACCACAAAAGGAAATTTTTTGCACACTTTCAAATGACTCCACATATTACTAGTTCCATTCAGAACAGTATGACATCCATAAGTCTTTTTACAATAATTACATTCAGCTTTAGGACTTTTAGGGTCACCATCAAGTCTTGTAAAATGATCCCAAATTTGTGACTTTTTCCTATCATCAACATTTCTTTTTCTTAATGTAAGGGCTTCATGTTGTGTACCTTTATCATTTGTGACAGATCTTGCAGTGGTTGATGTAGGTTGGGTGTTTGAACTGAGGGCATTAAACGTTGATGTGGGGGTAGTATTGGTGGATGAAACATTTTGGTTTTGACGGTTCTCCATCTGTAATTACCAAAGGATCAAAACATGTTAATATATATTTTTATAATTCACAATATATTTGCTGCATATATTCATAATAATTTAAACATGTTAATCATATAAACATGTTAATCATGGTGCAATATACAATGGTGAAGTCTTCATGGCAGCAAGCTAATATACAGTATACACTAACCAACTGACTATATAATGTCTTCATGGCAGCAAGCATATATTCATATATTCTGTAAAGAAAAAGCATGCAAGCTAATATACAGTATTTAGTATTTACTAACCAACTGACTATTATCCCAGTTAACATCTACTATTATCCCAACTGCATATATTCATATATTCTGTAAAGAAAAAGCATGCAAGCTATTAAGCTAATATACAGTTTACATTAACCAACTGACTATTATTCCAGTTAACATCGACAAAATCTTGAACCTAATCTATAGATTATTATACTGCTCTCGATCGAGTTCAGCACAACGCTAGCAGAATGGATGCATAAATCGAAGTACAGTTTATACAATCATCCAGGAAGCAGAGAAAATGATTCCAAAAAACAAAATTATTAGAAAGCCTTCTGAAACTATTTCTCCCTTCTAGAGTACCGCCATTACTTTTCACCATTTGGACATTGGGATTTCAGACATTATATAGATTCCATATCTCTTTTATGTTCAAGAACAAATTACTAAAAACTATCCAGGAAAGAAAAGAAAAAAACACGAAATTAAAGAAAATGTACTGGAACAGTTACTAATTAAACCAATCACACATGGCTACGGCAGAAGGAAGCATAGATGACAAGAAATAAAACAGAGGTTAGTTTTAATTGCCTTTTGTAAGCTGCACCCGAGTCGGATGGGGACGATGAACCTTGCCGAGAGGGTGATTTTAGTTGCAGAGGGAGGTGAGAGGGAGGTGATTGTACTGTAGGGTGCACTGTGCAGTCTTGCAGTGGGAGGGGGGAGGCGAGAGGGAAGGAGATTGCTTTTGGCTTTTGCAGAGGAGGCGAGCGAGAGGCAGACGAACTTAGATGCAGAGGAGAGGAGGGGAGGCGAGAGGCTTAACCGCTTAAGAATTTAGATGCAGAAGAGAGGAGGGGATGCAGAGGAGAGGAGGGGAGGCGAGAGGTAGACGAAGTAGATTAGGGTTTTTTCACTTTCTATTTATACTTACATTGGCAACCGAACTGAACCGGTTCGGTTCGGTAAATCGGTTCTGTCCGTACAGAACAGAAACCGAACCGAACCGGATTTTTTTTCAAAATTTTGTACTCGGTTCAATCGGTTTTTTTTTTCGATTCGGTTTGTTCGGTTTTTTTTTTCTCGGTTTTCTCGGTTTAATCGGTTGTTCGGTTTTTTTGCTCACCCCTACTTAATACTAGGTGGCGACTCCTAATAATTATAGTCGTAAATTTTACGACTGTAAACACCCTCCATTTTAACCGTGCGTCGTTGTCCCTCCATAGAGGGATGGTGGGGCGCGAAGCACAAAAAAATCGCCGTCGCGACATTCTCCAACCATGGCTAGGCTCCGCTTTGCTTGCTTGCTTCTCCTGCTGCTACTCTTCCAAACCAGCAACTGCATGGATACCAATCTCTGTGCCCCATCTTCATGCGGCACTCAAACTATTAGAAACCCTTTTCGCCTAAACAGTGATCCGTTAATCTGTGGAAACCCTCTCTATACCCTCCACTGCGAGAAAAACACCTCCACGGTATTGTATTTGAACTCAAGAAAATACTACGTGCAGGCAATCAATGACAACAACTTGACAATCCGAGTGGTTGATGCTGGTGTTAAGAAAAATGACTGCTCTTCGCTTCCTGATTTATCTTTCACACTTGATAACCTAGATGATCACAGAAATCCATATACATCGTCTCGATACAGAAGGACGGGGTGGAAATGGGTTACCTCATTGAAATTTTCCTCATTATCGCAGAGAATTATTTTTATGAGCTGTGCAAATCCAGTGAATTCTCCTCTGTATGTAGACACCGGCACTTGCCTTAACGTAGCAAAATCCTCCAATGTTTCTGTCTCAAAACATTCATATGTGAATATTGGTGGGATGAAGGCCTCGGATTTGATGAAACTATGCAGGTTAGAGTGGATGACGTTGTTGCCAGCCAAGGATTACAGGAATATGTCCTTCAAGGAAATTCACAGTCAGCTGGCATATGGGTTTGAGCTTTCATGGCACAATAGCAGGTGTGGAAGTTGTGCAACTATTTGCTACGTCGATCATTCGTACAAGACACAATGTGAAGGTGCAGTTTTCAGTAACTTCTCTTAGCATAACTGTGCTTTTAACTGGCATCATATCACGGCAGCCTACTGTAGATCTCACAGTCATTCATCTGTTTCTTCTCAATTCTCTTCATCTTGTAATAATCTCCTTCCGAAATTTTCTCATATCACAAATCTGATTATTGTAGTTGATCTCTTTGCCAACAGGATTTTATTTGCTACGGATTAAATGGCTACGGATAATTATAAGTGAGGATTTTATTTCCCCGTGTTTTGATGTTTGATTCCATAATTCCAAATAGTTCTTTCTTGAATTTCTCTAATGTTGATTACGTTCTCTGCAGAAATGCTTGCGGACACAGGTAAGAACTCCCCTTGTTGATCATATATATTTGTTGAACATTAAGATATTGGATCATGTTTTATTAGCACATAAACAAAGGATATTGGTTATACGAGGGCCTGTGCCTGAGACAGACCTCTCGGTTACTGCATATGTTTTTATGCAAAAAACTTTAACTGAGGCCTCTCATTTTAAGCAAAAAATAAATAAAAAATACACCTTTTTCTACAAATCATGATGAGTTTCTTGATGATTAATAAACAACTTGGTAATTAACCTAACCAATATTGAGTTTCTTGCAATTCCTCCCATGCGATGGGACTGTCTCTTGCAATGGGCTGCAACCAATTTTCATCACAAGGGGAAGTTTGATCACATGATGGTGAGACATGCTATCACCAGCTCGGTTTATTTCCTTTGGCAGGAAAGAAATGCGAGAGTGTTCAACAACCACCACAAGGAAGCTGCCACTCTATCTAAGGAAGCCATGATGCAATTGAGGATTTTGCTGCTTCATTACAAGAAGCCAATCCCCGTAAGAGTGAAGGAATGCTGGAATTTATAGCTCATCTCCTAGGGAGGCTGTGTCTTGTTGGGCTGTGTTGGCTTTTGTGGGCCTTGGCTCCTCCTTGGCCTAGTCTTTTGGGGGGGGGCAAGTCAGGGGGCCTTTTCCTTTTCCTTGTGGGCTTCTTTTGTTTTAAGAATGAGGCGTGGCAGTGGGCTCCCGATGTTATTCTTTGGTGCAGAGATGCCTGGGCCGTGTACTTGTAGGCTCTCGATCGATGGGATGTGGATTCACTCCGGGTCGTTTAGGGCTTGCATCGTGGCCTGGTTCTCTTTGGCGGTAGGCCTGGGGCCCTCTCCATGCGAAGTTGATTATCGGGCTGGTTCCTATCGGCGTCATGCTGGGGCCTTTGGATTTCCTGTGTGGGCTTCGCGTGGTTCCAGCGGGAATGGGCTGTCAGGGTTCTTCTCCGAGATCTTCTTCTGGGGCCGTGGGTTTGCGGAAGATTACTTGCTGGGCTGGGAGGTTTCTTCGGCTAGGTTTGGGCTGTCCTTGGCGGGACCGAGTGGCCTGTCGCTGGGTCCAGGGCCAAGGCTCTCCTTTGTTTTTGTTTTCTCGTTATTTGGGCTTTGTCTCGTAGCGGGGCTAGTAGGTATCAGCCTTTGTATTTTTTTCTTTTTTCTTTGCTGCCTTCTCGGCTTAGCTGTTTCCTGCTGCTCGGGCTCCTTTGTGGCTGAGTTTTGCAGGCCCTCCTGTACAGTTCCTTTCTTTAATCCATCCTTTTTTGTCCAAAAAAAAAAAAATTGAGTTTCTTGATAATTAAAAAGAAAGAATAACAATTCTTCCAAATGTTTTTCCTCAAATTTCACACAGCAATACTTCAGGGGTTAAAATCTATCTTTGGGACTCCGTTTGTGATTGCGTTCTTGATCTATAAATGGCGACGAAGACATCTATCAGCATATGACGCCATTGAGGAATTCCTACAGACTTGCAACAATCTTGTGTCAGTAGTAAGGTATTCTTATTCGGAGATTAAAAAGATGACCGGGGGTTTCAAGGAAAAAATTGGTGAAGGAGGTTTTGGATATGTGTACAAGGGAAAGCTTCGCAGTGGGCATTCTGCAGCGATAAAAATTATGGGCAAGTCTAACGCTAATGGACAAGATTTCATCAATGAAGTCGCTACCATTGGAAGGGTTCACCACACTAATGTCGTGCAGCTAGTTGGATTTTGTGCTCAGGGATCAAGGCGTGCTCTTGTGTATGATTTCATGCCTAATGGATCTCTCAATAATTTCATTTTTTCTCAAGAAAGATCTGTCTCTTTAAGCTGGGACAAACTGCTTGAGATTTCCCTTGGAGTGGCTCATGGCATCGAATATCTGCATCGAGGTTGTGAGATGCAGATCCTACATTTTGACATCAAACCTCACAACATTCTTCTCGATGAACATTTCACTCCAAAGGTTTCTGACTTCGGGCTTGCTAGGTTGTGTCCAGCAAATGAGAACCTCAAATCTCTCACTACAGCAAGGGGAACGATAGGTTACATGGCACCGGAACTATTCTACAAGAACATCGGGCGCGTCTCATACAAAGCTGATGTTTATAGCTTTGGAATGCTGCTGTTAGAAATGGCTGGCAGAAGAAAAAATTTGAATGAGTTGGCTGAAAGGTCCAGCAAAATTTACTGGCCATGTTGGGTTTACGATCCAGTCTCTAATGAGAAAGCTGTAGAAATCGGAGAAGGTGGCACGAAAGAGGAAAAAAAGATAGTCAAGAAGATGAGTATTGTAGGGTTGTTGTGTATACAAATGAACCCTCTGAATCGACCAGCAATGAACAAAGTAGTGGAGATGCTTGAAGGAGATGTGGAAAGCCTACAACTGCCTCCGAAACCTTTTCTGAATCTAGATGAGAAGCCAATGAAAACTTATTCTACGGAATCAATCAGCTTGGTTGAAAATGCATATAATTAAGTGATCTTGTATGGAATTCTCTGCTCATTAAGCCAATGAATTGAAGGCTTGTCCCATAAATGATACTCTGATATGAAATGCTCCGCTCATGTTCTTATCAGATAAAATTTTATATCAAATCTGCTTCTAGTTCTAGAGATGTTTTTGGAATTGCTTTACTCTGCTCATTTGCAGGGGAAGGCTTGTCTCATGATTGATACTAGTTTTTTGAAAGCTAATACCAGTATGATAAACAGTAATCATTCACCTTATTTCCTGGTTGATAGAGTCCAAGTTGGCTTGGCTTGTTTGGTTTGAACTGTTCTTATCAGATAAAATTTTTACATCAAATCTGCATCTGATTATAGAGATGTTTTTGAAATTAAATTTATATTTGTTTTTAAATAAATTTATTTAGCTCTTGCTAGATCTAAATTTCGTCGTGTGCGTGTGTGGTTAAATGAATGATGAAGTGTCTGCTAAAGTAAACTATGAAACCTAAAACGCTCTCTTTCTCCTCATTTCTTCGGGAATTGCTCTTTTCCAAGCATCTGAACACATTTTATCAAGTCCTTTTTTTTTACCGTAGGTTTCCGGAAAGCTTACTAAAAGCTAATTGAGTTCGTGGAATTACTGTAGATTATTGTAGCGGTGGACTCAGATCACTGTGAATTGTAATAGTAAAATTACTATTTTATCACTCCGTGTACAATAATTAGCCTTGGATCCAGAGGTATTTTTGATTTTTTATATTTATAAAATAATCATAATACCCATATATAAGATAAAAATATACAGTTACCACCGGGGGTATTAAGGATATTGCATATTTTTTTATATGTATAAATACATATATACCCCCATCTAAGAGAAAACAGAACAGTTAACGTAGGGGTTAGAAAGGTCATTGAAGAATTTTTTTTACATGTCCAAATACAGATATACAATCATATAAGACAAAATCCAAGAGTTGGCTATAGGGGTGTGTTGGTAATTTATCATTTTTTAATTATATTCTCTGTCACGGTACTATTTGCGTGTCGCCGGACGCGCCGTCAATTTCCGCACTCACGCGCATTTTAGATAGTGCATGCAACTCTTTTGTTATAATTTTAGTATTTTTTATCTTCAAGGTAATTTTGTTTTTTTCATTATATATGCAATACTAATAATAATTTGAGATGTGTTTTTTCTTGCATATTCTTTTGTTATAGTTTGAGTTTTTATATTCCTCATGGTAAGTTAATAATTTTTATTATTTTAACAGTACTAGTAATAATAGTTTAAGGTGTCATGATCTTAATGATAATATTGACATTATAAATTATCATGATTATAACGGTTATAATTTATTGTAATAGTTATAGTGCTTATGATGTAACTAATTATGGCTTTGATGGTAATAATAACAGTAACTCATATTATAAATTAAAAATATCAATAATGACAAAATAATAATAATAATAATAATACTAATTATAATTGAAATAATATTAATAAAAACAACGATGTTGGTTATCGTGATGATTATTGTCGTAATAATGACAACGATTATAACAATACTTCCAGTAATAATCAGAATATTAATTATTTACAATAATGATTATAATAGTAGCTATAATAATTATGATAATTTAAGAATCATGATGATTAAAATGTAATAATAGTTGAAATAATTTATTAGTCGATGTTTTTTTTTCAAAATGGACTTTCACGACATATTCATGTATGATATTTCAGATTTAATATCATGTAAACAAAAAATATACGAAGCCACACATAGACAAAACAGGTGGAAAAATTGGGTCAGATTATTTACAATAAAAAAATATACGAGTCACTTGCCTTGTCTTCGATGCACATAGACAATCTACTAATTAAATAATTTTTCAAATATTTTGAACAATAACAACATTCAATCACTTTGATGCACAAAACAAATAACCCATTTAAAATGAATTTTATCAATGATAATTTAACTTATTAAATATTTAGTTAATCAATAAAAACACGCACAACAATCAATCAGTTTACTACATCAAAAAAAGCCCAACACAGCGCGCGAGCAAGGAAACTCATAAAGGACTAAAATATATCCAAATGATCCCAAAGATTGTTAGTGTTTTAATTACTTTTGACTATAATAAAGCTTTAGCTTTACGCATATTGATAATAGATAATTTTGAGCCTTCAAGTGCGAGTATGTCATAGCAAGATGAGGATCTATCCCAAACAGATTAACTGGGTGAGCTAACATATACATTTATGAACTAGTTGGATAGGTCAAGGCCTAAGTGCCCCTTTGGGAGCGTGGTTTATGTTGTTTTTAAAAGTGCTTTTCATTTAAAAATGTATCAAAATGATATTTTTTATTTTAAAAAATTATTTTTAACATCAGCACACGAAAATGATTTGAAAACACCAAAAAATTATAATTTAAAATAAAAAAAAATATTTTTTTTCAAAAGCACTTCTCAAACAACCCTTTAGAGGCATGGTCATGAAGGCATGAGAAGAGGCTTGGTCATGTCAAGCTAGAACAACAACTCAAAAGGTTTACAACTTTTGTAAGAGTTTTTGAAGGTTGTTTTCCCTGAAGTGCAATTGTTTCATAACGCGGACCGTTGAATCTTTAGATATAAAAAAATTCACCGAGACCCACCTGTTTTGGTAGTTTTTGTGTTTTCCCTTCTTTTCTTGTATATAATTTCTTCCTTTATTTTTTTTAATGAATTGTTTTATGACCTAATTGAATAACATTAAGCTTGAAATTATGATTGAGATGACTAAAATATGAAACATAGAGAAAACACATTGTTAATCCTAAATTTAAAAATACTTTTAGTTTGATTCAAAAATACTTTTAGTTTGATTCAAAAATTTATTTTATTTGATTTTTAGTTTCGGGATTCGGAAGAGTCGAGAGAAAATCAACAAAAAAAAAAGACAAAGAGAGGGAAAGTTGATGTTTATAATGATTTTGTTAATCAAAATGTTCATACATGATGTCAAAGAGTTTTATTCAAAGAGAGAAAGAAGTGGTGGTGGTGGTGGTGGTGGTTATTGACCTTTATCATGTTGGGAAAAACAGATATATAGGACTTTTATTGATAACTTCTATGAATAATCAAAATAAGGACTTTTCACCGAACCGCCGTCTCTCCTGTACTTTCATTTTTCTTCGAAGAGGAAGAGAGAAAGAGATGTATGTCCCTCTTTTATTATTATTACCATGGCAGTCAAAATCGCGAGCCAACTCGCAAAATCGTGGCTCCGAAAACCTGGTTGGACCGGAAAGAAAAATCGAAACCGGTCAAACTCGGTCAAACTCGTAGAAAAATCGTTCAAAATCGTAGAAAAATCGTAGAAAAATCGTAAAAAATCGTAGAAAAATCGTAGAATAATAATAATAATAAAAAATAATAATATTTAATTATTTTTAAATTTATTTTTTAAATTTAAATATAATTAAAAATAATAATTTTTGTACGGACATTTTACGATCTTTCTACGATTTTACGATCCGATCTTACGATCCGATTTTTCGGAGCCCTTTCCGATCCGTGTCAAAATCTCGATTTTGACTGCCATGATTATTACTATTATTATTATTATTATTGTGACTTTGACATTTCATAGAATGACTTGGTAGTTGCCGGTGATTGGCAAACATCCTCGGAGACAAAGATGGAAGCGTGTTTCGGTTGTTTTAAGGACAACAAACTACTGATTTTGAATCGCGACATGTTAAGTTGACACAATTCTGAAACTTTGTCTGGAAGTAGTCTGAGTAACAACAAACAAACAATCCCATCTCACTCTCTCTCTCTCTCTCTCTCTAATTCACTCACTCATCATAGCCTGTTTTTGCTTTCTCTCCGTCTCCTTAGCCTCTGCTTCTGGGGGACCTTCCACTTCTCCCCAGCTGATATTACCCCCTACACACCACTCTATCTCTCTCTCTCTACTCTCTAGCTCTCCATCTCTTTTTCTTTCACCTTAGCCGTGCTTACGTAGTAGGAAGAGGAGGGGTTCTTCCATTTCTCAACTTTCATCTAGCAAGGTGATTATCATTCGGAAAATACTGAAAATGTGGGTGTAAAAGCTTAGCTTGGAAAGATCATTTCTCTTCCCCTTTTTTCTTCTCTTATCTTTGACAGGGAAAGATCATTTCTTGTTTTTAACTGTTGTCTTCTCAAAGCACTCTTTCTCCACCCATGGCCAGGCTCCTCTTTGCTTGCTTGCTTCTCCTGCTGCTAGTACTCTTCCAAACCAGCAACTGCATGGGTACCAATCGATGTGGCAATCGTACTCTTAGCTACCCTTTTAGCCTAAACAGTGGAGAATATCTCTATACCCTCCACTGCGAGAAAAACACCTCCACAGTTTTGTATTTAGACTCACGAAAATACTACGTGCAGGCGATCAACTACGACAACTTGACAATCCGAGTGGTTGATGCTGGTGTTCAGAAAAATAATTGCTCTTCTCTTCCTGATTTTTCTTTAACATATGCAAGTTTAGGAAATTCCAGAAGTGCATATCGCATGTTTTCTTTTAAAAGTACTAGCAGCTTAGATTATACCCCATATACATGGTTTCAATACAAAAGGACAGGGCCGAAATGGTTTCCCACATATAAGCCTCTCTCATTATCGCAGATGATGACTTTTATAAACTGCGCAAATCCAGTGAATTCTCATCTGTACTTGGACACCGGTGCTTGCCTTAATGGAGCGAAATATTCCAATGTTTCTCTCTCCATACATTCTTATGTCAGAGTTGGTGGCATGAAGTCCTCGGATTTGATGGAACTGTGCAGCTTAGAGAGGATGACGTTGTTGCCATTCAACGATTACAAGAACATGTCCTTCAAGGAAATTCACAGTCTGCTGGAATATGGGTTTGAGCTTTCATGGCACAGTAGCAGGTGTGGACTTTGTGCAAACGGATGCTACATCGAAGATTCGAACCGTACACACTGCATAGGTGGGCAATATTGAGTAACTAACACTTCGTTTTTTCTACTTTCAACTTCTGTTTGCACGATTTCCCCATTTCTGACAAGTGTGCTTTTTAGTAGCCCATTGTAGTATTGAGGATCAAGCTATCATAGGATGCAGTTGGTGATGTCATATAGATAATTGATTATCGCTTCCAATCTAACTTTTCTATGTCATATTGCCAGTGTTAAGAAAATTTAATATCCATAAAAGATTGTAACTCTCTTCATCTTGTAATATTTGCTCAAATCACAAGTCTAATTTTTGTAACTGATCTCTTGGTCCAACAGGATTTTCTACGCTCGAGAAAACCGGAGGTGAGGATTCTGTCTCCCAGTTGTTTCATGCTTGATGATTCCATAATTCCGAACAGTTCTTTCTGAAATATCCGAAATTTGTTTACCTTCTCTGCAGCTTTCCTGCTGTTTGTATCATTAGTAATTGGTAAGAGCTTCCCTTATCGATTATTTATTGAGATGAGTTTTCAACAAGGAGAAAAATTCTAACACCAAACCTATCCCATGTTGTTTATTTAAGAAATAATCTTGATTTGCGACTTCAATTCTGTTTCCCTCAAACTTCACACACAGCACTAGTTCAGGGGCCAAAATTCATCTTTGGAAGTCCGTTTGTGATTGCATTCTTGATCTATAAATGGCGACTAAGACATCTATCAGCATATGACACAGTTGAGGAATTCCTACAGACTCGCAACAATCTTGTGCCAGTAGTAAGGTATTCTTATTCGGAGATCAAAAAGATGACCGGGGGTTTCAAGGAAAAAATTGGCGAAGGAGGTTTTGGATGTGTGTACAAGGGAAAGCTTCGCAGTGGGCATTCTTCAGTGATAAAAATTCTGGGCAAGTCTAACGCTAATGGACAAGATTTCATCAATGAAGTCGCTACCATTGGAAGGGTTTGTTACAGGAAATAGAGACAAAGACGTAATGAACACTGCTGCTGAAGAATCCTAAAGCCCTCAGTCTTTTATTTGCATTTCGTAGTTATCTGTTAATCATTGTATTTATAGCAAATACTGCTGCTCCTTGTAATATATAAACACACACAGTGATAATACATTCAAGGTGATTTATTCCCTCAAACACATATTGTTTCATGGTATCAGAGCCTTTCGGTTAAACACCATCAGAATCCTAAAAATCCCTTTTTTCCCAGATTTTTTTTTTTAATGGCTTCTTCCAGTTCGGACGCCACTATTCCTTTTATTTTTCCCAACTTAAACCATCTTATCTCTGTTAAACTAGATGGCTCCAATTACCTTAGTTGGGTATCTCAATTTCTTCCTGTTTTAAGGAGTAATGATCTCCTAAGCATTGTTGATGGCTCAGAAACGTGCCCCTCAAAATTCCTGGTTGATTCCAATGGAAAGTCAACCCTTGAACTGGATCCAAAGTTCACCTTATGGACCAAGAAGGACCAGTATCTCCTCAGCTGGTTAAATGCCACCTTGTCAGAAACAATTCTCCCCACAGTATTTGGCCTAAACACTTCTAAAGAGGTATGGGATTTACTGTCCAACCGTTTTGCTGCACAAAATCGCTCACGCATCACACATCTCAAGAGACAACTCCAGAATTTGCAGCAAGGTAACAAGTCTTGCACAGAGTATATTCAAACTGCCAAAGGCTGGGCAAACCAACTTGCTGCTGTGGGCAAATCAATTGATGATGACGACCTGATCTCTTATATTATTAGTGGTTTAAACACTGCGTATACCCCATTCATCACCTCCTTCTCATTTGCAACAAGACATACCTCTCTTTCGTTCAATGAGTTTCAATCTGAACTCATTAGCTACGAAACATTGTTGGAGACTCAAGTCAAGTCTGTTCCCCCTGAGGCTGGCCAATTTGCTTTATTTAACCAATATCGAAATTCCCCTGGATTCAATAAAAAGCAACGATATGGTCAGCCAAGACATTCTCCACGTGTGACTAATTCCACCTACTCTGCTCGTCCACAATACTCCTCGCAAACTGGAAATCACACAGGAGTAATATCTGGGAAAATTCCCAGGAATGAGGAGCAGCCTCAAAATGCGATTTTCAACAAAAATCGCACCATATGTCAGATTTGCAACAAGCCAAACCATCAAGCCTTGGATTGCTATCATCGAATGGATTTTTCTTACCAGGGGCGTCATCCACCATCCAGGTTAGCTGCAATGGCTGCACATACCCACAATTTTCATGACAGTGAACCATGGTACGCTGACAGTGGTGCTAACAGCCATATCACGTCTGCTCTCGATAATTTGGCTCTCCAGCAACCATACCAAGGAGGTGAAACAGTAACTGTTGGCAATGGTGGAGGTTTGAAAATATCCAACACTGGTTCCACACTCATTAAAACACCCACATCTACACTTCATCTCAATAATATTCTCCATTGTCCTTCAGCTTCTGCAAATTTACTATCTATTCAGAAGTTTTGTGCTGATAACAATTGCTATTTTCACCTAACTTCTAGTTGTTTTCTTGTGAAGGACTTACAGACGGGACGAATACTGCTGCAGGGACCGAGTAAAGCTGGTTTATATCCAATTTATCTAAACCAATTTTCATCAAATAACAGTCACGGTCTTCTTGCATTCATGGGTGTCAAAGCTCCAATTTCAATTTGGCATAATCGACTTGGTCATCCATCTCACAATACTCTCAAACAGTTGATATGTCACTCTAAATTATCGATTTCTAATTCACAATGTCAACAATCTCTGTGTGAACCTTGCCAGTTAGCAAAAAGCAAGAAACTCCCATTTTCTAATTCCACTCGCATTTCACATTTTCCCCTTGAACTCTTACATTCTGATGTATGGACTTCACCAGTACATTCATTAAGTGGTTGCAAGTATTATGTCTTGTTTGTTGACGATTTCTCACGGTTCACTTGGTTATTTCCATTAATGCAAAAATCTGATGTATTTGGTTGCTTTGTTAAATTCAAGTGCTTGGTTGAGAACTTACTGTCCCATAAAATCAAACAATTACAAACCGATGGGGGTGGAGAATTCACTTCAAACCAATTCAAATCCTTTCTTGACAGCAATGGTATTGTTCACAGAATTTCTTGCCCATATACATCAGAACAAAATGGTATAGCGGAACGTAAACATCGCCATATTATTGAGACCGGTTTAGCCCTTCTAGCTCACTCACACCTACCAAATAAATACTGGGTTGATGCCTTCCTCACTACCATTTATCTCATCAATAGATTACCAACACCAATTCTGGAAAACACTAGCCCATACACCAAGCTATTCACTGCCGAACCAGATTATGCAATTTTGAAAGTCTTTGGTTGCGCATGTTATCCATTATTACGTCCATATAATAATCATAAGCTGGCTTTTCGCAGCAAACGTTGCATATTCTTGGGTTATTGTTCAAATTCCAAAGGATATAGGTGTCTAGATCCCTCAAATAATAGGGTCTACATTTCGCGACATGTTACATTTGATGAAAAAGTGTTTCCAGCCAAAGATATATACTCAGCAACTCCCTCACAGCAGGTTCCCCCTTCTTCAGTCTCTCACACGGAATTAACTAGTAAGTTTTTCTCTAATCCTATTTCTCCTACTGCCACTGCATCCGCAAGCATTGAAACTATTTCATCTTCCACTGCATCTGATGCTTCACCTATGCATTCAACATCTGCACATGCATCTCTAAGTCATGATCAGCCGCAATTACCATTGTCACAAGAAGAACCCCTATCTCAGCAACTTGTGCCTGCTGCAATTGCCCCATCCACATCTTCACATGCCATCCCATCTGCTCCACAACTACCTCGCATGATCACTCGCAGTCTCACAGGATCTCTCAAACCGAAGCAAATGTCTGACTTCCAGCTCTACTACTCCACAAGACATCCTCTCAAGGCCTTACACACGGTACATCTTCCATCAGAACCTACTACTTTCAAACAAGCATCCAAAGATCAGAATTGGAAGGATGCAATGACAGCAGAATTTGAAGCCTTAATAGCAAATCGCACTTGGTTCTTATGTCCCAGACCCTCTCACAAGGCTGTTATTCATAATAAGTGGGTTTACAAATTAAAACAGAAGGCAGATGGTACTATAGATCGATATAAGGCAAGATTGGTGGCTAAAGGTTTTGAACAAAAGGATGGTATTGACTATACGGAGACATTTAGTCCAGTTATCAAACCTGCAACTATTCGCATTATTCTTGCACTTACTGTTCATTACAATTGGGCTATTCGGCAACTAGATGTTTCTAATGCATTTCTTCATGGACAGTTGACGGAAGAAGTTTTTATGGAACAACCGCAGGGATTTATCAGTTCATCACATCCTGACTATGTTTGTTGTCTACAAAAATCACTCTATGGCCTTAAACAAGCACCACGGGCTTGGTTTCAACGCCTTTCACAGGTTCTTCTAGAACTTGGTTTTCGGGCATCAATGGTTGATACCTCATTATTTGTGCTTGTTCAACCTTCTGTGCGTATTTATGTTTTGGTTTATGTAGATGACATAATAGTAACAAGCAATACACCAATTGCTGTTTCTGCACTGATTATCAAGCTTCAACAAGAGTTTTCCATGAAGGATTTGGGTCCTCTTTCTTACTTTCTGGGGATTCATGTTCATCGCAACAAAGAAGGAATTCATCTTAATCAATCGAAATACATTCTTGATTTACTGAACAGAGTCAACATGGCAGGTGCTAAGCCTAATCAAACACCATGTGTTCCAGCCAAAAAGATGTCAAAACACGATGGAGATCCACTTCCAGACATCTCAATTTACAGACATATAGTGGGAGCTTTACAATATTGCACACTAACAAGACCTGACATTGCATTCAGTGTCAATCAACTGTGTCAATTTTTACAATCCCCTACTGTTACACACTTCACAGCTGCTAAACGTGTGCTAAGGTACCTTAAAGCTACAATTGAACATGGACTTCACTTTACTAAAGGTACTCTGCAGTTGAATGGATATTGCGACTCCGACTGGGCTGGCAGTCCTGATGACAGAAGATCAACCAGTGGCTATGGGATATTCTTGGGACCTTGTTTAATCTCTTGGACAGCAAAGAAGCAACCAGTTGTTTCAAGGTCCAGCACAGAGGCTGAATACCGATCACTGGCCATCACCACTGCTGAGCTCTACTGGATCAGAATGCTTTGCAAAGACCTGCATCTTCATCTTACAGATACACCAACTTTGTGGGTTGATAATATTGGAGCACTTGCATTAGCCTCAAATCCTGTATTCCATGCTAGAACAAAGCATGTGGAAATCGATTATCACTTTATCCGAGAGAAGATTGCTGCAAAAGACATATCAGCTCAATACATAAATACAAATGAACAAATTGCAGACATTTTCACAAAGGGGCTCACTACATCAAGGTTCATTGATCTCAGGAACAAGCTCATGATTCGTCCTCTACCCATGAGCTTGAGGGGGGCTGTTACAGGAAATAGAGACAAAGACGTAATGAACACTGCTGCTGAAGAATCCTAAAGCCCTCAGTCTTTTATTTGCATTTCGTAGTTATCTGTTAATCATTGTATTTATAGCAAATACTGCTGCTCCTTGTAATATATAAACACACACAGTGATAATACATTCAAGGTGATTTATTCCCTCAAACACATATTGTTTCAGGGTTCACCACACTAATGTCGTGCAACTAGTTGGATTTTGTGCTCAGGGATCAAGGCGTGCTCTTGTGTATGATTTCATGCCTAATGGATCTCTCAATAATTTCATTTATCCTCAAGAAAGATCTCTATCTTTAGGCTGGGACAAACTGCTTGAGATTTCCCTTGGAGTGGCTCATGGCATCGAATATCTGCATCGAGGTTGTGAGATGCAGATCCTCCATTTTGACATCAAGCCTCACAACATTCTTCTCGATGAACATTTCACTCCAAAAGTTTCTGACTTCGGGCTTGCTAGGTTGTGTCCTGCAAATGAGAGTCTTAGATCTCTCATTGCAGCAAGGGGAACGATAGGTTACATGGCGCCGGAACTGTTCTACAAGAACATCGGGCGAGTCTCATACAAAGCTGATGTTTATAGCTTTGGAATGCTGCTGCTAGAAATGGCTGGCAGAAGAAAAATTTGGAAAGCGTTGGCTGAAAGGTCCAGCGAAATTTACTGGCCATATTGGGTGTACGATCAAGTCTCAAATGGGAAGGCTATGGAAATCGGAGATAGTGGCACGGAAGAGGAAAAAAAGGTAGTAAAAAAGATGATTATTGTAGGGTTGTGGTGTATACAAATGAATCCTATGAATCGCCCAGCAATGAATGAGGTTGTGGAGATGCTTGAAGGAGATGTGGAAAGCCTGCAACTGCCTCCGAAACCTTTTCTGGATCTATATGAGAAGCCAATGAACACTTGTGGAGAGTCATCTTACATGTCTGATTATTCTACGGAATCCGCCAGCTTGGTTGAAAATGCATATAATTAAGTGATGTGGTATGAAATACCCTGCTTATCTGCAGGGGAAGGCTTGTCCCATAAATGATACTCTGATGTGAAATACTCTGCTCATGTTCTTATCAGATAAATTTTTACATCAAATCTTTTTCTGGTTCTAGAGATGTTTTTGGAATTGCTTTATTTTCTTTTCTTTAAAAAAAAAAAAACTGCGGTAGTTCCTGTTAAGTCCATGAAAAAATGAGCATGAAGTCTAGCCAATGCTGGAAACGACACCCAAAATCTCAATAACACATGAAGATTGAGTCCCTCAGATTCTGATATTCGTGTGCAAGATCTGAAATCTGAATCATCCCTCAGATAGATATTCTTCTTGATTCGTTTTACTATATTCCTGTTCCCAATTCATATTCCCTGTACCCCGGCTTAAGTCAACATCCCTCATTAACGAAGATGAGGTGTTGTTCATATTCATTTCAAACTCTTGACGTGCTTGCTCTTTTCTTAGACTAGTCTCAGTTTCATATGTACGTGACAAGTGCAAAATAGATATCTACTTTTTATTCCTTTTACTATATGACTTTTAACATTTGTTAAGCTTATTTCAACTTATTTAAAGTTATTTTATGGGTTTGACATGTTTAAGAGACTTTGTGGATTAATTGTTATAAGATAGGAAACTATGCACTTTATGTTTCAGACCCTTGTTGCTTGTTTCAGGTTTTAATTCCTAAAGAGGAGTTTCAGAACTGGAATTATATCTATCAAGCTTGTTGGAGAAGTATCGAAGGCAGATATCCAATGCCGATTTGGGCATCCAATTGGAACAACAGTGTGAGTTTGATATGTTCGCGCACCAACACTGAATTGGGCGCCATATATGGAGCATCCGATGTCAAACTCAAGTGATTCAAAAGTTCAAATTCATATACATATTCAGGACTACAATTTTCATGAAGAGACCAAAGTTAGGAAAAATCATTTGCAGTACGAAAATCCTGGTGCAAGCTGGATGATAGGTTGTGTTTCCTAATCTGTCAAGGATTGAAGAGATTCTCTATCTCCTACTTTTAGCCTTGATTACCAAAATTAAGGCTACAAATCTTCCACAATAAATAGGATATACCAGAAAGACAAGAGGGCAACCTCATTCTCTACTTTTTCAAATCTAGCAGTAAATTACGAAAGCATGAGCAATTGATT
Organism: Salix brachista; assembly: GCA_009078335.1. Lineage (NCBI taxonomy): Eukaryota > Viridiplantae > Streptophyta > Magnoliopsida > Malpighiales > Salicaceae > Salix > Salix brachista. Next base: position 11,711,549 of record CM018578.1, on the reverse strand, counting down.
CACTTGTTCGGTTCAAAGGGGATAACATCCATCTTCATTATTGGTTGTGAGAAGTATGTAAAACTAGTATAAAAGAGATTGTGGCAGAATACTTTATTTTGTTGATTGAACATCATTCTTATTAGGGGTGAGCATTTTCGGTTCGGTTTTTATCAAAAAAATAACCAAATCGAATTTAAAAAAAAAAACCGAACCGAACCTATTAAAAACCGACCATTTTCGGTTCGGTTTGGTTTTTATGATTAAAAAATTGGAAAAAGTGAATTTATTTATTGGGCTTTATGATGGGCCATCTAATGGGCTTATAATTAATATATAAAAAATTTGATTTTCTTACAAGATCCCAAAGTATTTTTAATTTTTTTTTGCCACTAATACAAATATTAATGTATTAAATTGTTAATGTTAATATAGTTTTATTAAGTTTTTTTAACTTTCTAATAATTCTGTTTTGTTTAATTTAGCATGAGGCGAAATAATTAAATTTCATTTACAGAATATTGCCTTCAAAGGGCTTCAAAATAAACAAGCAACATTAACATAAAAAAACTTCAAGAAATACACTAGGTTTTGAACTAATTATCATTTGTTGCTAGATTTAGCTTTCCACCAAATTCTATAAAAAAAAATAAAAAATGTTAGATTGAAAATAAGTTGATTAATAAATCATAAAATAAAAGTACAAGTGCATAAGAAAATAAACATGATTCCAGATTTACAAATATATATTGATTTTATACCTTTTTTTTATGACCGATCTAATTAATTGAAGCTAAGTTTATAAAATTAACTAGTGTATAAACTATAATCAATAACATGGATTTTGACTGTTTGTCACTAGTTCTCACATTGATACAGTTGCGGCTTGCGATATAATAAACAACTTTCAATAACATGAAAAAATTACTCGCTATAGATTGAAGTATTTAAAGCAATTGTTATCCAAATAACAACAAAGCAAGCAATGGTGTTCTAAACATAAAGCAGCAAATAACATTCCTTGTATGCTTGTGCTAGCAAATATTATTTATCGAAAACTATTGTCCAAAGGAAAAACACAATAACAACATATTCTCTGTCCTCGAGAAGAACTTAGATTAAACACAATCACATCTTTTTCCCCTGTTGTCACGACCCGATTCCTGGATCCGTGACCGGTACATAGGCATGGTCCCCCTCCAGGGTTCCACACCTATGCGAACCCAAACTCACACACAAACTTATAATTCAAATTCAGAGTTCAACGCAGCGGAAATAGCAAAGTAAACTTTATAACGTAATTCAATTGTCTTTGTACAAGAGTTGATTACATATTGTTATAATTGTGGAGCACTACCTAGACATAAGAACAAAAGTGTCGACTACAACCAAAATAGCAGGTTCCAAGAGTTGGACAAAAATGACCTGCTAGCAAGCTACGACCCTGAAAATAATGAATAATGAGGGGGTGAGTTCAACAACTCAGTGAGTAGATAATATCCAATATACACATACGAGATAATATAGCAAAGAGAAGTATAATATCAAATCGGCTCAAGGTTCTTACAACAAATTTCTCAAATAGGTCATAACAAGAATGTATAGGTAAATCTCGTCAGAAAATCGGAATACAGTGAGCATGAGGCTCCGTACTGTGGGATGATCAGTCCACACAGGTTGGTGACTCCCCCGACCAACTAGGGTTTCAGATACGATGTGCACAAAGGCTAACACTACCCTGTTAGCATGGGTATTCTGACTGGCATACCATAGGTATATCTAATATCAAACAAACATGTTCATATCTCAAGGCTCAACTCATGGTATCAATCAAATGAGGAGCTAACAATTCACAAACAGATATAGGCTCATATCAAGAACGGATATTCAACAAATGATTATGCTTTATCGTATCAAGAATATAATCAAGGTATATATTATCCAAAAAAAAAAAAGCATAATCCAATTCATACTAACAAATTCAAATATTTATACTATTTCTCATGCATATTAAATGTTATCCACTCACCTGACTTAAGAGCAAACAAAGTTCAGAAGCAGAGTGTTGACGAAATCCTACTGATGTCCCGCGGGTTGAATATCAGGATTATCTGAATTTATATAAAAGAAGATATACTAAAAAATGACTCAAAAGAAGTAAAATAAGTTTAATAACATATCTAAGTATTCAACTCATAATCCTATGTGTTTTTGAATCAAACTATCCATTTCTTCGCAAAAACCTAAAACAAAGGTTTCTTCCGAATATCAAATTCCAAAGTACACAATTTGTAAAATTGATATTAATCCATCAAATGAGCTTCAATTATCCATCAAACCAATCTGAATACTAATATTTCTCTTAGGGACCATTCTGAAATTTTCTTATATTTTTGGGGTCAAATTGTAATTTTATCAAATTGAAGGACTAAATTGAACACTTCATAAATTCATAGCTATCCTAAAATCTTGTCCATAATCCATCCTCAATTCTGTCCAGAATCTCCAATTTCACCCCAGGGACCAAACTGTAATTTTTCTAAAGTTCAGGGACTAAACTGTAATTTTCACCAAAAGGACCAAAATGAATTTTTGTCATCTTCAACCTCAACCCAGAATTTCCAGCAAGGGATTTCGAAATTTATCAACATTATTCAGCATTTTTCTCAATATTTTCTTAAACCAAACATCTCAAAACTTCAAAATCATCTACCATCAAACTAATTAAACTATTACCCAACATATTCAACCCTTAACATCTCTCTTAATTCATCAATCAAACCCAAATAAAATTCTCAAACCCTAACAACCCATACAAGCAAAATCATAGCTAATACTCACATTTATACATAATAAAACACACACATTACCTTAAGAACTTATTTCTCCTTCTTCCTTTCTCTTCCTTTTCTCTTTCCCTCTTTTCTCTTCTTCTTCTTCTTTCTTCCTCTCTTCCCGATTCTCTCTCTCAATTTCAGACCTAATCTTCTTTTTTCTTTTTTTTTGTTTTTCCTTTTTTTCTCTTCTCTTATTTTCTATTTATATTTTCTACCCTACCCTTAACCTAATTCTAAGCCACTAAGGGCATTCATGTATTCTCCTTATAAAAAAATTCAAAACACTACACCTGTCATGTAAAAATTGTTTTTTCTAGAATTATTTGAAATATACCCCATTATTTTTTTTAGGCTAGACTTCAACTGTAAGTCAGATGCACTAAGATTATCAACTAATACTGAATAAATAGAATCTCAAATCATTAAAAAAAGTAGCATAAATTACCTCCCAAGTAGTTGATCGATTTTCTCTGGACAAGCCAACCAACTTGAAAATTGAAACAGATGTGAGAACTTCTGATACCTAAGTCAGTTCAACTGAAACAAGAAAAAAAAAAGAGGGAGGCGAGAGGCGAGAGGGAGGGAGAGGCCAGGGTTTGATTGAATGAATGAATGAATATTTTGTATTTATATTAAGTGCTTTAACCGAACCGGTCGTGTTTTAACCGAACCGGTTCGGTTTAGGTTAATCGGTTTTTGCCTTACAGAACTGATTCCGAACCGAACTGGATATTTTTTAGAATTTTATAATCTGTTTAATCTGGTTTTTTTCGGTTCGGTTTTCTCTGTTATTTTTATTTCGGTTTTCTCTATTTAATCGGTTGGCCGAATTTTTTGCTCACCCCTAATTCTTATACAGGGAGGATGTGATCCTAACTAGGAAACTATAAACTCTAACTAGGAAAAGATATGCACAGTAATTATAGGAAAAACACAATTAATTACAAAGAAGACTTTCCTCTTCTAGCTCCTGTAGAATCTGGTATTGATTACTTTCCAACACTCCCCTTTAAGTTGGAGAGTGAATATAAAAAACTCTCAACTTGTCTAACATGGATAAAGAAAGGATCTTTTCCCAAGAGTTTGGTGAACATATCTGCTAGTTGATGTGAAGAAGGTATGAACTAGGTAGAGATTGAATTGTCCTGTATCTTATCCCTAATGAAGTGACAAACAATCTCGATATGAAGAGTTCTGTAAAGAAAAACTGGATTTGCAGCAATGTGTAGTGCAACATTATTGTCACAATGGAGAATTGAAACTTTTGGATGTGTAAGATGTAGATCATGTAATAGACTTCGTAACCAAAGTCGAGGAGTTGTGTGTATGTTGACCTCAACACCTAATATATCCAAGTGATAATTATTATAAAGGACTTAAATATATCCAAGTGATCCCCGAGTCTGGCTCCAACACTCCTGCATGCTTCCATTTGTCCATGTTAAAGGTTGCTAGTGCTTTACTTTTGACTAGAGAGAGAAAATCAATTTTTATTTACAAATATTTTTAGTTTGATTCAAAAATTTATTTTATTTATTTATTAGTTTCTAGATTCGGAAGAGTTCGAGAGAAAAACAACAAAAAAAGTCAGAGAGAGAAAGTTGTTGTTTATAATGATTATGTCAATCAAAATGGTCAAACACGGTGTTCAAGAGTTTTATTCAACGAGAGAAGATAATGATGGTGGTTATTATAGCATCCGTCCTCCACCGCAAAGATTATTCATATTGATTGATAGGACTTCTATTGATAACTTCTATGAATAATCAAAATAAGGACTTTTCACCTTTTTTGAAGAGGAAAACATCCTCAGAGACAAAGATGGAACCATCGTCTCTCCTGTCTATTCATTTTTCTTCGGAGAGGCGTAAGAAACTTCTGTCCCTCTTAGACATTTCATAGAATGACTTGGTAGTTGGCGGTGATTGGCCAATACATTTCAACCCGGCCATAACAATGGAGTGTCCCTATTTACCTTGCTTGTAGGACTGGAAACTGGTGGCGGCGGCTACAACGACGGTTTTTGAAGAGATAAACATCCTCGGAGACAAAGATGGAAGCGTGTATCAGTTGTTCTAAGGACAACAAACTACTGGTTTTGAATCGCGACATGCTAAGTTGACACAATTCTGAAACTGCTGTCTTCTCCACCCATGGCTAGGCTCCTCTTTGCTTGCTTGCTTCTCCTGCTGCTACTCTTCCAAACCAGCAACTGCTATCCCTGTGCCCCATCTTCATGCGGCAGTCAAACTATTAGCAACCCTTTTCGCCTAAACAGTGATCCGTTAAACTGTGGAAACCCTCTCTATACCCTCCACTGCGAGAAAAATACCTCCACCGTTTTGTATTTAGACTCACGAAAGTACTACGTGCAGGCCATCAACTACGACAACTTGACAATCCGAGTGGTTGATGCTGGTGTTAAGAAAAATGAGTGCTCTTCTCTTCCTACTTTTTCTTTAACATATGCAAGATTAGGAAATTCCAGAAGTGCATATGGTATGTTTATTATTACAGTTCGAAGATTAGATTATATCAGTTATCCATATACATGGTTTCAATACAAAAGGACGGGGCCGAGATGGTTTCCCAAATACAAGCCTCTCCCATTATCGCAGATGATGATTTTTATAAACTGCGCAAATCCAGTGAATTCTCCTCTGTACTTGGACACTGGTGCTTGCCTTAATGGAGGGAAATATTCCAATGTTTCTCTCTCGATACATTCTTATGTTAATGTTGGTGGCATGAAGGCCTCGGATTTGATGGAAAAGTGCAGCTTAGAGAGGATGACGTTGTTGCCAGTCAAGGATTACAAGAACATGCCCTTCAAGGAAATTCACAGTCTGCTGGAATATGGGTTTGAGCTTTCATGGCACAGTAGCAGGTGTGGAAGCTGTGAAGCTATCTGCTACATTGACGATTCGAACCGTACACACTGCACAGGTTGGCAATATTGAGTAGCTAACAGTTCATCTTTTCTATTTTCAACTTCTTTTTGCATGAATTCCCAATTTCTAGCATGCAACTGTGCTTTGCAGTAGCCTATGTAGTATTAAGGATCTCACAGTCAATTCAATCAAGCTAATATATATAGGTTGCAGTTGGTGATATCATATAGATAATACATGATTGCTTCCAAATTAATTTTTATGCTAAAAGTAAACTAGATTTCAGTTTTTTGAATAACAAAAGAATTGGTCTACCATTTGAGAATCGGTCGACTAATTCCTAAGTGGTGGATCTGTGTAGTTAGCAAATACACTCCATGTTCAAATTAGGATTTCCATGTATCAGTTTAGCTCCTTAATTGTCTAGTACTTTAATGCTTGTAAATCTGCATTATTAAGTAGTGCAAACGGAGAGAATAAATAAGAGAGGTTATAGACAAACACTTAATAACTTTCTCTCAATCTTCTTCTTGTTCCTGAGTTTCTTACTTTGCATTTTATACCACACTTATTTTTCTTCCAACAAGTGGTATCAAAGCTTGCTTTTATTGTATGGCGATCGCGATAGAGCAGTCACAAAATATGGATTCTCAATCCCAAGATCTTATGTCTATGTCCATCCGTTTCTCAATTCTCTTCATCTTGTGATATTTGCTCAAATAAAAAATCTAATTTTTGCAACTGATCTCTTGGTCCAACAGGAACTTCTTGGCGCGATTTAACCGCAGGTGAGGATTCTATTTCTCAATGTTTTCATGTTTGATTCCATAATTCCAAACATTTCTTTCTAAAAAATCTCTAAATTTTGTTTACCTTCTCTGCAGTCGCCCTGGGGTACGCACCCATATTCATTGGTAAGAACATCCATATTAATTGGGAAGAACTTCCCTTATTGATTATTTATTTTTATTTTTTAGTTTATGATATTGGATCATATTTTATCAGCAGATTAAAAATGATATTGGTTATTAGGAGGCCTAATGCCTCAGAGAGACCTTTAGGTTACCGGGTATGTATTTATGCAAACTTGAACTGAGGCCTCGCATTTTAAGAAAATGAAACTCCTTTTCATCAAATCATGACGGTCTAGATTTTAGATGAGTTTTCAACGGGGAGAAAAAATTCTAACACCAAACCTAACCCATGTTGTGTATTTATCTGATAATTAATAAGAAATAATCTTGATTTCCGTCTTCAATTTTTGTTTCCCCTCAAACTTCACACACAGCACTACTTCAGGGGTTAAAATCTATCTTTTGGAGTCCGTTTGTGATTGCGTTCTTGATCTATAAATGGCGACGAAGACATCTATCAGCATATGACACAGTTGAGGAATTCCTACAGACTCGCAACAATCTTGTGCCAGTAGTAAGGTATTCCTTTTTGGAGATTAAAAAGATGACCGGGGGTTTCAAGGAAAAAATTGGCGAAGGAGGTTTTGGATGTGTGTACAAGGGAAAGCTTCGCAGTGGGCATTCTGCAGCGATAAAAATTCTGGGCAAGTCGAAGGCTAATGGACAAGATTTCATCAATGAAGTCGCTACGATTGGAAGGGTTCACCACACTAATGTAGTGCAGCTAGTTGGTTTTTGTGCTGAGGGATCAAAGCGTGCTCTTGTCTATGATTTCATGCCTAACGGATCTCTCAATAATTTCATTTTTTCTCAAGAAAGATCTGTCTCTTTAAGCTGGGAAAAACTACTTGAGATCTCCCTTGGAGTGGCTCATGGCATCGAATATCTGCATCGAGGTTGTGAGATGCAGATCCTGCATTTTGACATCAAGCCTCACAACATTCTTCTCGATGAACATTTCACTCCAAAGGTTTCTGACTTCGGGCTTGCTAGGTTGTGTCCAGCAAATGAGAGCCTTAAATCTCTCACTGCAGCAAGGGGAACGATAGGTTACATGGCACCGGAACTATTCTACAAGAACATCGGGCGTGTCTCATACAAAGCTGATGTTTATAGCTTTGGAATGCTGCTGCTAGAAATGGCTGGCAGAAGAAAAAATTTGAATGAGTTGGCTGAAAGGTCCAGCGAAATTTACTGGCCATATTGGGTTTACGATCAAGTCTCTAATGAGAAAGCTGTAGAAATCGGAGAAGGTGGCACGGAAGAGGAAAAAAAGATAGTCAAGAAGATGATTATTGTAGGGTTGTTGTGCATACAAATGAACCCTCTGAATCGACCAGCAATGAACGAAGTTGTGGAGATGCTTGAAGGAGATGTGGAAAGCCTGCAACTGCCTCCGAAACCTTTTCTGAATCTAGATGAGAAGCCAATGATGTCATCGTCCATGTCTGATTATTCTACGGATTGAAAATGCATATAATTAAGTGATCTTGTATGAAATACTCTGTTCATTAAGCCAATGAAGGCTTGTCCCATAAATGATACTCCGATATGAAATACTCTGCTCATGTTCTTATCAGATAAATTTTTACATCAAATCTGCTTCTGGTTCTATAGATGTTTTTGGTATCGCTTTATTTTCTTATTTCTTTACATCAAATGCAACAGGAATAAAGTCTAGCCAATGCTGGAAACTGCATATGTACGCCAGGCAATCTAGTTTCCCTAATCTGTTCTCCGATCAAGCAATCCATCCATCAAGATCTTCATCCAAAAGTAGTCATTCCTGCTGCAAATTTAAAATCTCGTTCTCACTAATTACTTCATCTTTCTTCTCATCCTCTTCCGTTCTCACTATAAAAAAAACTGGAAAAAAGAAATGGAATGGACAAAATTACCTGCAATTTTCCTATTTAGGAGCACAATGAAACAGTTGAACAGGTGAATGAGTATTTCCTCTTTATTATATTTCTCTTGTCTCTACTCGATCGGTGAAGTCTTCTTCAATTGATTTCAAGCAGTAGTTTTAATTTTTAAAATGAATTGATCACTAAAATATTGAAGGATAGGATGCAGAGTGTCTTTCTTCATTTTCTTCCTTCATGATCTCTCATGTTTCTTTTAATTGATTCGTAAGCTTTATGAAATACTCTGTTCACTTGCAGGGGAAGGCTTGTCCTATGATTGATACCTGTTTTTTGAAAGCTAATTCCAATATGATAAACAGTAATCATTCACCTTATTTCCTGGTTGATAGAGTCCAAGTTGGCTTGAACTGTTCTTATCAGATAAAATCTTTACATCAAATCTGCATCTGATTATAGAGATGTTTTTGAAATTAAATTTATATTTGTTTTTAAACAAACTTCTGTAGCTCTTGCTAAGCACAAGCCATCGCAGGAAAACCTCAGTAACATCAAGATTGAATCCCTCAGATGCTGATATTCATAAAGCTGATTATAAATATTCTTCTTGATTCGTAGAGAAGCAGACGACAGTAGCCTTCAGACAAAATCAAAAAGCCTGCTCTTAAGAAGACTTCAAACAAAGTGGATGGATCCAATGCACACGTTGCTCTTCTAGTTCTACTGGAAACACATGTCTTTTTCACTATGACCTGTCGTTTATCACATGTATTTGGAAAACCAACCGTTGGTAAACCGCCGGTTTGTGAATGCAGAGACGTAAATTCACAAACTTTGAGTTTCTTCCTCAATCATGGCGCCCGAAATTCACTAAGTCATAGAATGTCTGAACAGAGCATCCGTCATTTCAGACCACATGTAGTTTACCATAAGGATGACGACATTGAAGAAGACGACAAGTTATTCAAGTTCCCTGAATAGCCAGGAGCTCATTAATTCTAGGGAAACCTCAAATTAACCCCTAGAATATTACTCTATGCTTATTTTGTCACAAAATATAAACTTTTACAATTGAGTCCCTGATATCTCAAATATATCTAGATTCAATTATTTCTTCGCTGGTATTTACTATATATTTTTTTTTAGAAAAAAACACGAATTCCTCAGAATCCACTGCATGCAGCTCATAGATCACAACCTTGAAAACAACATATATGATTACTCAATTTCTGAGATGGCTGCCAACTCTTGATGAAGATGCTTCCTTAGAATACTTGCATTCGTTTTCTTTGGAATTGTGGAGCTCAAAGGATTAGGAGGTGTACTTAACCTGTCTCCTTCACCTTCCAGCATCTGGACAACAAACTTCATGCAAGGACGGTCCACTGGGTTCCACTGGATGCACCACAGTCCCACAATGGCGAGCTTCTTCGCAATTTTAGCATCTCCTTCTTCCTCGATTTGGAACCGCAGGTCTTCTCCTTCTTCTAAAAGATTATAAATCCATTCTGGGAAGTATACTTGATCACCATTTTCTGCTGTATCATCAACATTTTTCCTTCCACCAACCATTTCTAGCACCAACATTCCAAAACTGTACACATCTGACTTGTAGGAGACATTCCCAAAGTTTCTGGAGAACACTTCAGGTGCTATGTAGCCGATGGTTCCCCTAGCTGTTGTCATGGAAATAACACTTTTATACTTGGAACACAACTTAGCCAGACCGAAGTCTGCAATCTTGGGATTGAAGTCATTGTCCAGCAGGATATTGTGCGGTTTGATATCAAAGTGGAGGATTGTTTGGTCACAACCCTGGTGAAGATATTCAATCCCCTTGGCTATTCCGAGGGCAATATGATGCAGCCTTTCCCAGCCAAGGAAAACATTCTTTGCGTTAGCTGAAGATATGAACTTCTGCAGCGATCCGTTTGGCAAGTACTCGTAAACCAGAGCTCGTCTAAATCCATCAGCACAGAAGCCAATCAAGCGGATTACATTGACATGGTGAATCCTAGCCATTGCTCCCATTTCGTTGACGAACTCCTCTCCTTTTTCTGTTGAATTGTTGAGAACCTTAACAGCTACCGCAATTTCACTGGTTAGCTTTCCTTTGAACACTGTTCCATAAGCTCCGTGCCCCAATTCATCGCTGAATTGATTTGTGATCTTCTTGAGATCAGCATAGGAGTATCTTGTGGGGTTCATAGCTCTGTAATCATCCAAAAACCTTTCAACCTTGGCTTGATATTCTTCTTCTGATTTTCTGAAGCTATAGATTTGGTAGACTGCAATGACTAAAATGCCAAAAAGGAATGATCCTGTGGTTACACCTGCATATAAATAAGCCTTCCAATTCAAGAAATGATCTTCTTTTCGGGAAACAATGTGGTAAAGTAAAATATTTGAGATTTAGTGAAAAACTAACCTATAGCCAGTTGCTTTTTCCAAGTACCTGTAGAAGATAAGAACCCTTGTTAGGTTCTCATTTTCAGAAAGTTTCTATTCTGAATTTTTAGAAATGATAACGCTAAATGCACAGGGAACCCACTTTTCAGGCAATTCACAGCAGATATTCTGTTCAAAGCCACATGCAATACATGATTCAAATTCTATATACAGAACAAGTAAAACAAAGAAAATGAAGGTGCCATGAACACAGAACAGTGAACAGAATACTTGAAGCTAAAGGTACCTTTGTTTTGTCTGTGCCAGCCATAACACTCAGTTTCAAGCTCAGTGATGTTATTTTTCCTCAATCTGCATTGTTTTCCTGTTGCTTCACAAGATCCACAATTGGGGCTGGACCAAGACAGACGAATATCACGCGGAACAGGTAGGTCGTACATCTTGGTACAAGATAATAATGACTCCTTGCCTTCAATAGACAGTTCTGAATCAACGGCAAGAACATCATAGTGGACAGTACTTAAACAAGGAGCCATCCAGTTTGGAGGTCTTGTATTATTTAAAGAACAATTGAAGATGGTAAAATTGACCTTGGACATCTCAAACTGTATGTTAAACACAGACGAGTTGAAGTTTGGGTGTTGTCTTAGAAGGCAACCTTGGGGATCACTTGCATGAATAACTTGATTTTTGTAGTCAATCTTTTCTATGTGGAGTTTCCCTGCAGTTGGCAGCTCGAGCACTATATCGCCCCTCTCATTGCAAGATAGAGCAAACCCAGGATAGCCACACTGGTATGGCTGCCTATCCTTGATCCAGAATGGAAATCGGATGTCGACGCCACGGTTCCTACAAGATGTTGTGCAATTCATGCTTGCTCCAAGTTCAGCAATGAACATGAAACAGAATAGGCATGTAACCGTTTTCGATGAAACTTTCATCGTTGCCTCCTCTGTTGATGCAGGTTTCGCCTGATAGAACTTGTCACCGACCCAAATTAATAACAACGGAGCACGTTTACCTGGCTTGTAGAACTAGAAATTGGTGGCGGGGCTACAACGATGGTTTTGGAAGAGGAAAACATCGTTGGAGGCTTTGATTGACCAAAACTTTCCAAAACTAGGAGGAAAGTTCAAGCTCTGCTTCCTTGGAAACAGGGAAGAAAGTGAGGGGGCAATACTCCTTTTTTTTCTTTCACAGAACTAACATAATACTAATAATAATAATAATAGTAATGATAATAATTATAATAATATCCGGTTTTAATTACCTTTGACTATAATAAAGCTTTAGCCTTACGCATATTGATCCACCATACACATTTATGAACTAGTGGGATAAGTCAAAGTCTAAAAAGAGGCCTGGTCATGACAGCATGAGAAGAGGCTTGGTCATGTCAATCTAGAACAACAACTCAAAAGGTTGACAATTTTTGTAGGAGTTTTCGAAGGTCATTTTCCCTATTGTTCAACTGTTTCATAACGTGGACTGCTGAATCTTTAGATATAAAAAAATTCATCGAGACCCATCTGTTTTGGCAGTTTTTGTGTTTTCCCTTCTTTTCTTGTATATAATTTCATCCTTTATTTTTTTTTATTGAATTGTTTTATGACCTAATTAAATAAGATTGAGCTTGAAATTATATTGAAAATATTGAGTTCGTCTCTCCTGTTTATTCAAACTAAGGACTTTTCACCGAACCATTCATCTCTCCTGTTTATTCATTTTTCTTCGAAGAGGAAGAAGCTTCTGTCCCTCTTTGACATTTCATAGAATGACTTGGTAGTTTGCAGTGATTGGCACATACATTTCAACTGATAACAGTGGAGTGTATTTACCTTGCTTGTAGGACTAGAAACTGGTGGCGGCGGTGGCTACAACGACGGTTTTTGAAGAGGAAAACGTCCTCGGAGACAAAGATGGAAGCGTGTTTCGGTTGTTCTAAGGACAACAAACTACTGGTTTTGAATCGCGACATGCTAAGTTGACACAATTCTGAAACTGTTGTCTTCTCAGGAGTTGATGAGTTGTTATCATGCTTAGCAAACTTTAATATTTGATTCATTATTGTGACTTTGACGTTTCAAAGGATGACTTGGTAATCTGAATATGTTGCTTCATTATTTGCTCCATTATTGTGACTCTGACTTGGTGAAACTCTCACGTCAAAAACTAGCCTTTAGACTTCTACTTCTTCTATGTTGCACTTACTGTACCTGTTGTCTTCTCAAAACAATCTTTCTCCACCCATGGCTAGGCTCCTCTTTGCTTGCTTGTTTCTCCTGCTGATACTCTTCCAAACCAGCAACTGCAAGGATACCAATCCCTGTGCCCCTTCTTCATGCGGCAGTCAAACTATTAGCAACCCTTTTCGCCTAAACAGTGATCCGTTAAACTGTGGAAACCCTCTCTATACCCTCCACTGCGAGAAAAATACCTCCACCGTTTTGTATTTAGACTCCCGAAAATACTACGTGCAGGCCATCAACAACGACAACTTGACAATCCGAGTGGTTGATGCTGGTGTTAAGAAAAATGACTGCTCTTCTCTTCCTGATTTTTCTTTAACATATGCAAGATTAGGAAATTCCAGAAGTGCACATGGCATGTTTTCTTTTACAAGTACAAGAAGCTTAGATTATGTCAGCTATCCATATACATGGTTTCAATACAAAAAGACAGGGCTGGAATGGCTTCCCAAATACAAGCCTCGCGCACTATCGCAGATGATGGTTTTTATAAACTGTGCAAATCCAGTGAATTCTCCTCTGTACTTGGACACTGGTGCTTGCCTTAATGGAGGGAAATATTCCAATGTTTCTCTCTTGATATATTCTTATGTTAATGTTGGTGGCATGAAGGCCTCCGATTTGATTGCAAAGTGCAGCTTAGAGAGGATGGCGTTGTTGCCAGTCAACGATTACAAGAACATGTCCTTCAAGGAAATTCACAGTCTGCTGGAATATGGGTTTGAGCTTTCATGGCACAGTAGCAGGTGTGGACGTTGTGCAAACGGATGCTACATCGAAGATTCGAACCGTACACACTGCATAGGTGGGTGATATCGAGTAACTAACACTTCGTTTTTCTACTTTCAACTTCTGTTTGCATGATTTCTGATAACTGTGCTTTTAAGTAGGCCATTGTAGTATTGAGGATCAAGCTATCATAGGATGCAGCTGGTGATGTCATATAGATAATTGATGATCATCGCTTCCAATCTAACTTTTCTATGCCATATTGCCAATGTTAAAAAAAAATTATCCATAAAAGATTGTAATTTTCTTCATCTTGTAATTATTTGCTCAAATCACAAATCTAATTTTTGTAACTGATCTCCTGGTCCGACAGGATTTTCTACGCTCGGGTTAATCCCAGGTGAGGATTCTATCTCCCAATTGTTTCATGCTTGATGATTCCATAATTCCAAACAGTTCTTTCTGAAATATCTCTAAATTTGCAGACGTCCTGCTGTTTGTATCCGTATTAATTGGTAAGAGCTTCCCTTGTCGATTATTTATATATTTTTTTAAAAGTTTATCCTATTTTATTATCAGACAAAAAATGCTATTGGTTATTAGGAGGCCTAATGCCTGAGACAGACCTTTAGGTTTGTGTTTTGACTTTTGTCGGCTATATAGAAGATAAAACAAGTCTTGTGTTTCTTGAATTGCAGAAGCTTAATTATTTATTGAATATCAAAACATTTATTAATACAATAGTGATGAAATTGAATTGCAAGAAAATCTATTTGCATATCAGATTTTTCCGTTGCAAATCAAAAGAACTGGTCATAGCCACGAAAACAACTATGTGCTTGTCCTTCCCTTTTTGAACTTCTCTCTAAGAGAAAAACTTAATCTGAAGTGTTTGTCATGAAACACTGTTTTATTAGAGATTGTTATTGCAGCTTGGTTGTCCACAAATAACTATGTGCTTTCTTGTCGTTCCAAATGCAAATCTGCCATAGACTTCCTAATACAAAGTTCTTGGTTTGCAATAGTAGTAGCAACTACATATTCTGCTTCTGCTGTAGATTGAGCGATGATTTCTTGTTACTTTGAACACCATGAAAAAAATCTAGAACCAAAAATAAAACAATAACATATACCTGAGGTGCTTCTAATATCATCAATACTTCATGCCCAATCACTATCAAAATAACCATAAAGATTGAGTTTTCAACTTCACTGAATTTGACTCCATAACCAGCCATGCCCCTTATATATCGATTCTTTTTTCTACTTGAAAATGAGTTTCACTAGCACAATGTGTATACATGGTCTGGTTGCTATTAAATACATTAGGCAACCTATTAGGCTTATACCCACCTTTTCAACTCCATCTTCCTGGTAAAAATTCCCCTTTTGATTCATTGGAGTTGCAGTAGGCTTGCACCATTCCATGTTGAACTTCTTGAGAATTTTTGTTGCATATTTATGTTAGCTTAGGAATATTTCATTTTTTTTTTTGAATTATCTGCTTGCCGAGAAAAGAATGTCATTCTTATAAGGCCTATCATTTCAGAGAAAACCTTCATATTTTCTTTCAGCTTATCAACCAACTCTTTGCTGCTTCTTGTAGTGAGTAGATCATCAACATATAACAAAACAACAAGTACTTTACCATTAGTTCCCTTGATATATAGAGTAGATTCACTTCAACTTCTTTCAAAGCCAAAGTTCTTCAAGTTTGCATTAATTCTGCCATACTAGGTCTTGGAGTCTATTTTAAACCATACAAGACTTTTCCTTAGTTAATATACCTTTTTATCTTGTCCAACAATAGTAAACCTTCAGGTTGTTCCACAAAAATTTCTTCCCCCAAACATCCATTCAAAAACGCTGACTTCACACCCATTTGATGTAAAAATCAATATTTGTGTGCAACAAGCGCTGGTAACATTCTTATTGTATTTGTCATGCATGCATGGTCCCCCTTCATCCCAAACTTACATACAAACTTATCATTTAAATAAGTTAATTAGAGTTCAACACAATGTTAATAACAAAATTAACTTTCTAATATAATTTGATTTTCTTAATACAAGAGTTAAATATGTACTGTTATAATTGTGGAACACTAACTAGACATAAGAAAAAAACATCAATTAAAACAAAGTAGCAAGTTATGGGAGTATAACAAAAATGACCCGCTAATAAGCTATAAGCCTGAAAATGATAAATAATGAGAGGGTGAGTTCAATAACTCAGTGAGTAGATAACATTCATTATATATTTACAAGATAATACAACAATGAGAAATATAATTACAAATATAGCTTTAAGTTCTTACAAGAAGGTTTCTCAAATAGGTCATAGCAAGAATATTATAAGGTAAAGTTCGTCAGAAAATCAAAATGTAATGAGCATGAGGCTCCATATTGTGGGATGATTAGTCAACACAGGTTGGTGACTCCCCCGATCAACTAGGGTTTCAGATACGATGTGCACAAAGACTAACATCACCCTGTTAGCATAGGTATTATGACTAGCATACAGTAGGTTTATATCATAATAAAAAAAAAACATAATTATATCTCAAGGCTCAACTCATGACATCTATCAAATGAGGAGCTATCAATTCAGAAGTGTATATTGGCTCATATCAAGAATTTAGATTCAACAATTGATTATGCTTTATGATAACAAAAATGGTAATCAACGTATATATTATCAATAAGAATAATCTAATTCTTATTAGCAATTCAAATATTTATAATATTTCTCATGCATATTAAAAATTATCCACTCACCTCTCAAAAAATAACAAAATTCAAAAGTAGATACCAAAGGAAATCCTACTAATGTCCCGAGGGTAGAATATCGGGATTATCTTAATACAAAAGAAGACATACTCAAAAACAACTCAAAATAAGTAAAATATATTTAATAAACTTATCCAAGAGTTTAACTCATAATCCTATGTATTTTTTATTCAAACTATCATTTTTTCTCAAAACCTAAAAATTTAACGGTTCTCCCGAAATCTAACTGAAAATAAACATTTTGTAAAATTGATAATAAAAACTCACCACATAAGCCACAATTATTCATTAAACCAATCTGAAAAACTAATATTTCATCTAGGGACCATTATGTAATTTTCTCAGATTTTTGGGGTCAAATTGTAATTTTGTCAAATTGAAAACCTAATAAATTTATAACTATATTTAAATATTGCACATAATTCATCCTGAATTCTGTCAAGAATCTTGAATTTCACTCTAGGGACCAATTGTGATTTTTCCAAGTTCAGGGACTAAGCTGTAATTTGAAATATTTGAGGGACCAAACTGAAATTTCATCATCTTCAACCTCCAGCCTATTGTACAGATTCCAACAAAGGTTTTTAATAATTTCCCAATATAATTTTACACCTAAGACATCAATTAACCTCAAAATCATCTAACATCTAATCAATTAAACCATCATCCAACATATTTAATCCTTAACATCTCAATTAATTCATCAATCAAGCCCAAAATATTACCTTAACCACTTATTTCTTGTACTTCTTTTATGCTTCCCTCTTTTCTCTTCTTCTCATTTCTTCCTCTCCTCCCGCTTCTCGTTTAAAATTTCAAAACTCTTTTTTTTTTCTATTTATAATTACAAAGTTTATACAATTACTACAATACCCTTAATTCATTTATACTTAATTCTAAGCCACCAAGGATATTATTGTCGTTTCCTTTTAAAAAATTTCGAAACAATACAATATCCATCTTAGAAACTAGAGCAAAAGTTTTAGAAAAATCAACCTTATTCTAAGCATATCCCTTGACAATAAAGCTTGCCCTATACTTTTTTCATTTGCTCTTACGTCTGTAGTGTATTCAACAATTCTATCAAAAAATGTTATTGTAGATCTTTTGAGTTTTCCAAAGATGTAATTGTAGCCTCAAACTTTTCAGGAATTGTTATTAGTACCAAAGAGTCTTACATTGTTGACAATGCTAAGAAGTTTATTAGAGTTTTCCTTGATTGTTTCTAATTCTTTCATTTTTTCCATCTCAAAATCTTAGATCAAATTCAGCACTTCATCCCTTTGATCCTCTCATTTACTTCATATTCGTGCTTCAGAAAATCCCAAATCTTCTTAGCTGTTTTCAAAGTCATTATTTTGTTAAAAATGGTTGGTGATATTGTCGCAAACAAAGTGCCTCTTGCTTTTGATCTTCTTTTCTTTCTCTCCTTGTGATTTTTGATTTGTGCAACTATAGGATTTTCTAACAAGATGGAACTTCATAGGACTTGCTCAATAGTTTCCCACAAATCATTAGGATCAAGATAGATTTCCATTCTAACAGCCAAAACTTGATAATTTATCTCATCAAACACTGGAGGTGGAATTGCAGTGAATGGCATTTTTGAATTCATATGGAATGTTTAGTGTTAGGTGATAAGTATTTACACGTTATGTTTTGACTCTCTTAATCTCATAGGTCTCTCAAGATAAGAATGAGACTAAATTGCAAGAAAATCATCATGCATATCAAATTAATACAAATAAAAAGAGCATGTCATAGCCACAAAATTAGCAACAAATAAAAACTTATTATGCTTCTTGAGTCATGCTTGATCATTAATTTTTATGCAAACTAGAATCTGAGGCCTCACATTTTCTTTAAAAACATTGTAAAATATTTTAGATGAGTTTTCAACAAGGACAAAAAATTCTAACACCAAACCTAACCAATGTTGTGTATTTATCTGATAATTTATAAGAAATAATCTTGATTTCCGTCTTCAATTTTGTTTGCCCACACACAGCACTAGTTCAGGGGCCAAAATTTATCTTTGGGAGTCCGTTTGTGATTGCGTTCTTGATCTATAAATGGCGACGAAGACATCTATCAGCATATGACACCATTGAGGAATTCCTACAGACTCGCAACAATCTTGTGCCAGTAGTAAGGTATTCCTTTTTGGAGATTAAAAAGATGACCGGGGGTTTCAAGGAAAAAATTGGCGAAGGAGGTTTTGGATGTGTGTACAAGGGAAAGCTTCGCAGTGGGCATTCTGCAGCGATAAAAATTCTGGGCAAGTCTAACGCTAATGGACAAGATTTCATCAATGAAGTCGCTACCATTGGAAGGGTTCACCACACTAATGTCGTGCAGCTAGTTGGATTTTGTGCTCAGGGATCAAGGCGTGCTCTTGTGTATGATTTCATGCCTAATGGATCTCTCAATAATTTCATTTTTTCTCAAGAAAGATCTGTTTCTTTAAGCTGGGACAAACTGCTTGGGATTTCCCTTGGAGTGGCTCATGGCATCGAATATCTGCATCGAGGTTGTGAGATGCAGATCCTACATTTTGACATCAAACCTCACAACATTCTTCTCGATGAACATTTCACTCCAAAGGTTTCTGACTTCGGGCTTGCTAGGTTGTGTCCAGCAAATGAGAGCCTCAAATCTCTCACTGCAGCAAGGGGAACGATAGGTTACATGGCGCCGGAACTCTTCTACAAGAACATCGGGCGCGTCTCATACAAAGCTGATGTTTATAGCTTTGGAATGCTGCTGTTAGAAATGGCTGGCAGAAGAAAAAATTTGAATGAGTTGACTGAAAGGTCCAGCAAAATTTACTGGCCATGTTGGGTTTACGATCAAGTCTCTAATGAGAAAGCTGTAGAAATCGGAGAAGGTGGCACGGAAGAGGAAAAAAAGATAGTCAAGAAGATGATTATTGTAGGGTTGTTGTGTATACAAATGAACCCTCTAAATCGACCAGCAATGAACGAAGTTGTGGAGATGCTTGAAGGAGATGTGGAAAGCCTGCAACTGCCTCCGAAACCTTTTCTGAATCTAGATGAGAAGCCAATGATGTCATCGTCCATGTCTGATTATTCTACGGATTGAAAATGCATATAATTAAGTGATCTTGTATGAAATACTCTGTTCATTAAGCCAATGAAGGCTTGTCCCATAAATATTACTCCGATATGAAATACTCTGCTCATGTTCTTATCAGATAAATCTTTACATCAAATCTTCTTCTGGTTCTATAGATGTTTTTGGTATGGCTTTATGTTCACTAAGATATGAAATATTCTGCTCATTTGCAGGGGAAGGCTTGTCCTATGATTGATACCTGTTTTTTGAAAGCTAATACCAATATGATAAACAGTAATCATTCACCTTATTTCCTGGTTGATAGAGTCCAAGTTGGCTTGAACTGTTCTTATCAGATAAAATCTTTACATCAAATCTGCATCTGATTATAGAGATGTTTTTGAAATTAAATTTATATTTGTTTTTAAACAAACTTCTGTAGCTCTTGCTAAGCACAAGCCATCGCAGGAAAACCTCAGTAACATCAAGATTGAATCCCTCAGATGCTGATATTCATAAAGCTGATTATAAATATTCTTCTTGATTCGTAGAGAAGCAGACGACAGTAGACTTCAGACAAAATCAAAATGCCTGCTCTTCAGAAGAATCAAACAAAATGGATGGATCCAATGCACACGTTGCTCTTCCAGCTCTAATGGAAAGACATGTCTTTTTCACTATGACCTGTCGTTTATGGCATCAAAAGTCACTTGTATTTGGAAAACCAACCATTGGTAAACCGCCATAAGCCACTCTGCCAGCTTTGAGTTTCTTCCTCAATCATGGCGCCCGAAATTCACTTAGTAGAAAGTTTAGAGAGAGGGATTTGTTTTTCACTAAGTCATAGAATGTCTGAACAGAGAACCCGTCATCTCAGACCACATGTAGTTTACCATATGGATGACGGTTTTCATTGAAGAAGACGATAAGTTATTCAAATTCCCTGAATAGCCAGGAGCTGATTAATTTAGAGAAGCCTCAAATTAGCCCTTAGAGTAGTACTGTATGCTTATTTTGTCATAAAATATAAACTTTTAACAATTGAGTCCCTGATATCTCAAATATATCTAGATTCAATTATTCTCCGTTAGTATTTGCTATATATTTTGTTTTTACAGAGATGAATTCCTTGAAAGCAATGATGACCTCAAAAAATTCATGATTACTCGGTTTCTGAGATGGCTGCCAACTCTTGATGAAGATGCTTCCTTTCATTCGTTTTCTTTGGAATTGCCGAGCTGAAAGGATTAGGAGGTGTACCTAACCTGTCTCCTTCACCTTCCAGCATCTGGACAACAAGCTTCATGGAAGGACGGTCCACTGGGTTCCACTGGATGCACCACAGTCCCACAATGGCGAGCTTCTTTGGAATTTTAGCATCTCCTTCTTCCTCGATTTCGAACCGCAGGTCTTCTCCTTCTTCTAAGAGATTATAAATCCATTCTGGGAAGTATACCTGATCACCATTTTCTGCTGTATCATCAACATTTTTCCTTCCACCAACCATTTCTAGCACCAACATTCCAAAACTATACACATCTGACTTGTAGGAGACATTCCCAAAGTTTCTGGAGAACACTTCAGGTGCGATGTAGCCGATGGTTCCCCTAGCTGTTGTCATGGAAACAACACTTTTATACTTGGAACACAACTTAGCCAGACCGAAGTCTGCAATCTTGGGATTCAAGTCATTGTCCAGCAGGATATTATGCGGTTTGATATCAAAGTGGAGGATTGTTTGGTCACAACCCTGGTGAAGATATTCAATCCCCTTGGCTATTCCGAGGGCAATATGATGCAGCCTTTCCCAGCCAAGGAAAACATTCTTTGCGTTAGCTGAAGATATGAACTTCTGCAGCGATCCGTTTGGCAAGTACTCGTAAACCAGAGCTCGTCTAAATCCATCAGCACAGAAGCCAATCAAGCGGATTACATTGACATGGTGAATCCTAGCCATTGCTCCCATTTCGTTGACGAACTCCTCTCCTTTTTCTGTTGAATTGTTGAGAACCTTAACAGCTACCGCAATTTCACTGGTTAGCTTTCCTTTGAACACAGTTCCATAAGCTCCGTGCCCCAATTCATCGCTGAATTGATTTGTGATCTTCTTGAGATCAGCATAGGAGTATCTTGTGTTGGTGGGAGAGGCCACTGGTGGTGGCTTTGAAACACTCAAATAGAATAAAACAAACTGTTTTATTTCAAGAACGAAAATTACACACAAAGCTTGAACACTGTCAAAACTCTCTCTTTTCTCTCGTGTTTTCTCTCTAATATCTCCCACTACTCTTTTCTCCTTAACTAAGCTTCCTATTTATACACAAAATGAAAGCTAGATATTTTTGAAGATAAGATAAGATGTTTTGGCAAGTTGCTGCAAGAGGGGCGGTGGACGCAGGCGGCTTGCAGAGGGGCGGTGGATGCAGGCGGTGGTCATGCATAGTGGCTGTCAGGGGCTTTAATTGATGGAAGCCGGTGGTTGCAATGCTTGACTCTGCAGATTGAGTTTATCCTAACAAATTCCCCCTTTAAACTCAATCGGGAGATGTCATGCCAAGCATGAACTTCAATCTGATAAATATATCTCCCTTCAATGGCTTTGTGAAGATATCTGCAACTTGATCGTTTGTTTTGCAAGAGATCAATTCAACTTCTTTGTTCTTCACATGCTCCCGGATAAAGTGATGACGTGTATCGATGTGTTTGCTTCTTTCATGATACACTGGATTCTTTGCTAATGCAATCGCTGATCGATTATCAATATAAATCTCTGTCGGATCTTCTTGAGGAAATCCCAGATGCTTCAGCATATTCCTTAACCATATTAAATGGCATACAGCTGAGTTGGCAGCAACATACTCAGCTTCACAACTTGATAACGTCACTATCGATTGCTTCTTGGATGACCATGTGAAAGATGTGTCTCCCATAAAAAATACAAACCCTGTTGTACTTTTCCTTTCATCCAAATCTCGACCCCAATCACTATCTGAGTAGCCAATAAGTTTAAAGTTCTTACTTGATGTATAGAACATACCTTCACTTATTGTTCCTTTGATGTAGCGGAGAATTCTCTTAGCTGCACTCAAGTGCGTCTGATCTGGTGTCTCCATATATCTGCTGATAAGTCCTACTCCATATAGTATATCTGGTCTTGTACATGTCAAGTACCTCAAGCTTCCCACCAAGCTTTTAAAGTAAGTAGGATCAACATTTCCTACTTTACTTTTCCTCAATTCCACTCCATTTTCAACTGGAGTTGAAACTGGATTGCAGCTTTCCATCTTGAACTTTCCAAGAATTTCTTTGGCGTAGCCGCTTTGGGACACAAATATCCCTTCTTCATTTTGAGTAACTTCTAAGCCCAGAAAATGTGCCATCAGACCAATGTCTGTCATCTCAAACTCCTGCACCATGCTTTTCTTGAAGTTTGTAAACATGGTAGGATTGTTGCCGGTGAATATCAAGTCATCAACATACAAGCAAGCAAATAGTGTGCTCCCATCATCTTCTTTCTTCACATATATGGCGTGTTCATATGGACATTTTTCAAATCCATTTTCATGAAAATACCTGTCAATTCTGGTATTCCAAGCACGCGGAGCTTGCTTCAAACCATAGAGAGCTTTCTTTAACTTGTATACTTTGCCTTCATTGTCTTCTTCAATGTAGCCAAGTGGTTGTTCAACATAAATCTCTTCTTCTAGGAAGCCATTCAGAAATGCTGACTTCACATCAAGTTGATAGATTTTCCATCTATGTTGTGCTGCAAGTGAGATAACCAGTCTGATTGTCTCTAGACGGGCTACAGGAGCAAATACTTCTCCATAGTCTATGCCTTCTCTCTGTTTGTAGCCTTTTGCCACCAATCTTGCTTTATGTCGTTGTACTTCACCTTTTGCATTCTTCTTGGTCTTGTAGACCCATTTCACACCAATTGCCTTCTTTCTTTCTGGCAGATTGGTTAACTTCCATGTATCATTCTTCTCAATGGCATGTATCTCTTCATCCATTGCTGTGATCCATTTCTCTTCTTTCATAGCTTCATCAAAGCTAATTGGATCACTATCTGCGAAGAAACAAAATAATGTTGTATCTTCTATTACCTGAGTTGCATCGTATAAATCTTCAAGATTTCTCATCCTTGGTTCTTCTGATGAGGATGCTTCTGGTGATGTTGATGATGTTCCTGGTGTTGGAGAGTTTCTCCTGTTGAATACAGGAAAACTATGTACCGGAGACTGTGGCTCCTCTTCTGGTACTCTTGGATCTTCAGCAAGTACTGTTGGTAATTCCGCTTCATCTTCAAGGATCAAATCTGTATTGATCCATTTGATTTCTTCTTGATCCTCCTTCCATTCCCAGGTCTTATCTTCTTCGAAGATAACATCTCTGCTGTTGATCACTTTCTTTGTGATGGGATTATACAGCTTGTATCCCATTCTTCTATCTCCATATCCCACAAAGATGCACTTCTCGCTTTTATCATCGAGTTTTGTTCTTCTTGCATCTGGGATCTTTGCATACGCCACACAACCAAAGACTCGAAGATGAGTCACACTTGGTTTGTGGCCACTCCATGCTTCTTCTGGAGTGATGGCTTGCAAACTTTTGGTTGGGCAGCGGTTCAGTAAGTATACTGCACAAGATACAGCTTCAGCCCAGTACTGTTTGGGCAACTTCTTAGCTTTAAGAAGACTTCTTGCCATATCAAGAATAGTTCTATTCTTCCTTTCTGCTATCCCATTCAACTGTGGTGTATAAGCTGGTGTCGTCTGATGTTTGATGCCTTGTTGTGTACAAAAGGCTTCAAAATCATTCGATGTGAATTCACCACCTTGATCAGATCTTACGGATCTGATATTATACCCACTTTGCTTCTCCACAATTGCTTTAAAATCTTTAAAGCATTTAAACACTTCTGACTTCATCTTCAGAAAGTAAATCCAAGTCTTCCTACTAAAATCATCAGTAAAAGTGAGGAAGTACCTATTATGTCCAGTTGACATAGGCTTTATTGGTCCACACACATCCGTGTGAATTAACTCCAGTGGCCTCTTTGCTTTCCAGTTGACCTCCTTGGCAAAGCTAGCTCTGTGGTGCTTGCTGAGGACACAGCTCTCACAGACTTCTTCTGGATGATCAATGTGAGGCATTCCTTTGACCATCTGCTTGCTTGCAAGCATCTTCAGGCTTGTAAAATTCAGATGTCCAAGCCTTAAGTGCCAAAGCCATTCTTCACTGTTGGTGATGGCAGTCAAACACTTCGCTGCATCATACTGGATGTTTAGTGGGAACATCCTGTTCTTTGACATCTTCACAAAGGCAATCAATCTTCCATTGTTGTCTTTTGACTGCAACATGACAATCCTTCATGAAGAGAGTGTACCCTTTCTCCAGAAGTTGTCCTATACTCAGCATGTTGTGTTTGATAGCTGGAATATAGTACACATCAGCAATGTAGCTATCATCTCCATTCTTCAACTTTATAGAGATGTTGCCTTTTCCTTCAACCGGAACTTTGGAAGTATCTCCAAATGTGACCTGTCCTTGTATGGTCTCATCGAGATCACTAAAGAGGTCCCGTTGCCCACACATATGGTTGCTAGCTCCAGAATCTAGATACCATATATGCTCCTCATTTTTGCCCAGTCCTTGTTGGACAAATAATGCAGCTGACCCATTTATGATGGCATCTTCGTCTGCATAATTAGCTTGCTCATGCAACTCTACTGGAGCTTTCTTCCAGCATTCAGTGCTATAATGCCCAAATTGATTGCATTTATAACACTGAATGTTTCTCTTATCACGGTTATTGTAACCGCCTCCTCTTCCTCTGGGAGTAAAAGGTTGTTGTCCTCGTCCTTCTCTGGTGGTGTTTCTACCACCTCTTCCTCTGAAGCTTGTATTCCAAGCTCCTCTTCCTTGAAATCGTTGGAAGCCTCCTCTTCCTTGTTGATTTCTTCCTCGAGGGGTATATTCATGTGTTGAAGTCCCCCTTTGCTCATATCTGCCTTCCTTCAGAGACAGTTTCGATTGCAAGGCATGCTCTATTGCCTTATCTCCATTTCTTCTCACAAGCTTTTGTTCATGAGCTTGTAAGGAACCCATCAACTCATCTACCATCAATTTATCCACTTCCTTGGATTCTTCAATGGCAACAACAACATAATCAAATTTTGGATCTAGGGATCTCAAAATTTTCTCTGTAATCCGAGCTTCTGAAAGAGCTTCTCCATTTCTTCTCATCTGATTGATTATCACCATAATTCTCGTGTGATAATCAGAAACAGATTCCGAGGGTCTCATTTGTAAGGATTCAAATTCACCTCGCAAAGATTGAAGACGAATCTTCTTGATTCTGTCAACTCCTTTGTATTTTTGTTGGAGAGCTTCCCATATATCCTTTGACTTTTCCGCAGAAGAGATAATCTCAAACGTAGCTTCATCAAGACCTTGATAAATGATGGTCTTGGCTTTGTTGTCCTTCTTTCTGTTGCTTCTAAGAACTTGCTTCTGCGCTTCTTCTAAAGCTTCCTCTACTTCTCTGGACTCTGGTTCATCATAACCATAATCCACAATCTCTATGCATTCTTGTGAGCCAAGAAATGCCTTCATTCGGATGCACCAATTATCAAAGTTATCTCTGGTCAGCTTCGGAATGAGTGTCTGAGCATTTTCTGTAGTCATTGTATTTGAAAATGACTATATCACCCTTTTTGCCTTCTCTTTTCACCAAACGGACACCACGGATGGATCCGGAATGGTCCAAATAGTAGGGAACCGGTCTGAGTTGGTTCGAAATGAGGCTAAAAACGGGTGAACCGGTCCAAAAATCACTTCTGGACGCTGGTCGGTTCGCTGTGATTGAACCGGGAATATTCTAGGGAATATTCTTTGTGGCTCGGCTTCAGCTAGCGGCTCGGCTTGCGCTAGCGGCTCGGCTTCGATGAACGGCTCGGCTTGTCTGTAGCGGCTCGGCTTGTTGGCTCGGCTTGTCGGCTCGGCTCGGCGTAACGGCTCGATATATGGCGCGCGTGAAGACCACTCGTCTTCTTCCTTGGGGCGCGTGGCTGAGAGTGGTGAATAGTGTCAGATTGTCAGAGGGAGAGTGTGGCTCACCCCTAGCTCCGATTGAGTTGATTTTTGAACCGACGAGTTCGTATTGAAGAGATCTATACTCTGAAATGATCAAAATTTGGTTTCGACAAACTTGAAAATTCGGATGTACCCCCAAAAACCTCTCTGTTTTTGACGAACGAGGCTCTGATACCAATTGTTGGTGGGAGAGGCCACTGGTGGTGGCTTTGAAACACTCAAATAGAATAAAACAAACTGTTTTATTTCAAGAACGAAAATTACACACAAAGCTTGAACACTGTCAAAACTCTCTCTTTTCTCTCGTGTTTTCTCTCTAATATCTCTCACTACTCTTTTCTCCTTAACTAAGCTTCCTATTTATACACAAAATGAAAGCTAGATATTTTTGAAGATAAGATAAGATATTTTGGCAAGTTGCTGCAAGAGGGGCGGTGGACGCAGGCGGCTTGCAGAGGGGCGGTGGATGCAGGCGGTGGTCATGCATAGTGGCTGTCAGGGGCTTTAATTGATGGAAGCCGGTGGTTGCAATGCTTGACTCTGCAGATTGAGTTTATCCTAACATCTTGTGGGGTTCATAGCTCTGTAATCATCCAAAAACCTTTCAACCTTGGCTTGATATTCTTCTTCTGATTTTCTGAAGCTATGGATTTGGTAGACTGCAATGACTAAAATGCCAAAAAGGATTGATCCTGTGGTTACACCTGCATATAAATAAGCCTTCCAAGTCAAGAAATGATCTTCTTTTCGGGAAACAATGTGGTAAAGTAAAATATTTGAGATTTAGTGAAAAACTAACCTATAGCTAGTCGCTTTTTCCAAGTACCTGTAGAAGATAAGAACCCTTGTTAGGTTCTCATTTTCTGAATTTTTAGAAATGATAACGCTAAATGCACAGGTAACCCACTTGTCAGGCACTTCACAGCAGATATAACTTATCTGCTCAAAGCCACATGCAATACATGATTCAAATTCTATATACAGACCAAGTAAAACAAAGAAAATGAAGGTGCCATGAACACAGAACAGTGAACAGAATACTTGAAGCTAAAGGTACCTTTGTCTTGTCTGTGCCAGCCATAACACACTCTGTTTCAAGCTCAGTGATGCTATTTTTCCTCAATCTGCATTGTTTTCCTGTTGCTTCACAAGATCCACAATTGGGGCTGGACCAAGACAGACGAATATCACGCGGAACAGGTAGGTCGTACATCTTGGTACAAGATAATAAGGACTCCTTGCCTTCAATAGACAGTTCTGAGTCAACGGCAAGAGCATCATAGTGGACAGTACTTAAACTGGCCAGTTTGGAGGTCTTGTATTATTTAAAGAACAATTGAAGATGGTAAAATTGACCTTGGACATCTCAAACTGTAAGTGAAACACAGACGATGAATAACTTGAGTGCTGTCTTAGAAGGCAACGTTGGGGATCACTTGCATGAATAACTTGATTTTTGTAGTCAATCTTTTCTATGTGGAGTTTCCCTGCAGGTGGCAGCTCGAGCACTATATCGCCCCTCTCATTGCAAGATAGAGCAAACCCAGGATAGCCACACTGGTCAGGCTGCCTCTCCTTGATCCAGAATGGAAATCGGATGTCGACGCCACGGTTCCCACAAGATGTCGTGCAATTCAGGCTTGCTCCAAGTTCAGCAATGAACATGAAACAGAACAGGCATGTAACCGTTTTCGATGAAACTTTCATCGTTGCCTCCTCTGTTGATGCAGGTTTCGCGTGATAGAACTTTTCACCGACCCAAATTATAACAATGGAGTACGTGTACCTTGCTTGTAGAACTAGAAATTGGTGGCGGGGCTACAACGATGGTTTTCGAAGAGGAAAACATACATCTTTGGAGGCTTTGATTGACCATCACAAAAATTTATTTTATTTATTTTTTAGTTTCTAGATTCGGAAGAGTTCGAGAGAGAGACAACAAAAAAAGGAAAAAAGAGAGAAAGTTGTTGTTTATAATGATTTTGTCAATCAAAATGGTCAAACACGGTGTTCAAAAGTTTTATTCAACGAGAGAAGATGATGGTGTGGTGGTTATTATAGCATCCGTCCTCCACAGCAAAGATTATTCATCTTGATTGATAGGACTTCTATTGATAACTTCTATTTTATTTATTTATTAGTTTCTAGATTCGGAAGAGTTCGAGAGAAAAACAAAAAAAAAAGTCAGAGAGAGAAAGTTGTTGTTTATAATGATTATGTCAATCAAAATGGTCAAACACGGTGTTCAAGAGTTTTATTCAACGAGAGAAGATAATGATGGTGGTTATTATAGCATCCGTCCTCCACCGCAAAGATTATTCATATTGATTGATAGGACTTCTATTGATAACTTCTATGAATAATCAAAATAAGGACTTTTCACCTTTTTTGAAGACGAAAACATCCTCAGAGACAAAGATGGAACCATCTCTCTCCTGTTTATTCATTTTTCTTCGGAGAGGCGTAAGAAACTTCTGTCCCTCTTTGACATTTCATAGAATGACTTGGTAGTTGGCGGTGATTGGCCAATACATTTCAACCCATAACAATGGAGTGTCCCTATTTACCTTGCTTGTAGGACTGGAAACTGGTGGCGGCGGCTACAACGACGGTTTTTGAAGAGAAAAACATCCTCGGAGACAAAGATGGAAGCGTGTTTCGATCGGATGTTTTAAGGACAACAAACTACTGGTTTTGAATCGCGACATGCTACAATTCTGAAACTGCTGTCTTCTCCACCCATGGCTAGGCTCCTCTTTGCTTGCTTGCTTCTCCTGCTGCTACTCTTCCAAACCAGCAACTGCTATCCCTGTGCCCCATCTTCATGCGGCAGTCAAACTATTAGAAACCCTTTTCGCCTAAACAGTGATCCGTTAAACTGTGGAAACCCTCTCTATACCCTCCACTGCGAGAAAAATACCTCCACCGTTTTGTATTTAGACTCACGAAAGTACTACGTGCAGGCCATCAACTACGACAACTTGACAATCCGAGTGGTTGATGCTGGTGTTAAGAAAAATGAGTGCTCTTCTCTTCCTGATTTTTCTTTAACATATGAAAGATTAGGAAATTCCAGAAGTGCATATGGTATATTTACTATTGCAGTTCAAAGCTTAGATTATGTCAGTTATCCATATACATGGTTTCAATACAAAAAGACAGGGTCGAGATGGTTTCCCAAATACAAGCCTCTCGCATTATCGCGGATGATGACTTTTATAAACTGCGCAAATCAAGTGAATTCTCCTCTGTACTTGGACACTACTGGTGCTTGCCTTAATGGAGGGAAATATCCCAATGTTTCTCTCTCTATACATTCTTATGTTAATTTTGGTGGCATGAAGGCCTCGGATTTGATGGAAAAGTGCAGCTTAGAGAGGATGACGTTGTTGCCAGTCAAGGATTACAAGAACATGTCCTTCAAGGAAATTCACAGTCTGCTGGAATATGGGTTTGAGCTTTCATGGCACAGTAGCAGTTGTGGAAGTTGTTCAACTATTTGCTACATTGATAATTCCTACGATACAAAATGCACAGGTTGGCAATATTGAGTAGCTAACAGTTCATATTTTCTATTTTCACCTTCTTTTGGCATGAAGGTATTTGGAAGCATTGGCTATGTGTATGTAGATGATCAAATAAGGAACATACTAGATAGTAAGAGCAAAATGATAATCTTTGTGGGTTATGATCAAAAGTCCAAAAGATATAAACTTTAGAACCCCAATGAAAGAAAAATGGTGATTAGTAGAGATGTGGAGTTCAATGAATAAGAAACACATTGACACAAAATTTCATTACCTAAAAGATTGAATTACAAACAAAAAAGTTCAAGCCAACTATATAAACACTAAAACCAAGTCACAAATACTCTTACAAAGCCACTGAAAAACAAGGTATTTTTCAAGATAAGAGATTTAGTAGGAGTTATGAAGAGATAATGTTTAAGGGGGGATGTTGAAAGAAAACCAACTTTAGGTTTTTTTAGTAATAGAGGAATTGGATGACCGATTGGTTGAAATGAATTGATTGACTAGTTCATAAATAGTCAACCAATTTAGTACGAATATTATAATTCATGTTCATATTAGGATTTTTCTTGTATTAGTTTAATTTCTTAATTGTTTAGGACTTTATGGTGAGGCTTGTAATCCAACATTATTAAGTAGTATAATTAAAAAGAGAGAGAATAACTAAGAGAGCTTATAGATAAACACTTAATAAAATTTTACCATCCTCTCAATCTTCTTTTTGTTTTTACATTACAGTTCTTGATCTTACACCACACCTATTTTTCTTCCAACATTTGTTTCTTCTCAATTCTCTTTATCTTTGCTCAAATCAAAAATCTAATTTTTGTAACTGATCTCTTGGTCCAACAGATGCTTCTTGGTTTGGGATAACCGCAGGTCAGGATTCTATTTCTCAATGTTTTCATGCTTGATTCCATAATTCCAAACAGTTCTTTCTAAAATATCTCTAAATTTTGTTTATCTTCTCTGCAGTCGTCTTGAGAGCTTATAGATAAGCACTTAATAAGATTTCTTCTCAATCCTCTTTATGTTCTTGAATATTTTATTTTACATTACATTTTTTGATCTTATACAGCACCTATTTTTCTTCCAACATTTCCTATCTCCTTCATTTGTTTCTTCTCAATTATCTTCATCTTTGCTCAAATCAAAAATCTAATTTTTGTAACTGATCTCTTGGTCTAACAGAATCTTCTTGGCTCGAGATAACCGGAGGTGAGGATTATATTTCTCAATTTTTCCATGCTTGCTTCCATAATTCCAAACAGTCCTTTCTAAAATATCTCTAAATTTTGTTTACCTTCTCTGCAGTCATCCTGCTGTCTGTATCCCAAATAATTGGTAAGAACATCCATATTAATTGGGAAGAACTTCCCTTTTTGATTATTTATTATTTATTTTTTAGTTTATGATATTGGATCATATTTTATCGGCAGATAAAAAATGATATTGGTTATTAGGAGGCCTAATGCCTCATAGAGACCTTTAGGTTATGTATTTATGCAAACTTGAACCTGAGGCCTCACATTTTAAGAAAATGAACTCCTTTTCTGCAAATCATGATGGTCTAGATTTTATATGAGTTTCAACTAGGAGAAAAAATTATAACACCAACCCTAACCCATGTTGTGTATTTATCTGATAATCGATAAGAAATAATCTTGATTTCCATCTTCAATTTTGTTTCCCCTCAAACTTCACACACAGCACTAGTTCAGGGGCCAAAATTCATCTTTGGGAGTCCGTTTGTGATTGCGTTCTTGATCTATAAATGGCGACGAAGACATCTATCATCATATGACACCATTGAGGAATTCCTACAGACTCGCAACAATCTTGTGCCAGTTGTAAGGTATTCTTATTCTGAGATTAAAAAGATGACCGGGGGTTTCAAGGAAAAAATTGGCGAAGGAGGTTTTGGATGTGTGTACAAGGGAAAGCTTCGCAGTGGTAATTCTGCAGGGATAAAAATTCTGGGCAAGTCAAAGGCTAATGGTCAAGATTTCATCAATGAAGTCGCTACCATTGGAAGGGTTCACCACACTAATGTCGTGCAGCTAGTTGGATTTTGTGTTGAGGGATCAAAGCGTGCTCTTGTCTATGATTTCATGCCTAATGGATCTCTCAATAATTTCATTTTTTCTAAAGAAACATCTGTCACTTTATGCTGGGAAAAACTACTTGAGATCTCCCTTGGAGTGGCTCATGGCATCGAATATCTACATCAAGGTTGTGAGATGCAGATCCTGCATTTTGACATCAAGCCTCACAACATTCTTCTCGATGAACATTTCACTCCAAAAGTTTCTGACTTCGGGCTTGCTAGGTTATGTCCTACAAATGAGACTCTTAGATCTCTGACTGCAGCAAGGGGAACGATAGGTTACATGGCGCCGGAACTGTTCTACAAGAATATCGGGCGCGTCTCATACAAAGCTGATGTTTATAGCTTTGGAATGCTGCTGTTAGAAATGGCTGGCAGAAGAAAAAATTTGAATGAGTTGGCTGCAAGGTCCAGCGAAATTTACTGGCCAAATTGGGTTTACCATCAGGTCTCTAATGAGAAAGCTGTAGAAATCGAAGATGGTGGCACGGAAGAGGAAAAAAAGGTAGTCAATAAGATGATTATTGTAGGGTTGTGGTGTATACAAATGAACCCAATGAATCGCCCAGCAATGAACGAAGTTGTGAAGATGCTTGAAGGAGATGTGGAAAGCCTGCAACTGCCTCCGAAACCTTTTCTGAATCTAGATGAGAAGCCAATGAACATTTGTGGAGAGTCATCTTCCATGTCTGATTATTCTACGGAATCGGTCAGCTTGGTTGAAAATGCATATAATTAAGTGATCTTGTATGAAATACGATGTTCATTAAGCCAATGAAGGCTTGTCCCATAAATGATACTCTGATATGAAATACTCTGCTCATGTTCTTATCAAACAATTTTTTACATCAAATCTGCTTCTGGTTCTAGAGATGTTTTTGGAATTGCTTTATTTTCTTATTTCTTTAAAAAAAAACTCCGGTAGTTCTTGTGTGAATCTGTGATGATATACGCAGATTATAGAACTTTGAAAGAAGAAAAGTGTTTAGAGAATATGAGAGAGAGAGAAAGAGAGAGAAGAGAGATATTTTTGGACTTATAATTCTGTTATACTATTATTCTGTTTTTCAGTATATTTTCCACACACCGCTTGCATGTTCAGTCCTCTCTATTTATACACATTATCGTGCGCTCATATACACGTGTGTATTTTATCATTCATACTCTAACATCCCCCCTCAATCTCTTGCTTTGATAAACCAAGCATGAGATTGTTACAATGAGTACGAAATAAAGAAGTGCTCAAGCCCTTAGTAAGAATGTCAGCGAATTGCTCTGAAGAAGACACAAACTGAACATGGAGTTGATTGTTGGCGACGCGTTCACGAACAAAATGAACATCAATCTCAATGTGTTTGGTCTTCTCGTGCTGGATGGGATTAAATGACAAAGCAATAGCCGAGAGATTATCACAGAAGAGAACTGGTGGTTGATCAATGGGGACACAAAGAAATACCAATAACTGTTTAATCCAATCAATCTCAGCAGATGTAGAGGACAAAGCACGATATTCCGCTTCAGTAGAGGAACGAGAAATAGTATGTTGTTTCTTTGATGACCAAGAGATAGGATTAGAACCAATAAAGACCACCAGACCGGTAGTAGATCGACGATCATTAGGATCACCTGCCCAGTCAGCATCACTGAAAGCTTTGAGATCCAATGAGCCACGATGATAGCTAAGGCCAAAATTAATTGTGCCTTTGAGATATCGAAGGATCCTCTTCACTGCAGTAAAGTGAGTCAGCATAGGGGCTTGCATAAATTGACAAACCTGATGAACCGAGAAGGCAATATCAGGACGAGTGAATGTAAGATACTGCAAAGCACCAACTAGACTGTGATATAAGGTGGGATTATCAAATGGAGCACCATCATCCTTAGATAACCGCTGATAGGGGAGACATGAAGTGGCACAAGGCTTGGCATCAAGTATCTCGGTCTTAAGAAGAAGTTCATGAATATACTTAGACTGAGAGAGAAACAAAGTATCATGACATCGAGAGATCTGAATTCCCAGAAAGAAGTGAAGACTCCCCAAATCGATAATCTCAAATTCAGCAGCAAGAGAGCGAATGATCGTGTGAATTTCACCAGAATTACTGCCAGTAATGATTATATCATCCACGTAAACCAGCAAAATAATAACTCCACCAGTAATATTCTTCACAAAGAGAGAAGAATCAGCATATGTATGGTCAAACCCCAAAGACGGTAAGAAGGAAGTAAACCTTTCATTCTAGGCCCGGGGAGCTTGTTTCAAACCATAAAGGGATTTATGAAGTTTGCAAACTAATTGCGGACGAAGGGGATCCGCAAAGCCTGGAGGCTGAGCCATATAAACTTCTTCATTAAGAGTGCCATGTAGAAAGGCATTCTTAACATCCAGCTGTCGTAATTCCCATCCATACTGTGCGGCAAGTGCTAAGACAAGGCGAACAGTGGTTGGTTTAACCACAGGACTAAAAGTCTCACCGTAGTCTTGACCCGGTTCTTGACTGAAGCCTTGAGCAACAAGTCTAGCTTTATGACGAGCAATAGAGCCATCGGCATTTTTCTTAATCCGAAAAATCCACTTGCAGCCAACCAAGTTCTTCTGCAAAGGAAGAGATACCAGACTCCATGTATGCTGATTATGAAGAGCATCAATCTCTTCTTTCATCGCAGCATACCATATTGGAATCTTTAAAGCACTCTTATAGGTGACAGGCTCACTGAAGGCAGGGGCAACAACTGACGAAGAGGAACTGATGGTGGTCAGACAAGCTCTCGGTTTAATAGTTCCAGTTTTGCTGCGAGTTTGCATTGGATGCAAATTCATGGATGGAATATGTAGAACCACAGATAAACCATCAAGATTAAAAGGAACAGCTGAGGGTAAAGGTTCAGTTTGCATACCTTCGTTACTGAGTTCAGGAGCCACTGGAATGGATGAGCAGGAAGACGAAGCAGTAATGGAGTGAGGTGAAGAAGCAGTATTTGTAAGATGTGGTAATATAGGGAGAGATGACACGGGAATAGGAGCTGTAACACTCTCAGAAGGAGAGGGAACAGACGAAACAGGAGGAGTAACAACATTTTTATTTGTGACAGTAGGCAGAGGACAAACAGAGGATTGATGACAGACATTAGATGATGACGAAGCTTGTTTGATTAATTCTGAATAAGGAAAAACAGCTTCATGAAATACAACATGTCGAGAGAGATATGAGCATTTTTTAGACACATCATAACAGATATATCCCTTGTATTGGGAAGCATACCCGAGAAACACACACAATTGGGTTTTTGGCTGCAGTTTATGAACAAGATATGGACGCAGCAATGGATAACACGCACAACCAAAAATACGTAAATGAGAGATAGGAGGAATAACACCAAACAATAGTTCATAAGGAGATTTTTGGTGTAAAATTGCAGAGGGCATCCTATTAATCAGATATGTGGCTGTGTGTACTGCGTATGTCCAAAAAGAAGATGGCATTTTTGCATGCTGCAATAAGGTGATGGCAGTTTCAATGAGATGACGATGCTTACGTTCTCAGCCATCCCATTTTGTTCAGGGGTGTATGGACATGATTTTTGATGAGAAATACCCTTTTCAGCAAGAAATTTCTGAAATTGTTTGCTCACATACTCTCCCCCCCCCCCCATCATTTTGAAGTATTTGAACAGAACTCGAAAATTGAGTATGAATGGAAGCACAAAAATTCACAAAAACAGAATATACATCACTTTTATTGACTAAGGGAATCCACCAACAATAACGAGTGAATTCATCAACAAAAATGACATAATATTTGTATCCATCAACTGAAACACATGGAGATGGACCCCAAACATCACTGTGAATAATGTGGAAAGTTTTGACAGATTTATGAACACTTGAATGGAAAGGAAGTTTACAAAACTTACCTTGAAGGCAACTAGTGCACACAGCAGCAGGAGAGTCTGTGGAACATGCAATATTTGCATTTGTTAACATTGTGTGCACTATTTTATTTGTAGGGTGTCCTAACCTATGATGCCAGGTAGATGACAGCACTAATTGACCAAGAAAAGCCTGAGGTTGAAACTGGAATTTGGACATGTCAACCCGAGGAGAGAAATGAATTGGATAGAGACCATTACTGCAAGTCCCTCTGTAGAGCACCCTCCCCGTGGCTTTGTCCTGAATCCAAAAACGAAAAGCATCAAAAATCAAATAACAATTGTTATCTAAACAAATACGATGTACTGATAACAGATTTTGCGTAAGTTTAGGAACATGTAGCACAGATTTCAGCCGTAATGGTTTACTGGATGTAGAGATAATAGAGTTCCCAACATTTGTTACAGACAAACCTGCCCCATCTGCTGTTTGAACCGTATCTTCAGTAGAATAAGGTCTGCTTAATTGCAAATTTGACAAATCAGGTGTCATATGATTTGTGGCCCCAGAATCCATAAGCCAGACCTGAGGAGAAGCTTGACTGACAGTGTGCATAGCTGACATAGCAGGGGAGTGTGATAACTGCTGAGAAAATTGCTGAGAATTCATCACTGGCTGCTGAGAAAAGTGCTGAGAATTCATTACTGGCATGGCAGACTGTTGAGAGAAGTGCTGAGAAGGATAAAATCCAGTGTTCATAGCAGACATTTCAGACATCTGAGTGTGAGGAGCTGAAGCTGGAAATTGATTGGCAGTACCAACAAAATTTGGTCCATTTTCATTATAAAAACAAAACCAAGTAGTATGATTAGGCTTCCCACAAATGTTGCACTGCAACCTCTCTTGCCGTGTAAATGCACAGGTTGGAGCAGTATGCCCTGCAATGTTGCATATTTGACAGATAGGTATTGAACTGGTGCCAAGTGCAGGGGAAGGTTTAACTGGTAGCATTTGTGGTCTGCCATGTATATGTGATCTCTGTGTCTGATGAAACCTGCCTCTTCCCCTAGTCCTATTAAATGGTCTATAACCACCATTATAACCACCATTAGCATAGGAATTAGGACCATGAGAACCACGAAATGGTGGGGACACAGAAGTGGCTACGGTACTAGGCTTAACAGCAGTGTTCATAGCAGTCAGATAAGATGGATTAATATTCTCCACAATCCGTTCCTCAGCAAGTAGCTGAGAACGGAAATCCTTCAAATTAATCACACTCTCTCTTCCCCTAACAACACATCTGAATGTATTATATTCAGAAGGAAGCCCATTCAGTGCCAAAATAACAATGTCTTCATCGGCAAAGTGCACCCCTGCAGCAGTCAAGTAATCACATGCTTCTTTGATTCTAAGCATATATTGGCTTATGGTGTCTGTACCTTTCCTAATGTTCTGCAAGTTTGATTTCATTTGGAAAATGCTGGTCTTAGACACAGTAGAAAATTGTTCCTTAAGTCTAGTCCAAAGATCACTTGAACTAGTGCTGCCAATTGCACATGACAGTGCAATTGGAGATGATGTGGCAGTGATGAGCTGTATTATGGCTCTGTCATGCATTCTCCAAATAACCACAGCATCACATTCTACAACAGATGAAGAAGAGCTTGAAGTATTTGTACCGTATTCAGTAGAGGTAGAAAGAGGACATGAGTGAGAACCATCAACAAAACCAAAAATTCCATTGCTTTCCAATAACAGCTGCATCTGGAAATGTCAGTTCAAGTAGTTAGCATCATCCAGTTTAACATTCACCGATGCTGAGATTGTGGAGATGAGTTTGGTAATTGGAGACTGAATAATCTGAAGTTGTGCAGCAGTCACCATTGCAGAAATCAGAAACAAATTCTTGAAGAACAACTGTAAATCAGTCGAAAAATGCAATAAAATTGCAGAAAAAAAATTTGCAGCAATACGAAGCAGTTTTGCAGAAAACTGAATCAAATCGTTTGCGATGCAGCAGTCACCATTGCAGAAATCAGAAACAAATTCTTGAACAACGACTGTAAATCAGTCGAAAAATGCAATAAAATTGCAAGAAAAATTTGCAGCAATACGAAGCAGTTTTGCAGAAAACTGAATCAATTCGTTTGCGTGAGCACAATTGGCTCTGATACCATGTGTGAATCTATGATGATATACGCAGATTATAGAACTTTGAAAGAAGAAAAGTGTTTAGAGAATATGAGAGAGAGAGAAGAGAGATATTTTTGGACTTATAATTCTGTTATACTGTTATTCTGTTTTTCAGTATATTTTCCACACACCTCTTGCATGTTCAGTCCTCTCTATTTATACACATTATCGTGCGCTCATATACACGTGTGTATTTTATCATTCATACTCTAACAGTTCTTGCTAAGAACAAGCATCAAGTCCAGGAAAAAATGAGCATGAAGTCTAGCCAATGCTGGAGAGGACTCCCAAAATCTCAATAACACATGAAGATTGAATCCCTCAGATTCTGGTACTCGTGTGCTTGACCTGAAATCTGAATCATCCCGATAGATGATCTTCTTGATTCGTTTTACTATATCCCTGTTCCCAATTCATACATCCGTCATTAACGAAGATGAGGTGTTGTTCATATTCATTTCAAACGCTTGACGTTCTTGCTCTTTTCTCAGACTAGTCTCAGTTGCATATGTACGCCAGGCAATCTGGTTTCCCTCATCTGTCCTCCGATCAAGCAATCCATCCATGCAAAATCTTCATCCAAAACTAGTTATTCCTGTTCCATTTCAAAATATCGCTCAGATGGGAGGGATAGAGCTGCTTCTTCGACGGTTGTGGAGAAAGCAAGATTCAGATAGAGAAGCAGATGACTTGAAACAAAATAAAAATGCCTGCTCAATGACGTTCTTCAGAAGACTTTAAACAAAATGGATGGATCCAATGCACCCGTTGCTCTTCCAGCTCTACTGGAAAGACATGTCGTTTTCACTATTACCTGTCGTTCAGGTCGTTTATGGCATCAAAAGTCACGTGTGTTTGGAGAACCCAACCGTTGGTAAACCGCCACAACCGCTCTGCTAAGCACAGTTTACACATCCCTTTTGGAAGCAGAAACATAAATTCACAAACTTTGAGTTTCTTTCTCAATCATGGCGCTAGAAATTGTTTCACTCTTTTGCCTCGTTTATATTGCATCATTGGCTCCTACACCTGTAAATCCAGGTACCTTTTAAAAAAATTCGCTCTTTAACATCACTATAATTTTTAATGAAGTGAGCGACAGTTTATTGATAACTTGATATTTCTTGCAGACCAAACACAAGGACCCTACTTTGCATTCAGTTGGTTAAGCGAAAACAACACATTCCAAGCAGGAGATGTTGCAACTATAAAGATCAAAGTGCTAGGAGAGTTTGGCAGGAGTAAAGGAAATGCTTTTAGTCCTAAAATAACAGTGAATGGCAAGATGGGGAATTCTTGTTTTGTGTCTGGTGTCTTACTTGATGTTGCAGGAGAGGATACGGATAATTGGAGAATTCTTTTCACTCCAATAAGGGTCGGAGTTTTTAATGTTTTTATTGAAGATGGCCCTTTTCATGTCTTTGATTCTTCTCTCCATTTTGAAGTCAAACCAGGTTTTTTATATAGTTCTTGCAGCATTATTAGTCAAGTTTTGGTTCATTTTTGTGTTAATTGATATTTTACAAACTGTTCTTGATTAGGGAAATAGCTAAACTTGTTGAAGTTATAAGGATGACTCTTTTGGATCTGTTGTGTTCAACTAATTGTTTGTTTGGTTCATCGATAACAGTGAACAAATAGCCTTCTAAATGTATGCTAAATTGCTAACCATAGTTGGTGATGTTTCACTGAAGGGAAAATATATGCATCTGTCTGCATTGCGTCATGGAGGGATCTCAAAAATGAGTTTAGAGCCGGGGCTAAAGCTACAGTTTTGATTGTTCCTAGAGATGCATTTGGGAATAATGTTACTTCAACGGGAGAAGAACTAGGTCCTTTTAATTTTACAGTGTCCGAACTTTACCAAAACGGTAGCATTGTCAATGTGCCAGACATTACTCACATAGGTTGGAATGAATTTGGTCAGATCATCCTTGAGTTTATCGCTACTAAATCTGGAAACTTATTGTTGAATGTGGAAGGAGGAAATCAGACCTTGAATGGCTGTCCGCTTCTGTATACGGTGAATCCAGGTGATGTGCTGTAGATTTATCATCAGCTTATAACTTGTTTTTATAGGACACAAACAGCATTTATTTTGGTCATTCAAGTGTTTAGCATGTTGACCTGAATACCCAAGTGATAATTATTATGAAGGACTAAAATATATCCAAGTGATCCCCAAGGCTGCTTCCAACACTCCTGCATGCTTCCATTTGTCCATGTTAAAAGGTTGCTAGTGCTTTACTTTTGACTAGAGAGAGAAAATCATTTTTTTATTTACAAATATTTTTAGTTTGATTCAAAAATTTATTTTATTTATTTTTTAGTTTCTAGATTCGGAAGACTTCCAGAGAAAATCAACAAAAAAAGGCAAAATGGTTTTATTCATAATGATTTTGTCAATCAAAATCAAAATGGAGAAAGTTGTTGTATATAATTAATGATTTTGTCAATCAAAATGGAGAAAGTTGTTGTTTATAATTAATGATTTTGTCAATCAAAATGGTCAAACACGGTGTTCAAGAGTTTTATTCATATTGATTTATAGGACTTTTATTGATAACTTCTATGAATAATCGAAATAAGGACTTTTCACCGAACCATCGTCTCTCCTGTCTATTCATTTTTCTTCGGAGAGGCGTAAGAAACTTCTGTCCCTCTTTGACATTTCATAGAATGACTTGGTAGTTGGCGGTGATTGGCCAATACATTTCAACCCATAATAATGGAGTGTCCCTATTTACCTTGCTTGTAGGACTGGAAACTGGTGGCGGCGGCTACAACGACGGTTTTTGAAGAGATAAACATCCTCGGAGACAAAGATGGAAGCGTGTTTCTTCCATGCTAAGTTGACACAATTCTGAAACTGTTGTCTTCTCCACCCATGGTTAGGCTCCTCTTTGCTTGCTTGCTTCTCCTGCTGCTGCTCTTCCAAACCAGCAACTGCTATCCCTGTGCCCCATCTTCATGCGGCACTCAAACTATTAGCAACCCTTTTCGCCTACACAGTGATCCGTTAAACTGTGGAAACCCTCTCTATACCCTCCACTGCGAGAAAAATACCTCCACCGTTTTGTATTTAGACTCACGAAAGTACTACGTGCAGGCCATCAACTACGACAACTTGACAATCCGAGTGGTTGATGCTGGTGTTAAGAAAAATGACTGCTCTTCTCTTCCTACTTTTTCTTTAACATATGCAA
Source organism: Salix brachista (assembly GCA_009078335.1). Classification (NCBI taxonomy): domain Eukaryota; kingdom Viridiplantae; phylum Streptophyta; class Magnoliopsida; order Malpighiales; family Salicaceae; genus Salix; species Salix brachista. The sequence continues at coordinate 11,669,804 of CM018578.1, read as the reverse complement.
GATTAGGAAATTCCAGAAATGCATATGGTATGTTTATTATTACAGTTCGAAGATTAGATTATATCAGTTATCCATATACATGGTTTCAATACAAAAGGACGGGGCCGAGATGGTTTCCCAAATACAAGCCTCTCCCATTATCGCAGATGATGATTTTTATAAACTGCGCAAATCCAGTGAATTCTCCTCTGTACTTGGACACTGGTGCTTGCCTTAATGGAGGGAAATATTCCAATGTTTCTCTCTCGATACATTCTTATGTTAATGTTGGTGGCATGAAGGCCTCGGATTTGAGGGAAAAGTGCAGCTTAGAGAGGATGACGTTGTTGCCAGTCAAGGATTACAAGAACATACCCTTCAAGGAAATTCACAGTCTGCTGGAATATGGGTTTGAGCTTTCATGGCACAGTAGCAGGTGTGGAAGCTGTGAAGCTATCTGCTACATTGACGATTCGAACCGTACACACTGCACAGGTTGGCAATATTGAGTAGCTAACAGTTCATTTTTTCTATTTTCAACTTCTTTTGGCATGAATTACCAATTTCTAGCATGCAACTGTGCTTTTCAGTAGCCTATGTAGTATTAAGGATCTCACAGTCAATTCAATCAAGCTAATATAGGTTGCAGTTGGTGATATCATACAGATAATACATGATTGCTTCCAAATTAATTTTTATGTTAAAAGTAAACTAGATTTCAGTTTTTTGAATAACAAAAGAATTGGTCTACCATTTGAGAATCGGTCGACTAATTCCTAAGTGGTGGATCTGTGTAGTTAGCAAATACACTCCATGTTCAAATTAGGATTTCCATGTATCAGTTTAGCTCCTTAATTGTCTAGTACTTTAATGCTTGTAAATCTGCATTATTAAGTAGTGCAAACGGAGAGAATAAATAAGAGAGGTTATAGACAAACACTTAATAACTTTCTCTCAATCTTCTTCTTGTTCCTGAGTTTCTTACTTTGCATTTTATACCACACTTATTTTTCTTCCAACAAGTGGTATCAAAGCTTGCTTTTATTGTATGGCGATCGCGATAGAGCAGTCACAAAATATGGATTCTCAATCCCAAGATGACGTAGAACAACTTGCAACAGAGTTTGAAGAAGTGTTAGACAAGAAGATGAAGAAGAAGGAACGGTCATTAAATCACAAGCCAGCTGGCAGCAAGAAGATAAGGAATTAAAAAGCTGGATTCTCGGCTTGCAATATCTCCAAATCCCAGCGCATCAGTTTTTATTTCTGCCATTACTTTATTTCCGTTTTTGCATTTTCCAATTAAGTGTGTTTTTCGTTATGCATTTATCTGCATTTATTTGTTTTCCATTTTAGAATTATGGCAGATTGTCTGCATTTATTTTGTTTTTATTTTCCCGTTTTAGAATATTGCAGAATCACTGCAATAACTTGTAATCTGCTCACGCCTATTTAAGGGCTGAAAACAGAGGACATCAGCAGAATATAAAATCTGAGTTTTTCTTCACAGTAGTGTTTCTTTGTTTGTGATTTACGTTGGTAAATCATCTTTATTACTTCCGTTCTGCGTCAAGTGGTATCAGAGCAAGGATTTGCCTTGTTTCAATGGCCAACAACAACGAAGGAGGAAGAGCTAATCCCCGTGACGCTGGTCGCAGGGACACAGATGCTGATCTGTGGGCAGCCATTGACGAACAAAGGCAAGCAATGGCAAGGATGGAAGCCATGATCCAGCAGCTGGTTAGGGGACCTTTGGCACCTGCCAATGAAGGTGCTCACAACCATCCAAGGGTGGAACCTCCCCCTAGAGTCGCCAGAAACAGACCTTATGTTGACGATAGTGACGACGACTCAGATGAAGAGGCAGCAGACGCGCCTGAAATTCAGTTGCAGCGCCGAAACCAACCTGAATACAGGGTACGAGCTGACATTCCTTTGTTCCATGGGAAATTGCAGATCGAAGAATTCCTGGACTGGATCTCCGAGGTTGAAAGGTTCTTTGATTTTACGGAGGTCGCGGAAGCGCGACAAGTTAAACTTGTCTCCTACAAACTAAGAAGTGGGGCTGCTGTGTGGTGGGAAAGGCTGCAGATGGACAGGAGACGCCAAGGCAAGGCACCCACACGGTCTTGGAGGAAGATGAAGCAGCTCATGATGGGTAGATTTCTACCCCCTGATTATGAGCAATTTCTTTTCCAAAGCCTGCAGAATTGTGTGCAGGGGAACAAGCCAGTAGCAGATTATACCGAAGAGTGGTCTCGGTTGTCGGTTCGAAATGATTTGAATGAATCAGAAGCTCAACAGGTTTCCAGGTATTTGGGGGGCTTAAAACCATCCATTAGAGAGAGGATTGGGCTGCAAGTAGTATAGACAGTTGATGAAGCACACAATATGGCCCTGAAGGCAGAATTGATGGAGAAATCTGCCACCCGTTTTTCCCCTTTTCGTAACTCGGGTGAACCAACTTACAGAGGGAAATTCGCAGCAGCTGATGGCCAAAATCCTCCCAAGATAACCAACGACCAGACCCTACGAGGAGCAGCGTCCACTAGCAACCAGCCCGGAGGTCGCGCAGTCACAACGACGAGAGAAGCCCCGCGAGCACCAAGTGCATATGTTAAACCAGGAGGGTTTAAATGCTATAGATGTGGGCAGCCAGGGCATAGGTCTAACGAGTGTCCAGCCAGGAGGCCCGTAAATTTGGTGGATGCTGGGATGGACGATGAAGACAATTATGTGGAAGAGGAATCCGGAATGGTGGAGCTGTTGGAAGGAGCCGAAGTGGCAGAAGAAGAAGGAGAGTTTGTGAATTGTGTTGTGCAACGTGTCCTATGCTCAACTAAAGTAGAAAATCCCTCACAACGTAATAACATATTTAAATCATGTTGCAGTGTGCAAGGCAAAGTTTGTGATTTAATTGTTGATACCGGCAGTTGTGAAAATTTTGTATCTAAAAGATTAGTGGCATTTAAAGTTGAGGGCCGAAAAACACCCAAAGCCCTATATGATTGGGTGGATTAAAAAGGGGACTAAGGTTAGCGTGACCGAAGTATGCAAAGTTCCTATTTCGATTGGACAACATTATCAGGATGAAGTGACTTGTGACGTCGTCGACATGGATGCTAGTCACGTATTATTGGGCCGTCCTTGGCAATTTGATGTGGATGTGACGTATCGAGGGCGAGAGAATGTCTATGTCTTCAATTGGGAAGGTAGAAAAATCGATATGGTGCCTAAGCGAAATTCAGGAGGGTTTGCGAATAAGGCTGCGGCGGAGGATCCCTCATTACTCTCATTAGTCACCTCTTTTGCGGACTTGGAAGAGGAGGTGAAAGAAGCACGGGAGGTCCACGTGGTAGTCGTGCGGGCTCTGGTGGTAACAGAAAAGGGGGCTTGAGAGGAGGAGGTACCTAAAAGGGTACAATCTCTTTTGGGAGAATTTAGCGCATTGATGTCGGAGGAATTACCAGATGATCTTCCTCCGTTGAGAGATATACAACACCAAATTGATTTGGTGCCGGGAGCAAGTTTACCAAATCTGCCGCACTACCGAATGAGTCCTAAAGAGAATCAGATTTTGCAGGGGAAAGTGGAAGAATTACTAAAGAAGGGGTTTATTCGTGAGAGCATGAGTCCATGCGCTGTTCCTGCATTACTAGTCCCGAAGAAAGACGGGAGTTGGAGGATGTGCGTTGACAGCCGCGCCATAAATCGGATAACAGTCAGATATAGCTTTCCGATCCCGCGACTAGATGACATGCTGGATATGTTGGAAGGGTCAAAATTATTCTCCAAAATTGATCTCCGCAGTGGGTACCATCAGATTCGAGTGAGGCCGGGTGATGAATGGAAGACAGCTTTTAAGACGAAGGATGGGCTCTACGAGTGGCTGGTGATGCCATTCGGGCTGTCAAATGCCCCTAGTACCTTTATGCGGCTCATGAATCAGGTATTACAGCCTTTTATTGGGAAATATGTAGTCGTTTATTTTGACGACATACTAATTTACAGCCGCAGCGAAGATGAGCACATGAGTCACCTACGAGCCGTGTTGGGGGTATTATCCGAAAATAAGTTGTTTATCAACTTTAATAAGTGCAGTTGGCTGACCGAGAGGTTATTATTCCTGGGGTATGTAGTCAGTTCTGAAGGCATATTGGTAGATACGGAAAAGGTGAAAGCCATCCGCGAGTGGCCGACACCGAAAACAGTGGGTGATGTCCGGAGTTTTCATGGATTGGCAACTTTTTACCGAAGGTTTATTCGGAATTTCAGCAGCATTGTAGCTCCTATAACTGAGTGCCTGAAGAAAGGAAAATTTGATTGGGGTATAGCGGCTGACACAGCTTTCGCCGTGATCAAAGAAAAGCTGTGTACCACCCCCGTTCTTGCCTTACCCAGTTTTGAGAAATTATTTGAGATGGAGTGTGACGCCAGCGGGATTGGGGTAGGAGCAGTTCTATCACAGGAGAAGAGGCCGGTAGCTTTCTTCAGTGAAAACTCAGCGAAGCACGACAGAAGTGGAGCACTTATGATCAGGAATTTTACGCCGTTGTGCGTGCTCTTAAGCATTGGGAACATTATCTTATTCAGCGGGATTTCATACTATATACCGATCATCAGGCGCTGAAGTACTTGAATAGTCAGAAAAATCTGAGTAATATGCATGCGCGGTGGTCGACGTACTTGCAGAAATTCCCTTTCATGCTGAAGCATAAGTCCGGAGCTCTAAACAAGGTAGCTGATGCCTTGAGCCGGCGTGCCAACCTACTAGTGACTATGCAGCAGGAGGTTGTTGGGTTTGAGTTTTTGAAGGAATTATACGAGGGTGATGAAGACTTCGCCGGAGTGTGGGAAAAATGCCGGTTACAACATACGGTGGGGGAATTCCATATTGTTGATGACTACCTTTTTCGTGGTAATCAACTTTGTGTCCCTCGAAGTTCTTTGAGGGAGAAGCTGGTACGAGAGCTACATGGCGGAGGTTTGAGTGGACACTTGGGGCGTGATAAGACTATCAGCAGTGTGGCCGAGAGGTATTATTGGCCCCAGCTAAAACGTGACGTGGGAAACTTGGTCCGTAAGTGCTATGTTTGCCAGACCTCAAAAGGGCAAGCCCAGAATACAGGGTTATACATGCCACTACCAGTACCAGACGCGATATGGGAAGATTTGTCAATGGATTTTGTGTTGGGATTACCGCGGACTCAGCGGGGAGTGGACTCCGTATTTGTCGTAGTTGACAGGTTTTCCAAAATGGGTCACTTTATCCCGTGCCGGAAAACCTCCGATGCTTCTCATGTAGCTCACTTGTTCTTTCGGGAGGTGGTGCGACTACATGGGGTACCGCAATCCATCACTTCTGACCGGGATTCAAAATTTCTTAGTCATTTTTGGATCACATTGTGGAGGAGGATGGATACCACATTAAAATTCAGCAGCACAGCCCATCCCCAAACTGATGGAGAGACGGAGAATTTGAACAGGACTTTGGGAAATTTGATACGCAGCATTTGTGGTGATAAGCCAAAGCAGTGGGATGTGTCTTTGGCCCAAGCTGAATTCGCATATAATAATGCCATTCATACAGCTACAGGTAGATCCCCTTTCTCACTGGTTTATTTAAAATCACCTAAACATGCATTGGATTTAGCCCGCCTGCCCAAGATGACCGGTTCTAGTGTGGCCGCTGAAAATCTGGCCGAACATGCGTGAAGTATCCAAGCAGAGGTGAAAGCTCGGTTGGAGGGGAAGAATGCGAAATATAAAGCTGCAGCCGATGTCAAGAGGCGAGAAAAACTGTTCGCTGAAGGAGATGAGGTGATGGTCTTTTTACGCAAGGAGCGGTTTCCTCTCGGATCCTATAACAAGTTGAAGCCAAGGAAGTACGGTCCATACAAAATCATCAAGAAGATCAATGACAATGCCTACGTGGTCGATCTTCCTGCGGATATGCACATCTCTCGCACTTTCAATGTAGCAGACCTGTATGAATTTTGCGCAGATGTTCCAATTTATCCGGAATATAACTCGGGGTCGAGTTCTTCGCAAGTAGAGGAGACTGACGTAGAACAACTTGCAACAGAGTTTGAAGAAGTGTTAGACAAGAAGATGAAGAAGAAGGAACGGTCATTAAATCACAAGCCAGCTGGCAGCAAGAAGATAAGGAATTAAAAAAGCTGGATTCTCGGCTTGCAATATCTCCAAATCCCAGCGCATCAGTTTTTATTTCTGCCATTACTTTATTTCCGTTTTTGCATTTTCCAATTAAGTGTGTTTTTCGTTATGCATTTATCTGCATTTATTTGTTTTCCGTTTTAGAATTATGGCAGATTGTCTGCATTTATTTTGTTTTTATTTTCTCGTTTTAGAATATTGCAGAATCACTGCAATAACTTGTAATCTGCTCACGCCTATTTAAGGGCTGAAAACAGAGGACATCAGCAGAATATAAAATCTGAGTTTTTCTTCACAGTAGTGTTTCTTTGTTTGTGATTTACGTTGGTAAATCATCTTTATTACTTCCGTTCTGCGTCACAAGATCTTATGTCTATGTCCATCCGTTTCTCAATTCTCTTCATCTTGTGATATTTGCTCAAATAAAAAATCTAATTTTTGTAACTGATCTCTTGGTCCAACAGGAACTTCTTGGCGCGATTTAACCGCAGGTGAGGATTCTATTTCTCAATGTTTTCATGTTTGATTCCATAATTCCAAACATTTCTTTCTAAAAAATCTCTAAATTTTGTTTACCTTCTCTGCAGTCGCCCTGGGGTACGCACCCATATTCATTGGTAAGAACATCCATATTAATTGGGAAGAACTTCCCTTATTGATTATTTATTTTTATTTTTTAGTTTATGATATTGGATCATATTTTATCAGCAGATTAAAAATGATATTGGTTATTAGGAGGCCTAATGCCTCAGAGAGACCTTTAGGTTACCGGGTATGTATTTATGCAAACTTGAACTGAGGCCTCGCATTTTAAGAAAATGAAACTCCTTTTCATCAAATCATGACGGTCTAGATTTTAGATGAGTTTTCAACGGGGAGAAAAAATTCTAACACCAAACCTAACCCATGTTGTGTATTTATCTGATAATTAATAAGAAATAATCTTGATTTCCGTCTTCAATTTTTGTTTCCCCTCAAACTTCACACACAGCACTACTTCAGGGGTTAAAATCTATCTTTTGGAGTCCGTTTGTGATTGCGTTCTTGATCTATAAATGGCGACAAAGACATCTATCAGCATATGACACAGTTGAGGAATTCTTACAGACTCGCAACAATCTTGTGCCAGTAGTAAGGTATTCTTATTCGGAGATCAAAAAGATGACCGGGGGTTTCAAGGAAAAAATTGGCGAAGGAGGTTTTGGATGTGTGTACAAGGGAAAGCTTCGCAGTGGGAACTCTGCAGCGATAAAAATTCTGGGCAAGTCGAAGGCTAATGGACAAGATTTCATCAATGAAGTCGCTACCATTGGAAGGGTTCACCACACAAATGTTGTGCAGCTAGTTGGTTTTTGTGCGGAGGGATCAAAGCGTGCTCTTGTCTATGATTTCATGCCTAATGGATCTCTCAATAATTTCATTTATCCTCAAGAAAGATCTCTCTCTTTAGGCTGGGACAAACTGCTTGAGATTTCCCTTGGAGTGGCTCATGGCATCGAATATCTGCATCGAGGTTGTGAGATGCAGATCCTCCATTTTGACATCAAGCCTCACAACATTCTTCTCGATGAACATTTCACTCCAAAAGTTTCTGACTTCGGGCTTGCTAGGTTGTGTCCAGCAAATGAGAGTCTTAGATCTCTCACTGCAGCAAGGGGAACGATAGGTTACATGGCGCCGGAACTGTTCTACAAGAACATCGGGCGCGTCTCATACAAAGCTGATGTTTATAGCTTTGGAATGCTGCTGCTAGAAATGGCTGGCAGAAGAAAAATTTGGAAAGCGTTGGCTGAAAGGTCCATTGAAATTTACTGGCCATGTTGGGTTTACGATCAAGTCTCTAATGAGAAAGCTTTAGAAATTGGAGATGGTGGCACGGAAGAGGAAAAAAAGGTAGTCAAGAAGATGATTATTGTAGGGTTGTGGTGTATACCAATGAACCCTATGAATCGCCCAGCAATGAACGAAGTAGTGGAGATGCTTGAAGGAGATGTGGAAAGCCTGCAACTGCCTCCGAAACCTTTTCTGAATCTATATGAGAAGCCAATGAACACTTGTGGAGAGTCATCTTACATGTCTGATTATTCTACGGAATCAGTGAGCTTGGTTGAAATGCATATAATTAAGTGATCTTGTATAAATACTCTGCTCATTAAGCCAATGAAGGCTTGTCCCATAAATGATACTCTGATATGAAATACTCTGCTCATGTTCTTATCAGACAATTTTTTACATCAAATCTGCTTCTGGTTCTAGAGATGTTTTTGGAATTGCTTTATTTTCTTATTTCCTAAAAAAAAAACTCCGGTAGTTCTTGCTAAGAACAAGCATCAAGTCCAGGAAAAAATGAGCATGAAGTCTAGCCAATGCTGGAGAGGACTCCCAAAATCTCAATAACACATGAAGATTGAATCCCTCAGATTCTGATACTCGTGTGCTTGACCTGAAATCTGAATCATCCCGATAGATGATCTTCTTGATTCGTTTTACTATATTCCTGTTCCCAATTCATACATCCGTCATTAACGAAGATGAGGTGTTGTTCATATTCATTTCAAACGCTTGACGTTCTTGCTCTTTTCTCAGACTAGTCTCAGTTGCATATGTACGCCAGGCAATCTGGTTTCCCTCATCTGTCCTCCGATCAAGCAATACATCCATGCAAAATCTTCATCCAAAACTAGTTATTCCTGTTCCATTTCAAAATCTCGCTCCGGAGCTGAGGCTGCATTAATTACCTCATTATCGCTTGACCTTGGCACATTCTTACGTTTTCAGCTTGAAAGCTGATCAGACATTGCTCGTTTAACGCCAGCAGTTACATGCGAACAAATTCTAGCACCACGCCCATCAACTCTAGCCAAATATACTACCACAGAAGGAGTATGTGTACAAGAGGGAGGGATAGAGCTGCTTCTTCGGCGGTTGTGGAGAAAGTAAGATTCAGATAGAGAAGCAGATGACTTGAAACAAAATCAAAATGCCTGCTCAATGACGTTCTTCAGAAAACTTTAAACAAAATGGATGGATCCAATGCACCCGTTGTTCTTCCAGCTCTACTGGAAAGACATGTCGTTTTCACTATGACCTGTCGTTAAGGTCGTTTATGGCATCAAAAGTCACGTGTGTTTGGAGAACCCAACCGTTGGTAAACCGCCACAAACCGCTCTGCTAAGCACAGTTTACACATCCCTTTTGATAGCAGAGGCATAAATTCACAAACTTTGGGTTTCTTTCTCAATCATGGCGCTCGAAATTCACTTAGTTCCACTTTTTTGCCTCGTTTTTATTGCATCATTGGCTCCTACACCTGTAAATCCAGGTACCTTTTTAAAAAAAAATCGCTCTTTAACATCACTATAATTTTTAATAAAGTGAGCGACAGTATATTGATAACTTGATATTTCTTGCAGACCAAACACAAGGACCCTACTTTGCATTCAGTTGGTTAAGCGAGAACAACACATTCCAAGCAGGAGATGTTGCAACTATAAAGATCAAAGTGCTAGGAGAATTTGGCAGGAGTAAAGGAAATGCTTTTAGTCCTAAAATAACAGTGAATGGCAAGATGGGGAATTCTTGTTTTGTGTCTGGTGTCTTACTTGATGTTGCAGGAGAAGATACGGATAATTGGAGAATTCTTTTCACTCCAATAAGGGTTGGAGTTTTTAATGTTTTTATTGAAGATGGCCCTTTTCATGTCTTTGATTCTTCTCTCCATTTTGAAGTCAAACCAGGTTTTTTATATAGTTCTTGCAGCATTATTAGTCAAGTTTTGGTTCATTTTTGTGTTAATTGATATTTTACAAACTGTTCTTGATTATGGAAATAGCTAAACTTGTTGAAGTTATAAGGATGACTCTTTTGGATCTGTTGTGTTCAACTAATTGTTTGTTTGGTTCATCAATAACAGTGAACAAATAGCCTTCTAAATGTATGCTAAATTGCTAACCATAGTTGGTGATGTTTCACTGAAGGGAAAATATATGCATCTGTCTGCATTGCGTCATGGAGGGATCTCAAAAATGAGTTTAGAGCCGGGGCTAAAGCTACAGTTTTGATTGTTCCTAGAGATGCATTTGGGAATAATGTTACTTCAACGGGAGAAGAACTAAGTCCTTTTAATTTTACAGTGTCCGAACTTTACCAAAACGGTAGCATTGTCAATGTGCCAGACATTACTCACATAGGTTGGAATGAATTTGGTCAGATCATCCTTGAGTTTATCGCTACTAAATCTGGAAACTTATTGTTGAATGTGGAAGGAGGAAATCAGACCTTGAATGGCTGTCCGCTTCTGTATACGGTGAATCCAGGTGATGTGCTGTAGATTTATCATCAGCTTATAACTTGTTTTTATAGGAAACAAACAGCCTTTTATTCTGCTCCAAATACACTGTAATTTGATTGCGTTTATTTTGGTCATTCAAGTGTTTAGCATTCATCTTTCCCTATTTTTGTTAAAATTTTCAACTGGCCTTTACCAGGACCCGTCGATGTTTCCAGTTGCGAGGCCACATGGAAGTTTGAAACAAATGTATGGCAGATAATCTCCAAGATGGAAACTTTTATACACCAGAAAGATAAATATGGGAACCTTGTTCTAGGATTCTATGAATTTGACGCAAATGTTGTTGAAAGGGAGATGAATCTGTCTATACCTCTTGCAGATATGAGCTTCACCGAGGTTATGCCAGGAATTCAGTTATGTTCCTTCAGTCTGTTGGAACCAGGAAACTTTTTGCTCACTATATCTGATACAAAACATAATAGAAGCATCTCCAATATGCCATTTTCTTTTAATGTGTTCATAGGTGAGTGTAACATGCTGCTAAATTTGGTATTTAACAATCATTTGGTGTCAGTGTTTATCCCTTTGCATACTCCAGCCGTCTCTTCTGGACATGCCTTTTGCTCTTAATTTTTCCACTCATAATGAATTGTTTCCTTACCAGTTTCTTAAGCCCAAAACCTGGTTTGCTTTTTTCTTGTGGTTGAGCATAAATGTTATCTCATGCTTCGATTGCTTACAACAAAGTTGTATTTTCTTTCTGAAGTGGCTCTTGTTTCATGTTTTAATTTGAATAGGTTATGCTGATGGATCATCCAGTATAGTCAATGGATCTGGTTTAAATGATTCCACTGCTGGTGAAATGACACAATTTTCACTTTATTTGAATGACATTTTTCAATATCCATCTTTTGTCGGAGTAGAAAGCATTCGAGTGCAGATAGTAAGGGAAACTGATTCTTATCCAATACAGCCAAGCATCTATCCAATTTTTAATGGTATATGAAATTTGGAAACCATTAAGTTGTTTCTCTGTGAAAATTCATAAAATCTTACAACGAAGCATGGTTCTATGAAATAGGAAGTGTATCTACTCCAAGATCGAGCAATAGTTCTATCAGTCAAGAAATTGCTCTGGCACCATCAGAAATAGCTCCTGTATCTTCAGTTGATCTAGGAAAAACTGTAAGATATTGATTTACATATTTTATTCTGCCGCGGTTGGACTGCATATTCTAACTTTCTCTTTTTTGATTCAGTCTACAGGACACTCAAAAGTTCTGGCCAGTGCTTTTAATGTGATTTACACTCCTGAAAAGAGTGGAATCTATGAAATTTATGTGTTCTGTGGAAATGTTTTACTGAATGGTGGCCATTCATTCAGAAAGGAAGTGAGAGCAGGTATTGTCAGTAAATTTTCCTTGCCATTCATCAAGAAGACATGTTCTTTATGATTCAATCATTTCTTGGTTTCTTACAAGTTCATATATGTTATTGAGCTTTGTTCTTGTTCTGTTTTGAATTTCCTGATAATAATGGTGGTAACTGCATCGATTTCTCCATGACAAAGAGGATTCTACTGTGATGTAGGTGAGGTTAATGTATCACTCTCGACGATTCAGAAATTTTCTCTGAAGGCCCCAAAGATGATTGAAAATGAAGTGGCAGTGCAGTTGGTGGATTCATTTTTTAATCCTGTCCTATCCCAGCAGTCTAGACTGGAACTAGAGATAGCTTCAGTTAACAAGTCTGGTTTTTCAAGTGGAGATTTTGTGGATAACAATAATGGTACATACAGCATTCGATATGTGGTCAAGGATGTTGGAACTTATGAGATGTGTGTTTCATTTGACGGCAAACGTATGTCACCCTGCCCCTTCGGAGTCAACGTATATAGTGGTAAGTTATTTAGCTCCCCTTCATTATAGAAAATCGTTAAAAGCACGTAAGGTTAGAGAATAATATAAATTATATTTTGGAGTATCACCTAACAGTTTAAGCTTTTAGATGACATGGTTCTTTAACATGGTATCAGAACCTTGTTGACCCAGCGGTCACTAGTTTGAATCTCACCATCCCCATTCTATTTGATAAAAATCAAGCACAAGATAGTGTGAGCTTGTGCAAGTTTCAAGCCCAAAAGGTTTTCACTTGAGGGGATGTGTTAGATAATAATATAAATCATATTCTGGAGCCTCACCTAACAGCTTAAGCTTTTAGATGAGATGGTTCCTTAACATATAATTCAAAATTTGGCAGTCCCTCTGGTATAGCAATCTGCACTTGATTTATCAGCATGAAATCAAAGCGTACGAGCTTGTTTCTCCTTCCAACTATGCTTCAAGTTGCGACTTTTTTTCCTGTTTTAATTAAAATGAAGATACAATAGTTTCCCGTTTAAGTTGTTTTCTTCATCTTTCAGTTGAATACTTTCCCAAGGCCACTGACGATAACATTTCGGTTTGGGAGGATGAGTCTATTGCTTTCGATGTCTTGGCGAATGACTACTTCGCCGGCAACAATGCAAGCATTGTTACATTATCAAAAGTAAGTCATGAAATCCAGTTCCTTTCATGTTCTCTGATGATCTTCTCGTGTCTGTCTGTCTCACATACTATATTTAAGGAAATGTTTCTCAGTCTGGATGAGAAATTAGAAGGTTTTTAAACTACTTAAACCATAAATCCATGCTTTGGTGATTATGAATAATGCTTTCTGAGGAAGAGTTTGCTTGGAAAACTCACTTAACTGCTATGTATTCTACTTTGTCAGCCAGATCGTGGTTCGCTTTTACAGAATGGACATCTCTTTAGATACACTCCTTATAAAGATTATTATGGGAATGACTCTTTTACATACACAATATCTGATGTAAATGGAAACCTTGCTTCTGCTTCTGTAATCATTTCTGTTCTCAACATCCCACCTCAGTTTTTTTCCTTTCCAAGCCAATGGCAAGCAACTGAAGATGTGATGAGTCCCAGATACGGGTAAGGTATTATCTATCATTGAACTGTGTTATTTTCATTACACAGTATTTGAAAGGTTTCTTTTGGATAATTCAATCCATTATGTTTGGTCTTTCTTAATCATAACAGCCCCTCATTGCAGTGGTTTCTCTGCGATTGTGATAAAATACTCTGATCCAATGGAGAAAATCTCTGTCACTCTCAGCGCTCGATTTGGGACTGTGTTTTTGTCTCCTGTGATGATGCGGTTTTGGCAGCCCATTTGGGGTGAATTTCATGCAAAGAAAGGGGGTGATGCAGCTAAAGATTTAGTCTTAGAAGGCAGTGCAGAAGCACTCAATCTAGCCCTTCAATCGATTCAGTATCTTGGGTAGCATCTGCAGAAACATAATCTTTTCCCTTATAATCTCTCCTTTAAGCATTCATTCTCTGATTCCTGTGTTACTGATAACTTGTTTTTCCTTACTTTACTCAGAAGTGAGAATTTCTACGGGGATGATGCTATTCATGTTTCTGCCAGCAACAAGTATGGAAAGAATGAACTGGATGTTCCAGTTTTTGTCGAGCCTGTCAACGATCCTCCGGTTATTAAAGTCCCTAAATTTATCAAACTGAAGAGTAACGAGGACGAGTCACTGATTTTTGATAAAGAGATAGACAAGTTCGAGTTCTCTGTTGGAGATCCAGACCTTCTTGGATACCCTGGTAAATGTTAAGAAACCATCTCACCTAAAAGCTGCTCCAGAATATGATTTATATTATTCTCTAACACAACTCTTCAAGTAAAAACCCTTTGGACTTGAAACTTGCATACAGACCCAAACTACCTTACGTTTGATTTTTATCAAATAGAATGAGGGTGGTGAGATTCGAACACGTAACTGTTGAGTCAACAAGGCTCTGATGTCATGTTAAGGAACCAACTCACCTAAAAGATTAAGCATTTAGGTGAAACCCCAAAATATAATTTATATTATTCTCTAACAGGAAATACATAAACATTTTGTTTAACCATCAGAATTACCTCGGAAATAGACATTTCTGTTTGTTAAGAGAGTAAAATAGTAGTATAGTTGATAGAAATGTTTCCAGGTACTTGATTTTCTGAGAATGGGTTATTGCAGGCAATGAGTCTGGATTTACAGTCACATTTTCAGTGGAGGTAGACAAGGGATTTCTGGTAACCAGGCTAGCAGCTGAGCTTCTTAAGACAACAGAACTCAAGGTGATGAGTAGTTATCAGTGGCAACCGATACAGACATATGTTTCTATCTCGAGACATTTCATGGTGAAAGCTAATGGAGTCAGATTCCGGGGCCCGATTAACGAATGCAACAGTGTCATGCAGCAACTTTCCTACGATGTGAGCAAGCTTCTTTTATGTTAATTCAATTTACAAGAATATTTATAAATGAAGCTGGCAATCATCATTGGAATTGATTTTTTTCTGATTTTCTTTCTGTTTGTGGGAGCAGGGTAGAGCAGGTGATGCCATTTTAACTGTGAAATTAAATGATATGGGACATTATGGGTGTTCTTCAGACTGCACCGACAAGATTGCAGTGCCTTTATATGCTGAGGCTACTGTACATCTTATCCGAAGAGGGTCAATGAGCTCATTGTTAGCTAATAGTAAGTATCAACATTTTCTTTTAGCAACTTTTTTTATTTTTTAAGAAACTATTTCGTCTAAAAGCTTAATTAGTTGTTTAGGTGAAGTTCCAGTTTATGATGCGAGTCTGTGCAAGTTTCAAGCCCAAAAAGCTTTCACTTAAAAGGGTGAAATAAAATAATATAAATCATAATGTGGAACTTCACCTACCAGCTTAAATTTTTAGATAAGATAGTTCTTTAATGTCTCCACGGAAGGATGAAATCACCATCTTCTTGCTCCATTGACAGCCCTTGGATCAGCTATCTTAGTTGAGTTTATTGTGGTGTTTTCTCTCGGAGGGATTCTTCTGTTCTTTACATGCAAATGCACAAAGCAACTCTTAAATGAAAGAAGAAGAATTACTGTCAAGAATTCTCAGCAATCTAGCGTGCAGAATTCCCAGAAAAAAAGTGTGAGTGCCTTCTAAATACTTCATCTGGAAGCTCAAGTTTCAACCTGACATTCTTGAATCATTCATTCATGTACAGCAGAATACAGATTTTCCAGAGGACACGATAAACTTCACTGGCTGTTGTTCAAGCCCCTTCTTGCTTGGTGGCCAACCTCCCAACTTTCGACAACGGTAACTATCTAACCAAAAAACGCAGGATGATTTTTTTTCCGGCTTCAATATCATCTAACAAGCTGCTGTTGTGCCAATTTGCAGCTCCTACCGACGGTTAGGAGTTGAAGGAACTGGGAAGAACACGAGGAGCCCTCCTCGATCTTCTAGCAGCCATCATCTACAGACTCCACCTGGTCTTACACCACTTGTTATGGAGAAGGATCAAAAGGAAACGATTTGATCAGTTCTATAAAATTAAACCAAGTAAATTGTAGCACTTGAGAAGCACATTATATTCTAGTTTCAATTATAATCAATCGACAAACAACGAATGTTACAGAGAAGATGGAACCCTAGAAGTAGGGTGTTGGAAAAGTTGTTTCTCCATAATACGATGATGAGCAAGTAAAACTCCGGGCATGTGATGAACTTGGGACTTTTCCTTCTATTACATGAACAGCTGGAATCACCTGTGACTAAGATGAGATAGATAGACGAACTATAAAATTATAGCATTTTATGAGTCAGCATAAAGTTATCTGTGTAACCAATAATTAAGTAAATAGTCTATATATATACTAAAGAAATAATTTTTTTAATTTATCAAATAATTTCAGTTTTTTTTATATTTAACCACACATAATTATATTTCAAATCTTAACTTGATGATAGTTAAAATAACCTGTTTTTTAATAATAAAAAAATATTTTTATTTATTTTACATATAAAAAGTCATTGTATATTAATTTCAAATAAACATATATTTTTTTAATTATAATTAAAAATATTTTTTTAAATATCTATTTTCTTAAACAACCTTAAATCTACTAAAATATCCCAGAAAAAGTTAATGAAATTTCAAGATAATTATTAGGAATCAAAAGAAAAAAGATTAGAAGTTTGTTTAGTATTGCTTTTTCAGAAATATTTTAAAAATAATAATTTAATATTTTAAACTAAAAAATGATATTTTTATTTTATTTTCATATGACATCAAAAATAATTTTTAAAATAAATAAATAAATTATTTTAATATATTTTTAAAATAAAAATATTTTTAAAAATAATCTGAAAAATTAAAAAATAAAAGTGACAAAAAAATCCTAACCATGTTGCCTGAAAACTCTCTCTCTCTCCGCACTACACTCCAAGTGCAGTAGACTCCATTAGCGAAGCAACAAGACCATCTCCAGCCACATATAAAATCCCCCTCCTCTCCGTTTTCTCACATAGCAGAACACCACCACCACACTCCTCCTTTGTCTCCACCACCAAGCAAGGAACCAAAACCAAACCACCGTCCACCACCCAGCAAGGAACCAAAACCAAACCACCGTCCACTAATTAATCACTTCACCTCTCTCTTAATCACATGTAATTAAAACTAAACACCATGACCTCCATAAACACCCTTCCCTACGCCTCTCCTCCACATTTCTTCCCTAAACCATCTCCCTCCATTTACACCCCTCCTCAAAACTCCTTCTCCACTAAACGTCGCCGTTCTCGCAAGTCCAAAACCCTAACTAACAACCCCAACAAACCCTCCTCCTTAGACAATGATTATTATATCACCCTTAACAACACTTCCCAGAATCTCAAATTAGTCTTTGATATTACCCAAATTTCAAAGCTACCTTCTTCGAGATTTCAACAGTTCCTCTCTTTAGGTCAGGAAGCAGTTGATGATTTGAAAACCCTAGTTAGTCTCGACGAGAACAATCGAGTAGTCTTCTCTTGCCAAAAGTCAACGTTGCAGTTTGCTGGTACTGTGTTGCTTTCTGGGTTTCTTTTAATTTCTTCGATTAGGGTTTTGTTTAAATTAGTGGTAGGGTTTAAGCGTAAATTTGGGGCTGGAAAAAACCCTAATTTTGTTGTTCGTAGAGATAGGAGTCTTGGTGGGAAAGAAGTGGTTGTTGCAGTGAATGAACAACAAAGGGAGGAGAGTAAAAGACCCAAGAGACTCGCCAACCCGGTTGAAATTCCCGGTCTGGTTGATGGGTTGGGTTTTGAGAGGGGTGATTGGAGGAGGCATCGGGTTGGGAACCAACAGAAGTTGCCGAAATGGTGGCTGGATTCGGGCTCGTTTTCGGGTCGGGTTGTCGGGCCGAATCAAGAGGAGTATCAGAGGGAGGCTAACAGATTAATTCGAGGTTTGGGATATTAATTTTTTTATTTTTTATTTATCGCTACTTAATTTGATTTACTGTGTTATCAAAAAAGCTTTTGATTTATTTATTTTTGCAGGTAATGGAAAAACAATGTACATTTTGTGGATTTCAATAGATGTCATGTTGGTATTTTTCTGTGTGTATTTCGACTCATTGACTTGATTTCCAGCGATCACGGATTATAGAACGAGGGGAAAGGATGTAAAGGAGCATGACATAATTCAAGTCAGTGCTTTCATTACCTTTTAATTGTTGTCTTGGCTATATATATCATTCTGCAAGATATCAGGTTATGGAAGTATAAAATGCCCCATATTGAAAAACATTTTTTTTTATATGACCTGAAAAAAGATTGCTCCGGTCCACTAGAACTTGGCACATTCGAGCGAGTCTTATATTGATAGCACCAATGACAAAGATTGTGCTCTGCAAGTTAAAAGGATGAAATTAGAAGTGGACTATGGAAATGAAAATTGCACTGGATATCTTATTTAGTTAGAGTAATGTCTTTCTCAGGTGGTTCTGCTTGAACACTACCTTGCTCATCCTCGTAGCTCCTTCATTACTAAAGCAGAGGCTTTAAGCAGTGTGTAAAGAGAAGTTGTAAACTTAAACAAATCGTATGTGCAATGCATCATATAATAGTAGTACTTGGGTATACCATAATTAGGCTTAGGAGAATTGGGATTTTTTTTTTTGTCCCCGAGGTGAGTGGCGCAGCGGTAAGGGCCTGTGAGGGTACGCTGTAAAGGGCAGCAAATCCCCGGGTTCGAGCCTCTGCAAAGCCCCTCGTAAGAGCACTGGGACAGCCGGAGGTTTACGCATGCCCTGGGCCCACAAAGTGCGCTTTCCGGGTCATGTGGTTCCTCCGTTCCGAAAGGATATCCAAAAAAAAAGAATTGGGATTTTTACCTGTGGATGTGATTTATTTGATTTGTATGGGTGATATGCATGAGAGATCATTAATAAGAGATAGGTTTGCTCTATGTGTTCTCACTGGCTATTTTGATCTCTGAGATTGAATAATTCTGATGATTTTTTCTGTTGAATGTGATTGAATTACCAATGCTGATGTTTAGTTATAATATTTCTGTTGCATTAGCTGATTCTCAATATGCATTGGACTTTTCTTTTCCTGTATGGGTGAGCAGTTGCGTCGAATATGCAGGACATCTGGAGTCAAGGCCTCTTTCAACACAACAAACACTCGAGATGCCTTCTACCGTGCATCAATTGACATTGTTTTAAATGTTTGCAGCAGGTCTGTGTCCTCAGGCTCACATACACCGAAAAAATCTGCTTGCCACTTCATGGATTTTATTTGTGTTTACCTTTCTGATAGTTGCAAGTTTCTTTGCAAGCTTGCAGTGCCCCAAGTTACTCTACTTCTCTTGAGATTGATGGTGAAGATCCTCGACATTTTATTGCTGGGCTTGCTGGAAATATTGGGCTTGAGAGCATTCGTGCTGCAAGAATGGTATCTGCAGCTGTTGCTTCACGCACACGGTCATGTTTCTTGCAAGCATGGGTAATTCTTCTGCTTCAACCTCAGTAATTGAGGATGTGCGATGTATCAATGGCATGACATTAAAGTTCAAAACAAAAGTACAAATTTTGGAACTAAAGTTCAGTTTTTCCCGTGTGCATCTATAACATGTCTTTTATAGCTTCCCAAATTCCTCATCCTTTTGGGAAAATAAAAGTCCCTTTTTTATCTTTATTTTGGGGTATTTCTTTTAATTGATTTGTAGATGGCATCCATTGGTTGCACTTGCAGGCGTTGGAAGTTCAAGGCAAACATTCTGAAGCCGTGTATGAGCTGTCAAAGATATGCCTTGTTCTACAAACATTTCCTCCTGAAGAGTCTTCAGTAAGTTCTTTTGTTTGTTTTCTAGTTTTATTATACTGGTTAATTTTCGCTTGACACAAATGGTAAATAAAAGCAGCATCACACCTCTTTTTCTTTTCTATCCTCAACCTGTATAGCCAATGCAGTCCTTGCGCTATAGGCATTTTAAGATAATTTTTGGATTTTTCCATTCCTTGAGTGAATTTTTAGAAAATAATTAATGGCCACATACACCATGTTGGTTTCTCTTATGGTTGCTTGTTGCTGTTTTCGTGCATCTTCTAAACCCATGACATTTTCTTGGTTCTCATGATGGTCTCTGTTTACCATACTGTTGAGGTAAGACAGATTGTCTTCTATACCATTCCTGTTGTGGGATACAAATCAATTATCCATTTTTAGATTGCTGCATTACCGGTTCTTATCAGAGGCCTTATTAGAAACTGGAGAAAAATATGCAGAGTAATTTTCCTCTCCAATCAAACCTCTAATGTTGTTGCTCGGTGAATTCGCTTCCATTCAGCCATAAAATCCTATGTAATTATAACTTTTTCATGACCTGATGTGATCCACGATTGGATTTTTTTCTGCAGCCTGAAATGGAGATGGTGGCTCGGGGACTTGCGAGAAATTTGAAAGTGGAGCAGAGGGAACTGTTAATGAATATGTTCATCGGGGTCTGCAGTGAAGAAAGTCAGAGAAGTGCTGCAGATGCTCTTGGTTTGGTTTGTCCACATCTCTCTTTCCCTGATTAGTTTTTTTCCTTGAAGAACACCAGATAACCATAGATTTGTCCAAAAAAGAAAACCCATTAACCAAAAACACCATCTATGTATTTACACATAAAAAATGTCAGTAAAAAAAAACCCACGATAGAAAATAAAATGAAGAAAAGGGAAATGTGAGGAACGTGTTAGCCATTATTAACAAAATTAATTAACCATTTTTTTGTAGTATTTAGATGTTTCATTCACATCTTGCTAATTCCTGTCTGTTTTTCTTCTGTAGATGCCCTCCCCCGAAGGAGCTGTTGATCAATAATAATAGCAAATTAAGGATACACGAGAAGTAATTGCATAAACTACATTTTATAGTTGTTACTTGTATTCTTTGCAATCCAAAACCTCCATAGTGAACATTGGCTGATAATCAATGCTGTTTATTTTCTTTATTCAACTTTTTCGATCTTTATTTTTCTTTTAAGAATTCATCGAAATAAAAAAATTCCAATTTATTTTAATTTAAAAAAAAACAAATTTTTACAGTGTTTGAGCCGCATTCTCGAATGGTACCTTACACTCTTGAATGTTTTGTCAGTTTCTTTTGTGATCTTAATAATTAGTTTGCAGGGAATTGCATCACTAAGAAAATTGATGGGATCAGATAGCTTAGCAACAGACGACGATGAGATTTAGTGCATCTCTAGCGCCGCGACAAGGAAAGGCTTGTTGATTTCAGAGATGGGGTATATAAATTTGTGAAACCAAAGTCTAATTCTCTATGATTTGCAAGTCTTGTTTCAATTGGAAGTCAAGGACTACATTGCAACTTTTTGAAAATTATAAGATCAATTTAGGAAATCTTAAGCTATAGAAGCTGAAGTGGAATATTACTAAATTTACAGAGGTTAAGATATAATTTACTCATGCATTTTTATTAAAATAATTGTATTTTTTTTATAAAATAATTGTATTTTATTTTTTAAAATAAAATATTTTGGTTCTTAATGGTTTTGATTAGGCTGTCAAAGTTACTAAAAATCTGATTGAATTGACCATTTTTTTGGTTCAATGTTTGATTTTATAAACCTAAAAACTTATCTAAATTCAGTGGTGAAGTTTAATTGTATCTTGGGAGGTTTTTTACCTTCAAATTATTTTTGCATATATTGATATTAAAAATATTTTTAAAAAAATTAAAAATATATTTTTTATGTATTTTTAAATAAAACTATTCTTAAAAAATGTTCACTCACTTTTAAATATTTAAGTATTTATTAATGAGGGTGGTAAAAGTTGTGCAAACTATTTTTTTTTGCTGAAAAATATATTAAAATAATATTTTTATTTATTTATTTATTTTTATTATAACATTAAAATAATTTAAAAATATTAGAAATAATTTTTTTTTACAGGTAATAATGTAATAATTTTGAGAAGCACGAGTATGGCTCGAATTGAGCCATTGAGGTTATTAAGAAAAGAAGTAGAATTGTTTTTCATTGGCTAACCAACATCACTCGTTGGCAACAGAGAAGCTTACGAAAAGGAAAAGGTTTTCATTGGCCAACCAACATCACTCGTTAGCAACTGAGAAGCTTAAATTTCTTTTTACGCCATCTATTTTGAAAGAGAATAAAAAATAATTATCATTTGGCGTATATAATAAGGAGAGGAGTCATGCCGGAGAGAAACACGAGAGACCCCTCCTGTTCTCATTTCATTTATTGTCACAGCTCCTCCACTTCTCTCAAATCTCAGGTCCTCTCTCTCACTCGCTCCCTTCCTCTCCTTGTTAATTCATGTTTGGTTCCCGAGAAAACACAAAATCGGAAAGAAAAACATAGGATAGCTCTTTTTTTTCAGCATCCAAACACAGCTTCTTTCTCTCACTGTTTTTCTTCTCTTAATTGATGAAATGAATAATCATTTTGATTCGATTTGATATCACTTTCTTTTGCAGGTGGATCATTCTAGAAGATCTCTTTCGTTTTTTCTCTCTTTCGCTCGCTACCAGATTATCGAGGTATAGCTGGGGGGAAAATTGCACATGTAGATCTTGTGCGATCTTAATTGTGTACTTGAATCCCTAGTTTGGAGCTTATTTTGTTTAATTTGATCTTTATTGAATCTGATTTTTGTTTTCCTGTTCCTGCTCTTGTGCAATGGAAGTGATCACTACGTGAAGAATCAATCAACAGCCTTAAGAATGGTTTCCTTTGAAATGAATGACCGCAAAAGTGAGTCTAATTCTTTCTTACTTTCTTACGACATGCTATTTGCATGAATGCGTAATTTTTAATATTAGCTAACTGTGTTTGTTTTGGCTTGAAATTTATTGAGAGTTGACAAAAAGGCTAGTAGTTTTCGCAGTCGAGGTGTGTAGTTAGTTAAATAAGCATGTTATTGTTACTAATGAGTTTGAGGATTTCTTTCCTTGTGAAATATGTATGAAATAGTTACTTATTGTAGAAGTTGTATTTGGCTTGCAACAACTAGCTAGGTTGGCTGATTTTAGAATTGCTTCAAGTAGTCATGATAGTGGATTGGAACTCAGGAACCTTATGTGGGAAGTTTATGTTAAATATATACATTTCTGTTGGCTGATGAAGATTTGGCAAGCTTGAACTGGTTGAGGAGTCTTAAGCAGTTTCTATAGCTTTGTGATAGTCAATGTACCTTGTGCTCCTAGCTATTTCCTTGTGTTGATTCAGTGTTGTCGTGAATAATGGCCTTGTCTGTGTGACTCATAGCATGAATTATAGAGGGCAAGAAGAATAGAAGAAGGAATGGGTTTTTTACTATGTATTTGGTATGCTATACGATCTTTCAGAACTCTTACACCTCTTAATTTTTGTGAAATGAATCAGAGATTGGGCTGGGCTTGACTGGATTTGGCATATTTTTCTCATTCCTGGGAATTGTCTTCTTCTTTGACAAGGGATTGCTTGCTATGGGAAATGTAAGTGTCCTGCCAAGCATGTCATCTAGCCTCGTTTGCTTGTGTTATGATATCAGTTTAACAGTGCTTCTTTCTTTGTGGTACTTGATCAGATCCTTTTCATCTCTGGAGTCAGTCTCACTATTGGACCAAAATCTACCATGCAATTCTTCATGAAACGCCAAAACTTTAAGGTGGCTTGTCTCTGTGTCTGTGTCCACATGTGAACTTTGCATCAGCTGCATGTATTTCATTCTCTCTCCACACTTGTGCTTTGCTAATTATGCAGGGAACCATTTCATTTGGTGCTGGCTTCTTCTTTGTGATCATAGGATGGCCAGTTATTGGTATGATTTTGGAAGCATATGGGTTCATCGTGCTCTTTAGGTCAGTTGGATATTTATCTAAATGGTTTATGATTATCTGCCTTACTACATCCGGTTGAAGATTCTGATGGAAGTTTTCCACAGTGGTTTCTGGCCTACACTGTCAGTTTTTGTGCAGAGGATACCAATTCTTGGATGGGTGTTCCAACAGCCTTTTGTGAGATCGGTATGTTTACTCCGGAACTGAAAAAAAAAAAAACACTTCTATTTTGACTTCCATCCTTATAGATGCTACTTCTTTTTGGTAAGAGTATCTGGCCTGTTCTTCTTTTTGGTGAGAGTATCTAGACTGTTCTATGTCTGGAGATGTCACTATGCTTGTTTGCATTGGATGAACAAAACCAGTGGCAGTAAAAGCAGATGTCTGGTCTGGGTTAAACCCGATGATTTTCAAATAAGAAGATAAGATGTAGGCTGTTTGTCTTGATCTGCTTGTATACTCGATCAACTGGTCACTCCTTTAGGTTCTCTCTTTCCAACCAAACTTGTGTCAAGCCTGCCACCCTGCACGCATGGTCCAGAATGAAGAACCCGCAGAACTAAAGAGTCATTTTTTGCATCTAATGAATTTTGTTTGAGAAATATTGATATAAGATCCTGATATAATACCTTAAATGATAAAACAGCAGAAGGAACAAATATCTAGTTCCATATTAGTGCAAGAGATAGAATAATTAACCTGCAATGATTGATGAACTGTGATGAAAGATTTTCGGATTGGAATTTGATGATTGATGAAACATGGTGAAAGGTTGATGGATCAGGGAATGGAGAAAACACTGAGAAAACGTATTGATTGGAGTAGTCATTGAATTAAAAGGGGTGTGGAAGTCAAATCCTTTTGACATATCTAATATAAACAAGGGATTGGCGTGATTATAGATTCTGCCATGTGGCTGGAATCAAAGTTAATTTCTTGAGCAATAGAATTCTCAATTCATTTATATACATTCTTTATTCACAAACACTTCACTGTTAGAAGCTGGTCTAATTTTGTATTTCGATGTGCAGATTTTTGACCGATATCGGAGCAAAAGAGTGCCTGTGTAAATGCAGTATCAGAAGGAAGTGCAACTAAACTCCAGATAGGCCCATGTTCTAGAATTTGTAAAAAAAAAAAAAAAAAATAGTCAGCTCCAGACATATTCTTTTTCGCACATGTAAGGGTGACTGTTACTCTGGAATCAAAGGGGAAGTGCAACTAAGCTGCAAACAGCTCCATCCGTAAGTCACTATAAAATACAAGGGGATCAAGACCTTTAAGTTTTCGTTCTGTTTGGGTGACCGGCGATTCAATTACATTTGATAATAGGTAAGTCTTTTGCTGAATGATAGGGTAGAAAATAGACTCAGCCTATTCCCTTAAAGTTCTGTGGGTGTTTCTCCTTTCTCTGCTATTGTGTAATTAACACAAAAATGAAAGAACCAAGTCTTGACGAGATTCAGCCATATTTTAAATGACTTGAAAAGTTTTGACTTTAGATATTGTTTTGAATTTGACTCGAGTTGATTGGTGGCACATGAGTTGACTTGATCTATTGACTCTCGAAAGAATGCTAGCTTGGACCTGTAATGTCATACGATTAATCTTGGTATTTTTACCATATCTACGTGGAACATATCCCATTAGACATGAACAACATTCCACCAATTCTACTTCTGTTAAAGAAGGCTTTCCATTCTAGTATTGCGTTTCACGATAATCCTTCCGGATATTCAGCCTGCTGCTTGACCATTGCGTTTCACGATAATCCTTCCGGATATTCAGTCTGCTGCTTGACCTTCTGACTAGAGATACATCAGAGACATCCATGATTTTCTCCACCGTAGCCCGACTATCTTTCCGAGGAGTTCTACTTGTAGCCCCGCCGGGCAGGTTCTTAGTGGCCTCCGATGTTGAAAGAAAAGCATCATCTTTATTCCCGACGAGAGGTGATGGCAATACCTTCTCTGGGAGGTTTCTGACTGCTTTGCGGATAGTAGGGTTTGATGGGGGATCTTCTCTAGAACCCCACCACTTACACATGCTTCTTGTGACAATTCCTCTGCTTGGTGTATTGTGCTCCCCCATTACTTCATCATCAACTCTTGGTGGAATTATACCTCCATCTTTGTACTTCTGGCCAGCTTTCCTCTTATTCTTCCTTGGAGTTTCATCCAGCACGGCATTTGCTGCAGCGACTGGATTCTTCGAGTCCGGAATGGTTGACTTTGTGGAGAGCTTGACATCGTTGCTGCAGAATTGTTCCAGCATATCAGCGAGTGCACAATCGTCGGAATCTCCAAGAGGGTGTGCTAGAATGTCGCGGATCCTCGTCACCGGGATATCATCGAAAGAAACGGAAGCAGCGCTTGCGCTGGTACCAGAAGACATTTTGGGTTCATCAAAACCTGATTTTCCCGGAGGAACGCCACCGTTAGCAGACTCCTCGCTGCCCAATTGGGTGGCAAGTTCTAGCCAAGAATGTGGAAATCCCAGTTGGAAACGCTCACAAATCTGCTCAAAGTAACAGTTGAAATTGAATACAACTAGAGTATAGTCATCTCTCTATCTAAAAAACTGCGTCCAATTTGATTTTCCTTTAAAAAATGCACAAATTGTGGACAAATAAATAAACAAAAATACATGGTGACAATAATCCAAATTTCTGAAGACAGAGAGCACAGAACACCATCTTATTTGAAACACAAGATCAGAGTGCAAAGACGATGCCATACCTGGAATGAAAACCCATTTTCACGCGTTCGATCTCTATTTATGAATCCACTGATTGTAACGGTGATGCCATCTTTTGTCTCAAGAATGGTGGCGTAATGTCTTTTGAGAATTGCTGCCGGGCAAAACAATCTTGTTCCTAATCCTCTATTGCCATCAAATCCAATGCAAAAACCAGACAAAACACAACATTAACTCCTTGCTTGCTTACTGATCATCACAAAAAAAAAAAAATGGAGCTACGTTTATACAATGATTTATGCCAAAATACAAACCAAACAAAAACATTGTAATTGTTAATTTAAATCAGATTATATAATCAAAGAAATGATACTAAAAAGTAAATTAAAAAGCAACAAAAACTAAATAATTTGATCGCTCACTCTCTAAAAGTAAACCCAGACACAGCTAACCCATCCCCTTCTGCCTTAGCCAGCCACCAATCATATAACCACACCTGCAAAACACAACCAGATAACCATAGATTTGCCCAAAAAAGAAAACCCATTAACCAAAAACACCATTTATGTATTTACACGGGAAAAAATGCCAGTAAAAAAAGACCCACAATAGAAGGAAAAAAAGGAAGAAAAGGGAAATGTTTTTGTACCGATTTAACAGATAAAGAAGAGGCAGGGATGCTATTGCTCGGCGTTCTTGACTTGTGACGCGACAGAGAACGATGCAAGATATTGGTTAGTGAAGCTGGAGTAGAGACACTGCTTAATCCTTTCCTTTTCGGGTCAGTCGGCATTTTTCCGGGTCGGGTCCTCTCTCTTTTGGCCCTCTAATGGCGTTGGTGTGGGTGGCCAAAATTGGCGGGAGTTTTTGCCTCGAATACTGGCGCTAAAATAATCATCTTCAGCATCATTATATACAAGACGGAGTGGCGCGCGACAAGTAAATCCACTTCCGCATATTATTATTATATACAATAAACTAAAAGAGCTCAGGAAAACACTGTAGCTTGTGAGTGAAAACACTGTGGATTTCAATAGTGTTTTTTTTTTTTTTTCGTTTTTGAACAGTACATATACTATTTATACATTCTTTCACAAACAGAGACAATGAAGGGCATGTAGTTCACTAGCAAAGACACGCCTGTGTCTTAAGAGGGGCAGGGGTTCGACCCCTGCCAGTGTGCATTTGTTTTTTGTTTTGTTTGCTTTTTTTTTTTTTTTCCACTTATGTTTTTTTTTTTTTCATTTTTTTTATTTTGATTGTTTTTTTATTTGTTTATTTATTTTGACGTTTTTCTTTTTTTATTTTGACCTTAATTGTTTTTTTCACTTATGTTTTTTTTTTAAAAAAACAATTTATTGACATTTTTTTTCTTGATTGAATTTTTTCCAATTATTAACTCAATAAGAATAATAATATTAGTTTTTTTTCTTGCTTCCTTTTTTTATGTTTTTTATTTTTTTCATCGTAATAATTTAATAATTTTTATTGTTTTAGTTGTAATAATAATTATATTCTTAGATTTTAAGACTTCGATGTTTTCATTTCGGTCCTTATACTTTTTGTCACGACCCGAGTCCCGGATCCGTGACCGGCACATAGGCATGGTCCCCCTCCAAGGTCCCACACCTATGCGAACCCAAACTTACACACAAACTTATCATTCATATTCAGAGTTCAACGCAGCGGAAATAACAACGGAAGCTTTATAACATAATTTGATTGTCTTTATACAAGAGTTAATTACATATTGTTATAATCGTGGAGCACTAACTAGACATATGAACAAAAGTGTCGACTACAACCAAAATAGCAGGTTCCAAGAGTAGGACAAAAATGACCTGCTAGCAAGCTACGACCCTGAAAATAATGAATAATGAGGGGGTGAGTTCAACAACTCAGTGAGTAGATAATATCCAATATACACATATGAGATAATATAGCAAAGAGAAGTATAATATCAAATCGGCTCAAGGTTCTTACAACAAATCTCTCAAATAGGTCATAACAAGAATGTATAGGTAAAGCTCGTCAGAAAATCAGAATGCAATGAGCATGAGGCTCCGTACTGTGGGATGATCAGTCCACACAGGTTGGTGACTCCCCCGACCAACTAGGGTTTCAGATACGATGTGCACAAAGGCTAACACTACCCTGTTAGCATGGGTATTCTGACCGGCATACCATAGGTATATCTTATATTCAAACAAACATATTCATATCTCAAGGCTCAACTCATGATATCAATCAAATGAGGAGCTATCAATTCACAAACAGATATGGGCTCATATCAAGAACATATATTCAACAAATGATTATGCTTTATCGTATCAAGAATATAATCAAGGTATATATTATCAAAAAGCATAATCCAATTCATACTAGCAAATTCAAATATTTATATTATTTCTCATGCATATTAAATATTATCCACTCACCTGACTTAAGAACAAACAAGGTTCAGAAGCAGAGTGTTGACAAAATCCTACTGATGTCTCGCGGGTTGAATATCGGGATTATCTGAATTTATATAAAAGAAGATATACTCAAAAATGACTCAAAAGAAGTAAAATAAGTTTAATAACATATCTAAGTGTTCAACTCATAATCCTATGTGTTTTTGAATCAAACTATCCATTTCTTCGCAAAAACCTAAAACAAAGATTTCTTCCGAAATCTAATTCCAAAATACACAATTCGTAAAATTGATATTAATCCATCAAATGAGCTTCAATTATCCATCAAACCAATCTGAAATACTAATATTTCTCTTAGGGACCATTCTGAAATTTTCTTATATTTTTGGGGTCAAATTGTAATTTTATTAAATTGAAGGACTAAATTGAACACTTCATAAATTCATAGCTATCCTAAAATCTTGTCCATAATTCATGCTCAATTCTTTCCAGAATCTCCAATTTCACCCCAGGGACCAAACTGTAATTTTTCCAAAGTTCAGGGACTAAACTGAAATTTTCACCAAAAGGACCAAAATGAATTTCTGTCATCTTCAACCTCAACCCAGAATTTCCAGCAAAGGATTTCGAATTTATCAACATTATTTCACCATTTTTCTCAATATTTTCTCAAACCAAACATCTCAAAACTTCAAAATCATCTACAATCAAACTAATTAAACTATTATCCAACACATTCAAACCCTAACATCTCTCCTAATTCATCAATCAAACCCAAATAAAATTCTCAAACCCTAACAACCCATACAAGCAAAATCATAGCTAATAATCTTATTTATACATAATAAACACACACATTACCTTAACAACTTATTTCTCCTTCTTCCTTTCTCTTCTTCTTCTCTTTCCCTCTTTTTTCTTCTTCTTCTTCTTTCTCTCTTCCCGGTTCTCTCTCTCTCAATTTTCAGATTACCTCTCTTTTTCCTTTTCTTTTCTTTTCTTTTCTATTTATATTTACTAGCTTGTGCAATTACTACCCTACCCTTAACCTAATCCTAAGCCACTAAGGGCATTATTGTATTCTCCTTATAAAAAAAATTCAAAACACTACAATCTCCCCACCTTATAAAAGTTTCGTCCTCGAAACTAAATAAATGTTTAAATACGTACCGAGATTATCAAAAAGATGAGGATATTCCTCACGCATCTTATCCTCAAGTTCCCATGTCGCTTCTTCAATTGAATGACCTTTCCACTTCACCTTCACCGAATCTATATTCTTCGACCTTAGCTTTCTCACTTGTCGGTCCACTATAGTTTCTGGTTGCACCTCATAAGTCACATCATCTCTTAACTCAACTGGATGC
Organism: Salix brachista; assembly: GCA_009078335.1. Lineage (NCBI taxonomy): Eukaryota > Viridiplantae > Streptophyta > Magnoliopsida > Malpighiales > Salicaceae > Salix > Salix brachista. The sequence continues at coordinate 11,639,642 of CM018578.1, read as the reverse complement.
ACTTCTAACACATGAGATGGATCCGGCATATACTTCCGTAGCATAGAAACATGAAATACAGGATGTATAGCCGACAAATTTGGCGGTAAGGCCAACCTATAAGCAACTGCTCCAATTCTCTCCAAAATCTCATACGGCCCAATAAATCGAGGACTTAGCTTGCCTTTCTTTCCAAACCTGAATACTCCTTTGGTCGGTGAGACCTTTAAGAACACACAGTCACCCACTGAAAACTCTAAGTCACGCCTCCTTTTATCCGCGTAACTTTTCTGCCTACTTTGAGCTGTCTGAAGCCTCTTTCTGATCACCTCTATCTTCTCTGAGGTAATTTGAATCAACTCAGGTCCCATTAGCCTTTTCTCACCAACCTCAAACCAACAAACTGGTGATCTACATTTTCGTCCGTACAAAGCCTTATAAGGTGCCATCTCTATGCTAGCCTGATAACTGTTGTTGTAAGCAAATTCCACTAATGATAGGAACTTACTCCAACCAACCCCAAAATCCATAACACAGGCTCTCAACATATCCTCCAATATCTGAATAGTCCTTTCAGACTGACCATCAGTCTGAGGGTGAAAAGTTGTGCTCAACTGCACTTTAGTACCCATCGCTTCCTGAAACTTCACCCAAAATCGCGATGTGAATTGTGGACCTCTATCTGAAATTATCGAGATTGGCACTCCATGCAATCGTACAATCTCGCTAATAAACAATTTTGCCAACTTTGCATACCCATAAGTAATCTTAACTGGTAGAAAATGGGCTGATTTTGTCAATCTATCAACAATCACCCATATCGAATCATAACCCTCCTGACTCTTAGGCAACCCAGTCACAAAGTCCATTGTGATCCTTTCCCACTTCCATTCTGGTATCAACAGTGGTTGCAACAATCCAGGAGGTCTTTGATGTTCACCTTTTACCCTTTGACAGGTCAAACACCTAGAAACAAAGTCTGCTACATCAGCCTTCATCCTATTCCACCAATAGCACACCTTAAGATCTTTATACATCTTGGTGGAACCCGGATGCACTGTATAGACTGTCTGATGTGCCTCGGTCATCAGTTCTCTCTTCAGATCATCAACATCAGGTACACAAAGTCTATCCCCAAATCTCAACACATCATCATCACCAATCACAAAACCTGCAGTTTTACCCTGCTCAACCTCACTTCTAATCCTGAGTAGTGAATCATCTTCTTTCTAAGCTGCTTTTATCCTCTCAAACAAGTCTGACTTAACCTGAAAGAGAGCAATCATTGCTCTACCTTTGCTAAGGTTAAATTTAACTCCTTCATCCATTAATCCATGCAACTCCTTAATCAAAGGCCTTCGTACCTCTTGAATATGAGCTAGGCTCCCTGATGATTTCCTACTCAAAGCATCGGCAACTACATTTGCCTTGCCTGGGTGATACTGTATAGTACAATCATAATCTTTCAACAGTTCCATCCATCTCCTTTGCCTCATATTCAGATCTCTCTGCTGAAAGATGTACTTCAAACTTTTATGATCCGTAAAGATTTCGCAAGCTTCTCCATATAGGTAATGACTCCAAATCTTCAAAGCAAAAACTACAGCGGCCATCTCTAAATCATGTGTAGGGTAGTTTTGTTCATGCTTATCTCTAGACTTTGAATAAATCAAAATATCATCAATAAAAACTATCACAAATTGATCAATAAACTGTTTAAACACTCTGTTCATTAAGTCCATAAAAGTTGCTGGCGCATTCGTTAATCCAAAAGACATCACCAAGAACTCATAGTGACCATACCGAGTTCTAAAGGCGGTTTTTGAAATGTCTTCTTTCCTTATCCTAAACTATTGATACCCAAATGAAAATCAATCTTAGAAAAGAATTGAGTTCCCTACAACTGATCAAACAAATCATCTATACAAGGAAGTGGGTATCTATTTCGAACTGTCACTCGATTTAGTTGTCTATAATCTATACATAACCTCAATGACCCATCTTTCTTCTTCACAAACAGCACTAGGGCTCCCCAAGGAGACACACTTGGCCGAACGAACTTCTTATCTAATAAATCCTGCAATTGTTCTTTTAGCTCTCTCAATTCTGCTGGTGTCATTCTATATGGTGCCATTGATATTGGTTCGGTACCCGGAACCAAATCAATAGAAAAATCAATCTCCCTATACGGAGGCAATCCAGGTAACTCATCAATAAATACATCAATGAACTCCTTAGCTATAGGAACTTGGTCCAAATGGGGAATTTCCTTATCTACATCCACTATGTGTGCTAGGTAACATTGTACCCTTTTTCGTGCCATTTTCCTCGTGATAGTCAACAACATAATTGATGAAGACACAATCTTATCTCCTCGAAACACTAACCTTGTTTCTCCATCTAATTCAAATACTACCTCCTTAACTCAACAATTTACTAAAGCCTTATGCTTTGACAACCAATCCATTCTTAAAATCACATCAAAATCAATCATATGTAAAACATTCAAGTCTCCCATAAGGATTTTATCTCCAATTTCTATCTCACAAATTTGATACACATACTTCACTAATATTAATTCCCAAAATCAATCATATTTAAGACATTCAAGTCACCCATAAAAATTCTATCTCCAATTTCTTCATCACAATTTGGATACACATACTTCACTAATATTAATTCTTTATCCACGGAAATATAAACAGTAATGAGAAATCCTAACAGAGTTAGTTGTCTTTCTAACCTCATGGCAATATATAAGGACATAAACAAAAGGGTTGCACCCGTATCAAACAAAACTTTCGCTTCTAAAGAGCAAAGAACAAAAATATATTCAGGTGTGAATACATCACCCCTCCTATACCTTGCATTTCTAAACTACACAATAGGGACATCTTTCTAATCATCACATACTGTAATTTCTAATCATCATCATCTTTCTAAAAAAAATTTGGTTTTTCTCTGAGATTTGTTAAATAATGTTTATTGTATTGACAGTGATGATGATGATAATTTAAGAAATTAAGACTTTGATTTACTATTATTATAATAAAGGATGTTGATCTTTTTCATTATATCAAATTTTATATACTGAAATATTATATTTTAATCTCAACAGTTATGAAAATTATTTGTTCTGACCACACTATGCCCGCAACGTAGTGCGGGCAATCCGACTAGTTAATTTCTAAAAAAAAAAGAAATTTTATAACTTATATTATAGTTCTAATAAATCATTTAATCTTTATCGAAGAACAAAAAAAAACAAGATTGCTTAATTTTTAAAATAAGATAAGGCAAGAAAATGACAAAAAAACATGTGTGCCCGAGATAATATTATGGACATGTAATATAGATAAGGCAAGACTCTTGCGTTTTCTATTTTTGCTTGAGATAATCTCTTTTTCAATTGGTAGTTTTTGCCATTTTATTTAAAATATATATATGTTTTTAAAAATTATATGTAAAAAAAAAAAACCATGTTTTTATGGATGAAAAACCTTCTACAAAACCAAAAGTTGAAACGCAATCGTGTGGAGTCAATGCAAACACCAGAAGCTGTTTGATCATACAAACAGCTTTTTCTCTAGTTATTGTTTTCGATCAGTTTAAAGTGAAAGTGATCATCCACATTCTCAGATGATTCTTCCCCTGGGATTAATCTCAAATGTTAGAATCCCTCGCACTTTCTTAAAACAATGGTAATCTTGAACTCAAATAAATATATAAATAAATAAATAAATAAACAGCACAAAGATATTTCAGCCAGAGAGATGAGAAAATGATGTGTGGAGATAACTGTAACAGGTACAACATTCTGTGCATTCACCAAAAAGTAGGACCTACTGTAACAGGACCTACTGTACAATGACACAGAAAGAATTTCTATGTACAATGACTACATCCAGCATACAAACAGCAATCATTAGCCTACAGCTCAGATTCCTCTGGGCTACTCTTCAAAGTGCAAATACATTCAATGGTTTCATCTTCCCCTTGCTGCAACCACACCTGCCCAAACAGAAAGTGAGCCAATCAAATAGACAAAATAAGAGCTGAAATCAGAAGGGAATGGATGGAGAATCTGATTCCAACATCGTTATTATGAATTTACTTGTTTTATTTTCAAAAGAAGTGTATATCAGATATGCTGAACTCAAGGAAAACAACAACAGAAATTTCCATTGAATAGATAAAAAACAAACACTGGCACCAAGAATTTTGGTGTTAAGAACATTGAGAAAAGGAACCGATATGATCATCAAGAATATATTTCTTGATTTTAGTTATCAAACTGGAAACACAACACAAGCAAGCAAGTTTAAAACAATCAAGGGCCAACAGCAACTAAAGGAAAAACCAGGTTTTAGTAACAGAAGCCGCACAAAAGGCAGCTGTTTAGAACTCAAATTTTCAGGTACATCGTTGAAGCATAATCTGAATAAACAAATAGCCCAGCTATCTGTTCTTCAAATCAAATGCTTGGCATCTCATTTGCACTAAATAAAAGCTCCAGTGTTTGCAAGACCTGCTAAGGTTGACTCAAACCAACTATGCAGATATAGTGATGATAACATTCACAATCTTATATCCTGGAATGTCAATGGAGATCTATTCCGGGCCAAGCGTGTAATAGCTGAAAATTTTACAACCTTTTCTGCTTAACTATAATTTTCTTTTCTTTTCTTGTATCACTCTCTCCCATCCAGAAAGTGAATAATCTTAGGTTTGGGTAGACACTAAACTTCATCACTCTTCATAAACTCTATTGAAAATGAACCAGTGAAGTTTAAACTGTGATACAGATAGAACCAATGCACTTAACAGAGTTCGCAATAAAAAGAGTGCATTAAGTTATTCCTATTTCATCTAATAGCACAACATAACCCAATACATTCAGCAAGCCTTTTACAATGTGATCTTAAAATTAAGTTACATAGGTCAAGGAAATGCTAAGGCCTCTTCTAAATAAAAACATCACATGAAGCAAGAATCAGATATGATAACAAATCACAAAGCGCCATGCAAGATGCATAAATAATTCAAATATTGTGGTGTTAAAACAGTAAGAAGATGCAGGAGGGGGAACAAGAGCACCACTTACCAAGAATGCCAGGTCCCTTCCTTCCAAAAGGCTCCCGAGGATTGAAGTTCAAGCAAACGTTCTTCCGATGCTTTGAACTTGCCAAGTCTTTATACCCCTCCACGACATCATTTCCAAGTCCAGTGTATACATCTCTCCACAATTTTCTCTGTTCTACAATATTTGCAAGCCTCAGGACTTCCATTTCCAACCTCGAGTACTTCTTCTTCGTCTGATCCCCATCTGTTGCACAGCCATCTCGAATTCCACCAACATGGATTGATCTATTTTGAGCTTCACCAACTTGGGTCACTTTCTTTTGCCCTTCACTCGTCTCCAAACCCTTTGTTGCAACCTTTCCCCTTCTCCGTGTCCTTCTCTCCTTCTTTACATCAGTTTCCTGTTTCCCATTCTTCTTTCCATTCTTCTCAGCAACATTAGCACCACCATTACTAGTTTTGGTCACTGAAACTGGTTCAATCAACACTGTATCATCAATCAATTCAATCTTCAAAGAACGGCTAACAGCTTCATCAAAGCCCTTGAGACTTCCCGAGACTCCCGCATTAGTGTCAAAATCATCAACCTTGTTATCTGCGCTGGTTTTGTTTTTAAAGATTGAACCAACTTCAAGTTCTTCCAGTAATTGCTTCTTCTTTGCTTCCAATAAAATTTCTCCTCCACTTTCTTTCACCTTCACAGACTCTTTATTATCATCATTGCCCAAGCCCATCTCAGCCTCAAAACATTCACTTCCCACAAAATCTTTCCCCTTCTCTTTCACTTCTTTCGCATCATCAACACTCCATTCAATCTCTCCTTTCTTTAATCCACCGTCCACAGAAATCTCTGTTTCTTTCACTTTCACACCACAACTCTCGATCTTTTCATCACTCTCTCCACTTTCGGAGGACCCAGAACCCAACTCACAACATGCAACGTTCTTTTCATTCAAAAAATCAAGCTTTACTTCATTTTCCTCAAAACCCACTTCTTGTTTCTCCCATAAACTTGCATCAGGTCCAGTTAAACAGGAGCTCTTTACCTTCTTGAAAGACGTTGGACTTGGATTGTCTTGATGATTGGCTTCTTCTTGGACTACTTTTGTAGGTGAAAGAACTGGGTCTCCTCGAGAGGATACTGTGGAGAAAGAAGAACAAGAATGTTCATGATGTTGTTGTTGTTGTTGATGAAGGAGAGATTCTTCTTCAATCTCTGTGATTCTTCTTTTGGAACCAACTGATGTGTCATCAGCCATCTTGAATTCTGTTTTTTCCAAGCCAGAAAAGACACGTAAATTCTGTTTATCAGAATCCTAGAGAGAGAAAGAGAGGGTTCAGAAGCTTTTTTGGATTTCAGTGAGTTTTCTATGTTTCAAGGATGGAGACTCAAGGGAGGGGTTTACAGAGATGATTATTGAGGTTTTAGCTTTTGAGTGGGTCTAAAATAGGTCAGACAGTCAGACCTTTTCTTAATGGGCTTTTGATATAAATATTTTGGGCTTTTCGATGGTTTTAAATCAATCTTCTGTCTCGTTCGATAATGCAGTTTAACATAATTAAAAAAAAAAAAAAAATTTAATTATTATTTGTTTAGATATTTTTATATATAATTTTGATATTTGATATAAAAAATAAATAAATTATTATTTAAATTAAAAACTATTTTTACATAAAATATTTTGTGGCGCATTACTACAAACACAATAAATATTATGGTTATCAAAATCATCATATAAAAGCATATATTATATGCGGGTGTCGGGGTCGAACCTCCGACGAGCTTGATAGCTCGGCAACCTTAAGCTAGTCGCAGGTCCTGTAAACATGCATAATAAAAGTTGAATAAAAATAAATTTTTTTGGCTAAATTCAATTGACGTAACAGGGTTGACTCGTAATATAATTAATTAAATTAAATTCAATATCTTGAAAGATTTTCAGCTTCTTCTAAACTACGGTTTCAGTCTATTTTTTAGAGAGTCCCATAATAATTTAATCTGTATTTTCTCATTACCAAACACCACAAACTTTTTTTTGCTCGAAACTCTATTTCAATCGCAATACCAAACGACCACTAAAAACACAATAAATATCGTGGTTATCAAGATCATTAGATAAAAGCATATATTATATACAGGTGTCGAGGTCGAACCTCCGACAAGCCTGAGAGCTCGGCAACCCCAATCTTGTCGTGGGTCCTATAAACTGTTAGAGTATAATATAATCATATTTTGGGGCCTCACCTATAAGCTTAAGCTTTTAGGTGAGATGGTTCATTAACATGGTATCAGAGCCTTGTTGACCCAGCGGTCACGAGTTCGAATCTCACCACCCCCATTCTATTTGATAAAAAAAAATCAAGCACAAGGTAATGTGGGCTTGTGCAAGTTTCAAGCCCAAAAGGCTTTCACTTGAGGGTGTGTGTTAGAGTATAATATAATCATATTCTGGGGCCTCACCTATAAGCTTAAGCTTTTAGGTGAGATGGTTCTTTAACATAAACATGCATAATAAAAGTTGAATAAAAAAAAATGGCTAAATTCAATTGACGTTACAGGTTAACTCTTAATATAATTAATTAAAATTAAATTCAACATCTTGAAAGATTTTCATTGTTTTAATAATAAAATAGTTAATTTATCTTGATATAACAAAGTGCGAATTCACGAGAGCATATAATTTTCTTTTACGATTTGACAATAAATTAGTGAGTGGTTGATGATACAGCTCACTACGAGCCGATTTGCCCGCTTCGCTGGGGTTTTTTATCTATGTAAAAAATTTATTGATTTATAAATGTTGTATTTTGTTAGTTTAATATTTAAATAGTATAATTGTAATTGATAAATATGTTGAAAATAGTTTTTTTCAACCAAAATGTGATTGAATATTGCTATTGCTAAAAATTTTTTGATAAAATTTATTAGAAAATTTGCTAAGAAGGTGACATGATTTATTAGAAATTTGTTGTCACGGGTACTCTGGTTAATAAAAAAAAAAAAAAACCCGGTTAAAAAAGAACAACTGACTTGGACACTAAAAAATAAAAAATACATGTGAAAAGAAGGTCACCGTTTCTTAAAAGAAAAAAAAAGGGTCTAAAATATAAATTTAAATTCAAAGCCAAAGTTTTTTTTATAAGATTTATTCATCATATTATTATATTAAATATATTTAAGAATACCGATATTAATTTTTTTTGCAAGAAATTGTAGGTCTTTTTTTCTCTATATATATATATTTTTAGGCGATAATATTAAATAAATATTAAACACATATACTTAGTCCCACATACTATATAGTGTCATCGAAATGGGAAGTGATTTTTATATTTTTTAATTGTAGATAACTTAGGTAAATTTGTAAAAAAAAAAAATGAGTTACATTTTTTCCCCAGTAATATTAGATCTGACACATTATAAATAAAAATGTTGCAATTTTTTTTTAAAACAGAAATATAATTTTTTTGCGTGCTAAATTACTTATTTGCTGTCTAAAAAGAACAGTGTAGCCGAAACGGAAAGTGCCTCGTATATTTTTTAATTGTAGATAATGTAGGCAAATTTGTTTACCTTTTGTTTTTTTGAGTTGTATTTTTTCCCGGGTAATATTAGATCTTAAATATTAAAAATCTATTTTTTTATTTTTTTTAAGAAATAAACTTGAACAAAAGAGCACAAAATTAAAATCCAAGACCAAATTTTTATTTTATTTTATAAGATTTATTCATCATATTATTATATTAAATGTATTTAAGAATGTTGATATTAATTTTTTTCTTGCAAAAAATCCGAGGTCATTTTTTTTTATCTCTTTATATATTTTTAGGCGATAATATGCAATAAAAATTAAAACATATAATAATTAAAATTTGGAGCAAAATGTATTTTATAAGATTTATTCATCATATTATTATACTAAATATATTTAAAAATACTGATATAAATTGTTTTTCTTCAAAAAATCCGCGGTCTTCTTTTTTATCTCTCTCTATATTTTTAGAAAAAAATATTAAAAAAATATTCAAATATATAAGCAGTTTAACATATTTTAATTTGACATACATATACAAATATATATTTAATTTTACACACTTTCAATTTTTTATTTATTATTAGGCGATAATATTCAACAAATATTCCAAAAATTAAATTATAATTATTAAAAAAATTTAATGATTATTATTATTATTATTATTATTATTATTATTATTATTATTATTATTATTATTATTATTATTATTATTATTATCATTGTCATCATTATTAGCATTTAAAAAATATTAATATTGATATAAATTATTTTCCTTCAAAAAATCCGCGGTCTTCTTTTTTCTCTCTGTATATATTTTTAGATGATAATATTAAATAAATATTCAAACATATAAGCAGTTTAACATATTTTAATTTGACATACATATACAAATATATATTTAATTTTACACACTTTCAATATTTAATGATTATTAAAAATTAGGCGATAATATTCAACAAATATTCAAAAAATTAAATCATAATTATTAAAAAAATTTAATGATTATTATTATTATTATTATTATTATTATTATTATTATTATTATTATTATTATTATTATCATCATCATTATTAGCATTTAAAAAATATTTGTGATGGAAAAGAAAAATTAATTTTCAAATGATTACTACCAGGAATAAAATTTGAAGACTAAATAAAAAGAATCCCCAACAAAAGAAATATCAAAAATGAAATTAAATAAAAATATATACATGAACTTGTACAATAATAGGGAATAATGCATCCATATATAAATAATAATAAAGGAAATGAATTTCAAAAGAACAATTAAAAACATAAGGCCTAAAATAACAATAAAAGATATAATTAATTTAAAGTGAAGGATTAATTTGACAACAATTCATACTTTTGTACCAAAAATATTCCAAGATTTAAAAGTAAAAAAATTTAAAAGAAGAGGGACTGAAATTAAAGTGCAATATATAATGAATTTGACATGAAGGACAAAATTGAAAATAATATAACCTGTTGTACTAAACAAAATTCAGGGATCTAATAGCAAACCAAAGAATTAAAAGAAGAAGGACTGACATGCAAATTGCATATATATCAATTTGAATGAAAGGATGAAATTGAAAGAATTCGAAACTTTGATTACAGAAATCAACCAAAAGCCAAGGGACTGAAATGCATGGACAATAACTCGGGGGACTGAAATTGACTCCGGCTCTGAGGAGAGAGAAAAGAGGACATAACGTTTCAACCGACAATATGAGCCTCCACGTAGATATTTGAAGAGCACGCGCCACCCCATGAGATTTAGGTAAGGGTTGCGAATCGTTTTCACCGGCGGAGAAAAAATTTCCACCTCCGCATGACGCCGCAGGCGCCGCCTGAAGAGATGGCGGGACAAAAACGCGCCGACGCGCCCGTACGGACCCCTGACAGCGCTGACGCAAGGGCACAGTAACGTCGTGGTCAATTACTAAACCACCCCTGCCTCTAAGTGCTTGATTTTGTCGTTTCGGGGGCTACGGACGTCATTGCACATTTTCAAAAATATTAAAAAATAAAAAGGTTCCGGAGGACCGGACCGAACCGTACGCGTGCAATTACAACCGTAGCCCTCAGCCGAAAACGTGTTTTTGTCTTATTATCGGGGGTCCGAGCGTCATTACACTGTTCACAACCAATAAAAACAAAAAAAAATAAGGCAGACGAACTCGCGCGGCGCAGTGAAGGAAATTGCGAGTCCACAGTGAAATGTGAGTGTATGTACAGTGCTAGCTCGAGCTGTTTCAGCTCTTTAGGTAATAATGACATGGCCAAGAAGGAGGACTAAAATAAAGCCCCCTTTCTAGCTGGTTGACCAATAGAGTAATTAAGAATAGATTCTTTTTTTAATTTTTTATGGTATGGCCGGAGACCAATGGACCGTAAGGGGGGCTTGTACTTTAGCATATTAAAAAAAAACAATAATAAAATAACATAAATAACATATATTTTTTTATAAATAAAAAGAAAAGGAAAAACTTTTTATTGGTTGAGTGTAGGTATGATAACTTAATTTTCAGGTGTTTTTTTTATAAACAAATTTGGTAAAAAAAAATGAGTTTTATAAAAAAAAAAATACACCACCATATCAAACACATCCTGAATGTCCATCGTGGTCTCAAACAAACTTTAATAGCAGACCGGAATTATTTAATTATAATTATTAAATTATAAACTTGGATTATTAAAAAAATACTAAAACATGCTTCCTAGAGAATTGATTCGATTTTAAAAAAATACTCATATGATATAGTAAATTACTAACTTACATGCACTCTATTATAGATCAGATTAAAAATAAAAATAAAAAGAGTAATTTAAACTTTAATTTGGACCGCCCTGGTGCAGTCTAGAGTATATTAAATTAATAAATTAAACCTCTTTTTTAGACCGTGTCCATTTTATAGAAAAAGTAATGAAAAGCAAAGTGTACCAAACCACCATAACGGCCAAAAAACCACCTTGGCTATATCCTCCTCACAGTCCACCGTCCATCATCTCTCTCTCTCTCTCTCCTCTCCCTGTCCGCCGCCCCCACCTTTATCTTTAGAAATTTAAAAAGCTAATAGTATCTTCTATGCTAATAAAATGGAACAACAGCGATGTCCTAGTTTACTATTTTTAGAAAGAGAAGAGTTGTTTCAACTTAGTCCTTGTAGTTTAATATAATCAATCATTTAGTCCTCACTGTCTCATAAATCGTATATTTAATCCATATACTTGTAAATCCTTTCATAACTTAGTCCCTTAATATTCTGGAAAAAAAAACAGAGGGGAGGTTAAGCTTTGGATCTTGAGTTTATCTGGTCAACTTATCGGCGGTCCAATTCAGGTTTAATAACATGGTGCAAGGGATATATAATTTTTCTTAATACTATAAGGACTAGTCAATTACGACTGTAAACTTACAGGGACTAAATTTACAATAATTTGATCTTCTTCATAACGGAAAAGATAGAAGAGAAGAGAAAATAATTCTCTGCTCTCTTCTTCTTCTTTCCGCGTTGCCTATCTGTCTCTGCCCCTCTCTCTCTCTCTCTCCCAAATATAAACCCGAGAAGAAATTTCCAAACCCTAAAAAGCACACACGCATACAGACAGGTACGTAAATGTTTATTTTGATTTTTTCTAAATTTGTTTTTCTTCCTATAATTTCGATTACGATCTGTGCTTATCTTTCTTAATTTATTTATTTTTAGTTAATATTCAGGTGTTTTTTTGTATTCATTTCATTCTCAACATCATTTCTCCTTCTCTCTGATTGTATTAAAACCAAATTTTAGGGTTTCTTTCTTTCTTTCTTTGATTTTCTGTTTTTGATGGATAAGGAGGGTAAGCATCGTAATTTTGGGGTAAGCTTTGATTAATCAATGCTTTTTGTTTAACTATCTGCTAGTAAATATTTAATCGGAGTCCTTAAAGTTGGTTTAATTGTGTTTCTCAGTTTTTTGTTGAAGTAATGGCAGAATTAATATTTTAGTTTCTGTTTTTTTTGTGTTAAAAAATGTGTTAATTATGGTAAAATTGTTGTCAATATGTGAAAATGCTTGATTTTGAGGGATTTCTTTTTGTTTTTTTTTTGGAATTTTTGTTAATTTGAAGGATAATTTCTTTCCATATTTTTTATGTTATATTTGTTTCTTAGATTGTGGTTTTGAATACAGAATAAATGATTTTTTTTCCGGTGGAATGTATAGGCACATGCACCATCTCCTGGATACTTTGTACGATTTGAGAGAACAGGTGGTGGCGAAGACGAATTATTTCTGAAGAAAAAAGACAGGATGCGTCGGTGGCTCTGTTGTACCTGTCAGGTAGATGAGTCTTACAACCAACATGAGAATGAGCGCTTAAGAAGCACGGGGAACTTTGGTGATGGTACATTACTCTGAACCTTAACCTATCTTCTTGTTCAGAAACTGCCGGTAATAAAGGAAGGGAAGGGAAAAAAGAATTCACATCCAAGTTGATTTTGATAGGATTCTGAGGTAGATGGTCTGGTCAGTTAGCTTTTGTGGTCCTTATTGTTTGGAAGTGCGGTGTTTGAATAGGCATTATGGAATGGTTAAGTTCATTGACATGGAGGGAAATTTTGTTAGTATGGAAGTTTTTATACTGTTTGCCAATCTGATCTTTGCAGTTTTGTGCTGACTATGTGCTTAGATCTTTTTGAACAGCATATAAATTTGATATTTAGAATGGAGAGATCTGAGGATGATGGTTTTGATGCTACAACTTAGGTTCTGTTTCTATTAGCACATGATTTGGTTATGATCTCTCTAGATATCAGCTTCTTCTATTATGTTACTTGGGCTCCCAGCAACTTTCATTAGATTACAGTCATGTTCTGTCTTTGAGCAATAGCGAATTTGGTGCCCATTACATATACACATGCATCTACATTCATTGCGTCTGTTTCAAAGTCCAGCCCTGTCATTTCTGGGGTTTAGTTGATTTAGCTTGGTTTCTTGTTTTGAACTTTCTATTTTGCCTTTTCATCTGCAACACCTCAGGGTATCCTAAAGGCTCAAAAGTATCAGCTCCTGCCAAAGTTGAAGTACAGAAGGAAGCGCCACATGTTGAAGTGCCTGCATTGTCTTTGGAAGAACTGGAAGAAAAGACAGGTAATTTCGGGTCAAAGGCATTGATTGGTGAAGGTTCCTATGGAAGAGTTTATTATGCAAACTTAGAAAATGGAAAAGCTGTGGCTGTAAAGAAACTTGATGTTGCAAGCGAGCCAGAGACAAATGTTGAGTTTTTGACCCAGGTGTGTTTGCATTTTAATGGGAAAAAGATGACTTGTATCTAATTTGTCTCTTCTATGGTACTATTCTGTTCTCTGCAATTTTTTTCTTTTGGTCTCTTAAGTTATCTGAAATTATTTACCCAGGTTTCCATGGTGTCAAGATTGAAACATGAAAATTGTGTGGAGTTACTCGGTTACTGTGTAGAAGGAAATCTTCGAGTGCTTGCATATGAGTTTGCAACAATGGGATCCCTCCATGACATATTGCATGGTATGAGATCATCTTTTATGCTCTTTGCTTACATTCTACATTCACTAAAAAAAGTCCTCTAGAAAATACAATTAATTAACCTTTTATATTCTTGCAACGGTAGGTAGAAAGGGAGTTCAAGGTGCACAGCCAGGACCAGTGCTTGATTGGATGCAGCGAGTGAGAATTGCTGTTGATGCAGCAAGGGGATTGGAATACTTGCATGAGAAGGTACAACCTGTTGTAATACACAGAGATGTCAGATCAAGTAATGTGCTTCTGTTTGAAGACTTCAAAGCCAAGATCGCAGATTTTAACCTTTCAAATCAGGCTCCTGACATGGCTGCTCGCCTTCATTCAACTCGAGTTTTAGGAACCTTTGGCTATCATGCTCCTGAGTAAGGCTTTTGTAACTCCCTTTCTTTTCTGTTGCCATGGTTATTATACTCTACTGCAAACTGCTACAAATAAGCATTATCATAAAATGCAGTTTATAAGCACAATTTGATTTTGAGTGATCCCAATATGTGCCCAGCCAAATCAATCCATACCTGGGCAAATTTTAACTATATGGATAAGTTTTATCCATATCATAATGTTTATGGAGATAAGTTTTGTTAAAATATTTTTTTTTGAATGATTAGAGAAATTGGATTGGAGAGTGGACATGGAAACACCTGAAATTCTAGATTGGGCATGACTCAATATGTGTATATGTGAAATCACGATAAAGATTTTTATTATTTGAGCATTCAGTTTTAATTGTAATGACACGTGTTTCTTGACACTTTAAACTTTCATTGAACTGTTAGAGATGGGCGCGCTTTTGGTTGTCAATCCTTCCAGTAGAAGGATCACACAAAGAAATGATCTATCACTTGTTTTCCTGCTAATCTTTTATTTTTTCTTTTCTGGGGCATAACATCATTATTTGACATTGGAGACTATTTATTGGATGTTTAAACCTTTCTCTCAAATATGCATCGCATGTTCTGAAATTTCCATTTCATTGCATCTTCATCTCTTCATAGTATAATCTCTTTGTAAATAACTGTTATTTGTTATGGAATGCAACTGATTTTTGGCTATTCTGCAGGTATGCAATGACTGGACAATTGACACAGAAGAGTGATGTTTACAGTTTTGGAGTAGTTCTCCTAGAGCTTCTTACTGGGAGGAAACCTGTTGATCATACCATGCCACGCGGACAACAGAGCCTTGTTACATGGGTGAGTTTCCTGCCTCATTTGTATCTGTATTATCTCTTCCTTTTCATTTAGCATTTTTCTTTTGGAATCTATTTTTCTTCAGCAATCAAGAAGTTTGACATCAACTTTGCTTTTTGTTAGGCTACACCAAGACTGAGTGAAGACAAAGTTAAACAATGTGTAGATCCAAAGCTGAAAGGAGAATACCCCCCTAAAGGAGTTGCCAAGGTATCATTTCTCGCATGAATATTGTCAGAGTTGAATACGTGCACCATGTTAAGCACGATTGACACTGTCTCTGCTTGTGCATGGTTGTGTTGGTGTTTTCTTAGCTTCTAATGTCATGTGTTTTCCCTTTTGCAGTTGGCAGCTGTGGCAGCATTATGTGTGCAGTATGAATCTGAGTTCCGGCCAAACATGAGCATTGTTGTCAAGGCTCTCCAACCACTTCTGAAGGCTCCTGCTCCCGCTCCCGCTCCCGCTCCTGTTCCTGTTCCCGCTCCTGATCCGGAGACCTAAAACCAAAGAAAACAGTTTATTGTGTTGGGATTTCTTCAACTTGCACAGTTTGGTTTCATTTGCATGCGGATTTCAGCTGACAACTCCATATATTTTTAATTTTTTAATATATGAGATCGGATGTGTAGGTTTGGGTTGTGCTGTTTAGTGCTTCCGAGAAGAATTCTGTCTGTTGCTTCTTGGTATCGCTCCAGGCTGCTGATAAAAAATGTTGAGTTTTGTTTGCTTTCAAACGATTCTTTTGTGTTCATTAACAAATGTTGTTCATAATTTACTGAAACTTTATGGCAATGCTCTGCTGTCGGGCTGCAGCCCTTTCCATTCCTTTCTCTTCTCCTGGCCTGAGCTATATTGTACATGTTCTATTGGAGGCGAGGCTTCTCTACTTGAGCTGAATTTTGTTTTTCTTCTTCATTCCTGTAACTTCTTTGAAGTATGGAATGGTTTTCTTGCTTCCAAAATAACAAAATTTCAAGCACGAGGACGTCCCCTCAGATGGCGACAAAATCACTTGAATGTGGGATAAGATCTGATGAAACTGGAAAGAGGGAGGCAGAAAGAGAATGATTGATGATTGATATGGGGGTGTGGTGTGTCTGGGTTGTAGGTTACATGAGAGAGAAGAAAACAATTGATGATACTATTTATATATCATTTACACCTTGATTATATTTTTTTATTACTTTAAAAATGTGCGGAATTTAGGGTTTTAAAATAAATTCGTGACTTATTTTTTTTTTATACAAGAAAATTCTACTAGGAAAATGTATTTTATAGATCCAGGTGAGCGAGTAAAACTCTGGCTATTCCAGATTTTTATAAAGAGTTCATGTCTTGACTCAAATTCGTGACTTAATTTGTAAAGTCTATTTATTTAAATTTTTAATATATTATTATTTGTAATATTAGATTAATAAACTTTAATAGTTGGATAATGCAATTTTATAAATATCTTAGTTTTTTTTTACATTCTTAATTTTTGGGCCAATCAAATTAGTTGTCATGCCGGATCAATATACAATTTAATTTTAAATTTAATCAGACAAATTACCACAAATAAGTTGTGGAGAGATTTTTCTTCTTCTTAATTTTAAAACTGGACCAGAAATATTTAGGGGGTGTTTGGGAAGAATTCCAAAAATACTTTTAATTTTTTTTTTGAATAAATACCTCATATTTTCTCATAAATATCTCATAGTTATAGGATTGACTAATAACCTATATTAGTCAATTATTTTTTATAAAAAGAAGAGAGAGAAGACAAAACGGTCCAAAACCCATACCCTTTACCCTCCCTCCATTCCCTATCCCCCCCTCCTTGAAACACAAAATATCGGAGGCTGTAATGAGTGGAAGCATGGAGTGCAGTGGAGTGCTGGCTTTTCTACCATCAACACCTTCAAAGGTACGCAAAAGCACCTCTCTTTCATGCTCTTTGCATCAATCCACACCCTCTATTATCACTACTGAACTTGAAAACAACAGTACTGATTGTAGTGATAATGCTCCACAAAAATTTAGTTATAGCAGAGCTTCACCGTCAGTCAGATGGCCTCAACTTAAACTGAATGAAACCTATCATTCTCCTCCACTAACCCAATTCACTGAAATGTCTAAAGACGGGATCTTGTACCATTCAGCACGTACCCAATTGACTGAAATGTCTAAAGATGAAATCTTGGATGTGGGCTCTCTTGAACTGAGTGATGATGGTGATGACGTTGATGATGGGAGTCAAGAAGAAAAGTTGGGGTGGAGGCAAAGTAGGACTAGAGTTAAGAAAATGAATAAATTGGCACTTAAGAGAGCTAAAGACTGGAGGGAGAGGGTGAAATATTTGACTGATAAAATTTTAGGATTGAAACAAGACCAGTTTGTGGCTGATGTTCTTGATGATAGGAAAGTGCAGATGACACCAACTGATCTTTGTTTCGTGGTTAAGTCTGTGGGCCAAGAAAGCTGGCACCGCTCGTTGGAGGTGTATGAGTGGTTGAATCTGCGCCATTGGTATTCCCCCAATGCGCGGATGGTATCCACAATTTTGTCTGTTTTGGGAAAGGCCAGTCAAGAGGCATTGGCTGTGGAAATATTTATGAGGGCTGAACCTTCAGCTGGGAATACTGTGCAAGTTTATAATGCCATGATGGGTGTATATGCTCGGCGTGGTAGGTTTAACAAGGTCCAAGAACTACTTGAGTTGATGCATGAAAGAGGTTGCAAGCCAGACCTTGTAAGTTTCAATACATTGATAAATGCTCGATTGAAAGCTGGTGCAATGATGCCCAATTTGGCTATTGAGCTTTTAAATGAAGTGAGAAAATCTGGGCTTAGACCTGATATAATTACTTATAATACTCTTATCAGTGCTTGTTCACGGGCATTGAATTTGGAGGAGGCTGCTAAGGTTTTTGATGATATGGAGGCACATCATTGCCAACCTGATCTCTGGACTTATAATGCCATGATTTCAGTTTATGGAAGATGTGGACTGTCTGGCAAAGCGGAGCAGCTTTTTAATGAATTGGAGTCAAGAGGTTTTTTTCCAGATGCTGTGAGCTATAACTCATTGTTGTATGCTTTTGCAAGAGAAGGGAATGTGGAGAAAGTGAAAGAGATTTGGGAGCAAATGGTGAAAATAGGGTTTGGAAAAGATGAGATGACGTACAACACTATGATCCACATGTATGGGAAGCAAGGTCAGAATGATCTAGCACTACAACTTTACAGGGACATGAAGTCATCGGGCAGGAATCCTGATGCAGTTACATATACTGTTTTAATTGATTCGCTTGGGAAGACAAACAAAATAGTGGAGGCTGCAGGAGTGATGTCAGAGATGTTGAACACAGGAGTTAAACCTACCTTGAAGACATACAGTGCTTTGATTTGTGGGTATGCCAAGGCTGGGAAACCAGTGGAGGCTGAAGAGACTTTTGATTGCATGCTCAGGTCTGGAATTAGACCTGACCAACTTGCATACTCTGTTATGCTGGACATCCATCTAAGATTTAATGAGCCAAAGAGGGCAATGGCTTTGTACAAGGAAATGCTCCATGATGGCATCACACTGGATCATTCCCTTTATGAGTTGATGGTACGAACTCTTAGGAAGGTAAACAAAGTGGAAGATATTGGAAGAGTTATCAGAGTTATGGAAGAAATATGTAGCATGAACCCACAAACTATTTCTTCTATTCTCGTCAAGGGCGAATGCTATGATGAAGCTGCAAAAATGCTGAGACGGGCAATCAGTGATCACTTTGAAATTGACCGTGAGAATTTGTTGTCTATTTTGAGTTCATATAGCTCATCTGGGAGGCACTCTGAGGCACTTGACTTGCTTGAATACTTGAAAGAACATGCCCCCAAGTCCAGTCAAATGATCACTGAAGCTTTGGTTGTTATGCTTTGCAAGGCTCAGCAGTTGGATGCTGCTTTAAAGGAATACAGTGATAATAGAGAACTTGGTTTTACTGGGAGTTTTACCATGTTTGAATCCTTGATTCAATGCTGTTTAGAAAATGAACTCATTACTGAAGCTTCTCAGGTTTTTTCTGACATGAGGTTCTGTGGTGTCAAAGCATCTGAATGTCTCTATAAAAGCATGGTGCTTTTGTACTGTAAGATGGGTTTCCCAGAAACAGCCCATCATCTAATTGATTTTGCTGAAATAGATGGCATAGTATTGAATAATATATCCCTTTATGTCAATGTGATTGAGGCATATGGAAGATTGAAGCTATGGCAGAAAGCAGAGGGTGTAGCGGGGAATTTGAGACAAAGGTGCATGACTGTGGACCGTAAAGTCTGGAATGCTTTAATTGAAGCTTATGCTGCAAGTGGCTGTTATGAGCGAGCCAGGGCTATTTTTAATACAATGATGAGAGATGGCCCTTCTCCAACTGTAAATTCTATTAATGGTCTCTTGCAGGCTCTGATTGTTGGTGGAAGATTGGATGAGCTTTACATGGTAGTTCAGGAGTTGCAAGATATGGGTTTTAAAATAAGCAAAAGTTCTATTCTTTTAATGCTTGATGCATTTGCAAGGGCTGGGAACATATTTGAAGTGAAGAAAATATACAATGGAATGAAGGCAGCCGGTTATTTTCCTACCATGCATCTTTACAGGGTAATGGCTCGGCTGTTATGCAGGGGAAAACATGTAAGGGATGTTGAAGCCATGCTTTCTGAGATGGAAGAGGCAGGATTCAAGCCTGATCTTTCTATATTGAATTCTGTGCTCAAGATGTTTGTGGCAATTGAAGATTTTAGGAAGACAACTCAAGTTTACAAAAGGATCAAGGAAGATGGGCTGGAGCCAGATGAGGACACTTACAACACATTAATTGTGATGTATTGCAGAGATCATAGACCAGAGGAAGGTTTATCACTGATGCATGAAATGAGAGTGGAAGGATTGGAGCCTAAATTGGATACCTACAAAAGCTTAGTTGCATCATTTGGCAAGCAGCAGTTGGTGGAGCAAGCAGAGGAACTTTTCGAGGAGTTACAGTCAAAAGGATGTAAACTAGATCGCTCTTTTTATCATACAATGATGAAAATATATAGAAATTCTGGAAGTTATTCTAAAGCTGAAAGACTGTTCAGCATGATGAAAGATGCAGGAGTGGAACCCAATATTGCCACAATGCATTTGCTTATGGTCTCCTATGGCAGCTCTGGACAGCCCCAGGAGGCTGAAAAGGTGCTTTTTAATTTGAAAGAAACAGGTTCGAATCTCAGTACGCTACCCTATAGTTCTGTTATTGATGCTTATCTCAGAAATGGAGATTACAATATCGGAATTCAGAAACTGATACAGATGAAGAAAGAGGGCCTGGAACCAGATCACAGGATATGGACATGCTTTATTAGGGCTGCAAGTTTGTCCCAGCGCACAAGTGAGGCTATTGTCCTTCTAGATGCTCTCCGAGATGCTGGATTTGATCTTCCAATCAGGTGGTGATTAGCTACAACTGTTACTATGGCTACTATGTACAAGATAAAAATTTTAGTATTATCAAAGTTTTTTAGAAGTATCACTATTTTTTCATAGCAATATTTATGAGTGATTTTTCTTTTGCAGGCTTCTAAAAGAAAAACCGGAATCATTAATTTCAGCACTGGACCAGTGCCTTGAGATGCTAGAAACTTCGGAAGACAATGCCGCCTTTAACTTTGTCAATGCATTAGAGGATTTGTTGTGGGCATTTGAACTTCGAGCCACTGCTTCATGGGTTTTTCAGTTGGCCATCAAGAGGAGAATATATCGTCATGATGTATTCAGGTAAAAGCTGTTGATTTTTTTTTCCTTATGAATTTTATTGGCTTTATCATGTCAAACTACTATGCCACACCTAGATAAATTTATATCTTGTGGTCTTTGTAATTCAGGGTGGCTGACAAGAGCTGGGGAGCTGATTTTAGAAAGCTGTCAGGTGGTGCAGCTCTTGTTGGTCTTACTTTATGGCTTGACCACATGCAGGCAAGATCTCTCATGCACTTGTGAATATGATCTTTTTATGTGAATCATATGATTTTTATTGATCTATTTTTACCCAAGTTGAAGATGTGAGTTGATAATATGAAATTCCTTATCCATGCATACATGGGATAAACTTGCTGTGATTGAACTTCAGACATGCTTCCCCGGACAAGCACATGCAAAATACATTAGTATTTTAATGAGCACACAGGCATGTCTGCATGTAT
This sequence comes from Salix brachista, assembly GCA_009078335.1. Taxonomy (NCBI): domain Eukaryota; kingdom Viridiplantae; phylum Streptophyta; class Magnoliopsida; order Malpighiales; family Salicaceae; genus Salix; species Salix brachista. The sequence continues at coordinate 11,618,096 of CM018578.1, read as the reverse complement.
CCCTTCAGTTTTTCAGGTAAAAAGTATTTGTGCGAATCCATGTCCGGGCATGCTGATAAATCTGACAAATAGCAAGTATCCATGTCTCTTATACAAATGACGGAGAATAATGACAAAAGGATCTCTTGTTTTTTCATTGTGTCTAAAACATAATACTTTTAATGTGGCAGGACGCATCCTTGCAGGGATGTCCAGAATCTCCAAAATCAGTTGTTCTGATAACCGGGACAGCTGAATACAACATGGTGTCCCTTGACAGCACACTGAAGGCGTGCCTCTGGGAGATGGGTTCCCCATTTCTTCCTTGTAAAAGTCGGAGTGGGCTCCTTATAGCGAAGGCCCACTCCCTCAGGATGTGGTTAAAGGACTCTCCTTTCTGCCTGGACCTCGAGTTAAAAAATGCCCCATCTCTCCCGGAATCAAACTCAATGCAGCTAATAGAAGGATGCTTCATAAGGAGCGGTCTTGTTCCTGCATTTAAGGAGATAAATGAGAAGGTTGGATTTGTGAGACCAAAGAAATTTGCTAAGTTTGCTTTACTATCAGATGACAGAAGAGAAAAGGCCATTCAAGCATTTATAGAGGGTGGGAAAGAAAAGAAGGAAAAGATGAAGAAGAGGGGAGAGCTTGGTGGGAAAAGGAATATCAAGGTCACGCTCAGAAAAAGGAAGTTTACTCGGCAAGCCATGCCATCAAACAGGGGGAGATTAGCTTAGACTATAAAAAATTGGAACAGAATCACCAGATGGAATGATGGCGTGGTTGCACTGGAATATAATAAGCTATGCATCTTTCCTGATTTTTTGTGCTTTCAAGTCAAGATGACGTGATGTCATAGTGTATTTTACTCATTGGATGATTCAATAAATGAAGCAAGAAAATCTGGAGTGCCAACTCACAAGACGCAGTGATACATATCCAGCATCATTCTTGGCTTATCAGCTCACCTGTGGGTATCTCATTCCATGCCGCTCATCACAGTTCACTGAACAATAACATGTGATGTAAGAATTTCTTCTCAATAACACTATCTTACCTAAATCATTTTTATCTGTCCTTCATTTCATGTGTATATTTTTCATTTTTCTTGAGTACTGTCACCTCCTCCTCTTCATCACATGCGAAATAAATTGTAACACGTGGTGATGACAGTCCCATGCATTTATAGATTTTTTTATAAGATTTTTGCTAGTATATGAAGCATTACTTGTCGAACGTACAAGACCCCTTGAGCTTTTCTTCTAACTGGGCTTAATATTACTTCAAGCAGCATTCTTTTTCTTTCCTGATTGTGTCACCTTCTTTGTGGAAGCAAAGGACATCTTTTCATTGATCAAAGATGGAAGTTTCTAAGGCTGTCGTCACAACTTAATTGCAAACAATAGATCTCTGGGCTACTCTTGACACTTGACTTCTTTTTGGCAAAGATATTCAATGAAGAGGGAGTCCTTCTCTCCACAACCTATCTCATTAAGAAGTTTTTAACTCTTTGAACGTACCTCTTTTTGTCTCATACTCGGAGATAATTGTTAATGTGCTAGGATAAATATGTTGTAATAGATATAATTTCCATTCCAGCTCAATGGCTTGTTTGTATCATGTTTTCTAATTCTAAAAAAAAAAAATAGTGGTAGTGGAGCAATGCATCTTATTTGCAGCTGGTACACCTGTTGTGCAGGCTTGCAATCAGTAGATGATTGATAGAAGGGTGATGTTTACTATTTTGTAGTGCTTCTCCTGGAGCTTTCTGCTGAGAGGAAACCTATCGATCATACCATGCAAGTAGACAGCATAGATGGTGAGTTTTCTGCCTTGGCTGTCGCAATATTATTGACTCTCTCTCTCTCTCTCTATTTTTTTTTTCTTTTTATGTTTCAAAGTGGTTGCGGTTGCTTTTTAAAAGTGTTTTTCACTTACAAATATATTAAAATAATTTATATTTAAAAAAAAAAAAAATTAATTCTTGTATCAACATATCAAAATGATCTAAACGGGGAAAAAATCTTTTTTTTTTTCAAAAAGCATTTTTTAAGTGATTCCCAAACATAAACATAAATTCGCTTTTGTCAGGCTGCCCCAAGACTGAGTGAAGTCATAGCTGAATAATTTATATATCCAAAGCTGAAGGGAGAATATCCGCCTAAAGGAGTTGACAAGGTATCATTTTCTTCAGGAATAAGGTCAACAATCGACCCTGCACGCTATTTTACGCACTGAGCCAAATTTTTTTTTCCTCTTCTGGTTCCCAGCCTGTGCACATAACACACATCATGGGCATTTGTATGAAATTGTTAGCTGCATGATATCATTTTCATTTTCCATTTTTGCAGTTGGCAGTCTTGCAGCATCATATATGCAGTATGAAGCCGAGATCCAGTCGAATTATGTTCATTGTTGCAAGGCGCCGAAGCCACTTCTGAAGGAAGCTGGTGCTGCTCCTGAGACCTAAAGCAAACCCAGTTGGAATCTCTGCAACTTGGCTCAGTTGGTTTCACTGCATGCAGATTTCCCGCTCATCTCTGTATGTGTTCTTAAGACTTTTCATGTAATGAGTTGGGATATGTAGGTTTGACTTTTATATCCCCTGATGCTCTCTGTTGACATTGTTGCTTGCTAGTAGCTGCACCAGTGATCTGCTGGTTTTTCAAGTGATGATGGGATTGCTAGTGTGGTGCAAAATTAATCAAAGATTCTTTGCTTGCTAAAACCCTAATAAAAGAACTGCAAAACCAGGGGATGCTATCCTAACCCCTCAAGTGATCTAATTGATTTGATCAAATTCCATTTATGTTAACTTTAATAAATAGTTTTTTTTTTTTTTAAATCAAAGCAATATTATTTTAATAAAAATAATTCATTTTAATGGATCCAGATTGATTTGATGACTCATAAAGCCGCAATATCATCATGAGTATTTCCATTAAGTGCCTGTTTGCCAAGTGGTTGAACCGTCGGATGGCTAAATTTTGAAAAAAAATTAGTGTTTTTAGATCATTTTGATGTGCTAATATCAAAAATAATTTTTAAAAAATAAAAAAAAATATCATTTTAATATTTTTTTAAATGAAAAACACTTTCAAAAACAACCGCAACTACACTCCCAAACACCCTCTAAATATTCTCCAGTCAACAAATCAAAGGTTAATTATAACTTAGCCCCTATCTTAAATAATTAAAATACTCCTTTAAATAGTATTAAAAACGCTCAATTAAGTAGGGTTATTTTATTTTTTTTTGCTACAAAGATAAATTAAATTTAAAAAACTATACTATAAATAAATTTTAAAAACAGGGATTAAATATATAGCTTCTAAAACTATAACAATTAATTATTTAGTTTTGTTAAAGTATAAGGACTAGGTTAAAATTTACTCCATATGGTTAGTTATTTAATAAAAAGAACAAAAAATAAAAAAAAATCCATCGACTCGCTCGCAATCACCTCTACACGCCTCTCTTTCTGTCCGTACCAATACTTCCACTCTGGTTTCAAAACCCTAGGGCAAAATAATTAACTATTCAATCCCATTTTTTTTATAAATTTTATAATTTTGATCATTATTTGTTGATTTTACTTTAGGGTTTTTCCTTTTTGAAATTAAAAAGGTTAACAGATGGAGAGTTCAATTTCTTCACTTACGTATAAAGGTTCAATAGCGGGGGCAATTGTTGAATCCAAAAAACAAAAGAAACTTTTTGTTGTTTACATTTCAGGTAATTTTATTTTGTGTTTCTTAGGGTACTGTTTTTAAGGAATTATGCTATTTTAGGTAAAATCTATCCCTAAGAATCTCAACCATTTGATTTGGAGGATCAAGTGATGGCTGATTCAATGAATGAGATTTAGGTTAAGAAGATTTTTTAGGCTAAATTAAGGGTTTCTCTGAAGGGAGTAATTATGTGCATTGATTGGTGTTTAGTGTTGTAGTTTGTTAAAAGTTTGAACAGGCTTGAATTGTGAGAGATCAGATAGTTTCCCTGCTAATATTTTGAACCGGGGATTGCTAATTGCTATTAGTGCTGTGTAATGTAGCCAATAGTGGTCTGTAACGTAATAGAGAGTGAAATTAGGGTTTCTCGGAAGGGAGTGATATTTTGAGTGTGGTTGTTAATTGTTTTGATACAAAGTGGAAGTGCTTGTGTCCATTTACAGGTGAAAATGCGGCATCGGCTGAATTGGGAAAATCCACTTGGACTGATTCTAAAGTAATCTTTTTTTTTAGCTTTTTCTAATTTGGGATTAGTTTTCTGAATGATATCTAATATACCGTGTTATGGTTCTAATATTGTGCTGCTGCATTTAGGTGGCAGAATCGCTTTCAAAGTACTGCATTTTATTGCATATCCCAGAAGGAAGCACTGATGCTGTGAATTTTTCTGCAATATGTATCCTCTATATGAGCTTATTACAATTTTATTCTCGTTAATTGTTTTTCTTAAAGGTCATATATTTGAAAGGAGGGTGGTATCCTTGCATCAATTTTAAATTACAGACAGACAGAAATCTGCTCCTTGTATAACTGCTATTGGCTACAATGGTGTTCAACTTTGGCAAAGTGGTATGGTGTTGTACTTGAAATCGTTGGTTTTGGTGCACATTTGATGTGATTCATAATGGTGTTGTTAAGGTTTGATTAATTATGCTTTTGTGTGATTGCGCAGAAGGGTTTGTTACTGCTGAAGTTTTGGCTTCTGGATTAGAGAAAGCGTGGTTGACCCTTCATATCCAGGTATGTTAATGCCTGTTTATCTTGTTAGTTATATGCAGAGTTTAGAACACTCCTAGTGTTGTTATTCACTTCTGTGGCAACTCTCAATACCTGTGATTCCACTTTGAGCATTCGCTAATGCTCAAGGCGCTGAAGTTTGTTTGGACCTTGTTCTTGTAAGTGAGAGATTATTACTTGAGCATAAACCAGTTTAGATATCTTCATGGTTACTAGTTCAGCTGTTTATTTTCTGCTCCAGCTATTTAGAGATTTCATGCTCTAGGACACCACTCATTCCTGACTTGTGACTATTCCCCTTTCAAATTGAAATTTATTAATGACAAAGTGCAGGAAACAACAGCAACTGTCCTTACAGCAACGCTTGCTTCGAAGAAACCTGAACCACCTTCTGGTTCTTCTGATATTGTTCCCTCCGGGCAAGGAAGTTCCTCAGGTACAGTTGTTCCGGCACCTTCGAAGGACAGACATATCCAACCTTCAGAGGCTGGAACACAGGCTGCTGCTTCCGAGGTGATAGAAGAAAACAAAAGTCATGAACCTGCTGCTGAGGTAATTAAGCAACAGCTCTCATGAAGTTCTCTGATGGGTTTAATAATGGTATTAAATGCTTCAATTGTGTTGTTACTCGCATGGACAGAAAACGATAACCAATTTGGGTGACAAGACATCTTCAAAATCATTTAATGTTCGAAAGTCGCAGACTGTTGGGGATCAGCGGTCCACTTGTCCCACTGAAGAAGACAAGAAATCACCCAGTTCTTTGGTAACCGACACAGACAACATCATAGCTGATCATGCATCTTCTGGTTCTGAAGATGGACTTCTTGCCCAAGAAAAAATTGTTAGTAATCATACAGGTGTTACCACAGGAGGCTCGGAATTAAGTACTTCTGATATAAAAGTAGGAGATAAAAAGGCTGAATCCATGGATGATGTGGTGCCCAGGACATTGAATAATAATAAAAAAGTTAATGTATCAAGTGATGTTCATTTAAATATACGTCTGCCTGATGGTGTTAGCTTACAGGAAAAGTTTTCAGTGACAAGCACTTTGAGAATGGTTAAAGACTATGTGAACAGAAACCAAGCAAGTGGCATTGGTGCATATGATCTTGCCATTCCGTATCCTCGCAAGATATTCAGCGATCAAGGTATGATCATAAAATACCCTACTGCACCTAGTTGTTTTTGTGGCACGATGCTTTGGTTACATAGCAATGATATTTTTCTTTTGTTGTTTTATTTCATATTCTTGAAATTCATTTCACTAAGAAGCATTCAGAATATTCTTTTTGTTATCTTTGTTGCATTTTTTTTCAAGAAGTTTTATGTGGTACCTTCATAGAAAAGGGCTGTGAAATTAAGTCCATGCCAATTATAAATTTGGTTTTCATTTAAACCTGTTGCAGATTTGAATAAATCATTGTCAGAGTTGTCTCTACTTAATAGACAAGCATTGATAGTGGTCTTTCATCAGCGAGCTGCAAGTTATCACCAAAGAGGTTCCTTGTCAGACAAGGCAACTACTACAACTAGCAGTGGTTCAGTAAATGCAAGTGATGGGGGATATTTTGCATATGTCAAAAGGATTCTATCCTATTTTAATCCTCTCTCCTACTTTGGTGGTAGTGCAAACTCATCAAGTTCTGGGCAAGCTCAATCTGGCTCATGGGAACATGGTGAGTTTCCATATCTTACTACTGATTCGTTTATACTTATTTGGGCCTAACATCTGCAATGAAAATGGCCTCTTTGAAGGCTAATTTCTTATTGAGTCTTTAAAATTGCATATTTTCTGAAACTGTTAATAATATTTCTAAAGATATGGTGGATTTGTTTGGTTTTGTGGTCTGAATTTTGTAATAGTCCTCTGCTGACAATCTTATCACTGGCTCTTCATTTTCTCTGTATTATTTTTGTGGAGTGAGCTTTTTTCATATCTCACTTGTGAGTTTTATGAGAATGGTGAGGCGTGTGGAATGAGAAAAGGTGGAAGCTTTCGTCTTTGGGCTCTTGTTTTATTTTTGAAATAAAAGTGATAGGCTCTTTAGAGTATGTGAAGTTTGAAATAGTAGTCCATTTATTCAATTAGCTTTTACTGATATATTTCTTTATTCATTTCTCATGTTCATGAAATCCATGGAAATAATTTTTGTGGAAACATGTGGTAATTGCTGGAAAACTAGAGTGGCAAGGTGCTCAGTTTAGAGAACATTCTGTCTTCTAGCTTCACAGTTAAATGTCATCTTCTTATACCATCACTCATGTTTGTGAATTAGTTGAAAGAACTGGTCACAAAGTGCTTCCATGGAATGTACTCTATAATCACCAGCTTGAACATCGCAGGCCCAGATTCAACATCTCAGAATAACACTCCAAGATTGGACAGACCCTTCTCCAGGTACTCCCCAAATCAAAACTCTTCATCAACTGGCAGAAATGACAGCAAGGGCAAGCAGCCAACAACTTCACATGTTGGGAGCAACATCCACACGCTGAAACATGATGAAGATGATAGCCGGTTCAGTGAAAGAAATTCCTTCTGGAATGGAAACTCAACTGAGTATGGTGGTGACAATGATGCTAAATAGGAAGGCGATGCTCCTTGATCTTGTCGTCGGGTTAGGAGCTTCAGTTCTGTATGTTTCTTAACAGTTTTTTACTCAGAAGCGGTGATCTTTTCTGAAATAGGTGAGTACATATTTCCAGATAAAAGCATGATAAATCGATATACATTCTTATTTGCTAACAATAAAACCTTAAATGAATAAGAAGTTAACAGAGTTTCATAATTGCTCCAAAAATTTATTTAATGTTTTGTGAAGTTGTGAACTGTGGACTGACTGTCAAGAGTCGACTTGATCATGAACTTGCTGAACAACCCTCAAATCTTGATACTTGCATCTGACCAGGAAGTAATCATTACTCATTTAAATCAGAAACCAAAATGGCAAAACTGTCACGACCCGATTCCCGGATCCGTGACCGGCACATAGGCATGGTCCCCCTCCAAGGTTCCACACCTATGCGAACCCAAACTTACACACAAACTCATCATTCAACTTCAGAATTTAACGCAGCGAAAATAACAAACGGAAACTTTATAACATAATTCGATTTTCTTAATACAAGAGTTGCTTATATACAATTATAATTGTGGAGCACTAACTAGACATACGAACAAAATATCAAATACAACCAAAATAGCAGGTTCCAAGAGTTGGACAAAAATGACCTGCTAGCAAGCTACGACCCTGAAAATAATGAATAATGAGGGGGTGAGTTCAACAACTCAGTGAGTAGATAATATCCAATATACACATACGAGATAATATAGCAAAGAGAAGTATAATATCAAATCGGCTCAAGGTTATTACAACAAATTTCTCAAATAGGTCATAACAAGAATGTATAGGTAAAGCTCGTCAGGAAATCAGAATGCAGTGAGCATGAGGCTCCGTACTGTGGGATGATCAGTCCACACAGGTTGGTGACTCCCCCGACCAACTAGGGTTTCAGATACGATGTGCACAAAGGCTAACACTACCCTGTTAGCATGGGTATTCTGACTAGCATACCATAGGTATATCTTATAATCAAACAAACATATTCATATCTCAAGGCTCAACTCATGGTATCAATCAAATGAGGAGCTATCATTTCACAAACAGATATAGGCTCATATCAAGAACGTATATTCAACAAATGATTATGCTTTATCGTATCAAGAATATAATCAAGGTATATATTATCAAAAGCATAATCCAATTCATACTAGCAAATTCAAATATTTATACTATTTCTCATGCATATTAAATATTATCCACTCACCTGACTTAAGAGCAAACAAGGTTCAGAAGCAGAGTGTTGACGAAATCCTACTGATGTCCCGCGAGTTGAATATCGGGATTATCTGAATATATATAAAAGAAGATATACTCAAAATGACTCAAAGGAATTAAAATACCTTTAATAACATATCTAAGAGTTCAAATCATAATCCTATGTGTTTTTGAATCAACTATCCATTTCTTCGTAAAACCTAAATCAAAGGTTTCTTCCAAAATCTAATTCCAAATACCTAACTCATAAAATTGATAATAATCCATCAAATGAACTTCAATTATCCATCAAACCAATCTTAAATGCTATTATTTCACCTAGGGACCATTCTGAATTTTTCTCATATTTTTAGGGCCAAATCGTAATTTTACCAAATTGAAGGACTAAATTGAACTCCTCTTAAATTCACAACTATACTGAAATTTTGTTCATAATTCATCCTCAATTCTGTCCAGAATCTCCAATTTCACTCCAGGGACCAAACTGTAATTTTTCCAAATTTCGGGGACCAAACTGTAATTTTCACAAAAAGGACCAAAATGACATTTTGTCATCTTCAACCTCTGCCCAGAATTTCCAGCAAGGGATTTCGAAATTTATCAACATTATTCACCATTTTTCTCAATATTTTCTTAAGCCAAACATCTCAAAACTTCAAAATCATCTACAATCAAACTAATTAAACTATTATCCAACACATTCAAACCCTAACATCTCTCCTAATTCGTCAATCAAACCCAAATAAAATTCTCAAACCCTAACAACCCATACAAGCAAAATCATAGCTAATAATCTTATTTATACATAATAAACACACACATTACCTTAACAACTTATTTCTCCTTCTTCCTTTCTCTTCTTCTTCTCTTTCCCTCTTTTTTCTTCTTCTTCTTCTTTCTCTCTTCCCGGTTCTCTCTCTCAATTTTCAGATTACCTCTCTTTTTCCTTTTCTTTTCTTTTCTTTTCTTTTCTATTTATATTTACTAGCTTGTGCAATTACTACCCTACCCTTAACCTAATCCTAAGCCACTAAGGGCATTATTGTATTCTCCTTATAAAAAAATTCAAAACACTACAATCTCCCCACCTTATAAAAGTTTCGTCCTCGAAACTAAATAAATATTTAAATACGTACCGAGATTATCAAAAAGATGAGGATATTCCTCACGCATCTTATCCTCAAGTTCCCATGTCGCTTCTTCAATTGAATGACCTTTCCACTTCACCTTCACCGAAGCTATATTCTTCGATCTTAGCTTTCTCACTTGTCGGTCCACTATAGTTTCTGGTTGCACCTCATAAGTCACATCATCTCTTAACTCAACTGGATGCACTTCTAACACATGAGATGGATCCGGCATATACTTCCGTAGCATAGAAACATGAAATACTGGATGTATGGCCGACAAATTTGGCGGTAAGGCCAACCTATAAGCAACTGCTCCAATTCTCTCCAAAATCTCATACGGCCCAATAAATCGAGGACTTAGCTTGCCTTTCTTTCCAAACCTGAATACTCCCTTGGTCGGTGAGACCTTTAAGAACACACAATCTCCCACTGAAAACTCTAAGTCACGCTCCTTTTATCCGCGTAACTTTTTTGCCTACTTTGAGCTGTCTGAAGCCTCTTTCTGATCACCTCTATCTTCTCCGAGGTAATTTGAATCAACTCAAGTCCCATTAGCCTTTTCTCACAAACCTCAACCAACAAACTGGTGATCTACATTTTCGTCCGTACAAAGCCTCATAAGGTGCCATCTCTATGCTAGCCTGATAACTGTTGTTGTAAGCAAATTCCACTAATGATAGGAACTTACCCCAACCAACCCCAAAATCCATAACACAGGCTCTCAACATATCCTCCAATATCTGAATAGTAGACTTTGAATAAACCAAAATATCATCAATAAAAACTATCACAAATTAATCAATAAACTGTTTAAACACTCTGTTCATCAAGTCCATAAAAGTTGCTGGCGCATTTGTTAACCCAAAAGACATCACCAAGAACTCATAGTAACCATACCGAGTTCTAAAGACGGTTTTTGGAATGTCTTCTTTCCTTATCCTAAACTATTGATACCCAAATGAAAATCAATCTTAGAAAAGAATTGAGTTCCCTACAACTGATCAAACAAATCATCTATACAAGGAAGTGGGTATCTATTTCGAACTGTCACTCGATTTAGTTGTCTATAATCTATACATAACCTCAATGACCCATCTTTCTTCTTCACAAACAGCACTAGGGCTCCCCAAGGAGACACACTTGGCCGAACGAACTTCTTATCTAATAAATCCTGCAATTGTTCTTTTAGCTCTCTCACTTCTGCTGGTGTCATTCTATATGGTGCCATTGATATTGGTTCGGTACCCGGAACCAAATCAATAGAAAAATCAATCTCCCTATACGGAGGCAATCCAGGTAACTCATCAGGAAATACATCAATGAACTCCTTAGCTATAGGAACTTGGTCCAAAGGGGAATTTCCTTATCTACATCCACTATGTGTGCTAGGTAACATTGTACCCTTTTTCGTGCCATTTTCCTCGTGATAGTCAACAACATAATTGATGAAGACATAATCTTATCTCCTCGAAACACTAACCTTGTTTCTCCATCTAATTCAAATACTACCTCCTTACCCCAACAATTTACTAAAGCCTTATGCTTTGACAACCAATCCATTCTCAAAATCACATCAAAATCAATCATATCTAAAACATTCAAGTCTCCCATAAGGATTTTATCTCCAATTTCTATCTCACAAATTTGATACACATACTTCACTAATATTAATTCCCAAAATCACATCAAAATCAATCATATGTAAAACATTCAAGTCTCCCATAAGGATCTTATCTCCAATTTCTATCTCACAATTTTGATACACATACTTCACTAATATTAATTCCCAAAATCACATCAAAATCAATCATATCTAAGACATTCAAGTCACCCATAAAAATTCTATCTCCAATTTCTTCATCACAATTTGGATACACATACTTCACTAATATCAATTCTTCATCCACGGAGATATAAACAGAAATGAGAAATCCTAACAGAGATAGTTATTTATCTAACCTCATGGCAATATATATGGACACAAATGAATGAGTTGCACTAGTATCGAACAAAACCTTTGCTTCAAAAGAGCAAACAAGAAGAATACCTGAGACAACTATGTTGGATGTCTGAGCATCCTGCTGAGTCAAGGCAAAGACTCTAGCATGTCCCTGATCTTGTTGTATCTGACCTCTCTGACCATGAGCACTAAAACCTCTACTACCATGAGTTATAGACTGGTTGGTCGATGGTGTCTGAATAGGATGTTGAGCTGAACTAGATGCCCCTGAAGCTAACAATTGTCTCCTAGGGCACTCTCTAATCTTATGGCCTAGCTGGCCGCAATTAAAACAAGCTCCAGTCATTCTATAACATTCTGCACCAGTATGACCTCCTCCACAGTACTGACATAAAGAATTGTCCCCAGATGGAACAAATGAGTTACGAGGTGCAGTTTGAATTGAACTTTGGCCATAACTCCGAGCACCACTACTACCACTTTGATTACCCGAGCCACTAACTGTAGTTCTCGGTCTAAACCTCCTTTGAACCCAAAAATCTTGACGACCACTTTGTTCCCTAAACGGACCTACACTCGATCCTCCTGGTTGTCTAGAAAACGGACCCTCTTCTCTAGACCTTTTAGGCTGACTTGTAACTACATCCTCAAATTCTCGTGCCTCTATCTGTCTGGCGCAGTCAACAGCTGAGGAGTACGATGGAAACACCTGGGACACCATCGCTATGAATATAGAGGATTTAAGCCCTCTTATGAACCTTTTGACTCTCCACTCTTCCGTAGGTAGAAGATATTCAGCATATCTAGATAACTGGGTAAACTTTAGATCATATTCATCAACCGTCATAGTCCCTTGAGATAACCTCTCAAATTCATAAAGCCGAGCATCTCTAACACTCTGAGGGAGAAATCTATCTAAAAACATGGTGCTAAACTCATTCCATGTCCACTGAGCCTCTATTGGTCTTGCCCTTTTCCTAGACTCAAACCATGAAATTGCCACATCTCCCTCCAACCTAAATGACGCCAAACTTACGGCTCGATGGTCTGTACATCCCAAAATTTCACATCGACGCCAGATATCATCAAGGAACCTTTGAGGATCCTCTGAACTATTCATCCCAGTGAAGGTAGGAGGTGCCAACTTCATGAAATCATTCAATGGCACATTAACTCCTTGAACAGTATGAGATGATGATGGCACATCTCTATCCCTTCTACTATCTCTCCCCATATTAGATTCCATCCAAGTTCGCATAGTCCTACTAAGCTGCCGCAACTCTGTCATTATTGCAGTGGCAGCCTCTCCTGCACTTGTTTCATCAACCTCATTTTCCTCTTCAATCTCATAAGACTCCTCCTCTACTGATGGAGGTATCTCTTCAACATATTGAGGCGCTGGTGCACCTCCTCTTCTTTGCCTAGTATTTCTCAATCGTACAATAGGGACATCATCCTGATCGTCACCTACTCTAATATTATCAGCTACACGTCTATTCCTCGACATATCCTAGAAGAAATAACACACTCTTATCATTCTAGAATAATAACACAATAGTTATCAAATAATTATCGGAAAGCATATCTATAGAAGAACATAAGGAATCAAGAAGACATGCTTGATGAGAGTTCAGAATTTCAAGCATAACAAACAAGACAAAACGGATCCTAATGCTCCACAATACGAATCCTAACTTTACTATTATTTCATGAATTGAAACCTATGTCATTATGTTTTGTCACTCACTCTTTTACTTTAATTCATTTTATAATTTCGGCTCTGATACCATCTTTGTCACGACCCGATTCCCGGATCCGTGACCGGCACATAGGCATGGTCCCCCTCCAAGGTTCCACACCTATGCGAACCCAAACTTACACACAAACTCATCATTCAACTTCAGAATTTAACGCAGCGAAAATAACAAACGGAAACTTTATAACATAATTCGATTTTCTTAATACAAGAGTTGCTTATATACAATTATAATTGTGGAGCACTAACTAGACATACGAACAAAATATCAAATACAACCAAAATAGCAGGTTCCAAGAGTTGGACAAAAATGACCTGCTAGCAAGCTACGACCCTGAAAATGATAAATAATGAGGGAGTGAGTTCAACAACTCAGTGAGTAGATAATATCCAATATACACATACGAGATAATATAGCAAAGAGAAGTATAATATCAAATCGGCTCAAGGTTCTTACAACAAATTTCTCAAATAGGTCATAACAAGAATGTATAGGTAAAGCTCGTCAGAAAATCAGAATGCAGTGAGCATGAGGCTCCGTACTGTGGGATGATCAGTCCACACAGGTTGGTGACTCCCCCGACCAACTAGGGTTTCAGATACGATGTGCACAAAGGCTAACACTACCCTGTTAGCATGGGTATTCTGACTAGCATACCATAGGTATATCTTATAATCAAACAAACATATTCATATCTCAAGGCTCAACTCATGGTATCAATCAAATGAGGAGCTATCATTTCACAAACAGATATAGGCTCATATCAAGAACGTATATTCAACAAATGATTATGCTTTATCGTATCAAGAATATAATCAAGGTATATATTATCAAAAAGCATAATCCAATTCATACTAGCAAATTCAAATATTTATACTATTTCTCATGCATATTAAATATTATCCACTCACCTGACTTAAGAGCAAACAAGGTTCAGAAGCAGAGTGTTGACGAAATCCTACTGATGTCCCGCGGGTAGAAGATCGGGATTATCTGAATATATAAAAGAAGATATACTCAAGAAATGACTCAAAAGAAGTAACATACCTTTAATAACATATCTAAGAGCTCAAATCATAATCCTATGTGTTTTTGAATCAACTATCCATTTCTTCGTAAAACCTAAATCAAAGGTTTCTTCCAAAATCTAATTCCAAATACCTAACTCATAAAATTGATAATAATCCATCAAATGAACTTCAATTATCCATCAAACCAATCTTAAATGCTATTATTTCACCTAGGGACCATTCTGAATTTTTCTCATTTTTTTAGGGCCAAATCGTAATTTTACCAAATTGAAGGACTAAATTGAACTCCTCTTAAATTCACAACTATACTGAAATTTCATCCATAATTCATCCTCAATTCTGTCCAGAATCTCCAATTTCACTCCAGGGACCAAACTGTAATTTTTCCAAATTTCGGGGACCAAACTGTAATTTTCACAAAAAGGACCAAAATGACATTTTGTCATCTTCAACCTCTGCCCAGAATTTCCAGCAAGGGATTTCGAAATTTATCAACATTATTCACCATTTTTCTCAATATTTTCTTAAGCCAAACATCTCAAAACTTCAAAATCATCTACAATCAAACTAATTAAACTATTATCCAACACATTCAAACCCTAACATCTCTCCTAATTCATCAATCAAACCCAAATAAAATTCTCAAACCCTAACAACCCATACAAGCAAAATCATAGCTAATAATCTTATTTATACATAATAAACACACACATTACCTTAACAACTTATTTCTCCTTCTTCCTTTCTCTTCTTCTTCTCTTTCCCTCTTTTTTCTTCTTCTTCTTCTTTCTCTCTTCCCGGTTCTCTCTCTCAATTTTCAGATTACCTCTCTTTTTCCTTTTCTTTTCTTTTCTTTTCTTTTCTATTTATATTTACTAGCTTGTGCAATTACTACTCTACCCTTAACCTAATCCTAAGCCACTAAGGGCATTATTGTATTCTCCTTATAAAAAAATTCAAAACACTACAAAAACGAAAGAAAATTTTTAGTTTTCGGTCTCTGGGTGACTCGTCACTGCATCAATTTCTGCCCAACCATCCATTTCAAGACTTCAAGATTTGATTTACAAGCATTCACTAGTTAATTTATAAGTTAAATACAGCCATTGATGCAATTTCCTACTTTTCAGAAATATCTTTTTTTCTTTATTTTATATTCGTGATCTTTTCAGGAAGATTTTAGGGTTTGTTTGGGAGTGATTGGAGTTGTTTTTTAAAATGTGTTTCATTTAGAAATGTATTAAAATAATTTTTTAATTTTTTATAAATTATTTTTAACATCGATTTGAAAATATTAAAAATATTAATTTAAAGAAAAAATTAAAAATAATTTTTAATTTTTTTGAAAATATTTTTTAGTGCTAAATAGACACTTAATAGGATATAACTTGTTTACTTTTAAAAGGATTTGATATGACCACCGAATTTCAAATTGAGGAGCAATCTTGTTTACTTTCATTTTAATTTTTTTGAAAATATTTTTTAGTGCTAAATAGACACTTAATAGGATATAACTTGTTTACTTTTAAAAGGATTTGATATGACCACCGAATTTCAAATTGAGGAGCAATCTTGTTTACTTTCATATCAGAATATCAGAAAATTTAATTTAAAGTAAAATTCAAAAATAACTTAAAAAAAAAAAAAAAAAACACTTTTGATGTAGTGCTAAACAAACACTTCATAGGATACAACTTGTTTACTTTTAATAGGATTTGATATAATCACGCAAATTGAAATTGAGGAGCAATCTTGTTACTTTCATCTTAACACATTTTCAAATTAAAAAATATTTTTCGAAAAAAAAATACTGCATCACAATAATCGTGATAGCAATATTTTTTTTAGTATTTTTTATTTTATATTTTAAAAATACATTAAAATAATATTTTTTTATTTTTAAAATTTATTTTTTGCATCATTGTATTAAAACGATATATTAATTTGAAAAAATTATTATTATCTTTCAAAAATATTTTTGATAAAATGAAAAGCAAACATATTAATGTAAAACCGTTCACGAAAATTGGAGGTTTCGCATTGGAGAAAGAATTCCAAAGAGGAGAAAGGTTGGAGTCCAGACACTATTATTTTCATGTGATTCGCGAGGATGAGTTCATTGAAGATAAAGATTGATGGCTTTGCCCCCCTTTCCTCGAGGAATATTCAAGCTTGTCAGCTTAGAGAACCAGTCTGGTGGGCGTTTAGATCCAATTCATTGCTCCCTTTAATCCGATACCCTACTTGAAAGTATGGTTCAGATTCTGTGAGGGGTGTTACAATTTTAGAATTGTCAGAGAGCTAAGCTGGACTATAATTTGAATTATGTATTGTAGAGGGAACAAAATGAGAGATTTAAAAAATTCCATCTTTAACACACAAATGGGTTGCACAATGGGGTAATCCTCCCCTCTGTTCATCCCTTCTATATATCCTATGTTTGCATAGGATTCAATCTCTAATCTCTTAGGAAAATGCCATTTACCTAACCTAAGTTTACTAGCCCCACAAATGTTAAACATTTTAATCTAGTAAACTAGCCCTCGTGGTTACAGATTAATCATCTGAGGAGCACTGCCACATGGAATCAGTTTAGAGGTACTGACCTGCAATAAACACTTGATCAGCAACGTATATCATGCAAAATGTAAGAGGGTATGAAACAGAAAAATGTAAGAAAAGGATTACCGGCTTCATTAGGTTGTGTGACTGGAGAGCAAAATTCCTCCTTGTTCTGCAGCTTTGCCAACGCGTCTTTCATTTGACTCGCAGCAGCTTAACACCCCACAAACCAATTCTTGAGAATGTCAAGTTTCCAACTGTTGATCATCCATTCAGTCTTTTGCACTTGTGCATTATCATCAGCTGATTATCATCAGCTGAGCAGGTCTCTGAGCAAAACTTATCGGTGCACCGTTGAGTCCTAGGACTGGTAGAAATTTCATGTCAATCTCCGGGCAAAACATTTGATGATGCATTGGTAGTCAGATTGATGAAAACTGTCTCATCTATGAGCAAAGCAATTGCACTGAAAGTTTTGAACTGTCTGGTTAATCAGACTCGAGAAAGTAACGTTTGCAGCAAAGATTAACTTGTACGAGCTGTTTCTTGTTCTTGGACCCAATGGATATCCTGCTCAAAAGAAGAAATTGCAAGCATGACCATCCATTGGAAATCTAAAAATTACACCACTAACTTGCCATTGAAGATAATTTAACATGATAAATGATGAATATGGCTTGTAACTTAAATACTTGGAACTCCCAACTCTTAACAGCTTCTGAAACTCAACATAAAACAAAACACTATCTATTCCATCACTAGTACTGATATGTCCTCAGACACTTTTGAAATCTCGGGAGAATATGACCAGGTTTGATTCATAAAGAAGTTGATTCAAAAAGTAGACCTAATTCAACCACAAAGGTCAAACTGACAGGTTCAGTAAAAGTTTAGCAGCTACTTTTTTTTAAAAAAAATTCAACCACCTAATTCAAACAGCTATGCTGAATGGAACTCTTCTCTAATATTCAGTTTCACAATCTAGTTCGTTTGGTGTAAGCTTGGCAAGAGGACAAAACTATCAGATATTTACAAGGTCCTGCAAATAAATGGAGCCCTTAAAGAAAAATTTTGAAATAAGGATTGCAGCACAAATATAAGCAATTACAACCAACAAAAAACTTGCTGCTGCTCTGGAGAGACGGAGGTGGAGGTCACTTGGCCTAAGTTTATGTCCTATTATAAGTCTAGAGTAAATAACTATCATTCAGATGTGGCATCACGATTACTCCAAAAAATGAAAAAGGTGTTTGGTAAATGCATCAAACATTTTGAAACATTTAAAGGATTTTTAAGACTGGTCTCCTTGGCAAAAACTTTCACTTCCTTTTTGGGCGCAGAGAATAACCCATGCCTTGGTTTCTTAGAGCACAGATAAATTCAAAGATGGTAACCAATAGTTTGTTTACCAACCGAGAACACTGCCATTACATGCTAACTGATAGGTGTTCAATTGATATTATAATAGTAATAGATAGGAAGCATGTAATGACATGATTAATATAGGAACAAAAGTGTTCAAAAGAGAAAATAAAATTAGCAGGACATTGAGGAAACAAAGAAGAAATAGAGAAACAAACCATTTGGCATATGCTATCTAGCAGTTGCAATGCTTCTTCCCATCTGTTGACTCTGAGTAGACCTTTAACAAGGTGAACTAAAATGCTTAGCTCTGGAATACTGCCCCTACCGATCATGTCTGCATACAACTCAAAAGCCTTATCAGCTTTATGTGCAAGTGACAAATTCTCAATCAAAGTAATGTTTATATTCTGATTGGCATTAGAAAATGGTGAAAATGATGACAGCTCTTCATTCAGCTCAAGAGCCATCTCCAGTCTTCCAGCCTTGATAAAATTATCAATCAGGACTCTATAAACTGGAGCAACTGGCACTGAATCATTCTCACTTATCTCAAATGAAAGATCAAGAGAAGCGATAAATTCTCGATTGAAACCTTCAATGACTTTACGATAACCTGCTACATGCCTTGGCCAGTATGTCTGTTTCATCTCTTCTAAGAGTTTGTGAGCCTCATCTAGAAGGCCAGCAGAACAGCAGTGGTTTATCAAAACCCTATAGGTCACAAAATTTGGAGCACAGCCCTTGGAACTCATTTGTTGCATCAGTTCAAGACATTTTTCAACTCTCCCTGCTTTTCCAAAGCCATCAATCATTGCAGTATACGTTACGACATTTGGATTACATCCTTTTTCTTCCATCATAATCATAAGCTTGTAAGCTTCATCTGTCTTTCCAACTTTGCAGAGGCCATCAATCATCTCAGTGTAAATAACGACATTGGGAGCACATGAATTTTCTAGCATTTTGGACAAGACTTTCAAGGCAAGATCTAACCGTTTATCCTTAAACAACTTGTCAATCAAAGAGCTGTAAGTAAATACATTTGGATCATACCCACACTCCAACATCTTAGTAAACACTTCTTGTGCTTCGTCCAGCTTGCCAGCCTTGCAACATCCATCTATAAGGGCATCATATACAACATGGTTTGGCTCACAACCTTCCACTGACATAGATTTTAGCAAATCCCGTGCCTCTTTGACCTGATAGGCTTTGCACAAACCATCAACCAGAGCTCCATATGTGAAGACATTTGGTTCATTCAAAGAACCATCAACAACCCTGAAATACATATCAACATCTGGGATCTCCACATTTTCCTTTTTCATTATTTTGTAAATCTGGCTAGCTTTTTCAATCTTCCCTGCTTTGCATAGGCCATCGATTAAAGCAGTATATGTGACAATATTAGGAGTACAACCTTTGGACAGCATCATCTCATAAACTTCATTTGCCTTAGACAACTTCCTAGATTTAAGGTAAGCATGTATAAGAGCAGTATAGGTCACAACATTTGGGACACAACCATCTCTTTCCATTTCATCAAACCAGTTGCGAGCCTGTTCTATTAGACCAGCTTTACAAAAACTATCAATTAGTGTAGTATATACATACACATCTGGAGCAATACCATTCCTTTTCATTTCTTGAAACAATTGAAAAGCCTTCTCTACTTTGGATGCATTGCACAAATAACCAATCACTTTTGAATATGTACTGGTATCAGGTATAAAACCCTTACCCATCATTTCATGGATAACATTATATGCCTTCTCAAATTTTCCAACCCCACAAAGACATCGAGAAAAACTGCAGATGTTGACCTTATTTAATACAACCCCTGCTTCAAGCATCTCACCATAAGCTTTCTCAGCCAAGTCTAATGCATCCTTGCTTGGCTCCTCATTGCTACAAATACCGCCAATAAATATATTGTAAACCACATAACCTGGCTGGCACCCACATTGCACCATTTTCTTTAGCAACTTATAGGCATAAGCATAATCTCCAGATCTGCAATAAGCATGAACAAGAGAATTAAATATCCTATGACTGGGATAACAGCCTTCTGTGATCATCATACTAAGAATTCTCTTACATCTACCAAGTTTTTCCTTATTCAAACACCCACAAAGCAAAATCCTATATGTCAAAACATTAGGAAGGCAAGAACTAGCCCGCATCCTGGTCAAAAAATCCATAGCTTCTTCAAAAAGTGAAGCTTCACATAACCCTGATATCATCTTCGTATAAAGCACTGTATCAGGCACATATTCTTCCTTCTCTAGTAACGACAAGGCTTCTCTCCACTTTCCTGATTTACAAAGGGAATGCACAAAACAACCCAAAGTAAACTCATCCATACTATACCCCATGGTTGACATCTCCCTATGAACCAAATATGCAGAATCTATTCTGTCAGCTCTTAAGAACACCTGAACCAAAGCATTATAAGTCAACCTTGAGGGCTTATACCCAAAATCCTTTAGCCTACCTAACTCCTCCAATGCAGCATTCCACAACCCATTTTGACAACATTTACGAATCAATACATTGAGCAACTTCCCTAACACTTGCTTATCATCATCCATAATTTCACGCAAAAACTTTTCTGGTACTCTATCAATATTATTCTTACTACTACTTTCTAATATATCTAACAAAGCATTGTACACAGGCAAAGTGTGATAATACCCAATTTGCCTACCAGCCCAAATAAAAAATTTAACACACAATTCAGGGATTTTAACTATATTCAAAACCTCAACAACCAAATTTGGATTCAATTTTTCCCTATGCTCTCTTAGCAATTTCAGGGTCTGGTTCCCAAACCCATCATTATTATTCAAAATCACATTTGCAATCAGAGTAGCTTCATTCGAACACTTACCAAGATCAAACCTTTGCCTATCTTCACTAGGACTTAACAAAGAATCTCGTAAAAATGCAAATTCTTCGCTAGAAAAGGCCTCGACCCGCGATTCCACTTGCAATAATGGACCATTCGGATCAACCAGTCCTTCAAGATTGTCACTTGGAGAGGTGAAGGTGAATCTGGTAGTTATAAAGATTGAGTTTTGGCGCGAATTTTTGAGTTTTTGGCTGGAAAGTTTGTAGCTTTGAGAGTGAAATGGTGAAAGGGAAATGGGTTTTGATTTATGAGAGGAAAGATAAGGAGTCACGTGAGAATAGAGTATGGTTAAGACCTTCCTTTTCATTAGATTTTTGGGTGTGCTTTTGGAGAATTTGAAAGAGAAATTGATTTTTAGATTGTTTGTTTGTCTGTTTAGTTTAGGGTTTAGGGTTCAACTAGGGGTTTTACAGGTGGATGAAGTGGGAGTTGAAAGCGGTAACAGAGTGGCACTCATGGCAAGAGGCTAGCATTATCAGGAGTTTTGAATGGTTGAATGACAGGTCGTATAAGAGAGAGCCCTGGTCTCCAATGCTGATTGAATGATGGGTCGTTTTCCTCCAAGGTTTTGAAATTATGTCAATTTTCCCATTTTGTACTAATATTCTTCAATTACTTCCATTATTTCAATTTCAAATCCATTTTGGGCCCCTTTTAAACTTGAAGAAGGTTATAATTTGTTGGATCATTACTTTAATGTTGGAAGAAGAGGGATGGCATTGAAAACAAAATTATTATTTTTGGGTGATAACTAAAAAATTGTAGTTCAGGGGAGACATTGAACAAACTCTTAAATCTCAGGGAGTATTGTAAGCACGACGTATGTTTTCTGAACAATAGGTCATTTGAGGATTCTATGAATCAAGTTAATTTCGTTTTGATTAGTATTTTATTTTTCAATTAAAATTGTATATTTTGATTTCCAAGTATTTCAAGGTTATATGTATATATTCAAAAAATATAATTTAAATTAAATTTTAAAGAAACTAACTTGAAATTGTATAATTTAAATTTCAAATACAAGAAAAAAATTAAGAGTTGAACCGATATGATTCGATCGACTCAATAGATTCAAAGATAACATGGATGACCGGAAAAAAAGTCCAATTTTACTAGTTTTCAAGTTTTTAGTTCAATTTTACAAGTTAGATACATGTTGACATGTAAAACATACAATTTTACAAATCAAATCATGATTTTAACAATAATAGTTGATTTGGTTAATCTGTAAATTCACTTAAAAGTTTTTGAATTAAAAAAAAATCAAAATAACAGCTTTAACCTTAATTTTGTTTTTTAATTGAATTGGTTTAAACAAGCCAACCTAGCCTTGGCGATGCCTTAATTTTTGAATTGGTTCTAATAACTATGAATTTCATGTGAAAAATATTATGCATAACAATGATCTTTTCACTTCAGCATTATGTGCTCGTGAACAATGATCTTCAATATGGTTCTATAATTCTTGCTTCATCTCCTCGACAGAGAATATAAAACCTAATCAGAAGTGTCAATCAGTAGTATTTTCTCTGGATGGAAAGCTCCATTCTCACTATGTAAAACCCTGCCATTCCATCTCATCTTTTCTGCAATACCTTTCACTGCAACAATGGTGTCAACGTGATCTCTTATTATAACAGCTCCTTCTGGACGAAGAATCCGGTGCATCTCAAGAAGGATGTCAAGAATGCTGCACCTGCATGAGACATGAACAACGCTAATAAGAAATAAACATTTTTATCCCATCTTTCTGTTGGTAGAATATGGAAAATCATTTATGAAATCATGTCGGCGACCACAGAGGATCACTGCAAAACAGAGCGATCAGAACTAAACTCTAGTTTTCTGCAAATTTTGGCACGCATGGTTGTGTATAGAACAACAGCATTGGAGAAGATTCATTGATTTTTTCTACAATCACAGGGATTCAAAAGCTGAAAGACCAATAGAAAATTTAAATTAATTGTGGACAACAAGAGTAATCTGGAGCTATCATCACAGGATATTTCAACAGTTTGAGTCTTTTTCGAATCAATTCAATGAGCTTCTCTCTTCTTGTCTTTGATAAAAACTTATCATGAGTTTTTTTGTTGCAGGATACTGACATGAAGAGAATTATACTATCATTCATCAGGAAAAAAATTGAGTGAACTGCTTACTTGTCCATATACATGCTGAATACACCATGAGCATGTATCAAGTCGTACGTCCGAGGGTATGTTGAGAAGGCTTCACACCTGCAATCTATCTGAATAAATGAAAAGGAATTGCATATTTCTTATCGAATTCATCTTACTTTATCAGTTAAATTTCTTTCCTTTTTCCCAAGAAATAAATGTCGGGGGTTGCGGCAAGTATAACAGGATTCAGTTATTGTCGAGGAATAGTCATACAAGGAAATGATTTCATAAATACTGGTAAGACAACGTTGGGGCTTGGAGAGTTGAGTAAACCAGGAATGGAGAGAAGAAATAAAAAAACCAGACTTCACTTTCAAAGCCTCAACTTAAGTGTAATGCACGAAGCAAAGACTACAGAAATTAACACCATCAAAAAAATAGAAAAATTATGCTAACATGAAAATTCAAAGAACTAATTTCATTCTTACCAGTTCATGTATGTTCCAATGAGGCCACGATCGTACACGATGCTAAGGTTGTTCTGCTTAGCATCATAAGGTAATACATTCATTACCCAAACTGGATATTGAGTCAGTGCTGCAGCAAAACCTCCGATGCCAGCATTCATATCCATTATGTTTCTGTATCTGTCTTTGGTGAGAGATTTGAGTATGATTCCGTAATATCTAACTCTTCTTTTCCATAACTGGTTATCTTCTTTGAAAGCCGCACCTGAAATCCCTTCAATTTTAGTCCTAGGAGGAGCAATATTCAGTCTTTTGGGCCATTTTTCAAGAGAGCCCCCAGAGATGTCGTGGATATCTGTAACATTTAGAAGAGGAGTAGTACACGGTTCCATCTTTTTATACCTGTGAAAGCATCAAGAGAAATGAAATTTTTTTTATCATGGGTTACTGGTACATTCAGAAATAATGAGATTCCGACAATGTTTTACAAGATTTCATATTCACAAGGGACACTGTTAGCAGTTATCTTGAAATAAATTTAGCTTGCAATGCTGTTTTGGTGATGATTTTTAGCATCCTACTGCAGCATCACTCTAGCTACAACATCAAACAAGAGAGTAGAGTATCATACACATTCGGATGGTTAGGAAACCTCCTAACCATCTCACCTAAAAGCTTAAGTTGTTAGGTGAGGTCTCAGAATATGATTTATTTTATTCCCAAACACACCCTCACTTGTATAGAATGGGGGTGGTGAGATTCGAACTCGTGATTGTTGGGTCAAAAGGCTCTGATACCATGTTAGGGATCTCACCTAACAGCTTAAGCTGTTAGGTAAGGTCCCATAATATAATTTATATTATTCCCTAACACGGACATGATAAAAAAGTATCCGATTTCTTTTGGACGTTGCCGATGTCAGACACATTGACAGGAGTGAGCAAGCCACAACCCAGATGGCAAGAATCCCTTTGCAAGATTGCTATGCAAGAACTCTTGCATTTAGTCAGATCCAATTGCTGTGTCATGACTCGTGATTCATGGCAATTACGTTGGCTAAAAGTGAAAATACAACGAACAAACTCACCAACCAGCATCAGGATTGCTGTTAATACAGAACCGGGCAGATTTCCAAATCCTTGACTTTATGATGCAGTGAATGTGGTTATTTGGTTTTCTCCACACAGCAATTGCTCCCTTCTCTGCAACTTTCTTCCAGCACAGCCTCACAGCAAGATCTTCCAACCTTGCTTGCTCCAACTCCTGAGCTCCCACCTCTGACCCCTTGTAAGTATCCTTCCAATTTATAGGTGGTCCAGAAAATATCCAGTAACCACCAGGACGCAACACACGGTCAATTTCCATGAGGTAAAGTCCATCTAGTCATTTTTATTTTGAAAAGAGGGGAAAGAAGTAAGACATTTGGGATCCCATTGAACTTCCATAAGGGGACAAGATCATAAATGAAATGGTTGTATGGGGGTGAAAACCAACCAAACATACATGCAAAATGAATCAAGTTTTTTTCTGAAATTGAGATGATTCTGATATGATTCTTGGAGTAGGGTAGAAATTAATTCCAATATAAATGTTCATGCACTGACAACTTCATTTAACATCATCATGATAAACAAACATCCAATGAGTAGAACTTAGTGTGAGTACCATATTTAGTCCATTGAACCAAGCATCTGGCACAGTGAGCCATATCAAATGATCTTGAAGGGAATGGCAACCGATGGATGCTAAGTATACCAAGCATGGCTGGAACTCCTCTTTCCAGTGCGACCTGCACTTGAGCTTCATGTTTATCACTCGGCGCTAATGACATTGTGAGGATGTTATAATCCATTAAATGTGCTCCAAAGCTTGCAACCTGAAAAGAATCAGCCAATGGCCACAATTTTAGCAAGCGAAGTCCAAGTGTCAATTTATAAGAACAATGGTGATTCGCAATTAGTTCACATGGGATCAACTTCTACAATTTCAGCCTCTCTAAGACCCCACTTTCAAAATTGAAGATACAGTACTTTCAAGCAACAGTAAGAACCAGAATAAATCCATTAAAAATTAACGCTCTTTACCGCTTCTCCTTCATTGTGCTGTGAATCATCACAAACCTGTATGGCTTAGACAAGCAAAACAAACCAATGCCAGATATAAAAGATCAAAATTTAAAACATGCCTAAAATGCAGGCACAGACAAGTTCCACCATGCACCTAAGCGAGAAGCAATTCATAACTTACCCCACATCCAACATCAAGAACAGTCCTTATACTCCCAGATCTCAAAGGCACAAAACGTTTAATCTCGTCAACATAACCCTTAACCCCTTTTCGAAATGAGGTCCCACCATCTGGAAAAACCAGCAAATCACCTTCCAATCTAACCCAATTCTGTGTTTTCTTGACCTCACTCAGCTTCTTAAAAGGAAGGTTCTTGAACCAAGCGTAGTCCCTGCTCTTTGGCCATGAAAAAGGTCTCTTGTAAGCATCAGGCCTTGGAACCAAACACTGTGGTTTTTCATAAGGCTCAGGGCAATGTCTCTCTCTACTGAAAAATCTTTCAGCAGTAAAATCCGTTTCCCTCGATGGGTCATGGCAAGGACAGTAGTTGGTGAAGTTTGGAGGGCAGAAGTTGAAGAATTGTAGGTTTTTGAGAGGTTCTCGAGGGAGAGGGAGAGTGTGGTGTGGTTCAAAGTCAAGAACAGACAATGAGAAGTTAAGACAGTTAAGTGGCTGTTTCTGCTCTTGAAGAGGGGGGCTAGTAGAATTGTTGGAGTTGTTGTAGATACCAAGAATATAGGAGAGAGAGACGAGGAGAATGGAGATGAAGTATTTTAGAAGGGGATGCTTGAGAGGGTTTGGTTTTGCCATTACCGCGTCTCTGCTGCTGGGACTCGCAAAAAAGTCCACAAATGGTGGGGTGGAAACAAGAATTAACTATTTTTGGAGTTCTTTTTGGCATTATAAGAGCTCTGGTCATTATTTTTAGAGTATTTGGACTTCTATTTTACGAGTCTCATAAAGCATCATACCTTGAACAGTTGAACTTAAAAGCCTATCACTGTTTTTCAAAAAGCCTGCACCTTGTTAAAGAACACCCTTCGGCTCAAAAAACACAGCAGATGTGGAATGCATCAATGATTCTGGCAGAGAGAATCATGATTATATGTTCTTCATTTCACAGCCAGTCCTAGCTTATTTCCGTCTGGGGAGATGGATAATTACTGCTGCTTCTATCATTATGATGATTTGTAACTGATAAATTAAATCCCGAGCAAAGTAAAAGCAATGTCGATCTGCTGTTGTGAACCAGTAAGAAACTGTACTGCATTGCACTGCTTTGATAGATAAATCCTAGAGAAAAAATGGCAACAGCCAGAACCTAGAAAATCCATGCATTTGAGTGAACTGTGACAGGTAATCAAAGGGAAATCCCTGCGTCAATGGGAGAAATAATAAAGTTTATGACAACAAGGAGCGTAATTGAAATACTACGAAAATATATTCTGAAACGGAACTTCGCAGCTCAAGGATGACACAGAATTCAACTTGGAACTCAAAGTTGATTACCATGGCCAGTCGTCAATTCTGTTTCGTCACTTCCGTTTCAGTTGATATTTGTTTTTTGAATTTAAATGAAATATTTTAGTTTTGGAATATTTCTGCGTGCGGTTTCGGTTATATTGTTTAGGTATATATATAATTAAATATATTAATTAAAAAAAAATTAGTTCAAATTCAAAAATAAAATTATTTAAAATTGTACAATTTAATCTACACGATAAAATGATTTTTCTGAATAAAATTATAAACATGTATAATATTACAAGAATGTCATCATCAATCTCGCAAGGTAATTATATTCTCTGATTGCTTTGAAATTTTAATATAATATATATAAATATATCAAGAGACTCTTCGTAAAATTTCATCTCAATCTAACATCGGATTAAGAGATATGTTTGATATTGTAAAATTATTCATTATTTAAAAAAATACTAATTGGCCAAAACGGAACAGGCGGAACTAAACTGGAAAGTTTCGGCCGATATAGGGCTGAAAAATCCGGAATATACCAGAATTTAAATCAAGATAAAAACAACATCGTTTTATTTTATTTTTTTAACTAATATGAAATATTTCGATCATTTCAACCGAAACGGAACAAAATGGATAACCCTGCTATCAACCTGAAGGCAAGAAAAAATCCTCACAGCCCACAAACTAACCACACATCAGTCAAACCTTTAACCAAAGATTTCACAATATCAATCCAGCCTTAACCAAAGGCTGAACCAAAAGGATCATGAATAGGAACTACTAGTTAAATTAAATTACTCGTACAGGCCGAATAAATAATTTTTATAATTATTGGGATAAAACAATTAATAGATTTTATTAGTTTAAAAATAAAATATAATATCTATACACATAAGGTTTGATATAATAAAATATGCGTGATAATGGGAAAATAAATTCAATAAAAGAATAAAAAACCAAAAACTTTAACAAAAGAGAAAATAAAAAATAAAAAAATTAGCTAAAAAAAATCATTTGACTTGAAAATAATAAAAAAAAAACTAATAAAAAAACAAAAGAAAGAAGAAAGGAAAACAAAAATAAGAAATATCAATTTTTAAATGATCATAAACACAAACTAAAATTTAAAATATTTTTTTTGAAAAAAAATGTTATCTCAACAAAAAAAAAAAAACTAAAAACACATATATAAACATGGAAAAAAATAATAACTATTTAAGAAATATAAAAAAATAAAGGAATTAAAATAAAAAATAAAAAATAAAAAGATTGAAATGAAAATCAAATATATTATCAATTTTAATTAAAAAACAAAATTAAAAATATCAAATCAAGATTTATAGCCAATCATGCTCTTTTCCTTGACAATTCGATCAAACTGGGGACTGTATCCTGACCTTAACATATTCAAATATAAATCACCCGACTCAGTTTATAATAACTCTGACTTTGTTAAACAAGACAAAATAAAAAATTGATGTAACTCATGAGTTGATCTAACAATTCAAGTATATTTCTGAGTCAATTCTTGATCGAGTCTGATTGTGGTTATTTTTAAAATTAATATTTTTTTATTTTAAAAAAATTATTTTTGATATTAATATATAAAAATGATTTAAAAACACATTAAAATGATTAATATTTATTTTTTAAAATAAAACATTTTTTTGAGTGATTACCAAACATGGGTGTAGAAGAATTCGGGCACGAAGAATAGCATGTGAATCAGCTTAGAAATGAGTGGGGGATAGAATTCAAAAATATGACCACATTAACAAAAGAGCTAAAACAGCTCGGGGTCGCCACTGTAGCTCTACACCCATTGTCACTGTGGACTGGCCATTTCTCGGTCGTGCGTCGCGGCTGTTCGTCTGCCTTTTTTTTTTTTTTTTCTTCAATGAACAGTGCACAGGCGATTTTAGCCCCGGTAATAGGACAAAAACGCGCTCGGTCCGAGGGTAAAAAGCGCTGAGGGTAAGGGCTATTCAAGTAATTGCACATGTACGGACCGGTCCGGTCCGGTCCGCCGCATGTTTTGGTTTTTTATTATTTATTGAAAATGACTAATTACGGTTTAAGGTCCGGATAAGACAAAACCATGGATTTCGATCCAGGGGCCTTCCGGTAATTGACCATATTTTTAAATATTTTCCGCGTTTATTGTCAGAGCGTGTGTCACACGCGTCTCCCTATTTCACGCCCCACGCCCTGTGTGGGTGGCGCGTGACACGTCATACGGTGGCCGGAGACGAGATTCCGAAGTCCAGAGTGGTTCGCCTGATCGTTTTCTTCCTCCCGCGGTGGCGCGTTTACCTTCAATATGTCCGTGGACGCGCCGGGAATCGGTTAAAACGCCGGCCACGTTTCTCTCTCTCCCCTGCACGTCAAAGTGCAGGGGAGTCCCCCATTTTGTGATACTTTTTACTTCAGTCTCTTGACTTTTGATTTTGTTTTTTGTCCTGATTTTGGTTGCATAAGTTTTGATTTAGTTCGATTGGGTCCTCCAATTGGAATTGATTGGATGTCAATGTTTCAGTTCGGTCCTCCTTCTTTTAATTTTCGGATTCGGTTTAAATTATTCAATAAATTCAGTACATAAGTTTCGATTTCTTCAATTGGATCCTGTTATTGAAATTGATAATATATTGAATTTTCATTTTGGCCCTTATAGTTTTAATTTTTGATTTTCATGCCTTGATAAATTGATATTTGTGTTTTATTTTCCATTATTAACATAATAATAATAATAATAATAATAATAATAATAATGATAATAATAATAATAAGAATAATAATAATAATAATACTAATAATCATAATAATAATAATAATCATAATCATAATAATAATAATAATAATAATAATAATAATATTTTCTTTTTCTTGCTTACTCTTTTGTTAATGTTTATGAGTGTTTTTTCTTTCGCGATAATTTGATAATTTGAATTGCTTTTGCAATAATAACAATAATCATTTTACTGGGGATAAAAGACAACTCAAGAATAAAAAATAAACAAATTTACCTAAATTATCTACAATTAAAAAAACGATACAAGTCACTTTTGTCTCGATTACACTGTTCCTTTTAAACGACAAACAAGTCATTCTTATATATTTTAATATTTATTGCATATTATCGTCTAAAAGTATATAAAAAGAAAAAAAATATGACCTCGGATTTTTTGCATGAAAAAATTTAATATCAGCATTCTTAAATAAATTTAATATAATAATATGATGAATAAATCTTATAAAATAAAAAAAAAAACTTGGCTTTGAATTTTAATTTTGTGCTCTTTTGTTCAAGTTTATTTCTTAAACAAAACAAAAAATTAGATTTTTAATATTTAAGATCTAATATTACCCGGGAAAAAATACAGCTAAAAAAAAAAAATGTAAACAAATTTACCTAGATTATCTACAATTAAAAAATATACGAGGCACTTTCTGTTTCAACTACACTGTTCTTTTTTGACGGCAAATAAGTAATTATAGCACGCAAAAAAATTATATTTATTTTTTTAAAAAAAAATTCAATATTTTTATTTATAATGTCTAAGATCTAATATTATTAGGGAAAAAAGGCAACTAATCTTTTTTTTTTTACAAATTTACTTAGCTTTTCTACATTTAAAAAACTATAAAAATCACTTCCCATTTCGATCACACTATATAGTATGTGAGACTAAGTATATATGTTTAATATTTATTTAATAGTCTCGCCTAAAAATATATAGACAGAGAAAATAAATGACCTACAATTTCTTGAAAAAAATAATAATATCAGTATTCTTAAATATATTTAATATAATAATATGATGAATAAATCTTATAAAAAAAAAATTTGTCTTTAAAGTTAAATTTATATTTTAGACTTTTTTTTTCCTTTTCAGAAACTGTGACCTTTTTTCCACATGTATTTTTTATTTTTTTGTGTCCAAGTCAGTTTTTTTTTTTTACCGAGTTTCTTTTTTTTTTTTTACCAGAGTATCCGTGACAACAAATTTCTAATAAATCATTTAACCTTCTTAGCAAATTTTCTAATAAATTTTATCAAAATTTTTTTAGCAATAGCAATATTCAATAACATTTTGGTTAAAAAAAACTATTTTTAACAGACTTTATCAATTACAATTATACTAATTAAATATTAAAATACTAAAATACAACATTTATAAAATCAATCAATTTTCTACATAGATAAAAAAAGCCCAGCGAAGCGGGCAAAATCAGCTCGTTTAACCTAAACCTCGCGTAATGGATCGATGTAAGATTTGAAACTTACGCCAGCACAGTTTTGGTCTGGTGATAAAGAAAGGCTTCTCCCTTTCTCTCATCCAGGTTCAAGCCTTGTCAGGCACGTCTGTTATCACCGCGGTGCTTTACATGCTTATTGAGTTTGCAGAATGTTTAGTGGGCCTGATGATTTAGTTGTGGTGCACGCAAACTAGCCCGGACACCCCGGTTATCAAAAAAATATATATATTTGAAACTTACTAGTTTAATTTGTCTTTGACCGTTGATTACATTTAGTATTATTTCGAGCTATTGGCCCTTTGCTCAGTTGTAGAGAAAACTAAATTTTTTAAAATATAAAAAATAAATGGCAAAAATGTGTTTTATATATATATATATATATATATATATATATATATAGATATATATAATGCTACATATTTGGTCAAAATAATTAGCCTCGACATAATTTTTGTTAATTAATATTAAAAAAATATTTATCAGATAATTTCATGTGTTAAAAAACTATATTTAAAGATATCATATATGTTTATAAAATACTTACAATGATCCTTGAATTTGAAATTACCAAGTTATCTTATATAGAAAATATTATATTCTGATATCATTATGTGCATGTTTGAGAGTGTGGTTGCAGTTGCTTTTGAAAGTGCTTTTCATTCAAAAATGCATTAAAATTATATTTTTTTTAAAAAAAAAATATTTTTGATATCAACACATCAAAATAATCTAAAAACACCAAATTTTGTTAATTTAAACTTAAAAATAAAAATAAAAAAATTTCAATTTTTTTCAAAAGTACTTTTGAAAAGCACTCTCAATCACCCCCTATATATTATTTTAATCTAGATAATAAAGAGGCAAACATTATATATAAATAAATAAATTATATAAAATTACTTGAGTGATCAAAAAATGATTAACCCTTATCTAAATATTATTTTCTATTAACCAGCTTTTGAAATGTAAAAAAACATATAAATTTTTTAAAAATAGATTCCATTAATTAAACGTGGAGTATCATTAGTAAAGCTTTCGTAAGTTCCCAAATGGGCCTCTTGCCCAATGAGCTCCCTCTCTCTCGTGTCGGCAAATAGAGCGAGTCCACTTTCTTAGATAATTAACTCCCGACTCCCAATCAGCTTGAAACACGTATGAAGCTAAAAATCAAGACCCAAGTCATCTCCTCCCTTTACAGAAACTCCAATAGTAAAAACAATTTAAAGTATTAATTTAAACGGTATAATTTAAATCTCTTTTCATATACACCCCACTTAAAAAACTATTTTATAATTATAAATGAAAATGTAAAAATGTCTTTTAATAAAAATAATAAATCAAGAGCTACTCAAATAAATAAAATTCTTTTTTCGAATCAATATTAAGTAAATCCCATGTCACAAATATAGGCTAAACATAGGGCGATTTTTTAAAACATAAAACGAGTTTTTAATATAAGCTTCGACTTCATAACTATATATATATATATATATATATATATATATATATATATATTAATTTGCATATAATTAAACTTTGACACAAGCTTGATTTGTGCTGCCATGGCTGACATCTTTCCTCAAGACGTCGGTACGAGGAGTTGTTGCCTGCCATGATACTAACAAAGGCTGTGCTCGAATCTAATGCCCTAATTTGAACTTTTACATTGAAGCATAGGTTTTGAAAAGTAGATGCTAATTATTCTTATTCTCTTTTTTACTTTTAAGGAGTGGCCTAATGGGTGAGTGCTACCCTATGACAATTGCTTTCAACGAAAGGAAGATAAGTACTAGATTATATATATATATATATATATATATATATATATATATATATATATATAATTACAGAAATCCCTTTTCATATCTAATTAAATCTCATATAATTTATTTCTATATCTTCAAACATCACATCACTTTTTTTTTTTTAAAAAAAGGGGTGTTTTATATATATAAAAAAGCTTTAATTAGTAATTTTTTAATGTTTTTTATTTTGAAATGCTGTTAAGTGAATAATTATTTTGAAAAATATCAGAATTTCAAACACATACTAATGCAATGATTGTTTGTGTGTTTGTACTAAACATTTTAACTTTTTTAACTCTAAATTATTATTTTTTAATATTTTTGGATCGTTTTGATGTTCTGTTATAAAAAATAATTATTATTTTAATATATTTTTAAATAAAATTATTACAAAATAAAACATGTATTTCCAAGTAAAAGGGAGTTTTACATGATTTCATTGGTCAAAATGTGACTTGAACCTATTTGAATATATTTTTTATTTAAAATATATTAAATTATATATTCTTGTTTTTAAAAATTTATTTTATATATAGACATCAAAATAATTTTTCTTTTTTTTAAAAAACAAATTTAAAACAAAAAAATATTTTTTCTTAACCGCAGTCCCAGAACCATCCTTAGAAAGGTAGTTGATCTGGTAGTTAAACCGTTTAATGCCGTGACCGAGAAGTATTAGCGTGGCAGATCTTTATTTGTCCACGTACCACCTAATCTAATTATTTTTTATTTGATTGAAAAGGCATTTGGTCGTTATAGGTCGGTGGATGGTGGCCTGAGAGCTCTCCGCCTGGCATGGGCGGCACGCCACCTTGGGCCATGAAGGTCCAAACTCCAAGATCCATTTGGGGAAACAACTTTCAAGCACGTGTTCTTGTTTTCTTAGCCAGAGCAAGCTGACAGAGTCTGGGAAGAAGGACCCACCAATTTGTTGAAGGGTCCACACGCTTTCAATAAAAACATTTAAAAAAATTCGGGACGATTAATTGATGCTCTAAGGCTCTGGATAATATCTTTCAGGAGAAGAAAAAAAAGAATTAAGACCATAGGTGTCCTGAAGAATGTTGCTGAAGAACGTTTCAGGGTTAGGGAGTGGTGATTGATTTATTTCTCGGAATAATAATTTAAAAAAATAGAAATAGCTTAGACGCCAATATATTTGATGATTGTTTTATACCGTGTTTTAAAATTAGTTTTAAATAAATTAAAAAATTTAATATATATTTAGATGAAACACAGTCATATTTCCAAATAGATTCTTAATTAATTATTAAAATAGAGATAAGATAAGGTTTATTTTTATTTTAGAAATAATTTTTCATCTATTTGAAAAGAGGGGAATGAAGGAACAATAAGAAGCTGTCCTGGCGTAGCTTTTGGTAAATTGTTTTTTTTTTTCATTTTAAATGAATATGATTTGGTGTTTTTAGATCATTTTGATGTGCTGATGTCAAAAATGATTTTTAAAAAATAAAAAAACATCATTTTGATGTATTTTAGCACGAAAAACACTTTAAAAAACTACCGCAACAACTCTCCAAAAAAACAAAAGTTAAAACGTCTTCTCTATCTTCTTCTATTGTTTCTTATTTCCTTTAGTTTAAACGTCTTGTCTCATATATTTTAACATTATTTTAAGAATCACTCTTATAAAGACCTTAGCCTTACAATGACAGCATTTCTCGCGATATTTTTCAATATTTTAATATACTAATATAAAAATAAAAAATCTAAAAAAATATTATTTTAATCAATTAAAAAATATTAATAAATCCACGTGTAAGAGCAAGTGTGGGATAATCTATTTTTTTTTTTTTGAAAAAAAAACTCGAGGGAATATGTTAAGAATTTTGTCCAGAAAGACAATTTTTCTTTTCACTATTAACCCAGATCAAATTTTATATTTTTTAAATTAATTTATTAAATAAATTAAATTAGGTTTAATAACTATATATAAAAACAATATATTTGTTCCTTGTCTGCAAAATGGAAGTATGAGGTGGACAGAAGAAAAATTATGCACCGTCAATTCTTCAAAGATAACTATCGGATAACCTTAAATAAAGTATTTTTCAAAGATTAATTAATTAATAGTTTAATTGATAGGAAACCACCGCTTCATCGTCCTCAATGAAATTTTGTACCCCACAGCTCTATAAATTAAGAAGGCAACCACCATTTGAGCTCAGCATAACAGAAAACTACAACATCCCTTAAAGATCACACGGAACCATCTCCTTTTAGATTCCATTCACCTTTCCAGTCTCGCATTCTTCTACATACAACCACACTCCAGCTTTTTGCTTCTCGCCATTTTTAAACACCACTCTACTCTGCTCTCTGTATTGCCAGCTCTCTTTCTTTGAAGGCTGCGCGTTCTTGTTCATCAATGGGATCAATTCTAATCAGCGAATATAGTTCTGGCAATAGCCAGTCTTTGATCTCTCTCGAGGGATCAAACTTTGCTGCCAATGGCCACATATTTCTCTCTGATGTCCCTGAAAACATTACCCTCACCCCCTCCCTTTACACCGGGAAATCAATATCCTCCGGTGCCGGATCCTTTGTGGGGTTCGACTCGAAAGAATCCAAAGACAGGCACGTTGTGCCTATTGGGAAACTGAGGAACATAAAGTTTATGAGCATATTCAGGTTCAAGGTCTGGTGGACAACCCACTGGGTTGGCTCCAACGGAAGAGATCTTGAACATGAGACTCAAATGGTCATGCTTGATAAGTCTGATGATTCAGGCCGGCCCTACGTTCTCCTTCTTCCTCTTCTCGAAGGGCCTTTCCGGGCCTCTTTCCAGCCGGGCGACGACGACAACGTTGATGTTTGCGTGGAAAGTGGGTCCACACAGGTTTGTGGAGCCGGATTCCGGAGTGTTGTTTACATGCATGGAGGTGACGACCCATACATCTTGATGAAGGAGGCCATGAAGGTGGTGAGGATGCATCTGGGTACCTTCAAGCTTCTAGAGGAGAAAACCCCTCCCGGCATAGTGGATAAGTTTGGTTGGTGTACATGGGATGCATTCTATCTTACCGTGCACCCTCAAGGTATCTGGGAAGGTGTCAAGGGTCTTGTTGAGGGTGGGTGCCCACCTGGTCTCGTGTTGATTGATGATGGCTGGCAATCCATCAGCCATGATGAGGACCCCATCACAGAAGAAGGCATGAACGCTACAGTTGCAGGTGAACAGATGCCTTGCAGACTGCTGAAGTTCCAAGAGAATTACAAATTCAGGGACTATGTCAGCCCTAAGAGTCTGGCAATTGGTTCCAAAGAGAAAGGCATGGGAGCTTTCATCAAGGATTTGAAGGAAGAATTTACCAGTGTGGACTCTGTTTATGTGTGGCATGCATTCTGTGGATACTGGGGTGGGCTCAGGCCGAATGTCCCCGGTTTGCCACCGGCACAGGTTGTTAAGCCGGTGTTGTCACCGGGACTGGAGATGACGATGAAGGATCTGGCTGTCGATAAGATTCTGAGCACCGGCGTGGGGCTGGTTCCGCCGGAGATTGTAGATCAGATGTACGAAGGACTTCATTCACACTTGGAGAAGGTTGGGATTGACGGTGTCAAGGTGGACGTTATTCATGTAAGTTTCTATTATCCTATCTTACAATGTTTTTTTTAGATAAGATTTTATAGTTGACTTTGACGAGTTATTTATTCAATATTATTTTGATTTTTTAGAAATTGTTTTTTAATAGCTGACAACATAGATGGATTTATACAAAATCTAACGTGACCAAATCAATTAAATTATTAATTAGATTTTACAAAATCAATATTTTATTCAATTCAATTAAAATCTATCCAGAAACGAGTTTTAGATTTTTCTTTTAACAACTATTCTTAAGAAGAATATCAACCACTCAATTTTTTTCTCGACCCGCTATCCATAAAAGCCAGTCATAATCATTTTATTTAAAAATTTAAATTATTAGATGAGTTCTAAAATATAATTTATATTATTTTTAAAAATATCTATTTAAGTAAAATTCATTTGAATTTGAAACTTGCATAAAACTATATTATTTTATAGTTAATTTTTATCAAATAGAATGAAAATAGAAAGATTCAAACTCGTAATCACTAAATCAATAATGCTATGATACCATATCAATAACTATTTTATTTAAAAATTTAAATTATTAAATAAAATTATAAAATATAATTTATATTATTAAGTGAAATGTGGCGCATCCAAAGTGTTAAAGAGTTTTCTTTTTCCTTAGTGTCGTTCGCTTAGAATCATGTCGGGGCCCATTTTACTCTCATTTGTGTTGTCTTTTTTCTAACCGTTTACTTGGAAAAGGACTACTGGCTTGGGCTACTATGACTTCTTTTGTCGGCACGTTAGTTTAGTTTTTTTCTCTATCAAAAATACCACCGTGTTTTCTCTCAGCAAGACAAGAGAGTGACTGCAGCCCTAGAACTGTACAGAAATATCATGGTTCATTTAGCATGTTTTTAGTGAGATAATGACTTCTTGTTTGTTAATTATTTGTTTTTTTATTGTGTTTCAAAAATATTTTTTAAAAAAACATTTTTTTTATTTTAAATTAAATGTTTACGGTATTTTTAAATGATTTTGAAGTGGTGATATCAAAAATAAATTTTAAAAGGTAAAGAAATTATTTTGATATATTTTTGAACGAAAAACACTTTAAAAAACAACTTTTTGGACTAAAACTCCCAAATATATAATAAGTATGGCAGCTTAATTAAATGGTTTTTAATTAATATTCTGCTATTCATGTGCACCGTGCAGTTGCTGGAAATGGTGTGTGAAAACTATGGTGGCAGAGTAGACATGGCCAAGGCATATTTCAAGGCCTTCACAGCATCGGTGAGGAAGCATTTCAAAGGAAATGGTGTCATAGCTAGCATGGAACACTGCAACGATTTCATGTTCCTTGGAACAGAGGCCATCTCTCTTGGTCGCGTTGGTATGCTACTTACAACTTCCCATGGATTACTTAATCTGGAATTCGAAAGTCTCTGTTTTCGACAATAACTATAGGGAGAAAGAGATTTGTTTGGATCATATTAATGTTCATATTAATTATATAGTAACAATCATATGCTGTGTCAACAGGTGATGATTTTTGGTGTACCGATCCATCTGGTGACCCGAACGGCACATTCTGGCTTCAAGGATGCCATATGGTGCACTGTGCTTATAACAGTCTATGGATGGGCAACTTCATTCATCCTGATTGGGATATGTTCCAGTCGACTCATCCCTGTGCTGAGTTCCACGCTGCTTCCAGGGCAATTTCTGGAGGTCCAATTTATGTGAGTGATGCGGTGGGGGAGCACAACTTTCCATTGCTCAAGAAGCTGGTGTTGTCGGACGGCTCGATTCTCCGGTGTGATTACCATGCACTTCCGACCAGGGACTGCCTCTTTGAGAATCCTCTGCACGACGGCAAAACCATGCTCAAGATTTGGAACCTCAACAAGGTAAGCAATTTCAGGCCATGTAAAAGAACTCCCAGCACCTCCTAATTCTGGGCTGAGCTAGACGTCTAATTCTATTCTCGTGCTTGAATCACAACAGTTTACTGGAGTCATCGGAGCATTTAACTGCCAAGGAGGAGGGTGGTGCCGCGAGACGAGACGCAACCAATGTGCATCCCAGTTTTCTCACCTGGTGAAGACCAAGACCAACCCCAGAGACATTGAATGGAACAGCGGCAAGAACCCGATTTCCATCGATGGAGTTCATATGTTTGCAATGTACTTGTCGCAGTCTAAGAAGCTGGTTCTCTCCAAGCCACACGATAACATTGAAATAGCACTCGAACCGTTCAATTTTGAGCTTATTACAGTGTCCCCAGTTACTATCCTGGCTGGAAAACCAGTCCAATTTGCTCCTATAGGTTTAGTGAACATGCTCAACAATGGCGGTGCTATCCAGTCATTGGCCTATACCAAAAACACAGTCCAAATGGGCATCAAGGGAAGTGGAGAAATGAGGGTCTTTGCTTCAGAGAAACCTAGGGCCTGCAAGATTGATGGAAGAGAGGTTGCTTTTGAGTATGGAGAATGCATGGCTACCACTCAAGTGCCATGGTCTTCTCCATCTGGCCTATCTATTGTTGAATATTTATTTTAGAGATTTTTTTTTTGAAATTTGGAGGGGCATATTATTATCATCCTCCAAATTAAGTATGAATAGCTAACTATTACAATAAACAATTCAGTTGTTATTTAGTCGATAATCCATCAATATGGTGTTGTGCTATGAGTTCTGTATAATGGTGTTCTCAGTCGACAACATTTTCTGTGATGATGGTCTCTGTGACATCCTATATAGTCTTGATTGTCTACTAACATATTATTTTAAGGTGAAATTCAAAGTAAATGAAAGACGATCTTGTTTAAACCAGACGAATTTATTATAGATGCCATTTTACCACTAGCAGAACCACGAACACTAGCATCCTCGAGCTGCTTCCAAGCAAAGATCAACCTTTGCTGGCTTATGAATTTAGATGAGCGAATAACCTTTATCTTCTGTCTCTTAAAAAATATATTTTATGAATTTAGATGCAGCAATAAAAATTTCAATTATTTCAGATTCTTGTAAGAAATGCACGTCTTGATATGATCTCAAGAACTGTTGTGACTCGCAGCTTCCACTACCCAATATCTCTCCCATTTTCTATTATTAAACTCTCACTTGGGATTTGATGAATTAATTTTAAATCTCGAAGACTTTGTTCTTGAAACAAGATAATTAATAAATAAAAATGAATGGTAGTTAAACTTTAGACATTAAAAATCAAAGATAACATAAGCAGAACATTGTATAACGTTTGTTACCTGTAGAAGATAGCATGTTCTACACTATTACTTGCACATTTTGACCTAGTTCTTGCATACCCAAATATATTTTTTTTAACAAAATCTTGTTTACAGAA
This sequence comes from Salix brachista, assembly GCA_009078335.1. Lineage (NCBI taxonomy): Eukaryota > Viridiplantae > Streptophyta > Magnoliopsida > Malpighiales > Salicaceae > Salix > Salix brachista. Next base: position 11,577,675 of record CM018578.1, on the reverse strand, counting down.
ATTCTGTCTGACATGTTGTCTTTGCAGGAGATCTGTTTATGTTTTTGGATGCTTTTTAAATATACTTTTAGTTTTTTTATATATAGCTTTGATGTTTAAAAATTAAACAATATAAAAAAATATTTTAATATATTTCAAGCTAAAATCTATTTCGAAAAGCATCATACACACATTTATTGTTACTAAAATTCTAATATACAACTATTTTTAAAAAATATATTTAAAATGCACTTCCATGCATATTTTGAAGGCTTGTTCTTCTATTTTTTTAGATTCACCTAATCAACTCGCTCAACAACGGGCCATGGCTGGCCCTTTCCTCGTATCTCATTGACAATAGAAAGAAAATAATGCCATACTTTTCATCATCTGCCATTCATAGCAACACAGAGCTCAAATTGATATGAAGTTCTAACAAATAACAAGAAGACTATTTCCAACTGTAAACACAACAAAACATCTTGCCTCTGAAGACTATGCTGGTTTCAAACTTTTGCTTGCAAGAGTACATTCAGGCCTGCATTGAAAATAGAATTTAAGACATTATAAAATTTTACTTGGACACCACCAGAGTTGTGCAAGAAATATAGGGAAGAAAGGAAACTGTAAGGGAATAAATGAAGGCCAAGGAGAAAAACTCACCAGAAAAGGATAAGATTTCCATTCATTTTCTTTGACAAATACATCTGCGCCCATGTTTTCATTAACTTCTTTTGCAAATTGAGATGGCATGTCGGTCAGCATTAATTCCTTCAATGTGGTCAGTTTGCTTAATCCCTCAACCTTCTCTAGTCTTCTGCAGGCTCTAATCTCTACTTGTTTAACGCAAGGCATGGCTCCTTCCTTCACAGTCAACTCCCTCAGCTCCATCAGTTTCCAGAGTTTCAGGACATGGAGTTGAGGAAATCCTCCTTGGTAACATGTTAGTTCTTCCCCCATGTAGGAATCAGCAAGAAGCCTAAGGATGTTGAGGTAAGGTAGCTGTCCGAGCGTCCGCATCGGGTCTTTTCTAAGTTGTGACATTGATAAAGTGAGGATTTTAAGGTTTGGAGGAAGTTGTTTGATGTTAACTGGCCTTGGTAACACTCCAAGCAAATACAAGTCCATGAGTTTGTGATGGTCTTGCAAGGCAGTCAATTTGATGGATCCACGCCCGCCTGTGTTTCTAATCGATCTTAACTGTAGAGATTGAAGGTTGGTGAGTTGTTTTGAAATCCAGTCATTTAATCGATCTTGTGATGCTGAACTGAATCGCAATGCCAACTTTCTAAGACTTTTTATGTTGAATAATGAATTTAAAATGGGGCTGTCTTGGCTTATAGATAGCCCCCATAAGATCTGGAGCTTGGATAAAGGCTCTGAATCAGATGATACTTGAACGGAAATATCATCAAAACGAATCCAATCCATATAAAGATGCTGCAAGTTTTTAGCCGTCCAAATGGAACCAGGCAATGAGGTTATCATAGTGTGCTTCACATCTAAAGTTTCCAAGCATGGCAGATCACAAACCGACACTGGAAGTGACTCTAAAGATGTTGATCTTAAACCTAGATACTTCAATTTCAGCAGTTTTTGAAATGATTCAGGCAGCCTAGGTTTGTATACACCTTCAAGGTCAAGTATAGTCAACCATCCTACGTCTCTACTTAGGATCATCTTGTTCAGAAACTTACCTATTTCTCCAGCAGGCATGCCTCCTCGATGTGTGCTGAAGGAAATGTAAGACCGGAGACTTCGAATGTACCAATCCGAAGAAGGGTAGTTTTTGATGCTCAAGTATGATGCAAGTCGCCTGACCGGGAACGATGGCTGATCTCTAGATGAATAATTTGACTTGCAATGGATGTAAAACAATCCTATTTCTGCTGCTGCTTTTGGAGAGAAAACATCATATATGGCTCCTGGCATTCTACATGTTTTGGGGATACCATGAGACCTCCATCTTGCAACTTCAATCATGTTCCTGTAAATTAGTTCTTCCAAAAACACCTCCACTTCACCAGGGCCTAATTCCCCTGAACTTGAGGGTGTCACCAGTCTCTCAGCAATCCATAGCTGAAACAATCTCCTCACAGGAACCTCAAACCCTTTCGGGAACATCCCCAGGTAAAGAAAACAAGGCTTCATTCGAGATGGAAGTTCTTTATAGCTTAAAGCAAGTATATCTCCATGAAGATTATCGGCATCCTCAATCACTCTTGACCATTCACCATTGCTCAACTCCACCATAGATAAGATACCTCCCATCAAGCTTATTAGCAGAGGTAAACCATCACATAATTTCAAGATTTTCTCCTTGAATGTTATCAAACTCAAATCCAAGTTCTTACTTAAAGCATCTTCAGCTGAACATACCTTCTTTAAGAACAGCTCCCAGCTCTCCTCATTGCTCAGTCTGCCCATCTGTAGAGTTGTAGACGCAAATGCTGCTACATCCTTATTGCGGGTAGTAACAACTATCCTGCTACCATTTTCTGAGTTCGGGATCACATTTTGTAACCTTTCCCACACTCCAGGTTCCCCAACATCATCAACAACAACAAGATACCTGTCCTTCCTCAAAACTTCACCCAGTCTAGACACCAATTCTTGCTCAAAAACGGACTCTTCTGCTTCAGCTAATGCCTCGTCAACTTGTTTCAGCATGTCAAGCACAACATCTCTACCTTTGACCACACAATTACTAACATTAACCCAGATACAGTACTTAAAATGCTTTTTAATCCTTACCTTTTCATACACAATCCTGACAAGAGTTGTCTTGCCTGAACCTCTCTCACCCTCCACTGAAATGAGTTCATGAGTAGCAGCTTGAATGTTTTCATCCGTGCAAATTAGGTGCCCCTCCAACTCCTTCGCTTGATCACCAAGACCAACAACATCTTTACCCACTTCTAAATAGGATGAACTTGCTCTTCTTGTTCCCTGATGCCTTGGATTCTGAATAGTTCCATCTTGTACGCTTGACCCAGCAATGTTGTTATTGCAAACATCATCTTCTATCAGAGACATGAATTTCTTGATTTGAACAGTAAAAAGAAATCGGATCCAGAAGTCTTTAAATCCTCTAAAAGGTTGACATATAGCCTCATTGCAACCCCTCAGTTTCTGCCTTTGCAAGAGTAGTGTTCTTGCAAGGAAGGTATCAGCCGCATCTTCTGCAGAGTAAAATGCATGTAGAAGCCTCTCTGTCTGCTCTTCATTTCTTGAAACTTTTATAGATTGGTGAAGTAAATTGAGTTTGCTGGTTGCTTCCTGTACTTGATTTCTCAAGTTGGTATTGGTAATAGTTGCTTCTCCATCTAGAAGAAGAGCTTGGAATTTCTGTATCAAAAGCAAAGCTACCCATTCAGCATCCATGGACTGATCTCCAGGAGAAAGTGAAAATAAGTTAGTACTGCAAAATAATTTTAGGGATATGGATTTCACGAGGATATGGTAAAAGTAAACTAATTTCAACTCTCTCTCTCTCTCTCTCTAAGGGGACCACTCTTTTTGTGGGTCCAAATGCTAATAAATTTATGTGCTGCAGCTTGAAGGTCACTACTTCGCAGGTTTTTAATGCCGAAGGGACCCCATAATCACTTTAATGTAGGTTTGACCGTTTCTTTTAGTCACTGTATCATCTCCTCCAACCTACAGCAAGATCAATAGGGTTTAGCTTACCATCTTCTTGACCAAACCCTTTTAGATTTCTTCAGGAGCTTCACTAAGCCTCCCTGAGGACATTATCTTGTTGGGTTTCAAGATTTTACTACAGTATACTTCTGCCTCCCATATAATTAAGCAGGGTCTCTTTACTTTGAGTTAAACTTGAGATGCAGTGTTAGGCAAATTGGATAGAAACAAGGCTGGCCGTAGCAGCATATTTCAAGTTAGTATTTAATGCCCCCTTTCTTGTTCAATGATAAGTAAGTTGTCAATTAAAAGCTTGTTTTGCAAAGACTAATTGTTTATATACCACCGGCTTTGCATCTCTAGTTAAACCTGCGAGAGATCAGGTGTTCAAAGAACGTAGTTAGAGCATCTCTAATTTGTCAAATGATTCTGTTTTTGTGAGCAATTTAATGATATTGATCATGACGAGGAGAAAGGCACTTCAGGTAATTCCTCCAAGTTTGAGGGAATTGTGGAGCACATGGCAACTAAGAGTATTGGTTCTGACTAGTCTCATCCTTCAAATAGTGCTAATAATTTTTGGCAATCGTAGAAAATACATTTCCAGGAGTTGGGTTAGATTCGCTGTTTGGTCTGCCTATCTAGCAGCAGATACAGTTGCTACCATGGCTCTGGGTGTAATCTCAAGTAAATTGGGAGAAATCTATGATGATGATGGTTCTATAGACCCAAATGTTGAACTGAACGCATTTTGGACACCATTTCTGCTGCTACACTTGGGTGGCCCTGACACCATTACTGCATATTCCTTAGAAGACAATGAGTTATGGTCTAGGCATTTCCTTGGACTAGTTATGCAAGCAATTGGCACCCTTTACATTATTATGATGGCCTGGACTGGCTCTCATCTTTCTGTACTTCTCATTCTGATGACTATTGCCGGCCTTATCAAGTTCGGAGAGAGGACATGGGTCCTCCGATCTGCTAGCAATGACCAACTTAGAGACTCCATGAGGGTTACTCGTTCTGATCAAGGTCCTGGAAACTCCAATCTAGCTGAGGAATACCAGTTGAGGGATGCTGAAGGATACAATGTGATACCCAGCAAAGTGATTGAGATTCAGCTTCCTGTAGATCCTGCTGTTTTCGAAGGTAATTCCATCTCCAAAGACCATGAATTATTGCTTGTAGCGTATGGTTTATTTCACACATTTAAGGGTCTTTTTGCCGACGTCATACTTGGATCTCGAGATCGAGATACCAGCCAGACTATTTTCAGGAGCATTTCTTATGAGAATGCTTACAAACTAATTGAAATGGAATGTGGACTCATGTATGATTTGCTTTACACCAAGGCAATATTGGTCTACAATCCATGGGGTCTTGCCCTGCGCTTCATCAGCTTCATACTTGCATGCATTGTTTTGGTACTCTTCTCCTTGACTTCCGAGAAGCAAAACTACTCAAAGGTTGATCTTTCTTTAACTTTCGTTCTACTAGCTGTAGCAATTTTTCTAGAGATATACGCAATACTAGCACTGCTTTCCTCAGACTGGACAACTGTTTGGCTGAGTACAAATAACAAAGCTTCTGCCTTGAAAGCAATCACTTATCTCTCGCTATTGCGAAATCCACGGTGGTCGAATTCCATGGCCCAATACAGCCTGCTAAGCTTTACCCTTGAAGAAAAACCTGTGGGTTGTGTTGGAATCTTAAGGCGCTTTAGCATTGTTGAACAGCTAGAACAGCAAAGATATTTAACTAACGTGGAAGTCACTGGTAGTTTAAAAGAATGGGTCTTTAATCATTTCAAGAAGAAGCTTAACAAAATTCAGCAGGAAACAGAATTGGGTTCATATAATATTGGATCCCTCGACACTGCAAGAGGAAACCTTGTATTACAAAAGTATGGTCATAGTGGATTGAATTGGAGCATTGAAGTTGAGTTTGACAAAAGCATTCTCATATGGCATATTGCTACAGAAATGTGCTGCAACTTAGAAGATTCTACAGATGATATCATTCAATCAAAGCATCATATCAGCAAACTCTTGTCAGAGTATATGCTTTATCTTCTAGTCATGAATCCTTCAATGTTACCAGTAGGGATGGGTCAGTTTGTCTTTGAAGACACTTGTGCAGAAGCTGTGAGTTTTTTTAGCACAGCAGGTAAACTTGATGTTCATAAGAACCTGCTTGAGGGATATAACACTGGAGTCCAACTGCCTGGAGAAAGGTACAGATCAAAGAAATCTGTTCTATCTGATGCATGCAGGCTTGCACAACAATTGGTCGATATTCCAGATACGGAACAGGTGACTTTCTTTATAATTCAACCGTATTTATTCATTTTAAAAATAAATTTCTTGTTAGTTAAGATCCTTACCACCATGGTATATGCTATGACAGAAATGGAGCCTTGTTGCTGATGTTTGGGTGGAGATGCTAGCTTATGTCGCATATCAGAGTAACGGAAGACAACATGCTGATCAACTAAGTGGAGGGGGAGAGTTTCTAACCCATGTATGGCTTTTAATGGCACATTTTGGCTTAACAGAACACTTCCAGATACCGCAACGCCGTGAAGTAGCAAGACTGATCGTCAGATAGTCAGTCTTGTTGGAAATCTTAAATCTATAAAATCTGAAATGGATAGAAATTAAAGAACAAAAATAAAATCATAAATATTGGAATGAGTCACATCCATTCATTCCATAAAATCATAAATATTGGAATGAAGTCACATCCATTCATTCCATAAAATCATAAATATTGGAATGAAGTACATCCATCCATTCATTCCAAAAAATTATAAATATTGGAATGAAGTACATCCATCCATTCATTCATTCAATTTATTCAATTGAAACTTTGCCTATTTATAGGCTTACAAAAACCAGAAATTAAAATAAACTAGAACGCTTAATAGATAGGAGAGATTATTGGATAAGGATAGGATTTATCATCAAAGATAATCATAAAAACTATTTAGAATTCTATGGCTAAAAACTTCTTATCTTCTTATCTTCATATCTTCAAAGCTAATCTCATTAAAATCTAACACTCCTCCTTGAGATTTGCTTTGGACATCCCCAACTTCATCTTTAGGAACTCCAATCTTGCTAGAGGAAGTGTCATGGTCATCACATTAAGCTGAGCTGGATTTTCATCAACTCTGTTTTGTCCCAAATCAAAATCAGCATAAACTTCAAATTTTGCTCCTCCTGTTTTCGTGTACCATTTCACACGGTCAACAGAACAAATATGAGTTTGAGCTTCAAATTTTTTTTTTTTTTGTGGCAAAGAAACCATCATTTTCTCTACCACCTTTTGATCTTCAATCACCTTTCCAAGCAGCCTCATTTGATTCATAACATCCATCAATCTGCGAGAATAATCCTTGAATCCCACAGTCCCGTAAGAAAACTGCTCTGATACCAATTGTTGGAAATCTTAAATCTATAAAATCTGAAATGGATAGAAATTAAAGAACAAAAATAAAATCATAAATATTGGAATGAGTCACATCCATTCATTCCATAAAATCATAAATATTGGAATGAAGTCACATCCATTCATTCCATAAAATCATAAATATTGGAATGAAGTACATCCATCCATTCATTCATTCAATTTATTCAATTGAAACTTTGCCTATTTATAGGCTTACAAAAACCAGAAATTAAAATAAACTAGAACGCTTAATAGATAGGAGAGATTATTGGATAAGGATAGGATTTATCATCAAAGATAATCATAAAAACTATTTAGAATTCTATGGCTAAAAACTTCTTATCTTCTTATCTTCATATCTTCAAAGCTAATCTCATTAAAATCTAACAAGTCTACCAAGTCAACAGGACCAACTAATGCATTGAAAGGAAATAGTTCAAATGTTTCCTGAGTGCCTTTAGGACCCAAAAAAAACCCTATTTCAATGTTTCTCGTGGAGATTTTTAGCTTTTTGATTAGTAATAGTCAAGTAACCGTGCGTTAAATGCTAGTAAGTTTCAGGAACTAGCCTGAGTGTGATTTAACAATGGCGTCCAGTAGAGCAGATAAACATGATATAATATTGCAAACACACGAAGAAACTGAATTACAGGAAATATTAGCAAGTTCCAATTTTGACGAAGGCTTTAGAGAGAGCCAGAACAAGTAATAACAAGCACAAAGTAGCCTGGAAAAAAAAATAGTAGCCAAGAATGGCCTAATTGCCTATGGAAATTATCGCCACAAATTATTCACTTCCAGATCCAGAATATAGGAACTGGTTAATGTTCCAAATGACCCCTTTAACCACACTCAAAGCAGCTCTGCTGTTACATCCTTGACTTAGCAACCACCTCAGTTCCTGCTCCCCCCGTGTCCATGGCTCCTGGCCTAGACCATGTCTCTTTGAATTGCTCCTCTGTCACTCCTGTAAAACAGTATCAGAATTCAAGAATTTCAAGATGTTTCCACTTAAAATCTTCTTTAATGTACAAAAACCATGTGAATCCCTTACCTTTGCCCATGGCAGCAGTGGAGGAAATGCCTCCCTGGACAGTCTTCAGATACCGATCATAGTAATTTGCACCGGACCATTTCTGATGTGCAAGAGTGTCAACTCCATTTTTCCTCTCCTCCCTCTGGATCCTCTCTACATAGGCCAGCATCCCCCTCTTCGCATAATCCCTCGCAAAAGTATCGGTGACCAGCGCATCGGCATGGAAACCTGCCAGTGTTATGAACTGCCAGCAGTAGCCCAACTTAGCAATCCTCGGAATGAAATCTCTCATTTGTTCATCGGTCATACCAGATGCATCCCAGTTGAAAGATGGGGAAAGATTATAGGCCAACATGATCTCAGGGTGCATTGATTTCACACCTTCTGCAAACTTGGTGCACTCAGCCAAATCTGGGCTAGCAGACTCCATCCAAAGTAGATCAGCATGTGGAGCGAAAGCCCTGCCTCGAACAACTGCCGCATCCACAGACCCTCTAAACCTATAGAACCCTTCTCTGGTCCTAGGCATGTCCCAGTCCCAGAAAAGATTGTTAAGACCCAATCTTTCAGCAATCTCTCGGCCTTGTTCATGGGACAGGCACTTATCATAGCTAGAATGGCTCATCCATCCATTCAATCTCCTCCTCTTCTCATACTCTCCAATATTCATACTCTTGATCGCGTCTGTAACGCACTCAGAGAATGTCTTGAGCTGTGCCATTGCAAGCCAATTGTCCTCAAGGGCCTGAAGTTTGTTGAAATTCCTGGATTCCAAGACTGCTGAAGAACAGGACACGTCTGTTGAAGAATGAAGATGATGAGTCCTAGTTTGATTCAAATTTTAGTGATAGATTAGTATTGAATTAGCGTGGTTTGATTTATTTCTGATTAAAGGTCATGTTGACCAAGTTTAGGATTGAGTTCAGTTTATCTTTAGTTAACAGATCATGTTGATCAATTAGCTGATTAAGATTGAGTTAAGTTTGAGTTTTAGCTTAGCATGAACAAGAAGAAGTTGTATTCAACTACACCTCTTGTAATTTCAATTTTTCTATATAAATAAAGAAGAGGGATGGCAGTAACCTCACCCTGGATTCTGCTCCTAATTATACAAAATCTCAGTTTTTAGTGTTCTTCCCGTGTTCTTCATTTTCTGGAAATTCCAGATTTGAATCTGAACAGTGCATGTTCTTGGGCTTATCACAGTTGACTTTTGTTGACTTTTGTTGACTTTTGTGTTTTAATTCCAACAATTGGTATCAGAGCAGTTAGGATCTTAGGAGGGATTGTGTGAAACACGAGTGGAAGGTGAGATTTACCAAAAAGGGGAATCAAAGTCAGTTTTTTGGGTGAAAAAAAGGCAAAATGGATTCTGGAACCAATTTTGCAGCAAAGGCACCTCTATTTGCAGGGGTGAATTATGGCACTTGGTCTGTGAGAATGGAGACTTATCTGAAGGCATTTGATTTGTGGGAGTATGTGGATACTGACAAGGTTCCAACTCCATTAAACAACAATCCAACCATGGCTCAAATTAAGTTCTTCAATGAAGAAAGAGCTAAAGGATTTAAAGCACTCACTTGCATACACAATGCAGTAAGTGAAGAGATATTCTCCAGAATTTTGGCATGCAAGACTGCCAAAGAAGCTTGGGACAAGCTTAAGGCCGAATTCAAAGGAGATGAGAGATCAAGAAAAATGCAAGTTATGAACTTGAGAAGGCAATTTGAAGGGCTGAAGATGAAGGAGTCAGATTCAATCATAGACTTTTCATCTCAAATCTCTAAACTTGTGAATCAAGTGAGATTATTGGGGGAAGAATTTCCTGATTCCAGAATTGTGGAGAAGGTGCTGGTGAGTCTACCCGAGAAGTTTGAACATAAAATATGTTCCTTGGAAGACTCTAAAGATTTTTCTGAAATGAGTTTCCAAGATCTTGTAAATGCCTTACAAGCAGTGGAACAAAGGCAATCTTATCGAAATGAGGGAACAAGTGAGAATGCACTTGTTGCATACAAAGGAAAACAGCAGCAACCTTACAATTTCTCGAAAACCAAGCAGTTTGGAAGGAAAGAAAAAGGCAAAGAATGGAGACCAAATCATCAGAATTCAAGTAGTTGGCAACCCAACAACTTAACAGTGAAGGAGAGAAAGGAATATCCTGCATGCAAGTATTGCAAGAAAACAAATCATTCTGAAGATTGGTGTTGGTTCAAGAAGATTCAGTGCAGAAATTGCAATCAATTTGGGCACTACCAAAAGTATTGCAAAAACAGAAAAGAAGAAGTAAAACAAGCTCAAGAAGAAGAGAGCTTGACAGTGAAGGATGAGCATTTATTTGTAGCTACAATGCACAAAATGCTCAGAAAAACAGAGGAGACAGATTCAATTTGGCTCATTGACAGTGGCTGTTCAAACCACATGACAGCAGACCTCTCAATTTTTTGTAGCTTGGATAAAAGCTATAAATCAAGGGTGAAGATAGGTAATGGAGACTTTGTAAAGGTTGAAGGAAAAGGAGCAATAGCAGTGGACACAAGGGCAGGTACAAAAACTCTACATGATGTCTTGTATGTGCCTAATATTAATCAGAATTTGGTGAGTGTGGGTCAATTGCTAGAGTCTGGCTATTCTTTATTCTTTGATAATGGAATGTGTGTTATTAGAGATAAAATGGGGACACTTTTGTTGTGTGCAAGAATGGCAAATAGATGCTTCAATGCAGATTTGAAGGAAATATGTTGGACTGCCAACATGTGCAAGAATGATGAATCAATTCTTTGGCACAAAAGGTTGGGACACTATAATTATGGTGCATTGAACAAAATGGCTGAGTTGCAGATGGCACGTGGATTACCAAGCATACATGATCAAGGTAATTTTTGTGAGGCTTGTCAATTGGGAAAGCAAACCAAAATTGCTTTCTCAAAATCTGTTTTTAGAGCTAATTCAAAGCTGCAGCTCATACACACAGACGTGTGTGGGCCAATGCAAGTTGAATCATTGAATGGATCAAAGTATTTCTTGCTATTTGTGGATGATTATAGCAGGTATTGTTGGGTTTATTTCTTAAAAAACAAAGCTGAAGTTTTCTCTAAGTTTCTGATATTCAAGGCAGAAGTGGAACTCGAAACAGGACACAAAGTAAAGATGATGAGGTCTGATAATGGTGGAGAGTTTACCTCCACACAACTGGAGAATTACTTGATGAAAGAAGGGATTAAACACCAGCTGACAGTGCCCTACACACCTCAACAAAATGGGGTAAGTGAAAGGAAAAACAGAACCTTGATGGAAATGGCAAGGTGCTTGATGTATGAGAACAAAATACCTTTGAAGTTTTGGGCAGAAGCTGTAAACACAGCATCATACATACAAAATCGTGTGTCTTCAAGAGTTTTGGATGATAAAACTCCTTATGAAATCTGGTATGATGTTAAACCCAATGTTGAGCATTTAAAAGTCTTTGGTTGCATATGTTATGTGTTGATACATGATGTTAATCGAAAAAAACTAGACAAGAAGGCTGATGTAGGTGTGTTGATAGGCTATAGTTCAAAGTCTAAAGCTTATAGAATCTTTGATGTTATGGCTAACAAAGTTATAATTGCAAGAAATGTTAAGTTTGTAGAAGATGCATCATGGAATTGGGAGAGTTTGGCAGTCAACTGGGCAGATCAAGTTCAACATGGTGAACCAGAATTTTATGATGAACTTGAAAATGAAGAAGACATAGATGATGAACCTGTTAGGGGGACAAGGTCACTAGATGACATTTACAGCAGGTGTTCCATGGCTGAAGCTGAACCAGTCGAGATTGAAGAAGCAATGAAGTCTAAGGTATGGATAAAAGCAATGCAGGAGGAGCTTGATATGATCGAAAAAAACCAGACTTGGATGCTTGTTGACAGGCCTGCAAACAAGAAGACAATTGGAGTTAAATGGATATTTAAAACTAAGATGAATGCTGATGGAAGTGTCAACAAATACAAGGCAAGATTGGTTGTAAAAGGCTATGCTCAAGAGGCTGGAATTGATTACACAGACACCTTTGCACCTGTGTCTAGGCATGATACAATGAAGCTTTTGCTTGCACTTGCTGCACAAAATGGCTGGTATGTGTTTCAATTAGATGTAAAATCTGCTTTCTTGAATGGTGTGTTGGAAGAAGAGATATACATTGAGCAACCAATTGGGTTTGATAATCAAAACCCAAATCAAGTGTATTTATTGAAGAAAGCTCTCTATGGTCTCAAACAAGCTCCTAGAGCTTGGTATAGTAGGCTTGATGAACACTTGCTGAGTTTGGGATTCAAAAGAAGTATCAATGAGGTAACACTATATGTGAAACATGTTGATAATCATGTGCTAATGGTCTCTGTGTATGTAGATGATCTTCTGATTACTGGTGGAAATGAGCAGCTGATAGAAGAATTCAAATCAAACATGAAGAATACGTTTGAGATGAATGAGCTTGGGCTGATTTCTTATTTTTTAGGCATGGAAGTAATTCAGTCAAAGGAAGGGATTTTTCTATGCCAAAAGACATTTGTTCAGAAGATACTGACTAATTTTGCAATGGAAAATTGCAAATCAGTTTCTACTCCTATGATACTAGGACTGAAACTGAGCAAGGATGATGAAGCTCCCAAAACAGATGGGAAGACCTATAGAAGCTTGATTGGAAGCCTACTTTACTTAACAATTACACGACCTGACATCCTGTTTGCTGTTAATTATTTATCTAGGTTCATGCAGGAGCCAAGTCAAATACACTTCATGGCAGCCAAGAGAGTTCTAAGGTACTTGCAGGGGACAAAAAATCTGGGCATGCATTTTGTCAAAAACTGTCAAAACAGGCTTGTTGGATTCACTGATAGTGACTGGGGAGGAAGTGATGAATGCATGATGAGCACTTCAGGTTATTGCTTTGCATTAGGATTGAATGTTTTTAGCTGGATTTCGAAGAAACAATCAGTGGTGGCACATTCCACAGCAGAGGCAGAGTATATAGCAGCATATGTGGCAGCCAAGCAATTGGTTTGGTTGAGAAAAATGTTGAAAGATCTTGATTGTGCTCAATCAAATCCCACTGAGTTGCTATGTGATAATATGTCAGCTATAGCTATTTCTAAGAATGCTGTGTTTCATGATAAAACAAAACACATGAAGATCAAATTTCATGCTCTAAGACAATTTCAGCTGGAAGGTGAATTGGAGATGAAATATTGCAATACAAATGATCAATTAGCTGACTTGTTTACTAAGCCATTAGCCAAAGGAAGATTCGAAGAGCTAAGGGAAAAGATTGGCATGTGCAGCCTTGGATCCAAGGAGGAGTGTTGAAATTCCTGGATTCCAAGACTGCTGAAGAACAGGACACGTCTGTTGAAGAATGAAGATGATGAGTCCTAGTTTGATTCAAATTTTAGTGATAGATTAGTATTGAATTAGCGTGGTTTGATTTATTTCTGATTAAAGGTCATGTTGACCAAGTTTAGGATTGAGTTCAGTTTATCTTTAGTTAACAGATCATGTTGATCAATTAGCTGATTAAGATTGAGTTAAGTTTGAGTTTTAGCTTAGCATGAACAAGAAGAAGTTGTATTCAACTACACCTCTTGTAATTTCAATTTTTCTATATAAATAAAGAAGAGGGATGGCAGTAACCTCACCCTGGATTCTGCTCCTAATTATACAAAATCTCAGTTTTTAGTGTTCTTCCCGTGTTCTTCATTTTCTGGAAATTCCAGATTTGAATCTGAACAGTGCATGTTCTTGGGCTTATCACAGTTGACTTTTGTTGACTTTTGTTGACTTTTGTGTTTTAATTCCAACAAAGTTCAGATCCAGTTTTACCAGCAGCCATTGCTTCTGACAAAAGATTGGCCAAATTTTTCCCTCTTAGATTAGGATTAGTGGCACCCAGAATGAACTGGTGATCTCTAGCGTCCACATTGGTTTGGATCAAGTTAGCTGCTTCTGCATCAGTCCTAGCCACCAACACTGTCTCCACCCCCATAACATCAAATTGCAGCCTTGCCGCGACAAGCCTATTAATGTGCTCACTAACAGCAACGAGCACCTTACCAGCCATATGACCACATTTTTTGGTCACAGAAGACTGGTCCTCGATATGAACACCAGCAGCGCCACGCTCCACAAAGAGCTTGCAAAGCTTAACAGTTGCTGTAGTGCCTCCAAAACCAGTATCCCCATCAGCAATTATTGGCTTCAAGTAATCAACATAGGGGGTCCGAGCCCTCTCCTCACGGCTCAGGCTCATTCGCGCTTCTCTCTGCTTCCTGTCATGATATTGCTGCGCGAAGAACAGATGTTCTACTTTGTTAGGGACTGTGTCATAGGGGTAATCGGCAAGGTCAGGACCTGGTTCATTGGTGCTGGTGTGAGTGGAGGAGCACTGCCAGCCAGAAACATAAATGCTGTCCAAGTGCCTAGCCATCATGGCCACTTGGATGGGGTCAAGGGAGCCAAAAGTCCTAGAGGCAGTGCCATTGGTTTGGTGAGTCTTGAGAGTTCTCCAGAGCTTCTTGGCCATATCATTCGAGCCATAGCTTTGCTTCAGGCTGCCTCTCAAAGACACAACATCTCTTGCCGAGTATGGTCTGCGGGTTAGCTTGAACCTCTCCGAGCTCCACCATGCTTGCACCTCTGCAACTTCGGCTTCAAATCTCCCTTCTTCCTCCATTATCTGCTTGCAAATTGCAATATAATCACGCATTGTAAAAAAATTTCTGAAATTTTGAGAAGGAAAATTGTTGCGCATTGTTCATACTAAGATGGATTTGAGCTTCTCTACAGCATTTTTTTGCATGTCGAGCAAGAAAGAAAATATTTTTCTCGAATATAAACATCTACAGAGCACTTGAATACTTGCACGAAAAGAAAAAAGTGCTGTTAAGGCTCTCACCATTGAAGGCACTGAGTAAGATGCAGCCATTGATAGAACTCTTTTTATAAAAAGGAATTCTCCTTTTCCTTTGTGTTATGTGTGGAAACAAGTAAGAGAAGTTCATGCAAAAGGCTTCTCCAACCTCCTCCATTTATAACCAAAGGGTGTTCACTGATTACCTTTGCTTAGCGTAAAGATTAAAAGAAGAACAAATATATAAAAATATAAAAATATATTTGATTAAAGAGATATATACATGTAAAATAAACTTTTTTTTAAGAAATTTGCTATTTTTCATTGCATTAATTCCAACCGTTTCATCTCGTGTCTAGCTCTTTTGCATTATGAGTGTAACTTGTCCCTTGGAGCTGCATGGCACGTATGGTGATGGCAATCTTTCCCATCCAGACACTGCCACTACCGTATCCTAGCCTCTTAGAGGTATTTGTGTTGGAAAATTTCGGATAAACGAACAAACACTGTTCAGATCACTGTCAGGAATTTGCCTCTGACAGTGACAAACAGACACTGTTCAAATCAGTGTCAAAAACAAGCCAATTTTCCAGAAATTTCCCAGAATTTTGATTAACAATTTTGAGACAAAATTAAGCAATAAACATCAGAACAAGGGGCAGAATTTCTTGTTAGGATACTGCCATCCCTTCACTTTTATTTATAGAAGAAAATCAAAAATACAAGAATAGAAATTCAAACCTATTACAACTCTTCTACTTAAAACAGGAAATAAACATCCGAAAATAAAGCAACAAGATATGATCAAATATAGTTTGATCTTACTTAACTAAAACATAAACTCTTAATTAAAACACAATAAAAACAATAAAGGAAAACAGATGATCTTCGTAGCTTCAATTCTTCAATTTGTGCAGACTTGAAATCAGTTGACTTTTGTTGACTTTGACCCTGCATTTTCAACACTCCCCCTTGATTCAAGTCTGCTCATGCCTATCATCTCTCTCAGTTCTTCAAACCTTTCTTTGGCTAAGGACTTAGTGAATAAATCTGCAAATTGCTCCTTAGAACAACAATATTTCATCTCCAGCTCACCTTCAAGTTGAAACTGCCGAATTGCATGAAATTTGATCTTCATGTGTTTGGTTCTATCATGAAATACTGAGTTTTTAGAAATTGCAATGGCTGACATATTATCACAAAATAACTCAGTAGGTTCTAATTGAACAAAGTTCAAATCTGCCATCATCTTCCTCAGCCATACAAGCTGTTTTGCAGCAACATAGGCTGCAATGTATTCGGCTTCAGCTGTAGAATGGGCTACAACACTTTGCTTCTTTGAATTCCAGCAAAACACACTCCCTCCCATTGAAAAACAGTAGCCTGAAGTGCTCATCATGTCTTCATCACTTCCAGCCCAGTCACTGTCACAATATCCAACCAATTTGACAGTTTCAAGTTTATCAAACACCATTCCAAAATCCTGAGTTCCTTTCAAATACCTCAAGACTCTCTTGGCTGCAACATAGTGATTTTGACTTGGATTTTGCATAAACCTAGACAAGTAATTCACAGTGAACACAATGTCTGGTCTTGTGGCAGTCAAATACAACAAACTCCCAATTAAGCTCCTATACATTCTGCCATCAGCCTTAGGGGCTGCATCATCCTTCATCAGTTTTTATCCTGCCACCATAGGAGTGCTAACTGGCTTGCAGTTTTCCATAGCAAATTTCTTCAACAATTTCATAGTGAAATTCCTTTGGCACAAGAAACATCTCAATTTTGTTTGCATTATTTCCATTCCTAGAAAATAAGACAACAAACCAAGTTCATTCATTTCAAACTTGTTCTTCATGTTCATCTTGAACTCAGCCACCATTTTCTCCATATTTCCAGTAATGAGTAAATCATCAACATAGACTGAAACAATCAAAATATGGTCTTCAACCTTTTTTACATACAAGGTAGCTTCATTCAAACTTTTCTCAAACCCCAAACTCAGCAAAAATTCATCAAGCCGACTGTACCAAGCTCTAGGAGCTTGTTTCAGTCCATACAAGGCCTTCTTCAGGAGATACACCTTGTTTGATGAGATTTCATTTTCAAACCCCTCAGGTTGCTAAACATAGATCTCTTCATCAAGAGTTCCATTCAAAAAAGCTGACTTAACATCCATTTGCCACACATACCAACCAGTTTGTGCAGCAATCATCAATAGCATTTTAATGGTGTCAAGCCTAGAAACAGGTGCAAATGTATCATGATAGTCAATACCTGGTTCTTGGGAGTAGCCTTTAACTACTAACCTTGCTTTGTGCTTGTTGATGCTTCCATCTGCATTCAATTTGGTTTTGAAGATCCATTTAACACCAATGACCTTTCTATTGATAGGTCTGTCAACAAGCTGCCAGGTTCCATTTTTTTCGATCATCATCAGCTCCTCCTTCATTGCTGCCATCCATGTGTTTGAATCCATGGCTTCTTGAACATCATTAGGTTCAGTTTCAGCTAGATTACACTTGCTATATATGTCACTCAACAGTCTAGTACCTCTCACAGATTCATCTTCATTTTCATCCATGTCAATAGTCTCACCAATTTCAGTTTCTGCTTGAATTTCAAGCCCAGATTCTTCCACAATTTCAGCTTCCCAATTCCACACTTTGTCTTCTGCAACTTTGACATTTCTAGCAATTATAGCCTTGTTTGATTTCAGATCAAACACTTTGTATCCAGTAGACTTCATGCTATATCCAACTAGGATTCCCACCTCAGCTTTTTGATCAAGCTTTCCCCTTTTAATTTCTGGTTGAAGAACATAACAAGGGCTGCCAAACACTCTTAAGTGTTCCAAATTTGGTTTGAACCCATACCACATTTCATATGGTGTCTTTTCTCCCAAAATCTTGGTCACCATACGATTGAGAAGATATGATGTTGTGCACACAGCTTCTGCCCAAAATTTATGTGGCAGTTTCTTCTCATACAAGAGACATCTTGCCATCTCCATTAGTGTTCTATTTCTTCTTTCACTAACACCATTTTGCTGAGGTGTGTAAGGTACTGTAAGTTGGTGTTTTATACCTTCTTTTGCTAGGTGTTCTTCAAGTTTATGGGAAGTAAATTCACCCCCATTGTCAGATCTCAAAGCCTTCAGTTTTGAACCAGTTTCCCTCTCGGCTGCAGCTTTGAATTTCAGGAATTCTTCATACACTTCCCCTTTGGTTTTAAGAAAATACACCCAACAATATCTAGTATAATCATCAATGAATAATAGAAAATACTTAGCACCATTCAAGGATTCATTCCTCATTGGTCCACACACATCTGTATACACCAATTGAAGCTTGCAAGTGGCTCTATATGCATTGTCATTAAAAGCAATTCTAGTTTGCTTGCCTAATTGACATGCTTCACAAACATCCTTTTGTTCTTGAATTTTTGGTAATCCAATCACAATCTCTAAGTCTGCCATCTTCTTCATGGTAGCATAATTAAAATGCCCCAACCTTTTATGCCATAACACTGAATTTGAGCTACTTGTTATGCTCATATTCATGTGTTCATTCTCCAAGCCGAGACTAAAACTCCTATTAGTCATTTTGGCAGAAAACAACACACTTCCACTACCATCTCTAATTGTGCATATGCCATCAACAAAGGATAATGAATGACCATCTTCAAGCAATTGACCAACACTCACTAAGTTTTGTTTAATTTCAGGCACAAACAAAACATTGTCAAAAGTTCTTATTCCAGCCAAGGTGTTTATATCCACATCACCTCTGCCCTTTACATCAACATACTGCCCATTTGCAACTTTTACTTTAGACTCATAGTTGGTATCCAAGGCTTTAAACAGATTTATATTTGCAGACATGTGATTAGTGCAGCCACTATCAACAAGCCAGTTGGAATTTGTTACCTCAGTTTTGCAGCAATTTTCTTCTTTCACAACCATGAACAAGTGTTCATCTTCTTCTTCAGTGTTCTTTGCCACATATGCTTGCCTTCCAGTTCTAGCTTCTGAGGGTGACTTGCAATACTTTTGAATATGGCCAAACTATTTGCATCTCCTGCATTGTGCATTTTTCAGCCAACACCAAGCTTCTTGATGACTTGTTTTGTGACAATACTTACAAGGGGGAAATTGCTCCTTCTTTTCTTTTCCCCTTGTGTTTGAACTGCTAGGGGAATTCTGATTTCCTTGCCACTTTTTGTTCTGCCAGTTCTTCCCATTTTCCCTTCTACCTTCATGGCTGTCTTTGGAAAAATTCTGGGATCGTGGTCTGTTTTTGAAACCAGCAACAAAGGCCTCTTCACTTGACACTTCTTGCCTAAAGGAATGCCTTTGTTCAACTAATTGAAGAGCATTGATCAAGTCCTGAAGACTCATCTCTGTGACATCTTTAGAATCTTCTAAAGAACAGATTTTATTCTCAAATCTTTCAGGTAGGCTGACAAGCACCTTTTCCACCACTCTTGAGTCTTGAACATCTTCACCCAAAAGTCTCATTTGATTGACTATTTTTGAGATGTTAGATGAAAAATCTTTAATAGTTTCAGTTTCCCTCATTTTCAGCCCTTCAAACTGTCTCTTTAAGTTCAAAATCTGCATTCTTCTTGACTTCTCATCACCTTGGAATTCTGCCTTCAATTTATCCCATGCTTCTTTAGCATGTTCACAAGCCATTATTCTTGTGAATATCTCTTCACTTACTGCATTATGGATGCAGGTAAGTGCTCTGAATCTCTTTGCCTTCTCTTCATTGTGATACTTCATTTGATTCAAGGTGGGATTGTTGTTCAAAGGATTTGGCTCCCTATTAGTCTCCACAACTTCCCATAAATCAAAGGCTTTGAGATAAGTTCTCATCTTCACTGCCCAAACATCATAATTTGTTCCAGTGAACACAGGTGACTTTGAAAAGTTCGATGAATCCATTCAGTAGAAATCAGTTGAATTCTGGAAAAATAAAACCTCTCTCGTGTTTCACTCTCCTCCCAATCAAAGTTAAATAACTTTGAAACAATCTCACAGTGTACTCGTGTTTCACTCAATTCCCTTTCAAAGATTCAATTTTGCTCTGATACCAATTGTTGGAAAATTTCGGATGAACGAACAAACACTGTTCAGATCACTGTCAGGAATTTGCCTCTAACAGTGACAAACAGACACTGTTCAAATCAGTGTCAAAAACAAGCCAATTTTCCAGAAATTTCCCAGAATTTTGATTAACAATTTTGAGACAAAATTAAGCAATAAACATCAGAACAAGGGGCAGAATTTCTTGTTAGGATACTGCCATCCCTTCACTTTTATTTATAGAAGAAAATCAAAAATACAAGAATAGAAATTCAAACCTATTACAAACTCTTCTACTTAAAACAGGAAATAAACATCCGAAAATAAAGCAACAAGATATGATCAAATATAGTTTGATCTTACTTAACTAAAACATAAACTCTTAATTAAAACACAATAAAAACAATAAAGGAAAACAGATGATCTTCGCAGCTTCAATTCTTCAATTTGTGCAGACTTGAAATCAGTTGACTTTTGTTGACTTTGACCCTGCATTTTCAACAATTTGCACTACGTTTTTAAAATGTTTTTGAATTTTTATTTTATTTTTCATTTCAAATAAAAAAAAATGTTGTTTTTGAAGTTGATATCAAAAATGATTTTTTAAAAATAAAAAAAATATAATTATAATATATTTCTGAATAAAAAACACTTTAAAAAATAACTTCAACACCACTTCAGTAACTATTTTCAAATTTTGTTGACATTTGATGTCACCATTAATTTTCAAATATTACTTATATATAATCTTTCAACTGTCTCGTGGCCCTCTGCAGATATATAAACTTCCTCAGTTTCCACCATGATTTTGAATTGGAGAAGACCAGCAAGTTGGGGTGGTGACTGTCTTCCTCAAGATTATTAAATATTTCTGTCGGAGGAGACCAGATTTATATGGGAGGGGTTTTTTGAGTGGTACCATTGTTGTTAATTTCGTGTTGTTTTGGCCGAAACAATTGAAATATTTTGTACCAGTTAAAAAACGAGATAAAACAATACCGTTTTTACCTCGTTTAAAATTTTGGTTCGTTCCGTAAATTTCTCCCAAAATTCAGCCGAAACGTTCCGGTTTCATTCCGCCCGTTCCGTTTCGGCCAAATTGTATTTTTTTTTAAAATAATGAATAATTTTACAATATCAATCATATCTCTTAATCTGACTGTTAGATTGAGATGAAATTTTACTAGGAGTCTCTTAATATATTTATATATATTATGCTATAATTTCAGAGCAATCAGATAATGTAATGACCTTGCGAGATTGATGATGATATTCTCATAATATTATACATGTTCATAATTTTGTTCAGAAAAATTATTTTATTGTGTTTTTTTAGATTAAATTACATAATTCTAAATAATTTTATTTTTAGATTTGAACAAAAAAATTTGAATTAATATATTTAATTATATATTTCTATACACACACACACACACATAATTAGTATAACTCCGAAACGGCATGTCAAAACGTATGTTTCAAAATCGAAACATTCTGTTCTAATTGAAAAAACAAAGCACCAACTAAAATGAAATTGACAAATTCGGTAGTAACTATCTTATATGGAAAATAAATTGCAAAATGTGATTTAATTAAATTAATGAGTGATAAACTTGAATGTTGGATCTATTTGGTTTAAAGAATATCTCACCTAAAAACAAATTTTTTTATATAAAGCTCTTGATTCTTGCTAGAATACATATTATATTATATTTAATTTTTATCAAATAAAATAAAAATAATAAGATTCAAATTCATTATTGTCTACTCAATAAACAATCTAATCTAAAAATTCAACCCGAGTATGGAATTGGGAGTCCCGAGGACAAGATTAAGATAAGCCTATCTTTACCATTCTCTCTCTTCCTGCTGCTCGATCCACAAGATGACAACCATGCATGCATTCTGCCTAAACGTTTAGGCAGGCGATCATGTTTTCTTATCTTCGCCGTTCTATGATTGGAATGAGCACGTACTCCATAGCTGTCAGCTTGCATCTGGTATGGGGGAATGGTGGAGGATCGGGACGACACGTCACACAAACATGGGGGAAATTAATGGGGGAGATTGTCCATTTGCACACAGCTAGCACATAGATTGATTGGAGATGAGGAAGGTATTTGGATAAGAGAAAAACTGGAACAGGTGATGAGAAGTGGCGAGGACGATGGTGGGTTTTGGAGATGGGGGATTGTCCTGGAGCCTGTGACTTTGAAAATGTTCTGATAGATGGTGCAGAGGTGGGGACTAGGGTTTGCTGGTCCTGAATTAATTCTAGCAGGGTAGGAGATTTAGCACTTCGAGAAAGAAAAAAGAACCTTCGAGAATATTCCATGATCATAGATGCTAGAGACCAATTTAGATTACTATAAAAAGTTGATGTAATGCTATTATTTTTTATATTTACATATGAAAATAATCTAAAAATATTAAAAAAAAATTAATTTTAATTTTTTTTTTCTTTCAAAATCACTTAAAAAACAGTGACAAACAGGAAAGTTCAAAGCTAATGATCAAATTTAAAGCGTTGAATTTATTTATATTTCATGCAAGAGAAGGTCAAAGCTAACGTGTATACACATGTATATCTACTATTCTATTATTTATAAAATAACTAATCTAATTTTTTTTCTCCCTCTTGAAAAAAAAAATTACTCTAATTATTTTCTTATATATATATATATGATTGCGAGTCCTTTCTCATAAGGATTGACCTTATATTTAAAGTTCTGAACTAGGTTATTTTATTATTTAAAGGAACATTATTCATTCATTTATTTTCTCGATTTTTGGAGCACTCAAACCCTAAGCACTACTTCCAACAATCATCATAAAATATTGCTTCTTCCAATCTTGTAGCCTTGATTTTAATATCTCATTAATACAGTGAGGAGCCTTCTATATATATATATATATATATATTCTTTAGCCCAGAAGCTCAATCTCTGTTCGATTTTTCATCAAAAAACAAAAAGTAGTATATTTTTGTAAGAATAGACAGCTCCATATTTGGAAAGTTGTACATCGAAAAGCAGAACCGCTGCAGGCAAAGCAACACAGTAAAATGAAAATCTGACAGCATGATCGAGCCACGGTTTTTCGAACCTTGCATAAGTTTAGTCTCTGCAGCTGATATTCTATTTGCTAATCACATGCAGCCACTAGTTAAGACAAGATTCTGAGCTAAAAAAATCATCAACCAGTTCTATGCGATTCAATCTATGCAAATTAATTAATTAACTCGGCCGACTTTTGCATTGTAGATGGGAAATGAATTGCCAAGAAATGGAGCACAGATGGTCCTGCTGCTCTGAAAATCTCTGAGAAAATGGCCATGGAAATAGTTACAAACAAGCTGCATATTACATTTTCTTCATGGGATCGCCGGACTGTTTGTCTGTCCATGATCTTCCAGTTCTAACCAACTGTTTACGTTCGAACAATTTACTGCAGAAAGAGTGAGAATCGAGCCACGGTTTTTCGAACCAAGAAGAACCTTAGGTCACTTAAATTTCTTCCAAGGTGAGTCTTTCTGCAGTAAATTTTAAGTTACCTACAGTTTTTGAGTTCCAGCAGCATCAACGAGAGTTGCCATGGAAGGAACATAGACAGCTCCAAATTTGGAAAGCTATACATCAAAAACCAGATCCGCTGCAGGCAAAGCAACACACTAAAATGAAAATCTGACAGCATGAGCCCCGGTTTTTTCGAACCAAGAAGAAACTGCAGGTCACTTAAAATCTCACTCTTTCTGCAGTAAATTGTTCGAACGTAAACAGTTGGTTAGAACTGGAAGATCATGGACAGACAAACAGTCCGGCGATCCCATGAAGAAAATGTAATATGCAGCTTGTTTGTAACTATTTCCATGGCCATTTTCTCAGAGATTTTCAGAGCAGCAGGACCATCTGTGCTCCATTTCTTGGCAATTCATTTCCCATCTACAATGCAAAAGTCGGCCGAGTTAATTAATTAATTTGCATAGATTGAATCGCATAGAACTGGTTGATGATTTTTTTAGCTCAGAATCTTGTCTTAACTAGTGGCTGCATGTGATTAGCAAATAGAATATCAGCTGCAGAGACTAAACTTATGCAAGGAAATCTCGTTTCTGAAAAATATACTTTGTGAGGTCAGAAGTTTTTATAATAATATATATCTTGACTTGAATTCGAGATTTGTTGTGTAAATTGAAAGTTCTCTATCATCACGTGACACCTTTTAGGGATGACTAAACACTAAGTTCTAGCTAATTTTTTTAAGATTTATACTTATTATTGTTATGGGTTATTTCAATTCTTCATTTTCTATATTATAAATTTCTACGTTTTTTTTGTTCTTATAAATATTCACATACTTTTTTAGTTTTTAATATAATGAAAGGTATTTCAAGTTATTTTATTTTTATTTTCTTATGAATTAAATATTAGATTTTCTACTGATATTACGAGATATATTTTATTCAAAAAGTGACTTAAGAGTATATGATTACAAAAAAGAAAGATAAATATATAAGATATATGAGAGTGAAGAATTCTTAAAATGATATAAGAAAAGACAACTAATAATACATGAAGAGAGATGAATTAAATAACAAAATTTCTTAGATAAATCAGATATAATTGTGTTTGCTTATCATCTCAAATAAAAAAAGACAGACAAAATATATATAAAAAATGAATGTATTTGGTTATAAAATAAATATGTTAGGGATAATTTTAAAATATTTTTTCTTGTATATATTTTTCAAAAGAGAAAGACATATTTATTCTATTATTGTCCTAAAATGCAAACACACCCCAAAACTTTTATCCTTTTGTTTTTTCTTCCACTTTAATTCAAAAGTTTTCAAACGTTATACTCTATATTTGTTGACAAAAATACAAAAAAAGATTAAGCATTTATGTTTTTTCTTAGTAAAGGACACTAGGACAGCTCTCGCCTTCATATCCAGTTGAGCATGTTTTTCTTTACCCTCACGTCACTGAATACCCTAATTAGATTAACGAAGTGAAATGATTATTATTTCTTGGATGCGAGAAAACCTCATATTTTAGAAAGTGTACTTTGTGGGTTCAGGTGACGGAGTAAGATCCTGATTATCCTATTATCTTACAAGAGATGTGTGTCCTAACTTGAACTCGAGACTTGCTATGCAGGTCGAAAGCTTTTTGTTATCACGTCACGCCTCTTGAAAACTCGATATTTTATTTGCTTGAATTATAAATCGAACTCGAAGCAAGTATTGTGTATTGAGTTTCAATTTGTTGGTCATCTATTTTTAACAAAACAAAATCAGTGTGCAATCATTATTTTGTTGAAATTTTAAAATGTAAAGGGTTTTCTACATTTTATTTAATTCCTTCATTCTAGATATTAGCAAGAAATGACTCTGGCTAAAATACAATATCAAGTGATTTTACCAACTAAATTAGACACCGCCAACGGAATATGAAAAGGACCTGTCAGAACAAAATTTCTCTGGCTATATGCACAAGCCAGATTCTTCTCACGAATATGCCATTTGACATAAAACAGTGAGCTTCTAAACTTCCACAGATCATAGAATGGTAAAAGATGCTTCTTGGACCACTGCTTGACCACTCTGCCCTGAGCCAGAGCGGGCGGACTCAGCACTCCAGGCAGGCCATGGATGGGTTTTCATGAAAATGGTACCAAAATTGATGTCCCAGATGAAAAATATTTGCCAAGTTAAAATGTTAAGGATCTGCTTATGATCTTTGCGCAGGTCTCATGGATCCTGGGATAGATAGCATCTGTGCTTGGAAATTTTCATACGAATTCCATGGATTGAAAGCTCCATTTCACCACCATTGGAGATATATACACGAAGAGCAGGTAAAAGGGTGTCTGGGATCATGTAAAAAATTCTCAATTTACCATATCAACAAGCAGATTTCATCATACAATCTAAGCTCCCAAACATTAATTAGCAGCTACCATTACCACATTGAAAAACCATTGTACAGATATTTTGATCAAGGCTAAACCCCCATATCGCAGTTCCTAAGTAGAACCAAACTTCGTTACAAACAAACCAAAATTTTGCAGCTCTATGACATCAGACAGGACCCTGGACTTAGATTCCTAATTTACTGACTTGTAGAGTATCTTGAAGTCCAGTACTTCTCAATTTCCTCTGCTGTTCTTCCTGGAATCCTCCCAGCAATTAAAGTCCACCTAAATAGATCAAGATTTTCTCAGTCAGAACTAAAATGGTTGCAGTAAATATACAGATGAAGGACAAGGGAGAATTGAAGTTTAAGCCTACCTCTCACCAACCAGATTGTACATCCTAATAATAAGAGTTTCTTCATCTTCTGAGAACTCAAGCTTAGAGTCTTGGCTGGTATCTGCAATTTATAACCCAAGAAAAAAAAACTCAATCTTTACTTTCATCTTGGAAGCTCAAGATCAAGGACAGACAATTTTCAATCTTGTAATAACCATTAAACCCAACACATAAATTAGTCAGAAAACAAAGCAATAAGCACAAAGAACTCAATCCGGACATTTTCATGTACTAATTGATAATCCCATGATTAAAATCAAGAAAGTGAGAGAAAAAAAAACCATTGCTTTCAAAAGGGTACCTCTAAAATCAATCATTGAAGTTGAAAAGAAAGATTTTAAAACCAACCATCCCTTGAGTAACTAACAAGAAAGGGAAAAAAATCAAAGCAAGTACCTCTAGAATCAACAGAGAGACCATCACTAGAGGAGTGATCCGAGTCAGCCATAATTAAGAGCAAAATATAATATTATAATCTTCGAGTCTATGGAGGGTAACTGTCTGTGAAATTGAAGGGACATAAGAGACGGAGTATTAATAGAGAAAGGCGATAATGATACAACGAAAGTGGTCATCGATGGATGGAGAAGAATGGGCGCTGGTGTGGAAGAATGGTAGTTGAAGAAATTCTGCGTCCCAAGTCCAACTTTGATAGGTAGTTGAACACTTAACCGTTGGTTGGTACTGTAGCCATAATTTAAAAATGATTTTTTTTTCTGGGGGGAATTTTTTGCCGTTACTATAATAGGTTCTCCACCTGGAGTTTGATTCAACCATAGGTTGGTTAAATCATTTCGTGTAGATTTCTGCTAAAATTAGTTGGGATTGGTCGAGTCAACTCCCGGTCTACTTATAATTGAGTTAAACTAAGATTAAGATTATGGTTCGACCACCTAGATCAGAATAAATGTTTTAGTTGAGATTGTAAATAAACCCCATGATTTAGCTTGGGGGGCTGAAAACCACGAGTTCATTAAGCACACAAGTTGATGTTTGTCAACGGATAATTAAACCAACCAATGATCAAGCCAGTTTTTCAATCCTTCACTGTCCAGAACTTAATGGAACATCTTGACTAATTGTTACTTAAGCAATTAAGTATGAGGTTCACTGTCAATTAAGAACAAAACGAATCTTATTTCTAAATCTTGAAATAGGTTTTAGAGTTGAAAAACATTTAGTTAAGAGAATAGACGTACAGAACAATTAATGTGTAAAGCTACTTTTGACCATGATGAACAAGAGACTGAAATGAGCTTTTCTAGCATGTCTCTAAGGACGTAACGTGATGGCAAATAACTTGCGATCTGCACAATATATCTCGAGTTCGAGTCAGGACATAGATCTCTTATGAGAATCCGAGACAGCTAAAATACGCTTTCCGAGAAGGAATTTCCTCCCATCCAAATAAAAAAAAGTTTTCTAGCAGGCTAAGAAGCTGGGGCGGTCTAAAGAACACTTCTCACCAACATACCCTTATTGTTTGTTGGGGGTTGGTGGGTGTTAGGTATAATATATGATAAGCTTGCATTTTGCTCGGTGTTGTTTTCTTTCAGGACCTGAAACAGAGCTGAGACTGGGACCGACCAGACCAGGTGGGGCTCAGGTCAGGACTGATTGGACAGAGCAGATGACTTGGAGCATGGCTCGGATAGTTGCATGAATCGAGTGTATCTGATATGCTTCGAGGTTGTGTTGACAGCAGTGGTTAGGATAAAGCCAAGGTTGAAGAAGAAGACAGACCGCAGGATAATAAAAGAGTGTGCCGGCGTCCATTAATTACATGGGAAGCGCATAAATAAACTTGTTTATTCCTGTATAAATTCACACACGCTAACAAGTACAAGGTTGCTGTTCCTTCTTATCCTTCAGTTGATGAGTGTTTTTTCCTTTTCTGGTTGTTTAAGATAAACAAAATGGTAAGAGATGATGGGAATTTATTGCCTTCCCCGCCATAGCCTCTCACTTCATTCATTTCATAGGTTTACCAAAGACTTTACTCGATCCGATCAAAAACCCAGGTTCTAGATAAAGAAGTTGACTACAATTAATTCTAGTCAACTCAAGATTGAGTGTTTTTCCTCGAGAAATAAAATAAAATGACATTATTTTAGATATGATCTCAATTTAATGTTATTGGAAGTTCAAATAACATAAAAAAATGGAGTCTTGCAATGTGACTCGAGTTCATTATTAAGGAAGTCTCAAGTAAACAAATCAAGTCCAATTATCTCAATTTATTCGGTAATTCTTTATAAAATATGAGATTGAAATAACCCTCTAGAAAAAAAATCAAGAAGATTAGTTTTTTATCAATAAAATATTAAAGGATAAAACAAGAATAAATCAATTTCAGAAAATAATAAAATAAAAGATCAAAATCAACTTAGTCTATATTTTAAACTCGTGACTTGGATAATAAAATCATGATTATCTCATAAAAAATAAATCTAAAAACAAAATTCAAACTCTCAATCAACCACCTAGAAAGGAACAAAATTGAAAACAAATACAGTAAAAAAGGATCAAAACAAAATAAAACAATAACATGGATCAACTTTGACATTTGAAGAAAATAAAATCAAATGTTTAAAATAAATAAAAATTAAAAATTAAATTTAATAGAAAACAAAATTACATTACGGAACACCTTTTAATTTTATCGCAACACAACTCAGTCACTACCACACTGGCCAAAAATTATCTCACCGAGCCACCATGAAGCTACTGTTCGGTTGTCCAAAATAATTTAATTATTTTGTTGCATTTTCTAAAAATAAAAATAAAAATAAAATATCCATATATACTGTTTATGAGAAAATGAATGAAACACTGATCCTTTAGTTTTTTTAATATAACAAGAATCAAATAATGAATTGATCCACCCGGCTCTGACTGGTTTTCGAGATCTAGCAGCTGCAGCAAAAATATATCTATTTGGACACGTAAACACATGCCAAAAACAACAAATCTGAAGTAAATAGCAGAAAATTTCCAAGTTGAAATTGAAGAGTGATTTAAAAGAGGCACACAACCGCTTCTGTTCTCAGCTTAAAGAAAAGGTAGGGGATCATGCAATTTACTGCTAGGTAACACAGACATCTAACGAATGCCAGCAAACTTTATTCTGATATGGGATCCGGTAGTCATACATATTTAATCCACATCACACAGCAAGCAGCGAATTCACTTAAAATGCAGAAAGCAGAGTATCTTGAAATAGAGTTGAAATGAACACAAGCTAAGAATGCCGGGTTCTATACGATATCCAGCTTGATACCATGCGAGACGTGTAAACTAGGTATGCGATTAGCTCGCTGCTTCTTAGAAACCATGAATCTTGATATTTTCCTTCTTCACAATACCAGCCTGTTCACAGAGAGCAAAAGAAAATTTTTCATTCATTGCTCCTAAATATACAGAGAACTTCATCAAAAACAAGATCGAGATGTGTTTATTACCTGCACGAGGAAGGAGGAGACGTTCTTCCTTTGATCACCCTGTAGTTGAATGACCTGCACCCATGCACAAAAGCATTATTTAGTGCAAGCACAAGAAGGATCCATTAACAGTTACACACGCCCTTGCATACAAACTCTATTCATGTTGGCACATATTAGCAGCTATCAGTTGAATGCACTGGTAAAGACTATTGTTGATAAAATAGTTCCTTATGTCTGAACAGATGTGGTGTTTCTCTATACCATTCCAGATGAGATACGCAGGTCCATGCTGCAAGCGTTCATTCTCTGGGGTCCAGATACAGAATCGACTAAGAGAGAATAATGATGGAAATTTCTAAGTGGCTTTGGGGGAATAGAAGGAAAGAAAATCATCTGGTTAAAGATGCAGAAGATTAGTCTAGGTAACACGGAAAGATCTGGAAAGCAACTGAGGTATAAGGAAGAAAGGAATATAGAAGTGTCGGAGATAGCTACCAACATGCAATGGGTCTTTCCACAGGGGATGCATGGGTGATGAAGAATCTAATAAGGACCCATAAAATCAAAAAAGCTACAAGAGCTTCATTTTCAAAGAAGATATTCCATAAAAACTGTGTCATTTTTCAAACAGTTTGAATACCAAATGAGCTAAGGATTGCATGTGATTTCCCCTTGTTTGCAACAGCAGACTACAGATTTATGATAATACCTCTCAAGGACATTCTGGAAACAAAAAAGATAGAAACAAACCTGCCCTAACTCAGGATCCTGGACAACAGTTCCATTGCAGCAGAACTCTTTCTTGAGGTCCTTAAGTATCTTGTTGTAGCTATAGTCCTTCTTCAATCCTTGAACAGTAGTCAGGCTTTTCCTTCCATTACGCTGCTGTACACGCACATGAACATAATCTTTTGTCCCAGCACCAGAGTCCTCAGCATTTGCCTCAGCGAAGGGATCTATTCATCCATTGAAGAAACATCATTACTATAAACTTCAAACTTCATCAGAATGCTAAATATATATTAATCCAACAACTAAAACATACCGAAAGCAGTTGGAATAGCGTTGTCGAATTCAGACATGAAAGAAAGATTCTGGAAGTAGAAAGTGAAACCAACAAACAATTCTTTTGATATTAATCAAATTTCTCTGAGCTGAAACATATGCCAGAAAACAAAATTAATCAAGATCCAGAGAAGCCTACAGTTTAATAGGTTAAGATAAATGCTAAAGGATTTAGAAAGCTTTACTATCCAATCATCAGTTCTAATTTCACATTTACAGCAAACCAACCACTGAGAAAGTAAAATCCTTGGATGTATAAAATAATCATGAAATATTTTAACTATACATTAAAAAGCGAACATGGTAAATTTTATCATTCTGTAACAAATAACGCAGAAAAATAAAAATAAAAATCAGTACTGCTAAACACTAAAATACCTAAAGCAGCTACAGATTATCCATGCATCAGATGGGTCTAGCTACAGTCTACATCACCATTTAACAAACAGATGTGTGTATCTTAATCAGCGTCATAGCCACATATTCCTGTAGGCCACACAATGATTTCCGGCTTCACTCAAAAAACAGGTTATCTTTTCAGAAACACATCTATTTCCTCAATCTATTCCTATCTGGCAGCTGATACACTTCATCATCAATAATCAGTCCAAAATAGTAAAATCTAAAAAGCATGTGGATCACCCTACTCATCAAACATATCTCTTCTTGTCAACCAGGTGTGATTTGCAAATCTACAATAAATAATTAAATCTCTTATTTTAATTGGTTGTAACATTCATTTATGTTACTTGAGGGTTTCCAAACACTAGAATTCCATGAATGTTGTTGAAATGATTTCGTTTCTATTCAAATCTGAAGTTTCCAAAAAGCCTATAAAAGTTTCGAACTTTTCCTCAAACAAACCCATTATTAACATAACCAAAAACTTGTAATTGATGGAATAATTCCAGGAATTCTGTTCCAGCAGTCCACAAATGAAGAGCGAGCGAGAGAGAGAACTAGAAACACACAACACAACCTGGATTCTAAACATAGGAATTTGGTTCATCCAATAGAAAAGATTGAATGTAAATATGCAGTTACTTACTCAGCTCCTTTCCCTCAAATCCTTATCAAACAAACAGAAAATCATACTCATCATCCATGCTAAAATGAAAAAAATAAAAAAACTTCAACACCATACAGAAACTTTAGCCAATATCATATAAAAAGTATCAATTCTTTTTCGAAAAAAAACAATAAAAAACAATCACAAACAATAATACAAAACACCATCATGAGCAAAAAAAAACAGAATATATATATATATATATCCCAATTATGAAAAATATCAAGACAACACAAAATTATCCAAAATCCAATATTTACATGCAAAAAACAAAGACAAGATCAAACAAAAACAGAACATTAAAAGAAACCAAGCCAGAAAAGACTACGGATTATTACCTGAAAGGAAAATTGAGAAACAAAAAGCAGGAAAACCCAAGAAATTTGAGAGAATGAATAAGGGTTTCTTTGGCGATTTTGGTGATTATGCGAAGGTGAGAGATGATTTATTGACCTCAACCTTCTTCTGGTCGGCTGGTTTTACGGTTGAGATTGTTTTGGAGGCCACGTGGGATGGAACAGACAGTTCTCAAGATTCTTACCCCTTATTCTAACCTTTTTCTTGTATGCGGGTATGGGCTGGCGGCCCATAAAACAAAATATCCCAGTGAGCACATGGTGGGCCCATGATAACTCTCGTTAAAAAAAACATTGTTTTTATAAAATAAAAGAAAAAAAGAAAGGGCTCTTTTAGTAACATAAAGCATTTTTTTTTGATATAGTATAACAAAATAATTTAAAAATAAAAAATAATATTTAAGTAAAAAATAATTTATTTATTTATTTATTTTTCAAAAATATTTTTGAAATACAGTACCTAACTCCAATTAAATTTATTTTTGACTTGTTTAAAAAATTAATTTGGCCTTATTTGAGTGACTAAATAAGGATGAAAATTATGAATTAATCTCTAAACAAAAAAACCATTAAACTATGAATTAAAAATACATTGATATATATATATATATATATATATATATATATATATATATATATATAATTTTGAGCAGTACCACATCAAAAACATAAAAAATAATTAAAAATAAAATTGTCTCTGTTCTCAACTTAAACAAAAGGTAGAAAGCATCACGTAATTTTGAAGTTATAATTTACTGCAAGGAACAAAAACATCTATAGCACGCCAGCAACCTTTATTCTGACAAGGGATCCAGTGGCCATACATGTTCAATCCACACAGCGAGCAACCTTTATTCCGGTGAAAGATCCGGCGGTCATACATATTAAATCCACATCACACAAAAAGAAGCGAATCCACTTTTAAAATGCAGATGACAGAATATCCTGAAACAAAGTTGAAAAGAATACAAGCTGAAGATGACAAGTTCTATAGTGTCCAACTTGCTACCATACGAGACGTGTAAACTAGGTATAGCAATTATCTTGATGCCTCTTAGAAACCATGAATCTTGATGTTTTCCTTCTTCACAATGCCAGCCTGTTCAGAGAGAGCAAACGAGAATTTTTCATTCATGGCTGCTAAATACACAAATTTTTTCATTCGTCGAAAACAAGACCAGGATGTTTTATTACCTGCACGAGGAAGGTGGAAACGTTCTTCCTTTGATCACCCTGAAGTTGAATGACCTGCGGCGACGCACAAAAGCAGCGTTCAAACACTATAATATTTTAGCAGAAAGATATTTAATTTATCCAAACCAGGATTATGCACTGGTATTTAGTTCAAGCACAAGGCGGACCCATTAAAGGTCACACACGTCCTTCTGACACTCTTCATGTTGTTACAGCTTACTAGTTACCAATTATATGCACTAGTAAAGACTATAGCTAATACTATGATTCCAAATGTCTGAACAGATGTGGTGTTTCTCCATTCGATGCCAAATGAGAACCGAAGGTCCATGCTGCAAGTGTTCATTCTCTGTGTTGGTCTAGATATCAAATTCAAACCAACTATAAGAGATAATGGGAATTTCTAAGCAAGAAAGGGAATATGGGAGTGTCAGAGATAGCTACCATCGTGCAAGGGATCTTTCCACAGGGGATGCATGGGTAATGGAGAATCTAATACCCACCCATAATATAAAAAAAGAAGCTACAAGAGCTTTATTTTCAAAGAAGATATTCCAAAATACTTTACACGTCATTTTTCAAACAGTTTGAATAACAAAAGAGCTGAGGACTTCATGTGATCACCCCTTGTTTGCAAAAGCAGACTGTACAGATTTATGATAATACCTCTCCAGGACATTCTGGAAACAGCAAAGATAGAAACAAACCTGGCCTAACTCAGGGTCCTGGACAACAGTTCCATTGCAGCAGAACTCTTTCTTGAGGTCCTTAAGTATCTTGTTGTAGCTATATTCCTTCTTCAACCCTTGAACAGTAGTCAGGCTTTTCCTCCCATTTCGCTGCTGTACACGCACATGAACATAATCTTTTGTCCCAGCACTGGAGTCCTCAACATTAGCCTCAGCGAAGGGATCTATTTCATCCAATGAAGAAACATTAGAAGCAAAAACTTCTAAATTCATCAGAATGCTAATCATTTATTAATCAACAAATAAAACATACCGAAAGCAGTTGGAATAGCGTTGTCGAATTCAGACATGAAAGAAAGATTCTGGAAGTAGAAAGTTAAACCGACAAATATTCTTTGATATTTATCAAACTTCTGTGAGCTGAATCAAACGGGAGGAAACAAAATTAGCCAAAATCCAGAAAAGTCTTAAGAGCTAAACAGATCAAGACAAGCACTAGAAATATTTAGACAGATGTGCTATCTAGTTGGCAGTTCTAATTTCATACTTTGAACAAACCAGGCAAGTAGAAAGTAAATTCCTTATTTTAGATGTATAGAGAGTAATCATGAAAGATTTCAAGTTTTTAACAGTGCATTAAAATAAAAGAACAGGTAAAATTTGTCAATCTTTAGCAAACAAGGCAACAAAAGAAAGTTACAATGCCAAAACCTAAAATACATACAAGGATTTAGATATTATCCATACATCAGGTGGTTCTAGCTATGGTCAGCTCCTCCATTTAACAAACAGATAATAGTATCTTGTACAGAATCATAGCCAAATTCCAGCAGACCACTCATTGATTTCCTCCTTCACTGAAATCCCTCCTCATGGTTGCTAATTATTCTCAAATAATGGTTTATCTTTTCAGATACAAAATTATTTCTCAGCCTATTCCCTATCAAGCTTCTGTTACACCTTATCATCAACAATTAGTCCAGAGTATTATATCTAAAAAGCATGTTTCCTGTCAACTGCTCAACAAACATCTTTAAGTACTGGTTCTACTACATCACTACAGGCAGTTATGCCCTTCAGTTCCATCTCCTATCGAGATGCTGTGAACTTCAGTCACACCACTCCATCATGATTTCTGAGTCGCAAGTTTCATAATTTTCAGATCAGAACTCTTTTAATCCAAACTTTAAATATTACTCCTAACTTGGAGATCACCCTCACCCAAATATCACTTGAAAGTTTCAAACTTTACCTCAAAACTCATCAATGACATAAAAAAGAACTTGTATGGTTAATTCCAGGAACTGTGTTGTAACAGAAGAGATGAAAATCAATGAATGAAATCACATTAAAAGCACACAACATAACCAAGAAAAAAAATCCAAAACCCAGATTCTAAGAACCAAAATTTAGATTAGTAACTAAAAACGATCTCATTCAATAACATGTTTAGCTTTTGCAAAACAAATGTTCATCAGCCTAAACCTCAATTTTTCTGCCTTCTTTTACCCAAATTCCTTATCAAACAAACATACAACCATGCTCATCATCCGTATTAAAAAAAACATCCTTCAACAACATGCAGAAAAATCTACAAAGATAATTAAAAAGCACATTTTTTCCCGCAAAAACCAACCAATAAAAATCACGAACCATAATAAAAACAAGAACATATCACGAACAACAAACCAAATCTAAGATTATCCCAGTTACAAAACAATTAAAAAAAAAACACAAAATTAACTAAAACTCAATATTTACATACAAACAACAGAAACAACGATCATCAAATTCAACCAACCAAAACAAATCCTTCAAAGAAACAAGCTAGAAAACTACTATGAATTATTACCTGAGAGAAAGATTGAGGATGAAAGCAAGGAAACAGAAGAACGATAGAGCAGAAATGGGATTTCTTTCTATGGTTATTATAATTATATAAAGCGAGAGAGAATATGTATTGACCACACAAACTTCTTTGGGTCGGTATCTATATAAAGAAAACCGGGGTTTTCCTTGATGCCGTACATCTTAAGTTTAAGAGCAAGTTGTTTTTTAAGTTTTAAAAGTGTTTTTTTGAAATAATTTTTATTAAGTATTTTTAATATTTTAATGTGATGATAATAGTAAAAAAAAATAATATTATTTTAATATATCTTTAAATAACAAATACTTTAAAAATAATAATTATTATAATACTAAACAATTCTAATTAAAATTCAAATTGAAATTTGATCCAATTTTTATTTTATTTTAAAATTATATTATTTTAATAAAAAATATTAATTTACTACCCCGAGTAGGCTTTTTATAACTTAAACTTTAAAACATTTTTCTAAAACCTCAATTATCTCAGCAATTAATTTGAAATTGGATAACCTATAACTTGGATACTATTAATTTAAAATCTAGCTTGATGTAAATAAATAAATTAAAAAAAAAACTTAGATTATCCTGATCGATCCAAATTAAATCTATTCAAGATCTAGCCATCAATAAATTATTTTTTTTAAATAAAAAAAATATTGTTTATTTTTTTAAGAAATGAGTTGGAATGACTTTTACAATTATAATTAAGTCTTGTTCTAGATTAAATTTTAAAATTATATTATCAAACTCAATTTAAAAATAAACTAATTATAGGCTGGGAGGGTTGATTTAAATCAAGTCAGCCTCAAAAACAAAAAACCTAACCACAATGCATGTCAAAACCATAACTAAAACAACATTGCATCTAGATTTTCAAATTCCAAATCAAAACACAAAAAAATAAGAACAAAAATCCAAAAATTTTAACATACCCATATGAAATCGTGTAACTTAGCCCATGATCAATCTGCATTATTAGTACCCACAATTCATTTCACCCCACCACTTCCATCTCCATCTCCATCATCCACATCACTCTCACTGTTCCCCCATCCCATCTCCACCAAACCCAGAACAGCAATCTCTCTTCTTTCTCTGTATAAATTGATACCTTTTCCTTTTCTTTCTTTTCGAAATTACCCCACCAAAAATAACTCAACCACAGAGCCTATTGCAACTGCAACACCAGTGTTTAAACCCCTGGACCATTGGATGATGTATTTTCAGAGATATCAGCTACATGGTTGATCTAGCAGTCGATTCTCTTTATGGGATAGAGCGAAAGGTTGCGGCAGGATTTCTCAACGCTCATGGATTAACTGGAGGAGATATTACCGGAAGTGTTGATGAGATTGAGGCACTGAAGGAAAAGGAAAATGAAGAAGACGCAGATTGGCAACTAAAGCGTAGTGGCAGCTTGTCTATGGGAAGTGTTTTTATCTTCTTTTTAATTGATATTTATTTAAAAATATATTTTGATTATACGGTGATGATGCTTGTGGGCGAAGTCGGCTCTTACTTTGTGAGCTGTTTCTACGGTTGAGATTGCTGGGTTTTAGAATTTAATGGTGTCAATCTGGCTTGTCAATACCGTTTCTTTTCGGCCGGAATGACCGGAACTTTTCGTGCCATTAAAAAAATCAGAAGAAAACGGTGCCGTTTTTATCTCGGTTTTAATTCCGTCCTGTTCTGAAAATATCGGTCAAATTCCGGACAAAACATCTCGGTATCGTTCCGGCCCTAAAATCCTCCTTATTTTGATTAACTTGTGATTGTGTTTTTAATTTTGAGATTATGTTTATTTGAATTTGTGTTTATATTGTATAATTTAAAGTTAATTTATCTTGAATTTTAATTATGCTTGTTAAATTAACATTTTAATTTTTTTCATATATATATATATATAATTAATTATATATGAAGAGTACAATCCCGAAACGGCACGCCGAAATACTCCGAAACCGAAATGTTATGTACCAATAAAAAAACCGGAACGACGATCGGAACGGTATTGACAATCTTGGTGTCAATATTTTGATTATATAAAATGAGATTTCTTTCTTTCTTTTCTTTCTTTGGTGATTATGATTATTTAAGTGAGAAAAAAATCTTGCTGAGACAGTTTTATAACTAGATTTTGAAATTGGTTAGCTATAATCTATTTGTTTTTATGTTTTAAAAATATTTGTTTTATTTAAATTATTTTTATATGTATTTTTAATTTTTTTATATACAGAGATCTTGAAAATAATTTTTAAAAAATAAAAAATATATAATTTTAATATATTTCAAATAAAAATAATCCTGTAATATTTTTTAGAATCTGTTTGCTAGCGGGTCTAAAAAATATTCGAATTGGGATATGTTTGTGGGCCACGTCGTTTTTCACACTGTTTCTATTGCTAGATTGCGTTACAAAAGTTCTTGAGAAAGCCTTAAAGTAGCCATAGGCCCAAAAGAACATGCTATAGGTACAACCCACCACTGACGTAAGAAAGGAAAATCACTAGAATTTGCTGACTTGATTTGCTAAATTTGATTCATTTGTAAGCGAAAAAACCCATCTTGGTATTTCCATTTCTTGTATTCTTATTACCAAAGTTCTTTCCTTTACAGTGATTTCCCCCGTTCCTGTTGCGTTATGTGGCTTGTTTTGTGATCTGGGGTGTTTCAGTTATGCCTGTGTCATTATTTTTTATGATTTTATTTGGATTTTAGAGAATGAATGACGCTGAGATGTTTGATGAAATGTTTTATTTCCCTTTCTCCTTTGTTGAGGCAGGTTAGGATGGCTTCGACGAGGAAACTATGAGAGAATCTTGCAGGAGAATTCAGTGATAACTATGCTATGCATTCGATTTTCCTGGGGGGCTTAGAAGATTTACTGGTGCCAGTAGAGACATCTCACTCGGATAAGATGTTATCAAACATGAACAAGGATTCGATTTTGATTGTGTTCCTGCAGCTGTGGAGTTATACAGGCAGGTGGATGCCGATATAGATGATGAGAATCTCCACCCTGGCATGTTGAGTTCGGAGTGCGGGACTGGCATATTAATGGAGTCGAGCCTTTGTCGCCTACCCATTTGATGTATATAGCCAAAAACACTCCTGATGCGTGGGAGAAGCTTAGATCAGGCGTGCAAAGGTTGCTGGTTTATCCATCCAAAGTCTGCGAGCATTGTTCCGAAGTTCAGATTGGGTTTGATTATCCATCCAAAGTCTGTGAATATGATTTTATCTCTGAAGTCCACAATGTTTCTTCAAAGCCTTTTTTATTTTAAATACACACATTTATAGACGCATGTACACTTCCTCAATCATCACTTAAATACCATATTATTATTTCTATCTAGTCTCAAGTTTTTTTATCCTATATATATGTGTGTGTATTTTACTCTTAATGTGATTTGTAGTCTTAACCATGGTTGTCTGTTTCTTTCTGTTTTGGGCGAAACGGCCAAAACATTCATACCAGTTAAAAAAATAGACAAAACGACGTCGTTTTTATCTCAGTTTAAATTCCAGCCCGTTCCGGATTTTTCGGCCAAATACAGGTCGAAATGTTCCGGTTTCGTTCCACCCGTTCTGTTTCGGGCGAATAGTGTTTTTTGTTAAATAATAAATAATTTTACAATATCAATCATATCTCTTAATCCAACTGTTAGATTGAGATGAAATTTTACAAGGAGTCTCTTAACATATTTATATATATTTATTATGTTAAAATTTTAAAACAATCAAAGAATGTAATGACCTTGCAAGATTAATGATGATATTCTCGTAATATTTTACATGTTCATAATTTTGTTCAAAAAAATCATTTTATTGTGTTTTTTAGATTAAATTGCACAGTTCTAAATAATTTTATTTTTGGTTTTGAACTAATTTTTTTTTAACTAATATATTTAATTATATATATACATAAACAGTACAACCCCGAAACGGCGCGCCAAAACGCTCCGAAACCAAAACATTCCATTCCAATTGAAAAAATAAATCAATGACCGAAACGGTATTGACAAACTTGATCTTAACAAGGCACACATTTGCTTCCTTGCATGCATATAAATAGGCATGTAACATTTCATTCAAACTCATAACATAAGCATGCTACGTAGTAATAACTAACTTGCGACAATGCAGCAGACGCTAGCACCTTTCATGGAATACAAGGTTGCCTGACTCTCTCTCTCCATTTTCTTCTTCTTCCTCGTGAATGAAAACAAGTAATCAGAAGTAAATGATCAGAAAGCTTTGGCTTTTACAATGAGAGTGGCGGTGGAGATTTTGACAGGAACCCTTTTCTACATTCAAGTGGGCAATGATGCCACGGTTGCAGATCTTAAGAAAGAGATCGAGGCACAGCAAAAGCTACCTCGAGATCGTTTGATCCTGTTTCTCAGCAACAAACGACGTCACTTGATAAATGAAGAAGGAGATGGGGCAACTTTAGTTGATTGTGGGGTTCAAGATGGATCTCATATCTACCTCTTCTTCGGTCCGGTCGATCATCACGATGAATCTACTGATCATTTGGTTTTCACCTGGCCTCATTCTTTCTTGGAGCAGGCATAGTTTCTTCGGCGAAACCCAGTACTGTCGAAAAGGAGATGAAATTTATCAGTCTTGTATGTTAAATAGAATAGTATAGTATAGGAGTCTGAAGCATAAACAATGGTGTTGTATGAAATAATGATAGCAAAATGTTAGTTGATAGGGTGATCGATAAGGTTTTTTCCTTTCCAAAATATGTTGTGTCAAGAGATATATATATATATATAAGCTATATATATATATATATATATATTTTTATCAATAACTCAATAAGATTTTACATGTGTTTCATTTCCTAGAGCCATCTGAGATTTTTAGTGCTCCTTTTATATGTTTAGATCTTCTTGAGAATCACTTCTTACACCCCTTCAATTCACATTCTTGTTATTTTATTCCTAAGAGCCAAATAGCGCGTAGCACCGGTGATCAAGCGGTAAAGAATGAACTCAGATGTGAGGACATTCCTGTTTTGAATCCTATATTTTTAATCCAGACGTAAGTGTGCACATGTTGGTGGACCTGTCCTCGAGGGGGTGGTGCAGTGTCTAGCGCTTGGGGTCTGCCAGCGCATCCCCAGGTTCGAGTTTCTGCAAGCCCCTTCGTAAGAGTCTGGGACAGCCGGAGGTTTTACTCACTCACCTGGACCCATAAAGTACGCTTTCCGGGGAGTGGGGTTCCCCCGTTCTCCACACGGAGATATCCAAAAAAAAAAAAAATGTTGGTGGACCTCATGTTGGTGATTTGGTTCTTGAGAGTTTATATCCATAAGTAGATGATGTTCAAAGTATATCCACCACAAATATATATATATATATATATATATATATATATATATATATATAATCAACTTATCTAAAAGTTTAAGCTTTTAAGTGAGATTTTAGAATATGATTTATATTATTCTCTAACATACCCTCTAAAGTGAAAATCTTTTGAGTTTAAAACCTGCACAGACTCACATTACCTTGTACTTGATTTTTATCAAATAGAATGAGGTGGTGAAATTCAAACTTGTGACCACTAGATCAACAAGACTCTACTATCATATCAAGAAACCATCTCACCCTAAAAATTTATACTGTTAGATAAGATCTCATAATATAATTTATATTATTCTTTAACATAAAGAACCAAATAGGGTTGATGTTAAGCCTCCCTCATTAGCTAGTGAACCATATGCAAATCGTTGACATTAATTTTTAATACTATAAATCATTACATTTACAACATGCATATGAATGGTCAAGATTATGATGATAAAGAGATAATTTCTTTATTATGTAAATAAAGAGAGAATTCTCCTTTATTATTTTTTGATTATTTTTTGAAAATATATTTATTAAAAAAATGAATTTTATTTTTATTTTTTACTTTAGATTATTTTTTTTGTGTTTTTAGATCATTTTCATGTACTAATATCAAAAATGATTTTAAAAAAATAAAAAATATTATTTTAATATAGTTTTAAATAAAAAATTCAAAAACAACCGCAACTACATTCCCAGGATGGCTAATGTAGAAGCTATTGACCGGGACTCTGAGAATGGTTCAGGCTGGCACTTATTTACCGAGTCCAGTTTCATCGAAACCAGCTGGGCTCTAACTATCTGCATTAATTATCTTGTAAGGAATACTGTGCCACCACAGACCAGTACTCTTTGATGATGCGGTCTTACTTGCACGATTAATGTTTTGTTTGGAAACGGAAATTTCTTGATCCCTACCAACTCCTAGAATCATCGACTTTACCAATTAAATTAAATCAAGGGCAAGAAGGTACGGAATTGCAGAAACAGTCATGGCGTACAGTCTGTGTAAACCTTTCATTTTAGCAAATCTGTAGACCATGTCTGTCATTTAGCTCTCCACAATTGTTTAAGTGGTCTGTCATTTAGCTCTCCACAATTGTTTAAGTCTTTGTATATTAATTACTTTGTCTTGTGGCTGGGTCTTTGTTCTTGGCAACTTGTTATTACAACTCCTAAACCCTATGGTTGGTTCAGCTTGTACTCTTAAATGCATGTTTAAGAGTGTGGTTGTGGTTGTTTTTTAAAGAGTTTTTCGTTCAGAAATGCATCAAAATTATATTTTTTTTATTTTTTAAAAATTATTTTTGACATCAGTACATGAAAATAATCTAAAAACACCATTTTTGTTTTTGTTTAAAACACCCCTTTAACCCAAAGCTCCATAAGACAACTAGCTCTATCTCAATTTGCTTTAGCACCCCCTTCCCCCCAAGAGGTTTCGAGTTCCAACCTCTTCTTTGTAGTAATAATAAAAAAAAAAAAAAAACTTGCCCCATACACTAAAAAAGTTGAAAATTCCAATATTCTAGAGTGCACAACTCATGGAGCTCTAAAACCATAAACAATTGACAACTAGAAATCCTTTTTGTCTGAAATATTCAAAAAGTCAGCTCAGCTCATAAATCTATTGACCTTATCATATCAACAATAAGAATTGTAAACTAATCAATGACAGGTTTTGTGAAGACACTGTCAAAGGCCTCACATGAATATAAAAGGCCAGCATATCTGAGCTCCAAACCATCTCAGCCTAAGGAACAACTTCAAAACCTCTGTTCAAAGACAATGGCTACCCAAAAGCTTTTCTGTGTCATCTTTCTTCAACTGGCTCTAGGTTTCTTGCTTGTAAGCC
This sequence comes from Salix brachista, assembly GCA_009078335.1. Lineage (NCBI taxonomy): Eukaryota > Viridiplantae > Streptophyta > Magnoliopsida > Malpighiales > Salicaceae > Salix > Salix brachista. The sequence goes on along the minus strand of CM018578.1, from coordinate 11,534,374 downwards.
TTGCCAATGCAGGGGGGTTGCAGCTCGGATTCTACCAAGAAAAGTGTCCTGATCTAGATCTTATTGTCCACCAGACCGTTTACCGATACATCTCTAGGGACCGAACCCTTGCTGCACCTTTACTGAGAATGCATTTCCATGATTGTTTCGTCAGGGTAAGCTATTAAACTGCAATAGAATGTAATTTACGTGGTTTTGAAATATGTGTTAATTTACTAATCATTTCACAGGCTACCTCGCCATTTAAGTAAGCACTCGTAGTACAGTGTCTAGCAATTTCATGTTTCATATCCTAACAGCTTCTGGTTTCAGGGATGTGAAGGCTCTGTGCTCATAAGTTCCACACAGAAGAATCAGGCAGAGAAAGACGCCATCCCGAACCAGACCTTGAGAGGATTCAATGTCATTGATGCTGTAAAATCAGCACTGGAAAAGAAGTGTCCTGGTGTGGTTTCCTGCGCTGATATCTTGGCCTTGGTGGCTCGTGATTCAGTTCTGATGGTATCAGATTGTCCAACACAGTTTATCACCACTGATTCACTGCATCATTATGCCTTTTCTTAACCAGTTTTTACATTCAGGTTGGTGGACCTCACTGGGATGTTCCCACAGGGCGCAGAGATGGAAGAGTGTCGATTGCCAACGAGGCTTTATTCAATCTACCACCTCCTTTTGCCAACATAACTGTCCTGAAACAGCAATTTGCTGCAGTGGGTTTAAGTGTAAAAGACCTCGCAGTTCTATCAGGTACGTAGATTTTCAAAACAAGGTTATCTTTCACGAAACAGTCCAGATTCTTGAGTTGGAGCATATATGTCTTGGTTACAGGAGGACACACGATTGGAATTGGACACTGCACCACAATCTCCGACCGGCTGTACAATTTCACGGGAAAAGGTGACACTGACCCTTCATTGGACCCCAGATACGCTGCTCAGCTGAAGAAAAAATGCAAGTCTGGAAACATCAACACAGTCGTGGCGATGGACCCCGGGAGCTTCAAATCTTTCGACGAAGATTACTACACCGTTGTAGCTAAGAGAAGAGGGCTGTTCCAATCAGATGCAGCTCTTCTTGACGATGCTGAAACAAGAGACTACGTCACGACTCAGTCAAGGACACATGGATTCACTTTTGCCCTAGATTTTGCTGAATCCATGGTGAAAATGGGCAACATTGGAGTCCTGACCGGCGAACAGGGCGAAATCAGGAAACGTTGTGCTTTTGTGAATTAAATGGATAATTAATTTCATTTTCCATGGATGAGTTGCTTGCAACAAAGCTGCATGTACTCGTGTGAGCTTGTTTGTATCTGTTTCCTTTTTTTCCCCACATTTGCAACCCAATTGATTCCTGGATGTAATTTAATAATTTTGAGTGAGGGCCTTTCATGATCTCTCTGATTTATACAATTTCTTCTTGAGCATAAAACAAGTTCAATGTGGAAAAACATTCGTATAACATACATGCATAAATCTTCAACATGTATAGCATCCATATGCACCTCTACGAATCGCTGAATCTCTGTTCTGATATCTTGTAAACTAACTTCTAAGAAAATTTATGGTGCCGTGCCCCAATGATGGCCTTGATCTTGTTACAAGAAATTTTAGGTGCTTGAAGAAAATCTTCAAGTTGAGAAATGAAAAGGAATAAATACATGAGAAGATACGGAAACAATAATCTTTCCTGATTGATTTTCTGAATTCTTCATCAAAGAAGTCATTATATTCCGTGCAATTCAAGTTTCTCAAGGCCTATATTATCTTAGTTCTCTTGAGACAAATACATGAAGTGGATCCCATTTATTACATATGAATCATGTGCTTAGACACCGAATGAAAGCATCCATATGACTTCATTCTGTTCTGTCTTCAGGGGCTAATGCAAGTTAATGGCTTAACTGAGATGATAATGGTTGCCGCAGAGTACACTCCCATGCATAGATTCTTCACAACTAAGCTATGAGATCACAATTTCCTTGACTACAGAGATAACACAAACGTGAATTCCAGTGTACTACCCGAGTACTTGGCAGAACATTGCTTATTCAATGAGTACTTTTTTTTTTTTGATGCGAGGAAACTCCATTCCTGGAAAGCACACTTTGTGGGCATAGAAGAGCGAGTAAAACCCACATTGTCCAGACTCTTACAAGGGTTGCACGTCCTGACTCGAACTCGATACCTACCGTGCAAATCGCAAACTCTTTGTCATCACGCCACACCCTTGGGGACCAACGAGTACTTACCAACTCCTTGAACCAATGACTCTGCCAGTTACACTCAAGGCCAGAAAGGTGGAGAAAATCAGATCCAGTCAAGACTTTTCATTGCAGAATGCCGCGTACAGCTTGCTCCAACCTTTCTGCTTGAGAATTTGGCTGTTACAATACCCTGAATGGTCACACAAATGACTGAAATGTGGATTGTTTGTGGGGGGTAGGTAGCCAAAGGGAGAATGTTTAGTGCAAGTTGATATATATATATATATATATAGTGATTAAGGGTAAGCCAAGATTAGGCATTTTTTTGCTGTTAGGTCAAATCATTCCAAAAGGACATGTTTGTTAACGTGCAATCATCTTGTTTGTAATGGAACAGCCCTTCTTTGGATGGGGAATTAGCATGCTAGGTTTTAATCCTTCCCTCATCCAATGATGTAATAAAGGACTAGAGAATCAACTACAAGTACTTGCACATAAAGATAGCAACTTGCATATAAAAATAGAGAATTGGTTGAAATTAGGGTTGTCATGTACAAAACCCTAAGTCAGAGTTTTATTAATGAAATAAAATATGACAAGTTCTACCCCCCTATGAAGTTTGGAAGTCTTTAAACCAAAATTGTAAAATCCGTTCCGGGCCCCGTTCCGGTTTTTTGTTTGGAACGGAACGTTCCGGTTTCGGTGCATTCTGGCGTTCCGTTCCGGTTTTGTACTGTTCATATTTATTTAATTATATATATGAAAAAAAAATATTAATTTAACAAGTATAATTTAAATTCAAGATAAATGAACTTTAAATTATACAATACAAACATAATTTCAAAATTAGAAACATCTTTAAAATTCCAAAATATTATGAAAGTAAAATGTTCTAAAATAAAAGAAAAATACATCAAACATCTTCTACATCATTAATATAAAAATATTAGAATTTCTTATTATGCATCCCAAAAAAATAGTAAATACCATAGTAAGATAATTACAAAGAGAATAGTACTGAAAATCATATGTTCAAAAAGAAAAGAAAAAAACATATTTTGAAAAAAAATAAATAAGTAAAATTCGGAACACAATATGATATAAATAAAAAATTGTAAAATCGTAAGTAAAATATTTCTAAATACAATACAACATAATTATGGCTATAAAACTTCATTAGTTAAGGTTCATATATAATTCAAAATAATTTAAAAATACATTACAAAACAATTATGTCCATAGAATTTCATTAGGTAAAAACTAACAAATTTAAAATAAATATTTTGATGATATGCTATATAAATTAAAATCAGTCCCATGCCCGTCATTTTCCTCGTTATTTTTAATACATTTATCAAAAGTATTATTATTGAAAGGATTATCAGTACTAATACTGGTGTCAACACTCAACATCGATATTACTAGTACTAGCTCCAACTCCAACAAATTATTTCGACAGTAGGATATGAAAATGATTTAAAAACATCAAAATTTTTTAATTTAAAGTAAAAAATAAAAAAATTTAAGTATAAATTTTAAAATTAATATTACTTATTTTCAAGAGTAATTCCATGATATATATATATATATATAATTTGTCCAGCTGGACTCCAGCATTCGGACAAATTGAATTTCAATTTGTCCAATGTGGGACAACATAATGTGTCCCACATCGGACAAATCCACTTCAGTCTCCACTCTTCTCCTTTATAAATACTCTCCACTCCAATCTTCATTCTCCTTGTCCCACATCGGAAAAACTCCTTTCCAATCTCAACTCTTCTCCATTAAATAATCTCAAGTCTTCACACTTCAGTTCAGACTCCCCTCTTCAGCCCGGAACGGAACGTCTCGGAATAAAACCGAGGCGTTCCGGGTGGAATTGGGCTGGAATTTCCGGAACGGACCGGAATTAAAACCGGGACGAAAACGACGCCCTTTTGTTCCGGTTTTATGAACGGAGCGGGATGTTCCGGCCGGAACGGAACGAATTTAATAACTTTGCTTTAAACAGACCAGAAATCAAACTTAACAAGAAAAACCATGATCCCCAAATGAAAAGAAAAACAAAAACAAAATTCAAAAATAAAATAAATTCTACAAAAATCAAGGAAAATTTACAAACTTGGCTCATTAAGCATCTTCATGGCTTAATTTAGGGTCCTTCTATAGAAGCAGGTCTCATTAATCTTCAGGAAAATTTAACCTAGATACAATCTGTTGAATAAAAAATTAGTCTTTTAATGTTATTGTGTTAATCTAGCGCGACCAAACCTCTTTTCAAGCTCAACTCTTCCCCATCTAACCATGTCAGATCATCATCTGACTGCTCAAAACCTTCATTTTTTACTAGCCCGGCCACATCTAGCATGTTATTTTTAAGAGTTACGGGAAGCTTAAACAAACATCATGATTAAGTTTCAGGAGCTTACCAATTTACATTGTTTTGTTCCAACTCATATTAGCCATTCTGAAAACTCTTTACCAGCTCATGATCGCATATTTCTCTCCTTTTTCTCATTCCCCTGCTTTGTTTTATAGCAGTTCCTCCTCTGTTTCTTTCTGTGTGAAATTTCTCTAGTGAGTTCTAGCTGTCAAATGTAATTGATTTTTTCTCTTTTATTTGCTAACGTTCAAGGTGATTTAGAGGAGAGCAGGTATTATGGAAACTCAAGTACTTGGTCAAAAATAAAAATAAAATAAAAACTTGTGCTTAATTCGTGTAGTGCACAGCTCAAGCCATAACAATTGGCAATAAACAAAGTGTTTTTCATTTGACAAAAATATTGTAAGTCAGCACTTGAACCCTTGACCTTATCATATCAACAGCATGAATGAACAGCCGCATCAAATGACAGTTTGTGCGAAGACACTGTCAAATTTGGATTTATCATTTGCATTCTTTAATCAATTGAAATCCTTATAGTCCGAGTTATTCGAGGCTCTATCATCTCTTCAGTTTATTCAAGGGTGGGAGATGATCCAGAATTCCCTAGTGGGTTTTCATGCAATGGGTGACAGTTAATTATTGTGCAGTTTTTTTTGTTTTTAACAGATGCATAAAGTGAATCCTGCTTATTACACATCCATAAAGTAAAGTCTTCTGTGTTTCTTCTGTCTTTTAAGTTATTGGTTCAGCTAAAGAATCTGAGAATGGTCGATGCAAGTGTTTCTCACGTATGTTTTCTTCGAAACGAAGCTATGATATTGTAAATTGCTAATTAGAACTGACAGAAGACTTGGTCTTGTAAGGCATCATGCGTCTGTGTGGATATTAACAGTATTGCACGACCAGTGCCAGTTGATGCAATAATGCTTAATCAATAAATATTGATTTATTATAAATGGCCATGTTTGATATATAGTACGATGCCTACCAACTCCTAGAATCAATTATATTTAATGTTGTCGGAGTAATGTAAAATCATTTTGAACAAGGCAGGGCAATGTATACTTCGCAGAAAGTCGTGCGCAGCTTGCTTCAAACCTAGCATTCACATATAATATTTCGTTTCGCGAATTGGTCTTTGTTCTTAAGGGCTTGGTTGTTATAATATCCTGAACAGTATCTAAGCTAAGATTCTGTCAACTAACACGTTTTTCAGGCATATATTGACATGAGCTCGACTCATTCTACAGTAATTTTATCCATTTTTTATGTGCTTCAAGTTTTTATTCAAATAGCTATTAATTTGCTGAGAATATTGTAAGTGGGCGCTTAAACTGTTGACTTTATCATATAAACTCCAACAATTCAAAACTAATCAAATGACAGCCTGTGCAAAGACACTGTCAAAGGCCATAGCTCAACTATAAAATGCCAGCAGACTTGTGTTCCTAACCATCCTAACCTCGAAGTGCAGCTCCGAGACTTCACTCAAGGGAAATGGCTATTCAGAAGATTTTCTCGGTCCTCTTTCTTCAACTCGTTTTCGCCTTTTTGCTAGTAGAGCTCACAAATGCAGGGGGGCTGCAACTCGGATTCTACCAGAGAACCTGTCCTGACGCGGAGCTTATTGTCCATCAAGCTCTTTACCGATACATTTCTAGGGACCGAACCCTTGCTGCTTCTTTGCTAAGAATGCATTTCCATGATTGCTTCATCAGGGTAAGCTTTGAAGCTAAAGTGATAGTATGCAATTTAAACCACACAATTCCATATCCTAACAAGTTTTGGTTTCAGGGATGTGATGCCTCTGTGCTCATAAGTTCTACAGGGAAGAATCAAACTGAGAAAGACGCAATCCCGAACAAAACCTTGAGAGGATTCAATGTCATTGATGCTGTAAAATCAGCACTGGAAAAGAAGTGTCCTGGTGTGGTTTCCTGCTCTGATGTCTTGGCCTTGGTGGCTCGTGACTCAGTTCTGATGGTATCAGATTTTCCAGCACAATTTATCACCACTTATTTACTGCATCATTATGCCTATGCTTAACAAATTTTTCCATTCAGGTTGGTGGACCTCACTGGGATGTTCCCACAGGACGCAGAGATGGAAGAGTGTCGATTGCCAACGAGGCTTTGTTCAATCTACCACCTCCTTTTGCCAACATAACTGTCCTGAAACAGCAATTTGCTGGAGTGGGTTTAAGTGTAAAGGACCTCGCAGTTCTATCAGGTTTGTGGATTTTCAAAATAAGGTTATCTTTCAAGAAACAGTCTAGAATCTAGATTCTTGACTTGCAATATCTCTTGGTTACAGGAGGACACACAATCGGAATTGGACACTGCACCACAATCTCGGACCGGCTGTACAATTTCACGGGAAAAGGTGACACTGACCCTGCATTGGACCCCAGATACGCTGCTCAGCTGAAGAAAAAATGCAAGCCTGGAAACTCCAATACAGTCACTGAGATGGACCCAGGAAGCTTCAAATCTTTCGATGAAGATTACTACACCGTTGTAGCTAAAAGAAGAGGGCTGTTCCAATCTGATGCTGCTCTTCTTGACGATGCTGAAACAAGAGACTACGTCAAACTTCAGTCAAGGACACAAGGATCCACTTTTGCACAAGATTTTGCTGAATCCATGGTGAAAATGGGCAACATCGGAGTCCTGACCGGCAAACAAGGCGAGATCAGGAAACGTTGTGCTTTTGTGAATTAAATCGATCTTTTATTGATTTCCTGAACATGAATGTGTGAGTTCATCTGTATCTGTTTCGTTTATTTCCCCCCGCAATTGCAACCCCAATGGTTGCAGGATGTACTTCATAATTTTGAGGTTTTGCCTTCATGTTATTTTTTTGTGATTTATTCAATATTTTCTTCATACGAATATGAACATCCACTCCCTTCATAGTATTTGAATACCATATTCAACATCTTCACAGAAATATACCAGAGTTTACAGCAAGTATTTTCAATTTGGGAGAACATTTTTTATTTACTCCTCGTAAAATCTCATCACCCAAATGTCTCTACTTATTTGTCTATAAAGGTCAGATCGGCTGACTTATTTTCTATTGAGCTGATGCTAAAAATATGTCTCAAAACCAATTGATCGCACCTCCTTAGAACCAGTAATGCAGTGCACCAATCTTTAATATCTTACCTGCAATTGCCAGAATGCCAACCATTATTTTCTTGATTTTCATTCAAAACAGGAAAAAAAAAACACCTGTATATAAATCCAGTACAGTCAAATTTCGGATGAACAAGCTTGTTGAAATCAATAAGAATGCCAATCCATTTACATCACAATATCCATGCATAGTCTCATCATTTTATCCAGCCATAGCTCATAGGCATTTCTAGGAGTTGTTGAGTCTTTCTTTTGTTGCCAGGAACAGAATCTTGTAAAGCAAACTTGTAATTTCTTTTTCTGAAGGGTGGTTTAAATGAATGGCTAGAAAGTTCGGTGCTTGAAGAATTAGGAGCAAAAACACCTCGAAACTCATGTTGGGAAAATTAGAAATACTGTTTTTGTGGTTAAGTTCACCCTGGAAGCCTTTTCTGCATTGTCTTAATCATGATTCCATGCATCACCTACTTCTAAAAAAAAAAAAAAAGAAGGTAAATAAGCCTCTTACAGACACCAAGTGTCTGCTAATTACATATGTTTTTCATGTTTCCTCGTACCAAAGTTGACTGAAACTAATTCTGATTTTAAATGGTGATCTTATTAGAAGGGATGCTAATAGAACATGAGATGTTCTGAACTCCATTTATCATCTGCTCAATTATGGATTAATTTGTAACAAATTTCTTCCTCAGAACTGGATGGTGTGTGAAAGAACCATTGAACAACATGGTGTTAACTCATCTGAAAAGGCCCATAAATTAATTACTAGGGAAAACTAAATAAATGATGAACTCATCTGAGTCCTTATATATGTTCTCAAAATCAAAATGTGCTGAGACACCTAATGGAAACATCAAGAGGGCTCTATTCTGTAAAGAATCAACTAGGTCAACTACATTTCGAATGTGATTTCTTCGAAACTAAGCTCTATAGAACTGGCAAAATTACTTGGTCTTATGAAATACTACTTGGTGCAATATTGCTTAGTCAATGAGTAATGGTTTGTTTTAAAATGGCTATATGATTGATACCTTCCAACCAAGGTTGTCAATTCCTTGTCGGTTGGTACTTCTTTTTTTCAATTGAAACGAAATGTTTCGGCTTTGGAGCGTTTTGGTGCGCCGTTTCGGGTTTATACTGTTTATATATATATGTATATAATTTAATATATTAATTCAAAAAAAACAGTTCAATCCAAAAATAAAATTATTTAAAATTGTGCAATTTAAGCTATAAAAAGACACAATAAAATGATTTTTTTAAACAAAATTATGAGCATGTATAATATTATGAAAATACCATCATCAATCTCGCAAGGTCATTGCATTCTCTGATTGCTCTAAAATTTTAACATAATATACTTAAATATGTTAAGAGACTCCTCGTAAAAATTCATCTCAATCTACGGGTCGGATTCAGAGATATGATTGATATTGTAAAATTATTCATTATTAAAAAAATACTATTTGGCCGAAACGGAACGGGCAGAACGAAACCGGAACGTTCCGGCCAAAATTTGGACAGAATTTCCGGAACAGGCTGAAATTTTAAACGAGGTAAAAACTGCGTCGTTTTATCTTGTTTTTTTAACTGGTACAAAACATTTCGGCCGAAACGAAATTATCAACACTGCTTCCAAATCCTGTGACCAATTTCTTGGGAGATTATAACCAACAAGGTGGAGAACATCAGAACCAGTAAGCTATATATATTGAATTGCAGAATGTCGTGTATACATTGCAGGATTGAATAGTACAGTTGCTTAAATCTTGCGTTCACACGTTTAGCCTATCTCTTATTCCAGGCCATTTCATCTCCTATAATGTTGCTACAGCTCTTTACAGCCATTTCACCACTACCAAAAGACCTTTTGGGAAATCAACACTTGTTTTTTTTTTTCTATCAGGTCTTCGTGCTTAGCAACTTCTTGTTATGAATCCTGAATGGGCACAATAATATCTATAATCTATGTTAGAATGTTTTTTGTGGCAATCAAATAGGAGAATGTTAAATGCAAGTAGAGATTTTTCAATGTTTTAGTACAAGTGTCGGCTAAAGATTCTTGGAGCCAGCAAATATTTTAGCCGTGCAGTGGTGTGAGGCGAACCCATCCTCACAGAACGTGATTCCATGTTAGAAGTACTTGGAGTTGAGCTATTCAAAAGGATAATGTCTACTGCAAATTGGGCAAATGTGCAATCATATTACACACAGCTTCTTCTTCTCTTTCTTTATTCCGTCAAGGTAAGTACGTTCTATAGAGATTGAACCATAAACAATTGGCCATCTTAAGTCTCTTCCTAAATTATTGCAGGTCAGCTCTTAAACCCTTGACCTTGTCATATCAAGAATTAAAAAACCTCAGCTTGACTATAAAATGCCGGCAAAGTTATTGTGTTCCAAACCATCTCAGCCTAAAGAACAACTTCAAAACTTCTGTTCACAGATAATGGCTATCCAAAAGATTCTTACAGTCCTCTTTCTCCATCTGGCTCTCGCTTTCCTGCTAGTAGAGCTCACAAATGCAGGGGGGTTGCAACTCGGATTTTACCAGAGAACCTGTCCTGACGCAGAGCTTATTGTCCATCAGACCCTTTACCGATACATTTCTAGGGACCGAACCCTTGCTGCTTCTTTACTAAGAATGCATTTCCATGATTGTTTCATCAGGGTAAACCCTTAATCTACACTACTGTTTCAATTTACATAGTTTTGAGCATGGCTGCTTAAGCGCACATGGAACAATATCCTAACAAGTTTTGGTTTCAGGGATGTGATGCCTCTGTGCTCATAAGTTCTGCAGGGAAGAATCAAACTGAGAAAGACGCAATCCCGAACAAAACCTTGAGAGGATTCAATGTCATTGATGCTGTAAAATCAGCACTGGAAAAGAAGTGTCCTGGTGTGGTTTCCTGTGCCGATGTCTTGGCCTTGGTGGCTCGTGACTCAGTTCTGATGGTATCAGATTCTCCACCACAGTTTATCACCGCTGATTGACTGCACCATTATGCCTTTGCTTAACCAGTTTTTCCATTCAGGTTGGTGGACCTCACTGGGATGTTCCCACAGGACGCAGAGATGGAAGAGTGTCGATTGCCAACGAGGCTTTGTTCAATCTACCACCTCCTTTCGCCAACATAACTGTCCTGAAACAGCAATTTGCTGGAGTGGGTTTAAGTGTGAAAGACCTCGCAGTTCTATCAGGTATGTAGATTTTTCAAAACAAGGTTATCTTTCAAGAAACAGTCCAGATTCTTGAGTTGGAATATATATGTCTTTGTTACAGGAGGACACACGATTGGAATTGGACACTGCACCACAATCTCCGACCGGCTGTACAATTTCACGGGAAAAGGTGACACTGACCCTGCATTGGACCCCAGATACGCTGCTCAGCTGAAGAAAAAATGCAAGCCTGGAAACTCCAACACGGTCACTGAGATGGACCCCGGGAGCTTCAAGTCTTTCGATGAAGATTACTACACCGTTGTAGCTAAGAGAAGAGGGCTGTTCCAATCTGATGCTGCTCTTCTTGACGATGCTGAAACAAGAGACTACGTCACGACTCAGTCAAGGACACATGGATCCACTTTTGCCCTAGATTTTGCTGAATCCATGGTGAAAATGGGCAACATCGGAGTCCTGACCGGCGAACAGGGCGAGATCAGGAAAAGTTGCGCTTTTGTGAATTAAATCGACTTTATGATGGGTTTTTAAAAAAAGTTATTTAACCGATTGCGACAAGATCGCATGGATCTGTGTCTGTTTGTTTTGGCTTTATAAACATCTGCAAAGGAATTGGTTGCAGGGTTTTGTTTTCTATTTATTTCGAGGTTGTTCCCATTTATTCCATTATTTTTCTCATGAATAAATATATTGTCTTCATCCATACTACTGTATTGCCTTCCTTCTTGCTCTGAAACTCCTTCGATCATATACTCCATGCCTATGTTGCACCAAACAAAGGCATAGAAGAGAGAAAAACATCAGCTTTGTGAAAGATTGCTGCTTTATACCTGGAAATGGAAAATAAGAGGAGCCCATTTCAGAACCCTCTAAAGGGTCTCGAAAATCAGTCTGGGCCTGGCAGATGTAAAAATAAGCCTATAGTAGTGTAGCACATAACCGACGTAGTGGGTGTTTGGGACCGCGTTCCAACCTGTTGTTGCGTTGGACCGCGGCCCCAACATTGGATACTACCAAACATTCAGGCGATGTTTAGCTGGGGTCCCACCAGTTTTATTAAAAACACGCCGCGACTGCAAAAGCTACTGAGAGCTGCTTTTGCAGCCGCGGCACATACACCCACTGAGAACGCGTTATGCGTTACAAAACAAAAACAATAACAAAGAAAAATAATAAATGAAAAATAACATGCAGACAGGGAGAACCTATCGTCTTCCCCAACTCCGGCAACAGCAACACCGGCCACCAAGGTTGACAGCGCCAGCTCATCCTTGTCTCTCCCCCAACAGCAGCCTCTCTCTCTCTCTCTCTCTCTTCCTTCCTTCGCCATTGCAGCACAGCAAGCTCTCTCTCCTTGCCAACTCCTGCAACAGCTCCCGGCCAAAAGCAGCACCAGCTCCACCGTGAGCTCACGCCACCACCCAAGCCTTCTTCTCCATCTCCGGGAAGCAGCAACGAAGCAGCAGAGGCGAACGACAGTTGTGCCCGACAACTTCCAACGCCCCGTCCGGCCACCACAGGTCTCCATTTTCGACGTCACCACGACAGGGAGAACCACCTCGGCCTCCTCTACCTGTCGGTACCGGCCGTTCACCCTCTAGTCACAGTCGGCCATTTCATGAACAGTAATATGGCCCTGAGTAATTCATGCAAAAATGAAGGCAAAAACGCACCGTTTTGTGCGTTTTTGCCTGCGCCTGTTTTTAACTCTTGGGCTGGGCTGGGCTGCTCTCGGCCTAGCCCAAGTCCAGCATAGGTGGGCCCTTTTGGCCCAACTTGGTTTTACCGGCCCATTTAGTTTGGGACAAGCCCAGTCCAATTTTTTAAAAAAATATAAAAATCATGTTTTTAAAAAATTAAAAATTGTGTATATAGAGATCAATTCTGATGAAAGTGATGTAGAACAAGTGGCAGAGACGTATATGCTCAAGAGAGAGTATCCAAAATTCAAAGGCAACTGAATTTCCGCAGTTCGGACGCTGAAGTCGGAATGACGCTAAAACTCACCCAGTTGATGTGTCTCGGCGTTTCCGGAGGAAGTCAGAGCTTTGTTGCTGATGCATGCCTTTTTTTGGCCGAATTCCATCGTTTAGGCCCCAAAATCATCATTTTTGCCATTTTAGGAAATTTGATGGGAGAATAAAAATGAGTGTCTAATTTACTTTAATTATTAATTACATTTCATTATTATGATAATTAAATCTACAATATTTAAAAAATATACGTGTGTGTATTTTTAATTAATTTTATAAGTTGACAGCAATATGAAAAGCATGGTAACCAAACACACAAAACTGCTTTTCATTAAACTCAATCTCAACCACAGTTTTAACCAAACACAAATTTCAGTTACGAACCGCAGCTAAAAGCGCTTTTCATAAACCTGCTTTATTTCAACCTCAACCTCAACCACAACAGCAACAGTTGTGCCAAACAGGCCCGTAGTTTCACGCTTTCAAGGAAACCAAACAACCCGAAATCGAAATGCTCAGCTCACTCACATCCCTGCAAATTTGAATAATAACTTATTTTTATTTGTGTTAAAAATAGATTTCAAAAAATAAAAATATATATTTCTTAATATATTTTTAAGCAAATCATTTAAAAATATATTTTTTTAATATCAAACAAGATTTAAAAAATACATAGCTTTATTATCTTCGTAAACTGCCTTCTATCACTCAATCCCACCTTCATTAAACTAAGGAATCTTCAAACGAAGAAAGGTTAGTGTATTTAAAATTTATTTAGTAGCATGGTTGTCGTTATTTTTTAAAATAATATTTGTTTGAAAATACATCAATTTTTTTATTTTTTTAAATTTATTTTTAATATTAACACATCAATATAACTAATATATTAAAAAAATTGAAATACAAAACAAATATAATATTACTTTCCACATTGATTTAGCACGTAAGCTCCCGTTTACTATGTAGTAATTGCTTCCGCTAATAAATTGTTTGTTTATGAGTGTGATTAATATTGTTTATTTATGAGTGTCGTTAATATTGTTTTTTAAAATATTTTTTATTTTAAAATACATTCAAAAGATATTTTTTTTATTTTTTAAAAATTATTTTTGATATCAGCATATTAAAATAATACAAAAACACAAAATATTATTAATTTAAAACAAAAAAAAATTATTTATTTTAAAAACACTTTTAAAATAAAGTGCAAACCAGTCAATAAAATGCCAGTTACCATTTTTGTGTCAGCTCCCTTTCAACTTAAAGCTCACATCTTTTGATGTTTTGGGGCGTGGGTTAATGTAGTTAATGATTAAACCCATCCAAAGCATCTGTCTCTCTGTACTTCTTTTGTCAATGATTAAACCCATCCAAAGCTCACATCACCCCTGTCCTTTGTTATCCAAGGTTTAAATAATAAATACATAGCACCATAATAAATAATAATATAAATTATATTTTAGAATTGTATCTAATAAATTTAAGTTTTTAATTGAGATGATTTTTTAATATGATATCAGAGCTTTGTTAATCTAATGGTCATGAGTTCAAATCTCACAATCCTCATTCTATTTAATAAAAATCAAGTATATATACAAGATTTACATAAATACATAGCAGCATAATAAATAATAATATAAATTATATTTTAGATTCTTATCTAATAAATTTAAGTTTTTAATTGAGATGATTTTTTAATATGGTATCAGAGTTTTGTTGATCCAATGGTCACGAGTTCAAATCTCACAATCCTCATTCTATTTGATAAAAATCAAGTATAAATACAAGATTTAATTAAATATATAGCAGCATAATAAATAATAATATAAATTATATTTTAGATTCTTATTTAATAAGTTTAAGTTTTTAATTAAGATGATTTTTTAATATGGTATCAGAGTTTTGTTGATCCAATGGTCACGAGTTCAAATCTCACAATTCTCATTCTATTTAATAAAAATCAAGTATAAAGAAATATGAATCTATACAAATTTCAAATTCAAAAAGTTTTCACTTAAAAAAATGTGTTAAAAAATCATATAAATTATATTTTAAAACTTTATCTAATAACTTAAATTTTTAAATAAAATAATTACAAGAAAAATAAACGGCGTGGCCTCTCCACTGTGCACTGTCTCTAGAATCACTGTGGATTCGAGCAGTGCACGGGCGGAATTGGCCCTGGGGCGCGCGGCATAAGGGGGCTGGCAGGCGGGGCTAATTTCGCCTTTTCCGTTTTTTTTTTTAAAAAAAAATATTCATTTGTGAACAGTGTATTGACGATTTCGTCCCCGGTAATAGGACAAAAACAGGCATCCGGGTGAGGGGCACCGGCGTAATTGTGCGCGGTCGGACCGGCCCGGTCCGCCGCAACTTTTTCTTTTTTTATTATTTTCGGAAATGGCTAAAGACGGTTTTAGCCCCTAATAAGACAAAAACATTCGGTCCAGGGCTAAAACGGTAATTGACCCTATTTTTTCAATTTTTAAATCGGTGTCTGGGGGTGCGTCCGCCGCACGCGCTAGGCGGTTTTCCGCCTCACGTCCTCTTGAAGCGGCGCGTGCGACGTGATACGGTGGCCGGAAATTGTCTACCGGAGGCCAGATCGCTTCGCCGCATCGTGGTCTTCCTCCCGCGGGGGCGCGTGTAGACACCAGATGTCCGTGGACGCGGCGGAGGCCGGTTGAAGCCGGCGGCCACGTTTCTCTCTCTCCGGAGTGTCAAAGTTGCACTTCAGTCCTTCTACTTTCAATTTTCGGGTTGGCTGTGTAGAGCTCAATCAATTCGGTATAAAGGTTCCGATTTTTGCAATTTTGTCCTCTGATTTCAATTGACAATAAATTGAAGTTACATCTCAGCCCTTTGACTTTTAATTTTTTAATTTAAGCCCTTGATATTTGATTTTCATTTAAGTTCTTATACTTTTACTTTTTTAATTTCTAGAATAATCCAAACTTTTGTCCATGTATATATAAGTGTATTTAACACAATAATAATAATAATAATAATAGTAACAATAATAATAATAATACTAGTAATACTAATACTAATAATAATAATAACAATAATAATAATAATAATAACAATAACAATAATAATAATAATAATTTAAATCATGCTTTTTAGTTTTTTTCCCTCGGTATAATTTAATAATTTTTTTTTCTAGCGGCAATAATAATTTTAGATATTAAGACTCCGATGTTGCTATTGTGATAATATTTAAAATTAATATTGCTTCCTTCTCCCTTTTCGTTTTTTTTTTTTGCTCTTTCTATTAATTGATTTTTATAATTTTATTATCTGCACAATAATAATTTCAGTAATTAGTTTTTTTTCGTATACAAATATTTTGCTCTTTTTTCTAATGTTAGTGCGCGCTCTTTTGTGATCGTTTATGACGTAATACCTATATTCTAAAAAATATAATATATGCTTACGTGACACACTCAACTCAAAATTTTAAACATGTTATCTTTTAATCTATAATTTTTATTTACTTATATCATATAAATTTATCGTTGTAGATTTAATTATGTTAAATTATATACAAAAAAATACTCGCGGCAACGCGCAGGCAATTAGTAAGAATAATAATAATAATAAGAATAATAACAATAATAATAATAATTTCATTTTTTTTCCTTGCTCTTCTGTGTTTTTTCTCTTTCTCCCGATAATTTGATAATATTTTTTGTTTTGCCGGTAATAGCAATAATAATTGTTTTCTTTTTTCTTTTGTTAAAGTTTCTTGCATATTTTTAGTCTTTTATTTATTTATTTTTCTTTCATTATTAACACAATAATGATAATAATAATAATTAAATTATTTTTCTTGCTTGCTCTTTCTTTAATGTTTTTTTTCCTCCGGATAATTTGATATTTTTTTTTACAGTGATAGCAATAATAGTTTTTTTTTTTGTGTGTGTGAAAGTTTCTAGGATATTTTTTTTCTTTCACTTATTTTTGTTTCTTTCATTATTAACATAATAATAATAATAATAATAATAATAATAATATTAATAATTTAATTATTTCTCTTACTTATTCTTTTGTTAATGTTTTTTAGTTTTTTTTTCCAGGATAATGTAATAATTATTTTATCTTTTTCGAGGGGTTGATTCGTGATTACACTGTGCACAATGCAGCTAATTAAAAAAAAAAGCCAAAAACCGAAAACACCCCCACAAAAATAATTAGTGCTCGCTCTTTTGTGATAGTTTATGACGCAATACATATATTCTAAAAAATATAATCTATGCTTACGTGACAAACTCAACTCAAAATTTTAAATATTTTATCTTTTAATCTATAATTTTTATTTACTTATATCATATAAATTTATCGTTATAGATTTAATGATGTTAAATTATATACAAAAAAATACCCGCGGCAACACGCGGCAATTATCTAGTTCTTTAATACAGCGTGCCCGCCATCGACATAATTCAACGTAAAGAAAGCACATGCATGGAAATAAATCCTGGAAATCCAAACTCTTGAGGGGGTCCTAGTCAAATTGCTGCACGTTCTTATGTTTATTTTCTCCACCCTCCAGTACCCTTTGACATAAAAGTAAGTATTAAATCATGATGCCGTTTTGTTTTTTACAGTATGTTTTAAAAATATATTTAGCAAAATAAAAAAAATTATTTTTATTTTTTATTTTAAATTAAAATTTTACTTTTTTAAATTATTTTAATATTCTATATCAAAAATAATTTTTAAAAAATATTATTTCAATATATTTTTGAATAACAAAGTATTATCAATCAATCATACAGAGACACGAAGCTCTTTGGATTGGCTTGCCTGTCTTTTGTGATAAAGTTCGAATTTTTTAATTTTCCTCCCTCGCTGTTCCATTCTTACCCCCACCAGATTACTTTGTGAATACTCTGATATATTCCTCGGTTCTATCACATTTAAAAATGCGATCGACAGCTTTTGATCACCAACTTGAATATATTTTATGCAATTACCAATATGCTGATACTCTCTTCTATGCATGTGTGATGTTTTTGAATAAAAAAACTAGGATTCTGAAATTCAAGGTGCCTACTAAGACTATAACTTCTTTTTTTATTCAAGAAAACCACACTCAAAACAAGGTTGTCAATACCGTTCTGGTTGTCGTTACGGTTTTTCTATTGGTATTGAACGTTTCGGTTTTGGAGCATTTCGATTTGCCGTTTCGGGGTTGTACTGTTCATATATAATTAATTATATATATATATGAAAAAAATTAAAATATTAATTTAACAAGCATAATTAAAATTCAAGATAAATTAACTTTAAATTATACAATATAAACACAAAGTCAAACAAACATAATCTCAAAATTAGAAACACAATCACAAGTTAATCAAAATAAGAAGGATTTTAAGGCCGAAATGGCACACTTGGAACGGTACCGAGATGTTCCGGTCGGAATTTGGCCGCTATTTCCGGAATAGGCCAGAATTAAAACCGAGACGAAAACGACGTCGTTTTGTCTCGTTTTTTTTAATGGCACGGAACGGTATCGACAACCCTGCTCTGAAAAGAGTATATTTTGTGGGCTCGGGTGAGCGAGTAAAATTCTAATTGTTCCCGACTCTTATAAAAAATATACATCCTGACTCGAACTCGAGACCTGTAGTGCAGATCTCAAGCTCTTTACCATCACGTCACATCCTTGAACACAACTAAGGCTATAACAGCCGTGCATTGATGGAAATTTGCCTTCAAAATCACTAGTTTAGGTGCTGATAATTTGTTTGGCTTTCGATTAGAGAATGGTTTGATATTATTGATACGTTAAAGCTGATCTAAGAACACTCATGAGACTTCACCTTTGGAATTAAATTAACATGTTAGTTGAGCCCTGGATTTTGTTTTTGGTGATCAATACGTATCGGTGGCAGCAGGTATCCAATTATTGATGAGAAATGCGAGCAGTTGGGGATTAACTAAGACAGAGTCAGCCATCGGAGAGCAGTTGAGCCATTTGATCTCATTCTTGCTATAGACACACACACACACATATATATATATATATATATCCATGCAATTATCATAGGATTAATTTCCACCGAACCCATTTTCTAACATTGCCATGGTCACCAAAATTGGTTTATATTCGGTCAGCTTTAAAGAAGTGATCAAGTAATACACAGTTGACTATATCGTTTCGATTGATGTTTTATTTTTTCAATTAGAATGAAATGTTTCGGAGTGTTTCGGCATACTGTTTTAGTATTGTACTGTTTATGTATATACATATATATAATTAAATATATTAATTCAAAAACAAAATAGTTCAAATCCAAAAATAAATTATTTAAAATTATATAATTTAATATAAAAAAAAGACATAATAAAATGATCAATTTTTACCGAACCCATTTTATTGTATGCCAAGCCGCCACATCCCAATTTGTTTTTTGATGGATTCGAGGAAATTTCACTCCTGTAAAATGCACTTTGTGGGGGCCAGATGAACGAGTAAAACCTTGGGTGTCCCAAGCTCTTACAAAAAATGCATGCCCTGACTTGAACCCAAGATCTGCTGTGTAAATCTCAAATCATTTATCATCACATCACGTTCCTTGGGGACAATTCAACGAGTGGGAAAGTAGAAATTAGAAAAGCTACGTCCCAACATTGCCATGGTCACCAAATTTGGTTTATATTCGGCCAGCTTTAAAGAAGTGATCAGTCCTCCCTTGGCAAGAACAAGGGATCCCAATTGACAGTGAAAAAGAGCAACAAGTCAAACACAGTAACTTGTAAAGCAAGAGACTGGTGTACATCAATTTAGGGACACACATAACAAATTATCATATTCTTATCACTACTTTACATTAGTTTATGTTAAAGCATTGGCCATGTTTGTTAGCCATGTGGCCCTTTTGTTTTTATATCTTTTTTCTAGCTCAAGTTGTCAAGGCTCATGCTACAATCGAGGCCTATAAATCTTGTCTTATGTTTCGACCTTACTGTACTACAAATCTTGAATAGCATAAACTCCCGTATCCAAGGCTGTACTGGTGAAGTAGGAATCTTTTCCCGAGAAAATGAAGGGGTATGGCTATTTTGGGATGATGTTCTTTTGTCTTTCTGTATTTATGGGAACAACTGGAGCTCAATTGCAGATGGGTTTTTACTCTAGCAGCTGCCCAAATGCTGAGAGGATTGTGCAAGATTATGTTTACAGGCATATCCATAATGCCCCCTCACTGGCAGCAGCTATCATAAGAATGCATTTCCATGATTGTTTTGTTAGGGTTTGTGTCTCCAATCTTATTGTGACTGCCTAGATTTTCACCTCTCAAATCTCTGAAACCTATTGTTTCCACTTTTTTTTTCTTTTTTTTTTTTATCTTTTATCAGGGCTGTGATGCGTCCGTGCTTCTGAACACCACTTCAAGCAGTAACCAGACTGAAAAGGTGGCAGCTCCAAATTTGACACTGAGAGGCTTTGATTTCATTGAAAAAGTTAAGAGCCTGTTAGAAGCAGCATGCCCTGCTGTGGTCTCTTGTGCTGATATTGTTGCTTTGGTGGCAAGAGATGCTGTTGTAGCCACGGTAATTAAGGACTGAAATAAATTATAACCAAGAATTCTCAACATATGTTTATATATCTTCTCATTATTTAGCAGAAACCCTTTTTGTTTGAACTTCAACAGGGTGGTCCATTCTGGAGAGTCCCGACGGGACGAAGAGACGGGACAATTTCAAGATCCTCGGAGGCCTTGAGCAATATCCCACCTCCAACAAGCAACTTCACCAATCTGCAGACACTTTTTGCTAACCAAGGACTGGACTTGAAAGACCTGGTCTTGCTATCAGGTACTGCACTTGAACAAAATGCCACTCCCTTGCCCTGTATGAGATTTGAAATATTGCTTGCAGAGATGTTTATGACGATCCGGGTGAATATTTCAGGTGCTCACACAATTGGGATATCGCATTGTTCATCATTTACGACCCGCCTTTACAATTTCACTGGAGTAGGTGATCAGGACCCAGCTCTAGACAGCGAATACGCTGCCAATCTCAAGGCAAGGAAGTGCAGAAGTCTTAATGACAACACCACTATAGTAGAAATGGACCCTGGAAGTTTCAGGACATTTGATCTTAGCTACTACAGTCTTTTACTCAAAAGAAGAGGACTTTTCCAATCTGATTCTGCCTTGACCACAAACTCTGCTACGTTGTCTTTCGTCAAACAACTACTCAAAGGTTCACTTCAGAATTTCTTTGCGGAATTCGCAAATTCGATGGAGAAAATGGGCAGAATCAATGTTAAGACCGGCACAACTGGAGAAATTAGAAAGCACTGTGCAGTTGTGAATAGCTAAGAATATTCTGTTCATCATCAGTTCCTGCGTGTGCGTGTGCGTTTCATCGCTACTCAAATAATGTCAATAAGACTTCATTTCTTTCGGGTTTGAGTCCATTTTTGCATCACGAAAAAGAAAAGTGTACTGTTTCCTTGCCAGTTTTCCTAGCTGAATTGAATCATTTTCACTTATCTGCACCTAATTTATTCCTTGTGGATTCATCTAATCACGTAGAAACAGCTCAACCGTGAAGTACAGCAGATTCAGCTGAACTCCAGTAGTATCAATGAGACTAAAAGTGATAAAACACAACTGTGGTTAAGTAAAATAAGGTTGCTTAGCCAGATCCTTCAAAATTTGGAATCAGCATAACTTGCCCATTAAGGATCTAAACCTGAGTTAGTGCCCTTTTCAAGACACTTATATAGTAAATTAATAGTTGATTTGCTATGGCCAACAAGATGCTGATTTGCTTTTGGCATAGAAAACAAAGCTATAGTCTAATTAGCTTGAGCAAGCATAAAGATCCAACAATCAATAGAAGGATGATTATAAAGCAATGACATTGGTAGCCAGATGCATGAATAATTAATATTCTGATTGCAGAAATCATGCAAAGATCTGTCTTTTCTTTCTTGAATTTCATGTTTCTACTTTTGATAAAACGTATTCCTCTCATAGTGTATAAAGTTTTAGAAATCCCATAAAAATTTGATGCATAAGAATAAAGGGGAGTTGTAGATGATTACTGGGGCTTTAGCACCTTTAGGAATAGCATCTTTATTTTCACAGCTAAATACTTTATTCATTGGGCTCCTAACATCAAATAATTAAATTCATCAAAGCAATTTACAAGCATATGAAAATCCCAGGGACAGAAAAAATTCGATGGCTTGAAAAATATGGTGATAAGTGAGATAAAGCTGCAACATATGTAACTATTTTCTTTTTCTTTTTCAGGGAAATTGACTTTGGTAACAATTACTCCATTCAATGGCTGCATCAACCTAATCCATTTCTATTTCATCATTTTAAAGGAAATGTACACTCTATAGTAGGACAAAGATGGTCCATAATTATTTTCACTGTGTTCATATCTATTTATGGATAGATTTAGTTTTAATAAGAAAAAGTTTTCAATTGATTCTATTAAACGAATTCAGTTTCTTACCCATGATCTTAGCCATCATGGAATAATATATACACAACAGAGCCAGCTGAGACCTGGTCCACAGGGTGTGCTAAAAATAGCTGAGAAAATCCCGAGGTTCCTGAAGGAGAGGACTGATACCTGACAGGCTAACAGTGATCAAGCCAACCGCTTCCATCCCCAGAAAAATTGTCCCCAATATGCATTAATAGGGCCTGATACCCATCATGTTAAAACTTTCCGGATTTTCTTTTGACCCCCTGAAAAGTTGTTATAGTAAAAGATGAAATTTGGATGATCAAATCTAAATCTTACTAGAGATCCTGTTGTCATCAATCTTGTCCCTCTAGTCTTCTGTCACCTTGTCTGCTGCTTTTTATGTGGATTCCTACTTGCACATTCACAATTCTTCAGATGTCAGATTCTTTTCTTGACAATATTATATGTTCTTCAACACCCTACTAGCATCATGGGTGGCAGCAGTATTACAGGAAAAGGGAAAAACAGTTCAGAATTACGATAACATAGCCGCCATAGAGCAGGTGAACAAGTTATATTTAATCTTCTCCTACCCTTGTTTGTACCTCAGAATACTTTAGCAAGCCATGAAAAGAAAATTCTACCTACCATGTGAATACACATATATATGTATCAGCCGCCATCTGCTGATGAAACTATTGTTAGCAAGATCTATCCGGTCAAAACGAGCCCATGAGTTTCCATTCACCGAAAGATCAATGGAGGACAATGAAATTTCGTCATCTGTAGACCAAATGAATGGCCTTGATGATGTCTGTGTGGTTTTACAGTAGTCTCATCAAGAGCAACAATCCTCACTACTCAATGGAGGTCAATGCATAATGCAATGTTCCTTTCTTGTCTGTGATTATCTTTCCTCTATGGTTAATCAAAATTTGTCAAGTTAAACACAGTTTTTCCATCATAAAACTTGATAGATATACTTGAGAACTATAGTTTTTTAAGAAAGTTAATTTTGAATTTGATTTTTCGAGGTGACTGGATACGTATTTATAATTACTTTAATGATAATGATGTGATGTAATTTGAAGTGGAAACCTCTCTTTTTAGACGAAGAGAGTGTTTCAAAAATCAACAAAAAAAATTTTGAAATTTTTTTTTTTATTTTAAATTAATTTTTTTAATATTAAAATATGTTGATGTTAATTTATTTATTTTTTAAAACAATATTATTTTAATATATTTTTAAAAATAAAATTACACTTCCCAGCAAAGTTTCACCTAAAAATTATGTAGAATTTATTAGGCACTGTTCTGTAGTAATCAGGTTTGAGAAAAAAAGAAGATTAAACATTAAAAAAAATATATAAAAAAAATAAAAATTATTTTATTTATATTAATATTGTATGGTTTTTTAACACTCGTATAATATGTATATATTTTTGTTATAAGAGTCGTTCTTAAATTTTGGAAAAAAGGATAATAATATATGCATATACACATTTTTTTTTATAAAACAAATTAATGATATATATATAATTTTAAAATGGAATAAAATACAACATGAGCATATTGGAAACGTGTAAATAAAAATAAATTAATTAAGAAAATTATTATTTTCATTAAAACAATGAGTGGATCTTATAACAAGTGGTTACGCTTTTATTTAAAGGCTTCTTCTTAGGGTTAAAAATGTTTCTCCTTCGTATTAGTAATGTAGTATATTTAGTCCCTTTTCCTTAGAGAATTCTAATTTAATCCCTGAAGATATGAACATTGTAATCTTTTTTTCTCTTAACATGTTCAACTCTTAAAAAAATAGAAAATTAATTCTCCCCCTTATATTTGAAACATTTGGTCCTCTTCTCTTCTAAGAATTTCAATTTGATCCTTAAAAACAGTACTTATTTATTTTTTTGTCCCTGACGAAAGATACAGCTTGACACATTCAGATTATTTATCTATTTTATTGAATTAGAATGCAATGAGAGGCATGAAAAGTCTCTTGTGGGCGCAATACTTTCCTAAAACCCATTAAAAAAAAACTCAATTTCAATATACAAAAATTTCCGAGAATGGCATTCATGTAATTCAATTGAGAAAATATGGCCCATTAATATAAACAAAGCCCAAGCGTCTCGAGATGGCCCGTACTTAACGGGCTATGCCTTCAAACACCAAAACCCCAAATACAACACTAAACCCTACAGCACGAACACATCACAAACTCTTTGAAACCCTAGTTTCCATGCCACCAAACACTCAACAACATCCCCTATATATATAACGAAACCCTCCTACCTTCATATTGTTATATGCTCCCTGCCTGCACACCTTCCTTGAATCTTAAATTCCATCTCGGTGTTCTAGCTTCCTCATCTCTCTTATCTTTGGTGTTCATGTTTTCTGCTAATGTTTTATTGCGTTTTAGTACAAAAAAGTCTTGGTTTGGGGGTTTCTGATGTTTTCTCATGGAAAAGAAAGAGTGCAGTGATGAAGCAAATTGTTTTGTGGACTAGAGTTTCTGATCTGGGTTCTTCTCCCAGAACTTGATTACTAACCCTTGGCTGTCTGAGCACTTTTCCTGTTTGTTTACTCCCCCTTTACCCTTCCTCTCTCTATCCTTCTTCTTTTGAAAAGAAAAGAAAGTCCGTTTCTGTTAATTGGGCTAATGATGATAACATAATTATCTTAGCGGATTTCAGTGAGATTATCAAATCAATGATCTGAATGTTACACACACTGAAGCCCTTTTAATCAATTCCTATTTTTTATCAAAAAAAATTAAATTTTTTTTAATGTTTCTAGCTTAATGCCTTCACAAGGGATTTTGTTGCTGTGATGAGGTTAAGCACTGGATGTGTTGAAGAGCAGTGGACAAGTACTTGATCAAGTATTTGCCGTGAGCTCTCATTTACAAACGACTTCTCCTTCCACTGAGCCTCTCTAATCCCATCCTATATAGTCTTACGATTATGTTTCAAGTGATTGATTAATGGTATGAATTTTTGCACCCGTTACCAATTCTGGGGGATTATCAGTTCCTCTTGGCATAATGGCTTGGGTGCTAGAAACATATTTAGTGGCTTATCCTGATTAGTGGCTATATCCGTGTCATCTAATCCTGGAAACACCACGTACATTTTCTTGCACAAAAATGGAACTGCAAGCCCTCGCAACCCACTAGCCCTTGTCCAATAAGCAAAGAGATGGTGAAGACCGAGACTGTTGGGATTAATGAACTTGACCTCTTGATAGTTTTCTGGGGTTAGAAATCTTAGTTTGAAGTAAATGAAAGGTAATCTGATGGAGGATTGTAAATTTATGTAATCAAAATAATCTTATTTAAGTAAAAGAAAACAGGACAGGAAAAGACTAATCTTATATCTAGTAAAAGAAAAACAATCTAATTACTAAAGAAAATGACAATATATAAAAAATAAGAGACGATAGAGGAAAACAACCTCTTGGGATAATTAAACTTGACCTCTTGAAAGTTTTCTAGTGTCAAAATCCTAGTTTGAAGAAAATGAAAGGTAATCTGATGAAGGATGGTAAATTTATGTAATCAAAATCAACTTTCAATTAGTTAAAAGTACGTGTACATGAATCATTCATTATGCCCTTGTTTGTTCTGTGATAAGTCAAGCAAACTTCGAAAGAACATTGTGTGAATTGTGAGTATAAAACCGTGTATCCTCGTCGTAAATGATCTACCGATGCAAATCGAAACTTGTTATAACTATTTCTTGCGTGAAAGGTAAAAGCCTGAAACAATAGCCACACCAGCGACGGCAACACCTAGAGATGCAAGAACCTTCCGAGCTGAAACAGCTGGTTTCTGCGAAGGAATTTCCATGAGATCCTTCAACTGCAGCAAATGGGAAGGTAGAACTGGTGAGCATGGGAGTATGAAAGAGTTAGAAAATCTAGATGATTGGCAGACAAGGACAATCCTAATCTGGTGAATTTTAAGGTTTCATTAATAAAACTAACTGTATTATGTGTCGCAGACTTTTGTCATTAAATGAATTGTTAATGGACTAACTGACAAGTTTGGAATCCTGTAATAATAGCAAAAAACTAAAAATATATTCTCAACCAACCTCCACAGGTTGCCCCCAATGT
The DNA here is from genome assembly GCA_009078335.1 of Salix brachista. Taxonomy (NCBI): domain Eukaryota; kingdom Viridiplantae; phylum Streptophyta; class Magnoliopsida; order Malpighiales; family Salicaceae; genus Salix; species Salix brachista. Next base: position 11,507,902 of record CM018578.1, on the reverse strand, counting down.
TTCTTTATCCCTTGCAAATGCCCCTTTCCAACTACTGCAACGACTGTAGAGTGTTCTTTCGCAATTCTTAGCAGCGTCGAGGACATGTACCTGAAAGTTAAAATGGATATAAGAATTTCATTCAAAAACAGCAAAGTTTTTCAGTAGGTGCTCGTACCCCTGAGCTTTCGCACAGCTATTCACAGAGAAGTAGTTCCAATTAACTACTTTCTGTACATAAAAAGATGAAAGGAGCATGAGTTCAGGTGGATTTTTCCAAAAACATTGAAGATCAGATCAAACCATAAACAAGCTCCTCCAAAGTGAAACAGGCAATAGAAGTTGCAAATATTTCTTGCAATTCCAATCCCTTTGTAAACTCATATAGAAACAGAAAACTGTTTACCAATAGACTCTGTTTACCAATCCCTTTGAGGAAGGGGTTCTCATCTATTTACAACTAAAAAAGTATCAAATTACAAAAATATAGAGGCAAAAGACTACTAACTGATCTCGCTCGTGCACAAGGGTATCCATTAGAGTGGGGAACTGCTTGCTCATTTCTTGAATGACTAGAGTCAGCATGTCAACATCATCCATTTCTTTCAGCTGGAAATAAGCAAACAAATTGACTGTCAATCACATTTAACAATATTGAATAATTTCTGCTGCTAAGGAAAAAAATTAGAAGTTTTTTGGAGGAAAAAAAAGTAAGGGAAAAGGGAGGTAAGAGAATTTACCATTTTATCAAGATCCTCAGAGCTTGGTAAAAATAATGCTTGGAAAAGTAACGAGTACAGCAATTTTACTTTATGCCAAAGTGGCATTTTACCCCATGTCCTCTGCAAAGTAATCTGTTTCAATTGATTCCATCAGAGTCAGAGTAGTCCATAACAGCAGTAAGAAGAATGAAAAGAATAGCATCGCAAGAGAAGGAAAATTAAGTAAATAAGCTCATATAATGCTAGGTGGAAAAGACTTGATAGATATTAAAATGTGAGTTTATTGTTTTACACTGTCTGCATTCATGAATAAAGAGCTGAAGAAGCAATCCAGCAATAAACATTTAACAAATCCACTACAAACAGGATGTATCAGTCCAAAAGCCAGGGTAATGAAAGGTACTTTAGATGGATGGCACTATATGCCTGGATGGGGAATTGTTGCCCCTAGATTAGCAGTAAGAAATGCTAACCAGACTAGGAAAGAAGCCAGTACCAAGCACAAAAATATGTATCATGCATCCCATGTATCCAATCTCACAGTAAGCCTTCATGGTGGTTAAGCCATCATCTCTTTTTTTTCTTTTTTTGCATATTGTTTATACTTAAAAACTGATTGCAATAAAAATAAATGCCTGGGTATAGGAATATTGGCATTAGATGTCGATTTTGAACTAGAAAATGCAAACATAGATAGAGAAACTAGGGCAACTGTTGCGACCAAGTATGCAATAGGCAAACCAAATTTAAACCTCCTAATTGGCATTCAAGGAGATTACTGTAGTTTTTTTCTCACATCCTCAAAATCATCATGAAGGAGGCTATCCCACTAAATTTCTCTTACGAGAAAGCTAGATGTAAATGGCAATCAAATAAATCTATTATATTCATAAACATAACCAGGAATTTTCTTGCAGTAATAGGAAAGTATTCCACCCAACTCCCAAGCAAGAAGTGGGCAGGGCAACATAGTTAAGCCATATTAATAGATAACCAGCATATAAAAGTTAAAAGCAACAAGCACTTTGAACCGGCAATACAGCAAAAGTATTTACCTGTACGGGACGATCACCAAGTACTACCTTACCCTCATACTTTCTCGCTTCTTCGAATGCTACCCGGAACTCAGAACCAGGAAAAACTTCAAGCTTATCAGAAACCTTAAGAAAATAAAACGAAGTTGACTAAATAATCTTGATGCAAAAGTTCTTGTATCAATCTCAAAGTACAATATTGTTGTCTTCATCAGAAAGCACAAATAAGAAATTCATCTTAAGCACTTACCTTGGCAAGAAACCAGCTATAAAGAATTCCAAATGTGTTATGATTTTTCTTCCACATCTCTATCATTTCCCCCATAGTTGGCACCTGAACAACCAAAAAAGAACACATCAGAATATGAAAACTTAAAGGGTAAATAGCATAAATGAAAGAAAGAAACTTTCCGGAGGCAGACCTTTAAATTCTGAGGGGTAAGAACAGCCACTCTACTCGCACACAATTCCAGAAATACAACCTGTAATCAACAAATGCAAACTTCACTTTGAGTAGACTTCATGGGAGAGGTAAAATGCCATAAAAACAATCTAAATGCAGGCAGCTAACCTTCTAAAAATAGATCTTTGCATTAATATTTGGAAACAAGATGTTATTGAAGTTTCACAAAAAGGGAAAAAGCACCTGTGGTTTCAAGTAACTGACTACAGCTTGTACTTCCCTGCATGATTCCTACAATTTACAACCCAACAAAAATATCAACATAAAAAATTACATATTTTTCAATTCTAGCTTTTTTTGCTAAAATTTACAAAATGATCCATTTGATACTCACTTAAAGCAAAGAATTTCCCTTTTGCCTAGCATCCCACAACAGCAAAAAGTTTTAAAACTAAGAATTTCAGCTTTCTGCTTCACTTTCTCAACAATAAGACAGAAAAATGAAATCAAAACCAAATAAAATACATGTTTTTCAATGCCAATTTAATTTTGCAGAAAATACAAAAGCATCCTTTTTTAGGCTCATTAAGAAAAGAATCACCCTTTCACTAAGCAAACTTCAATAGTTTCTCTATTTTCCCTTCACTTTCTCAGCAACCAAACATAAAATTTAAACCATAACTAAATACTATAAATTTTTCAGTACTAGTTTAGTTTTGCTAAAACTTACAAAATTAAAGAGTTTATACCCACTTGAGCACTGAATTTTATTTCTTATTTCTCAGGTATCCAATACTAACACAAAAGCTCCAAAAAGTTCCAACACCAAAACTTCCTCACTTTCCCTCCATTTGCTACGAGACAAACAGAAGATTTAAATCAAAACCGTATAGTTCTCTCTTTTCAACACTACTTAATTTTGCAAAAGTTAACTAATCACTCAAATATACTCAAATAAGAAAATAATTTTCTTTTTCTCAATCTAAGGAATCAAATACTAACACGACAAATTTCAATATTTAATAAGTTTCACGCTTTTTTCCCTTCACTTTCTCCATCCAATAAAACAAAAGGCTTATATGGAGACTGGAAAAGGAAAGCAGCACAAAGAGATTGAACAAATTATTCACTCCTAGCTTAATATTCATTAGCCATTTTGAACTCACTTAACTTCATTTAGTCAGCATCCCGTTAGAAAATCTAAATCAAACTAATTAATTCTTACTTTTCAATGCAAGTTTAATTATTTTGCCAAAATTTACCAATTGGACATCTTATGCTCACTAATAAAGCAAAGGATTTTCTCTTTCTCAATCTCAAGTATCCCATATATAACGCAAAACACAAAAGTTTCTCACATTTTCCTTCACTTTCTAAACAACAAAACAGAAAAACAGAAAATTAAAACCAAATAATTCACATTTCTACTACTTTATTTCTGCCAAAATCTAACAAAAATAAGCCTTCTAGAAAGATAAAAAGGTCCCAGAATTTCCAAATCTCACAATTTCCTCCACTTTCTCAATAACCAAACACAAAAAAAATCAATTTTTCACCTGAGAAACATGAGCAGTACCAACTAAATGCACGACACAAGTGCCACCTTCAGCTTTCGACTCACACGTGAGAACCATGACGCTTCTGGAAAGTTCCTCCGGTAGCTCCTTCCCCCCCATCACGACGTCGTTTTTGTTATCATCCCTGCTAAGCTCATTAGCAACATCAACTATGCTTTCGCTTAAATGATTATCGTTACTGCTAGGGCTTTCGATGTGAACAAATTCCTCTTTCGAAGAGTTCGGATCCATACGGTCCCGGCTCGGGTCGGGAGTTATCGGGTTGGTGGGTTTTTTGGTAGCAAAGGTGCTAATCCGGGGGAATTTTCGGGGTGAGCAGATGGAATGAGAAAAATTGAGGGTAGATAGGTGGTGGCGGATGGGGAATTTTGCGGTGATGGTAGTGAAAAATCGGTATGAATCGGGTGAGTTGAGGAGTGTGAGCTGTGAGCGAGTCAAGCGATTCATTAATCGGGTTTTTATGGTGGTGGAGACTCTACATGGACGCTGACACGGTGGCTGTGGTTAACATGACGTGGTGATAGCTGTCTCTATGGGGCTTTGGCGGGCCCAGTTTGACGTGGCTGCTCTTGTTTGGATGTCACAAGCAGGATGGGAGTGTTCATTCCTGCTTTAACTTTATTTGATATTTTTTCTTTTTTCTATTTCTTTTCGTTTCTATTTTTTCTATGGTTAATATTGTTTTGAAAAATATTTTTATTTATAAATATATTAAAATAATATTTTTTTAAATTTATTTTTAGCATCGAAACATACAAATAATTTAAAATTACTAAAAAAAACTAATTTAATATAAAAAATAAAAATATATTTTTTTAAATTGCTTTTAAGAAGCAATATCAATCAAGTCCTTCAAATAAATATTTTGTTTACAAGGTTTCCTGAGTTAACTCAGGATTGGCAATTTAATTTCATTTTTTTAAACTAAAATAATATTGTTTTAAATTTTATAAATAAAAAACAACTTTATTTCAATTTTTTTTTAAATCACATTGATTAACCAAATTCATTCAAAAAAAAAAACTTAACCGGGTCAAATTCCAAGTTATATACACTTTTATATTATATTTGAAGAAATAAATTCTTTTAATTTAAAATTTTAAACTCATAAATAATTAAAGAAAAAAAAATGTCTTGAGTTCATTAGCATTTTAAGTGCAAGTCTTCATATTCAAACTTTGTAGTCATTAGTTTGTCCAAAAATCTTTTGAGTTAATTGGAGAATTCAGAATTATACAAAAGCATGGACAGAGCAATCTCCTCAAAAAAACTGAGGCATCTTGATCCAAATCGAACTCTGGTTAGCTATTTCTTGATCGAAAGATAAATGCTGAACCGATGGCCATTCCAGCAACCGCAAGAACCTTCAGAGCTGAGAAGGGTGGTTTCTGAGGAGGAAGTTCAAGAAGATCCTTCAACTGCAACACAGGAATGGAAGAACTGATGAGCATGAAAGTCTAAAAACTTTGTTTGACAATCTAGAAAGACTGGTAAACAAGGTGGATGCCAATCTGGCTGTTCTTAATGATTCCATTAATGTAAATTAAGGGTATAATGTGTAAGATTTCTATCATTGATGGACTAACAAGAACATCACTCGAAAAATATTCTTAACCAACCTGAATGGGTTGCTCCCAATACTTCTTAATTCCTTGCAAATGCCCTTTTCCGATGACTGCTACGACTGAAGTGTGTTCTTTAGCAATTCTTAGCAGGATCGATGACATGTACCTGCAAGTTAGCCATATAGATATGAACAAATATTCGAAAAGAGCTTTGTAGAGAGCTCGTACCCCAAAACTTTAGACAGGTTAATCACAGATAGGAGATTTCAGATTTATTACTCTTCTGTCTATGTATATATGCAGCGAGTATGAGTTCAAGGTTTTTTTACAAAAACTATACCATTTCCTAAAGTACGCTTCTTCATCCTTTTATGGAAGGCAACAATGGAGGCAGGGACTATCATCTTATGACAACTAAAAAAAAGTACCAGATTACAAAAACAAATGATGGCGAAAAGACTATTAACTGATCTCGCTCATCCACAAGGGTTTCCATTATAGTGGGGAACTGCTTGCTTAGTTTTTCAATTGAACTAGTGACCTTCTTAACATCATCCAAGTCTTTTATCTGAAAATAGGGAAACAAATTGACTGTCACCCACATTTAGCAATCTTCAATAATTTCTGCGGTTGAAGGATTAAAATTGAATTGGCGGAGAAAAGTGAAGGGAATGAGAGTTCAGGGATTTTACCATTGTGTCAATATTCTTAGAGCTTGATGAAAATAATATTTGAACAAATACAGAACATAAGAATTTTACTTTATGCCAAAAAGGCAACTTGCCCTGTGTCCTCCTGAAAGTAATCTGTTTCAGTTGACACCATCAAAGTCAGATCAGTTCATGACAGCAGTAAGAAGAATGAAAAAGAGTAACGTCAAAAGAGAAGTGGAGAAAATTAATTAAAGAAGCTCACAAAACGTTAAAATGGACAAGACTTGATAAAAACAAAGATGTGAGTTTATAGTTTTTACACAGCAACTCATTCAAGAATCAGAGTTGAAGCAGTCCAGCAATAGAGATTTGAGAAATCCGGTAAATTTATCCACTCCAAATGTCTCAGTCCAAAATCCAGAGTAACAGATACTTTAGATGGATGACAATATATGTCTGGATGTGGCAGTGTTGCCCGTAGATTAGCACAATGGAATGCTAGCCAGACTAGGAGAGAAGCCAGTACCAAGCACGAAAAGACATAACATGCATCTTGCGGCATCAAATCTCTCAGTAAGGCTTCATTCATGGTGGCTAGACATCCATTTGTATATAATAATAGACTTGAAACATTACTGCTAGCAAAATAAATGCATTTGTATAGGGACATTGGCACTATATTTGGATTTTGGACTAAAGAACACAAACCAAATGGATAGAGAAATTGGCAGGGACACTAGACTTGAGACACAGTTCTTACACGTGTAAGGTGGATGAAGATGATGGGGGATAGCCTAACCCTAAAGTTATTGGATTTTATTTGGGTTTATTATTGGACTTAATTTATATTATATCAATGGTCATTTTGTTTAGCAGGTTATAAGCCCAATATGGGTTACTATTTACGTGTTTTTTCACATTATGGACAGTGAATGATGAATTAAGAAAAAATTGTGGATTTCTCCTCTTGCTGCCTTTTCCCTTCCCTTCTCGTCGCCTGTTCCTTCTCTTCTTTCTTCCTTTCCTACTCCTCTTTCCTTCAAATTTTATTGTCCCCCATCAGAAACTAGCATGATTGTACCAAGCAACCAATTGGGCAGGCCATGAAATTAAACCTCATGATTAGCATGCAAAGACATGGCTACATTTTTTTCCTACAATCTAAAAATCAATCTAAAGGAAGCTATACCACTAAATTTCTCTTATGAGAAAACTATATGGGAATGGCAATCAAATGAATACCACTATATTCATAAACACAGAGATGAACTTCTCTTGCAGTAATAGCAAAGTAATCCACACACTTCCAAGCTAGAAGTGGGCAGGGAAACATAGATCATGCTAATTAATAGACAATCCAGCATATCAGTGTCAGAAGAAACCTAACATAGGTCAAGTATTTAAAACTGGCAAGACAGCAAAAGGGTCTCACCTGTACAGGGCGATCACCAAGTACCACCTTGGCCTCACATTTTCTTGCTTCTTCAAATGCTACCTGGAACTCAGAACCAGGAACAACTCCAATCTTATCTCCAACCTTACATAAAAAGAGAAACAGAAGTTGATCAAATAATCTTGATGCAAAATTAAGTTATAACATTCTCAATGTACAATAATCTAGTTTTCATTGAAAAGCATGGATAAGAAATTCATCTTCAATACTAACGGTGGCATAGAACCAGCTAAGAAAAATTTGAGGCGCGTTTTGTGTTTTCTTCCACTTTTCTATCATTTCCTCCATTGTTGGTACCTTACAGCCAAAAAGTAAAGAAACCAGAAAGTGGAAAAATAAAGGGTTAAGAAAATAAATGAAAGAAAGAAAGAGAGAGACTTTCTAGGGACAGACCTTTAAATTCCGAATGGTAAGCAGGCCGACTCTACTTGCACACAATTCCAGAAATACAACCTGTAATCAACATAGTTGCCGATCTTCATGGGACAAGTAAAAGCCATATTAACAATCTAAATTCAGGCAGCTAACCTTCTAAACAATGACCTTTGCATTAATATTTGGAGTACAAATGTTATTGAAATTTTTTTAAAAAAAAAGAAGCAAAAGCACCTGTGGTTTCACATGACGAATTACAGCTTCTACTTCCCTGCATGATGCCTACAAGTCAACTCAGAACCCAACAGAAAAATCAAGGTAAACAATTCATAAATTTTTCAATTCTGGCACAAATTTGATAAATTAATAAATCCAGCCATTTTATTTTATACTCACTAAAGAAAAGAACTTCCTTTTCTCAAGCATCCCAAAACAGAAAAGGCTTAAAATTTTAATAATCCCAGCATTTTCCTTCACATTCCCATCAATCAAACAGAAAAATAAAATGAAAACCATATAAAATACAAGCTTTTAAATTCCATTTTAGTTTTGCATAAATTACTAAAGCTAAGATCTCTTAAACCAAGAATTTCCCTTCCTGAAGCAACCATAACCAGAAAACACAAAAAAAGCTCCAAACTTTAACATTTTCTCACATTTCCTTTCACTTTCTCAAGCACCCAGAACCAGAAAACAAGCAAAAAAAATAAATGAATTTGAGCTTTCACCTGAGAAATATGAGCAGTGCCAACTAAATAAACCACACACTTGCCACCCTCAGCTTGCGACTCGCACGTGAGAACCACTACATTTCTAGAAAATTCATGTGGTGCCTCCTTCCTCTCCGACGCGACGTCGTGTTTATTATCATCCTCCCTCCTAAGTTCGTCAGCAGCATCAGCTGTGCTACCGCTTTTGGTGACAAATGTGGTGATTTGGAGGAATTTGAGGGGGCAGTGGATGGATCGAGTGGAAATGAGGGTGGTTTGGTGGTGGCGAAGAGGAGATTTAGTGGCGGTAGTGAACGAGATGAACCGGTGCGATTGTGGTGAGTTGAGTTGGGTGAGTAGTGAGCGAGTCAACCGCTTTACATATTGATTCTTCATCGTTGTGAGGTGTTTATACGGACGCTGACACACTGGTGGTGCTGTTTTTGTTTTTATTGATCCCGTCCCGGATTTGTGTTTGGAACGGAACGTCCCGGTTTCGGTACCGTTCCGGGTACCATTTCGGTTTTGTACTGTTCATTTTTATTTAATTATATATATGAAAAAAATAAAATATTAATTTAACAAGTATAATTTAAATTCAAGATAAATGAAATTTAAATTATACAATACAAACATAATCTCAAAATTAGAAACATCTTTGAAATTCCAAAATATTATGAAAGTAAAATGTTCTAAAATAAAAGAAAAATACATCAAACATCCTCTACTACATCATGAATATAAAAGTAAGGATCTTGATCTGGCTGTGGAACATAAGGAAAGTCGTCAACAAGACATTCCAATAGCTGGTCATCTCCACCAAGCTCATTCTCCTCATTTACACATGTCTCTTCATCATCTAAATTTAAAGTAGCGAAAGGTGCTTCGATACTCTCCCAACTTATGTCATCTCCATCAAGAAGACCGGGTTCTTCACAAATCCATTCATTCAATAGATCAATGTTGTCAAGGCTAATGGGATCTAAAGCATCTCTTGTTCTGCTCATATTCCTACAAAGAATAAACACGAAAGAAATTAAAAAATTAATAGCAATGTAATAGAAAATAATTACTAATATAATAATATTGATATTTTACTTACATCTGTTTAATCTTTAGATTATAGCGAACAAATACTAAATCGTTTAATCTCTTGTGCTCAAGCCTATTTCGCTTTTTTGAATGAATGAATTCAAATAAACTCCAATTTCTTTCGCACCCAGTTGCACTACAGCATTGACTAAGAACTCGAACTGCAAACTTTTAAAGTTCTGGAGTATCAATGCCGAATTGCTCCCACCATGAAACTAGATAACAAATTTTGAATAAATCAAATATTATAGATTAAAAAAAAGACATTATATTGTAAAAAATAAAAGTTATTACCTGGATTTAACTTTTCTCTTTGACGAATAGCCATGGTTACACCAAAAAGACCAGTTGCTCTCTTATACTCCTCAATTTGGGCACTGATGTTATCTTGAGTATCACAATCAGGAACCAATCTCATAATTGTGGTAAGCAAACCTCGAGTTACCTCCCTTTGTTTTGAAAAAAAAGGCCTAAAATATATTCCAGGATTAAGAAAACATCTTGCTGCATGTAATGGACTATGAAGTTGGTTATCCCATCTAGCATCAATTACCCGAATATATGGTCCATATTGAGACATTCTATTTTTCAACCTTATTTTGATGGCTTCTTTTGCTTTATCCATTGCCTCATATAAATAGCCCATTGATGGTTTTTCTTCACTGTCTGCTAACCTTAGAACTCGTACTAAAGGCTCGCTGACGTTGACAATATGTGCACATCTCGGCCAAAAGTCGTTATCTTGTAAAATTATAGCAGCAATTTCGTTTCCAACCCGACTTTTGCCATGACTTGATTCAACCTATTTTGTGTAAGTAAACATCTGTCGAAGCTCCTTCTTAAACTTCAGTAAACATTGGAGGCTTAAGAAATGGGTTGCAAACCTTGTTATGCCAGGACGACATAAATCATGTCCATTTGTGAATTCTTTCCTCATCAAAGCTAGAACCCATGCATGATTATATATAAACTTGGTTATATTTCTTGCCTTTTTAATGGTTTCATCAATCATTGGAAAATATCTCGGATCACAAATATTTTCTAGCATTAAATCAATGCAATGGGCAGCACAAGGAGACCAAAAAAAGGTGTCATACCTTTGCTGCAAAGCTTTCCCAGCAGCCTTAAATGAAGCCTCATTATCACTAATAAATTGGACAATATTCTCTTGTCCAACTTCTTTGACAACTTCATCAAACATCTCCAGCAATGTCTCTTTATCTTTTCGAAGTCCTGAAGTGTCAACAGACTTCAAGAATACGGTGCCTCTCGGAGAATAGGCAAGGAAATTAACAATTGGTGCATTCTTCCTATTTGTCCACCCGTCAGCCATAATTGAACATCCATAAACTCTCCAATCAGCCTTGATACTTAAAATGTATTCATGGACATTATGAACTACATCTTTCAAAAGTGGTCCTCTTAAATCATGAAATGATGGGCCTTTAAACCCAGGTCCTATGGATGCTACGGCATCTAGCATTGGCTGATAATAATACGAATTAGCACTGTTAAACGGTATATTAGCATCATACCACCATGTTGCTACAGCTATTCTTGCATTGTGTTCCATCTCTTTAGTAGCCATTGCACTTCTAATACTAGGCTGGGAACCCGGGGTAGTTCGTGGAGCAAATAAAGGAATCCTTCTTCTAGATGCACTTGTTCCTTGCACTGTCGTTCTTCTACTTGTTTGTGAACGTATATCACCCGAACGAGGATTTGCAGCATCACCCTCTGCTATTTCTTCATCATTGGAAGCTGATTGAGAATTTCCAATATCGGTTCTAATTCTTTTTCTTCTCTCTTTCTCCATTGTCATCTCATCTACCAGTTGATTCATTTGCCACTTAACCTCCGGAGGGACCTTTTTACAAGGTTCAACTTCACCTTTAATACCAGCAAGGTGGTACTTCAACCGAGTAACACCACCACCATTGATCCGTTTATTACAATAAATGCATATACTTCCATTCTTTACACCAGGAACCACCTGTCCATGAGCCCATGCTGGATCATCTGATCTTGTTGGAGCTGAATACATGGAAGTCCCACCACTAGATGAGTTTTCAGCCATGTAATTTAATCTGTTGTAAAAAAGATAACACAAGTTAGGCATGTATCATTCTTAGCCTTAATCATTTTGACTAAATCTTGAGACAAAAAGAATTACAAGGAGTCAAGGAGTCAAGAATTACAAGAGAATCAGGCAGAAAATTCCTAAACAATGCCAAAAAATCAGATATGTTCTGAAGCTGACAAAAACTAAATTGCAGCTGACCATTGTGCAACTTCAACTCATCCTCATTTAGGCAGTGAGCATATTTAATTGTGGTAATAAGTTCATTGTGCACATTCGGCAATATCATATAATTTTCTCAAAGGTATCAACGAAGGCTTTGACTTGAGGAATGGAAATGGCAGGTCACGCATGGAACCAAATCATAAACTAATTCATATAAACAATGAGAATAATTATCAAAGCATAAACAAATTCATATAAACAATGAGAACAGTTATATACAATACATGTACATTGCACTGTAGAAAAGAAAATAGTCACAAAGGCTATCCAGAACCAGAAAATATGAAAAATATAACCATAGAGAATTCTATGAATACCCACTACACAATCATGAGTTCACAATTCTCTAACTAATACTCCATAACATTCCTCAAATAAATCATGCAGCATGTTATCACTCATTATCAAATCATCAAAGGCAGGTCATACGCATATAACCAAATCATATACTGATTCATATAAACAAGGAGAGCAATTATATACAATTTATGTACATTGCATTGTAGAAAAGAACAGGAGCCACCAAGTTCTATAATACCCTTCAATTCATGAATTCAGAGATGCCAGTTACCGAATTAGCACATTCGACAATGCCAGTTACCGAACAATACAGTAACATCCCCTGCACATTCGGCAATATCATACATTATGCCTTCCAATTGAATTTCTTCATTAGCTGAGCATGCATCCATTATGCAGAAGAAATGGTGTTCAGTGTTCACCCCATCATGCAATCATTATCAAGCATCAACAACATCAAACATTCATTATCAAGCATCAACAACATCAATCCCACATTCACATTCATGCATTTTCGACAGTTTCAATTTTTCAATAAATTAAAGGATTTGGTTCCTCAAATGTGTACCTTTAACTGGAGATATGGGGAAGAAGAACTACTGAAGATTTTGTGCCGCCGTGTGGAAGAAATTGCGCCGCCGTGTGGAAGAAATTATGCCGCCGTGATTTTGATTTTTGATTTAGGGTTTCAGAAATTGAGCTGATTTAGGGGTTGAGGATAACAAATTGAGCTTTTCAAGTGTGGGATTTCTGGATTATGAATCGAAAACAAGGGATTTCTGGATTAATTTGAGAGAAGAGAACTCGGGAGTAGATTGGGGGAAATTAGGGGAAAATCGGTCGTCTGGTCTGGGAGAGTGGGAGCGGGAAGAAGAAAGGGAATTAGGCGTAACGTGTAATGGCTAAACGACGTCGTTTCTTACTTATGTAAACGACGTCGTTTTGATCCGTACCGGAACGGAACGCCCGGTACGGAACCGGGGCGTTCCGGCCGGAATTTGCCCGGATTTTCCGAGACAGGCCGGGATTCTAGCCGGGACAAAAACGTCGCCGTTTTGTCCCGGATTAGGCATTGGGACGGGGCGTTCCGGCCGTTCCGGCCGGAACGGGGCGGGATCAATAACTTTATAGGGCTTTGGTGGGTCAGGTCGATCAGCTTATTTTATTTAGATTTTTTTGTTGGAGTAAATTATAATTTAGTCCATAATTTTATTGCGAATTTGTATGTTAATCCTCATTGTTTTGAAAAAATAAATTAATTCCCCTTACCAAAGTTGATTTTGAAAGCTCGAAATTAAAAAAAAAATGTTTTCAAGTTTGTATATAATAAGTGATTTGTTAGATATAAACTATGGTTGAAAAAATAATTAAATTATCAAAACAAATCAATAGAAAAACTAAATTGTAAACATATATAAAAATATTTAGACTGAATTATGATTTTATATTTAAATCAAGTAGAGATAATAAAAAAACTAATGATATATAATATTTTAAAAACTTAATCTGATTTGTTGAATTGACTTATGACGTGTTTAGCATTGTGTTTCAAAATTGTTTTTGAAAAATAAAATTTTATTTTTATTTTGTATTTTAAATTAAAAAAAAGTTTGATATTTTTAAATTATTTTTATGTACTGATGTCAAAAATAATTTTTATTTTAATATATTTTTGAACAAAAAAATATTTTCAAAAGAAACCTCAAGTACATTCTCAAACAGTCAATTAGTCATTATCGATAAAAATTCCAACTCGGGTCAAGTTTTATTTTAAACTAATTTAAGATTTTATTTAATTAATTCTAATCAATATAACTAAGCCACAATAAAATCTAAGTTAAGTTTTTTTTTCAAATAGCTATTTTATCAAAAATAATATTGTTTATAATTAATTCGAGTGTATACACAAATCTATGATACGAACTCATAAACACCTTAGAAAACATGTGGTGTCATGTAATTATAACTTTTCCGAGTGTAGTTTCTGGCAGGTGTTGTTTGCCAAACTCCGGCTTGGCCTTGAAGTAGTCCTTACCTGAAAGTTTCCGTCGAAACAGTAAGACTTCAGAAGGAGCATCACTCAGCTTGTTTCGATTCAATCCTTTCTTGTCAAACTCAATCCAGGGAAGCTGTGATGCGTCACTTGGAGTAGTCGATCTGTCTGCGTCGTCGAGGAACAAGGCATTGTAGGAAGTTGACACAGTTCTTTTATCGACACTTTTCTCTCCAGCATTGCCCTCATTTATGAAGACGACGATGAAGAGATCCTCATCTAATCTATCAGCAACTTGTCGCCATCTAGGGAGGAGCTTACTGGCACCTTGCTCTAAAATCTCGGCCACCGTAAGAACTGTCACGGGTGGAGGCCCAGGAAACAATTATACTTTCCAAGAAGCAATAATGATTCCAAAACTACTTCCTTCACCTCCTCTAACTGCCCAAATAATTCTTCCCCCATGGATTCCCGATAAAGAATTCTGCCATGAACATCTATTATATACGAGCTGTCAGCACCAAGGCCATACTCTCTCAGCATGGAACCATAGACGCATCCTGTAATACCCACCGAACACCACTCGGAAGCCATGCGTGATGCTCTTTTCAGTAATTCTATGGTAAAGTTTTCCAATCGTGGCACCAAAATACTTGAAATTGACACAGTCAAGTCAATAGGGTCAGCCGGGTACAGTCAAATCTTCTGATAAAAGTTGAATCCCAGTTCAAATTAGACTCTAATCAAACAACAATCCAACCAAATGCCTGTTCTATTTTATTTAAGAAGAAACTACAGTGATTTTGAAGAACTTACTAATTATGGACTTAGAAAAGAATATAGGGACTAAATTGATAAGCCCTTCAAACCTTAGGCATGTTAACATAGTTCATCCTTCTTTCCTTCACTATATATCTTTCACTTTCTAGCATCTACGCCTGCAGTAACTTTCAGGAGAATCACTCTCTCTCAAAAGCTTTCTCTTTGCAGATTGTATTTTCATACATAATAATATAAAAATGGCGGAAAGGAAGCTCTTCAGGACGAAGCTATGCGTATTATATAGAAAAGGCCGCTGTCATCGTCAAAATTGCTCTTTTGCCCATGGAAACGCCGAGCTTCGTCAATCCATGCCTTCTCGCTATGGTATCTTGGCTCTCCGCTCCGCTTTTTCTCGCTCTGTAGCCCTATTTACTTCTATTTTGTATAATTTTAAATCTTTTTGTTGTTTTGTTTTGCTTTGCATTATTACTCTCTGTAATGTGTTCGATGCTAGGTTTCAATTATTATTATTATTATTATTATTATTATTATTATTATTATTATTATTATTATTATTATTATTATTATTATTTACTGTAATTAATCAAATTTGTGTGAAAAAATATAGATGAGATTGCTTCTCTTTTCATTTTTTTTTTGTATTATTCATCTAAAAAAAATGTTTGGTTGGGTATTGTGAGCATAGTTGTTGATAGATTATTTTGTGAGGGAGTAATTTTAGTTTTTATTTAATATTCATGTGTTTAATTTTGTGTTTTTGAAAATGTTTTAGGTTATTATTGTTACGAGTGCCAATTTATGATGAATACTTGTTTTTTTCCAAAAGATTATGCATGAGTTCAGAGCAAAAGCAGTTCGGTAAATGTGAAGTAGGGAATACAGATGAAGAGATTTCTTTGATTTGGATTTTATTGATGAGTGATTTGGAGACGTGATCAAAATGTCTCTCAGCATATTTTTGTTTCATTTGATCAGCAGTATCAGGTAGTGATTTGGAGATGCATCAAAATGACATCTGGAGAATGTGTTTTGTTAGTGTCGGCTACTATTGGCTTCCTTCAGAATGGATATTGCTCATTGGTTAATCTTAGAGCTGGGTCCAGTGTTATTTTTTTTCCTCAAGACCTTTGTTCTTACTCATCATCATGTATCTGCAAAATGGCAAATAGTTTGGTGAAGGATTGATATTAGCCTCGTTGGAAATTGATAGTCTATGATTATATGGACATGGCAAGCAACATTGTCGGAGTTCTCAAGTCTTATCTCTAGTCCATTCAGTAGTCTATATCTTGGTGGAGATCAAAATTTATTATCTTTCCTTGAATCTTTTTCAAGGGATTTCTACCGGAGAAAGTATGCATTGTTTTGCGGGAGTTATTTCATGAAGAAACCAATTCTTCTTGCTGATGGTATATTCGACCGAGTCCCTAAGAGGCGTGACGTGATGACAAAGGACTTGAGATCTGCACAACAGGTCTCGAGTTCGAGTCAGGGCGTGAACCTCTTGTAAGAACCTGGGACAGCCGGGGTTTTACTCGCTAACCTCGGCCCACGCTTTACGGGGGGTGGGGTTTCCTCGAATCCAAAAAAAAAAGTATATTCATCTGACATTTCGCTGTATTATGGCACTGGCAACAAATCTATATTATTTGGATTCTATAATTTTGCTTATTGTCAGCAAGAAGACAGAGTATATTGACTTTTCTTATTTATCGTGCAAACATTATCCCACAAGATTTTACTGTGGAGACATCATATTCTTATTGCTCATCAAGAAGTCTGGACGTATTGACTGGTTGTATTCAATAAATTCTCATTATTTCTTAATATGGCACCAGAGAGCAATCTGGATATTCAGCTTGTATTGTATTCCTTATTCCTCGTCAAGAAGTCAGAATATATTGTCTAGTCTTATCCAATGCGACTTCTATATGTGAAGGGTTCTCTTCCTGGTGTTATATGATAACCTTCTTTGTCAATTCATAATACATTGGGTTAGTATCTTGTCCCCTTTGGAATTGGCAAGCAAGCATTATTACTATTCATTGCTCTTACCAATTTTGTTCCATGTGATTGTAAGCTTGGGTTCATTATCATTTACAGGTCATCCGGTTGCTTTAACTGAAACATAGAAGATACTAACCTGCTGTACTGGAATCTATTCCCTTCCTTATTGTAGGTACGCGGGACTATCGAGGCGGTGACTTGAGGGATAAACTTGATCAAAGGCTTTCTCCAAAGCGGCAGTATTCCCCAGGAAAAGATGCAAACAGGCAACACTCATTTCATGGTCAGTAATCATGCCCTTGTAACTTGTCCATGTCTTCTCTTCATACAGTTGTATTTTTATCCCCTTTGTTATCTCTGGGCTATGGATGAGTAGAGTAGTGATTTAGATTATGAGTGCCTAACATAAATTATTAAAGGATTATGTAGTTATCTTTTTTTTAATCCGAACAAATATCTAGTTTTCAGCTCAGTCTCTTTTGTCATATGACTGCAATTATCTCCTGATTTTTTCCTTCTTGTTGGCTGCATTTGCTTCAGGATCCAGCCCTTCCAGGTCTCTTGAGAAAAGCAAGTGAGTCAACATGATTTCACCTTTTACGGGTTCTAATTTATTCAAGGTTCTATAGGTGTTGCCTCTCTGAAGATTTATCTTCCCTTATGGGTTTTGGCTTTTCTATTGGCTTATGTTTACTTAAGCTTTTAAGTTCTTGACCGGCGTGGTATAATTTTGTTTGTCCTTTGGAACTTCATAGAGAGAGCATGCCTCCATCCCCATTGAAGTGCTCAAGACACTTTGTAAAACTTTGAAATTTCAAGTGGAAGTCTGTTACTGTACTTTCTAGCATTACTGGAGCCCAGTCAGTGTGGATTTCATATTGAAGAGTTCATATCTTTCCTGATAATGGTTGACTGGCTTGGCAAGAATACTTAGATATTTTTATCCATTTCTTGGTACGAATGATCTGGTTGTGAAACCTTCTATAGCTTGGAAGTTGTGTTAATTAACACCCACATTGCCCATCTATGTCATCAGATGCTGTGGCTTCTAGGTTTAATATGTGGAGGACTGTAGTTCATTGTACACTCCAATTTAGTGGCTGCACTGAAAATGTGGCATGTTTGGAAGTTATTAAAAACTGTTTGTGTTAAATAGGTTTGAGGAAACAAATATGGCAGTGCTTTCTGAAATATCTTTGCTGATTCTATAATCACATATTGAATACATAATGGCACACAAACTAAATTTTGCTGGGCTGTTCTGTTTTCATGCCCATATTGTACATATCTGGCTTCCAAAAAATAATTCATTTTGCTCCTTTTACAGTGACAGAAAACGTAGGAAGAAACAGCAGTATGATGGCCAAAGTGATTTTTCTGGGAGTCTGAAAGTCTCAGATAGGGCAGATGACCAAGTTATGGAAAGAAAAAGTGTATCATCTGAGGTTAGAAGAGCTTGATCTGTTTGAATATTTTTGAGGGAAAATCAATTTTCATTTATTTTTTAATTTTGGAACTATGTGCAGCTTAAAGAAATGCAGTCGAACATCAACAAGCTTGAGCACCAAAAATCTGAATTAACGGTCAGTGATGTCCTTCAGTGTCTGGATTTTTTAGTTGCTATTCTGCAAACAAAATAATTTTCTTGTCATTGTTTAATTCTTTTGTTTCTTTGACCTGTCAAGTTTGCTGTTTATTGACGGGAACTTATTATGCTTTCTCTTATTGTTTCATGTTATCATCTATTGCAGTGGTTTGATGTGTGCATCCCTTTGTGGAATTTGTTTTCTCAAGTAGTTTATAGTGGTTGAAATAAGTGAAACATTGATCTATGGTTATGCATTCCATCAGTATGTTTCATGAATTAGATCTATTAAAGTTGACCAGCTTCAATTTTGATGCTATCCATCATTTGGTCTTGGGATACATGTTGCATTATGATAATGTTAAAAGTACTTTCTTTTGACATCAGAAATCTAACATGTATCCCAATAGCCTCTTTTGGTATTTCAAATATTGCAATTGTTCTAGGTTCCTTTTTTCTTTTG
Organism: Salix brachista; assembly: GCA_009078335.1. Classification (NCBI taxonomy): domain Eukaryota; kingdom Viridiplantae; phylum Streptophyta; class Magnoliopsida; order Malpighiales; family Salicaceae; genus Salix; species Salix brachista. The sequence goes on along the minus strand of CM018578.1, from coordinate 11,488,903 downwards.
CTTTTCCTTTTCTGCATCTCTTGGTTTTCTCCAAAAAGAAAGCTCATTGACTATTGACAAATGTTGTGGATTGTTTGAATAAGTAACTCAAGTAGCAAGAGTATTGTACTAAAATTTCTGGATGTCTTTCAAGTTCACTCAACTTTTGGGGGAGAGGTAATGGGAAAAGCTGTTTGACATGGGAAGAAGAGTTTAACGCAACATTAGTTGATTTGAAATCAGCTTGCTTACCACATAGGAATTAAAAACCTAGAGGACATGCACATTCCTCTTCAATAAATGCTTGAGTTGCCAGCTTTAAGTGTTGAATTGAAGCATGAATCATTTTCATATAGTGATTTGTCAATCTATATGTTTTCAATCTTCCTTGTTTTTTGTTTTTTTTCTGCTGCCAATATCCTTTTTCTTCCCTAATATTTGATGTTGTTGCCTTCTAGTTTCATGAGAAGTAAAGACATTTTGACACTTGGTTTATGTATTTTCTGAAGATCTTACTAGAAAAGAAAGCTGAAGAAGTAGATAGTCTTACTTCTAGAATTCAGGAGCTTGAGGCTCAATTATCTGTAGAGAAAGAGGAATGTAAAAGGTAATTGCTAATACTATATTATCATAGTTCACCAATTTTTATCTATCTTTATTTTATCTCTCTACTACTTGATGGAAGACACTCCTTTAGTTTTACCTATTTGCTCTTTACTATTGACCATTCAGGATCACTTCAAACATCAAGAAGTATGTGAAAGCATATAAGCATTATGCGCAGGCTCAAGATGAACTTAAAAGGCATTTTTCTTGATACCATTTCTCATGATCTTTCTGTGTTTTTTGTTTGTTTGACACATTTTGTCTTTCTTTGGTGATTGGTGGTTTTCATAAGCTGATTAATTCATGGAACTGTATAGGTCAGAAGTTCGATTTAAGAAGTTGGGAGATCAGCTTGTTTCTGGTACTGCAACTGGTTGCAATGAAGAGGATTCAAGCATCAAAACTGTCAATGATGGAGAGACAAATGGTCATTGTGCAATCAGCACACAGAATGAGATGCAGAAGCCAAATAATTCCTCTCTAATTGAGAAAGGTTTGGGTGGCAAACAGTATACTGCTGAAAAATCAACTCGAGGTATATGATGTCTTTATATATTAAATATTAAATGGAATTTTTGGAACCTCCAAATTAGATCGGTCCCTTGATCTGATGTCATTATGTATCACATAGTATTAGCCTCCCATTACAAATGGATATGTCATTGAAGATGTAGTTGAACATTAGTCAAGAAGAATAAGCAAATATAAAGGCATGGAACAGGCAGCTAAATAACACGATTCTAGACCAATAAGTGTGAAATTTTGTCATCTTTAATCTATCTTCTTCATGTTTTTCATAGTTGCCCACGCATTATTTTGGCAATCAGTCATTCCATACTTCCATCACACTGTTGTATGCTACCATTAATTATTTCCAGTACTTTGATATCAATGGAACTTAACTTGAAATGGCCTTTTAAATCTGGTCATTATTACTGATTTTCTGCCACAAAATCACATGCAACTTTCTAGGTATATGCTGATGACATCTTGCTGGATTTTTAGGCAATTTAACCAATGGTGGGCATCAAGCAGAGAATATAAGACTGAGTAAGCTTTCCCAATTTCATTCACACCCTGCTCTGCTGAATAGCAACCTGGAATTTGGGGTGGTGGACAATAGGAATGGTAGTCATTGTCCTATAGGAAATGAAGGAAAACAAAAGAAAGGAAAGAGTATTTCCGCCAGTATTCCCTTGGATAAGGTAATTTCTTCTCTCCCACTTTTGTTTTAGGTTTTCTTTTTTGTCCCTCTGATGTTTGCCAATCACGACATGAGAACCTTTTCCAGTAAAATCATGACATGAGAACCTTTTCCAGTAAAGTCATGATATTAGTTTGTAACTTGAAGATGGCAAAGTAAGCAAACAAGTGAGAAAATGTAGCCAGGAGAATTAAAAGGGAAATGAAAATGAAGTTGCTAGCTCCATTTCCTGTAATATCATAATTTACACTTTGCAAGGCATTTCCACAATGCACAAGCATCAGCAGATGCCAGGTCTTGGCTCCTTTCAACTTGCAAAAAATCGTTATAAGCATTGTTGTAGGGATGGCCCCCTCGTAGGAATACTTATGTTACTACTTTACTTTTAGAAATTAAAACACTCAAAACAACTTTTAAAAAAATTTATGTGTAGAAGAGAGACTCACTGAGGCACTGTCATTACTGATGAATTATAAGTGCAATGAATGAATGGCAGACTAATTTAAGGAAATACTTAACTTAATGCATGTTTGAATGGACAGACCAAGGGTTCATTCTCAGTGCTTCACGCCCCATCAACCAGCATGGCTGCTCGTGCAATTGATGATCTAGTTGAAATTGAAACGGGGGAGAATGTTGAAGTGGTTGAAAATATTTCTCTAGGGGTTGCTAGAGGAGGAGTTACATCTATGGCCCGAAGCCTGCCACTTTCACTCCCCCCACCTCCTCCAATCCATCGAAACACCTATTCAAAGGTTGGTTTGATGTTCTTGCTCTTCTGGAAGACTATAGGCACTTGGTTACATTGGCATAACATATTATTAGAACACGCAGATAGTGATTTAACTCTATCGAGAACCTCCTTATCTCCCCTTGTCTATTATTTTTTATCTTCAAGAAAATGTTAATATATGAATTATCTGTCTTAGACTTAACATGTGATATTTATCTGACTTTTTTCCGGACTTGCAGTATGAGGGCGAAGATGAGAATGTAGATGTTGGAGGCCTAGAGGAGGAGATGGTGGATGTCGATATAGTCTGATACCATAATGGTAAAGGATTTTGTTCATTTTTTGGCATCCCACCTCTATACTGTGCAAACTGATATCAAAGCTTCATATGTACTAGGTGAAAAGAAGCTGTCTATATGCATTATAGCATTATAGCTGGGTCATAAAAAATAAAAAAAAATAAAAAAAAAAACATGCAGAGAAGAACAATTAATATCTGTTTTAAATAAACACTACAGTCATGACAGAACTACTTAGTTAATTGTGGGAAAGCACTGTAGCAATCCACAGTGCTTTTCCCACATGATTTAGTCTTAGGTTAATAATAGTTTTGGGTTTTACAACTATCACTGTTTGTAGTTCTTCAAAGACTTGGATAATGGTAATGTTACTCTGATTGTGTTAACATGGGGTTGTAGGGCCCATACTAGTTTACTTAATCACCATATACGCATGGGGTGACTCGAACTCGAGACTTGTTATGGAGACATGCTGTATATAGTCACTTAGAGCTTCTAGATGCATAACATGGCTGAATTCCTGGATTTATGAAAGCTAGTGGCCGGGTGTCTGAAGATGTCACTTGTGCTTGTAATGAAGGAGAGCCACTCGAGTAAATCTTGATCAGAATAATTTGCGAAAATTTTGATGTCTTATATTTTTGTTATTGGGGGGGCTAAACACGTGCTCGGCATTCAGTTTTTATAGTTTGAAAAAAAAAATAGATTTTATATAAATTATAGTTTTATTTTATTTTTTTAATCAAGATGCAAGTGAATTTTTAATGGGATTTATGCAATTATAAATTATACATTATAGTTTTTTAAAGACTTTATTCGATGCGATTTTATTCATTTTTTTAATATTGTTTTTTCTAATTTTTTTATAATGGGAATCACTTTAATTTTATTTTTTATTTTTTTTAGCATCGATGGTAGGCAGTTTTTAATTTGCTCATAGAATGGACTTGAATTGAGATATTTATAATTAATTGCACCGGACGTTTGCGGCAGAAGTGGTTGATAATTTATATTAAACCATAAATAGACTACTGGAAATATCAAATATATAATGAATGTTAATCTGATAGACTGAGTATTACCTATAAAAAACTAGGACTGTGTCAAAATCATGAAAAATACTAAAAAATAATATTTTTTTTATTAATTCTATTTTTAAAAAATTTAATATTGGTACGTCAAAATCATGAAAAATACTAAAAAAATTACTTTTTTCAAATTAAATATACTTTTAAAATATATCTGAATACAATTTCAAAAATAAAACAAACAAGAGATTTAAAAGAAAGTCAATGCATTTATTAAATATATTTTATTATCATTTTTTATTATTGTGTACTTGATTATAATTTTCCATGAATTTTATAGTTCTTATCCGATTTTTGATTAATTGACAAGCGGCTGCCGCCAGGTCCATGCAGCTGTTTCAAACAGCCGGTGAAATATAGCCACGTAAGCATCCAGATCAGACTCAGAACATCCAATCAAAATTCGTCTCTTTTACTTTCAAAAGTACAGACAGTAAGAACTAACATTGGATAGCTACAGTTCAGTCCTCATACTCCAACTTCATATTTAAAACGGTTGCTAAACTAGAAAACCTCTTAATTTCATCATCCAACCAGCAATGAATGGACAATCAATTGGATTCTTATTGAAATTTACAGATTTACCATCATGCACATGCCAATTATATTTTGATAAAAACAATTGATTCATACTTTGTACAAGTATGATTTTTTTAAATGAATTATTTTTTTAAGAAAAACTTTGTTGTAAATAGGTTTCATAGTAAATATGGATTGGATAAACACAGTCTTAATCATTGTTTGTCATTGCGTTTCAAAAATATTTTTTTTAAAAATGATTTTTATTTTTATTTTTTTATGTTAAATTAAAAAATTTTAGTGTTTTTATATTATTTTCATATACTGATATCAAAAATGATTTCTAAAAAATAAAAAAATATATTATTTTGAATGAACAACACTTTAAAAAACAATCCCAATCATACTTCAAACCAACACTTAGCGAGTTAAATTTATAGTTTTAATAGCTTGAAGATACTCTTAATCACTTTGTTTTGCTTGATGTATGTTTTGTTATTTATTTGTTTTATTTATACTTAATTTTAAACAAGAACTTTTTTATATATATAATAAGATTTCTAAGTAAATAAACATATTTTAAGGGTTAAATGAGACATGCATCAAAATTATATCAGCGATTAAAATACCAAAATATCTTAATCATTAAAACTATGTTTGGTTAGTGTTTTAAAATAGAAAAAACAAATAGATAAGAGATATAAACATGTTTAGCTAAAAAATAAAAATATAAAATAAATATATTTATGAGATAATTCTTGATTAAATTTCTTGTAGTTTCAAAACAGAAACTACACATATCCCATTTAATCTTCACATATTGTCTCTTCTATTCTATTATTGAAATAACAGCCAAACGCTGCCTAATCATCATTTTGTTCATTTACTCCTAAACAGATGCATCGACGATAAATATCTTATTGCAACCTCTCTTCCTCGAATCCAATTCAATCAATGTAGTTAGGGCATAAATTTGTAACAGTTTATAGTCTTAGGGGACTAGTTTGTAGAAACTCCAAAGTTGTTTTTTCAGAAATAACAAATTTGGGGTTGCTACAAACTAGTCCCCTAAAACTATAGACTGTTACAAGTTTATGCCCTAACTACATTGAATTTGTAGCAACCCCAAAAGGTTTTTTTTTTGCAGGAAAAAAAAAGGTTGAAGACAAAAGGTAAGAACAAAACGCACCGACTCTCTCTCTCTCTCGTTGACGCAAAGCAGAAGCTTTAGCACGGCGAAAGCCAGCCAAGCCTGAGAGAGAAGAAACCCAATAATCGAGAAAAAAAAACTATTTCTGCTTCATTTCCTTTTCGCATCGTCTGCTTTACCAAAACGACACATCGTTTTTACCCCCCTCTACCCCCTTTCTTTTTGCATATATTAGCAGTAGATTTTGGGAGGTTCGATTTTGTTTGGGAATGGCAACGGAGACATCAAAAGACGAACTATTGCAGCTAATCAAGCGATTCAGTGCTTATTTAACCGTCAAGATGTCAAATCTCTTCTCTTTTAATACCCTGGTTGGTCCCCTTTTTTCTTGTTCTTTTTTTCAGTTCGATCTGACTGGAGTGTTTTTCTTCTTCTGATTAGTGGATTTTCAGGGTTTAGTGTATTTGTAAATGTCATTGAAATCCTGGGACGTGGTTTGATTGTTGAAAATATTGATAATTATGGCGTATCATTTTAGGGTAATTTAATTAATTCTTAGTTTAAATAGGGTAAAGATTGAAGCTTTTAGTTGTAGTAGGGGTGGAATTTTGTTGAATTTAATATTTTTTAGTGCTTAAAAAGGGTTTCTTTTCTTTTTCATTTTTATTGCCGTTGTTCAATTGCTTCTAATTAGTTGATTGGTTTAATTTGTAATTCTATTATTTTTGTTCTCTTGTTGGTTTTTCTTTCTTTCTATTCTGATTTGTTCTTCCTTTTGAGATAATGTGGAAGATTTAAGGATGTTCTTGAGAAAATTTTATTTGTATTGCAATTTCATCAAATGAGTGTTAACATAGAGATTATTTCTTATTTTAAGAAATTAGAAAATTAAAAGAACAGTTTTATTTGTTGTATTTAAGTACTCACATGGGATATATTTGGTATCAGGATTCACGATCAGTTGGGGCTTTTGCGGGGCTTGCTGTTGCAATAGTCTTTACATGGAGGTTGTTGAGGTCAAGTAGTGGACCTCATAGAAGGCAGCCGAAACCGCAAGCTCCTACGACTAGTAGTTCTGTTGTGACTACTCAACCCAACGCAGTGTCAGTACCTTCTATGGGTGTTTGTTCATCTTCTGAGGATCTGGGAGTGCAAAATGTTGTTGATGAGTTCTTTCAACCAGTAAAAGTAAGAAACCAATTGTTAAATTGTGTTTTTTTATGTACACTTTTGTTTATTCTTATCAATGCTTTTCCTTTTGCTTTTCAGCCAACTTTGGCACAAATTGTTAGGCAAAAATTGAGCGAAGGGAGAAAGGTAAATCCAGTCTTAGAACACTAAGCATTATTATGTCTGTGCTCTCCCTTTGTTAGCTTCTTTGTTTTCATGTCTCATTTAATTTTTTTGGGAAGTTTTATTTGTCCAGTCTATGTGCAGTGACATCGAAGTTTAATTCATGCACTCTGTTTATTTGTGTTAAGTATCCTCTCATTCTGATCACGGGTGAATTTTTAATTTCCTATATAAAAAAAGTTCCTTTAAGAAAATATAAACTGTAACCTTTTCAGCTATGAGCCACAGCCAAAATGCAATTTCCTAGAACTTTTATGAACAACTTTGTTATAGGTGTTTGAGTTTGGTTCCTTGCATCTATATGCCATCCTCAAGTTTCTTCCAGCACTTTTTAGTAGCATTTTTTCATTCTTCATGAACTTTTCATGACATGTTTTGTTGCTATAAACGCCCATGCATGTAAATTTGTTGAATTGATTTTCTCTCAATTCTGGTCCAGTTTTCCATTGTTTACTTGTAATACATGCTGCAAGTTTTAGGATTGCTAGTTATAATGCAACAAGAAGACAAATTGAGTTGTCCAATAAAGAAAGCCATTTCCCTCAATGTTTCATGCTTTGATGACTTGTTTCGTGCAGGTCACATGTCGTTTATTTGAAGTAGTCCTTGAGGAAAGCAGTCCAGAGGAGCTTCAGGTTGTGAGTCAAGCAACTGTGAGGTCCTCTGTGCTGGAAGTGCTGTTAGAAATCACAAGATTTTGTGATCTTTACCTCATGGAAAGAGTTCTTGATGATGAGAGCGAAGTACGTACAAACTTCATGGAGAACAATTTTTATCATCATTTCTCAGTTGTAAAATATCATTATTTTTGTTGAAACGTGTTTCCATGCCCTTGTACACGTCACTAACATGTGGATGTCATTAAGTAAAAATCTTTCTAACACAGATTTAATATTTCTGATTTAGTTATAATGAAGTTGGATATGTTTCAATTGGATTAGTTCTCCTAAGTTTCCCTGTGTGACTATATCAACATGGTTGAAGTTGTTTTCTGTAATGTTTTGTATTTTTTTCACCATCTTATTTGATTTTTATATTTCTTCAAGTTGGTTCACACATTCAATTTGGATAGTCTTCAACTTTTATCCCTTTTTTTAATCGTATATCATTGATCTATATTTAGTTTCCCATTGGTTCTATTTGTCCTTGAGTACTGTATATAATTTTAGATTTGGTGGAAAATAATTACAAATAAATTTTATGGTACCTGTTAATGATTTAGATGTTATCCAGAAATGAGATGTCCCTGTTACTTCTATTACTGATAGATGTACTTTAACCTGATCTATGTTCCTGTATTACATTATTCACGTTCTTTTTCATCTCCACATTAACTTATCAACAGTTTATGTTTTTGACTTCTGATTTGAGGATGCGTACTACTTGACCAACCTAGTGTTTGCCTTCTATCCATGCTATTTTGCTTTTACAATTGTCAGCTATTTATAGAATAATTGGTTTCCTTCGTTAATTACATTATGAACTATTTTCTGCAGCAAAAGATTCTTGCAGCTTTGGAAAATGCAGGAGTTTTCACTTCTGGTGGTTTGGTCAAGGACAAGGTAATTAGAAATGCTTTCAGAATAATATGGTTTCTACAGAATTTCTTTCTTGGGGAACAGTTACACATACAATACAGTTGTTTTGTTCTGGCTATTACATCATAATATCCGTTCTGGTATATTTTAGGTGTCCTTTGCTGGCCTTGCTTTATATAAGTTGAATTTCAACTTATTTATGATATTTCATTGCATATTAAGACAGCATGCATGATTATGTTGGCTCCAAGAATCCTACCGAACCTCTTATGCAGGGAAGAGGTTGAATTTCATGAAATTATGCATTTTTTACTCTTGATAAATTTTGAAGACAATGTCATCAACTTTCCAAGATCACCTAAGAAAGAGCGTGGCTTATATTAGCTTTAATAATATGGAAAATATCCCTTCTATGTCTGTAACATTTTATACTCTCGCCAATATTGAATAATCATTAAGAAGAAGCTGGACTGCAAGGATGGAATTTTGGTGGTTTAAAAACACGAGGAGAATTTGTCATGTCTGGAAGGTAATCATTTATATTTATTTGTTTATCGATATAATCTGGATACTTGGGGCCCCTCTGGTACATTGTAATCAAATTCGTAACATATTCATGAATACACTATGATTTAAATGTTGTTTCATTTCTACATGTGTTCAAAATATAATGAATACACTATGACTACTCTGCTGAGTTTTTAATATTACCATCTGATGGGTTTTTTTTTTTTCGTCTGTTAATTTCCTCTCTTCTTTTTTTATCTGTTTGTCTTAATTTCTGTAAAATGCATCCGCAGGTTCTCTTTTGTAGCACAGAAACTGGGCGGTCATCTTTTGTTCGACAACTAGAGCCAGATTGGCATATTGACACTAATCCTGAAGTCCTTTTTCAGTTAGCTGTATGCTTCCTTTACATGCCACCTTTTGAATTCTTCGTTGAATTATTATTTTTTATTTTAAATACCATCTGAGTTCTTCCTTTACATGCCACCTTTTGAATTCTTCGTCGAATTATTATTTTTTATATTAAATACCATCTGAGTTCATTCTTTTTTTCATGTGTGGCAGAGATTTATCAAATATCAGCTTCATGTTTCTCCTACTAGAATTGAACGGACGGCTGCAAATGTGTTCAGTTCTCCATCATTGGAACAGTTCTTCGGATGCATATGATGTAACTTGAAAATAGAATTTAGAAGTCAAAACAGCTTGTTCTTTCTGTTCCAACTAATTACAGCTAAACGATTTTCAGGCAATCCTTCCAAGTTGCCGGTCTTCTGATGAGGGGCATTCATGCCATGTATTCCTCCGCTATTTCTAGCTCAAAGCTTTGTATGTTTGAAATTTCTTGCATTAGTTCGGTCACATTTGAACTTTCCCAACTGGACATTCCACATATGGATATCAATCAAAAACATTTTATAAACTCTTAAGACTCTCAAATTTTAAGTATCCTATTGTCACGCAATTTACTTGCAGGGCTTAGCAAACAATCGATGTATCACTATCAGAGATGTAGTTTGTAGCAGTGGTTCACTTATATATTGTATTAACAATCGAAAGATGGCTGAGAGAAAAATAAATTTATTTGACAAGGCTTCTTACTATACCTATGAATTACAGTGATTCTCTTGCCTCATGGCCCTTTGTTCCTCAGTGAGATCAATGACAATTATCTTAATTTATTTATTCGAGATAGATGCACTTACATGTAATTTAGTTTTGTCAACATATTTGCTCAATAATCCCATCGGTTCTATACTTTTTCATGCTTCAAACTTATAATCATTCCAGGTTCCAGGCACATTTTAGCCAAAATGGCTTCCTAACCTCAAGCATTATTGCCCTAGTCGCCTTAAGAAAACACCCTGTTACAGCATGCAATCTCCTTTTCTGGAGGTGTCTGTATCAGCAAGCTAGTCAAATTGAAAGAATTCTCCAGCTTTTGCAAATTCCATTAATTGAATTCTTACCAATTGTTAGGCATTTGCATGTGTATGGTTGGAATATCAGATATTCAGAGCTTTGAAAGTCAAAATTGACTGATTTGCAATCTTCATACTCCCTGTAGAGAGAGCAAGTCAGAAAGGCAATTTGCCCCTAAATCATTCCCTTCTTTTCCCACTCTTAGCTCTCTGGCTGGGCCAAATGATGCAAAAAATGAGCAATGGAGAGGTGGAGGAAATTAAGCAGAGAATCCTTGACCTCATAACCCAAGGCCGGACCGGCCGATCGAGCTTCGAGCATGCTAGGAACCAAAAATTCACGAAACAAGAATGTAGTTCATGATAGTGGCCAATGTTACAAGAATTACTAAGTCAAGGAAAAGAAAATATAGACATGGTAAATCAGGTCAGTCCATTCCTTGAGGAGGTGAAGAACTTTGAGTATCTTCGACTGATATCTCTGTAACATCGTCAACAGCATTGGAGACGATGGCCCTTTCAAGTCTCTGTGATGCGCCACCGTTTAACATCATCTCTTTCTCCAAGTGCAAGCAATAGCTCTCAAAGACCCGGGAACTTACCGTAACCCCAAAATCCAAGAGAAATAGGAATTCCATTTCAAGCCTGTTCAACTCTGCATTGCTCACTCCTCCAACCCTTGCATAGAATGCGTTGTTATAGTGCCTGTAATATTGCAATTTACACAACAAACATATGATAAGTTTCAATTCATTGAGGTTTGTCACAAAATTTAGTAAATTTAATAAATTTAGTGGTGGAAGTGCCAATATAGGAGTAGAAATGATCGGGTTCTTCCAACTCTATTAGTCCAAGCAATGTTTTTAAATAAAAAAAACAGAGCATTTAAGAGGATTATTGTCAATTCAGAGTCAATATTTATGTTTTTACTGTGATACTATATTAAATAATCATTCTAACAAAAACTTCGATTGAAAACAAAATCTTAATCTGAATATCAAGAATAGTAAGATGGAATTTAGAAATTAAAAAGAAGTTAGTATCAAATCTACTAGGACTTGATTTCAAGAAAAGAAAGCAGCCAGTATAAACATGAAATCAAGCTCAGAGAACAAGTACACAAAAACATATAGACATGTAGTGACGATGAAATCTAAAACACCCAAAGCCATTGAAAGAGAGAATACTCACACATCATCCAGCATCTTGGAAGCCACCATGACACTTGTAACAAGCAACCTATGTACATTCAATGAAATCACAAGAGAGTCAGGATGCTTATGTGTCAGCCTGTCTATATAAACATATCCAACCACAAAACACGATGGGCTACAACTTGTGTACTTGTAAAGTCTCTCCAAGTACTTTACTATGCTTATATTAGGAGCCCTCACGCCATGGAACACATTCAAGCTCTTCCCAACCCTAGCCAAACCAGAGCTCATCCCATCTAGCTTTTTATCCATGCCATCCACAAGCTTGTCATTTCTAGCCACTAGCTTCTCTATCACATGAGATAACATGGTTAGGACTCTTGGTGTTGTTGACTCAGATGGGCTCGGCTCCGACCGCCCGCTGAGGTTGCTGGTGAGGTCGCCAGAGCCTAACATTTGAAGACCATACTGTGCTGTCTCAGGTAATTTGAAGAGAGCTTTTGAAACATTTGCGGGTGGTCAACAGTGGCTGGACCGTGCAGGTTTGGGCGTTATCTAGTTTGTGAGTTGGGGCGGGGGGGCAAGGGGGTTGATGACACGTGTACGTTGATGACACGTCGTTGGTGTGGATTGGGTAGGGTAAACGGTAAAGGGGTCCCAGAGTGGGTGACAGAAAACGAAGATGGACCTTACGTGGACAGCAACGATTCATGAAACAAGTGGCTCACCTTGCCTGGGCTTTAACAGAAAGCAGAAGTTAAAAACAGTCACGACCATATCCCCTTTGTCTACCAGCGATGACGGCTTACCAGAATCTCGGGGGGCTTTTTCTCTTCTTTTTTTTGAATCTCTATGGCTTTTTCTGTATACCACTAGTTTTTGTAAAAGCAACGAAAATTGTAGGTTCTAGAAAATGTTTTAGTAGAGTAATTAAACTTGAATATATAATTTTTTTAATCTTTGTTTTTACGAAGTTTATTTTCTGTTTTCAATGTATCTTTTTTTATTTCTAAGCCAACAAAATGTTTTTAACTAGAAGTATTGTTTTTGCTTTAAAAAAAATATATGGATAAAGCAGCTAAAAAAATCATAAATATAATAATATCATATTATAAATCTATTTAATCAATCTAACAATAAACAACCGATTTCAATCGAGTTTTCATTATCAATTTATTATTAGTATCAATATTTTCAAATTAATACATAATAATTAAAAAATATTAAATTTTCAATCTAATAAATGTTTTTTGAAGTATTAAGAAAAAGAAAAAGGGTGCATTGATAAAAGAAAAAAAAAGGACATCTATTTTAGTCCCATTCCGTCCATCCAATTTAAGCTCATCTGCTCACAAAACACAACCTTATTAAAATATTTCGGAGACCCCTTATTTATTGTGTGTAGGAGAGGAGCAAATATCATTTGGAAATTGACAGGTAATTCTGATCCTACCAAGGTAAATAAGCAATCCTTAGTACCCTTGTAGTGCTCACTCACCCAATGACTCCATCCTACGAGAACTCAGCAGCAGAAACCAATGGACGACAACGCTGGTTGGACGAGGAAATGCTGGGTTATAATAAACAGCAGAAACCATGTTGTGCAAGAAGTTGAAACCATCATTTTTTTTGCAACACCATCAAATAGAAAAGCTAAGCGGTGTAATGACGAGAGTTAATTGATGAATGATATATATTTCTAAATTGTGTATCTTTGAATAACCTATTCCTTTTTTGAACAAAAAAATTGAACGATCATATGGACTAAGACCAAGAGTGAAATGGATAGACCTTTTTCCAGCAAAAAATACGGAGGCTGCCGTTTAAAACTGTAGATCATGCTGCTTGCAAGAAGTGCACGTCTGTTATCTACACATTATGGTCACTGGGTGCGAGTAATTTGTCTTTCTCCTCGGATGAGATCTCCGAGAGCTGAAGATTTGACTTGGAGCTCATTTTAGTCCATTCGTTTTCGACGCGGAAGAAAACCCATTGGAATCTGCGAACCATCTCCAAGGCAGTGATTGTGAACACTGTAAGGTAATTGTGCCGGAGATGGGCAGACAGCTTGTAAGTCCATGCCAAACGCAGAATGAAGTTGCTTCCTATCACCCAAAAATAAACCTGCAACTCCAAATTTACACAGTAAGATAACAGAACAATAACAGCCAGGTCAGCCGCCGGTCTACTTGGATGGGGGTATTTGGCTTGGCGGCCAGAGCTTTATTTACAGATTGAAAGATAATAGGAAGACTGGAGAAAACAAATGGTCAATCAGTTAATTTGAGATGTCATTGGGCAAATTGGTTGTCTTGTTGCCTATGAATAATTGGATCTAGGTGGAGTGCTGCAGAATCCTTACCCATTTTCGTCCATGTAATAGGTATGAACAGAGACTCGGCTTGTTAAATTTGAAAATTCGGGTGAAGCAGCTGGCAAATGAAAAGGAAACTCAATATCAGGCCTATCAGTCCAATATTTTTGATGAGGTAATAAAGCTTCGAAAAAATCATCTTTTCGAAAGCAGATCATATTTACGAGATGATGCCAAATAAACAAGCAATTAACATCATGAGTACAGAAAACATTTTTCGAAAATTAGAGGATAAAAATAATCCAGAAGTTAAACAACTGTCCTTCAATAATCCTCTGAAACTACAATTATAACTCCAATTTCAAAGTCAAGGGTCCATGAAGTCCTGTTCTATTATTAGTAATAATACAAAAGGCAAGCTGTAGAAAAGGGTGTGTCGTGGTTCAAAGTTTCCACATGCTGTTTTGATTTCAAAGCAAAGCCAGTAAAATCACTGGCAAGCAAGGAAGCCAGCCATCAAATACAATTCAAAACACACAAGAAACTGGATCTCTGGAATGTTTTAGCATGTCAGGGTGAGTTGATTCTCAATAAGTGAGACCAATCTAGGCAATGATATTTTTGAACAATCCAATTTGAAAATCATTCACAAGTAACTTTTCAGATTGTATATGAGAACCAGTACAAAAGCAATCATCATACCTCAAGTCCCAATCCCTGGTCACATCCCAGTAGAACGAATATAATGAGTTTAAGACAGCTGAGAGAAGCCACAGTGGCCTATAGAAGTCTGTCCAACTATCCGGGAGGACATGATATTTAAGGGCTGAAAGAAAAATCACTGGTACTGCGGTTGAATATTTTAAAGCTGAAACAGCATGTAAATAAAGTTAATATAGTATCCATGAAGCAACATGCCTTGTATGAAGTCCAAAAGAAAGAAAAAAATACCATATAGAATTGTTAGCCTGAATACCATATAACAAACTAGCACATAGATTGAAGAGAAATGAAAGGAAACTTCAAAGTAAATTCACCATTAAAAAGCGCAGTTTTCTCCTTAGTATCCTTGTATTGTCGAACACACTGAAATAATCGGAAAATGTATGGCAAAACTAGAATAATAGGGATCCCAATGGAGTGGCTGCCGCAAACAGAGTCAGCTTCAAACCATGCAATAGTGGCAACCTGCATACAGAATATCTTGTAATTAGCCTCATAGAGCCATCATTTGTACCAAACCAGATTCATACAGGAAGTGTCATTCATAATAACACTGAGGACAGAAACTGCTGCAAGTTAAATTTCCTGGTTAGCCTAGGCAGTTCAAATTATTAGCTTGGAATGTGAGCTAAGAGAAATGCACAAAATCCTATAAGATAAAAAAAAATTTCCATAAAACCACTTATACGTCATTTTAGATTGAATCTGGCAGCAAACAAGACTAGCAAAGGAACAATACACTAACCTGGCGATGGACCATACGACAAACTGAGCGCTCCAGGTCTGAGAGAACCTGCACAAAAGTGGCATTTATAAGAACATCAAGAAAGTATAGGAGCGGTTAAAATACTCAACAAATATCAAGAAACTATTTCCTCATCTGTTACTCTGAATACAATTATTGGTTACAACTATATCATATGCTCTCCAATATTTCTTTGGAATAATATGACAAAGGAAAGTGCAAGCCTGACAAAGTGGATGATGCATTGGTGATCACCACATATTTGATTCTAGAAAGGAAAAAAATGAAGTTGATGTCAACACAGATACCATAGTGCAATCTATTTACATGCTTTATCAGCTGATTCAAAGCTTATTCTTCAGCAATATGGAATCCTCGCACATAGCAGAGTTCTTAAACCCACACTAAACAGAAGACTTTTAAACACTGAAATCATCAACCATTTTCAAATAAAGTCTCAAACTCTCATATCTGGAAATTGACCACAGAAGGCGACATCAACAATAAGAGAAAACAAAGCATACCTTTGACATTGAGGTCAAAATATCAGCCAAGAAGAAGTCAGAAAATGTAATAGCCTGTAACAGCAGTGGAGACAAAAATTGGGTATAAATAAAATTAAATTAAATTAAAGACACAAAATTTGAACTGCAGTTGCAATTAAAGTGTACATTTTTCTCCCAGGCATTATACCAATGAGTCAATTGTCCAATAGTGTTAGCACTGGGTTCCTCCGAGAGAGGTTATGGTGGGTAGGAATTACAAGTCTAATGGCCTTCTGGTAAAGTAATGTAGTTGCCGCAAACTATGAACAAGCATCCATTGAGTTCCAAACGAATTATAATTAATAAATCAGACAACAGTTAGATTCTGGCATTGGGGTACAAGCCACCAAATTATTTGATACTTGCTCATGGAGCTTTTTAAGTCTAGATTTTCACATTAGAAGTCCACTCAACAGATCAAAAGGTTGAAAATTGGCATGAATTAACCGCAATGAGAATTAATGAGACAAGCCCCCAAATAAGAAATAACTTGCCTGTAAAGGGAAAACTATCCGCCAAAGAGTCCTTAGCAAGTAGTAGCGGGATGACAAGTAAAAAATATCAAAGGGGAATATCAAAATCAAGGCAACAGCACAGTACAAGAAGACCTGTGATAATAGAGAAAATTAATTGATTGTAATTCCAATATACATATATACATACCAGTGGTGGTAAAAAAAAGATGAAGATTTACTTCTGACAATGCAGTATAGGATGGAAGGACTTTATTTTTCAGTCATATAATCATGATATTTCGAATATTAAATCCATGAATATAGTTTTTCTTGTCATCCAAACATTATTTTTTGTACCAAATTATACTGGATGCTTTCTCTGCAATGTTCAATTGAGGTTCAAACTTTGCAGCACAGTAACTATTTTCCTAGATCACATATATAATCTTCAAAAACCAACATATTTCGCAGTATAACTCAGAAAGCACATCTCTTTCTCTATTCATAAGTGACTTCTTATAGTTTGTTTTTTCCGTGCAGTAACTATTTTACAGGTTCAAAACTTCAAATGTATATTCTTCACTGAGCTTCGCAATAAAATTGCACGTGCTAAAACACTCATCTCTTTCTCTATGCATAAGTGACTTATGGATAGTTTGGCATGTGATGACATGCAGGAACAGGAGAGACCACTACCAGAGGACCACACTGATACAGATCTTCCAAACTGACGAATTTTCAATTGTTTATGACACTCATACTTCCTAATTCCTATAGCAACTTCCCCAACTTAGTGGCAAACTTTAGAGTAATAAGTCAACACAGGTGAAATAGACATCAAGAAAACAATAATCACCTTAATAAATCTATTAAACAAATCTAATGTTTTTTTCTCATTAATGAATATCTTCTATTTGAAATGCTAAATCTGTACACTTAATTATTCATGTAGGAGAAAACAGAAATCCTCTTGAAGCATAAACAAATCATTGCAAGAATTAAGGATATGAAAATAGAACCCATAATAAATCACTAAGTGAGCAAAAGAAATTGACAGCAAATATAAGATTATCTATTACACTGGTTGTGATGCAGCCAGTGATACTTCTCCGTGAGAATATAAGTAAAGATATGCTGTCATGCTAATTGGAACAATGATAGTCATCCATGTGGCAACCTGCAATGAACAAAATGGAAAATTAACCTCAAAAGGTGCACATGAAAACAATAAATCACACAGGTTAAAAGAAAATACAAGTTACTACATGGACTAGAAAACAAATTCTGGATAAGAGAAAAGAAAAGGAGGAGACAAACTACAAGGAAACAAAATTATCTGATCCTCTAAACAGGACATTTTGCTGCTCAAATATCACATTATGTGGCACAAAAGGGCACTTTGATCATGTAGTGCTTAACATGTATCCAATAGGTAATTGGAGCCTAAATCACCAATCCAACAGGTTACATATATTTCAACTTAAGATGTAAAAGACTAGTAATACCAAAAGGGAAAAAGAAATAACACAAGGGGAGCGATGAGCTATGCCAGATCTAATGCATCAGATTTTAAAAGACAAACCTTCCATATTTCTCTGTGAGTAAGATGATTTTGGTCCAGATCAAAAATTTTGGCATAGCTGATGGTAGACTGTGCAAAAACCCACAAATTAACTCCCCAAAGCCACACCATCATAGTCTGCAAGATATTAACCACATGAGATTTTCCTCACTGTAGACATAATGAAATTAATATCTTCTAATGTCATTAAAAAAAAAGGTAACTAACCACGAGAAGAAGAGGATTGTAATACAAAAATGCTTCATAAAGAAAAAGGTCCCGCAAATTCACACTCATTCTCATAACAGAATCCCATCCAATCTACAAAATTCAAACATACCCATTAGCGAATATATAGGAGCATGAACTTGTAATCGTACGTAATAAACACCACTCATAAACAAAAAGAAGAATACAAGCCTCACCTTGCAACAAAAAACACCCCAGAGAAAAAACAACAGAACCTATCCAAAACAAGTAACCTCATTTAGCATTTTCAACAACCTCAATATAACAAAAAGAAAACAGATGGCCAAATAAGTAAGCAATAAAAAACCTTAAATCTCCATAATAATATCGGAGACGGCATTATAGCTGCAGTACTAATCGGTAAGCTAGGAATTTTCAAATCACTTGGCTCCGTCGAATGTAACAAACCTTCCATTTCGGTGTTTCCCTGTTCACCATCTAACATGTATTGCAAAATACAATTACTGGATCTACAATCTTTTTAATTGTTTCTAACAAAATAAAATAAATAAATAAACTCAGCATTAATATATAAAAAGCATTCTAATAATAATCCTTTATTAATATTATTTCTACCAAGATCAAAGACGACAGGTCGGCTACCAGACTTCCTTAAGTGCGGACTTTTGTTGGGCGGTATCACTTGTGATCCAAACATAGATTTAATTGCTGATACTTTACAGCCCTGCAATATATATATATATATAGCAACAGATTACATCTACTGAAATACAAACAAAAAATAATAATTAATCCAATAATGCAGTTACTTAGTGATCAAAATTAATGCTTCGAATTAAGTGATATTGGATCTAAATTAAATTTTTAATAAAAAATCAATACAAACAAGAAAAAAAAAGAGTGAAATTATATATAAAAACTGCAATAATAGATAAATGCAGGTTAAGAAATCAACATTGCAGAATTTCATAGCGAAAACAAGATTAAGTAATCAATAATTAAGAAGTTGTTTTACTGAAGCAGTCGCTGAAAGTGATAGAAGTATAAGGTATAATGGGATCTAAAATTAAAACAGAGAGGAAAAACAAAATTTACTAACCTGGATTGAGTGATTAACAGTAACGGTAAGCTTAACTTGAAAAAATTGGATCGCAAGAATTTCACAGAGAGACAGAGAGGGAGAGGGAGTTGATTAGAAATGTGATTAGAGGGAAAGATCAACTATGAAGCTAGAGGATGGAGTGAAGATTTGGATCTTAATTGAATTAGAAAAGGAAGAAAGGGAGATCGAGAGATCGAGAGATCGAGTTACAGAGGAAGATAGTGATTATTGTTAATCAGATTGGTGAAGGATTTGATCTTTGTGATTTCGGAGATCGATGGGATGGGAAGAAATGTATTTATTTTGTGTTGTTTGTTTGGAGGGATTTTTTAGTGTTAAAAATGAAAAATGTTTTCTTCTGGGAAAGAATCTATTTATTGTTATTATAATGTTCTGCTTTGTTTGGCTTTGGGTCGTCAACGTACCAGCCGATGGACTGCTCCACGGTCGAAACTATTATTTGAAAAATAGGAATTATTTGTGGTGTATGTAGATTCTACTTTTCAAAATAGATTTTAAATTACTTTTTAGCCTGAAAAAATTATTTTTTTTATATAATTTTGAATGGTTTTATTGTTGTGATAACAAAAATAGAAAATATTTATGAAAATAAATATTATATTAATGTATTTTTATTTTTAAAATATTTGCATCACATCATCAAACATATTTAATTTCGTCCGACTTGATTGGTTGATTTGAAAAATTAAAGATTTAAAATATAATCCGAGTTGAGTTTTTAGTTGAGTTGAATAAAATACTAACACCATCTAAACCCCGTTGACTAGATCAAAAATTTAGTGATCTAATTGACTCAATCATACTTAGGCTGTGTTTGTTTTCCGGAAAGTGGTTTCCGGGAAACCACTTTCCAAACTTTCCCGTGTTTGTTTGCCATTAGAAAAGTTGGTCAACGGAAAACACTTTCCAGTCAAAGAAAAATTTGGCTTGGTTTTCAGGAAAGTGTTTTCCTAGAAAATTTGGGCGGAAAACACTTTCTGGAAGTTGTGAAAAATTTAGAAATGTCATTATTTGCTGATTATATCAAATTTGATCCTCAAACTTTTGATTGCTATAAATAATTTGTTTTGAATATTTATTTTTCAATTCCATCTCTTAAAATTTAATTTTTATATTAATTTTGGTCCTTATTTTTATAATTGCTGTTTGTTTTTTCTTATCATTTTTTTATTGAAATTTTTTATCTATCAAATTTGGTCCTCATTTTTTTTATTGTTACTTATTTTATTTGAATTAATTTATGAAATGTTAATTATTATTATTTTAATTTATTCACCTTTCATTTTTTTTTAATTTTTTAGATTTGATCTCTATTATTTTGATTATTATTTATTTTATTTGAGATAATTTATGAAATTATATTTTTTTTCAATTTCATTCTCATTCAACTTTTTAATTTGTAAGATTCGTTCCTCATTATTTTAATAAACTTAAGAAAAATAAAACATTAATAAGTTAGTTTTCCAGCTCATTTTCCATGACATAACTAAACACTGGAAACTGTTTTCCAACTTATTTTCCATTACACTATCAAATATCGGAATTCACTTTCCCGGAATTCACTTTCCCCGGAATTCACTTTCCAAAAGAAAACTAATTTCCGGGCCTTAATTCAAATCTAATTTTGGTTAATTACTTGTAAGAAAATAATATATTTTTGTTTTAATAAAAAATAATTGACCAGTCAATGCCTCGTAGAATGATTTAATGACTCAGCGATCCAATATCCTTTTATAGATTATTTACCAAATGGTGTTGACAACTATTGAGACATTCACATGATTAATAATTTATTTGAATAAAAATTGATCTTTTTTATCTTAATTTACTTGTGCATTGATTATATACCATTGATTGATTTTATCAATTTTGATTATAATTTAAATGATATTAATAAAAATAACATAATTAGTTATCTTAATAATTATTGCCGTAATAATAATAATGATTATAACAATAATGATGGTGACAATGATAGCACTACCAATAATAATTAAAATATTTATTAATTACAATAATAATTATAATGACAACTATGATAATTGTGACAATTTAACAATCATGATAATAACAATGAAAACAATAATCGAAATAATTTATTAGTCGATGTTGTTTTTATTAAATTTTGACTCTTGCGTACGATATTTCAAATCTAATATAGTATAAACAAAAAATATACGAAGTCACACGTAGACAAAACATGTGGAAAAATTGAACCAAATTATCTACAATGAAAAAATATACGAGTTACTTGTCTTGCGCTTCGTCACAGCCATATCATATTTTTTAACATGTAAATAAAATGTTAATGGTCTTAATTTCTTATGATGTTATACATCTCAGTGAAATAATAAGCCTACAAAACTTTTAATTATTTTTTATATATATATTTATTTTATTATGGATAAGACATTTAAAATAATTATAAAAGTTATTTTAAGGTATTTTTTCTTTAAATTATATAAGGCAAGTTATATATTTTTGATGTTTGTTTAATATTAACGCCTTAAAATATATATAAAAAATGAACTAAGTTTTTTTGAAAAAATCTCAAATTAATTTAATCTCAATGTTCTGAAATACTTTTAATATAATAATATCAAGAATAAATCTTAAAAAACAAAAAAAATAATTAATTTTTAAAAAAATTAAAAATCACATTAAATTAAAAATATACCAAGTCACACATAGACAAAACAAATAAAAAAAGAACAAAGATAACAAATCACAAACAACAAACAACAAAGAGATTCATTATACATGTATAAGAGAGAGTTTCACTCTCATTTTATATCATTAAAGCTAATTTTACTCTGTTTTTAATGCAAACTGTATTTAGAACAAAAATAAATAGCAATAAAAATTAAAACTAAAAGTATAAATATATAAATATAAATAAAAAATTAACAAAAAAAAAAATTATATATATATATATATATCAGCGACTAAGACTTGAAATTTTAATATGTTGGAGGATTATTCTCATAGTGTAGCTTTTAAGAGTTGGAAAAACTTTATAATCACGCGTAAACATGGGAGCCAATCCCGCCACGCTCGACTCCTCTTGCTACGCAAAGCGAAAACATTTTTCTGTAGCCAAACAACTTTCGTCACAAGCTATATGCTCTGCTTTACGTGCTAAGTAATAAAGTTTAATAGGATTAAGATTTTACAATAAAGTCTATAACGGGCTAGGACCCACTTTAATTATTTTTCTTATCGTTTTGTCAGCACCCTTTTTTTAATCATAAAGAGTAATCTCAATTTATATGTGTCATTCGTTTTATAACTATTTTTAGATTATATTTCTTTCCCTTCTCAATTACTATAAATAATTTGAATATTTAAAACAAATATTATTTCATATTTATAGTTCTTGTTATTACACAATGCATTTTTTTTATAAGGTAAAAGTTTTGGACTTAAAAGATAAATTCGTTTCAAGTTTCATCGTTCGAATCTTACTGATTCTATTTTGTCCGAGTTTTATACTCGGATGTAGAAATTAACAACTTACATTTTTTTACATAGAAAACTTTCATAAACATATGTACAAGAACCCGGAGATTTAATAAAAATATATATAAGCTGACTCAGACACCTCAAATATAAAAAAATATTATTTAAAGAATCATGAAATGCCCATATAAAATAAATAAAGAACTATCAATTTTCAAACTAAGATCTATGAGTTTACTAACAAGCATGAAATGATTCACACACCACGTTCAAAGATTTTTATCACAACAAAATTGCTAGGAAATATGACCCCATGTTTTCTTTTTTAGGGAAATGGATAGTAACTTTGGAATGTTATTTATTAGTAATTTGAATAATATATATATATATATATATGGCAAGAAATATACCTATATATATATATATATATATATATATATATATATATATATATATATATATATATATATATATGGCAAGAAATATACCAAAATATGGTAAAATGTTACACCTATACCTAATATGGTATCCTAATTATCCCGTGCGATATTCGCACACTACGCCTATAAATACACACTCAAGAATCCTTTCGAGGAATGCCTCTTAAATTCATAAAAAAGAAAAGAGAAAAAAAAATGATGAAGCATTTGGCAATCTTTCTCACCTTTCTAATCTTCTCGAGTGTTCATGAAGCCAGAGTTTTAAAATACTCTTCTCCTGGAACCACCGCCGGCTCTCCTCGTTCGGTTCGTGCAAACCTGCTCCATGCCTCGGAAATTAATCCTTTAAAATACCCTCCATCCGGACCCAACCCAGGCCCTCCTCATACGAGCCATCCAGGCTTGCTTCGTGTCTCAGAAACTAGGTCTCTTTAGACTCGCTTCGAGTCTCAGAAGCTGACCGACCCTTTGGAATACCCTCATCCATTCGGACCTGACCCTGGTCCACCCCATGCTCTCTTCACTGGAACGGGATTCAGGGGCGGTATCATCCATCAAACCCATGCAGTTTCTCCTTTTATGTAATAAATTAATTAATTAATTAATTAATAAAATTTGGGTTCTAATTTTCTCCCTATGCTTTTATTTTCTTTGTTTTTTGAACAAACGGATCAAAATCATAGAAAGAAGATCGCGCAAATTAAATTAGTCCAAACAGGAATACCATATAAAGAAAATAAATTTATTTTGGCAGAGCTGATTTGTGATTTTAACTTCTGATGATGAGTTGTTAATTAGGCGAAGGAGATTGGGGTAAGTTGAGCCAGTCAGTAAAAGAAAAGGAGGAAAGAAAGCCTGGAAATTGAGATTAAAAGCATTAATTCCAATCTAAAATAATAGTATTAAAAAAATTACATGAATATGTTATATCTTCTTTTTTAACAGATTTTTAGAAGAGGGGACATAAGAACTTAGGTTCGAAAAACATCTAGATTAATGAGTTTTGGTATTACGTTTTTTTGAAAATAAATAATTTTTTACTCTAAATTATTTTTTTGATGTTTTTAATTTTTATTCATGTTTTGATGTCAAAAATAATTTTTAAATAAAAAAATATTATTTTAATAGATTTCTGAATGAAAAATATTTTCAAAAGCAATCTCAACCATACTCTCAAACAAACACTTATTTGATTAAATCTGTATCATTTTATTACTTATTTTATTAATTATTTTATTAAATCAATATTGTTTTTTTAACTAAATTAAAAAAAAACTCTATGAAATCAAATAACTTTAACTTAATAAATATCATATCCATTTCAACTAAAATTCTATTCTAGTTATTAAGAGTATATTTGAAAGTAAATTTTTTATTTATTTTATTATATTTTTGATATTTTAATTACATGATATAAAAAATAAAATTGAATAAATAAATAAAATTATTTTAATATCTCTAAATAAAAAATACATAAAAAACAATATTTATCATAATTCTAGCTATAAAGTCGGAAAACAACAAAAAGCCGATAGAGGAGGAAAACACAATTTCCACGACACCAGACTTCTCAAATGACAACATCAAAAGCACATTGCCCATAACGCCACCTGTCCAGTGTCCACCAATGATCTCGAGATATAGATTTACGTAGTCTTGTCTTATCCCAACCCCAAAACAACTCGCCAATATCTCGCGGGCTGACTCGTCATTCACTGTGACCAGTTTTGTTACCAAACCCACCCTCATTCTCTCATTTATTTACATTATCCTGCCATTTTCCAATCTGGACCCCGCTTAACAAGCCTGACCATACCAAAACTATCCTTCTCCTAGTTAATCGTGTACATGTCAGCATAGAATCATTTCTCTAAGCCCACATCATGACACGTGTCGAACACCCACTAATCCCAGGCAAAACGTGAATAAAATAACAGACATACCTACTTGCTGTCTTGTCTCATAACATATCACAAAGCTAGTAACAATGTTGTTAGCTAGTGTTCTTCTTTGATCATCTTCTCTTCTCCCATATTTTCTTTTGTTCTTCATCAATCACCTTTTTTGCTCGTTAATGGACTGATTTAATTAGTTAGTGACGGAAATTCTGCATTTTTTTTTATTGGTGAGTGCCTTTCTTTCACACCATGATCATTGTTTGCTGCATGATTCTGATAATGTAAATTTAGTTTCTGATAATGGCAGGTCATTTGGAACCTGGTGAACAATTCGTTTTTTAGTTTTGGATGTTCTTGCTTGTTGTTTTGAGAGATGGTGAAAGAATAAGGCACCTGTCATCCATGGTTTCATGGCTAAAAAAGGAAGAAGAAGCCGAATTTCAGCCTCGAGTTCTAGTGTTTGGCTGTGTAGTTAGGAGAATAATTGCTGGTGATCATTAGCTTGCTGGATAAGAGGGAAGGGAGAATGGAATCTGTGTGTGATTTCTGTGGAGTGGAAAAGGCAGTCGTTTATTGTAAACCAGACTCAGCAAAGCTGTGCTTGCGCTGTGATGGACGCGTGCATGCGGCTAACTTTTTGTCGCGGAGCCATCCGCGATCACTGCTATGTGATAAGTGCAGTTCACTGCCTGCAGTGGCACGGTGCTTAGATGAAAAGTTGTCTATCTGTCAAGGATGTGATTGCAGTGCAAATGGATGTTCAAGCTCCGGGCACCGGCTCCGGGCGTTGAATTGCTATACAGGGTGTCATTCCTCGGCCGAGTTTTCAAAGATTTGGTCCTCGGTTCTTGAGGGATCTTCTTCAGGAGGCTTTGACTCGGGATGGGATTCACTAAATTCTGCGCCGATTGATGAAAATTGCATTAGTAGTTGCTTGGAACAAAGGGTCAATGAGGGGTCATTCGGCTTGGTTACTGAAAACTTGAATGAACTAGAATCTTGTTCCAAGCTTGAACCTTGGAGGGGGCCGCCGACCATTATCACGCCGAATCCAAATTACGTGCCTTGTTGTAGAGATCAGGTGCCTATGTTTCCAGAAGTGACAAATCTGCCGAAGGTAACGTTTCATACCGACAATTTTCTCTGATTGGAACTGTAACAAAGATGGTTTTATTATTAGTTTTTGCAGCTGCATGCTTGATTCTAAGGAAAGGATAGATAGCTAAATCTAATACAGATGTTTTCAATTCTGCAGCAGGGTTGCTCCATCTTCAAGGATATTGGACTTCCGGATGATGAAGATCTCTGTGACGGTCTCAACTTGGACGATATACCATTGGACTTTGAAAACAGTGACGAAATATTCAGTTGTTCAGAAACGCAAAACAAGTATCAGTTTGGCGATGCAGGAAAAGATTGCATGTTAATGGAGAAAAACTTATCAGTCACCGGGTCTAATGGCCCTATCGAGAATGCTATAGAGGTTTTTTCTCTCCATAATTTTCATCTACACCTAGCTATCTTCAACTATATGTCTTCTCTAGTTATTCTTTCCATATCGCATGCCTAATCTGAGGTAGCCAGATACTGTTAATTTGCAGCATTATGCGACTACTTGTGTTTCTGGGTCAGCTAGCGCAATGCAGACCATAAGTGGTAATGCTAATTGCAGCATATTTACGAATCCCCGTTGCAGCAGAAACCTCGATCTAGGATTCTCCGGACAAGTTCATTCAAGCATGTCTCTTCCTCTATCCAACATAATTGGTGAAAGTAGTTCAACTGATTATCAAGATTGCGGATTATCACCGCTATTTCTGAGCGGTGAATCGCCATGGGAATCGCATTTGGATGCTAGCTCGCCACAGGCAAGAGACAAGGCCAAGATGAGATACAATGAAAAGAAGAAGACACGAACGTGTGTGCTTGATCTCCTGCTTCACATTTTTTTGTGATTTTTACCATACAAAATTCTGCTTACTTTAAACCCTAAGAGATTTCACTTATTTGTGATGTTTTTGCAGTTTCAGCAAGCAAATCAGATATGCCTCCCGTAAAGCCAGGGCTGATACTCGAAAACGAGTGAAAGGTAGATTTGTAAAAGCTGGGGAAGCATATGATTATGATCCTCTTCGGTCAAGCAACTTCTGAGCCAGATTACCTAATCTTTTATCCTTTTTTTCATACGAGAATACTGAAAAGGAAATAACACGGTAATAAACTTTCCACTTGCTTAATGTTCATGCATAATTTTCCTCGTACGCTGTCTTTTTTCCTTCTGGCTTCCAATCAAGCAGATTTATTTTTTGAATGCAATGGCAGATCTTTAGAACTAGTATAACCCTGGATTGTTCGAGTTGGACGAACAGATCACTGCTTCAACCATCATTTTTCTCAGAGATTCTTCTACTGGAGATCCTCTTTAGCCTATTGCCACCATCTTTCCGTAGGGCAACACCCTTATTGGCAGTCAATTTTGGCCATTGTAGATGCATATTATCTCCTAGTTTCTCTATTCAATGTAATAAATCTTGACCCAATTATAGTTTTCATGTTGAAATAAAATCTGAACCTCAATTTATCAGAATAATAAATGTCAATTTCTACTTCTCTTGGTGCTCGTGTATTTATTTGCTGCCCATTTGCAGTCCCCAGCTTAAATCCAATTTGTTTCTATAAAGGACTCTACAAGAAAGTACCTGCAATGGGATGGTTCTCACCACTTTTAGACTCAAGCCATGACTAAAATGATATGAAAGCAAAGATCATAAATAAAGCAAGCCTGCTGTATGAAGTCCTTGATAAGTCATATCTATCTTCTCTGGGAGTAAAAGTTAACAAGCTTTTATGGGCTAAAGCAATTTGGAACTTTCATGGACACTAGCTAGTAGCTACAACATTTTCTTGTCTCCTGGTAGTGCTCTTAATTTGTGCTGATATAGCTACCACTCATCATCTATCCTCTGTGATGTAATGCCCTTTCTTGTCGATAATTCTGCTATTAAAATCGTGTAGAACATGTTTCTTCTGCATATTGCATTTTGTAACTTGGAATTTTCAAGGCCACTTGAATCATTGCAAAAAGTTCATTCTTTGCTGTCATGTCTCCTTCTGTTGAATGAATCAATGGTGATCTAGACCATTCCTCTCCAAACCAACAAAAATGGAAGGTGTGTCAGCATCTTGATTACCACAAATAATTATAAAATTCTGGTTGATATTTTCCGGTTTTAAAAACTTAACTCAAGAAAAATAGATTACTACTGTAATGGAAATTTTGCTGGTAATTAGGCAAATTCACTTGCACATGACCATCTTAATAGTTTCATCTGTATTATTCTGAGAGGCCAATGTTTTTACGCAGCCCGCTACAGTGAGAGAGCTTTCCATAACTTTTGATCAAAATGTTTACACACTATCTATAACCAAACAGAAAAGCAATCACACAAGAAAAACATTACTTTGGACAAAAAAGAGGGGATAAAATTAGAAAATTGGCAGGGAAAAAAAACATTTTCTGATTTAATTTGCTCTCTTTCAGAGGATTTCATGGAGACAATGATTCCAGGGTATCCTCTATTTCATTACCCATTTTTCTGTCTGTGTTTTTCTCCTCTCCTCTTTTTCCAGGAATCCAAGCAGCTTGCAAATGTCAGAAATATTGATTGATCAACTTGTCACCTACTTGCAACAATTCTTACAAGAAAACAAAAAAAAAGGGAGGAAAAGGTGTAACAGAGAAGCAAAATCAAAGAAACAAAAAGGGCGTTTTAAGTGATCCAGAGCTCTTCTTTTCAAGATTAGAATCGCACTGTCTTCTTTCTCTCCAACTCATAATAGTTGGAAGCAAAACCTCAGTCGAAGCCCCTATGAGATATCTCTGTGTAAGATTTTGGCATGTGCTGCATAGCATGCATCGAACATGCCTTTGAGCTAAGAAATTCGCTCCATGCACCCATCTGTCACATTTCTGACATAAAAATGCGTCATCTGCCTGGCAATATAATGATGCCCTTGATCCACAGAGCTCACAAAAAACCAATCTCGAGGTTTCCTCAGATGAAACCACCTCCTTGCTGCAAGAACTGCCCTGGTTTTTTCTCTCCTGATGAAGAATACCTCTACACATTTTCAGAAGCTCTCTCAAAATCGAATGGACAAAAAGAAAAGATGGAAGAGGGCCATTTATATAGTAATTATGTTCACATTCATTTCCATGGAAGTGAAATCGTGTCCTAGAATTCTAGCAGATGACATGAACACCACAACTTGACAAAATGGTCACTATTTTTCCCTTTCTCAAGGTCCTGTCCTCCCCACCAGAAGTTTCTGTCATCTTTACGCATTGCTCAAAAACTTGTGGTCGAGAAGAATAGTCTAAGCAAAGAATCTTAGGTGGGTTCAATTCAATGTACCAAAGGGTCTATTTTTGTAATTGAAAATTAGAGAAAATTGTGAGATCACTAGAAATAGCAGAAACTGAAAAGACTAAACAAGATTAAGTAAAGTTACAAGCTTTATGATATGATTGAAGGCAATTTACGAACCATGATTATTTTTTTGAGTGGTTACCAAGTCAATTTTTTGTTACTAAAGAAGGTTTTGAATGGCTAAGATTTAAAGCCTTCTTGGAGGTGGGACCCTACTATCATTCATGCAAGGATAGCACAGCTACAGAGGCTTCAGGTGGATGTGGGCATTCGGTCCTTCTACTCAATTTTATCTTTTAGTTTGGTCCCTTACTTTCACTTATCTTGATGTGTCAATCTTCAGCTCTTTGTTTGTAGTTATTTGGTCCTTCTATTAATAACAATGTTAAATAACACCATTAAAAGCAACCTTGATCAAGGTTGTCAATTTCGTTTCGGTTAGTGCTTTGTTTTTTCAATTGAAACTGAATGTTTTAGTTTTAGAGCGTTTCAACGCGCCGTTTCAGGATTGTACTGTTTCTGTATGTGTGTGTGTGTGTATATATATATAAAATTAAATATATTAATTAAATATTTTTTAGTTCAAATTCAAAAATAAAATTATTTAGAATAGTGCAATTTAATCTAAAAAAGACACAATAAAATGATTTTTCTGAATAAAATTATGAACATGTATAATATTACGAGAATGTCATCATCAATATCACAAGGTCATTACATTCTCTGATATAATATATATAAATATATCAAGGGACTCCTTGTAATATATATAACGATCAAATTAAGAGATATGATTGATATTGTAAAATTATTTATTA
Organism: Salix brachista; assembly: GCA_009078335.1. NCBI lineage: Eukaryota > Viridiplantae > Streptophyta > Magnoliopsida > Malpighiales > Salicaceae > Salix > Salix brachista. The sequence continues at coordinate 11,458,631 of CM018578.1, read as the reverse complement.
TTTAAAAAAAAACTATTTGGCTAAAACAAAATGGACAGAACGAAACCGAAATGTTCCGGCCAAAATTTGAGAGGAATTTCCAGAACGAGCCAAAATTTGAGAGGAATTTCCAGAACGAGCCAAAATTTTAAGCAAGGTAAGAACTGCAGCAGTTTATCTCGTTTTTTTAACTGGTACGAAACGTTTCGGCCAAAATAAAATTAACAACACTTACCATGATTGTTAATGATTTTATATAAAATTTGTTAAAAAAGAGAGTGAATATTAAATATTTTCAAAATATTTTGCAGACGATATAACCACAATCGCTAAGATCATTACATTAATTCGCAACACCTACCATGCCACAACCATGGCCAAAACAGCGATTTAAATCCATACTAAACGGTATGCTTTAATGCCAGATGAAACGAAAACAAAACAAAGAGCAAGTAAGACACATAAAAGTAAAGGGACTTAGCTGATACAAAATTGAGAATGGAGGGACCAAAGCAACCCCCTAAAACCCTCCTCCTTTTCGTATGGCACCATCTACTTTCAGACCCCAATTCATTGCTGGTGTACGTGGAGAGCTGTGACTGGAATGGATTTCCCTGTCCACAACTTTGTTTATGGTTTCATGCATTTGTCAGATTGTTTGGTTGAAACGTGAAAGCTTCAAGTTCTTATATATGCCATCCAAACTCCAAATTGAAGCAACGGAGAAAATGGGCTCCCTAATTACTATTTATTTTTGGTCCAATCAACGATTATTTATTTCTGGTTAGTGTTTTATATAAAAAAACAAATATATTTAGTGATTTATAAAAAAACAAATAATTTTAATCAGACTCTCGAATAGTAACGTTGCAATTGTAACCAAGTGCCATGTCTTGGCATCGTACAGAAAATTAATGAATGGATGATTGAAGATTAACACACACCGGCCAGTTAGCATGACAGTATTAACATTTCTAATGTGATTCCTTGCGTATGACATCTAAGATATTATGGAGTCTGAGTAATTTGTGCTTTCTATCTATTTGTTAATCATCTGGTGCTGATGAAGAAGGTTCTACTACCATAGATTCCCTTTCAATTGGCTAAATACACTGAGGAAGCAACTGGAAATTTCTGTGATGAATATAAGCTTGGACAAGGTGACTTTGATCCAGTTTACCAGCTTTGATCTTCACTAGTACATTTGATGCATGCCAAACATCTACCTATATTTTACTGGATGATATATACTGCTGGAAATACTTTCAGGGAAAACTATGCAACCGACAGGAAATAGCCGTCAAAATGGCTTTCAAGCAGCTCAAGACAGGGTTTTAGAGGAGCTCAAGACAGGAGTACTACTGCTGGTTGCTAAACTGCTCCATCGGAACCTGGTACGTACGGCTGTTGGGTTTCTGCTACTTGTCTATGTGAACCTGCCTAATGGGAGCTTGGACAATTTCCTATTCGGTATTGATCTTTTCCAATGATTTACTGTTATGGGTCCAGTTTATGTTAAACCTTAGCATTTTCGACAAAACAAATCAGTATAAAACTCCCAATGAACCGTAATATAGCTTCAGTTAAGTACTTCCAAAATCAGATTTCTTTTCTTTCCCCTAGAACTATCTGAACAGAACTTGATGTCTCATTATTGTCTATGCTAATGATGATTTGAATTTTGGGAGAGGTAGATCAAGATAAACTTAAGGTTTGGTCTGGAATGTCATAGATGACACAAAATCATCATTGGAATTGATATTTTGGGCCAGGACTACTTTATCTGCACGCAGATTCTCAGCGCAGGATTATTCATCGAGATTTGAAAGCTATTAATATCCTGTTAGACGAGTCCATGCAACCTGAAATCTCTGATTTGGGCTGACCAGGCTTTTCCCGTGAAGTCAAACTCAAGGCATGATCATACCAGTCGAATTGTTGGGACTTAGTAAGTGCTAAACTTTTGACTTCTGTTGCATTAACTTCCTCGTGAAAGCTTCCACAACATGCGACTTAACAGCTATATTCGTTGGCACTTAATGGAAGACTTGCATTCTATTTCTTACTTTATTGAAATAAAAGTGGTTGCATGGCCTCAGAGTGTGCTAAAAAGGGGCACTTTTTCACCTAAATCCGATGTCTGCAACTTTGGTATTCTGGTTTTGGAGATTATCACAGGTCAAAAGATCTGTAGTTTCCACAAATCAATAAATCTTCAAAGCTGTTTAAGTATGCTGGTGAATTGCTCTGTCTCGTGTAAGAAATATCTAGCTGCCATTACTGGGCATGACTTGATCAGTGCTTAAATTTGCTCCAGGCATGGAAAACACTGGACCAATGGAACTGTTCAAGAGTTGATGGGTTCTACATTAGGTGGTCAGTGGACAGAAAATGAAATTTTGAAGTGCATCCTCATAGGGTTGTTATGTGTTCAAGAAGCAGCCGCTGACAGACCTACAACGTCACAGATTGTCATGATGCTCAATGCAGCGCCACCACGGCCATGTTTTTACGTGTCGAAGGCAAATCCTGGATCAGTTTCAGGGACTGAAGACTCTGATTCAACTCAGTTGTCATTGTCATCACAACCATCTATAAATGGGGTTTCAATCACTGAATTAGATTTTTTTTGAACAGTAATCACTGAATTAGATCCTCGCTAGTGATTTGAAATTGCTATATGGAGACTTTGCTAGTTCAGCAATTTGGGTTCCCACGACTGGAAAAGAAGTTGTGTTTTACTAGCAACTACAAAAGCTAGCATATTTTTTACCTGACAAGAATTGTCCACCTGCTTCACATTTAGATGCTCCTTGTGAGCAACATATTGTCACTAGTTCTAAATGTTAGAAAGGTCAATCCTCAAATCATCATGTTTTAGATCAAATAGAACATATGACAAGCTTCCTGTCTATGTTTATATTCTGATGTAAATGAAAACAAACTGAGCCCCACTTCTGCGACGCTGATTTCAGACATTAGATCACTAAAAGATGGCGGAGTTTCATTTTTTAAAATAATCAATGGAATTTCTGTCATTATTCCTCGTTGTTGTTTCAAAGTGGCTCCTATATATGTTATTAATGAATGTATCTGCTAACTCTGATGATTTATTGATTCTTTGTATGTCTTTTTAGAGTTGGTGGATCCTTGTATGCTGACAGCTTCCTCTCTTGTCATTGTCCTCTGCTGATGATTTAAGTTTGTTGGAATGCTTGATTCAGAGGGGCATTTTCCGCCAGCAAAAGTTTCCAGCTCCTGATTTTGATGCAAGGACATGCAAAAACATGAACAAAAGAATGACATGACGGCAAAGTTTTGACAGTAATTTACATGGCGCCAAAGTGTTCTTCATGTTAATATGTAACTTCCAGAAATTTGGTGAGTTCTAAATCAAATTCATCGATCCGCAGAATATCCCTTTTAATCGATGTTCTTATCAAGCCCCTTTCCATTGTTTCTTTCACTAATATGAATATGAGGTTCAAGCTTCGAGATGAACCTCCACCCTCAACTTGGGGAGGTGGGGAGGGGCGTATTAGAGGGCATTACATATTATAGAATTGTTTAAATTTAGATAAAGTTTATTATTCTTCTGTTGAAAATCTCTACATTAATTATTGTACATTGACCTACATATATTACTATTATCAAACATATAAACGGCGTGGGATTTCCACTGTAGCTCCCCTCACATTGCACTGTGGACTCGAGCAGTGCACGGGCGGTTTTGGCCTCGAGCGCGCGGAAAAGAGGGGCTGTGAGGCGGGGCCATTTTGGGTTTTTCTCTTTTTTTTTTAAAAAAAAAAAATATTCGGTTGTGAACAGTGCATGGACTATTTCGTCCCCGGTAATAAGACAAAATAAGGCATCCAGGTGAGGGGCACCCGCGTAATTGCGCGCGGCCGGACCGGCTCGGTTCGCCGCAACTTTTTCTTTTTTTATTATTTTCGGAAATGACTAAAGACAGATTTAGCCCCTAATAAGACAAAAACACTGAATTGGGTCCAGGGTTAGAATGGAAATTGGCCCTATTTTTCGAATTTTTTATTCCGTGTCTGTCAGGGCGTGAGGCGCACGCGCCAAGCAGTTTTCCGCCTCACGCCCTGTTCAGGTGGTGCGTGCGGCCTCCTCCGGTGTCCGGAAATTGGCCACCGGCGGCCAGAACGATGCACCGCCGCGTGGTCTTCCTCCCGCGGTGGCGCGTGTAACCACCAAATGTCCGTGGACGTGGCGGGGGCCGGTTAAAGCCGGCGGCCACGTTTCTCTCTCTCCTGCACGTCAATGTGCATGAGAGTCCCCCATATATTTTGACTTTGCACTTCGGTCCCTCGACTGTTAATTTCGTTTTTAGTCCTCATTTTTGTTATATAAGTTTTAATTTTGTTCGATTGGGTCCTCCGATTTGAATTAATTGAATGTCAAAGTGTCACTTCGGTCCTGCTACTTTCAATTTCCGGATTGGCTGTATATAACTCAATCAATTCGGTACAAAAGTTTCAATTTTTGCAATTTTGTCCTCTGATTTCAATTGAGAATAAATGTAATTTGCATTTCAGCCCTTTGACTTTTAATTTTTTAATTTAATCCCTTTATATTTGATTTTCATTTCACCCCTTACACTTTTATTTTTTTAATCCCTACTTTTGTCCATTTATATATAAGTGTATTTGACACAATAATGATAATAATAATAATAATAATAATAATAATAATAATAATAATAATAATAATAATAATAATAATAATAATAATAATAATAATGATAATAATAATAATAATAATAATAATAATAATAATAATCATGATTTAATTATTTTTCATTCTTACTCTTTTGTTGTTATTTTTCCCTCCCGATAATTTGATAATTTTTTTTTTGCCAGTAATAGCAATGATAATTTTTTTTAATTGTTTTTTTTATCTTTTCTTAAAGTTTCTGAGATATTTTTAGTTTTTCATTTATTTTTGTTTCTTTCAGTATTAACATAATAATAATAATTATAATAAGAATAATAATAATAGTGATTATTATTAATATTATAATAATAGTGACTATGTATTCTATTATTATAATAATAGTGATTATTTATTCTTTCATAATAAGAATAATAATAATAATAATAATTTTTAATTGGTTTTTCTTGCTTGCTGTTTTGTTCATGCTTTTTATTTTTTTTCCTCGGTATAATTTAATAATTTTTGGTGTTTTTATTCTAGCGGCAATAATAATTCTAGATGTTAAGACTCCAATGTTGCTATTGTTATAATATTTTAAATTAATATTGCTTCCTTTTCCCTTTTTGGTTTTTAATTTGCTCTTTCTATTAATTGATTTTTATAATTTTATTATCTGCACAATAATGATTTCAGTAAATTTTTTTCTTATTCAAATATGTTGCTCTTTTTTCTAATGTTAGTGCGCGCTCTTTTGTGATCGTTTATGACGCAATACCTATATTCTAAAAGATGTAATATATGCTTACGTGACAAACTCAACTCAAAATTTTCAACATTTAATCTTTGAATCTATAATTTTTATTTACTTATATCATATAAATTTATCATTGTAGATTTAATTATGTGAAATTATATACAAAAAAATACCTGCGGCAACGCGCGGGCAAGTATCTAGTATATATAAAACCCGTAGGTTTTTTACTGTGCACTGTGCACACAGACACAGTGCACTGTGGATTGCAATAGTAGTTTTTTTTTTTTTTTGCTTTTTTTACTCTTTTTTTTCTACTTACATTTTTTTTCTCTTTTATCTGCTTTTTTTTTCGTTTCTTTTTTTTTTTCGTTTCTTCCTTCTTTTTTTTTCCTTTTTTTTTCCTAATTATTCTTTTTCTTCTTTTTTTCCTCAGTTTTTTGCTTCTTCTTTTTTTGTCTTTTTTTTGTATTTTTTACTTATAATTTTTTTTCATTTTTTCTTATTACATTTTTTTTTCCTACTTATATATTTTTTTGGTTTTTTGTTTTTTAATAATCGGGGTGTCCGAGCTCGCTTAAATGCACCACGATTAATCTCCATATCTAAATTTTTTTGATAACCAGGGTGTCCAGGCCAACTTATACATACCACGACAATCCCCAGACCCACATTTTTTTTCTTCTAAAATGCTTTCCTGCTGGTACATTTTTTTTCTTTTTTTATAATTTTTTTTATTCACTTATACATTTTTTTTATAACCGGGATCTCCGACCATCTTAAGCACAACACGACTAATTCTTGGGCCGAATTTTTTAAAAAACAATATGGATTGCTATAGTGCTTTCACGCTTATACTTTTTTTTTGTTTTCTTTCGCTTATACATTTTTTTGTAGCCATGGTCTCTCAGTCAGCTTAAGCTCTTTTTTTCACTTATATATTTTTTTTCACTTATATATATTTTTTATAACCACGATCTCCGGGCCAGCTCAAGTGCACCACCACTACTCCTCGGACCAAATCTGTTTTTTGATAATCGGGGTGTCCAGGCCAGCGTGGACACACCATGACTAATCTTCGAACCAATTTATTATTATTTTTTATTTTTTTTCCTTATACGTTTTTTTGTTCACTAATCTCCGAACCAATAATAATGATAATTTTAGTGATTATTTTTTTATAAAAATCTTTTGATTTTTTTTAAAGATTTTCCTGAAATTTTAATTTATATCGGTGATAATTTTAAAAGTAATATTACTCTATTTTTCCCTTTATTCGTTTTTTTTTGTTTTCTGTTTCTTTATTTGTTCTTTAGATTATATGATTTTTATGATTTTATTATTTATGCAATAATAATGATAATTTTAGTTATTGTTTTTTTATTTTTTTCTTATAAAAATCTTTTGCTTTTTTTTTTTCATGGAAATTTAATTATTTTAATTGTTTTGGCAGTAATGTTAGTAATAATTTTAGCTTTAATAGCAATGATAATGGCAATAACGTCAGGATGAATTTTCAATCTATGTTTTCATCTTTTTGTTGATAGAGAATTAACAACTTATTTTTTTTATTTGATTATTGTATGTATTTTCACAATTTATATTTTATTTTTGCTTAATTTAAATTGAATTATAAAATGAACTAATCTTAATACAGTGAACTTAATAATTCAGATATCCGAGTTTTCTTGCTTTTTTAATGATGATGATAAATTTATGCTGGTTATTTCGTTTGAAACTACTAAACAGGTAAATTTATATCGATTTTAAATTCATATATTTTATAAAAAACTTGCACTTAACATGAATTCTGCACAGATTTATTATTTTAGCTAAATTTATATTATAATAAAAAATACATACAATTAATATTTTTTACATTGAAAAAAATATTGTACCGCCCGCGGCGAAGCGCGGGGGCATTGTCTAGTAAATATATAGAAAAGGTTTACGGTTATCTTGAAATAAATAAATTAAAAACTCAATCCCTAATTAATTAATTTAAAATTCATAGATGAAATAGGTAGAGAACACACTCAATAAAAAACCCTCTAAGTAAGCTCGGGTCAACCAATCAAACTCGTCATATAAGTCATATATATTATCAGGTTCAATAAATTGTTAATATAAATTATTTTTCATTTAATTATATGATGATAAAGCAAATAAGATTTTTTTTTTTGCAAGAAATATTTTTTAAAAAGAAAAAAACCCCATGATAGACGCGTTGGATCTAGATAACAAAAGTAGATCATGAACAAAAAACTGTAAAATTGCTTGCTTTTAGTCTTAAGACAAGTAAGAAATAAATCAAATCAAGTACTCAAAGAAGAACTTGATGGAATTTCATTTTAATTTTTATTTTGAATTCATTATTCCTTGTTGATGATTTATTGCTTCCTTGAGTTGCTGAATCCTAGCTTGGAGCTTCCTCCTCTCTTTTCAAAGATTAGATTTTAATGAGAATACTAAGTCATTGGTCTGAATATGCGTACGCTGCCCATTTCTAATTATTTTAAAGATTATATACCTTGTTTGCTTAATTATTAATCGAAATTGTAAATAATAATAATAATAATAATAATAATAATAATAATAATAATAATAATAATAAAAATAAAATATATATACTAGAGTACACCATTTTGTCGTTTTTGTAGAACATGGTATCCTATCAAGGAAGCACATAGATATTATGCTAAAATCCATGATTTAAAAGAAAAATTTCAAAGTGATAAACGAGGTGAGTAAAGTTAGTATTTCAGATATTAATAGATTCATAAAAAGAAGAACTCGCTATTTGGTCAGGCACCTTGAATGGCCTTCAATTGTTTATTAAGAAAACAGCTAATTAAGGTGTTCTTGGACCAACTTACATGGATTAAGACTATTATTATTTTTGAATTATAGGTCCACCAACCATATATGAACTCGTGTAATTATGATTTTTTTTTTGTTTAAAATAATTATATATCTTCAAATATTTTCGATCTCCGAGAATTTCTCTCAAGACATGCAAAATAACTAAGGTCAAAGCTTTTAAGTAGGAAAAAACTAATTAAAATCTAAAATTAAATTGAAAAATAAAGAAAATATGCAAAATAACAATTTTTTAACCTAGTTTTAGAAGATTAAAAGCTCCAATAAATGAAAAGGTCAATCATCTGTTATTGCTGTTTTCATCGGCCGGCTTCATAATCTGAAATCTAACACATCGTAACCTCTGCGCGAACTTCAGAAATATATAATATTTCACAGTAACGATGGATGCTCAATCAATCTGTATATATATATATATATATAATAAGCTGTCACTTTTCCACTCTTCTCTCAGAGTTGATCGTCATCAAATGAATCTCTTCCTTTTTTTTTTTTTTTCTATCTCTTAATTAACCACTTGTGGTAGCTAGCTTTATCAAACGAAACTAATCTAGCTTTACATCCATCAACTGTTCAAATCACCTAAGCTCACAGTTGAAACTTCTTGCCTTGATCAACATAGCAAATTCAACTAGAGAGTTATATCCCTAATAAAACAAGTGAAAGGGTCAACCCCTCATCCTCACCCAAATCAATGCTGTTTTTACTATATATATCCCAGTAGTATCCTAAGTTTAAACCCATCAATCAGTTCTAGCAACCATGTCTTTCTCCAACTCCGCCTCCTTTCTATGTCTGTTAGCCTTTTCTCTCCTTGCCCACACTGTTTTAGGAGCTGACTCACTTGTCTATTCCTGCTCAACTCCTGAGAACTTCACTGCCAATGGCCCTTACGAAGTCAACCTAAACAAGCTCACAGGCTACCTCTACTATCAAGCCCCTCCTAAGGGTTTTGGTAAGGGTTCAATAGGGCAGTACCCGGACAAAACATACGGGCTTGCTCTTTGTAGAGGTGACGCCTCAAACTCAGATTGCAAAACCTGTGTTGTTGAGGCAGGCGGTGAGATTCGAAAGCTCTGTCCATACAATAAAGCAGCCATCATTTGGTATGATAACTGTCTTTTGAAGTACTCAAACGATGGATTCTTCGGCCAAATTGACAATACAAACAAGTTCTACATGTGGAACGTGAAAGTTGTAAGCGAGCCAGCTACATTCAATGGAAAAACCAAAGAGCTTTTGACCCAGCTTGCCAATAAAGTTCAAGCAACCCCCAAGCTGTACGCAACAGGAGAGATGGAGCTCGGGGAATCTACCAAGCTATATGGTCTGGTCCAGTGCACTCGGGATCTTTCTAGTGCTGTTTGCAAGAAATGCCTTGACGGTATAATCGGTGAACTTCCAAGCTGCTGTGATGGGAAAGAAGGTGGCAGAGTTGTCAGCGGGAGTTGCAATTTCAGATATGAAATATACCCTTTTGTCAATGCTTAACTACTCGGAGAATGTTGGTGGACACTATAAGGGAATGAAACCCTTATTTTATGTGTTCGCTCTTCATGTTTTAGCCACTTAATTTCATGTATTAAGGAATAAAAAGTACTCTTCGGTGTGGTTAATTTTAAGATCTCATGAGTTTCTTCCATACTTAATGTTGCAGCTCACGTACGAGGAATCCATCCTTTTGACTAACATGATCACAGTATACAGCTACGAGAAGGGTTCCACTGATGTTCATAGAAGTTGGGTTTTATTAGATTTTGAGAAGAAAAATATGGCATGATTAATTACACGATTTAAAGATACAGATTGTAATGATTTTGTTGTTCAATAATACTTTTATAAAATAAGAGCAACAACATCTCGTTTCAAACTTTTAACGTTGTCTATTTATCTTTAAAGATACAGATTGTAATGATTTTGTTGTTCAAGATCTCATGTGCTTCTTACAATGCAAGGATGACGCAATGTCTAAGGCAAAAAATAAAATAAAGCTCATTTGACTTGTCTGGAATTATTCGCAGCAAACATTATGCGAAAATAATGTTATTAATTACATTACATGCTCGCAACAAATACTAAAATTATATGATTGACTGGTGCCGTGGAGTCCAATCCTATCATTGATTGTTGAAGTGAGCGAGTCCTTTGTTAGCATCCAATATATTTCTCAAAAAGTCCCACCGCGCCGCATGATTGCAGCTGACTTTCGAAAGCATTCCCACCACTGCACTAATTATCGAAAAGAAGAACTTTCTCAAAAAAAAATTAGGAGATTTACCTCTCCCGAGACGTCAAACTGTCAGATAATAACGTGAATTATATAATCGGTCTTCAGATACTGAAATTTTCAAATAAAATGATTTTTCAATATAGTATTAGTTTTATTGACTTAATAGTTATGAGTTTGAATCTCATTATTTTTATTTTATTTGATAAAAATCAAACATATAGATTTATGTACAAGTTTCAAACTCAAAAAACTTTCACTTAACAGTATATTATAAAATAATATGAATAATAATCTAAAACCTCACCTAATAATTTAAATTTTTAAATGAAATGATTTAATGATACAAACACTACTCTCACATTTACACCATTTACCAGTTCCCATCTTTGACGGAACAAATTACTCGGGGTTGCATCTATTTCTTTTTAAATTTCACTCTAACAAGAGAGATGAGTTGAGGCTGGATGAGAAGAATCAAATGATGGCTTTGAGCCAAACTCTTGTACTTATTTTGGGATGATAGTTATGAAAATAGGCCTTGTATGATGAGATAATTCGATAAATTCATACCAGATTTTACCTCAAACTAATTTAAATATATATTGACTTGGTTAAATCCGATCAACCTTGTCGCACCCTCCGTAAGAGTGCGACGTCGTGGCTACCCTCCCTAAAGACGGGGATTCAGAGTCGGGTTTTTTTTGTGAAAAAGGGAGTCCCACCTAGTATTATGGTCAGTAGAAAACCAAACTGGTTTTTTAAAAATTCTAATGCAAGAGACTGGTCATGTAAATGAAAGGTGTTAGCACCTCTAGTACGCTCTATCTCAGGTAAGTTGCTTGATGTTTTGGTTTGCCTTATAATTGCTATGTTGTTGATGTTTATCTGATCAATTTTCCTAGGGTAGATTTGCTATGATGAAAAGACTTGGTTTGAAAATCAAAAAGAAAGTACCTGTGGCCAAATAGACCATACCTTTAAATATATCTATACAGTGCCAAAGAGAGTTGATGCAGATCTCTTGAAATATGTGTTTGATAAATTTATGATCTGTGAATTAAAGGATAGCAAGGATAGAAATCTAAGGAGATTCAATAGGCTTAAAAGTTCATTTTTCCCTTTAGTATTTAAAGTATTCGCAACTTGTAAATTCAGAGTGCTTTAAAAGCCTATTTTTGCCTTAGTGTTTAATACTTTTACGGCTTGTAAACTATGAAATCAAAAATTATTCCTGGAAAAATATTGTGGATATTTACTACTTAGGGTTTCTTTATCCAAATATTAATAGTGAATAGTAGCGAATTATCCCCATTAATGTTTTGGATATTAACCCGTGTGAGATTTCTTTACCCAAATATTAACAATGAATAATATACGAATCCCTAAAAAAATAAGATTTTTGTTTAGAATTTTGGCCAACACCCTTTGGAATTTACAAACATGTTGTAAAATCCAAAAAATCAAGAAAATAATTTGTGTTTACAAAATCCATGCTAAAACACATTTTCTTTTAACCTGAATATTTTTTTTAAAAGAATGTTTAAGCTATGTTACCATATTGGCCGTATGCATGAAAACATTCTTTTGAGTATATATGTATATTTGTCATATCGCGCCGAAAACCAGGTATTTTTAATACGAGGTTGGTATTTTTCAAATAAAAAAATACAAATCTTAAAATAAATATACCAGAAATCATAAACTTCTTCCTTTTTTATATAATTTTTAAAGAAGAAAAAAAAAGATAGAAAGAGTTGAGTTACTTGCCCAAACCAGTGACCTGGCTAGGCAAATAAGAGGCATGCATGAGCATGCCTCCTTAGTTATTGTTCAAGTGAATTATAATTAGCTTGAACAGTAAAACAAAGGCATGCACAAGATATGTAATTAAACTGCATAGTACAGAGGAATGCATGGAATACTAACCTAACAACCGACAACCAGAGATGATGGTGCATAGCTCCTGCACAAACGATGGTCACTGCTGCTAGAGACAATGGCAAGTGTTGGCGAAGTTGATGGTGGTTGACGAAAAGAAATCTGGTTGGGAGAGGGATTGCCAAAAGCTGTTGTCTAAGAGGGAGAGGCTGTGGCGAAGGGGGAACTTGTTTTTTTTAGGGTTTTGTGACCAGTTGTTTTCTCTCCTTCTCTTCTGTTTTCTTTCTTTCTCTCATCTCCTCCCTCTCTTTTCTTCCTCTCTTTTAGGTTAGCAGGGGAGGGATATATATAGCCTAGACATAACTCTAGGATACAAAATCACATTTAATCTAGGATACAAAATCACATTTAATCTAGGATATAAAATCACATTTAATCTAGGATATAAAATCACATTTTTTTGCAATTAGATAAAACAATATAGGAAAACAAATATTCTAGTTGATAATCTAATGATTTTAAGGCAGAAAAAACGTGATTTGCAACTTGAAGATCAAATGAGAAAATCATGGAAACCATATAGGAAGTAAGTTGCATATAAAAGGAAAGAATTTACAGGCAGAGGTTGTTTTTCAAAGTGATGATGAATAGTACCTATCACTGGAAAATTTTCTTCTTTTACAGTAGACATTCAAATAGGAATATCTTGAGATTCTGATATCCAAATCAAGCAATTCAAAACCCTAAATTTATTTACACATGCAAGACTACAACTTTCATGTGACGATCCGAAGTGAGAAAAAAATGTTTTGAATGAACAGAATCTACCCGCAACTTTTGTGAAGGATTCAGTGCGAGAAAAAATCATTTTGAAGAATAGAATTTGCCTATAATTTAATGGGTCAAAAACCAAGAAATATTGGACATTCAAACTGGAATCTCTCAAGCTTACGATATCAAAATCAAGAGATTCAAAAATCTAGTCATCTATACGTACATTACTACAATGTTCATGAAGGATCCTAAGCGAAAAAAAATCAATTTGAAGAACAGAATCTGCCCGAAATTTGCTTGGTAAAAAACCAGGACTGGACATTGAAACAGCAATATCTCAAGCTTTCGATATCGAAATCAAGAGATTAAAAAATCTACAGTCATCTATACGTACAAGAATACAATATTCATGAAGGATCCGAAGTGATAAAAAATCATTTTGACTAACAAAATCAGATCGCAGTTTGCTTGTTCAAAAAGATCTTATGATCTAATTCGAAAACTAACAATGCTAATCATTCCCATCAGACTGAGAATCTGACATAAGAAAGTGGGCTCTAGGATCTAATAAAAGTTCAGATCAATTCTTGAACATGCATGAATGGCATAGTATAGCTGAGATGGTTAGATATTGCACGAAACCAAATTAGATTCAAAGTTTAAGTTAGAAGAACAATTTGGTATTAGAACTGAATTGCGACAACAACAAAATCAATGCAAATTCTGAGGGATTAATCCAACCTTAGAGACTAGATAAATAAAAATGATTTTAGCATTATAAAGATTCCTAATTAATTTAAAACCTGATCATTTCAGCCATCGTCCATCATCCAATAACAAAGATAGGGTTCAAAAAAAACATTTTCATTCTCAAATTTTGTCCATCGTCCACTAATCATAAATTAAACTCTTGCATTTGATTCTAAAGGAATGTACGTCATTTCCAGCACATGAGGTCTGAAATGAGTATCACCAAACCTCTTAAATCAATATATAATCTTATTAATATAGCTAAAGCTGAACACATTAAAATAATAATAAAAAATAATTATTAAAACATGATGATAAACACATGTTGGTTTCCAAAATTGACCCCAGATTAGGTATAGACTAAAGTTGGACAAGAGAATATATTCTGAATGCCAAAGCTGACACTATGCATCACTTAAAAAGAAGATCACAAGGTGATTGGATGCATGGTTGTCAACCTTCATCTAGAAGACTGATATCTCGAAGACTAGGGTAGTGGAATTCAACTGGTTCCTCCTCTTCGGCTCCATGTATTGTAAAATCTAGCTAAAACCCACTGGCCATCGGATAAGGGGGACAACTGCCAACTTATCATAGCTTGGTCAAGGTTCAATAGCTACGCTGGCCGCACTCTCTGACAGAGCAGGTCCAATCTTATTCCTTTCGCGTCCATGAATAATCACTAATTATGCGGGCCATTGCTTAATTGATTTGTAATTAATCATTTTAAAATCGCCCACAATCTCATATAAGCACAGTTTCAAGAGTTCAACAATCGTGCATGGATCGGATAGACACTGGCGCGATCAAATATTGTGAAGGTAAAGTCTTGTCAGGCATGTCTGTCATCCCCGCGGTGCCTTACATGTTTATTGGGTTTGCAGGATATTCAGTGGGCCCGGAGATTTAATTGTGGTACGTCCAAGCTGGTCCGGACACCCCGGTTATCAAAAAAATAATAATATTGTGAATGTAGCTTAATTAACGACTTGATGAATGTAAATCACTAGTTAAAGTTCCATTTCAGTCAGGTTATTATAAATTTTAACGAATTATTAATTTTAAAATCTGTAAAGTTAATCAGATACACATAAACTGTCATAGACATTAGACATCATGTTCAAAAAATAAACTTGATATATGCTGTTAAGCCCATAGATTAAGAAATAATACTACAACATCAATCCTTCTCGTTGAATTTAAGGATGGTGATATATATTTCGTAAGTCTTACTATCAGGCATCCTTGTACATCTATTTCTTTGACAATTAACTCGAATCAATGCTGCTGGTTTCATCAAGATTAGTGTCATCTATTACGATTGCTTGTTGTACAAAATGTATAATTAAATTTAGAAATATGTAAGAACAGTACAAGGGTGACATGGGAAATAATTGAAGTATGAAGTCTTAGATAAGAGAGAATTGCTCTCTTTTCATGTGTAGATTAAAACCCGATGGGCTTTTGTATAAATAGTATAGTTTATGGATGAAATAATGACCAGATATATAGAGCCCGCAGCCAAACTGTCGTTTTGCTGTAATTCAAATTTATTTATTTTTCATTTTAAATGAATATGTTTTAGTGTTTTTAGATCATTTTGATATGCTGATGTCAAAAATAATTTTTTAAAAATATAAAAACATCATTTTGATGTATTTCGGCACGAAAAGCACTTTGAAAAGCTACCGCAACCGCTCTCCCAAACAAGCCCATAGCCAGCCTGCCTTCGAATAATACCCTTTTTGTGTTTCACTTTTTCCACAGTAAATTAGAATTTAATATCTAGGTTTTAGGATTTTGTGAGTTACCACCAGAAATTAGAGGGGGAAAATATTTTATTGTTGATGAAGAACAATCTTATGTCAATAATTACTTTATTGATAGAGTCATCAAGGAAACATGTCATCAACGATATATTTGTTTGAGATTTTGATTTTGTCAGCAACTTCTTTTAATTTTCTGATAGGATCAACTATGGATTAATTATTTACTCAAAAATTTAATTTTTGTTGTCTATTCTGTCAATAACTTTGTCACTAAATTTATTTGTCAATGGAATTCTATCATATTTTCCATCGAAAATGGTTTTTAATTGCTAAAAGGATATTAATTTCAACATCTATTTCGTCAAAAAATAATTTTCAAAATGTGAGTTACCATTTCTTATGAAAACATCCATAGAATATTCTAATGGAAGATTTTGTCAGCATCGTTAGAAATCTCAAAACTTTTTATAACTTTTCAATGGAAAGTGACCTAACATTTCTAGATTTCATCAAAATATCACACTTTGCTCTTATTTCATCTTCTAGTTATGCTCTCATTTTAGATATTTACTCTTGAATCCGACCATTTCATCCATGGTTAGTGATGTAACATACCATAAACTTGGAGAGAGAGTTATTTCATCGTTGAATTCTCGTTGCCTGAGCAACTACTGCATAGAGACTCCAAGAACATTTTGGGGAGAGAGTTAGAGGGTAGAGAGAGGAGATGCTTCTGGAGGAAGACACTGATTGAGCTATGATTTAATTTATGTATCAGGGCCCGATTGGAAGATAATTATTATTGGGTTTGATGAGGTTGGAAAGATCTGACACAATGTATTTATAATTTTTATAATCTATTTCTGGATTATTCTCTAAAAAATAATAAAAATAAAATAAAAAATAGCAAATATAGTGGAAAAATCAAGTTGAAAAAAAAAATAAAACTAAGTGAGCTCAACCAACCAATCAAACTCGCGATGCAAGTCATACATATTATCAGATTCAATAAATTGTTAATATAAATTATTTTTCATTTAATAATATGATGATAGAGCAAATAAGAGTTTTTTTTGCAAGAAATATTTTTTAAAAAGAAAAAAAAAACCATGATAGACACGTTGGACCAAGATAACAAACGCAGATCATGAACAAAAAATGTTAAAATTGTTTGTTTCTAGTTTTAAGATAAGCAAGAAATAAATCAAATTAAGTACTCAACTTGATGGAATTTCATTTTAATTTAATTTTTTTGGAATTTGTATGTCATTATTCCTTGTTGAGGTTTCAAAGTGGCTCTTTACTATGTTAATAATGAATGTATTTGATAATTTCGATGATTTATTGCTTCCTTGTACATGTCTTCCTTGAGTTGCTGAATCCTTGTAGCTTCCTCTCTTTTCAAAGATTATATTTTAATGAGAATACCAAGTCATTGGTCTGAATATGCGTATGCCCATTTCTAATTATTCTGTGAGAAGGTCTTGTAAAGATTAAACAATTTATATGGTAATTAAACAATTCGTGCCTATATATACCTTGTTTACTTAATTATCAATCGAGATTGTAAATAATAATAATAATAAAAATACTAGAGTGCACCATTTCGTCGTTTTTCTAGAAGATGTGGTACCTATCAAGGAAACACATAGATATTGCAGGCCTCAGCTAGTATATATTGCTATTCACCACTTTTTTATATATAAAAAAGGAAAGAAACAATTTTGTTTATTGAAAAACATGGTCTAGCACTTGAAAATGCCAATGTTAATTAGCAACGAGATCTTTAGATCTCCGATGAGCATGACATGATAGTGGAGGAGTTGTGATCTGCACAACAGGTCTCGAGTTCGAATCTGGGTGTATATTTTTTGTAAAAATCTAAAATAATTGAGATTTTATTCACTCATCTAGACCCATAAAATATATTTTCTGGTCGATGGGTTACTGGCATATGAAAGAAAAAGAAGATCATTAGTTGAAATTGGCAAAAAAATTGTGTGAGATCAGGCAAGGCTCAATTATGTGTTTGTTTTTGCATGTTTTTCCAAAAAAAAAACATTTTATGTAAAAACACTAAATTAATGTTTTCTAAGTGCGGCTAATGATTTCGATGTAATGATGTTAAATAAATAAACCAAAATGTGATTTGAATATATTTTTAATTAAAAAAGTATTCTTATAAAAATATTAATTATGCACATTAAGCACTTGCTAGATGGTCAAACACCTTGAATGGCCTTCAATTGTTTATTAAGAAAACAGGTAAGGTGTTCTTGCTGTTTTGAACGAAAAATATTTATTAGAAATTGCAAAAATATAAGAAATATCTTGCTGTTTTTTATATAAAATTTGATCTTTATTTTGTTTTTCAGCTTCATTTTTTATTTAATTTGATTTTTATATAAATTTAAATTCCATTTTTTCCTATTCTTTTCTCGTTTGAATTTTTTAATTTATTAGATTTGATTCTTGTTTTTTTTTATTATTTAAAATAATTTATAAAATTGATTCCCTTTTCAATTTCATTCCTTTTTTTTTTGTTAGATTTGATCTTCATTCTTTTAATTACTATTCACTTTATTAAAAATAATTTTTAAGATTATATTTTTTAATTTTATCATCTCTTAACTTTTTTTATCTGTCAGATTTAGTCCTTGTAATTTTAATAAATTTGAAGAAATATGTATAAATTATTTTCCAACAAACAAACATAAACTTAATTTTAACATGGAGGCCACGGGATGTTAGTCAGAATTAGAACTTGTACAAAGAATGCTAATATTTATAGGACAAATCTCTGGTTTTGCTGTACATGCGGTCAATGGTTTGCATGCTTGAAGTAACCATGTAAATCAATATTACATTTAGTGAATACGAGCTGATTTGCCCGCGCGTTGCGCTGGGCTTTTTTATATGTAGAAAAATAATTAATATTTAACATGTAATTTTTTTAAATTTTTTAAAAATTATTTTTGACATTAGCACATCAAAATCATGTAGAAACACTTTTTTTAATTTAAAATTGAAAAAATTTAAAATTTGTTCAAAAGCGATTTTCAAACGCATTACCAAACACTCTTGTCATATCTCACCAAAATCATAGTTCAATCAATTTTTTTAAATAGTAATGAAAAATGAAAATCACATTTCAAATAACTGTTTATTACTGTTTGAAATTGTGATCTCCTTTGGCTATGTATAAAATAATAGTCATGGTGCACGTAAGCTAGCTTGGACATTCTAGTTATAAAAAAAATTTATAAGTTGAAAAAAAATAAAAAACAATGTCAAAGGATTATTCGTGACACGTGTAACCTATCCCGGTTATAAAAAATATATACATGTGAGTAAAAAATTGTGGTGCGTGTAAACTGACCCGGACACCGTGAGTATAAAAAAAACAAAAAAAAAAGAAGCCTGAAAAAAAGAAGAGGAAAAAACATTTTCAAATATTAATAAACAGTGAAAATTGCAAAAAAAAAATTAAGTTCAGAGATTTATTGTGATGCGCATAAGCTGACCCGGACACCCCAGTTATCGAAAAAATAACTGGAAAAAAAAATGTCAAACACTTATGAACAATAGAAAACACTGTTCTTTACTCAAAAATCATTTTCGGTGGCAGGGGGACTCGAACTCCAGCAATCTGAGAAAAAATATTTACTCCTATTATCTATAATTAACTAAATAATTGGCGATGCGGCGGGTTTTTTTTATCTATGTAGAAAATTAATTGCTTGTATATGTATTGTATTTTATTATTTTAATTAGTAATATATATATATTTTAAGGCGCTAATATTAAATAAATATCAAAATATATAATTAGTTTTACATATCTATAAGAAAAAAACAAAACTAACAAATAATCATTATCATTATTTTGAATGTCTTATCTATAATAATTAGAAATTTCAACAGCTAAAAATATTAACAAAAAAGCAATTAAAAAACTAAATAAATGAAAAAACAAAAATAAATATAATTAGATTTAAAAGAATTATTTGACTTGAAGGATAAATAAAAAGAATTTAAAGAACAACAAAGAGAAAAAAAAATAAATATAAATTTTCAAATGATCATCACCACAAATTAAAATATAAATATTAAAAAAAAATCTTAATAACAGTGGAAATAATAAAAATTGATGAGACCATAATTATTTTAGAAAAAAAATCCATATTTTTTTTTTATGATTTATTACTCATATTATTATATTAAAAGTATTTCAGAGTAATGATAGTAATTTCTTTTTCAAAAAACCTAGGTCATATATATATATATATATATATATATATATATATATATATATATATAGTATTTTAGAGTAATGATAGTAATTTCTTTTTCAAAAAACCTAGGTCATATATATATATATATATATATATATATATATATATATATATATATATATATATATATATATATATTTTAAGGCGCTAATATTGAATAAATATAAAAAAATATAATTAGTCAGACATATTTAAAAGAAAACAAAACTAACAAATAATCACTGTTATTATTTTGAATGTCTTATCTATAATAATTAGAAAATTCAAGACTTAACAATATTAAAAAGAAGCAATTAATAAACAAAATAAATAAAAAAATAAAAATAAATATTATTAGATTGTAAGAATGTATTTGTTAGTTATAAATATGGCAATAAACACTTATAATGATATCTTTTCCTCTCTTAGATATAAATGCTTGTACTTTATTTATTTGTTAGTTTGTTTGCTGACTGGAAGATTGTCTTATGAACTTCAAAAGTCATTCCTTGTTCAGGAAACCTCTTTGGTGGAAGAAATCTAAATTTTAGTTGTGCAAACGTAGGGTCAAGAATGATAAATTTTGGCACCTCTCTCTGCTATCTCTAGGAAATGGGATAACTTTATGGCTCAAAAATTGAGCAGAGGTGGTTGAGGTTGTTATTGAAAGTGATTTTTATTCAGAAATAAAACAATAAAAATTATTAAATTATTATGATAAAAAAATAAAAGGAAGCAAGGAAAAAAAAAACTAATATTATTATTCTTATTGAGTTAATAATTGGAAAAAATTCAATAAAAAAATGTCAATAAATTGTTTTTTTAAAAAAACATAAGTGAAAAAAACAAAAACAAAATAAATAAAAAAACATCAAAATCAATAAAAAATAAAAAAACAATGAAAAAAAAATAAAAATGAAAAAAAAAACATAAGTGAAAAAAAAATGAAAAAAAAACAGCAAAGTGAAAAAAAAAAAAAAGTGAAAAAAAAATTGAAAACAAAAAGCGCTAGGCAGGGGTCGAACCCCTGCCCAGCGCCCCCCCCCCCCCCCCCCATGCTTATGTCTTTGCCAATAAGCTACATGCTTTTCTTTGTTTCTTTTTGTGAAATAATGTATAAATAGTATATATACTTTTAAAAAACGAAAAAAAAAAAAAAGAGGTGGACGTGCACCCGCGCCGCACCGGAGCAAAGTGCACGTCCACAGTGACTATGAGTCACGGTGAACAGTGCATTTCACTGTTACTTTCGCCATTTTGTTTTAGATATTAGTTTGAGTTAATAATTGGAAAAAATTCAATAAAAAAATGTCAATAATTTTTTTTTTAAAAAAAAAAAAAAAAAAAAAAAAAAAAAAAATAAATAAAAAAAAAAAAAAAAAAAAAAAAAAAAAAAAAAAAAAAAAAAAAAAAAAACATAAGTGAAAAAAAAATGAAAAAAAAACAGCAAAGTGAAAAAAAAAAAAAAGTGAAAAAAAAATTGAAAACATAAGTGAAAAAAACAAAAACAAAATAAATAAAAAAACATCAAAATCAATAAAAAATAAAAAAACAATGAAAAAAAATAAAAATGAAAAAAAAAAACATAAGTGAAAAAAAAATGAAAAAAAAACAGCAAAGTGAAAAAAAAAAAAAAAAGTGAAAAAAAAATTGAAAACAAAAAGCGCTAGGCAGGGGTTCGCCTCCCCCCCCCATGCTTATGTCTTTGCCAATAAGCTACATGCTTTTCTTTGTTTTTTTTTGTGAAATAATGTATAAATAGTATATATACTTTTAAAAAACGAAAAAAAAAAAAAAAAGAGGTGGACGTGCACCCGCGCCGCACCGGAGCAAAGTGCACGTCCACAGTGACTATGAGTCACGGTGAACAGTGCATTTCACTGTTATTTTCGCCATTTTGTTTTAGATATTAGTTAATTGATGTGAATAAAATGAAGAATCCATAAGAATCTTGCTTTGAAGATCCAATCCCAATAAAGGCTAAAGAGGTGATAAAACCTTTTTTAAAAGCATAAAAAAAATATTCTTATAAAAAATGATTCCAAGTGAAACAATCGTAGTCTACCCTCATCATGGCCAGCAGAAGTACATTTTTCTACGGTACGGCAAATGAGATTTTAATTATTTTTATATTTATCGACACTTTCAACTATAATAAGAGGTGTTTTAACTTTCATTTTAAAAATAATTTTTAAAAAAAATTAAAAAAATTCATTTTAATATATTTATGAACGAAAATATTACCAAGATAGATTTCGATATGATGGCCTGATTAATTCTTTTCTCACAAACTCCTCACTTAGCCAACCATACGATGGGCTAGCTGTGTTTCCAAAAAGTCCCTGACAAGAATTGCCCACCTGCTTCACATTTAGATGCTCCTTGTGAGCAACATATTATCACTAGTTCTAAATGTTAAGAAGATCAATCCTCAAATCATCGTGATTTAGATCAAATAGAACATATGACAAGCTTCCTGTCTATGTTCATATTCTGATGTAAATGAAAACAAACTGAGCCCCACTTCTGCGATGGTGGGGTTAAATTTTTAAAATAATTTATGGAATTTCTGTCATTATTTCTCGTTGTTGTTTCAAAGTGGCTCCTATTTATGTTATTTATCTGATAACTCTGATGATTTATTGATTCTTTGTATGTCATTTTAGAGTTGGTGGATCCTTGTATGCTGACAACTTCCTCTCTTGTCATTGCCCTCTGCTGATGATTTAAGTTGGCTGGAATGCTTGATTCAGAGGGGCATTTTCTGCCAGCAAAAGTTTCCAGCTCCTGATTTTGATGCAGGGACATGCCATAACATGAACAAAAGAATGGCATGACTACAGAGGAGAGTCAAAGTTTTGACAGTAACTTACATGGTGCGAAAGTGTTCTTGATGTTCATATGTAACTTCCAGAAATTTGGTGAGTTCTAAATCAAATTCATCGATCCACAGAATGTCCCTTTTAATCGATATTGTTCTTATCAAGCCCCTTTCCATTGTTTCTCTTACTAATATGAATATGAGGTTCAAGCTTCGGGATGAACCTCCACCTCAACTTGGGGAGGTGGGGAGGGCCGTATTAGAGGACATTATATATTATAGAATTGTATAAATTTAGAAAAAGTTTATTATTCTTGTGTTGAAATCTCTACATTAATTATTGTACATTGACCTACATATATAAATATATAAAAAAGGTTTGTGGTTGTCTTGAAATAAATAAATTAAAAAGCTTAATCCCTAATTAATTAATTTAAAGTTCAAAGATGATGAAATAGGTAGAGAACAACACTGAATAAGAAAAAAAAACTCTAAATAAGCTTGGGTCAACCAATCAAACTCCCGATGCAAGTCATGCATATTATTAGATTCAATAAATTGTTAATATAAATATTTTTCATTTAATTATATGATGATAGAGCAAATAAGAGTTTTTTTGCGAAAAATATTTTTTAAAAAGAAAAAAACCATGACAGACGTGTTGGACCGAGATAACAAAAGTAGATCATGAACCAAAAATAGTAAAATTGCTTGTTTTTAGTTTTAAGATAAGCAAGAAATAAATCAAATTAAGTACTCAAACAAGAACTTGATGGAATTTCATTTTAATTTAATTTTTTTGGAATTTGTATGTCATTATTCCTTGTTGAGGTTTCAAAGTGGCTCTTTACCATGTTAATAATGAATGTATTTGATAATTTCGATGATTTGTTGCTTCCTTGTACATGTCTTCCTTGAGTTGCTGAATCCTTGTAGCTTCCTCTCTTTTCAAAGATTATATTTTAATGAGAATACCAAGTCATTGGTCTGAATATGCGTATGCCCATTTCTAATTATTCTTTGAGAAGGTCTTGTAAAGATTAAACAATTTATATGGTAATTAAACAATTCGTGCCTATATATACCTTGTTTACTTAATTATCAATCGACATTGTAAATAATAATAAATAAAAAAAAATACTAGAGCGCACCAATTCGTCGTTTTTCTAGAAGATGTGGTGCCTATCAAGGAAACACATAGATATTGCAGGCCTCAGCTAGTATATATTGCTATTCACCACTTTTTTATATATATAAAAGAAAAGAAACAATTTTATTTATTGAAAAACATGGTCTAGCACTTGAAAATGCCAATGTTAATTAGCAACAAGATCATTAGATCTCCGATGAGCATGACATGATAGTAAAGGACTTGTGATCTGCACAGCAGGTCTCGAGTTCGAATCAGGGTGTATATCTCTTATAAAAATATGAAATAATCGAGATTTTATTTACTCATCTATACCCATAAAATATATTTTCTGGTCGATGGGTTACTGGCATCCGAAAGAAAAAGGAGATCATTAGTTGAAAATGGCAAAAAAATTGTGTGAGATCAGGCAAGGCTCAATTATGTGTTTGTTTTTGCATGTTTTTGCATGTTTTTAAAACATTTTATGTAAAAACACTAAATTAATGTTTTCTAAGTGCGGCTAATGATTTCGATGTAATGATGTTAAATAAATAAATCAAAATGTGATTTGAATATATTTTTAATTAAAAAAGTATTCTTATAAAAATATTAATTATGCACATTAACGTCAATTAAACGAAGCACTTGCTAGATGGTCAAACACCTTGAATGGCCTTCAATTGTTTATTAAGAGGTAAGGTGTTCTTGGACCAACTTACATGGATTAAGACTATTTTTTTTGAATTATAGGCCCAGCACCCATATATGAACTCGTGTATTTATGATTTTTCTCTCATCTCGTGACCTTATTTTAAATTAAACATAGAAATAATAAGTGAGAGAGAAAACTCACTTATTATTAAATGAGCCAACATTCTTTTTTGTTTAAATATTTTCAAATATATCTTCAAACATTTTCGATCTCCACAAACTGCTCTCAAGACATGATGCTTATTTGGCTTATTATTTGGGTGTATGATTAAAGTTGTTCTTAAAAAAAAAAAATTGTATATAAATGTATAAAAAAAAAAAAAATTGTTTTTATATCATTATATAAAAATAATTTTAAAATATCAAAAAAAATTAATTTTAAAATAAAAAAAAATTAATTTTTTTTTAAATATTTTTGAAACACAGTGTCGTCAAATAGGTTTATGTTGGTTTGGGTGGTGGGAATAAGATTATTTCAACTTAAGATGATAAGATCAAATTAATTAGAGTTTTATTATTGGATTTTAAGTGAGGAAATATTTACGACTAATAAACTTATTAATGGAAATTAACGTAAGAATTAGAAAAACTTCTTTGGTATTTTATAAAACTGACCTAATTAAAGATTCCACTTTTAAGTAGGAAAAAAACTAATTAAAATAGAAAAATAAATAGAAAAATATCTAAAATATGCAAAATAACAATTTTTGAACCTACTTTTAGAGGATTCAAAGCTCCAATAAATGAAAAAGTCAATTTTATTTATATGGCAAAACTGCATATAAAATCTTCTAGAAAAAATTGAGATTCGTCCAATGTTTGAATCTTCTGTTACTGTTGTTTTCATCGGCCGGCTTCATGATCTGAAATTTGACACACCGTAACCTCTGCGCGGACTTCATTCCAGAAGAAGATTATCTATTTGGAGCACATAAACATGTCGGCAGCGACACATTACACGAAAAAAATATTTTAAATCTTATCTTTAACATAAAGATGGCAGACTAATTCCCTTCGCAATATATAATATTTCACAGTAAGGATGATCAATCAATTAATCTGTATATATATTTTTATAATACGCTGTCACTTTTCCACTCTTCTCTCAGAGTTGACCGTCATCAAATGATAAATCTCTTCCTTCTTTTTTTATTTTTATTTTTTATATTTTACAAGTAGTTGGCTCATCACTTGAACTGTTCATCTCAGTGTATAGAATCAGTCTTGACCGTATAGCTTCCCTATATCCTATTCTATCTCTTAATTAACCACTCGTACATTCATCAACTGTTCAAATCACCTAATTAATAAGCTCACAGTTGAAATTTCTTGCCTTGATCAACACAGCAGATTCAAATAGAAGAAGATTCAACTAGAAAGTTGTATCCCTAATTTATAAAGCAAATGAAAGGGTCAACCCCACATCCTCGCCCAAGTCAATCCTGTTTTTACTATATAAATCCCAGTAGTATCCTAAGTTTAAACCCATCAATCAGTTCTAGCAACCATGTCTTTCTCCAACTCCGCCTCCTTTCTATGTCTGCTAGCCTTTTCTCTCCTTGCCCACACTGTTTTAGGAGCTGACCCACTTTTCCATTTCTGTTCAACTCCTGAGAACTTCACTGCCAATGGCCCTTACGAAGTCAACCTAAACAAGCTCACAGGCTACCTCTACTATCAAACCCCTCCTACGGGTTTTGGTCAGGGTTCAATAGGCCAGTACCCGGACCAGACATACGGGCTTGCTCTTTGCAGAGGCGATGCCTCAAGCTCAGATTGCAAAACCTGTGTTGTTGATGCAGGCAGTGAGATTCGAAAGCGCTGTCCGTACAACAAAGCAGCCATCATTTGGTATGATAACTGTCTTTTGAAGTACTCAAACGATGGATTCTTCGGCCAAATTGATAATAGAAACAAGTTCTACATGTGGAACGTGAAAGTTGTAAGCGAGCCAGCTACATTCAATGGAAAAACCAAAGAGCTTTTGACTCAGCTTGCCAATAAAGTTGAAGCAACCCCCAAGCTGTACGCAACAGGAGAGATGGAGCTCGGGGAATCTACCAAGCTATATGGTCTGGTCCAGTGCACTCGGGATCTTTCTAGTGCTGTTTGTAAGAAATGCATTGACGGTATAATCGGTGAACTTCCAAGCTGCTGTGACGGGAAAGAAGGTGGCAGGGTTGTCAGCGGGAGCTGCAATTTCAGATATGAAATATACCCTTTTGTCAATGCTTAAACTCCTCGGAGAATTAATGTTGGTGGACACTATAAGGGACTGAAACCCTTATTTTGATGTGTTCTCACGCCATGTTTTAGTGATCACTTAATTTCATGTATTACTGAATAAAAATACTCTTCTCTGTGGTTAATTTTAAGATCCCATGAGTTTCTTCCATTACCTAATGCTGCAGCTGACATGCGAGGAATCCATTCTTCGAGAAGGTATTCACTGATGATGTTCATATATAGAATTGAAGTGATATTGGGCTAATTTCTTGAAGTTGTTTTTTATTAGATTTTGAGAAGAAAAATATGGCATAATTAATTACACGATTTAAAGATACAGAATATTGTAACGAGTTTGTAGTTCAATAATACTTTTATTAAATAAGAGCAACAACATCTCGTTTGCAAACTTTAACGTTGTCTATTTATCATTAATTATTGGTCTTAAGAGAATTTTAATATATATATATATATATATATATATATATATGATAGTTCAAATCTCATGTGCTTCTATGACGCAATGCATAAAGCAAAAAAATATAATAAAATAGAGATTTTTAATATTTAAAATTAGAGCTGAGAGCTTTGGTTTAATAAATCTTGAAAACCAACGACTCTGAATTATTCTAAGAAAAAATATACAAATAATTTGAATAGTAAACTAAACCTAACTATGAAAGGACTCTAGAAATAAAATAAAATGATTCTTAAACAACAAATTTTGAATCTAAATTCAAATCGAGCAAATGATCTCAATCTCAACCAACATTCACAAAATTTTAACCTAATTCAATGACTGGATAAAAATATATATTAATCCTTGGCCAAAAAAAAAAGCTCATTCGACTTGTCTGGAGATTTTTTTTAATTGAATTTAGACTTGTCAATCTAGCTTATGAACATGCAAATCACAATATTTATTGAATTTACACATCAAAATATTTAGACAATAAGGAATAATTTAGATAATTTGACGTCCAAATTCTCGAAAATAATGTTATTAATTAAATTACATGCTCACAACAAATACTAAAATTATATAATTGACTGGTGCCGTGGAGTCCAATCCTATCATTGATTGTTGAAGTGAGTGATTCCTTTGTTAGCATCCAATATACTTCTCAAAAAGTCCCACCGCGCCGCATGATTGCAGCTGACTTTCGAAAGCATTCCCAATTTCCCACCACTACACTAATTATAGAAAAGTAGAAATTTCTCAAAAACTTTAGGAGGTTGACCTCTCCCGAGACATCCAAAATGTCATATGAATTATATTTATAGATTAAATTATTAAATTTTATTGTTCTAGTTGTCAATAATTCGAATATTATTATTTTCATTTGATAAAAATCAAGTATAAGATAGTGGTCAAGAACTGTCATTTGAATTATATTTATAGATGAAATTATTAAATTTTATTGATCCAGTGGTCAAGAGTTCGAATCTTATTATTTTCATTTGATAAAAATTAAGTATAATATAATGTATATCTGTATGCAAATATCAAGTCCAAATAATTTTTATTTGAGGGTGTATATTAAAAAATAATATAAATCATATATTAAGACCTTATCTAATAATTTAAGTTTTTAAATAACACAAATTTTTTTTATAAAAAACACCGTCCTCACATTTACACCGTTTACCAAGTCCTATCTTTGACCGAACAGGTTTAGCAGGTCCCATCTTTGACCGAACAGATGATTCGGGGTTGCATATATTTCTTCTTAAATCTAACTCTAACAAGAGAGATGAGTCACTGGTTGAGAAGAAGCAAATGATGGCTCTGAGCCAAACTCTCATACTTATCTTGGGATGATAGTTATGAAAATAGTTCTTTTATGACGAGCTAATTCGATAAATCCACACCAGATTTTACCCTAGACTAATTTAAATATAGATCGACTTGGTTAAAGTCGATTAAACTCTTAAATCTGTATATAATCTGGTTAATAAATAATAAATAATTATTAAAACATGATGACAAACACATGCTGGTTTCCCAAAATTGACCTCAAATTAGGTATAAACTGAAGGTAGACTAGAGAATATATAATATTTCTGAATGCCAAAGTTGACACTATGCATCAGAAGATCACGAAGTGATTGGATGCATGGTTGTCAACCTTCATCTAGAAGACTGATATCTTGAAGACTAGGGTAGTGGAAATCAAGTGGTTCCTCCTCTTCTGCTCCATGTATTGTAAAATCTAGGTAAAACCCACTAGCCATAGGATAAGGGGGACAGCTTCCAACTTATCATAGCTTGGTCAAGGTTCAAGAGCTACGCTGGCCGCACTCTCTGAATCTTATTGCTTTCGCATCCATGAATAATCACTAATTATGCGGGGCATTGCTTAATTGATGGTAATTAATTATTTTAAAATCGCCCACATTCTCATAGAAGCACCGTTTCAAGAGTCCAACAATCGTGCATGGATCGGATAGACACCGGCGCAATCAAATAAAAAATATATTGTGAAGGTAGCTTAATTAACAACGACTTGTGGTCTGTTTGGGAGTGTGGTTGCGTTAGCTTTTCAAAGTGTTTATCGTGCCGAAATACATCAAAATGATGTTTTTTTATTTTTTAAAAATCATTTTTGAAATCAGCACATCAAAATGATCTAAAACACACAAAAACATATTCATTTAAAATGAAATTTTTTTTTTAAATTTCGGCCAAAAGCCGGTGGGATCGCAATGTCAAACGGGCACTTGATATAAAATATCGCGGTGTGGGTGTGACTTAATTGATCAGGTATTGGATTTGTTTTCTAAAAATCACCGGTTTGAGTCTTACTTTAATTAAGATTATTAAAGATTTTAATTGGTTATTAATTTTAGAGTCGGTAAGATTAATCAGGTGCGCGTAGGCTATGTCAAAGAACCATCTCTTATAAAAGTTTAAGTTGTTATGTGAGATTTTAAAATATGATTTGTATCATTCTCTCTAACATACCTCTTAAAGTGAAAGTCTTTTGGGCTTGAAATTTGCACACAGACCCACATTACCTTGTACTTGATTTTTATCAAATAAAATAAGAGTGATAAAATTCTAACTCGTGACCGTTAGGTCAACAAGACTCTGATATTATGTCAAAGAACCATCTTACTTAAAAGTTTAAGCTGTTAGGTGAAACTCCAAAATATAATTTATATTATTCTCTTTACCCGAACACCCACGTTCTAAAAAAAAAATTGATCTATGCAGCTAAGCCCCAAGATTGAGAAATAATAATACAACATCAATCCTTCTCGTTGAATTTAAGGATGGTGATATATATTTCATAAGTCTTAGTATCAGGCATCCTTGTACATCTATTTCTTTGACAATTAACTCGAATCAATGCTGCTGTTTTCATCAAAATTAACGTCATCAATTACGATTGCTTGTTGTAAAAAATGTTGTTTGGATTGATAATTAAATTAAGAAATATATAAGAACACTACAAAATGGGAAATAATTGAAGTATAAAGTGTTAGATAAGATAGAATTGCTCTCTTTTCTTATTCACTGTTTAACATTACATTTCAAAAGAATTTTTAAAACATATTGAATTTTTTTTATTTTTTATATTAAATTAATTTTTTTAGTATTCTTAAATTATTTTAAAATGACACTAAAAACTGGATGGGTTTTTGTATAAATAGTATAGTTTAGGGATGAAATAATGACCCAACATACAGGCCTGCCTTTGAATAACACCCGTTTTGTGTTTCACTTTTGCTACAGTTAATTAGAATCTAATATCTAGGTTTTAGGATTCTGTGAGTTACCACCAGAAAATTAGAGGGGGGAAATTATTTTATATTTTATTGATGCTAAAGACAAAAATCTTATGTCAATAATTACTTTATTGATAGAATCATCAAGGAAACTTGTCATCAACAATATATTTGTTAGAGATTTTGATTTTGTCAGCAGCTTCTTGTTCTGGTAGGATCAACAATGAATTATTTACACAAAAAAAATAATTTATATTACTATTACTATTAGTAATATTCCATTCCATTTTTTTATTATTTTCTTGTTTGATTTTTGCTCTTATTTCATCTTTTAGGTATGCTCTCATACTAGGTATTTGTTCTTGAATCCGACCATTTCATCCATGGTTAGTGATGTATATATACTATTTGAAAGTACGACTCGCTCTTATATCTCGAATCGATGTCATAAACATACCGTAAACTTGATTTCTATAATATACCATCCATTGCTATAGCCTCCGACCATTGAAAGTATTTTATCCATGTTTAACAACCATGTCCGTATTATATGTCTCATACAAAAAAAAAGTCAAAATTCAAATTAATTATACAAGCAAATATGGATTTTAATTAGAAAAATACAAAATAAATTACAATGAAAGCTTCTGTGAACTATTTTGGATTTGGGACTTTTCTTATCCAAAGATTTAATTATGAGAACAATTTTACATGCACCTTAGCCGTTGCCTGAGCAACTACTGCATAGAGACTCCAAGAACATTTTGGAGAGAGAGAGAGTTAGAGGGTAGAGAGAGGAGATACTTCTGGAGGAAGACACTGATTGAGTTACGACCTAATTTATTTATGAGGGCCAGATTGGAAGGTAATTATTTTCAGGGGTGGAAGGATATGATACGACGTCGTATTTATAGTGCTAATCTCCATGTTGATTAAGGGTAAATTAAGGTGCAGAGAACGATGCATGACCTTGTCTAATTTTGAATTCGCCATCTGCTCACGCTGACAAGAAGTGCTGAATTCACCAACTGACAAGAAGTGTTGAACAATATATAATGAGAGGATTGGAAACGTAGTTAATAATTAAAAACGAAATTATCACAGGAAAGTAATTAAGAAAATGTCCACTAAGCATATTATTTTTATAGCACACAAAGTTGAAATGTGGAAGCTTCATAGACAATTCAGTTGAATAAATTAAGCACAAATATATATATATATATATATATATATATATATATATATATATATATATATATATATAACCTCATGCATAGTCAATATATATCACTATTAACTTATGTTTAACATTTTGATCTTAATATAATTTTTCATTGAATATTTACCAGATTTTTAGTATTCCAAGAAATAGTAAAGATTCTTTAATTAATTTAGAGTTTGCAAATAGATAAAACAAGCAATTTGTCCACGACAAGTAATTACCAATCAAGAGTTTTAGAGGAGTTGGCCTTGTAAAATGTTTCTAGATATTCCATTAGTCGCCGGTGTTAAGAGAATAGCACCGCAGATAAACAATTGCTTGATTATTTCAAAGCTGCCTTAGAATCTATGTGGGAATTAATCAATGAAATATACTTTCTAGACACTTTGAAATTATGTTGTAATCTGTGTTCGATTAGCCCTAACACTTCCTAGAGGGCATAGATACAACACGGTGATCATTAAATAAAGGAATATTGCTGGAGAAACAAGCAAGGTAGTCAAAATCGAGATTTTGACACGGATTGAAAAGGGCTCCGAAAAATCGGATCGTAAGATCGGATCGTAAAATCGTAGAAAGATCGTAAAATGTCCGTACAAAAATTATTATTTTTAATTATATTTAAATTTAAAAAATGAATTTAAATATAATTAAATATTATTATTATTATTATTATTATATTATTTTATTATTATTATTATTCTACGATTTTTCTACGATTTTTATACGATTTTTCTATGATTTTGAACGATTTTTCTACGAGTTTGACCGAGTTTGACCGGGTTCGGTTTTTCTACCGGTTCAACCAGGTTTTCGGAGCCAACTCGCAAAATCGTACGATTTTGCGAGTTGGCTCGCGATTTTGACTACCTTGGAAACAAGTAAACACCTTTTTTTTTCAAAATTAAAAGAAACAATAATTGTAAATACTTTTAAAAAAAATATTTTTTTTTGTTTCAAATTAATTTTTTTTGTGTTTTTATATCATTTTGATGTGTTAGTGTTAAAAATAAATTTTAAAAAATAAAAAATATCGTTTAAATGTATTTCTAAACAAAAAACACTTTAAAAAATATTCTCAACCATATTCTCAAACAAACTCTAAAAATAACAAGAAATTAAGAATATCTAGTATAAATTTAAGAAAAAAATAACCAAAAAGAATAAGAAGTATAATCATTTTCTATGTTTTTTTTTTCATATGATGTAAAATAAAGATTTCCGACGTAAATCTCTCGTACTATCAAATTCTTTGAATATGTAGCTATGGTTTTGCTATTTCCATTATTTTTTCTGCTACATCTCCTCTCTCTTTTCTTTTTTTGTCTTTTGAGGAAGGAAGGCGTACTCGTCAAATAGGCAGAAGTTTATAGCATAAACAGGCATGGAAATAGCAGTATTTTGGCTGACTAGGTATCTCTTATGTCAATTTTTAGTTTGCTTGAATCAAATTCAAAACCGTGTGCTATCATTTTTGGCGGGTTCAATAGCTAAAGGCAACGTTTGTTTTTAGTTCGTGTATAACTGTTCACATGCTGAACAGTAGATTTAGCTGAGCTGGACGCTTCCAGTCCCCTGTGGCATTTTGGGTTATTTTAGCCCATTTTGTTGGGCAGCCCAGCCCCTTTAGCATGTTGGGCTGTTTTGGTCTATTTAAGTAGGTATTTGAATTATGAATATACATAAAAATATAAAAAATACATTTAAAAAAATATTTTGTTTTTATACATACGGCGAATTCTAAAAATTTTCTGAGCATATTTTTCATAAAAAAAATCATCTTTTTTTTTTTTCTGTTTTAAAATGAAAAATGTGATATCATAATCAGTTTATGATTATACATTAGAGTTCGCCTAAAATATTAAAAATCTTATAACAACCATTTTGTTCATGTTTGTTAGTTGTGAACTTTAATTACTGTGTTATAAAATTATATTATAAAATACACCCTTAATATTAAAAAGACAATAAATACAGTGCTAAAACTTGAACTTTAGAGCGGTTAGGTTTTTGATCAAATAAAATAGAGACTCCCTCACGAAAAAAGATCTATTTTAAAACTTAGAAAAGGTCAACAGATAAGAATTTGCAACAAGTTTATTTACTCAGACTCTCACAGACCATTAGATTTTTTAGTGTCTTAATACTAAGTGGTGATTCCCAAAATTATAATCATAATTTTATGGGGGTGAATGGCCACGTATGAAGCGCAAAAAAAATGATCATCGTGACACAATACATGAAAATAATCTAAAAATATTTAAAAAATAATAATTTAAATTATTTTTTCTAAAAAAAATACCTTTAAATCGAAGGGATAATCAGGCACTATATATATTGGAAAGAGCGATAGCCCAAAATATTATGTATCGTGAAAAGTCGGAGACAAATATGGGAGAAGCACTCATATTAAGGAAATGCATGTGCATGATCACCTCAACTAATTAACTATATATCTGTAGAACCAATTTCCATTTCAAAGTTGTCTGCTACATTAGGCAAATTAAATTAAAATCCAGTGGCTATGATATAATAGGTTCCGTGATTAGAAGCATTAATTTGATGCCCGGCATAGACCAGAAATTCTTCCCAAAATCATCGATCTCACAAATATAATAATAATAATAATAATAATAATAATAATAATAATAATAATAATAATAATAATAATAATAATAATAATAATAATAATAATATTTCCTGTGACCTAAAAAAACTTAGATGAGGATATCTCAAAGTATTTAAGAAGTACAAGAGAACTTTATTAAGACCTAAAATCAAACAAGGAACTGAATTATACAAAACTAAATTTCATGTGTTCTTAGCAAGCTACAACACTTATTTCTAGTGTTTTGTTTTGATCACTGAACCCTTAGAACAGCACGAGTCTAAGCTTTAACGAATGGATAAATCTCATATCTAACAGCACAACTCCCACCAATAACCCTACCCCCTTCT
This sequence comes from Salix brachista, assembly GCA_009078335.1. NCBI lineage: Eukaryota > Viridiplantae > Streptophyta > Magnoliopsida > Malpighiales > Salicaceae > Salix > Salix brachista. The sequence goes on along the minus strand of CM018578.1, from coordinate 11,423,868 downwards.
TTTCCACCAGAAAATCCTCGAAGCTCACCTATAGCTCCATCAAGACACTTCTCGCAATCACCACTAGAAAGATCCCTTGTGCATTGAGCCATCCCGTAAAGTTTCTTCGGCCCCTCAAGCTCCAGCTCTCCGGCGGCATACATTTTCCTTGCTTTATAAGAGGCCTTGTTTGCCAGTTGGCTCAACAATGCCTCCGTCTTCTGATTAAATATCACTGGATTGCTCACATTTCGCACGTTATACAGGTAGATCCTGTTCTGGGTATCAATCTGGCCGAAGAAATCCTTGTTTGTATACTTCGACAGACAGTTATCGTAAGCTATGAATCCTTGTTTACTGTATGGGCAGCGCTTGAGGATCTCCCTGGTTGCATCAGCAACACAGGCTCTGCAATCTGAGGACGAGACATCTCCTCGGCAAAGAACGAGCCCATATGGTCGGTCTAGGTTTTCCTGACCTAAAGAGCCAATAGCAAAGCCTTCCATAGCTGGTGCGAGCTGGTTGAAAGAACTCAATAGAACGTTCAAGCTTGTTTTATAAGATCCATAGTTAGCTGTTGATTTCTCGTTGCCTGAACAGCTGCTGTATAGAGGGTCAACTCCAAGAACATTTTGGAGAAGTAGAAAGAGAGTTAGGAGGTAGAGAGAGGAGGTGAATCTGGAGGAAGACATTGTTTGAACTGCTGAATTTATGTATGTATCAGAACTTGAATAGATGGGTTTGATGAGGTTATAGCTAGCTTGTATTTATAGTGTTAATTAGTTGATTAAGGATCAATATTTAAAAGTCGGGAGGGAGGTTGAATGAACTTCTCTAATTTTGAATTTGCCAGTTGCACTCAAGCTGACAAGAATTGTTCAAAGATATCATGGGAGGATTGCGGGACGTGTATAGTTAATTAAGAAAGAAACAGTCTTAGGAAGGTAATTAATTAAGAAATAAATCAATCAACCGGAAGGATTGGTTTTATTTTATTTTATTTTAATTTGTTGTAAGTAGCACGCAATAAAACAAGTAATTTGACCAAGACATGCGATTAAAAATCAAGATTATCACCTCAGAGATTAAAATCAACCTTGTGAAATGTTTCTAGATATTCCATTAATCATCGAGCAAGACAATGCAAAGAGTTTCCTGTAAAAAACTATAAGAATGTGTTTATCAAAATTCAACACCACAAATTAAAGATATCTTTTCTTTTTAATAATAATAACAATCAATCACATATGTTAATAAAAAAAATTAATCATCTAGAAGATAGCCTGAAAAGTTAAATGATCATTTACATGAAGATAAAATAAGAGGAAGAATACACTATTAGAAAATATAGTTTTAGCGACGGAAATATCCGACATTAATTTCATGTAATTTTCGCCGGTAATTTTTTCCGACGAACACACAGACAGTCAGATTCCTTTCGTCGATGAAACCCTTATGCTAAAAAAAGACCATTTGCAAATAAAAAACACCATCCGTACAGAATGGAAATTTGAATGGCTCTGCCGGCGATGATACCAAGAAGATATCTGAAGTTATTAAATTCATGGGATGGCAACCAAATGTGGTTTTAATTATCTTTTCAGTCAAGTTACGTTGTTCAAGGCCTGCACCTTATTAAAAATCATATTTTTTTTCAGTCAAGCTACGTTGTTCATGGGATTGTAACCAAATGTGGTTTTAAAATAATTCATAGCATAAATTAAGATTTTCCACTTTTAATAAAATCAATATTTTAACTCAGTTTCGTGATAGATCTTTTATTTAAATAAAAAAAATGATTCTGCTAATAACATCTACAACTTCTTTTTTTTTTTTACAAAAAAAACAAAATTTAAATCGATTTGTAAAATCCATATCAAGCAACTTTCCTTCCACTTCTACAAATTGTTTCTTTAATTCATTTATTTATTTATTTATCCGAGCAATCTGAGATCACAAAGATGATAAAAAGCATATTCAGAGACATTTATAAAGGAAATATCTCTTTCTTACACCTTGGAATCATTTGTTCAATGGTTATGCTTTGTTTGGGGTAGAAAGATCGATCAGTGTAGGATCAAGATAATAATTCGATGAAAAAAATATCCCTTAATTCATTAATTTTTTTTAAAAAGAATATAGAGGATCTGATGAACAAGTTTGATGGCCGGAATAGGTTCCGTTCAGGCAATTTTGGTGGTGGTGGAAGTGACTTTTGAGCTCACATAGTAATAAGAAGATAGAAAATTTGATGGATTAGTGTGGGATTATGTGCTTGCTTTTGCATTTTAATTAATAAAATGAGAGATTAGTTCTGTCATTCAACTAAGAAACAGGAGGAGGTTATGCCGCTAGCCTCTCCTATGGGTATGGGTTAATTATTTTGATACATTTCTGAACAAAAAATATTTTCAAAAACAATCTCAACCACATTTCCAAACAGTCACCGATGATTCATAGGATTCCGATCTTTTAGCCGGGCTAGGACCTCTATCACTGCATGCCATAGACAATTCAGTTCGTGGGGTGATGCCATAGAAATTAAAAACACAGATAGTTGTCATCACTAACTTAGTTGACCAATAAGCTGATCATGTCTAGTTGTCTTCGCAACGTAAGAAGCTGGCTAATGCCATGGACAATCCAGTTTCCCCTTCACGTACTCCTCAATGATATGGGGTTTCCCATTTTAAAAACAAAAAACCGATCCTCCATAATTGGAGTGGACGATTAGTAGAACAAAGTGCAGATATTTTAATCCAATTACCCCACCAGCATCGCCTCCATCTTCATGGAAGCTTTATAATATTCCTATCCATGTACTTCCTTGTGCTGTAAATGCTTGGATTAGGTGCATGTAGTTTAAAGAATGAAAGCCCTCCTCCCTTCTTTCACATGGATGCCACTAACCACTCCATCGATTCTTTGACTTCTTGGCCTCACTTGGAAGGCGTCTTCTGCTCCCATCTGTGTCTGCATCTATGAACGAGTGAATGCATAAATTGATGACAAGAATGGTAATTTTGTAAGAGTTTCATTAGCCAATTTCCCTTAACTTCCACATGGTTGAAACGATGTTCTACCTCAACAAGCTAGGTTTTGGCTTGCAGGGCATCCCTTTACCTGCAGGCTGAACGCTCTGAAAGTGACAGAAGTTTTGGTTTACATGAGCATAATTGTCTTTGGGGATATGAATTTACTCTAATTCCTTGTGGTTTATAACACATGATGCATGTAATAAGCTATGGATGATTGTTGTTAAAAATCACAGGTTCACTCGTAAAATTATACAAGTCTAACACGTATCTAATGTGTAAAATCAGAATAAAAACTCAAAAACCAGTAAAAATGAGCTTAACTCATGCAAAAATCATTAACTCGGTTTGATTTTACGAGTTTTATAAGTTTATGATATGAAACAAGTTATGATTTAGCTTTAAAATGTCTATTTAATAGTTTTGTGAGATCAAACATATCTCTCAAACTATATTTATGATCTAGCTAAAATTTTATAGGGATATATTAGACACATAAATTTATATTATGATAAATTTTCAGGTCAAGTAAAGTTAGGTAACAAATTATTTTAGAGGGTTGGAGCTACCAAACCAACCTTGTCAAATACGATCCGAGTTTACATTTTATTTTCCGTATAGTATAACAAAAAAAGTTTTTGACAACCATGCTATTGATTTTCCAATTGGTTCATGCAATTACATGTGATGTGAATAAAGTAAACCAGGTCAAATGAGAGTACGCTGCACCTAAACTTCCAGCAGATCATGGTGAACACATCAATCCACCTCTTGCAGGGTGAGAAACAATATCATAAAATACTAAACAGTTGAACCAAATCCCACTTGGCAACCATTAATTGATAGTATTCTCCTCTTTCCAGCAAGCATCCTCTTTTGCCACTCGTGTCCCTATAAATTACAGGAATTCCTATTGAAGCCAAAACACACAGACTTCTCTCTGTGATAAACACTCTACATTGTATCTCTATCTTCTGCAATTTCCTGTTTCAGAGCCACAGAACTATTGCAACATTGTATCTCTATCTTCTGCAATTTCCTGTTTCAGAGCCACAGAATTATTGCAATGGTGAGAACATTCATCAGCTTGGCCTTTGTGGCCATGATGCTAAAACTGGCCATGGCTGCTAATTATACTGTTGGTGGTCCAAATGGTGGGTGGGACGCAACCACAAACTTGCAAGCTTGGGCAGCAGCAAATAATTTTCTGGTTGGAGATAACCTCAGTGAGTTTCTGATTTATTCTGCAGATATTTTTGCATCAAAAAGACATAATTTTTGAACGCCCCAATCTCTGCATTGTTTGAAAATGTATCGGGACTAACTAGTTTTCTATTGCAGTTTTCCAGTATGGACCCTCGCATGATGTGATTGAAGTTGCAAAGGCAGGCTATGACTCCTGCCAGGTATCTAGCCCGCTACAATCATATAGTGGTGGCACAACAGCCATCACTCTTTCATCTCCCGGCAAGAGATACTTCACCTGTGCAACACCAGGACATTGTAGCGGAGGTATGAAGCTTGAAATAGACACTCTTGCAACTTCTACCCCGCAACCAGCCTCCCCCTTAACCCCGCCACCAGCCTCTCCCTTAACTCCACCACCTGCTTCCACCCTTTTTCCTCCCGCTTCCTCTTCACCTCCAGAAGTTTATAATCTCTCACCATCACAATCACCAGAAATGACTCCAACAATGTCTCCCTCAGCCCCAACTACCTCACCATTGGCCAGTCCTACACCATCTCCTCTAACTACCCCTTCTTTGAAAACACCTCTCTCATCATCAGCTAGAAAAGAAAGTTTGCAAAGCAGTCTCACAATGGGCATCAGCCTAGTTATCGTGATGGTACTTCTAGCTATCTAAGCATTGAAAGAAGATTCTCCAGACACTCCTGCTTTTGAGTTAATACTTCAAGCTTGAGCATGATCATATTTTCCTTGTATTTCTTTCAGTGTATCTGATGTTTTCTGAATTTGAATGAAACATATATTCTTGAAAAACAGTTACGTATTGTTATTTTGCATTAATATCTGCAAATGGGACTGAAATCATCATCAATCTGCAAATGAATCAACGCAACCTGCAGATAATATATTAGTGTCCAGAAATCTGATTTCTGTGTAGGTATCGGAAAAGTCATCTAACCTGATTAACTGCTCCTCTGCTACCATCAGAAATTTTACCTAACCCAAACCCATAGTTAGCTCGATTACATTGCTATAATGAACTCAAACTTTCCCCTCCCCGTGATATTATATATAAAACAATTGATCTTCTAAATGCAGAAAGTGTACCTTGATACCATTTATGTCAAGTATGCAAACATCCGCTCTTAGTTCATGCTGATTGAAGGTTTGACCAGAGAAACGAAAGAGTTGAGGCAGGCCTGAACATTAAATTCTAAGACAATTCAAGATAACTTCGATTACAGGTGACCCTTAGGAACCTTTACTCGTACAGAGAAGATGAAGGGGAAGAAAGAATTGGCTTTGGTTACCTTGATTCAACAGGATTTAAATTTTGGTTTTTTCTTGTTGCGTTGTAGTGTATCTGCACTGACCTATCAGTTTCCCCCCATTATTTCATTGCAAGACTAACTAATCTCGATTTTTCATAACTTAAATACAAGTATATGCATGCTTGGAAATAATAACAAAAAAAATGAATGAATCATCCTCATAAGGTATACATAACATCATGAATGTTTTCCAAATTAAGCAACTGGGTAGCGAGACATATGAGATTCTGCTGTGACAACTGCAACATTGCAACACCAAGGTAGCTGATGGAAGGCATAAGCTTGTTACCAGAAGCTTGTTCTTAGGAAGCAAATACAACTGGATTTGCAAGGTAGGAGGCAGAAATCTTGGTGATGAAGAGATAGCTCTGACTTGGGTCTTGATAGAACCTCTCATTCAAAACCTTGGATTTATCCCCAAACCCAATGTGAAAAGTTAAATGTAAGAGACAGAATACTTAATGAGAGAAGATCAAGATTAATAAGCATGCCTCTAGTTCAGCTACCTTTTCAGCTCCTGAAAGGCTTTGGTGCCAAATGTGTTGAATGATTCAGTTCTCAACAAAAACAGATATTTGATTAGTATATCCCTTGAAACAAAACTGGTAATTGCATATATTGCAGTAAACAAGGGCAATTCTAGATCACTAATTCCTTAAAAAGGCTTAAACCATAACTCCATGAGAGCCAAATTATTCTCTTGTTCTGTCAGGAACAATGAGATTTCTGCCACAATTCATTTCAGGCATAAAATTTTAGAATGAAATCCAATAACAAATTTAGCTAAAGATTCCAGCACTTTGAATGCATTATAATCATTGCCTCAAGCAATTGGTCTAGCTCTGCAGCCAGTGTAAGGAGCAGAGACTGCCATGAACAGTAAAAAGTGGGACCAAGTGAAATGGCCGTCATTTCTGGAAAGTACTCTCCTTTTCACCAGTCCTCCAAAACATCAAGCACGCCACCCAAGGAAACGGCCCTCATGTACGTCTATGTGCTGGGATGGTCTCATGAGAAGCCGTTTGCTCCTCGATGAAGCTTGCACCATAATTAATTCTCAGAGAAATCATTGGCTTTTCTGTTCTTGCAATCTTTTGCAGTGTCCCAGAAGTTGAAACAATTGATCAACTCAAGAAGAATGTCAAGGTTGGAATTAAATTAATATCTACAGTAAAATTTGCATGAATGGCGCTGCCAATTGTATTTTTTTATTATTTCACTTTTACCTATCTTCTTCTTCAGATCTTGAACAAAGTTATCAATCTTATTCATGATTTATGTGGAAAAGGGTTTGACTTACTAGGTTAATCCATAGACCTCCGGATAAATATTCTTATTAAAACCTCGTGTTTTATAGTTTCTTTAAAAACTTTATTAAGTTGATTTCATCTTGTTTCATTGCTTGAACATGTAAGTCAAACATTTCTATCTTCTTCACCTCAAATTATGATAAAAATTCGGGTTTCTATATATATAAAAAATAAAACATTTTTAAGACAGTTTCAAACACATACAGCTATACAGCTATGATACTGACAGAAGCTAAGAACTTGTGAGCCACATAAACACATGCCTGGTCTCACATGGGAAGGCTAAACTTATGCCAAAAAGATCCAGTAACGAACATTTAAAAAAACAAAAAAAGGAGAAGAAGAATATCTGTAGATTGCAGACTGTAACCATCAATGACTTTTCATGGGCAACTTTTTCCACTGCAGATTCCTTGACATCACTATAAACAGCAGTCATCCAATAGAACCTGGGCAGATGATCATCAAAAAATCATACGACACACCACCTGTCATGGCAGTGCCTTTTGACTAGGGAAGACAAACTGCCTCGGATTCTAAGCCTTTCACGCCTTTTAAGACTCCATTTTGACTCATTTTTGCCACAAATACAAAACTTTGATAATAATTATCAAATAAATTCAACTAAATTGTTAATATACTAAATATTAAAAGAAAAATGCAAGCAAAACATTCTCAAGGGGAAAAAAAACCAGAACATGATTATTTTTTTCTTCTTGTAAAAATTCAGGGACAGCTCTGTGAGTTCACCAATGCTAAGGAAATTAGTAATAATCACAATCCGTCATTACAATCCACAACCCAGACAACCGTCCCTGTACAATCCCAAAAAAAAAATATCGTAAGAAAAATGACACTAGAAACTAGATTAAAAATACAAGAAAAAAAAGGCCTTGATAGTAATGAAAAGCTAAGCATGCAGAGGGCCTGGAGTGATCAGCACAGTACTTCCCGGCGGATTATTAGACGGCGATGGCGCCCCAGTTATTACTGGAGGAGGTGGCGGTGGGAGCAGAAGAGGAGGTGGCGGTGGGAGCAGAAGAGTAGGCGGCGGTTGTTGGTTAGTGCCAGTGTCTGGTGGTGGTGGCTGGTTAGCGCCAGTGTCTGGTGGTGGTGGTGGTGGTTGGTTAGTACCAGTGTCTGGTGGTGGTGGGGTGGACCCAGAATCCGGTGGGCTGGGCGGGTAGAAGCCCATTGGACTAGGTGGGGTCGGCCCAGGAGGCACAGTAGGAGGAGTAGGGAAGGATAATTGTGGGTGGCGACAAGAGTCATCGGCGCAGTTTTGCGATTTCTGGTGGTGGCTTAAGAGACTAAAAAACAAGGCAAGACCAAGAATTACAAGTACAGTTGCAATGAAAATGAAGATCTTTGTTGCTTTCCCTACATAGCACATTTTGTCGTTGGATATTGTAGTGCAAAAACGAAGAAGAAGAAGAAGAAGTTGGAATAAAAAACTGGGTCGTTACAGAAGGAGAGGGGAGCGGGGATGGGGTTTTCGTCTTTTTTTCATGGTGATAGTGTTTTGAGGGAAGAAGAGGAGGGAGAGAGGTGGGTGTGGAGCATTTGGGATGGGGAAGGAGATGGCTTGAAGCACGTGAAGGGCAATTAAAGAAAAGGTTGATGAGTTTACAATCACAGTAGTGCTACTCAGGTTGGTGGCTCTATGGGTTGTGGTTTACGTTTTTCATTATTTTTAAGTTATTTTGATATATACTGATATTATATATATATATATATATATAGATTATTTTAATATATTTTTAAATAAAAAAACAATCATTATTATACTCTTAAACGCCTTCTAAACTTACAGTTTTCTCGTGAATGGATCTAAAAAAATAAAAATGAGTAATAATAAGGTGTTTGAAAAAGAAAGATTTATTTAAAAATTAAAAATCAGATCTAAACTATGAATAAAATATATAAGTAAATGGATAAATAACACTTTTTTATATATAATCCTTCAATAACTATGTCGCCTTGATGTTTTTGTGATATTCGTTTTTAGAAATAATAGATTTGAATATTGATTTATTAATAGTGTGTGTAAAACCTTTATTGTAGTATAAAAACTCAAACAAATTTCAAGATCTTAGAATTATAAATTTCCAAAAAAAAAAAATCTAAATCACACATTTTTCATATATATAGTTATGAGGTTGTTCGGTATTATAATCATATTTAACATTGCGTTTCAAAAATATTTTTGAAAAGATTTAAAAAAATATATTTTTTTATTTTAAATTAAATATTTTTTATGTTTTTATATTATTTTCTCATGCTAGTGTCAAAAAAAGATTTTTTTTAAAAATTTATTATTTTGATGCATTTCTGAATGAAAAGTATTTTAAAAAACAATCTCAACCACATTCCCAAACATGTATTATATATAATTTCTTGTTTTTGTTTTCAATGTTTTCTTAAAATTATTTTGTTCACCTTCAAGATTTTTGCATTAAAATGAAATTTCTTGCGTTTGATCTATGAATTTGTTGTCTATAATGGATAGTGTTTGAGAAGTTTCAAGTTTAGTTTTTAAAATTAAATTGCGTGCTAGAAATTTTATTTTGAAAAAGCATTGTATAAGTCTCTCTTACTTCTTATTACGAGACCATTGAAGTATTATTAATATTTATGATTGATTGTGAAAAATAATTTATATTAATTTTTTTAATTCTTTGGAACTTACTAAATCTTAATATGAAATTTATTCAATTTGATAAGAGAGGCCCAGAGAACGAGGATGTGTTGAAGCTATAATAATTGTCTCTTTAGCAGTGTGTCTTTAGTATTGTGTTTAAGGCAGGTTGTAAATATCGTTTCGTTCCGGCCGGAACTGACAAAATGTTTCGTGTCATTAAAAAAATTAGGATAAAATAGTATTGTTTTTGTCTCGGTTTTAATTCCAGCTCGTTCTAGAAATATCGGCTAAATTCTGGTCGGAACGTCTCGGTACCGTTCCGGATGTGCCGTTCCGACCTTAAAATCCTCCTTATTTTGATTAACTTGTGATTGTGTTTCTAATTTTTAGATTATGTTTGTTTGACTTTTTGTTTATATTGTATAATTTAAAGTTAATTTATCTCGAATTTTAATTATATTTGTTAAATTAATATTTTAATTTTTTTCATATATATATATATATATATATATAATTAATTATATATGAACAGTACAACCCCGAAACGGCACGCCGAAATGCTCCGAAACCGAAACGTTTTGTACCAATAGAAAAACCGGAACGGCGATCGGAACGGTATTGACAACCTTGGACTTTGAGGTTGTTTTTAAAAGTTTTTAATTTATAAATATATCAAAATAATATTTATTTTAAAAATATATATTTTTAACATCGGCGCATAACAATGTCAAACAAGTTCTAATACTGTTTTCATGTGTGATATGATAATATTTAAAAAAAAATTGTTTGAAGAAAACATTAAATTTATGATATTAAATCATGAGAGAAACTTTGATATCATATTAAAAAGTTAAAAAAATTAAAAACATTAAAGTTAAAGTTTTGAAATTTATATTGGCACGCCTTTTTAAAAAAAATGTTAAAAGATAAACTAACTTACCCTTTTATTGCATAATTTTTTCTTAGTATTATGTTTCAAAAATATTTTTGAAAAAAATTATTTTTTTATTTTTATTTTAAATTTGATATTTTTAGATCATTTTCATGTATTGATATAAAAAAAATATTTAAAAAATATTATCTTGATATATTTTTGAATAAAAATCACTTTTCAAAACAATATCAATCACACTCCTAAAAAGACACTTAAAATTAATTAATTTTGAACTATAAAGAGATTTTAACATTTTGAATTAGTTTTTGAATAATAAAAATATTTAAAAAATATTATCTTGATATATTTTTGAATAAAAATCACTTTTAAAAACAATATCAATCACGCTCCTAAAAAAACACTTAAAATTAATTAATTTTGAACTATAAAGAGATTCTAACATTTTGAATTATTTTTCTTATATGGTCAAATATCAAGGGACTTTATAAGGAGATTAATAAACTTTTATCGTTCTTGTTCATGTATTTGATTTTCTTGAAAAGGAGATGATGGATGGGAGATATTACCATTGATTGCAGCATTGATTCAACTTTAAAATCATAAAAGGAAAGAAATCAAGAGGACCCTATGAATTTATTATATAGTAAAATAAATAAATAAATAAATAAAAGTCAGATTTGTTTTTATTATTTTCCCTTTAAAGAGACAGACCATGCCAATACCCAAAAAAATATGTCCATAAAAATTTCTAAATAAATCAAATCTAATTTGATTTGAGAAACTCGAAATTCATAGTTATTTAATTTAAATATTTAACCGAATCAAGTAAAATATTGAATGAATAATATTTTAATCTTATTAATTTAATAATCTATTTTTTTATTCTCAAAATATTTTTTACTAGAAAAATCATTAAAATAATATTTTTTTTGTTTTGAACATTTATTTATTGAAATAATTTAAAAATACTAAAATTAATTAAAAACTTTAAAAACACGCAGACAATGAACACCTACCGAACTATGTTAGAAAGTGATGAGGGGCACTATCGGTGGGTGAGATATTTAAAAAAAGTTAAGTTGGATAAGAGAAGAGGTTAGTACCTAATTCTGCTAGTAAAAAAGTTAATAAGTAATTAAGGAGTTAATCAAGAGAGGTTGATTGTGCCGTTGAAGGTATTGCAAGAGGAGAGATATTGGGAACCGAGCCTGACAACGATGCTGCCATGGCACGTAGCTGGCAAGCAAGTCTCTTACAGTTACAGGGCCATCAACACCTTATTTTATTTCCCTCCATAATCCTTTTATTTACATACTTGCCACATTTTTTTTTTTTTTAAATTCAGTCTAGATTAGAAGTTATATATAGGATTTACATGCCTAATAATAGCTATAATATTATAATTTAAATTCAAAATCTAACTTGTTATAGAAAAAAAATAAAAATGCCAGAACTTATTATATAAAAGAGAATAACTTCAAACTTATTTTTAAGTCTAATTTATGATTAGATTTGAATTTATGATTATTTATTTAGTAAAATTCTAATACTATATCAAATAATTATTATATTTAAAAACTGAAATTGCCAGGTAAATTTTAAAATATAATTTATATTATTCTCTAATATTATAAATAATTTTTATAATAATTACGAAGATTACTTTTAGAAATGGATGAGAAGATTTCGATGCTCGAAGAAATGAGAGATTACTGTAGCCAGAGAGGAGTGAGTGTAGAAAGCGAAGAAGGAAAAAAAGGAAGGCTTGGAGATGCGGGGTATCGATCCCCGTACCTCTCGCATGCTAAGCGAGCGCTCTACCATCTGAGCTACATCCCCATTGTTGCAAGGAAATTCTTCTGGATATTATACATATCAACCCTTAAAAATTTAAATGACGAATATTTATATGTATGACCTCCAATATTTTGCTTAGTGCAAATTTGGTGAATGAAAATTAATTTATTCAAATTTTGCCATTGGAATTCTAGCTGTGAAAGATGATACAATATCCATCATTATCTATTTTTTCTTAACCTAAATTGCCCTTTGTCTACAGAACTAGGCTGTGACGAGTGTGTCAGAAAAAAATTAATTTTTGCATCATGGCGATTTATTATTTTTTTGATTAAAAAAAATCTTGCATCAATGAAGATGAAAGCTTCCATTTATATATATATAAAAAAGTAAGCAAAAATATAGAGAAAAAATATTATTCAGATTAAAAATAAATAATATTGAAGTGCAATTTCTCTATTCTCTTATCTATTATTGTTTTAAATTTGGATCGGATTAACAAATTAACTTGGAATTCAACTCATCTGAGATCTAAATTAGTTTAAGTTGAAGAAAAAACAAAAAAATTAAGTTGATTTTATCAAAATCCCCGACCATCAACCTATTATCTTCTTCTTTTTTAAATAGTTTTTTTATTGAAATAATATTATTTTTTGAAAATTGTTTTGAATCAACTTGAATTCGATACTCTAAATTATGATTTGAGGCTTGCCTGATCAAAGCGATTATGCATTAGTGATTGGTTTAAATCGATAGCCCTATTAAAGGTATGCGGGGAGGAAGGACACCGTGATTGCTTAATTGTGATTTCCCACTTTTTTCAGGGACCAATACGCAATATAAATCACAATACAAGAGCAAAATTGAATGTTTCACTTAAGAAGGCCACTCTTTTCTCCTAATGGTTGAGGTTGATGAGTGGTTTCCATTCCTTTCTTCGGGACATGGGAGCCTCAGCTCTCTAGGACTCGAAGCTTAAAAAATGGTGACGCTGGTAGTCTGTGATGATGTATTAAGCGTTTTTGAATCTGGGTCTCCCTTGGTTTCCACAATGGGTTAAGCTTCTCCACTTTTTGCAGGTAAAGAAAAGTTGCTCTCTTGGCTCTTTTTTTTTTATCAAAGATATCTTGTTGTCTGAAATTAATTACTCTTACATAATCATCTGTTATAATTAATGGCTCTCAAATTTTTTTTTGATAAATTGTCACATTAAAATCACTTTCTTTTCCTGTGTCGCTTTGCATTGATCACCAGGTTAATGACTAACAGGCACTGTGATGCTTTTTTTAACTGGTTCCTGACATTAATGGTTAGTAGCTAAGATGTATTTTTGATAGAAGGTAGAAAGATGGGGGATTTTTGGGCCAGTGAAATTTTATATAATATGATGAATGTTAATTGTTTGTGGAGGAAATTGCGAATGAATTCGACTTGTGCACTAATGATACTATAGAAGTTGCCTCAAGTTCTTTGGCAAGTAAGCTACATTTTATAAGGGATCAAAATTCGGGGTTTAGGTTATAGAATGTCTGACTTTAAGCATCATTTATAAGTGTTGATAGTGCTTTCCTAGAGGAGTTTTATTGAGTGGTATTTGATTTGGATTGTGAGGGTTGGCTTACAATTTTCTTAGCCTGTGTTTGAGTCATAGTTTTATGTTTCCCTTTCCGGCAGTATTCTTCTTTTTGCTTCAAAAGCTTATAATATGGAGAAACTAATCAACGTGAAAGTTCTCTCGTCTATTCATGTAGTGAAACTTTAAAGCTTTTGCATTTTATAATCCTAAGAAATCTTGATTGAAGAATACAGACGAGATACAAGAGCTGAATTTGCATATCATCTCAGCATATACCTCAGGTTTCATTAGTTGGATATAGCACCCAAAGTTGATGGTCTAGAAAAAGAAAAAGAAAAAGGAAAAAAAAGAAAGAAACTAAAAGAGATTCATTAGACCTTAACAGTTTATGCATATATAGATACTCATTTTCCTTTTATGACATGAGAATTTCTTGAGGAAGTGTAAGATTCAGGTGGTGTACTTAGTTTACAGAACTCGTTTACCAGGTCTTGATAACTGTGAAATTTAAAGTGCATACAATCTATATTCTTGAGATCAATGCATCTTTCAGGAATTTTATAATTTATTATGCAATGCAAGTTATTTCAGTTTTAGAAACTTGGTTGGACATTGATTAGCACATCTGAGCATTTCTGTGTATGATTTCTCCGAGTTGCCACTTTTTATAAAATTTTAGTAATTATATCTGGAGGCTCTTTTATGAAACGCACACTGTTTCTAACGCCCGCCATAGTTAGTCCTTTATTTTATACTTTAAATTGTGTTATACACTAAAAAAAATATCCTTTCAAGTGGCCCTACTTCTACCCAGTCTTTGCACCCAATCTATCGAAGCATGTTCGTCTTGTAGATTCTAAATTTAGAGCAGCTGCATTAATTTTGGGGTTGGTGTAATCAATTCGTGCATATCTGCGTTTTCTTACACCCGAAGAAAAATACTTGCGATAAAGACGGTAATTTGAACACTTGTCACATTTCCATTACTCATATCCTCCTTTTGTAATCCCAGGGAGATTTAGTTCACCCCACCTTCTTCTTTATATATCTCAGAGTAGTCTAGGATAAAATAGCTCCCCTCTTCATTTTCTTCTCTATTTATTCTTGCCATGGGTCGGAACAAGCTCCCGTTGAAGAAAATTGATAATCCCTGCCGTCGTAAAATAACATACTCAAAACGTAGAGATGGGATTATCAAGAAAGCTACTGAATTGTCTGTGCTATGTGATACAGATGTTGGTGTTTTGATGTATTCTCCTCATGGTAGATTGACTACCTTTTCTAGCAATGGAAGGTTGATATAGAATTATTCAGTTCAGACCAATATAGATTCATGTTTTTTTGTTTATTCTACTGTGATTTTCTTATGTAAATAATTTTGACAGTCTTTAAATGATTTTGTAGGATTGAAGACATTTTTCTTCGCTATTTTGACCAGTCCAATGAACAAGGAGGGTGTGTCTAATATTCTCTTGATCTTGATTCTTTGATTTAGATTCACACATGCTTAGTTGTTTTTGGATAATGTGGACATCTGTGTTAGATTTGTTACTGAAAAACTTTCATTGTCTTTTTATTAATCGTTTGTTTTATTCACAATATTTATTTTAATGTGCAGAACTGTTGAAAAGGAGGGGGTAAGATCTCTCTCTCTCTCTCAGTGTACTTTCTTATGGGCCTGCCTCTGTCTGTGTATATGTATAAATTGTGCTTGCGTTTGAGATTTTTTTTTTGTGTGAATATGTGTTTGAGATTTTGATTTGACATAATTTGCACTTTCAGTATTTGTACCAAAATCTCAAGCGCTTGAAACATGAAAAAGAGATGCTGGAACAGATTGCAAAGTTTGATTCTCTATCTCTCTCTCTCCCAACATACACACACACACACACACACACTCATAGACCATAAACTTAAGAGTTACATTTGTGAGAACTTTCCTTAATGACAATTCTTTCTTTTGTCATATGGATGTTCAACTAACTTGTGCATGGCAAACAAACTCAGGATGGAGGTAACATTTTGAAACGCATTTTTGTAGAGTTCTTTCTTACAAACTCTACTTGTAACATGGTTTTATTTTTTGAACTGTTTATTTATGGCTTAATAGGTGCTTCTGGAGAAACTCAATGAAATCAGACAGAAACTACAAGAGAAACGAGAAAAGATGAGGCCAGTATCTTTTTTTTTTTTAAATATATATATATATATATATATATATATATTTTTGCATAGCTAACCAAGACTGTAATGTAGATCTTCTATTCATCCCATTTTTTATTGTTTTATATGTACAATAAATATTTTTTTCATTGATAATATACATTGCTGTATTCTTCTTTATTTTAAAAAATACAGGTCTTACAATCCAGATGTGGTGAATATCAACGCAATTCATGATGCCAATGCGCACCGCCAATTTCTTTTTGATGCTATTCAAAATATAGAGAAGCTAAGTGTGGGTACACGTTTCCCCTGTCAATTTTGCTATCCCATTTCAACTTTATTAAAACTAACAATTTCGTTATCCTTCTTCTTAGATGGAGATTTTTCATGAACCTATAGACCTTCAGAAGTCTGAGAGCCTCCAGGTAATTGGATCGGGAGAACATCAGGGGCAGTAGAAATGGGGAACAAAAACTGGAAAATGCTCATAAAAGCTTCTTCATTGTTTATCTTGCATTACTCTTTGATGTTTATCCGATCAATATTGTTTCCTTCTGTATTTTTGTTCATAGGTGACCCTGCCTGCTACCAGGGATGCTCATTTGACTGCTGAAGAGCTTGTGTATGCCAATGGAAACAGGTAATTTGCTGTTGTAATCTCTTAATTTTAATCAAATTCGGTAGCTTTGGGCCTTTGACAAGCACATATGAGCATTGGGTAACGAATGTTAACTCCTCCTTCATAAACCATATCAAGAACGAGTTAAAAGAAAATAGTACGCACAGATTATCATTTGTAAATTAATAGTTGCAATTTTGTTTCATGTAGGAATCTATCACAAGATGACCATCAACCTACAGGGGCACACTTGCCTGTTGGTCCACACCTAACCCTCGAGTATCTCAGAACTCAAAAGCACTGGAACCTTCAAGGTCGTGGGCAGGGCAATGCCTGAGATGGAACACCAAGTGAGGAGAGCTCTATTCTTAGGGCCCTTCGTCCAAGTTTTATTATGGCTTATATTAATAAGATTATCAGCTTCTGTAGTTTACCATGATATGGGTTTTAGCAGAAGCTGTTGCATTTGTGTTTTCATTAAGAACCTCAGATTCTAGCCTTGTTTGAAGTTTCGAATAATGTTGGGTGTTGGATGTTGCAAGTTTCATGGATTTATTGTTTCTTTATGCATGGATTTCAGTTTTGAGATAAGTTTTTCATTTTCATAGAAGATGTCAGCAGGTTACATGGAACATCTTAAAAACACGTTGTCAAGAATTATGGCAATCTTACTGAAAGATTCTTCCCAAAAAATCTCAACCATTGGATTGATGAGATGAATTAGTGGGAAGAATTATTGCTAAAATTAGCATTGCTTTGTTAGTTCTTCAACATTAACATCTATATCTATGTCACAATCAGGATAGATTCTATTATTAAAGATATATTAAGTGGTAAGTTCTTCCAGCTTAACACAATTGTTAATTTTATTGCTATTAGTTATAGACTTGAAGTAGGTCTGCACATCGGGATACTTCCATAGCATGCGCATACCTAGGGTGACTATTTTTACTTTGGTTCGGTTTTTATCAATAAAAACAATCAAATTGAAAAATAAATTAAAAAACCCTGAACATAACCGGACCTAGTTTAAACTGACCGGTTTCAATTTGATTCGGTTTTAACAAAAACCCGAAAAATAGTTTCGGTTGTTTTAGGTTTTTTTTTACTTTAACTAAGTTTTCCCTTTTCCCATTTAACCAAAATGGAAGCAAAACAAAAAAATTGAATTAAACCAGAAAATAAAAAAAATTATAGCATATTTTTATTTATTTACTTAAAAAACCGAAAACCACATCGGACCGGAAGTGTAAAAAAATATAATCTGTATAATCGGGTTTTTTTCGGTTTCGGTCTTTTTTCCAGTTAATTTAACAATTATATATCAAACTGCAATTATATATAAAAAAGAGTTCAGTATTTGAACCTTTCTATTGAAGGTTAAAAATTGATCTCATCATATCATTTTCAGAGAGTTCTATTTGATTGAATTTTAAAAGTTTATGGACTAAAATAACTTTTCTAGTAGTTGAGGTAGCATGAAAAGAAACATTAGTACATGATTGGAACTTAAAGAAAGTATTTACATAATTGAAACATGAGGGGGGAAATGGATTTGCTTCAAACTTTAAGGGGGCAATTGGCCTTTTCTCTCTTTTCTTTTTTCCGGGAGAATCTGAGTTGTAGTTGAATCAATCTATTTCTTTTGTTTCTATTTATTATTTTCACAATTCCTCTGATTTTGCTACCATGATTTACTAAACTTTCCAAAATCCAAATCATATAAAGCATAATACTTAATTATTTTCCATTAATAGCATATCTGTCAGTTTCGTTTCGGTTGACTTTTTGTATTTTTCTATTGGTATAAAATGTTTCGGTTTCAGAGCGTTTCAGCGCGTCATTTCAGGGTTGTACCATTCATATACAATTAATTAAATATATATATATGAAAAAAATTAAAAAGTAAAAAAATAAAATAAAATTTTTATTTCTTATAAAATCAAATTAGACGCAACAATTTTTTTTATAATTTTTTTTTAATTTTTATTGTTTTGATTTTGGTTCTTTATATATATATATATATATATATATATGAAACCATAACATATTGATTCAACTCGATCAACTTGTTAAATTAATAATTTGGGTCATAAGACCATAATAAGCCCATACAAAACAAATCAAGATAAATTATAAAGTTTATTTCTCAATCAATCCAATATTGAACGTTAAAATTTAAAAAAAAATAACTAAAAAAAGATTAAAAAAACAACAACTTGAATTAACCCGAGTTAAACTAGTCAAATCTATGATCCAAGTCATATGATCAAGATATCATTATAAAAAAATAAATCAAAACAAATTATGAAGATCAATTCTTAATCAACCCACTATTAACTAATAACAATGAAAAAAAATACAAAAAACAAACTGAATCAACTCGAGTTAATACACCAAACTCATGATCCGAGTCATGAGACTAGAATAACCTCATAGCAAACAAACTGAAAAAACAACCTGGGTCAACTGAGGTTAATTCGAGTTATATATTGGGATAACCCCATATAAAATAAATTTAAATAAATTATAAAATATAATTCTCAATCAACTTATAATTGAAGAATAAAATTGAAAAAAAAAAAAACTCAATCTAAAAAAAAAGACACAATCAAACAACCTGACTCCATTCGGGTTAATATGTAAAGCTCGTAATTTAGATTATAAGACTAGGATAATATAATATAAAGTAAATCAAAATAAATTATAAAATGTAATTTCTAATAAATTTGAGTGATAAAATTAAAAAATACTAATTAAAAAAAATGAATAAACCCATTAATATGCTAAACTCATAACACATGTTACGAGATTAAAATATCGGCATAAAAAACAAGTAAAAATATATGAAACTTCATTTTTAGCAAACCAAACATGGAATGTTAAAGCAAATCTATTTTTTTTTAAATGTATACCAGAGAAAAAAAATAATACAATCATAATAAATAGCGTTAATTAAAGTGAATATTTGTGTTTGTTTATTTCCTTTATATATATATATATATATATATATTTGTCTATTATTTTAAAATAAGTTTATATATTTTTAAAATGAAAAGCACACGAAATATTTTCTCTATTTCCTCTATCGGTTTCTATCATAAGATAATAATCATACTCATTGTGCCTGCTAATTACATAATAAAAGAGGCAAGTCCTAATGGTGGTCAGAAGCTCTGCTTCAAAAGGCAAAACCTTTCCTCCTTGAATCATGGAATTATCAAATCAAGTGAGCATAGAATTGGAGATTCATAATCAAAAGTAAAATCTGGGATGAAATTATAAAAGTTTCCCGACAAAGAATGATTATTCCTAGGAAAACCATCCCAATTTTATTCTTAAAAAACGTAATGGGTTACGTAAGAAGTAAATAATAAATTACAGATAACCATCAAACCATTGTAGAAGAAAAAAAAACCCAAAAAAGGTGTCCCACATTGCTCTCCTCACGTCCCTTCACGCGTCAACTCTTTCTCCCCTCCCCCGAAAAACATGAAACGTTCGGATGAACTAAATCCTTAAGAGAATAACAACAAAACCTATTCTATAATCTTTCATTTTGTTTTTGTTTTTCTTACAATTTTGTAGGATCCAAAACCATGAATTCATTTTCCACATCCATTTTTTATACCTTCATGTTATTGTTGCTCTTCAGTTGCTTGTAACATAACATTTGCCTACCTTGGACATCAAGTTTTGACACAAACGTACGTTGCTGCTGCTGCTGCTTCTGCTGCTCTAATCTGATTTGAGAAATTATTATTGAGAAACATCAGGGCTATTTTCGAAGTTGATGCAGGAAAGATTTTTTGGGAGATAGAAGGGCTACATCAATCTGCTTTCTGCAGGGTGGCGATATATGTTATTTATAGAACATTTGATGTTTTCTGCCTTCGGTTTGCATTAGAATCCGATGTCATGAAAAAGGTAATACGTGAATGGAGTGCTGATTTGAGAGGAAATGGAATTGAGAAGACTGGGAGCTGGTTATGCAATTGTTTATGTTATTCTTCTCTGTACATTGGCTATGGGGAGTATAGAGGGCAAAAGGAGAGCAGATATGCTTTTTGGCAATTGTGATCCTGAGCTAGAGGCAAAAATGGTATGCTGGCCCTTCTTTTTTTGTCTGAAATATGCTTACTTTTCTTCTTTTTCTGAGTTGTTCAATGATTAATGATGGTAGATGGAAAATTATATGGCTTCAAAATTCAGACTCTTCTGTAGCATGTTGATTTTAGGTGGTATGGCTTGCAAATTTATGTTTTGGTTCCATGGTTCAGAAGCAGATTGTTGCAAATGTGCTTGTAGTAACAGGAGAAAACGTGTGATTAGGAAGAGGTGAAATTGTGGATTGAACATGGAATATTTGGTTTTGTTGTTTTGACACAGGACTGAGTTCTTGTCACTAGATAGATTTTGATGAAATATTATATTTTCAGGCAGAACAAGCATGGATTCATTGCTGGAAGGAATTCGTAGATAGGAATGGATCTTTCGAAGATTTCGATTTAGATACGCTGCAGGAGGCTAGTTTTGAGCTGAAATCAAGATTGCTCACTAGAGAAAACATTGATGAATCCCCAAATGTTCTATCACTGAAAATGAAACAAGAACTTCTGGATTATTGTTTAAGACAGAAAAATCTTCACTTTTCTTACCATGAAGATAGTTCTAGACATTCTGTCATCAAGTGTGTTAGGTTTCTTTTAGATTTGTGTAATAGTCACAGAGGATATCTAGCTAGCAATACTCGTCGGCAGACAAAACCAGGCCTTACTCCACCGCCTGAAGCAGCATCCCCGGGTTATGGTCCAGCTCGATTCAATCTAGTAGCTGCCAGCTCTTCATCTCCAAGGAGAATGACCCTTTCGTTCTTAGAAAAGAAAGTGTATCGCCTACAAGATATGAGTGATTCACCTCCTCCTCCATCACCGGGAAAACATTCTCCACCCAGTTCACATTTTCATAAACATGCTCCTCCTCCTCCTCCTCCTCCTCCACCACCAGTGCATAAGGGCATTGATCAGAATCTTATTGTTGCTGTTGCCGCAACTGCAGCAGGAACATTTTGTTTTGTGGCGACGCTCTTCATTTGCTGGTGCTGTTGCAGGGGTAGTAGCAACAAAATTGGCCCTGGAGGTGGAAAAAGAGATGAGAGGCCTCTTCTGAACTTCAATCTGTCAAATAGTAATGCATTTTCAGGACCCTGTCTTGTCATTGATTCATTATATTAGTTAATTTCTGAAGAATGTTCTAATTTTGAGTTAGCTTTATCCTTTCTTTTCAGACACTTCTCAAAGTTCTTTTAGCTTAGGAAATTCCAGTTCCAAAGAGCACAGTTCTAATAGTGGAAACACTAATTCGTTCCAAAGCATTCTGTCAACGAAACATGCAAGTCATGATTCCTCTCTGGAAGAGGCACCATCAGAAGTAGCTCATGCAGGAGAAGCACTTCCTCCTCTTAAACCTCCTCCTGGAAGACCTCCTGCCCCTCCACCTCCTGGACCGCCACCACCACCTCCTGTTGCTGCTCCTCGTCCTCCGGCGCCTCCAAAAGTTGGTCGCGCTCCACCAGTTCCTCCTTCTAAAGGCAAGTTGAAGCCTTCCCCCCTTGGACCACATCGTCAGAATTCCAGCGAGGGAGATGATCTTGATGGTGAAGAAGCTCCAAAAGCCAAGTTAAAGCCATTCTTTTGGGACAAGGTTGTGGCCAATCGTAATCACTCGATGGTTTGGGATGAAATCAGTTCTGGATCATTCCAGTAAGGCTACAAATCTCACCTGAACTCAATTTTAGCTCTGCAATCTATTTTCTTTTGCTGAATCATCCATGAAACATTTCAACCTTACAGGTTCAGTGAAGAGATGATAGAGTCATTATTTGGTTATAATGCTGTGGATAACAGTAAAAATGATCGCAAGAGAGATCCATCTGAACCTTTGATCCAGTATATTCAGATCATCAATCCAAGGAAAGCACAAAATCTATCCATTCTTCTACGAGCACTGAATGTGACTACTGAAGAAGTCCTTAATGCTTTACAAGAAGGTGATCTCCATTTCCTTTTGGTCTCTACCCTTGAGGGAAACAACAATGAGATTCATCAGACAATTTCTTCTTTATGGTTACTGTTTTTCTCACTTGTAAAAGATATATATATATAGCTTTGAAAACCACACCGCATTGGTATTTCATTAAGCAGAATATGATCAGATATATTTGGCTAATTCAAATAAAAAATGGAAAGATAACAGGAAAATAAATGAGGGTTCAAATGATCAGCTGTTAATATACTTGTGTTTCAGCATAACGAACCTTAAGCTTAATTGTTTACCATTTTGATCAGGTAATGAGCTACCAGTGGAGCTCCTTCAGACATTGCTGAAGATGGCACCAACATCAGAAGAGGAGTTGAAGCTTAGGTTATATGCTGGTGACATCTCTCAGCTAGGTCCTGCAGAGCGTTTCCTCAAAGTCTTGGTCGAAATACCGTTTGCTTTTAGACGAATAGAGGCATTAATATTCATGAGTTCTCTACAGGAAGAAGTTTCAAGCCTTAAAGAGTCCTTCGCAACTCTTGAGGTGAGACATCAGATGTACAGATTTTCATAACGCATCTGACATGTTCCATAGAGTTCTGATAGATTATCCATCTGTTTTCAGAGAATAATATTTTTTTTCTGGGGATCGTATGTAAGTCTAATTAAGATTATACCTATTCAAATGACAGGTAGCTTGCAACAAACTCAGAAACAGCAGGCTATTTCTGAAACTCCTCGAGGCAGTTCTTAAAACCGGTAACCGGATGAATGATGGCACATACCGCGGTGGTGCACAGGCATTCAAACTCGACACGCTCTTGAAACTTTCTGATGTCAAGGGAATCGATGGAAAAACTACACTCCTGCACTTTGTCGTTGAGGAGATCATTCGTTCTGAAGGCATTCGTGCTGTCCGCACGGCAAGACCTAGTCTCAGCTTCTCCAGTGTGAAGTCTGATGAATTCATCGACAATTCTAACCCAGCATCAGCGGAGCACTACAGAAACCTTGGCCTTCAGGTGGTATCAGGTTTAAGCACGGAGCTTGAAGATGTAAGAAAGGCAGCGATCATAGACGCTAACGTTCTAACATCTACAGTGTCGAAACTCAACCAATCATTGACAAAAACAAAGGCTTTCGTGGACTCTGATTTGAAGAGTTTGGGAGAAGACGGTGAGTTCTATCATGCACTGGCTAGCTTTTTGGAGCGTGCAGCTTCTGAAATCTCAAGCATGTCAGAAGAAGAAAAGAGGATAACTGCTCTGGTGAAGAGCACAGCAGACTATTTTCACGGGAATGCAGGAATGGATGAAGGTTTGCGTTTGTTTACAATTGTACGAGATTTCTTGATAATGATAGATAAGACATGTAGAGAGGTAAGAGATGACAGATCAAAGAGGCCAATCACGAAAACCAAAAAAGAGGTTCAGGAAGTGACAGCAACAAATGGTCAGAAATCTGAAAATGCAATTCAGAAACTTTTTCCAGCAATTGTCGGAAGGCGAACTGATGATTCCAGTTCAGATGACGAGATTCCATCCCCTTAGCCTTATAAGCTTCTATTGTCTCTAGAACTTATCCAGGTGGCTTGGAATATTCGAAGGCACGACAGATTGGATCATGCATACTTCGCAGAAATCTTCCTTACCTCTCTGTCTAGCCTGCAGCAGCACACGACCTTGATTTTCCTCGTCAAATGTTTTCTGAAAGACTGTTATAACTTGATGAAAGCTTTTTGATCATAGAAATAGAAAGAGGGTTGATCCCGAATTTGTCTCGGGTGGCACAACATTTCTTTTGTACAGCTGATGCAGCATTACTGTAGTTAATGACTTGTTTCTGTGAATTCTACGCATTCAATTCATAGTTTTTCACGATTGTCTCCCCTACCGGCTGAACTTCTTGATTAACTGGAAATTTGGACGAGTTTGCTTTCTTTTTTCTCTTATAGCACACAGAATTGTGCCTACTGAAAAGACATGGAGATAATCTTCCTACGGGTAAGATTCTTTGTTAGAGAATAATATAAATCATATCATGAGACCTCACTAAGGGTTTAAGTTTTTAGATGAGATGATTTCTTAACATGATATTAGAGCTTTATTGACCAGCGGTCACGAGTTCGAGTCTCACTACCCCCATTCTATTTGATAAAAATCAAGCACAAGATAGTGTGAGTTTGTGCAAAGTTCAAGCCCAAAAAGTTTTCACTTTAGCAGGTGTATTAAAGAATAATATAAATTATATTCTGGAATATCACCTAACAGCTTAAGCTTTTAGATGAGATGGTTCCATAACATTCTTCACCGCATTATCAATTTCTTCCATGGAAATTCATTTGTATTCAAAGAAGTTGTAGAGTCTCCAAAGTTAAGCAATCGACAGATATGAAGCTCGCCATTTTATGCAGAACTTGGAGAAGGTTATTTGGCTTACCGTTAGAAACAGAGCAGACAAAGGCATACCATTCGTCCATTGCAGGTTATTTGGCAATAAATAGCATTAACATGCTTTTAACTGTCTGGGAAATTGAGTAACTTATTTGTTTTTATTTTATTTTATTTTAAATGAGTTTTTAAAAAGAATTAATTTTTTATTTTAAATTAATAGTATTGTAATGTTTTTAAATTATTTTAATGTGTTCCTATATATTTTTAAAATAAAAAAATATTATTTTAATATATCTTTAAATAAAAAATACTTTTAGAATAGAATATTTTAAACCGGGCAAAGAGATACGTGTATTAGGGAATGTCCACTAATCTAAGCCAACTAAAAATCAACACAAAAAATCAAATCCATTTCATTTTAATAAAAACAATAAATTTAATAATTCAATAACTCAGTTTTTTTTCTAGTGTTTGTTACATATTTTTAATATTTTTTAAATTTTAATATTTTTTATATTTTTGAATTATTTTAACATACTTAAAAAACTTTTTTTAAGAAAAACAACAACATTATTTTGTATTTTTTTTCTATGAAAAGTGATCATTTTAATTATCATTCAATCATTTAAATATCAAAGGCATTTTTAAGCTCAACAACACATTATTCTCAAACATTTAATTCTATAATCATTAAAATAAAATACAAATTGACTTTTTGTAAAAAAAAACAAAAACGAGAGAAATAAAGAAATAATAACATGAATCCCCTAAACCCTAAAAACCAACCCTACTCATGGCCTGTATAAATTAGACACAACCACTCTCTCATGCAGTCAGTGTCAGATTTTTCTTAAAATAAAAACCCTCATGGCTCGAAGACGCCCCTTTGAAGACGCCCCGCCTGCCGTTTCGTCATCTGAGGACGAAGAAGAAACTGATGACGAAGAGGAAACTCCAAAGAGCACTGTCCAAGCCCAGCATAACGGAACTGGTGAGAGACAAAACGATAACGAAAATGGAAGTGAAGACGACGACGACGACGACGACGACGATGAAGAGGAGAAAGAGAAACCCAATCTGCCGCCATCCAAGCCTTCGAAACCTGACTCAGAGTCCGACTCAGAAACTGACTCGGAAGATACCGAGTCAACTCAGCCACCGTCACCTTCTCTCTCTGATTTTACTATCAAGCCCATTTCGCCGAAGCGCAAACCCGGCCCAAAACTCGAGCAGCCCAATAAGGAGAATGATGGGGAGGGCAAGAAACCTAAGAGGGGAGCTGGAGCCGGGGGTGGGGGGTCTCAACGATTATGGAGTGATGAAGATGAAATTGTGATGTTGAATGGCATGGTTGAGTACCAAAGTGAGAAAGGGAAAAGCCCTTTTGCGGATAATGGTGATTTCCATGGATTTGTGAAGGAGTCGCTCCATGTTGATGCTACTAATAGTCAGTTTTTGGATAAAATCAGGAGGTTGAAAAAGAAGTATTTTACTGATGTGGATAAGAATGAGAAAGAGATAGATGAGATTTTTAGTAAACCGCATGATTTGGAGTGTGTGGAGCTTGCAAAGAAAATATGGGGTGCTGGTAGTATTGAGATGGGAAAAAAGGGTAACTTAAACAAAAAGAGTGGAAAAAATGTTAGCAGTGGTGGCGGTGGTGGAGAAGGAGAGGGAGAAGGAGGAGGAGGAGGGAGGGAGCTTACAATGGGCTTGGCGAAACAGGGGAGCGAGGAAGCGAATGGGGAGAAAGGGAAGTTGAGTGTGAGGAAGGGGAGGAGGGGTTCGAACGAGGAAGTGAAAGTAGAAGGAAAGGAAGGGAATTTGAAGAAGCAAAGGCAGGTTTTGGACGAGGCTGATGAGGGAGAGGCGGGGAATGTGAAGAAGGGGAAGAGGGGTTTGAGTGAGAATGAGAAAGTTAATGGAGAAGGGAAGGGAAAGGGTGGAAAAAGGGAGCAGCGGTCTTCTGATGAGGAGATGAGCGGAGAAGGAGAAGAGGTGAATATGACTGTGAAGAAGCAAAGGAGGTTGGTGAATGATGAAATGAATGGAGGAGGGATGGAGTTGAGTGTAAAGAAGCGAAATGCAGTGGCAAATGAGGAACTGGATAAGGAAGAAGCGGGGAGTGAGGATTTGTGGGATAAGTATCCGTATTTGCGCTCATCATTGGATGGTGAAAATTTGTCCGGGGATGTGAAGGAGAGAACAATGTTGATGCTGGGGATGGCTGAAGAGGAAAAGTTGGCGGAGTTGGAAAGAGAATGGAGAAGTTTGATGAAAGCAAAGTTGGAGTTTATCGTGATGCAAAAGGACTTGATTGCAAAACAGATTAAGTTGAGTTTGGATGCTATGAACTCTCATGGCTCCTAGGGTGTTTTTTGTGAAGAAAGAACAAATTTTGGGTGATATCAAGTTTTGGTTGAGGATTTTGAAAAGTTTTTTGTTTCTATGGGTTATATGTGATGGGTTAGGAGGAGATACAGATTGCTCCGTTTTGGGTCTATAGCAGGCATCATGTTATTTCTGGTTCAGTTGCAAGGAACTATGGTTTTTAAGATCTAATCAGGCTATTTTTGGTTGATATCAATATAGCCATTGTCTTTCAGCTTGTGTTGCTTTAAAACTAATCCATTTTTTGCTCTATTGTTGATATCAATATAGCTATTGTCTTTAAGCTTGCGTTGATTTAAATCTAATCAGGTTTTGCTCTATTTTTAGGTGATATCAATATAGCTTTTGTCTTTTCGCTTGTGATGCATTCTTCACAATCTATATTTTTCTTAGAACGTGTTCAGTCATCAATCTCATAAAAAGTGGAGGAAAGGAACTGGTATGCCTTTGGCAAATGATGAGTCTTTTAGGCAAGGACCATGATAACAGTTCATCTGAATTGTAATTCCATTTGCATTTTAACCCTGATTTGTGCCATAAATTTTATGGTTGCACTGTACATGTATCTTGGAAACTGTGTTTGGTAAGAAAGAAACAGGTGAGACAACTCTGAGAGTAATAGTTTTTGTTTTCTCTCTGTGCTTTTGAGTTTTGGAGTATCTAGGTTGGAAATTAAAGACTCAGCGGCTGAAATATCTTCCTCTATGGGGATGGCTTGTTAGGAAGCTACGCAACATCCTATGTAAAAGGTAATCTCACATTGATAAGGTGTTCCCCTGTTCTTTAATGGGAATTGTCACAGCATTTGCTTTAGATTTAATTGAATTTAGGATGCAGTCCAATTTCTGCAATAAGGGTAATTTTTTTTTTAATGATTAAATGGCAGTGATTGATGTGCTTGTTTTGTTTCACAAAGTTTTGTGTGTTAAGTATGACATTTGCTTGTATGCTTTTGCTGTCATGTTTATCAATAAAGAATTCTAGAATTAGGATTATACTTCATGCATGCACATTAAGGGTCTGTTAGGGGTTAAGTACTGATTTTATTCTATTTGAGATGTCACGACTCTTTTCCTTTAGTATTTAAAATGAGGTTAGATGTTTTGTGGGTCAAATTCTTCATCGTGCCTAGGTCACGTCATAGGCGATGGCACCTGGGATCAAGGTTCTGATTTTAGTTTTTGCTGTCATATGAGCTGAGATTCGCATCTCTGGAACAAGCATAAACCAGCTTCTTGTCATTCCTTTTGACCAGAGTGGACTAATTTTGGTATAAAGACATGATTTTCATTGATCCTTTTGAGAGTCATATCTGGAACTTAAAACTCTGGCGTGAGTTGGTTGCTTAACTGACTCATCAATTCTGTAAAGTTATTGGAATATTTGAAGCTTAGCTTGAATGGGATCCCAAATGCATGGAGGTACTTGTTGATGATGTTTTGCCGAATTGTTTTGAATCTGCTGAACTTTGCTTTCTGTCTCAGCACCTCTGAGTAAAACATCATTAAATTCGGCCTCTAGGGAATCCGAATCATGCGATGGGAGCCAGAGACACGCTTCTCTTGGTTTGGTATATGATTCTGCTTGTTATAACACGAGGGGTCAGTAGAGTTGATCTCATGATATTGACCCTGTGATATGATCTTTTCGGATCAACCTGACAGAGCGAGCACCTGAGTGAAAACTCCATAATTCTCCCTGCGAAGCTCATCATGTGTTATTTGCTGCAATGGAAACTAGATAGACATCCCTTTTATTATTTGAATCATAATGCTTTTCAGTTGAAACTTGACTGGAAATCCGATGTCCAGGGAATCTTCATATCCTTTGATTTCATTTTCAGGTTTGATGTTTGAATGTGTGCCAAGAGCCATCTTCAGAGTTTGTTTGTTAGTTGGGAACTCATAAATACGCATAGATGTGATGCATGTTTGTTGCTCAATCATATGTTTAGTCCAATAGGAGCAATATAGCTCGAAACCTTGCCTGGTTTTCATGCAATTCCTTTCGTATAGTTCAATGCCTGCTGATATGCTTGCTAGTTGAGTATAGAGTTAGAGTAAATTATTCTTTGGTCCTTGTGTTTTGAACAAGATTATAACTTAGTCCTTTTGTGTTTTGAACAAGATTATACCTCAAAATCTTAAGAAAATGTAGATTTTGACAACATTCAGAGAAAAACCACAGCGGGGGAGTTTATGGGTGGGGTTTGGGTTGGGTCTAAGCATTACCCAGGTCAAATCGGCATGGCTAAATTGGGCTGCGCATTGGCTTGAGACGGGCTCTGGATTTCTGAATTGAGCCTCAGGCCCATCTTAAAATATGTGGGGGGGGAAATTGGTCGGCCACTGGAGGACGATGACTATCATTATTGAAAGATTCCCTCGACAACTTCATCATTTCTTCTTTATTGTCCCCGTCGTTTTTGCGCCGTACACCTGAATTCAATCCTTTCAGATATATGTTGCTGGCGTGCTCCTCCGCACAAATTCATTGATGGATTGCTTCAAGCATGACAGTGATCAGTTAATTTACTGGTCTTAAATTATTTTTAAAGTATTTTTTGTTTAAAATATAATAAAAAAATATTTTTTATATTAGTATATGAAAATAAATTAAAATAAATTAATTTTAAATAAAAAATAAAAAAGAATCATTTTTTTCCTTCTAAAAACGTCTTTTAAAATGTAATGGCAATCACTTTTTTAGTGATGAGATGAGCGCATGTACGGTACTATGCGCAATAGCTTGTTAATTTTCAATGTTATTTGCGGTTTTTATTTTTAATTTGTTTTTGGTAAACACATCAACAAAGGGGGAGAAAAATGCTATGTTTAATTTGAGAAGGTAAAGTTAGTGCAGGCACTACTATGCTTCTGAAAAACATCTCTATTTAACTGATTTCTCACTTACTTTATAAGAAAAAATCAGGTCAAATTATTATAATAAACTATGGTACATTTATATTATTGAAGTAATTTTTTAACGAAAGTGTTCTCCATTATTATTTATAGATAGATAGTTAAATTAGAAAAATCTAAAAATAATCGAAATTAAAGTGATCAAAACTAAACAGGGAAATTCATGCTCTCCGTATACTGAAAAAGCAATTCTAATTTTTAATATTATTAATTTCTCTAGTTTTTTTTTGTTTTTAATATAAGAATTCCTTTTAAAATAGTAAATAAGAGTATTTTGGGTTTTAAAAGATATTAAACATGGAGGGAGTTTTATTATTTCATTAATTTTCTTTAATGGTCTCAGTAATTTCACAATACCTTAAGAAGGTTATATGTGTAACCTAGAAATTAACAATAAAAATCTGAAAACACAAATGTATCAAAGGATGCTTATTAAACAATTTTGTTCTTGATCACAAATACTAATATTTTTTATTTGTTTTTTCCCCTGTTATTTTTCTTATGGAGGTCTAGATCAGCTTGCGGTCATATTAACTAATTTCAAATATCCTGAAATTAAAATCTCTATAAATATTATTGATTGTCTAACCTATCCCGGTCAAAGAACCTTATTTACAGCATATGTAATCGTATTTGTTGGTAGCCACTGTTTTTTATGTATGATCTTGGAAGAACAATAAATTTTTTAAAAATAAATTGATCTCTCTCCACATTTTGATGATAAAAATGGTGTTAAAATGCCGGACTATGTTCTTTCGACCAAGGAGAATTTGTATAGAGGAGAAACATCACTGCTGATCAAAGCTGTGAAAAGTGTGGAGCTGAGGTGTGGAAAGCGGCTGCAATGGAGAAATTCCCACCGAAAGATTCTGTCCTAGATTTCAAAGATCGGATCTGGTTTTCTACTATGCATCATGAAGACAGTAGGGTTGTGTCGGGGCTATGATTGCTTGGTCCCTGTGATCTGCCCGCAAGCAATGCCCTTCACTTCCAGCAAAAATGTATTGATGATGAAATGCTAAAAACAAAAAGGCCCATTTTTAGATTGTAAACTCTCTACTATCATTTCTTCTAGCTATCATTTCTTCTAGCAACATGAGAGCTTGTTCCATTATTAATGTGGAAGATGTAATTAATTATATCCTAAATTTGATCAATAATTGAAATAAAAGGATTAATTAGCAAGATAATTAGCTCAGCTCATGACCCATTTGTTCAATATTGCTTTCCCCATTATCGAGGCTATAATTTTACAGCTCACAGATTAACAAAAACCTTGTGCCGTGAAAAGCAAAAAGGGATTGGACCCTGAAAAAGCAAAAGGGGCCTAAGCATGACCTCCATGTTTTTCTTCACTAACAGCAGCAGTGGCAGAGACGTAATACGCAACACAAAACAGTCCATGAACAAAGCACAGAATACCTCCAAAAGAGAAGAAATGATGGTGTGTGAAACCACAAGAGGTTCTTGACTTGTTGTTGGACAAAATACCAATCCCTAGCATTGATAACCCAGCAGCCAATATGATCCTGCCCAGATAATTAGGTGTTTGCAGAAACATCATTAACCAGTAAGTAATCCTACTAATTATAACTAATCTCTGAGACTTTTCATCAGTTCATGATGCATAATAAAATAATAATGATATCTAGCTTGTTAACTCATCTGGGAATCAAGAAAATATGTTTATAAAACTTCACAGCTTACCAAGAAAAAAGGAAGCATGCGACAGAGAGTTGTCTGTGAGGAGAAGCTCTTTGAAGATCTTCTTGAGAACAAATGCACGCGCATCCACCCAGCAAATTAGCAATGACATGAGCTAGAACTAGAATCCCTGCTGCTGCTAACCCTAGCTTGAAGGCATCCTCGCTTGGTTCTCGACACTCAAATATCCATAGTCGCAGGTGCTTCACCTGTATTAACACACACGGGGGCGCGCATTATTGACTGCTACGAGATATATTCATGTTTTTGAAGTATAAGATTAAGATAAGAAATACATATAAGAAAATGTTTTTATAAAAAGAAAAAAAGATTGGAAGGAAGGTGGGGTTAACGTGCCTTGTTTTGTGCAATCTCTGCTTGGATGCCAAGAAAACCTGCTGCTACATCCATGGCAACAACCAGCATACAAACAAGTATACCTCCGATTCTAACCATTTTCTTCAGGAAAAGGAGCACTTGATCAAGCTGGGTTTCAAGGAAAGGAAAACAGAGCACTCCTCCTTTACTCTCTCTCTCTCTGGATTCCTTCCTTTGACAGGGGAGCAAGAAAGAAGGGTATAAACAAGCTCATAGAGGAGCGTGCCTTGTCATTTAGCTATCAACCAAGTAATGGCCCGGCAATATTTGTGGTTTTTGACTTTATGAAGTATTTTTCACTTTATGGAGCCAAGCCACTACTATAAAATTCATTAAAAGTTCAGTGCTTCTACAGCCATTAGGGTTTGTTTATCTGCTCTGTTCTGGAGAGAGAGAGAGAGAGAGAGATTTGACATGGAGGGGTCCCCAAGTAACAGAGAAACAATGCATGAAAAGACTACAAGTTAAAACTCAAAACGGTGCGTCTGTAGTCTGCACCTCCATTGTCAAACCTTGCGTCTGTGATTGATTATCTGAAACTCTTGTGACTAGCTTGCAAAACGGACCCCATTTTCAGACCTCGATCCCTTAAACAACTTAGCCATGTACTTTTTGACTTTAGAAAATATATATACATGACTTAAAATCAATGGTGCCATGATATGCACGAGTTCTCGGGCTGGACTGAAAACAATATCAAAAACCTGAAAGCCTTATTGGTTTATATGATGATGGGCTGTATTGGGCTTTTCTTTTATTTGAACCAAGTACGAAGGAAGGCCCATCATAACTGGGCCACCTTAGAAGATGCAACCTTGTTGCTCATATGCAGGCCACTAGCCCATCTTTTCCAGTCGATATCCATGCCTGGGACGTAATTTATTAGTCTTTCTGATCATTGCTCAAAAAAATGAAAGCAATCAAAATACAGCAGAAATCACTGCTGGAGAAGACTTGGTTTTTGAGAGTGATTTCTGTTGTTTTCTAGAGTGTATTTCACTTAAAAATACGTTAAAATAATATTTTTTTAATTTTTAAAAATTATTTTTAACATTAAAACATCAGAATAATATAAAAACACTAAAAAAAATTTATTTAGAGAAAAAAAAATCATTTTTTTTCGAAAAGTATTGTTTAGTGCTTTCCAAACACTTTTTAAAACAAAAAATATAGTTGCCAACGCAATTTGAGATTAGACGTGGTAATCGTACAGCTTGGTTATTAAGCTATCTGTTCAACACATGCTGACCGAGTGGAGGACTGAAATAAAACATCCACAGCTCCCTGACTCCATCATTCAGTGATCAAGATGACAGAAAGAGCACAAAGAGGATGGTCGTTGGGATCTCTAGCCAGTAGTGGAATGTACCCTACGTACTGTCAGACAAAAAATGTGTCTCGAAACTGGAGCCAAAGACAGGACAATCCAGTGAAAGCACCCCATGCAAGGAGGAGGCAGCCATGAATTCTAAACTCTTTCACTACCAAAATCCGCTACTTTATTTGCTTATATCTCTCCAAACATCACTAAGAGTGCAAGAAGAACTACTTTATTTGCCTCTCTCCAAACATCACTAAGAGTGCAAGAAGAAGGAGAAGAAGGAGAAGAAGAAGAAGAAGAAGAATGAATGGAGATACAAAAATAAAACAACAATCTTAATTATTAACGAAACACGACATCAACATGCAAGTTTCCTGACATATATATATAAGCATGTGAAAACTTGCAAAACATCTAGGTTTAGGGCCACAGGATGACAAAAAGACTTACAGACATCAAACAGCTAGTTAAGATGAAACATACATGTAGATGAAATGGAAGGGCGCCTATATAGCCAGTTCCAGATTCGGCTCAACTCTGATGTTATAGCTGACTCCATTTTCTGCATCTTCTACCATTGTTACGATGATAACATCACCGACTTTAAGGCCCTTCTCACGGACGTAGGCCCGCCAGCCTCCTCTGATGACGGGTTTCTTGTGTGGACCATTTCTTGTACGAAGCTTAAACTCCCACACTCTTCCAGTGGGATCTCTTGCATTAAAATTGATAGCCTTTCGTCCTCGCACCATTTGAAAAGCCCAGAGCTTACCTGCTGGATAAGCCAGCTTACCTGTTGGATAAGCCAGACAAGAACCTATATCTGATTTGGTCAGTTTTTTTTTCACAAGTTTAATCTCCACACTGGTAAATTCTTCCTTCAAATTCTCTTGGAACTTCAGCAGTCTGCAAGGCATTTGTTCACCTGCAACAGCAGCGTTCATGCCTTCTTCTGTAATAGGGTCCTCATCATGGCTAATGGATTGCCAGCCATCATCAATCAACACAAGACCAGGTGGGCACCCACCATCAACAAGACCCTTAACACCTTCCCAGATACCTTGAGGGTGCACAGTAAGATAGAATGCATCCCATGCACACCAACCAAACTTATCCACTATACAGGGAGGAGTTTTCTCCTCCAGAAGCTTGAAGGTACCCAGATGCATCCTCACTACCTCCATGGCCACCTTCATCAAGTTGTAAGGATCATCACCTCCATGCATGTAAACAACACTCCGGAATCCGGCTCCACAAACCTGTGTGGACCCACTTTCCACACAGACATCAACGTTGTCGTCGTCGCCCGGCTGGAAAGAGGCCCGGAAAGGCCCTTCGAGAAGAGGAAGAAGGAGAACGTAGGGCCGGCCTGAGTCATCAGACTTATCAAGCATGACCATTTGAGTCTCATGTTCAAGATCTCTTCCGTTGGAGCCAACCCACCAAACCTTGAACCTGAATATGCCCATGAACTTTATGTTCCTCAGTTTCCCAATAGGCACAACGTGCCTGTCTTTGGATTCTTTCGAGTCGAACCCCACAAAGGATCCGGCACCAGAGGATATTGATTTCCCGGTATAAAGGGAGGGGGTGAGGGTAATGTTTTCAGGGACATCAGAGAGAAATATGTGGCCATTGGCAGCAAAGTTTGATCCCTCAAAAGAGATCGAAGAGTACTGGCTATTGCCACCAGACAGCACTGGAGCACCAGAACTGTATAGAATTGATCCCATTGGTGAGCAAGAACGTGCAGGCCTTCAAAGGAAGAGAGCAGAAAGTAGAGTAGTGTTTAATAATGGCGAGAAGCAAAGAGCTGAAGTGTGGTTATATACATAGAAGAATGGGAGGCTGGAAGGAGATGTGTGATCTTTAAAGTCCTGGGTGGGCCCAGCTAGGAGATTGATAGAACAGGAATCCTTAGAAAGCAAATATAATACTGACAGGAATCCTTAGAAAGCAAATAGAATACTGAGAATCCTTAGAAAGCAAATAGAATACTGAGAATCCTTAGAAAGCAAATGGAATACTGACAGGAATCAAAAATCAAACACAAGACCAGGTGGGCACACTTTT